>JAWXYG010000014.1:747500-2219160 GCA_034222035.1 Acacia crassicarpa
ATGCCCCCTTTTCTTTTCCCTGTATTGAAGACTTTTGTTCTATTCAATCAAAGGGTAAGCCTATCAACTTTCAGTGCCATTTATATATAAATAAATAGTCTTATAAAAAGGCCTAAGTCCAGGGTATAACGATCGAGTCCCATAATGGCATTCAAAACAGTCCCAGAAGTGGGAATAGCTGTAGCCGTCTTAGTAGTCTCATTGGATGGGTAGTCTTTCAAGAGAGCTAAGGAACGGCACGAAAGCGGCTGGAATAAAAAAGGAGTCTATAATCTCACTCCAGCCAGTCTAAGAGGAAGAGACTATCATACAGAAAGGCAAGATAAAGATATTCACTCGCCTGAAATGGCATTATTCATCTAACTAACTCATGGCTGATGGCTTTCGGAGAGTCACACTCAATATGAATGCTCCCACTCCGTGCCTTAGGCTGGTCAAGCCCAGAGGCATAAACCAGGAAACTCGTACCGGAGATACCCCCGAATAGGATCGTACGATGACCGATCCTAGAACACGGTAGTATACCTACCATATTCCGATTCAATTTTCCAACTTCGTCGAATAACCTCCACATTAACCCAAAACGAGTTAATAGGGGGTCTTCAGTTCTCACTTTCCAGTGATGCTGAATGACAGGAGCGGAAAGGAACCTCTCAAAGGGTAAGGCCAGGTTTAACGCGTTGGTATAATACCATTGAACGGAGTTCAATTTCTTCTCACCGTGAGAAAACTATGTCGTTTCGAATACATATTGTAGCGGTTACAGTTAAAACCGTTACAAATTTGGTGTTGATGAATTTTTGTAGCGGTTACTTCAACAAAACCGCTACTAAATAACCGCAACAAACTTCGCGCCAAAACGCGTCAAGGCTGGCGTCATATTTGTGGCGGTTTGGTTTTGTGTAACCGCTACAAAAATCGAAGCAAAATGGTCACCATTTGGTGCCAATGTTTCCGTTACTAATTTGCGGCGGTTTCAGTTAAAACCGTGACAAATTCACACCAAAATGTGAATTTGTAACGGTTTCGTATAACCGCTACAAAGTAACCGTGGCAAATGACCGCTTTTTTTTTAGTGACAATCAATGTAGGGTCAACATTACAAGTGTTCGAGAGGGGGAAGAAGGTGTAGACATCCCCTTCCCTGATGAGGATGTTGCTCTACTTGGTCAGCAAAAGGATCTTTCATCCTTTGGCCTCAACATCTAGTTCACATGTCAACAACACCTCCAATGATAAGAAACACCTTACTATTAATTACTTGAATTTTCTTCGACATCCTACTTTTAATCTTTAATTTATGTGTTGCTAGGATGAAGAACGAGAGGAAAGGTTTGGCTTTTTGGAACAACTCCAAAATATCCACGCACAAATTTACAAGGTTGACTTGTATATGCCTTGTGAGATTGTAGGTAGAAACGTCTTGTATGCCTATACAGTTGATAAGAAAGATATTAGAGAGTTTTTATCTTTGGAGGAGATAGATATTAGATGGGTTACATTTGCAATCAAGTGAGTTTGTTTTTTATTTTAATGCAGTGATTTTTAGAATTTTATATTCACTAAATCATTTCTCATTTTAATTCTATGGTAGCTGCTTCCACAAAATTTGTGTCCAAACGGAGGGAAACACATCCTATGGCTTCTTATGTCCTAGGTGCGTGGCAAGGAATCTGAACAAGTTGGAAGAGAGGATGAGTTATATGGGCTATACAATTGAAGAGACTCAGTTGCTGTGTTATCTAGCACCAGTTGTTAACAAGCAAGTAACTTTATTTTATTCCTTTAAAGCATACTCAGTTTGTTAAGTTAAGAAGTATTGTTACCTAACCTCATTTTAATCTATATATTTATTGTAGTTATCATTGGAGTCTCTGTGTTGCTTGCCCCTTGATCAACAACATCTATTGGTTTGATTTCTTGGGTCGCAAGCCAAATGAAGAGATCAAAATCATTTTCATCACATAAGTTAAGTTATTTGTAAATCATTAGTTTTCTACTTGATCAAATTGTAGTAATGTCTTCTGCTTTTCATTCTAATGACAGCATGCTCAAGACGTATTATATAATGGGTAGGAGGCAGGAAGCAAAGAAAAAAATTTAAAAAATTGTTGAAAAATGACCATACATTCAAACATATTCATAATATTAATAGTAAATATTGAATTATTCAGTTGTGAATCACAAAAGATGAGTTGCAAAATTAACTTAAAAAATAATTTTCATATATGAGTTTTTTTTTAAAAAAAAATCATAAGACTAATTTAAGTTATGAAGAATTATCAATTATCTCAGATATTTGCAATTGGCAAGTTTTTTCACACAATACTCTGATATTTGCAACTGGCAAGGTGTTTCACACAGTTCTTCAACTTCTACTCCAACACCTATTAGCCCTCTACCTAGCTGTGATATTAGTAATGTTCTTAAATTTGCACATGGTGGGACAATTTTCATAAGAAATATTAAAATTAAACAACACACCACTTACTTTGCATCAATTTATTTGGTTAGAATGAAGTTTGAGCTTTCAAATATATGAAATTACATTTTACAGATCTTTCTCTTTTTTGTATCTCCAACTTGAGATCTATTGTACTGAATTATTCAAGTAGCTTCAACATTTGCAATAAACATATCCTAAATGGTCTTGTTCATTCTAAACTTAGAGGAACCCTGGAAAAACACAAATTTACTGCTCTTATCTTTTTCCAGTCACTCTTTATATCAAAGAGATGTATTATTAATCTCATTTCCTAGACCTTACTCTTTGTATAATCTCCTTTGCTTCTATAAAATTGATCAGTTTATATATATATAAAAAAGAGGACGTCCAAACAGTCTAGTTGTTTGGGCAAAATTAATGTAAATGATGAACTTAACCAATTTTTTAATCTTTACGAATTAGTTATTTAATTACTATATTTAGGAAGGAGTATAAAAATTTGTGAAGCGCAATAATTTTAATATGAAATATTCATTTTTGACTTTTCAAAGAGCAAATTAACCCCCTCCCCTACCCCTACACATGAAACCTCTAAAATTAAGACATCTATACGTCTTCTATATACAAAAAATAGAATTTAGATACAAAACTTGAAATTTGAACGGTTCATCTCTTGTAAAACACACGTCCTCACGTAAGTTTTGGTTTCAAATGCCACCAAAGTGGTTGGTCGCTTTATTACGAATATCAGATTCATTTAATTCAACTATTGACTCTTCTAATCGGTCAATTTTCGCTGATGATGAAGCCAGTACATTAAAATTTACTGTCGAAGCATACTGTATGCGCCGTGCTGAACATAATATACACACACATATGTACAAACTACCTCCAATCAGAACTGGTTGGCTAATTAATTGGATCGAGTAAAATAAAATCTAACGAGATGAGAGCAAGTGGCAAGAGACGAGGTGGGTCTGGTGGCAGGGAGGGATCCGGGGAAGGAAAAGGTGAGGGGGACGGCGGGATAGACAAAGAGAAGGGTGGCAAGGAGTAAAAAGGGAAGGGGTTTGTATTTGGGCAGGCGTTGGGCCAGAAGGGAATTGTGAATCCAATGTCTCAGGGGGGATCTCACGTGAAGAGCAGCGTCAACTAATCTTCTTATCGTGATAAGCTTTTGGCTCCGGGATGTGCTGGTTTTCTTGTGAAGCATGATAAGGATGATGACATTGTGAAGGGATGGAGGGACTATTTTAATAAAATGCACGAGAAGGACGCTTGCAGGGATCCGAAGGAGAGCGATGATGAGGACAGTCACACACAAGGGTTGCCGGAGGGAGGAACTAGGATTTTGAAATTCTCTGCTGAAGAATATACTGCGTGGTGCATGCCATGGATGAATTCACTCATCATCAAGGTGTTGGGTGCAAACTTCCATACATACATCATTCGGGATCGGATTAATCGAATGTGGCGTCCGAGGGATCCACTAAAGCTTATCCCGCTGAGTAATGGATATTATATAGTATCCTTCTCGAACAAGGAGGACAGAGATTACGCTTTCCAGGAGGGCCCATGGATGATAGAGGATCATTATCTGATTGTTCAAAGATGGCGCCCCAATTTTAATCCATGGAAACCAGACCTCCAGTGCAAGATCGCAGCCTGGATTCGTTTGCCTGATGTACCCTTTGAATTCTACAATGTGGAATCACTGCGACGGATTGGAAATATGGTGGGACGAATGATCAAGCTTGACCGGTCTACATCTATCTATGATAAGGGTGGGTTTGCAAGAATCTGCGTGGAGATTGATTTGCAACAACCTCTTCTACCATCGTATTCTGTGTTCGGTAAGGAGCGTCCAATAGTTTACGAGGGTTTACATCAGGTCTGCTTTGCATGTGGGAAATATGGCCACAGGAAAGAAGGCTGCCCGACGACGTTAAAGAAGGATGAAGGCCCTCGGACTGATCAACAAGAGTAGATTGTAGTAACAGGGGATGTTGAGGTGAAGGGTGCTGGCACTGGAAGCGGTGTGATCGGAAAGGAGAAGAATAACGCGGCTGGCGGAGGCTCCACTATCGTGACCGGTGGCACTGATTGAAATGAGTTCCCATTTGGGAAAATTAAAATACTGCATTGTGATTTTCGGGGAACCACAATAAAGGATGATTTAAAGCAGGATAAAAAAGGAAAAGTTGTGCATATCGTTGACCAACGATCTGAGGAGGATATTGTGGATCTTTGTCGGGTAGCTACAAAAAAGGAGATAAATGAAGGGAATGGCGGCGTTAAAGCAGAATTAAGAAAGGAGCGGGGCCCACTTAAATCTGAGTGGGTCCAAGTAGGATCTAAACGCAAGAACCTAAGCAAAGGTAGAGTGAAATCGAAAGAAGTAAAGCAGCAAGCCAGGACACTAACAATCAGGATTTGGATTTGGGCCTTGCTGCCCAGACCATAAAGGTTAGTAACGCTGGACCATCTCATCCAGTGGACCCAAACTGTTCACCCAATCTGAGCCCTCACGCTGATAGAGGGCCCATTACCATTGTGCTTCCAACCATACCTATGGCGCCTCTTGTAATCAACGATTTGGATGGGAAGGATTCCCATACACCGATTTTGGACTTGGCTTCAATGAATGTAGTGGTTCCCGCAATGGGTCCACAAGACCATGAGGATAATGTTGACTAGCTTACCACCGCGGATGAGATTATGGTAGAACAGGATAAGGCCAGGGGTGAGGTTGAATCACCCGAACACCATAATGCAGTTTCCCAATGACGTGCATGCTATGGAATGCCCGTGGCACTGGAGCGTGTAGCTTCCCTGGCCTAATTCGGGAATTAAAGGCTCAATATCATCTGGGTTTTATCGCCATTTTGGAAACCCGGTGCGCAAAAGAGGCTTCTGTAAGGAGAGCACAACATCTGGGGTTCCCTAATATGGAAATAATAGATTGTGAAGGGTATAGTGGAGGAATTTGGTGTCTATGGGATGAGGATACTGTTGCGGTCACTGTGGTGGAGCGTAACAACCAATTTATGCACTTATAGGTTATCGTTCCATCTGGTGTGGCTTGGAACTGTACAATGGTGTATGCTAATCCTAACCCAATGGCAAGACGCCCTCTATGGGACAAGCTCACATGGTTGGCTAATGGAATACAGGGCCCTTGGTTGATTGGTGGTGATCTAAATGCTACACTCCTTCACTGTGAAAGAAAATCCACTGCCACTTTTCAAAGCTCTATTGATAGAGACTTTCTTCATTGGTTTGAAACTCATGATCTGGTTGATGTAGGGTATGCAGGACCGGAGTTCACTTGGAAGAGGGGTAGTTCAGAGGCACGGCTGGACCGTTTCCTTGCTAATGACCAATGGCTAAACTCTTTCCCTAATGCATCGGTTGTCCACCTGCCTTTCTTCAAATCTGACCATAGGCCGCTCCTTCTTCGGCTTTCGAACTAGGGAGTAAACAATAGGCCCAATCGCCCATTTCGCTTTATTGCCGCCTGGGCACTGCATGATAACTTTGATGAATTTGTTAAAAAATCTTGGTGCGCAGATTCCCCATGGCTTCGGAATATTGAACAATTCTCAACCGCTTGTTCCACTTGGAATAGGGAAGTTTTCAAACATACAGAGGGGAGGAAGAAACACTTATTGCTCAGGCTTGAGGGTATTAATCGAGTAGTATCTACTTCTGGTATGATATTTAAATATGAAAACCTCCAGCTAGAGCTTTGGAAGGAGCTCGAAGATGTTTTGCTACAGGAGTCGCTCCTCTGGGCCCAGAAAGCAAGAGCCGAGTGGTCCATTCTCGGCGACCGCAATACTCGTTATTTCCATGCAAGAGCAAACCATAGGCGGAAAGCAAAACGAATTGAGGCAATAAAGAATAATGAGGGTGAATGGGTGTTCAACGCTACTCAAATTAAAGGCCTGGCTACCGCTTTCTTTTCTAACCTGCTATCTGAGGACGTCATGGTGAGATCGGAACTGCAGTGTGCCATGACCTTCCCTAGACTCAATGAGGACATGCTAAAGTGGTGCAGTAGAGACGTGTCAGAACATGATATTAAGGAAGCAATTTTTAGCATGGGCTCTCTGAAGGCTCCAGGTCCTGATGGCTTTAATGCATTATTTTATCAAAATCAGTGGAGTACGGTAAGTGCATCTGTTGTGAATTATGTGAAGTTCCTCTTTGCTAACCCGCAGGCTATTCGTGAAATTAATGGGACCTTTATCGTCCTCATCCCGAAAAAGGATCACCCGGAAAGCATGGGGGACCTAAGGCCAACTAGTGTTGGGATTCGTACACGCAGCGGATTAAAATTTCTTACAAATCCTTCCGAAGGATCACTCAACGACATTTAAATCAAGGTTTGGGAACCGAATCATACCTTATATTGAACACATCCGCGTCACGTTCTCTTTGATCAGGTGGGCTACCTTCTCGATCAACACCTCCGCGTCTCGTTCTCTTGGATCAGGTGGGCTACCTTCTCGATCAACAGAAGTCGACTTTGGGATCGGCTTCCTCTACTGGTATCCACACGAACAATCCCCGAACACGATTGCGGCAGCATGCTAGCGCTTCTTGTGCGTCTCTCTCAATTTGCTCTAGGGTTTCTCGCGGCTTTTCTAATACGCTCGACTGAAAGTCCGTTAGAGTTTTCTAAACTTGATAAGCGTATTATATAACCAAAACTAATCCTTATTAATTTTGGAAATTCACAATTTCGAATCTGGTCAATATATTAATCAGATCTATCTCATAAATGTAATCAAATATATTAAAAGCCAGATTTGAAATCCGAATCCTAAATTTAGATCAAATCTAAATTTAAAGCCTTTTGATTTAATTTATAAATATAAATTAAATCCGAGATATGATATCTATCTATTTAATTAAATCTGAGATACCATATCTCAATTTAATATTAAATAGATATACGATATCTTAATTCGAAATTAAATGAGATACAATATCTCTATTTGTTTTAGATATTTAATTTATCAAATAAATTAAATACTAAACAAATATCATATATAATATTATAATCTCAATTTATAATATATATATTAATTTCGAATTTATATATATATATATATATATATCCTAGATCAAATTTAGTATTCATTTAATCTCAGACTAATCTGGGATTCAATGAATCTGGACACTTTTACTCGTGTTGGATTATTCTTGTGTGCGACCCTGCAGGTCCATATGAGATTGGCAGTGGGCCAACACTGTATCAGCCCACAAGTCGCAAGCGGCCTCTAGCAAGACATTGCGACTACCCAATTCACATGGGGATCGATGACACGATACTAGCTATCGTACAACCATGTCACGTCCCTTTTGTCACGCCATAATTTGGTCAAGGATGAGGCATGGATAATGTCAACTTCCTTTTCTTGACCATTGCTTTCTCGATTCTTGAGTAGTCTAATAAGTGAAATGAAAACTCTTTTCCATCACAGTATGGCCATACATTTCTTAAACTCACTCATCGAGGGGCCCAGCATTATCTCTCTACATATGTGAGGGACAAATCCCATCTTGACCACTCACATTCCTCCGCATGAAAACCACTGATCCCGATCCCAGCCTTTATCATCACCCGGTCAAAGGTGACTTTTGACAAGGTCAAAGACCAGTGACTCATCATGTAGGAATCCATGATGATCTCAGGTCATAGGGCGTTGTGACGCGGTTATACATGAGATAAGCTTATAACTTAATCCATGCAGCTTTCTCATAGTGGGTCGGTCCAGCACCTTGTACTCTTACAAGTGCCCATGACTTTGATTCGTATCTCCATACCTCATCAAAGTCATACTGGTCTTAACTCATCTTTGCTCCCGCATAGATGACCGACCAGGGACATTTAGGATAATCTATAAGATATATCCAGGGATATAGTTATCACCATAAACATGCGTATGAAATGATAACTTAATGGAGAATAATGACTTGCCCCTAGGGCATAATTTCCAACAGACTCCCACTTGCACTAGGCGCAATCATTAATTACTCTAATTCTCATTGCCCTAACATGACGCTCATGTTTTGCTTGTGCAAGCGGCTTAGTAAGAGGATCAACTACATTGTATTCTCCTGATACTTTACATATTTTCATATCACCTTTATCTCTGATTTCTCAGATAAGATGAAATTGCCTGTGTACATGCTTGGTCCTTTAATGTGACCTAGGCTCCTTGGTTAGTGCAATAGCGTGGCTATTGTCACAGAACAAGTCTATTGGATTTGAAATGGTTGGAACCACCCCAAGTTCATACATGAACTTTCTAATCCAAAAGGCCTCCTTTGCTGCATCCTATGCTGCTATATACTCAGCTTCCGTTGTAGAATAAGCTACAGTGCTCTGCTTAGAGCTCTTCTAGCTCACCGCACCACCATTCAACAGGAATACATATCCTGATTGCGATCTTAGATTATCTTGGCCAGTTTGGAAACTCGCATATGTGTAACCAGTCACACAGAGCTCATCCTCCAAACCACCATATACCAAGAATAAGTCCTTAGTCCTTCTTAAGTACTTAAGGATATTCTTGACAGCAGTCCAATGACCCTCACCAAGATCTTGTTGATATCTGCTGGTCATACTCAAGGCAAATGACACATTCGGTCGAGTACATAGCATGGCATACATGATTGATCCAATGGCAGAGGCATATGGAATCTTACTCATGCGGTCTCTATGATCTTGTGTACTAGGACACAGATCCTTACTGAAATGAATGCCATGAGACATGGGCATGTTACCCCTTTCAGAATCCTGCATACTGAACCTATGCAGTATCTTGTCTATGTATGTGCTCTGACTTAGGCTTAACAGCCTCTTGGATCTATCTCTGTAGATCCTAATCCCAAAGATGTATGTGCCTTCACCTAAATCTTTCATTGAGAAAGACTTTCCTAACCAAGACTTGACATTCTGCAAGGTAGGAATGTCATTTCCAATGAGTAGGATGTCATCAACATAAAGCACTAGAAATACAACTGTGCTCCCACTAACCTTCTTGTAAACACAAGGTTCATCCATGTTCTGAATGAAGCCAAACTCTTTGACTACTTCATCAAAACGATGATTCCAGCTCCGAGATGCCTGCTTTAATCCATAAATGGATCTTTGAAGCTTACATACTTTACCAGTGTCCTCTAGACGCACAAAACCCTCAGGTTGTGTCATGTACACATCCTCAAGCAGCTTTTCGGTAAGGAAGGCTGTTTTGACGTCCATCTACCATATCTCATAGTTATAATATGATGCAATGGCGAGAAGGATTCTGATTGACTTGGCCATTGCTACTGGGGAAAAGGTCTCATCATAGTCCACACCATGAGTTTGAGTAAATCCTTTTGCAACCAGCCGTGCCTTGAAGACATTTACTTTGCCATCCATGTCGGTTTTCTCTTTGAAAACCCATTTGCACCCAACGGTTTTTACACCCTCAGGTGGATCGACTAAGGTCCATACCTTATTGTCGTACATGGATTGCATTTCAGACTTCATGGCATCAAGCCATTTTTCGGAATTAGGTCCCACTACGGCGTCTCGATAGGTTGTTGGCTCATTCTGCTCAATGAGCAAAACATCACGACTTCCAGTAATTAGAAATCCATATCTCTGAGGCTGTAGCCGTGATCTATCGGACCTTCGTGGGCCTTGTGTTAATTGAGTAGGCTCAACAACTTGTTGTGAGTCTTCTCTAGTTTCCATTTGTGGTTCTACATTGTCCTGTGACTCTCGAACTTCTTCGAGGTTCACCTTGCTCCCACTGGTTCTTTTAGAGATAAACTCTTTTTCCAGAAAGATACCATTCCGAATGACAAACACTTTGTGATCGGTGGGATTGTAGACGTAGTATCCTTTAGTTTCCTTAGGATACCCCACAAAAAGGCATTTTGAGGATCTAGATGATAATTTATCAGAGGCCTGTTGTTTAACATAAACCTCACATCCCCAAATCTTAAGAAATGACAAACTGGGTTTCTTCCCAGTCCATATCTCATATGGTGTCTTTTCAACTGCCTTTGTCAGAACACGATTTAGTGTGAATGCAGCTGTTTCTAGGGCATGGCCCCAAAAGGAAGGTGGAAGGTCTGTTTGACTCATCATAAATCGAACCATATCTAGTAGAGTTCGATTCCTCCGTTCAGAAACACCATTCCATTGAGGTGTTCCTGGAGGAGTAAGTTGTGAGATGATCCCACAACTCCTAAGATGGTTAATGAACTCTTGGCTCAAATATTCACCACCTCGATCAGATCGAAGTGCCTTAATTGTTTTGCCAAGTTGGTTTTGTACTTCATCTTGGAATATTTCAAAATATTTAGACTTTATGTTTCATACCCCTTCCTTTCTAAACTGACAAAACAGTGCTGGGCCTCTTCTCAAGGCTCTGCTCAGCAGTTTTGAGCATCTCATGAAGCTTTGAAATTGATTCCTTCATATTGTTCATGTTGCAATTCATGACAAAGTCATCATAACTTTCTGGGAGTGAGATCAAGATCATATCTTGTAGCTAACTCCTGGGATATGGGGAATCCAAGCCTTTCAAGGTGATCAATGTAGCCTTTCATTTTCAACAAAATAAAGACTAACAGATTCACTTTCAGCCATTTTGCAAGAGAATAAGGCCTTTGTGGTCTCATACCTCTCTTGACTTGCCTGTTGCTAGAACATTTCCATAGGATGATAAATCATCTCAAACACCTCCATGT
Organism: Acacia crassicarpa; assembly: GCA_034222035.1. Classification (NCBI taxonomy): domain Eukaryota; kingdom Viridiplantae; phylum Streptophyta; class Magnoliopsida; order Fabales; family Fabaceae; genus Acacia; species Acacia crassicarpa. Next base: position 758,707 of record JAWXYG010000014.1, read on the forward strand.
GTTCTAGATCTCCATCAAGGTCTGGAACCTCAGTGGCAGGCTTCAGGCATCTTGTATCCATAGAGTCATCCTAATGCTTCTATAAGCATCAGTCTGATCTCTTGGATCATTAGCTGTAGGCTCGTCAGGGATGGGTTGATTGATAAGATACTCCTTTCTTTCGTGTTTAGGATCAACGCTCAAGTTCCCAAACATGTCAAGAAAGTTTGTCTCATCGAGTTCGTCCTTCTCAAGGACCGATCGCATTGATGGTGTTAGGGTGTTATTATTCGACATGATTCTACAATTTAAAAGATATGCAAAGTTTAATCAGTAACCTCCCACTGAATTAATAACCCTCATTATAATTAGTGGGCTAAAATCCATATTTAGCTTAATCTTAAGTCCGCTTTGGCAGGACGCTTAAAATCAAGTTATTTAGGTAGGCAACCTCTTGGCCAATTACATCACATGTAACTCTTAGATCTTTATGGGATTCGATCATCATATGACCTAGCATGTTTAATCCCATCTAATGCCTTGAGATCCAAAACCATTTTGATAATCTCAAATAAGTCAAGACAATAATGAATGTAGAGTATCACCATTACTCTCTCTTGTCTCTCCAAGATTACTCAAATGCATCCACTTTGGTGGAACATACAAATGGGTGATCGAGGTTTTGACAAGTATTCCTTTATTGATGGCATTGTGACTTAAGATTTTATTTAAAGGGTATTATTAGATATAATCAAATTATTCCCGTTAATTTAATTCTAAATTAAGTATGAGTGATCTAATCAAATCTTAATTAAAACTCTAAATTAATGATGAGTGATCAAATCAAATCATAATTAAAACTCTAAATTAATTATGAGTGATCAAAACAAATCATAATTAAAACTCTAAATTAATTATGAGTGATCAAATCAAATCATAATTAAAACTCTAAATTAATTATGAGTGGTCAAATCAAATCATAATTAAAACTCTAAATTAATTATGAGTGGTCAAATCAAATCATAATTAAAACTCTAAATTAATTATGAGTGATCAAATCAAATCATAATTAAAACTCTAAATTAATTATGAGTGATCAAATCAAATCATAATTAAAACTCTAAATTAATTATGAGTGATCAAATCAAATCATAATTAAAACTCTAAATTAATTATGAGTGATCAAATCAAATCATAATTAAAATTCGTGAACAACATGGCTCATCTAACCTGTAGTCCCCTCAAGCCAATGAGAGGACTTCTCTAAATAATATAAAAGAAAGTACATAGTTAGAAACCTCGTTTCACATACGAGGGGAGTGAGATGAGAAGAGAATGTACATCAAGAATATTTAGAGAGAGGCATGACATGCAGGCCATATACAAAACTTTCAACCCTAGAGCCATCTTGTTCACCATACCCAAACAACACTTTGAAAGGTAAATTATAAACATATTTTAATTCATACATTTTATGAAATAAAATATTACTCATGATAAAATTCTCTAATTTATATCACTTTGATTTGATTACTCGCGCTATGACAATCAGCCGGTCTCTACGGCGATCCCGCTAGCCGCTTAGCGGGCGGGGTCAAGGGGCAGCGCCCGTGCGGGAGGTGCAGGGGGCAGCGCCCCTTGGAGCTTTTGAAAACATCATATTTTTAAAAGAAAATTTCTTTCATAAAATCAACTTTTAACCCCCAAAAATGATGTCCGAATCGAATTCTTCCATCCGCCGTCATGAACGTCCGAGCCGTTATAGGTGTCCAACGCGTAATCGACGTTCGAACCTTTCAGAACGTGATCTATGCGACTAGAAACGTATGACGTCTCCGAACATGATTGACCCCGGTGTTATCGTCTTCTGACCTCATCAAGATCATCTGACCTCTACGATTCAGAACCACAAGAATAACGGCCGTGAAACCCTAATGCGAATTATCAAAATAAAGCATTCAAGAGTTGATTTCTTGATTCAAAGATTCGGTTTATTACATACATATCACACATCGGCATGTAAAGAAACATAATTTAAACGTACGTTGAGTTGGCTCTGATACCACTGTTGGGATTCGTACACGCAGCGGATTAAAATTTCTTACGAATCCTTCCGAAGGATCACTCAACGACGTTTAAATCAAGGTTTGGGAACCGAATCATACCTTATATTGAACACATCCGCGTCACGTTCTCTTTGATCAGGTGGGCTACCTTCTCGATCAACACCTCCGCGTCTCGTTCTCTTGGATCAGGTGGGCTACCTTCTCGATCAACAGAAGTCGACTCTGGGATCGGCTTCCTCTACTGGTATCCACACGAACAATCCCCGAACACGATTGCGGCAGCGTGCTAGCGCTTCTTGTGCGTCTCTCTCAATTTGCTCTAGGGTTTCTCGCAGCTTTTCTAATACGCTCGACTGAAAGTCCGTTAGAGTTTTCTAAACCTGATAAGCGTATTATATAACCAAAACTAATCCTTATTAATTTTGGAAATTCACAATTTCGAATCTGGTCAATATATTAATCAGATCTATCTCATAAATGTAATCAAATATATTAAAAGCCAGATTTGAAATCCGAATCCTGAATTTAGATCAAATCTAAATTTAAAGCCTTTTGATTTAATTTATCAATATAAATTAAATCCAAGATATGATATCTATCTATTTAATTAAATCTGAGATACCATATCTCAATTTAATATTAAACAGATATACGATATCTTAATTCGAAATTAAATGAGATATAATATCTCTATTTGTTTCAGATATTTAATTTATCAAATAAATTAAATACTAAACAAATATCATATATAATATTATAATCTCAATTTATAATATATATATTAATTTCAAATTTATATATATATATATATATATCCTAGATCAAATTTAGTATTCATTTAATCTCAGACTAATCTGGGATTCAATGAATCTGGACACTTTTACTCGTGTTGGATTATTCTTGTGTGCGACTCTGCAGGTCCATATGAGATTGGCAGTGGGCCAACACTGTATCAGCCCACAAGTCGCAAGCGGCCTCTAGCAAGACATTGCGACTACCCAATTCACATAGGGATCGATGACACGATACTACCTATCGTACAACCATGTCACATCCCTTTTGTCACGCGATAATTTGGTTAAGGATGAGGCATGGATAATGTCAACTTCCTTTTCTTGACCATTGCTTTCTCTATTCTTGAGTAGTCTAATAAGTGAAATGAAAACTCTTTTCCATCACAGTATGGCCATACATTTCTTAAACTCACTCATCGAGGGGCCCAGCATTATCTCTCTACATATGTGAGGGACAAATCCCATCTTGACCACTCACATTCCTCCGCATGAAAACCACTGATCCCGATCCCAGCCTTTATCATCACCCGGTCAAAGGTGACTTTTGACAAGGTCAAAGACCAATGACTCATCATGTAGGAATCCATGATGATCTCAGGTCATAGGGCGTTGTGACGCGGTTATACATGAGATAAGCTTATGACTTAATCCATGTAGCTTTCTCATAGTGGGTCAGTCCAGCACCTTGTACTCTTACAAGTGCCCATGACTTTGATTCGTATCTCCATACCTCATCAAAGTCATACTGGTCTTAACTCATCTTTGCTCCCGCATAGATGACCGACCAGGGACATTTAGGATAATCTATAAGATATATCCAGGGATATAGTTATCACCATAAACATGCGTATGAAATGATAACTTAATGGAGAATAATGACTTGCCCCTAGGGCATAATTTCCAACAATTAGCTTGTGTAATGTTATTTACAAAGTAATTATGAAGATTATTGTTTCCCGGATGAAGATGCTGATGCCACAAGTAATATCACCAAACAAATGTAGCTTTGTTCCAGGAAGACACAGCAGTGACAATGTTATTGTGGCTCAGGAGGTAATTCACTCAATGCGTAGCATGAAGAAGAAGAAGGGATTCACGGCTATCAAAATAGATCTGGAGAAAGCTTATGATCGGGTAAACTGGAGTTTCTTGATTCACTGCCTGCAAGAGCTCCGTATACCGCAATCCCTGTGTGAGGTTATTACTTAGTGCATATCTACTCCCACCATGCAGTTACTCTGGAATGGGGATAAAGCGGACGAATTTCAACCATCTAGAGGTGTGCACCAAGGGGGCCCGTTATCGCCATATTTATTTGTCATCTTCATGGAGAAGTTGGCTCATCTCATTCAAGCAGCTATTCACAATGGGAATTGGAAGCCGATCCGTCTAACCAGGACTGGACCCCCCATATCACACTTATTTTTTTGCTGATGATATTATCTTATTTGCAGAAGCTTCTATGGATCAAGTTGCCATGATTAATAGATGCTTAAAGGTGTTTTGTGATGCTTCAAGGCTGAAGGTGAACCACCAGAAGACTAGAGTCTTCTTCTAAAAAAATGTGAACCACATACGAAGAAGCGAACTCTGTGATTCCTTGGGATTCTCTATCACCAGTGACTTGGGCAAGTACCTGGGTGTGCCGTTACACCATAATAAGGTCACAAAGTCTTCTTATCAATTTGTAGTGGATAAAGTAAGAGCGAGATTATCAAGATGGAAAACGACAACCCTGTCTGCTGCTGGTCGCTCCACACTTATCTCATCGGTGACATCGGCAATCCTTGGGTATGTTATGCAAACTTCTCTCCTTCCAGCGAGCACATGTGAGACTCTGGATAAATGTAACAGGCAATTCCTTTGGGGGAGCACGGAGGAACAAAGGAAAATACCCCTTGTGGCATGGGATGTTGTTTGTAAGCCTAAGTTGAAAGGTGGATTGGGCCTCCATCATGCACAGCACCACAATCATGCCTATCTTATGAAGATTGGCTGGCAACTGGTTTCTAGAAGGAATGATTTTTGGGTGCAAGTTGTTCGAAACAAATACAATTGTGGACCTGATCTTATGCCAAAAATTGATGCTAAAAAGTCACCAACCTATGGAGCGGAATCAAGCGTACGTGGGACAAAGTGAAGGATGGCATTGAGTTGTTAGGTAATGAGCAGCAGCGGTGGAAATGGACAAAAAATGGAGAGTTCACAGTTAAGTCAGCCTATGAAGTCCTACATCATGATGCCGTCGTAGTAGATCCCATATGGTCTAAAGTATGGAAACTTAAGGTACCCGAAAGATGCAAAATGTTTGCCTGGCTAGTTGTTCATAAACGCCTCTTGACTAATGCTGCAAGGGTTAAGCGTGGGATAAGCAATGATGCACGATGTCCTATATGCCATGCAGAGTGTGAGACGCTGCTGCACCTCTTACGCGACTGTCCAGAGACGCGTGAACTCTGGAAAGGTATTGTCCCCCACACACTATGGCGCAGGTTCAGTTCGCTGGACCTTGAAGACTGGCTCAGATGGAATATCTGTTTTAAAAGCAGGAATGAGCAGCGAGAGGTATGGGAGCAGAAGTTCGTCATTACCTGTTGGTGGTTATGGCGGCGTCGGAATGCGTTCACTTTTGAAGGGAAGAAAAGCACGAACTTCTCTATTATCACTCAGGTCAATGCCATAATGCTGACTCTATCCGAAGCTCGCAGTAGGCTCGGGTTGGGGGCGGGTGGTAGGACACCTTGTGATCAACAGGGGGCTAGATGGCAGCCACCACCGCCAGGATGGGTCAAGGTCAACACCGATGGTGCATTTTCGAACATGGGAGCTGCTGTCGGAAATGGTGGAGTGATTCGAGGAGACCAAGGGAATTTCCTGAAAGCTTTCATGTTTCGGGGGGCAGAAGGAGATAGCCTATCAGCTGAATTATGGGGCTGCTTGCATGGGATCAAATTGGCATGGGACATGGGATTTCAAAATGTGATTCTAGAGACGGACTCGGCTGATGCGGTTGAACTGTTGAGAAATGAGCTGAATGAGGTACATGCAGACCGAGCACTGATAGCGGAGGTCAAAGGGCTGCTTGGTAGGGACTGGAACGTCGAAGTGCACCATATCAGACGATGGGCAAACGCTCTTGCAGATCACCTCGCGAAGTCTAGCCTCTCAGCGTGGCCAGGCTTCCACTCTATCCCGTATGCTGACATGGATCTTGACAGATTGCTTGCAATAGATAAAGTTTAGGTGTTTTCGCTGGTTGCATTGTGTATCAAAAAAAGAACTGGTTGGCTAATTAAGATAGATTAAGGAAATTAATTATGTTAATTATTTATAACAAATATACTTTGGTTTTTCTAAATTAACACCTCTCATTATAACTTCCATGTGATAGAAACTCCTTCAATGTGCAATCAATAGGCATAACTTAGAAAAAAGTCATAAATTTAAGAGTCAAAATAGACTGGGATCTTGTATTTAGAATCAAATCAATTCTCTAAATAGCTCTTATATTAAGTACGAAAGAGTATATATTTATTGGCAGATAATACATGCACATGAAAATGATACACACACATCTATCGTGAATTGTCTCACTCAAGAGGTTTAATGCAGCTAGATTTGATTTGTTACGCTTTCATATGTCATCAAGGTAGAAGTTGGCCTATCTTATCATGATATAAAATTAATTTAATTTAGCTGTTGACATCTTCAAATCAATTATTTCATTGACGAGGAGCCAAGAAAATTCATCTATAACCGAACGCGTATAGCATTGTGTGGAACGTAGTTGAAAAAGTGACACCACAACTCAGCCAAACATGAGAAAATTCAATTGCATAGAAAACTTCAAAAACATGTATGTCATTATTTTCTCCAACATGGGATTTAGAATCAGAAGTCTCAATCTCAACTTGATAAATTTTTTGCTGATGATTTCCATCTTCAATTTGAGTTTGAGTTCTGCAATGGACACCATCACCTCAGGTCAATTCCTTAGAGATCATGAAACAATAAACTCAGAAAACAGTGACTTCAAGCTGGGATTCTTCAGCCCACAAAATTCTACAAACCGCTATGTTGGAATCTGGTATCTTTCTGAATCCAACATAATCTGGGTGGCTAACAAAAACCAGGTACTGGTTGATGCTTCTGGGACTGTCACAATTTCTAGCAATGGTAATCTTGTGATATTGGACAAACAAAACATGAGTGTTTGGTCTTCAAATATCTCAAATATTGCAACCAATTCAACTGTGAAACTTCTAAACACTGGGAACCTAGCCCTCTCTGAGGGCAAAATGGGAACAACTATATGGGAGAGTTTCCAAGATCCTTCTGATATCATGGTGCCAGAAATGAAGCTCAGCATCAACAAGAGAACTGTAGAGAAGGTGAAAATTACATCATGGAGAAGCTCTTCTGATCCATCTCTTGGATATTATTCTTATTCTCTTGAACGCCCAGATGCTCCTGAATCTTTTTTCTGGTTTAATGGAACTCGCCAATACCATCGAACTGGTCCATGGAACAGTAGGATTTTCCTAGGATCACCAACGATGTCAACTGGATGGAGTGTAGGACGTGAAGATGATGGAACTGTTTATGTGACTTACAATTTGGAAAATAATGCTGACTTTGCAGTTATGGGTTTGAGTCCACAAGGCCAACTTTGGCTAGCATTGTGGAATAACAAAAGGGAGGTTTTGAGGCAGGGGATAAAAGGCTTTTATTGTGATCTCTATGGCATATGTAGGGCATTTGGAAGCTGCAGTGCACAAAGTTCACCAATTTGTAGCTGTTTGAATGGGTATGAACCAAAGAATTTAGAGGAATGGAATAGGCAAAATTGGACTAGTGGATGTGTGAGAAAGAAGCCACTGGAATGCGCTGGGGTTGTAGATAAATAAGATGGGTTTGTGAAACTTGAGAACATGAAAGTGCCAGACTTTTTGGAGAGGTCAACATTTGCTACAGAAGATAATTGCAGAACAGAGTGCATGAATAATTGCACTTTTGTGGCATAAGCATTTGATTTGACTGGCATTGGATGCATGCAATGGGGTGGCGACTTAATTGACATCCAAAGATTCTCAAGTGGAGGGGTTGATCTTTACATTCGTGTGTCTTTGACTGATGGTACCTTTTTACAGTTTGAAATCTAATACTCCATCATATTTGAAAGTTTTCACTGAAGATGTTCGACTTTATGTTAGGAAATGCAGAAAAACATTCAAGAAAAAGAACAATCATTATTGCGATTACAATGACGATGGGAATCCTTTCTTTAACAGCGTTTGCATATTTCTTATGGAGATTGACAGCTAAATATGCAGGTGTTGTAATAAATTATAGATTTCATTAGCATGTAATTGTGAATATGGATGATATGATGAGTAACATTATGTGTTGAAAATAAGATGTGTTTTTGTACTTAGGTGAGACAGATTCCCACAGTCAGACTCAAAGAATGATTAGTCAAGATGAAGAACTCAAGATGGACGATCTTCCACTTTTTAATTTTGAAGATCTTGTAATTGCTACGAACAATTTCCATTCATCCAACAAGCTAGGACACGGTGGCCTTGGTTCAATATACAAGGTTCCATTTTTACGAGAATTTTTTTATTTATTTTTAATGGTGGATCTACTTTCTTGTAGAAATGAGTTGTCTTACAATAGCTATTTTTTGTTCTACATTGTCTTCCAGGGGCAATTGAGAGATGGACAACAAATTGCAATCAAAAGACTTTCAAAAGCATCAAGACAAGGGCAAGAAGAGTTCATGAATGAGGTTGTTGTGATTTCAAAGCTTCAACATCGCATGCAATTTAGTAAGACTGTTAGGCTGTTGCATTCAACAAGCTGAGAGAATATTAATCTATGAGTACATGCATAACAAGAGTTTGGATGCAATTCTATTTGGTTAGTTGTTTTTTTCCCAGACAGTTCATCTTGTGTTTTAATCTGTACTATGAATTTTAATAAAAGATGCCGTAGTGAGTCATTTTCTCAATATATAAAAGTTGCTAATTTTACTGAATTCATATTCTCTTAAAAAGGAACTAGCTCTAAGTCCCCAAATCTTTTCTTTGTTTACAGATTTAATCAGAAAGAAAGATCTAGATTGGTAAAAAAATTTTAAAATTATTGAAGGAATCTCTAGAGGTTTGATTTATCTCCATTAAGATTCTAGAGTAAAAATCATACATAGAGATTTGAAGGTTAGTAACATCTTACTGGATGAAGTGCTAAATCCAAAAATATCTGACTTTGGATTGGCTAAAATATTTAGAAGTAATGAAGATCAAGCCAATACTAAAAGAGTGGCCGGGACATAGTAAGCAAGTTTTCTTTTCTTAATTATTACGTCTTCATGCTAGTGAAATGCAAATTCACAAAATAAATTTTTAATGTAGTGGCTATATATCTCTTGAATATGTAATGCAAGGGCTATTTCCAGAAAAATCAGATGTTTTCAGTTTTGTAGTTATATTGCTAGAGATTGCTAGTGGAAGAAGCAACTACCAATTGTATAACATGGAGAGGGGATCTCAAACCCTTTTAGGATATGTAAGTGTCTTCTCTACCTATTGTTACTGACATGAACTTTCTACTTTCAAGCATGGATTTTTGTATATTTTCAGGTATGGAGGCTATGGAATGAAAGTAACCTGGTGTTGTTAATAGATTCAGAAATACAACATCAAGGTTCTTATGAGGATATTTTGCGGTGTATACACATAGGCCAACTTTGTGTGCAAGAATCAGCAAAAGAGCGGCCAACTATGGCTAATGTAGTTTCTATGCTTAGTAGTGATATTGGCAAACTTCCTATTCCAAGGCAACCTGCATATATACTAAATGAGATGGGATTCAATCATGAGTCCACTTTAGAAACACTGGGTTTGCACTTTGCTAACTTGGTTAGCATTACTGATATCAGTGGAGATAATATTGCACAAATAATAAGAAATTATTGTTAAACTTCACTTGCTAGGATTTAGTTTCCTATGATGGATGATCATTATATTTAATTAGTTTGGATGTTTCTCAAATATATATTCTGCGTTTTTGTTGATGTCTGTTGGGAAATTGTTTTTTTATCTCAACCAAATGACATGGTAAGCTCGTGTTGGTCATTTCTACCTTTTTATGATCCAATGAATTTACTTGAGTATAATAATTTTGACAAGAAGGCAAGTTGCATATATACGAGCTACATGGCAGTGTTTGTTTTGTTGCATTTGAAGTATCGTCAGAAAATTTAGGATTATTACAAGAAACCAAAAAAGATGCACAAGACATGGAATAAAAAAGGAAGACACTGTTACAAAGTATAGATCAAAAGTCTCCAATTAACATCAGTTTTTTGAAAAAGACGTTAAGAATTAGGAAAATTCCATTTTAGGGCCCATAATAGCAAAAAAAATGTCTAAGAAAAAGTTACATATCAAAAAAGGCCCAAGACCTTTTATGGTATTATTTCATAACTGTTAACAATTAAATCAGTTCGATTAACAATTAAATCGGTACTCGTTAACAATTAAATCAGTACTTGTTAACAATTAAATAAGTAATGATAATATCTTAACAACAAATTAGTTTCATTAACAACTAAATCAGTACCCATTAACAACTATATCAGTAGGCGTTAACAATTAACGTTTTATAAAATAATATCAGAAAAAGCATTAAGACTTTTTTTAACATGTGACTTTTTTTGGGCTTTTTTTAATTTTTAATTTTTAATTTTTTTTGCCAATATAGGCCCTGAGATGGATTTTCCTTAAGAATTAGGGGATGACATTCTTGAAATTTTCTTAATTTGAATGTCTGATTTCTTAAACAGATATTAAAAATGTTTATTATCATCAATTTTTTAAATATGGACATTAAAAGTTGAACTTTTAAGTTCGTTTTTGAAAAATGTTTTACTTTTAAAAATAGACGGACAACATATTTGGGAGCATGGTAGTGAAAACATAGATTTTACCTAAAAACGGGAGGAGAATGAAAAATCGTAAAACATAAAATCGTAACGTAGTAAAATCGTAAAAAAATCGTAAAAACTTAAAAGCGTTTGAAAAATTAGTAAAATCGTTTCAATGAAAAAAAAATCGTAAAAACGTAAAATCGCAGTGATAAAACGAGTTTTTAACTACCCTGTTTAGGAAAGCATTCCCACATGCCACAGCGGAACCCAAATGCACTATCAATGGCAGAAGCTCAGTGTAGATGATTTTTATTCTATTTGGAAAAGTTTTTTGTTGATGTAACTTTTACCTAAAAAGTTACTTTTTATCAAAAAACCACTCACCCAAGCTTTCTTACGGGCTATGCACAGTGGGAATAAATTTCGCCATGGGTCCTACAAACTTTTCCTTTATTGTCCTATCTCACCTCAAAAATATGTAATTTTCATATTTAAAAAATGATTTTTAATTTCAATTATATGAGAATATTGTTAGTTCTCTATTTTGATGATAACTGACAATTATAAACATAAGTTGTAGTTTGTTTTTAGTAAGTTAAAAAACTTACTGTCAAAGACAAACTCGAGTTTTGGTTTCAAAACTCAAGTTTTGAATTTGACAAACAATAGCTCAATTTTTACAGACTAAAGAAAACTCTAGTTTGCATGGACAAACTCGAATTTTGATCTTACAGAGAGCACTCCAAGATTTTCACATTTGGACAAACTCCAGTTTTCACCAGACAGAGACTCTTCAATATTTTCTAAAGAGAACAAAACTCTAGTTTTCAATTGGAAACTCGATTTTTGGGCATACAAAGAGTCTCTGATGTTTTAAGCATACAAAAAATCCAGTTTTGATTTAAAACTCCAGTTTACACTTAACTAAGAGTTTTTCTAAGTTTTCTAAAATTTTGAGAAAACTCGAGTTTAAATATGGAAACTCGAGTTTTGGTTTGACAGAGAGCTTACATGTTTTTAACTACTTTAAGAAAACCCCAGTTTATGTAGAAAACTCCAGTTTTTACTTGGATAAATTTTTCAAAGGTTTTAATCTTTAAATGAAAACTCAAGTTTATGTTTAGAAACTTGAGTTTTCGTCAAGCCGAGAGCTTTGTTCATTTTAGTGTTCTTGAAAACTCCAGTTTACAATAAAAACTTCAGTTTTGAAGTTTTGAATTTAAACATCTTTTGCACTATCAAAGTCCAAAACTCGAGTTTGTCATCAATAAACTTGAGTTTTGCTTGTGAGCTAAAATGTGATTCAAAGACGTTTGTCTCTGAAAGAAAAAAACTCGAGTTTCATGTGGAAACTCCAGTTTTGTCTTCTAAGTATAGTTGGAAACTCAAGTTCAGATAAACATACTCGAGTTTATGTTGCTGAGTTTGAAATTCAAATCTGACAAATTTGTGAAACCTTCTTATTTGATCTTAATACTTCCTATCATCATTCACTAATGTTCCTAGTTATGTTTAACTACTTTGTTAGTAAGTTTCAGATGATTTAGGGATTATTAATTGAAGGTTAAAAGCAAAAGCAAAAAGTGACGTCAGCACATTAAATGCAAAGTCCAGAAAACTCTTATCCTTTTGGACAATCATTCTGCATACGTTGTAAAGGGATTAATGTTTCCTTTCCACATCCAGTAGCTGTCATTCCAACGGATTAATATTCAAGAAGTCAACTATAAACTTCTGTGCAACTAGATTAAGCAAAAAGTAGAGAGAGAAGAAGACCTAAGCTTGTCCTAATCCGTTCTAAATGTCTCCAATGGTTATATTAGGGATTTCAATGGTTATTTAATGCTCTCTTGATATAAATAGAAGAGCTGCATTCAAGTCTTTTCAACAACCAATATGTTGGAAAACGAAAAATCATTCAAGTTTCCAACTATTCTTTAAGTTTTCTTGAACAAAGTATCTTCTGATACAACTTGTTCTTTAGCATTCATATTTTATTCACTATTAGAGATAGTTCTTTTATTGTAAATCACTTATTGTAAGAATCTCAAGTCTGAGGACTTAGAGATTGGGTTATTGATTACAACTTATAAGAAGGAGTAAGTTCTAGTGAGAGAATTACTCTTAAGTTACAGAGTATGTAATCAATTGTTAAAGTGAAATCCCAAAGTGTCTGAGGAGTGAACGTAGGTCAAGAGGTTGGATTGAACTAGTATAAATCTCTTGTCTCTTGCTCTTCTTCCCTATACCCTGCTTAGCTCTGTTTTTAGTGTTCAAAAACAGAGCAAATATAAAAGATTTTTAAAATCCCCAATTCATCTCCCCTCTTAGTGATTTAGCTCCACTTTCAAATATTATTTAAAAATGTAATATTTTTATACTCTATAATACATATTTTTTATCCCTACATTTACAAGATTTAATTATTTCATATTTATTATAATTAAGTATTTTAGTAGTTTAAATTTTTTCCAACAATAATTAACTATTTTTTATTTTTTATAATTATAATATTTTTCTTAAAATTATTATAATATATACATATAATATATCTGTATTATTTAATAAGATTCAAGTTCCTTTTAGTAATTTTTCATCTAAAGTTGATCTTTAGATAATCATTTCAACATATATAATTATGATTTTGAGAAAAACTAATATTAATATATGTAGTATTTAATAAGATTTATGTTACTTTCAGTCATTTCTCATCTTAACTTACTTTTCAAATAATAATCTAAACATATTTCAATTTTTTTTAAAAAAAGCCACTTTTACTATACCGCTAATCTAAATAGAAATCACATACTCCCTCCAATCCTAATTATAGGAGTTATTTACCTAAATTTAGAAAAATTAAATAAAGAAGTTAAATTAGATAATTATAATTATTTTTTGAAAATACCCTACTAAAAATTGAAAATTACATAAAGCAAAATTAGTTACAACTTATAATAATCACCGACTCTTTCAAATTTCCGTAGAACAATCGGCTATTGCCAACATCGATCACTCTACAGATTGCATAATAATATACCTGTTTAAATAAAGGTTACACCTAAAGCCCACAACCTTAAGCTACCTCTAAGCTAAAATTATTTCCTTCGGTCTTAAATATAAAACATAGTTAGCTTATTCACTTATTAAAAAAAGATATTTTTAAAGGAATATTAAAATTATTTTATTTTAAAAATAAAAAATAAAGTAGAATTTCTCACTTGATAGAATATAAGCGTGTTCTTAAATTAATTATTGTGAAAGAAGTATTAGTAGGGGTAATATAGGAAAAATATGACAAAAATTGTTCAAAATTATTTTACAAAAACGAAAAAGTATAATTGATGTGTATATGACACTAATGAGTTGCAAACATTATTTACTTTATTAAATATGTAGGTGTATTATTAAATTATTATTGTCTTTTAACTATTATTGAAAAAGTATAAATAGGGGTATTATAGGCAAAAATTGACAAAAGTTAAAATTTGCTCTTATAATTATGACCAAAACTAACTCCAAAAAGTGTTCCTATAATTAGGACCAGAGGGAGTACAATTTAACTTTTGTCTTATCTTATTTCTATAAAAGTTAGGTAAGAAAAGAGACACTTCTCATATTGTTGTTGTTTTTTTTTTTTTTAACACTACACTTCTCATATTGCTAACTCATTATCTTTTAACATCCGTTTTTAGAAACGGGTGTTAAAAATCATGTATATATATATATATATATATATCTTTTTGGGAAAATCCCATATAAACACGGTTGAAATAGGAAAATTTTGATTTGGGTTATTAAACTTAATAAATTATTAATTAGGTTATGTGACCCAATTAAAGATTTAAAATTTTATATCATGTAGTTATTGAAAAAAAAAATTGGAGACAGAATATATTGTTTAAGCGCTATGTAAAAACCTAATGATAGAAAATTCATTGGAGGCTTGAATTTAATCTTCATCCTCAGTAATGCTATTAAAATAGATTGTTACAAAGATGAAGGCATAAAAGCTTGCAGTCACAGGTGGTATATGTGTATATATGTATGACTGGTGGGAGTTTTGGTTTGAGCACAAGCCTATATTAGTTCATGCGATTCTTGAACAAACCGTAGAGTATTGTGAGAAGAGATGAAGTTGATGCCTATACATGTGCGAGCACGCGCACGATACAACTGTTGCAAAAAGAACCGAATAGAGAAAGGAAATAATTGTGTGTAGAAGCGAATGTTAGAGAGTAGAAGAAGGATGACCTCGAAGGGTAGGGAAGAAGAAGGATGAGAAGGAAGAAGAAGGATGAGAAGGAAGAAGCAACAGAGTGAGGCAAAGACTCCAAGGTATGGTTTTGTCTATCATAGAACCGTCCATACCTGACGTCGATCCAGTAGTGTCTTGTCTATCTCCCTCCTCATACTTTCCTGGCGGCGACTTGCGCACCACCCTCGGCCCTGCTGAAAATGCCACCGGTGACTGCTGGCATATCCTCCCGACGGGAATTGGGGACCTTGCCCATACCGGCGGGCTCAACGTCGCCACCGCCTCCAATTCGTTAAAATTTGACCGCTGGGGCGTCGGCTGGAGTGAATAAGCATCCGACGAGGCGTACCCTGACAAATGAGGGCTGGTGGAGGATAGGTACCCGAGTCCCAGATCGCCATGCCCAAACACGATATCATGACCACCTCCAGCCGTCGTTGCCTCAGAAACAGCACTGTGAAACTCATGCAGCTGAAGTGGTGGTGTGTGGACGGAAAATATATCCGCATTGGACAGGTCGGAGGGCCTGGGCGTGAGGCCCATCGATGAAGATAACACGGAGTCAGGGGCCGACGACGTTGACCGTCGGATCCGGACACGGATACGCCCCTGGTTGTCAGTTTCGAACTCGGTTCGAAGCGGCATGTCGCGGCCATCGAGGGATATGACGTCACCGTCGATCTCAAATTGGGTTATAGAAGCAGTCGTAGGGCCAGGAAAGTGCGTGTGTTCTTCATCCCAGGTATGGTTTTGTTAAGTTCAATGTCCGGTTCTTCATCTCGTTAAGTTTAATCGAATATTAATACAGAAGCAGTTTGGAGATCTAATAGTTAACCTCAAAAGACTTGAGAAAGTGTTGCAAAAAGACGATCGGTGGGAGAGAGGGCGAGGCAGTGAGATCTACTCAAGCATCCCAGGTTCATCAGTATTCTGGTACCCACCATTATTTTCTCGTTAATTCTAAGTTTGTTTTCCTTTTTTTTCCCCTCTCCGATTCGCCAAAAAACCATATGACGATGTACTCCTTGAGATCAGAATCGTTTTCAATGCCTCCCTTATCCCTTTATTGAAAATGGAGTTTTGTTTTTTTTTTTGGTCAGAATTTTGAAAATGGAGTTATTGCTTTAGTCAATAGTTTTATAGTTGTTACAAGTATGTAGAAAAATTGAAAAGTTTATTAAAGATGAGTGCTAAAAAATTTATGTTTTGACTTTGTTTTCTGAACTGTATTACCTTAGATTCTTAGCCAAGTCATTGAAGTGTAAAGCCAAGTTGTGTGCATTGAAGCTTAATTTTGCAAAGTCTATGAGCTTAATTGTTGCTTGCTGGAATTTATTGTTAAATTTTCTATATTTGAGTAAAACCATCTTATCTTGTGAAATTCCATCAATCTTTAGCAAAGTCGTTGAGTTAATGGCTGGAATTAGGTCCTGCCCTATTGATACATTGATTGGAAGTTGATTAAAAGGCATCTACATTTTCATTTGAGCTTGCTCAAAATTCTATTGTTTTAAGCACTTTTTCGATTTTCCTTTTTGGAATTTTTCCAGATTTTTCATTAGGTAAGTTTTGAAGTTTTCTTCTTAGATTTTTCTTGATTATTAGGTTATAATTACTTACAATTTATAACTTAGGGAAAAACATTTTTGTAGGAGAAGTATATTCTTATGTCACACATACATGAAATGGTGAGACCCACACACACACACACATAAATATATAATGTCACACATGAAATGGTGGGACCCACATACACACATATATATAATTAGCATTATATATATATGTGGGTCCCACCATTTCATGTGTGTGTAGGAATCTTTTTCTTCTCATGCAACATGTGAAGTTTAACTTATTATAAGACCAAAATTGTTGAAAATGGATGTCATATCAATGGACTTATATAATTAAGAAGATTTAAAATCAAATTTAGAATAAAAAAATAAATAACAAAAGTTTCGAAAGATCTGGTATATTAAAAAAAGATTGTTTAGCACAGCTTGTTTGAGCACACTATGAAACCAAGAAGCTGCTTCAAGGAAGGTGCGCTCTTCCCCCTACGAATGAAAAAGTGCGCATGTTTTAGATAAACTACATGCTTTGGCCTTTCTTGCTTCATAGGAGAAATAAAATTTATTTATTTATTTATTTTTTTGGGGGGGGGGGGGGGGATAAAAGCATTTTCCCCCTCATGAAAAAGGATAATTTGCATCGAAAGTTAAAAGAAGTATTAGGAAAATGTACGCCTACACTATCACTGGCCAGTAACAAATATAAACAATATTTATTTGCATTATTCAAGCTTTATACACCTATTGCGTCTCAAACAGAGCCTATTGAGCATAACACCTCAGCTTGAACCTACAAATATCAGCGCCAAAAGCCATGGCAACCCAGATTAGCCAGTAATCTACCAGCCCAACTGTGGAAAACACAGGGAAAGATAATCTGGAAAATACAAGTACTGTTGAGACTGGAGTGGAACAACCAAGTATGGAAGATCATCAATCACAGACCAGGTAAAATAAGGGCACTAGACAGGAGGATCAATACCAAATCAAGCAAAATAAGGGTACCAAACAGCATATGAATAGTCATAGTGACCAAAACATTCTACAAAGACTCAAGAGTCTGAACCACCAGAGGCAAGTTCTGAAGACTTACACAAGCAAATTGCCTCAAGAAAGGGCAAGATAGTATGCACCTGATATCCTATCTGTAAGTACATGCCCTATACGAAACTATCCCCAATATGAATTCAATGGTGGCTAATGTGTCAAGTGAGAAAATATCCGGAAATTTTGAGGAGGAAATGAATTATGGAATGGTGAGAAGAGAAACCTTCACATGGGTGAACCTTGAGTTATCTGGTAACGATCAGCTTCATATACCCAAATCTTCAATTCCAATAAGGTGAATTACACAGCCATATTATATGCATAACATGAGCTTCTTCATTGACATCAACCATGAACATAGCTAGGCGTAGATGGAGAAAGCAACTTGTGACTATCAAAGCTTATCAATGAAATCTTTTGAATTTCAAGAAATATTTCTTCAAGTTTTGCCTTTACATAATTTTTTCTACTATACTTCAACAATAGATTTTGCTTAAAAAATGGTTGTCGCCAGTGAGACTGCATGTATTGTCAATTATGGAGGTGCTAGATTGAGGATGAGTTAAACTTGCAATCACGTAAGTTTTTTTTTTTTTTTTTGCCCTTCAATTAACGTAGTGAACTTTTTTTTTTTTTTTGGTTTTATATATTCAACAATTCATTTATTATTTTAATTCTATTGTAGTTTCTTCCACAACACATGCATAGAAAAGGGAAGAAATGGTTTATATGGATTCTTCTGTCCCTCAAATACTACAAAGAAGAATATTAAGTTAAAACTAAGGACGACCTATGTGGGCTACACAACGGGAGAGACTAAATTGTCTTGTTATCTAACACCAATTCGTGAAGGCTACGTATTTGAGTTTTGTCTATTTAAGATGTTTAAGAATAAATTTTCGTCTTATCTTAGCTTAATTTTGATATGTATATGTCGTAGTTATCATTGGACTCTGTGTTGTTTGTCTCGTGAAGAACACCCTCTATTTGTTTGATTTCTTGGGTCATAGGCCAAACGAAGAAATAAAATCAATCTTCAGCACGTAAGTTTGTTTTTGGGAGAATTAGATTGGAGGACCAATCGAAAATAATATTTACTGAGAAGGACTGTAAAAACTGTAATTATTTAGAAGGACCAATTACTAAAATATAAATTTAGAAATACTAAATTGCCCTTGAAAGTGATTTAATTTTTTTCCCACCAACTTACTACCGTCAAAATCATTATTTTTTAACCTTAACTAATATCTACATAATCATATCATTTAATTATTATCCGTGAGTCGTAAGGTATATATTGACTCTTTAACCCTTTTATATCTTTTTTTTTTTTGGATTCACATAATTTTATATAAATCATGAAAAAAAAGCTCTATCAAAGGAACTTTATCAATCAAAATAAAAAAAATAAATGCATTTCATATCTTATCATTATATAATTTAAAGATATTTGTGTTATTTTTTCTATAAATATCTACATGGAGAGAAATTGTGTTTAATTTAATTAAATTTAGAAACTCATTAGTTTTAAACATAGAATGTAAGAGAAAATGTAGGAGATTTGATTAGGGGCAATTTAGTATTTTTAAATTTTTTATTTTGTTAATTGGTCCTTCTAAATAATTGTAACTTTTATGGTCCTTCTCGATAAATATTATCTGTTATAGGTCATTAATTTTAATTTTCCCTTTGTTTTTTTTAATTTTTTTTCCTAAATAATTGATTCTTGACTTGGATGAATTGTTTTAATGTCTATTGATTTTCATTTTAATGATTGTGCATTCAAGATATATAGAATGCTTGGTGGGACATGAGAGGGTAAAAGTAGAGTCCCAAAGTGGGTTTATCTTAGAGAAAGTAGTTTCAATATAATTTAAGTTATTTCATTGATAGTAGCTTTGGATGTGCCTTTATTCATTTTAACTATTTGCTTTTGATTTATAGTGCCCTCGACAACCAGGGAGTACTGATATGTTATACTATCTCCGGTTCTAATTATAAGAACACTTTTATAGTGTAATTTGCACTATAAAAATGTTCATATAATTAGGATCGGATGGAGTACTTTATCTGTATAACATTATTCAAAGCAAAGTTACTACAAATTGTGAAGAGGTAATTGCTCATTCATTTTCAAATGATAATATTTTTGGTGTTGTACTTAGATTGTTAATTAATTCATTTACTTGATTGATTTATCTTATACCTTATTTTCCAATCTACAGATTTTTGGTGATGTCGAAGTCTATTTGAACGAAGACATTAATTTGATTCAGAACCTTTTGGCTGGACATATTCTTCAACATATAGATGAATAAAGTTTACTTTTTATATTACTTAGTAGTTGTGTATACAACTTTTTGACACTTTGTGGTAATTGTTGCACATAGTAGTAGTAATTACCACTTTAATTAGCTAGAGCTGGATGTTTCTTTACTGTAACAAATATTTTGGTTTATGATGATCTCTGTTCAATGACCTTTTTGTGGGGTTTAATTGTTGGGGAGTGAAAAATATGAAACAATTTTATTAAAAAAAAAGAAACCTTTCAACATCCCTATTACAAAAATGAACGCATTAGGTGTGTCTAGTCAGCACTTACAGCGTCCCAAATATAAAAGTGGATGCTAGAAGTGGTATTTACGGCATCCCAACTATGAAAGAAGACGTCCCTATAGTACAATAAGGATGTCATAAGTTGTACTTAAGGTGTCCCCTTTTGTGTTGGTACTTATGACATCCTATTTTGTGAAGACGTCGTAAGTCTAATTTAAAACGTTGCTCACATAAGTGTCCTTTTGTAAAGGAACGTAGAAACTTTAAAAAAAAAATTAAAGAGGTTTTTTGTAGTAGTGCTACAATCAAATTATTTATTCAAGTTAGGAATATCTGCAAAAGCATTTAAAGATTAACCCCTAAAATTATTTTCATATTGGCAATAAAATTCAAACTCACACGCCTATTGGGTAAGAGGTATATTTGTATAAACTGAGCACACTTTAATTAATTTTTTTGATTAATTTTATTACGATACACTTGTTGGAAATTATGCCCTAGGGGCAAGTCATTGTTCTCCATTAAGTTATCACTTCGTTCGCATGTTTATGGTGATAACTGTATCCCAGGATATATTTTATAGATTATCCTAAATGTCCCTGGTCGGTCATCTACGCGGGAGCGAAGATGAGTTAAGACCAGTATGACTTTGATGAGGTATGGAGATACGAATCCAAGTCATGGGCACTTGTAAGAGTACAAGGTGCTGGACCGACCAACTATGAGAAAGCTGCATGGATTAAGTCATAAGCTTATCTCATGTATAACTGCGTCACAACGCCCTATGACCTGAGATCATCATGGATTCCTACATGATGAGTCACTGGTCTTTGACCTAGTCAAAAGTCACCTTTGACCGGGTGATGATAAAGGCTGGGATCGGGATCAGTGGTTTTCATGCGGAGGAATGTGAATGATCAAGATGAAATTTGTCTCTCACATTTGTAGAGAGATAATACTGGGCCCCTTGATAAGTGAGTCTAAGAAATGTATGGCCATACTGTGATGGAAAAGAGTTTCCATTTCACTTATTAGACTGCTCGAGAATTGAGAAAGTAATGGTCAAGAACAGGAAGTTGACATTATCCATGCCTCATCCTTGACTGAATTATAGCGTGACAAAAGGGACGTGACATGGTTGTAGGATAGGTAGTATCGTGTCATTGATCCTCATGTGAATTGGGTAGTCGCAATGTCTTGCTAGAGGCCGCTTGCGACTTGTGGGCTGATATAATCTTGGCCCACTGCCAATCTCATATGGGCCTGCAGGGTCGCACACAAGAATAATCCAACACAGGTAAAAGTGTCCAAATTCATTGAATCTCAGATTAATCTGAGATTAAATGAATACTGAATTTAATCTGGGGTAAATATATATATGTGTATATATATTAAATTCAAAAATAATATAATAATATTATTTAATGGAGATTATAATATTATTATATGATATTTGTTTTATATTTAATTTATCGGATAAATTAAATATCTAAAACAAATAGAGATATTATATCTCATTTGATTTTCGAATAAAGATATCATTATCTATTTAATTTAAATTGAGATATTGTATCTCAGATTTAATTAAATAGATAGATATCATTTCTCAGATTTAATTTATAGAGATAAATTAAATCAGAAGGCTTTTAATATGAATTAAATAAATACATTAGATTAAATTTATCAGATAGATTTAATTAATATATATTTTTAAATTAAAATTTAAAATTCAAAATTCAAAATTAATGGGGATTAATTTTGAATATAATACGCCGATGGGTTTAGAAAAACCCACGGGAGTTTTAATCGAGGGTATTAGAAAGCCGCGAGAAACCCTAGAGCGAAAAGAGAGAGACACACAGTTCGAGGCGCTAGCACGCTGCCGCGTCCGTGTTCAGAGATTGTTCATGTGGATACCGGTAGAGGAAGCCGATTCTAAGAGTCGACTTCTGCTGATCGAGAAGGTAGCCCACCAGTTCAAAGAGAACGAGATGCGGACGAATTCACTACAGTTTGAATTTTCTAGATCGCCATGAGAAAATGTGCGCAAAGGGTTTATGTAGATTCTTGAGCTACTAGTTCGCTAAAATCAAAGGAAAACCTCCGGCTCCGGATGATTTCGAGTTTTCTATAAGGTATGATTTGGGTTCCCTAACCTTGAATTAAACGCACCTGAGTGATCCTCGGGACGGGATTCGTAGAAAATTTTAATCCGCTGCGTGTACGGATCCCAACAACACTTCCTTAAATAAAAATTTTCAAAACGCTTTAAAAAATTGCACATAATGATCCCTTTCAAGTCTTTTGGTATAAAGTGGATTATTAGATTGAGGGTTGTGGCTTTTGATGTATACATACAAAAATACATATTCTACTAAACGCATATATACAATATATAAAAAGGTTAAAGGATAAAAATGCATATAAATTTTTCTTTGGAGAGCGCATGGTACCATAAACTTTATATGAGTGCAAAAATGTCACTTTTTTTTTTTTGTGGTCACTTCTGTTACATAGGTTAACTGCCGTTATTTTTTATTTGTAGACCCACAATTTGTTAGTTATATGACATGGAGTTTGATTTTTATTTTTTATTTTTTGGGTGGGGGGAGAGAGTTCAGAATGAGAGAGGGAAGACGAAAGAGGAAGAGGGGTAAGAGAGAGAGAGAGAGTGATGTGAGGATTATTTTATTAAAATAATCATATAAATAAGAAAACATGAGGCCCACAAACTAATAAGTAACCGCAGTTAACTTCATTTAACAAAAGCGGCATTTTGACTTCCATTTTAAGAAGCCTATAGGCTTTTGTATCTATATAAAGTTTATGGTGCCAAGCACTTCTTGGAGAAAAGTTCATAGGCTAGGCATTATTGTCTCTTAAGTCTATTTAAAATCTGTTCTTTTACAAAATAGAAAATAAAAAGCTGCACTTTTTTCATCTGTTGTAGAAGTGAATTGTAGTATTTTTACTTTGAATAAACAAAGATGCTATTACTAAATACACACACACAAAGCAATAGGATTAAGGTACAAATTTGTCACGGAAGTTTTTGCTGAGGAGCAATATTACCCTAGAAGTTTTTTAGATTCAGTTTCCTTGAAAATGTTAAAATGGAGTAATGTTGCATGTTATAGTTAAATAGTTAATAAACAATATCAATATTTTTAATGGTCAATATTAGCTTTTTAACGTTATAGGGTAATATTGCTATGTTTTGAAACTTTCGGGGAACATTCAACATGAAAAATCTTTCTAAGAAACATTGCTTCTAAGTGAAAACTTATAGAACAATTTTACATTTTAACCTTGTAATAACACACAAGCATCCAATTCATTGACATACTTTGTCGGCCACTTTATGGATTATACAATGTAGTGTTGTTAAAAATATGGTCCTTGCGATGTGGCAATGCTATGTTGTAGTTGTTTGTGTCCAACTATTAACGTACTTTGTCGGCCACTTTATAAGTCCAGTATGTTACATGTCTATAATATATGTATTATGATATAGCCAACTAGACTTGACCACAAGCAATAATGCAATGATGATGAAATAATGCAAGGTATTAAATATGACAAACGGACAGTTTCAACCAAAAATAAGACTACAAGTTTTGCTATGTTGTTAGTTACCATAAAAAAAATTCACAAACTGAATCGTATGCCTACATCCTCCCAATAAATGCATTAAACTCTTGTTTAATTAGTTGAGATGTGGGCTTATACTACACCAAGATTATTCTCATAGTTCACGTTAGAACTATTTGCAAACGATGATTAACTGCTAAAATGATTTTCATATCGGCAATAAAATTGAAACTCACATTCCTTCCTGTAGGGCAAGAGCTATATTCGTACAAAATAAGCACATCTTAATTCTATTACAATATACTCCCTTCAATATAATTTTTCAAAACTCTTTAAAAAAATTGCACTTTGTTATAAAACTAAAAGAAATATAGGATAAAAGAGCAAGAGATGAAAAAAGAGAAAATCAAGAGAGAAAATGAGGAGCAATTCTCATTCAGTTTCTTGTACGACTAAAATGCTTTGTTACCCTTCACATTACTTTCTTCCTCTTTCTTGGGTCGTTAGATGTAATTTTCTCCTGGCCATTTTTTCCACACATCCCGTGAAACAAGGCGGGGGAAGAAAGTGGAGAAATAATGTGTTAGGGTCCACATCTTTATCCTATAATATAATATAAGTGCAAGTAAAGGATGTCTACTATGTAGATGGACTTTGCTACAATCTTCTCAGTGTTAGCTAAAGTATAAACAAAGACAAGTGGGTCATCTTTGACTCATAGAATTGCCTCATTGTAATCAAAAAGTATCTCCAACTCAATAGGGAAGATCTCAAATTCAAAAATAAGAGCCTCAAGAGGTAACTGCTAAATTCTTGATATTAATACCAATAAGGCTGAAAATTAATTTCTTAGCAATGTCGATGAAAGTTGATTATGGCATAAGAGACTTGCTCATGTCAATATGAACCAACTAGGCAAACTAATAAAGAAAGATTTAATCACTGACGACTTACCTAAACTCCATTTCAAAAATGACTTAGTTTGTGATTCTTGTCAAAAGAGGAAACAAATAAAGTCCTCATTTAAATCTAAGAAGAAAATCTCAACTGATAAACCACTTCAACTACTCCATATAGATCTAGTTGGACTATCAAGAGTGAAAAGTCTTAGTGGAACTTATATACTTTGGTTATAGTTGATGACTATTTTAGATTTACTTAGACCATATTTCTTTCTTTAAAAGATGAAATTTTTGATGCATTTATTTATTTATTTTCCAAGAAGGTCGTCCAAAATGAGAATGGCATGCCCATTGTATCTATCAGGATTGATCATGGAGAAAAATTTGATAACCAAGCATTTGGAGAATTATGTTATGCGAATGACATTGATCACAACTTTTCAACTTCGAGGACTCCTCAACAAAATGGTATAATTGAAAGCAAGAATAGAGTTCTAATTGACATGGAAGAGCAATGCTCAATGAGAAGGAAGTGTCTAAAGTCTTTAAGTAGATAACATGAGCACGACATGTTTCATATCAAATAGAGCCTACATCAGAAGAATACTTAGAAAGGAAACCTACAAGTTCTACAAAGGAAGGAAACCAAACCTTGGTTATTTACATATATTCGGGTGCAAATGCTTCATCTACAACAATAATAACAATAACCTTGGTAAATTCGATCATAAAGCTTATGAAGGTTTATTTCATTGCTATTATAATAGAAGTAAAATATATAGAGTTTTTAATAAATGCACTTATGTTGTTAAAGAGTCTATACATGTTGTTTTTGATGAAAATGAGCCTCTACCCAAACCTAGTGAAAAAGAAATTGAATTAATTTATAAAGAAAGAGACCAAGGTAGTCCAAATATCTCCACTCTACAAGAGGAAAAACCTGAAGATTGTGTTCATCACAAGCCTAATCAAAATCAATCTAGAGCTTGGAAATATATTAGAAATTGTCCCATAGACCAAGCCATAAGTGATGTCAGTGGAGAAGTGCAAACTAAACAAAGTTTTAAATGAAGTTAGTTTATCTGCTTTTATTTTTGAAATAGAGCCTTCTAGCATTGAGGAAGTGATGATTGAATATTTCAAATACTTATTTCTATCTCTTGGTTAATAATTTAGGACTTTTTAATTAATAAGTAATGGGCTTTTATGTTTAATTAATTCGGTCTTGGGCTTTTTATTAGATTTTATTCGTTTTTATGATAAAATTACATTTTTACATTGCTTCACTATTTTCATCATAACTCTTGAATCAGACATCGAATTAGCCTCATTCTTATTTCATATTTCAAATGATTCAAAGACCTACAATTGTTATGAAGACTTGAAGGGAAAATTCGGACAAGAGGGCTTTGGAGAGCCGAAGTAAGATGTATATTTTTGGATTTTTATTTGGGCTCGAATTTTGTAATTAAAGTCCATTTTGATCTTATTTCTTTTTTGGACCAAACTGTTGAAGCCTAGTTCGTTTTGTAACTAGGTTTTTACCTAGGTCAGCCACCAACACCAAATTATTACGTTTTTGACAGATTTAAGATTAAAACAGTAGTTTTATTTTTTTTTTCCTCAACTATTCTTTATGTTCTTCATTTCTGGGATTTCGAATTTCCTAGTCATGCTTGGCTAAACTTCTGTGATCAATCCATGAGTTAAGGATTCACGCTTCCATCTAAAGGACATGGTCTAAATGGTAACTGAACTCTTTTCTATTCATTTTATTGGATTCGATTTCTAGAAATAGTTCAAACATTAGATTTAATATTTGGTTTGATTAATTCTAAGGACTGAGTTTGAACTAGGTTAAAGTATTACTGTGCGATTGCATAGTGAGACACCACTATTCGGACAAATGCTAGGCGATCATCTAGTTGAGGAATTTTCTGGATGAACGTAGAGATTTCGATTCGTCTAGAACCAATCATGAGTTTCGTTATAATGTTTTTGTCCGATGATGGAATGGAAGTTCTGGAATCCCATTCATGGATTAATTAATTTTAATCTATTTATTTCATCTGTTTTGTTTGCATTTTAATTCCACTGAAAAACTCCCCCCATTTTGTTACTGGTTTTCTGTTTTTGTTACTATTAAATTAGATCTAACTATGGGTTCATCCTATTGGAAATTATGCCCTAGGGGCAAGTCATTGTTCTCCATTAAGTTATCATTTCATTTGCATGTTTATAATGATAACTGTATCCCTGGATATATCTTATAGATTATCCTAAATGTCTTTGGTCGGTCATCTACGCGGGAGCGAAGATGAGTTAAGACTAGTATGACTTTGATGAGGTATGAAGATACGAATCAAAGTCATGGGCACTTGTAAGAGTACAAGGTGCTGGACCGATCCACTATAAGAAAGCTGTATGGATTAAGTCATAAGCTTATGTCATGTATAACCACGTCCCGACGCCCTATGACCTGAGATCATCATGGATTCCTACATGATGAGTCACTGACCTTTGACCTAGTCAGAAGTCACCTTTGATCGGGTGATGATAAAGGCTGGGATCGGGACCAGTGGTTTTCATGTGGAGGAATGTAAATGGTCAATATGGAATTTGTCCCTCACATTTGTAGAGACATAATACTGGGCCTCTCGATGAGTGAGTCTGAGAAATGTATGGCCATACTGTGGTGGAAAGGAGTTTCCATTTCACTTATTAGACTACTCGATAATCGAGAAAGTAATGGTTAAGAAGAGGAAGTTGACATTATCCATGCCTTATCTTTGACCAAATTATCGCGTGACAAAAGGGACGTGACATGGTTGTACGATAAGTTGTATCGTGTTATCGATCCCCATGTGAATTGGGTAGTTGCAATATCTTACTAGAGGCCGCTTGTGACTTGTGGGCTGGTACAGTATTGGCCCACTGCCAATCTCATATGGGCCTACAGGGTCGGACACAAGAGTATTCTAACACGAGCAAATGTGTCCAGATTCGTGAATCTTAGATTAATCTAAGATTTAATGAATACTGAATTTGGGGTGAATATATATATATATATATATAAAATTTGAAATAATATAATAATATTATTTAATGGAGATTATAATATTATTATATAATATTTGTTTTGTAAATTAAAGCAAATAGAGATATTGTATCTCATTTAATTTTTGAATAAAGATATCATATATTTATTTAATTTAAATTGAGATATAGTATCTCAGATTTAAATAAATAGATAGATATCATTTCTCGGATTTAATTTATAGAGATAAATTAAATCAGAAGGATTTTAATTTAGATTTAATCTAAATTCAAAATTCGAATTTCAGATTTGGCTTTTAATACAGATTAAATAAATATATTAGATTAGATCTATTAGATAGATTTAATTGATATATTTTTCCAGATTCAAAATTCGAATTTCAAAATTAATGAGGATTAATTTTCTATATAATATGCCTATCGGGTTTAGAAAAACCTACGGGACTTTTAGTCGAGCGTATTAGAAAGCCGCGAGAAAATTCTAGAGCGAGTGAGAGAGACGCATAACTCAGAAAGGCGCTAGCACGCTACCGCAGTCGTGTTCAGGATTGTTCGTGTGGATACCGGTAGAGGATGGCGATTCATAGAGTCGGCTTCTACTGATCGAGAAGGTAGTCCACCAGTTCAAAGAGAACGAGACGCGGACGAGTTCAATACAGGTAATATTCGGTTCCTTAACCTTGATTTAAATGCGCTTGAGTGATCCTCAGGACGGGATTCGTAAAAATTTTAAATTCGCTGTGTGTATGGATCCCAACACATCCGAGAAATGAACTAGGTTACATTATGTTGCAAATCCTTTTCTAATCTGGTTATTTTGCGAGACTCGGCAAATCTCTATCAAAATATGGCGCCGCTGCCGGGAAATTTGCATTGGTTTAGATTAATAGTAGTGTAGTTAGTGTAGCTTAGGTGGTTCGAGTGACAGGACATAACTTTTTTCTGACTCGGATCACTATGACTAGGTCTTATTCATAAGGAATTGGGCATTCTGAGTTTTAAGTTTTGATTTTGTGATTTCTGCTAGAACTTTTTTTCCTTTTTCGGAGTATCTCCAAATGGTCTAAAATTTTGAAACTTGATAGAAAATGACCTAAATCACAGGACACATTGCTCCACCATGTGGTCTTCATTTTAAGCCAAATTCCAATATGTAGACCACTTTTTCAATTTTTGAAGTTTTTTTGTATTCCAATTTTAGGTCTAGAAATAGTGTAGAAGTTGCCTTGTGTAAGTCCCATAAATTTTAAAAACTATTTGATAGTGTTTCTGAACTTGTTTTGGTCAATTTCTAACATAGGTTTTTGCTTTTGTGTTATCTTAGTGTTTTTATGCTTTTTATCACTTCTGGTGGCATTTTCATAATTTTGTATGTCTGCCAATTCTGGCTTGTGTTTGTGCTGCATGAATACCAAGAGTACTACTAATCCAAAAGACTTGTTAACATTTGATCCTTAAATAGAAAGAACAATTTTTACTGCTAAAAGAGTTGTTAGGCTAAGTCATAGAATTAGTACTGAACTGGACACTGAACTTGAGTCTGATTGTGAGTAAGTTGTTAGCCTAGTGGCGGTCGATGACTGGATTTCAGAGCTTTGGTGATAATCAAACCGTTTAAAAAATAATGTAAAGGGATATTATTGTCTTTCTACCTATAGTTATTTTCATTTAGGTTTTTGATTTTGCAATTAAATTTTAGAATGTTTTGATCATTTATTGAAATAAATTTGGTCATATGTTCCTTTAATGAAAAGAGCCCTTATTTATATGAACTTCTATTTTTTGGCCTTTGATTCTATAAACACTTGTTTCTTTTTATTGATTCCATTCTTCATTGTTTCACTATCTTGCGTTTGACATGAGAAGCATGGAGTCTCCAATCAAAGTTCCTACTTTTAATGTAGTTGTGAACATGTTTTCAAAATTAAACTTTAAAAAATTTCGTTTTGAAAAGAAAAAAGATTTCAAAATTGTTTAATGCAATGTAAGTTTTTTTAGAATCCTTTCTGGCAAGTCGATTATTCTTCTGTGTGATATTTGTAATCCCATCAAAAATTTTAATCTAAAGTCTTTCAACAAATATTTTTTCCTCAAATAAAAATAAAAGACTTGTTTTGGTATATGATAAAAATCTTTATTTTCAACAAAATTAATAAAAAAAATTTCCAAATTGATTTTTATGTCATTTGAGGTTTTAAGAACCTCATCAGCAAATTATTCTTCCCCATGTGCATGAGATTATATTAGTTGGTTGGTGATAGAGAATATTATCTTTTTTCCATTCATGAAGACTCTTTATCTTAGCTTGTCTGTGCTTTTCTTTTTGATACAATTGTCGGTGCTTTTCTTTTTGATATTGTTCTATAGTAGAACACAATTGTCTAGCCTTTGGACTAGTAGGTGATTGATATAGGATCAGTTTACTTCCTAGATGCCTACGCGAGGAGCATCCAAGGATGAATCATCGCTTGTATCTATGGACGAGATAGCAACGGATGACGGATGATCACTGTGCTACACTACGACGGCGTACCGTCAGAGGAGTGGGGTGTGTGCGCAGTGGTACTGTATGTAAAGCATGCAATAGTTCATGGAGAGAGTGCACCTGGTAATTTCTTTTATTTATAGGGGTTCCCCTAAGCTTCAGCCCTTCTGCAATGCTTCCTATTTTTGGTAATACGTGTGCCCACGATCTGATTGAGGAAGATCCTCCACTATCTGTGTTACCCAAGGTTACCGGTACGATCAGGGGATGATCATCATTTCACCAGATTGTGGACAATTCTGTCAAAGCGTTTGCCCACTGGGCCTTTATTTAGCTAGGCCCATTATCCAAGGCCGTAACAGATACAATTGTCGACGCTTTTTTAGGATCACATTTTGCATATGGATTCTATCCACAAACTTCATAAGTGAGACGCTCGGTCCTCAAAAGCCCTTTTAATTATAAATTCTGATTTTGTATCTTTTTGACCACTTGGTACATAATCTTTATATATCCTTTTTAATTACTTTGGAAAAAGATACAAAATAGTTTTAAAACTGTTAATGACGCTAACATACCAGAGAAGTGCACGCACTTTTTTTTGTTCAATAAAGTGCACGCAATTCACATTCAAATAAAATCAATTGTGTGCGTGTGTGTAGCCAGTGCGCTTGTAGCTCACTTGGCGCCTAGGCCAGTCCTAGGCGCCTGGCATTATCCCTCATGGTTGAGGGATCGATTCCCCACCCCCACCCCCCTCCCCACAACGGTGTATCAAAAAAAAAAAAAAAAAAATTGTGTGCGTGTGTGTAAAAGATGACATGTCTTACTGCAATCACAAGCGCGTGTATCGCCTCTATAAAATGACAAAGAAAACAGTTTATATATGAACAGCAAAAATGTTTCTGCACTTGAGAATCAACAGAGTGAGAAACTGTAATTTCATGGAGTCTCGTTGGTTTCTATTCTTGGTGAATTTAGTGTGTGTGTTCTTCCTTGCTTCGTCAACTTCATTTCCCATTGAAGAAAGCTTCATTAATTGCCTTCAAGAAAATTCTGAGAAACCAATCCCAATTTCCACATCATTTTACACACCAAAAAATTCTTCCTACGCTTCAATCCTTGAATGCACAGCTCAAAACCCAAAGTGCTTACTCCCTTCCATGCCGAAATACGAATTCATATTCACTCCGTTGGAGGATTCGCACGTTCAAGTTGCTGTCATCTGTTCCAAAAAGCTCAAAATCCACATGAGGGTACGTAGCGGAGGTCATGACTATGAATGCCTTTCATTTGTTTCTTTAATTGAAAAGCCATTCATGGTCTTAGATCTCTCCAAGCTTCGTGCAATCCAAGTCGACATAGAACATAACAGCGCATGGATTCAAGCCGGTGCTACTATAGGAGAAGTTTACTACAAAATTTATGAGAAAAGTCCAGTCCATGGATTCCCTGCCGGCATATGGACAAGTTTGGGCATTGGCGGTCACATCACCGGAGGTGCTTATGGCGCCATGTTGAGAAAATATGGCCTTGGAGCTGACAATATAATGTCATCGATGCACGAATTGTTGATGCTAATGGCAAGATTCTTAACAGAGCAGCCATGGGAGAAGACTTGTTTTGGGCAATCAGAGGAGGAGGTGGGGGAAGCTTTGGGATTATTCTCTGGTGGCAAATCAAGCTAGTTAAAGTTCCATCTACCGTGACAGTTTTTACTGTCAATAAAACCTTAGAACAAAACGCAAACAAGATTCTTCACAAATGGCAGCAAGTAGCACCAAACATTGATGATGATATCTTCATTAGAGTTCAAATTCAAACAACAAATTCTAGTGTTTCAGGTAAAAGAACTGTATTAGCTTCTTTTAATGCTCTTTTTCTTGGTAGGACCAAAAAGCTTCTCCAAGTGATGAGCAAAAGTTTTCCTGAATTGGGTTTAACCAAAAAGGATTGTTTACAAACAAGTTGGATCAAATTTGTGCTTTATCATGTTGGCTATCCAAACAACACACCCCCAGAAATTCTTCTCCAGGGGAAATCCATTGCCAAAGTTTTCTTTCAGGAGCAAGTCAGATTTTGCTAGGCAAGTTATTCCTGAGACTGCATTGAATACTCTCTGGGAATTGCTTCTACAGGAAGATATGCCCGCCATATTTTGGACTCCATACGGAGGGATGATGAGCAAAATTTCAGAATCTGCTACTCCATTATCTCATAGAAAAGGAACACTCTTCATGATACAATATCTAACTGCGTGGCCAAATGAAGAGAAGAAGATAGAGAAGCATATGAAATGGATTAGGAGATTGTATGACACAATGGCTCCTTATGCTTCATGTTTTCCAAGAGAAGCTTGAAAGAGATTTGTCGTGTCTCTCAAAATAACCAAGTTCGAAAATGATTTTTGCAGAAATAGGGAACCTGGGTTGTTTCCCCAACGAACTTGCAGCGGGTTTGAGCAATAACAACGAAACAGAACTGTAAAAAATGGGGGGTTTTTTGGTTCAACAGAATAAAAACGAAATAACAGAAACAGAACGAAATAAACACAGATTAAACAGATAAACAGAAGATTAACCCAGGATTTCGAATTCCACCACTTTCCTTCCTCGGACGAAAACAGATTTGAAACGAACTTGCGATTGATTCTAGACGAACCGAAATCTCTGGGTTCGTTCAGAAACTCCCTCAACTAGACAATCGCCTAGTGTTTATCCGAACAGTGGCATGTCACTATGCGATCGCACAGCAAGCACTTAAACCTAGTTTGAACTCGATCCTTGGGATATCTCAATCTGGGCGTTAAATCTAACTCCCAATCTGAAAGTAAATCAAATTCGAAATTACAAAACAGAAACAAATTTGTTACCATTTAGAACGAGTCCTCTGCATAGTGGAATCCTCAATCCATGGGTCAATCACAGTAGCTTAGTCCATCATGGTTTTGCAGAACGAAAATCAAATAGAAATGAAGAAGTTCATCATGAACACGAAGAACAGTTGAGAGAATTTCAAAACTTCTGTTTGATCCACCAAAATAATAAAAACATGAATGAATAGTGTTGTAGCCACCATCTGACTTAAAGTTAACCTAAAATGGAAATGGGCACCAATGGTTCAACCCAAAACGAAAATAAAATAAAAGTGGGCTTTAATTACAAAATTTAAGCCCAAATAAAATCCATAAATATACATCTGACTTCGGCTCCAAAATCGACTGCCCTCTTGTCCGAATTTTCCCTTCATGTCCTGATAACAATTGTAGCTCTCTGAATCATCTGAAATATGAGACAAAAATGAGGCAAATCCGATGTCTGGTTCAAGAGTTATGGTAAAAATAGTGAAGCAATGTAAAACTAGAATTTTATTATTAAAAATGGCTAAAATATAATCAAAGGCCCAAAGCCTAAATAAGTACAAAAGCCATTATTTATTAACTAAAAAGTCCTAAATTATTAATCAAGAGATAAAAAGAAGTGTATAAAATATTCAATTATCAAATTCCCCCACACTTATCTTTTTGCACTCCTGAGCATGAGCAAAATTCAAAGGCAAAAAAAAAAAAAAAAAAACCCTAAAGGAAAAGCTCTTCTTTTCTAACAATTGCTAACAATGCAAAAATTGAATAAGGGACACAAAGCTCCAAAAGACCAATCCATCAAGACCAAAATCCCTTCATCTCAAATTACAATTCATGGTAATCTCATCAATGATGCTAATCACAAAAGATGGTCTCTCAAATGATGTGCTCAATCAATCAATCTCTCAAGTGTTTAGGGTAAATAAGTGTATCGCTCAAATTCTACTCAGGAAAATTGTTCTACCATAAGCTTGCTCAACTTCTACATCTCCACTACTCGTAACACATGCATACACAAATCAAGAGAGCTTATTGTTAAAGGTTGTAATGGGGTTAGGGTGAAGGTAGGTAATAGTATGGAATGAGAGGCTAAGCACCAAAGAAATTAGAAAGAGCACTGATTAACACAATCATTCTCTATGTATGAAAACTTTTATTTAACTCATATATCTCCTTTCTTTCTATGTTTTTTTTTCTTTCTTGTTTTTTTTTTCTTTTTTCTGCTTTTCTTTCTTTCTTCTTTTTCTTTTTCACCCTTTTTTTTCAAGGCCTTCTTTTTCTTTTCTTTTCTGTTTTTTTTTTTTGAGAACTTGAGAAACTGTACTATATACATAATCACAATGACAAAATCAAATATCTTCCCCCCCACACTTAAACTGTTACACTCCTGAGTAACCCCCACACTTAAACACAAAACCAAGGTAAACCAATGCTCAATAAGTTTTTAAGGTGCGGAATAAAATGGTTTTACGCTTAGGCTTGTAATGCGTCTTACAAAAGAATGGGCAAAAAGGCACAAATGGGTTAGTAAAGGAATCATAATGCAGGGGAAAGGCTATTTGGCCAAAGTGGGGGAAAATAAAAGAAAGAAAACAAGCTTCCATCATACTTATACACGTAAGTGAAAAATGTAGTTTCAAAAAGAAAAGGAGCAAGTTCTAGAGAACACAAATCATGAGCAGATGCACACATGAAAGAGAGAATGACAAAAGATGAATTTCATTCATGCAGGCCCAAAACCTCACAAGGTCAATACCAACTTAGGCAATCAACAACATCAAATCAACTACCAAGGCATGTAATCGAAGAGTCAAGAATTGCAGACCAGACAGAATGATCCATTAAAACCAAAATGTCCAATTTCATAATATGTAGCAATATAGAAAGAGAGACTGTATTTATTTTAAAAAGCAAAGTAGAAAAAGGAAAACAAATAAAAGAGAAAGAGGGAGAAGAAAGAAGAATACTCCCCAAAGGTTTATGGAGGGTAAGTGGCATCAATGAGGAGAATCTCTGCTTCCTCAAGCTGCTGTTATTGGGATCCCTCATGAAATTGCTTGAGCCGATACCCATTGACCTTAAAGGTTCTTCCTGTGGGTGGATCACATATCTCAACAGCACCAAATGGAAAAATGTTAGTGATCACAAAAGGGTCATCTCATCTAGATCGAAGCTTACCTGGCATAAACTTCAAACGGGAGTTAAACAAAAGGACTTTTTGGCCCACAGAAAATTCCTTCCTCAGGATATGGTTATCATGGAATGCCTTAGTCTTTTCCTTGTACAACCGTGAACTCTCATAGGCATCCAATCGCAACTCATCTAGCTCTTGCAACTATAGCTTCCTCTCCATCCCAAATTTAGCCAAATCCATGTTTCACTGCTTAATAGCCCAATTGGCTTGATGCTCCAACTCAACCGGAAGATGACATGCCTTACCAAAGACAAGCCGATAAGGAGACATCCCAATCGGAGTTTTGTAGGCGGTGCGATATGCCCACAAAGCATCATCTAGTCGCTTACTCCAATCTTTTCGGGTAGAGTTAACAGTCTTCTGAAGGATTTTGCTTAATCTCTCTATTTGAGGCTTCAGCTTGACCATTGGTCTGAGGATGGTATGCTGTACAGACCTTGTGGACCACTCCATACTTGCGTAACAAGGCACCCATGCTTCGATTGCAAAAATGAGAACCCTGGTCACTGATAATGGCTCTAGGAATACCAAACCTACAGAAAATGTTAGACCTAACAAAATCCACCACCACAGAAGAATCATTAGTTCGGGTGGCTTTCACCTCAACCCATTTTGAGACATAATCAACAGCCAACAGTAAGTATAACCATATGAGGTAGGAAATGGACCCATAAAATCAATACCCCAAACATCAAAGATCTCACAAAACAATATAGGGTTCTGGGACATCTCATGTCTACAAGAAATACTCCCTGCTCTCTGACAGTTATCACATGACTTACAAAACAGATGGGAATCATGAAACAAGGAAGACCAAAATAATCCACTGTCTAACACTTTCCTAGTAGTTCTTTGGGGTCCAAAGTGACCACCACAGGCAGAAGCATGAGCAAAATGCAATATAGAGTGAAACTCATGATCAGACACACATCTTCTAACTACTTGGTCACTACAAAATTTCTACAAGTAAGGGTCATCCCAAACATAATATTTAGACTCACTCTGTAATTTAAGGGTTTGGACCTTAGTGGAATCTATAGGCAAAACACCAGCTACCAAGTAGTTAACCAGATCAGCATACCATGGAAGCTTACCGTGCAATTGTAGAAGCTGTTCATCAGGGAAATCATCCCGAATAGAAGAGGGGTGAGAGGGAGAATGGGTGATGCGACTCAAGTGGTCAGCTACCTAGTTTTGTGCTCTACTTCAGTCTCGAATTTCAACATTGAACTCTTGGAGCAATAGCATCCACCAAATGAGTCGTGGCTTAGCATCTGCCTTTTTCAGAAGAAATTTCAAAGCCACATGGTCAGAGAAAACAACTACTCTACTTGCTAGGAGATATGACCTAAACTTATCAAAAGCAAATGCAATAGCTAACAACTCCTTTTCAGTAGTAGTGTAATTAGACTGTGCAGGATCCAAAGTCTTAGAGGCATATGCAATCACATGAGATGCTCTATCGACCCGCTGTGGCAAGATAGCACCAACCGCATAGTTGGAAGCATCACAAATCAACTCAAAGGGGAGGCACCAATCAGGGGGCTGGATCACTGGAGCTGTAGTCAGGCAACGCTTCAGGTGATCGAAGGCCGCCTTGCACTTGTCATCAAATATAAAGTCAGTGTCTTTATGCAGAAGGTTGGACAAGGGTCGGGCAATCCTGCTGAAATCCTGAATGAAACGCCGATAGAAACCTGCATGACCAAGAAAAGAGAAAACTTCCCACACAGATGCGGGGTAAGGCAAAGCAATAATTACATCTATCTTAGCAAGGTCTACCTCAATCCCTTTCCTAGATACTATGTGTCCCAAGACTATACCCGACTCAACCATAAAGTGACACTACTAATAATTTAGCACAAGATTAGACTCAATGTACCTATGCAAAACTCTAGACAAATTAGCTAAGCATGCACCAAAATCAGACCCATATACAGTGAAATCATCCATAAAAACCTCCATGCAGTCCTCTAGAAACTTAGAGAAAATGCTTACTATACAACGCTGAAAGGTGCCAGGTGCGTTACAAAGGCCAAAAGGCATCCTTCGGTAGGCATATGTTCTAAAGGGGCATGTGAAGGTCGTCTTCTCCTAGTCCTCAAGAGCAATATGGATCCGAAATTATCCGGAGTAGCCATCTAGGAAGCAGTAATGAGACTTACTAGCCAATTGCTCTAACATCTGATCAATGAAAGGTAAAGGGTAATGATCCTTGTGAGTGGCTTGGTTGAGTCTCCTATAGTCGATACAAACTCTCCAACTATTCTGAACTCGAGTAGGAATGAGCTCATTCTTCTGATTGGCTACCATAGTGACTCTAGATTTCTTAAGAACAACTTGGACTGGGCTAACCCACTGGCTATCAGATATGGGATAGATGATACCATCTTGCAGAAGTTTAGTGACCTCCTTCTTCACCACATCAAGGATAAGAGGATTAAGGCGTCTTTGGGGTTGCCTCATCGGCTTAGAGTCCTCTTCCAACAGAATTCGATGCATACACATGGAAGGGCTAATGCCAACAATGTTAACTAATGTCCGCCCAATGACTTTCTTGCTGGCCCTCAATAAGCTTAGCAGCTTCTCTTATTGGTCAGGAAGAAAATTGTTGGCCACAATGACTGGCAACTGTTCATCCACCTCCAGAAATGCATACTTGAGGTGATCTGGAAGGGATTTCAACTCAAGTTTGGGTGGTTGCTCAGTAGAGAGTAGAAGTTTGGGTGGTTGTTGCAACAATTCTGATATCATCACATTAGAAATACCTGAAACCACATTCAAAGAAGCAGAAGAACTGTGTCTATACAGCTCAATGTTAACATCAGAATTCAGCTCATCAAAATCAGAGTTAAGCTCATCAAAATCAGACTCAGCATGCACATTAGGATAAGGATGAAGCTCAAACTCAGAATCGATATCAGAATCCACAAGTAATGCAGAATCACCAAGCAAGTCAGAATCACCAAATAATTCAGCATTAACCAAATTAGTGCAAACAGAGCACCATTCATTGTCAGCACATGCACAGATGGCAGAATCACTCTCAGATGAAAAATCAAGATAATCAGAACACCAATCAGCAAGAACATCATCCACATCATCATCAATAACATCAATGTAGAAAACAGAATGCTCTTCCCTAGGATGTTTCATGGCATCAAAGATATTGAAATTCACAGATATGTCACCAAACTCCATGGAAAGAGTACCAGAATGCACATCTATCTTAGTCTTAGCTGTTTTCATGAAAAGGCCTCCCTAGAATGATTGGTGACCTACTACTAGAAGACTCATCCTTCATATCTAAGATGTAAAAATCAGCAGGGAATATCAATTCATTAACTTTGACTAATACATCTTCAACTACAACAGAAGGATGAGCATTACTCCTATTAGCTAACTAAACAACAACACCAGTAGGAAGTAAAGGACCAAGACCAAGAGATTTATAAATAGATGCAGGCATGACATTAATAGAAGCACCTAAATCTAGCATGCAATCATCAAATCTATAGTTGCCAATAATACAAGGGATAGAAAACGTCCCTGGATCCTTGCACTTGCGAGGCATGGTAAGCCGAATGAGTGCTGATACATTTTGGTTCAAACTCACTCGTTCGCCCCCTTCAGTTGCCTCTTGTTGGTGCACAACTCCTTTAGAAACTTGGCATATTTAGGAATTTGTTTGATTGCATCTAAGAGAGGAATGTTGATCTCTACTCTTCGGAATGTCTCAAGTATATCCTTCTCTTGTGCTTTTTCTGCCAACTTCTTAGACTGAACTACTCTCTGAGGGAAAGAAAGAGGAATGGGGATGTCTTCCTCTTCACCTTGCTGCATTGTCTTTTTATCTTTAGAGTCAATCTTCACATTGTCAAACTCTTTTTCTGATGTGCAAGTCACATTTGTAGCTGGTTTAGGTTCCTCCCTTCAGTAGAGGTTGGCTGGAAGGGATTATCTCCAAAGGAAGCGACATGGGAAACAGTGGAGGATATGAAGAAGTACATCCAGATTTTATTTATGTCTAAAGGTAAGACTGAAGTATAACCAAATTTCGAGGACGAAATTTATTTAACGGGGGGATAAATGAAACACCCCGAATTTTGGACCCTGAGAAGTGAGAATAAACCTAAAATAGGCGGACGACTAGGCCCAATTCGGGAAGAGTCCCAAGAACATTGAGAATTAGGAAGCCTCTCTGGGACTGAGTAACTCAACTATATGGGTCAGTAGACCTAGTATGCTGAAGCCGTTGAATTAAGGTGCTAATGTAAAATGGGCGCAGAAGATGTATATGGTGTAAGCCTGGTCAGAAAAGATGCCGCCCAACTATGTCCTGAGGTGTAGGACATTTAGTTGAGCGAAAATATGCCAGTATAGGTAGGTATATGGCATTTTCAGGGCAGTCATTGGACCCCTGCGTTTTAGAAGGAAATAAGAAGGGAAGAGAGACAAAATGTGTATCTAGACCCAGTAGGGAAGGAAAAGTCAGTGGTAGTAGCGCTATGTTGGGCACGTTGCATTTCGGGGCCAGAAGTCGGATTATCGGGTAGCACGCATTACGAGGTGGATCTAAGGTACTGGAATAAAGGTTTCTTGCTCCCCAAGGTATTTTGTCCGTCCACCTGTGGTCAGGGGAAAAGAGATTGCTAATCCGGGCCCACACAAGTTCAATTGAGTGGCACGTGTTACGAGGAAAGGTGTAACCGGCATAATGGAGCTACGCGGGACCGGTTAGTGTTCTGGAGTCGGGCCCAGGCCCCTGGACATACGGGAGGATGAAATTGGAGGGTCCAGAGGAGAGAGAATAGGTCTTGTCATGTAATTATGAAGAGAGAGAATGTCACATCAAGTCATTATGATGGGAGAGAAAGAGTAAAATAATCAGAATTAATCTGGACCACACAAATGGAATCTGATATGACAATGAAATGACAAGTAATTATGACTCATTATGACATATCTAAGAGCAAATCTTATGGGTCCCACGGCTTTGGAAGATGAGCGGTGCGAAATGACCGTTTTGGCCCTATACCTAAAACCTACAACAAGCAACCTCAGGGGTTACCACCAGGAGCAATTTTGGAATCTTATTTTTGGCCTTGGAATGCACATCCCATCTGCCCAAAAGAGCTCTCTAGATGACTTGGGAAACAAGTAAGAATATAATAATTTAAACCCGAGGAATTTTCTCGACCGTCGGATCGCGATCAAGTTTGGATGAGGGCCCCACCTTTGGAGCCTATAAATAGGACACTTCCTCCACCATTTGCCATCAACCCAGCACGAAATTGAGGGGAAGAGAGGGAGTCTCAGCTGAAGGCTTTGGTCCAAGGGCACCCGCAACCGACATCTGTAACATCCCAATTTTTTAAATGTGATTTCGAAAAGGATTGATCAGAGTGCGAAAGAGTTTAATTAGAGTGGCATCGAATTTTTTTTTTCTGTAAAACAAAACGAGTAACTGATAAACATTCATAAATGGTGTGTCTGGTAGCTATTACAGTCATCCGATTAGTTATGTATCCAAAGGTACGTTTATACAAAAACCAAAAAGAAAACTTCGATCTAGGACCTCACGCCGGCTGTTTACCCTTGTACACGGTCCTAGCTCCTCCAGAACCTGAGGCTATGGCAAGTGCTGAGATTCAATTCCCATTGAACCTCAGGTAACAGTTAACCTCATGCTTATGTAACAGTTATGTATGACAGATATTCATGACAATACAGCATAATCACATCTCAATAACAAACACAATCACCACATATTCATATTACTCCAGTCTGCACTATTCACCAGTGCCACGATGGCCTATCATGTCCTCAGTGCTAGGAAAACTCAACGGCATTATCATGACTATAACCCGTATATAGCTGTATGTGTATGTACAACTTTTTGAAAACAGAGTCTCAGACTATCTATCACATATAAGTATAAAATAAGCATCAGAGTTAATGTTACAGTACGCGTCCGTACCTTTGCTTGATGAATACGGTACGTTGTCTGTCGAGAAGCGATAACAGATTTCCTATGAGGGTAATATCGCATTTATTAATTCACAACCAATATCCCAATAGATATCCTAGCCACAAATGACTATTTTACCCCTGGTGTATTTATTACTTAATTATTTTTCCTTAAATTTCGAAAAAACGCTGATGCACAGCATTTGGGGTTGATTTTCACCTAACTTTGAAAAATCATAACTAATTCTAGAAAAATCAAAACGAGGATCCGTAAAATTCCCTGGAATCCTCAGGATGTCTACTTTCATGTAAAAATAATATCTTCTGCACAGATTACACGAATCACTCCCAGATTTTAAGTTTTGAGCATCTGCCCAGCATTTTCCCAGAAATTCACATCCTAACTTTGAAGATTTTTATCTCATTGTACAAAAATCATTTCAACATGTTATTGACATATTTAAAAATCCCTACATGTCTACTTTAACCATAAATTTTCCCAGAATTTTTCAGCATCCGTTTCAACATGAAATATGAGTATTTTCATCACTGATTCAGAAATTTCTTAACCGATAAGATTTCGCCAGAACTTCGTTACTTTGATGTTTTTCTTCCAAAAATTTTGCCAAAACCTTTCTTCATCAATTTTTCGAAATAAATCTGATTTTAACAAAAAAAACATGTAAATAAAATTATTCTAGAATATTTAGGATCTAATCTACTTCTATCTAAGAATTTAAAGACTAGAAACTAAAGAACTCAAAGCTAGAGCTAGGGAACTTACCAAGAACTTTGCTCCTCCCTTCTTCAAGACTCTCACTCACTCTTTCACTCTTAGAATCAGCTTGTTCAAGCTTGGTTTGGTGTGAGAAAATGATGAAGCCAAGCCCACTATTTATAGCATTTTGAGAGGTTAACTTCCTAACAACTCTTGCTCATTTCTAGCCCTTGGATTTAGAGTAATTGGCAGCACAAATCCTAGCCCTACACCTCTCCCTTCTAGCCTCTTCTATTGCTTTATGACTCACCCTATCCTCTTCCAAGTTTGAATTCTATTTTCCATGTGTTCTAACTTCACAATTAAGCTATCAATTTCTCTCTTCTTGCATATCACTAGAAAAGAATTTTTTTGAGGATCCTAATGAAGTTTTATGCATATTTTCTCATTGGTTTTGAACTCTTGAAGGTCTTAGCTTCATTTAGAGACCATAATCACCTACTTTCTCATTTGGTATCAATTTTCAAAAATTAAGGAAATGACTTTGGTTGGGTTCATTCTCAAGCTTGAATTATGTTTGTTCATAATCTTTTCTTATATTTGATCCATGGTTAATGGATTTCAAAATACAATTTAGTTTGTATAGATTTTCATTTGCTTATGTCTAGAATTAATTTTATGGATTGATCTAATTAATTTATGCACAATTTTCCTATTGGAGGATAGCTTGACTTCCTTCACAACACTCTCTCTCTCCCTCTCTCTCTCTTTCTCTCACACACACTCATACGCCATACACACGCACACACACACTCCATTTCCTTCTCGCTTATCTTCATCTTCAATCAGCCTTAAATGCCTTAGCTTAGGCACCATTATCCCCTTCCATATTGTTATTAAGAGCATTTATCTCAAGCCCCTAAAGTCTTCAAAGTACTCTTATCATCTTATCACTTTGTTCCCTTAATTAATGGCTTGCTTGTGCCTTATTTTGCATGTGATTATTTGTTTAATATTAACAATTGTATTCTTGTTAAATGGCCAAGAGTGAACCGTGTATACTCCTTCATTTAGCTCATCAACTTTTGTGTTTTAATCACCTCACAATTACAAGAAGGAAGTCCTCTCATAGGTTGATAAAATTCCACAACGATTACACTTTATGTTATTTAATTAAGGCCTTAGGATTTAGCTTTATTGAAAGCAGGAGCTTTATACCCAAGAGGGGGGGTGAATTGGGTATCTTTAAAATTTTCGTAACTTGTTCTGTTTTCGATTACTCAAAACAGAGCACAACAGAGAGGATAAGGAGAAGAAGCTAAACACAATGCAATTTATACTGGTTCGGTCCTTTCCTGACCTACATCCAGTCCCCAAGCCTCACTTGGGATTTTCAATTCACTAACTCAATAATATTGATTACACACTCTGCACTAAGAGTTGTTCTCTCACTAGAACACACTCCCCCTTACAAGTTGTAATCAATACACCTCAACTACCAAGTCCCCTGACTTGTAGTTATCTCAATCAATAAATGATTTACAAGTATTTAACTCTCTTACAGAGTAGATATGATGAACACTGAAGTACTTGTATCAAGTATGATACTCTATAAGTGAAAGCTGATACACAATAAATGAATTTAGTAGAAATTCGCTCAGAGTAGTTGTTTCTCCTTCTGAAGATGTTAATGAACTCAATTTATAGCTAGAGAACATTAAATGACCGTTGTAGCTTGAATCAGACCGTTGGAGAAGTTGCCCAAGTGTTCTGAAGTGGTTTTGGGGTCTTCTCTCTCTTGTTTTCCCTTAATCTAGTTGGTCAAGACATCAGGGCTGACTTTCTGCGAATTAATCCGTTGGAGAGGAGTTTTCTTGTTTCAACTAACATCCTTAAATACTTTGTAAGCGTGTGCAGAAGGATTTGGGTAGAAGGAGTAACTTTTGTGCTTTGCAATAAATGCTCTGAGTTGCTTTTTGCTTTATACTCTAACCTCTCACCAAACATTCTTTAATGCTCTGAAATCCACTAATAAATACGTTAAACATAGCAGGGAATATCAGAGAATAATATTGGAAGAAGATAGGATCAAATAACATTGATTTTTGAAATGCCCAAATTCAAAAATTCTGAACCAGCGTCACGAAC
The DNA here is from genome assembly GCA_034222035.1 of Acacia crassicarpa. NCBI lineage: Eukaryota > Viridiplantae > Streptophyta > Magnoliopsida > Fabales > Fabaceae > Acacia > Acacia crassicarpa. Next base: position 802,836 of record JAWXYG010000014.1, read on the forward strand.
TCGAGTTCAGTTCTTACAGGCTCGAGTTCGAGGCTTTAGTGTTCAAAACTGTGCAAGTTCAAAAAGTGTAAACCTGAGGTTTGCTTTATAAACCTGAGGTTTGCAGATCATTGAAAAACTAAAATGCTCTCGGGTTGAAATGAACTCGAGTTTATTAATGTTAGGCTCGAGTTCGAGGCTTCAGTGTTTAAAAGCATGTAAGTTCAAAATGAACAAACCTGAGGTTTGTCTTTTAAACTGGAGGTTCTCAAGTCATTGAAAAACTAAGAAGCTCTCGGGTTGAAATGAACTTGAGTTCATTAATGTCAGGCTCGAGTTCGAGACACTTTTAAACAGACTTCGTTTTAGCTTGAAAGCACAAACCTGAGGTTTGCAAAACACACTCTCGAGTTTAAAAACATATCCAAAAGTTCTTTGCTCTCTGGAACTTTTAGGCTCGAGTTTGAAAGTCTCAGGCTCGAGTTTAAATAGCTTAAAAACAGTTCTTTGCTCTCGGCCAAAACTAGGCTCGAGTTTGAATATGTTAGGCTCGAGTTTGAGCATTGGTGAACTTTTCAAATCGAAAAGCTTTTCTTTTAATGGAACAGTGCAGAGTTTGAAGATATCTTTAAGTTTCAAACAACTTGTCCCGCCAGAGATGAACTCGAGTTTGCCATGACAGGCTCGAGTTCATGCTCTTAAAACTTTCTTTGGATTCTTTCAAACCTGAGGTTTGAAGAAAGCAAGTGTAAGGTTTAACATGTTTTCAAGGTTCAAAAACTCTCTGGAAAGAATGAACTCGAGTTTGACCTTAGTAGGCTCGAGTTCATGTGAACTTTTCAAAAGTTTAATTTTAAACTTCAGGTTCAGTCTCGAGTTTGGAAATCAACTGAACAAGTTTGTGTTCTCTGTCAAATCCAGGCTCGAGTTCAACACTAACAGGCTCGAGTTTGGTTTTGACAGATTGAAAAATACAAGTTTAAATTATTCTAAACTTTGTCACACCTTATCAGTATTGTTTCCAATTGTTGTTAATCATCAAAACACTCAGAGAACTAACATTTATAAGGTTTAATCTTGGCCTTTAGATCATAGTTAGAATTATTGACTTTTCAAAGCTTGATTAGAGCTTAATTAACATCTTAATTAAAAGCTTAATTGCCTCTTGATTATTGTATTATTGGTGTTTAGGGTAATTTATAACCATTGGTAATCTACTTTATACTAATCTTAACTTCTTATTGGCCTTTGAGTTTTAATTAGCTTAATACACTACTAATTGTTGACTATTAATATTAAATGTAAATAATTATCTAAATATTTTATTAGTGTAAATTTAATTGCACATTAATTGTTGATAATTGCCCTTTAATTGTTCAAGTGTATTGATAATTCTTTATGGCCTTTTATAAACTAAATATGAACTAGGCACTAATTATGGGTTCTTAGACAATTTAGTTTCTTAATAAATTATGAAAATTGAGACTTAAGTCTTCTTTAATCAATTCCTTGATTAATTATGAAAATTTACATAATTATTTAGTTTAGTGAAAATCTAGTTGTCTATTAACTCTTATTAATTTCTCCTATTTGTTTAAGTATTTTCATAACACTTCCTTGCTCTTTTTTTGATCATATAAGAACCATAATTTAATTTGGGATTATTTGTATTTTTATGATATTTTATGATTCATAACAGAATTTAGATAATAAAACATTAGCTATCTTAAATCCTAAGGAAAAATATTCTGGAAAACAAAGTAAATATGTCACAAAATTTGAGACCACATATTCACCTATTTTAAATAGGTGTCATCAACCAAAATATTGTATTTATAATAATTACCAATTTTCGGGGTATCACATTTCTCCCCCCGTTTAATAAAATTTCGTCCCCGAAATTTACTCTACACTAACTAGACTTTGAGTCATAAACTCCGGATATTTTTCTTTCATATCTTCTTCCGTTTCCCAAGTTGCCTCCTCCAGAGATAAACCTTTCTACACCACCTTTACAAAAGGAATACTTCTGTGTCAAAGCCGCTTCTCTTGGTAATTGAGAATTCGCTCCGGCTCGACCTCGAAAGTGTTATCATGTCGTACTTCGACATCTTCATACTGAATAATATGGTCGTGGTTGGGTTGGTATTTCTTCAACTGAGAAACATGGAAAACATCATGGAGTTTACTCAAGTTCGGGGGTAAGGCTAATTGGTATGCGACTAGTCCAGTCCACGCTTTGCTAGAATTTCGAACGGCCCTATGTACGGAGGACTTAGTTTTCGTCTTTTAAGCATTCTACCGACACCGATTACCGGGGACACCTTTAGAAACACATGGTCTCCGACTTGGAATTCTAACGGTCTTCGTCTTTTGTCGGCGTAACTCTTCTGCCTACTCTGTGCTGCTAGGAGCCTCTAGTTAATCAGAGCGATTTGCTCGGAGGTTTTATCAACTATATCTATTCCGAGGAACTCTCGCTCAGACAGTTCCGTCCAACATATGGGTGATCGACACTTCCGCCCATATAATGCTTCAAACGGAGTCATCTGTATGCTCGAATGATAGCTGTTGTTGTATGCGAACTCAGGTAAGGGTAGGTGTTGGTCCCAATGTCCCTTGAAGTCCAGTACACACACTCTAAGCATATCTTCTAGCGTCTGTATTGTCCTTTCAGATTGGCCATCGGTCTATTCATATCTTATTTTATTAAGCGGGAAATATTATATACAGAAAAGAAAATCAAATAATAGAAAAACATGAACAGACATATTCAGGTGATATTAACTGTAGCATCGTACAGGAGTATCATATATATATATATATATATATATTGCAATTTGTTGCACAGGAATATGATATAATGCGACTACAATTTAAAAAAAAAAGACGCACAGGTTCATAGGTATTTAATTGACGCACGAAAGCCGAGGTGAAGAATTGGTTTTCAATCACAAAGAAAAAGAGACGCACAGGGACAAATGTGGATTCAATCATATATATATATATATACAATTAAAGCACGCAAGCCAAGGCCCAAAAAAAAAACAATTTTACTCAATTCATAAGGGAAAAAAAACGCACAGGAATGAATTGAAATCAATCATATATATATATATGCAATTAAAGCACGCAGGCCGAGATGAAGAAATAAAACAATTGTCACATGTATTCAATTCATCCTTCAAGAATTCGACAATTGATTGCAAAAAGTTACTCACATAATCCAAAACTGTATTACAATGCAATGCCTTTAATATTGTTCCTATCGATCTAGGGTTAGGATTTATAATATTTTTCATATATAAGAACCCTATCAAAATTTGTATAAGACTAATCCTAAGACTCATGGGAATTAGGATTACCTATCAATATTTTCATAAAACTAACCTAAGACTCATGAGGATTAGAATTACCAATCAAGATTTACCTAAAACTAACCTAAGACTCATGGGGATTAGAATTACCAATCAAGAGTTACCTAAAACAAACCTAAGACTCATGGGGATTAGAATTACCTGGTCTCCGTTTTACTATTCTCTTAGAAGAACAATTGACGAGAGTACCGAACGGGGATGTAGTAGCGGAGAAAAATTTAGCGGCAAAGAAAAGTATTGAGTGCTTTTCTAGGTTTAAGCGGCTAGACCTAATTTTTATAATTAAAATTTAGGGTTTTAGCTATTGGGTTGGGCTCTTTACTTATTCCCGATAAATGAATTAAAACAAATTGTAGAGTTTTATTATTGAATATATTTTAAGTTTGATGATGAATTAAAAAAAATTGAAAATATAATCTGGTCTAACTAACTCCTAAATTCTTGGATCTAATCTTAAATAATCTAATAATATTATTTACAAAATAATATAATTACCACAGAAACAATACAACATTATTAATTTTTACTATATTATTATTATTATTATTATTATTATTATTTTAATCTACTGTTATTGTTATTATTATTTTTATTTCTATTATTAATCATTATTATTTTATTAGTATTTTTTTTAATCTATCATTATCATTACTATTTCTATTATTATTATCATTATCATTATCATTATCATTATTATTAAAAAATCCGGGGTATTACATCCCCCCTTAAGGTCCCTTGTCCTCAAGGGTCAGCAATGAAAAACTGGGAAACTGCTTTTGAAATTGATATAACAGCATCCAAGTTGCTTCCTCCTCAGCTAGCTGCTTCCATAAGCTTGGACACCCAATACATCTGAAATGCAGTCTTAAGTTTCTGGTCCAGCAAATATTTGAGGCTTTGCTGATCTGTTTTGATAATAAAGTGTCTACCTTCTAGGTATTGATGCTAATGTTCAATAGCATGTACCACAGCTAGTTGTTCTTTTTCATAGATAGACAAAGCATGATGTCTAGGAGCCAATCCTTTGCTGAAAAAGGCTAGAGGTTGACCATTTTGCATCAGTACAGCCCCTATACCAGTGCTGCATGCATTTGTTTCAACCACAAATGGCTTGGAAAAATCCAGTAAAGCAAGAACAGGTGCTGTACTCAATGTTTCGTTCAATTTTTGGAAGGAAGCAGCCGCTTCCGGGGTCCATTTGAACTAATCTTTCCTTAATAAATTGGTTAGAGGTTTTGCCAACACCCCATACCCTTGAATAAAATGTCTATAATACCCAGCCAGCCCTAGAAAGGACGAAGTTGTTTAACCGTTGCTGGTTCAGGCCATTCGATTACTGATTTTATCTTCTGAGGATCAGTAGAGACCTCTCCATTCTGTATAATATGGCCCAAGTACTCTACCGTAGAGGCTGCAAATGTACACTTACTTTCTTTCACAAAATAGTGGTGCTGCCTTAGGATTTCCAGCACAGTCCTAAGGTGTTGAAGGTGTAAAACCATACGAGGACTGTAGACTAAGATATCATCAAAGAATAAAAGTACAAACTTTCTTAGATGCTCCCTAAAAATGGAGTTCATGGCAACCTGAAAAGTAGCAGGGGCATTAGTGAGGCCGAAAGGCATTACTAACCATTCATAATGTCCACAATGGGTTCGAAATGCTGTTTTGAAAGAGTCACCCGGTACCATGCGAATCTGATGATAACCGGCCCTAAGATCCAACTTTGTGAACCAACGAGCTTCCTTTAGTTCATCTAATAATTCTTCAACCAAAGGAATGGGATATTTATTTTTTATTGTAACCTTATTAAGGTTCCTGTAGTCTATGCACATACGCCATGAACCATCTTTCTTCTTTACTAGCACAATAGGAGAAGCAAAAGGAGAAGAACTTTCTTGAACTACCCCTGTTTCTAGCAAGCCCTTCACTTGCCTTTCTATCTCATCCTTTTGTATAGAAGGATAACGATAAGGACGTAAGTTTATCGGATCTGCCCCTTCACTCAAAACTATAGCATGGTTATGACCTTCTCTTAAAGGCGGTAAAGTATGAGGTTCAGCAAAAACATCCTTAAATTCCCTTAACAATTGTTGAATACCACTTGTAGCTTCCCCATAACTGTTTTTCAAGGTATAAGGCTGTGGTTCAGATTCAGTTCGAGTGTGTAGCATAAAAAGCTGACCTCTATTTGCCATATGACTATTAATTTTTCGAGTCACCTTACAATTAGATGTAGAGGCCGATTTTAGGGTACACTTAGAGCCCTTATACATGAATGTCATGGACAAATCATCATAATCCCAAGAGGCAAGGTGCACAACATCTTGTAACCAATGAAATCCAAGAACTATGTCATAGGTGTTTATCTCCATGACTCGCAAATCAAACGAGAAGTCTCTACCCTGCATTTTCCATTTAAAATTCTTCCAAATGCCATAGAGCTTCAACTTAGCTCCTCCGGCTACCTCTACCTCACCTTCATACTGAGCATTACTTTTCCATCCCAATCGGCAAGCCAATTTATAATCAAGGTATCCATGTGAAGCCCCATTGTCAATCAGAATTTGCACTGGTCGACGTCCCACATAACTCGGAATATAATCCGCATGGAAACAATGCCCGCATTGCCTTGAATCGCATGAAGTGAGATTTGCAGTCATTCCTCAATACCAGTAGAAGGCTCCTGAGATGGTGCATTATCCTCCTCTGGAATTTCTTCATCCTCCTCTACTTCATCCAAATCCAATTCTATCATTTGTAATTGTAGTTTCTGCTTTTGTGGACAGGTGTGGTTATGGGAATAGGGGTTGCGACAATAGAAGCAAAGACCCTTTGCTCTACGTTCATCAAAATCATCACCTTTACCTGCTGTCGACCCTTTAGCTTGTGACATACCCGTACGAGCTGTAAAGAGGGTGGAAGATCCAGAACCGGTATTACGGTTGACCGATGTGTAAGACCCAGTGGGTCTAGGCAGAAAACTGGCTCGTGTGGCCGCCCCGGTATTGGATCCCGCTTGATTTGTGGAATATTTCCACCGAGACAACGAACCAAAGGTGTCACCATTCCCACGACGCTGTAGATTCTTATTGTTGGGTTCATCTTGCAAGTTGTACTCATATATCTTGGCAATACGCCTTGCTTCTATCAACGTACGTGGTCGTTGGAGTCGAACCTAACGAGCACAATCCTTGCAAAGGCCCTCAATGTAGGCCTGAGTTGCATATTTCTCATTAAGGTGAAGTTTACATTGTAAGGTGTCAAATTCATCATTGTAATCGTCCAAGGAGTCCTTTTGATAAAGGCGTTTGAAATCTGCCATTGGAGATTCGAACGCTGGTCCAAATCGTGCTAAAAGAGCCAAACGGTATTCTGCCCAAGCAATGTTACGCTCACGTTCTTCATGCATATAGGACTGATGCCACAAGTAACCTTTGTCATCAAGGTTGACACTAGCCATTCGAACCTTCCAAGCATCCGGTGTGCCATCAATTTCAAAGTATTTCTCACATTGGTCAAGCCATCCCTCTATATTTTGACGTTGAAACTTGGGAAAATCAAACTTGGTCAATCGGGTTGGAGGAGTATACTCGTCTCACTGCTGTTGATGTTCTTGGCGGTCGTGACGTCCGTGTCCAACAGCAACTTGGGGCTGTTCGGGTTGGCGAGCAACAAGCGTAGCCAATTGTGCAGTGATCGTTTGAAGAGTATTCCCATGTAGTTGTAAGGTATTTTCAATCGCCGTAACACGATTTTCGATAGGATGCAAGGTATCCTCAATTGCCTTAAAACGAGTTTCGGTAGGATCAGCCATTGATGCTAGTTGAGCTTTTGTATGAACCATACAAGGTTGAATTTATTCAAGGGTGGCCAGAAACTAGAACTAGAATTAATCGGACCCCTGATCAGAATTGAAAGTGCAGAACCAGGAGTATGCAATGATGCAACATTGATATGAGACCTATGATACAATGGAAACAAAAACCAAGAACCAAAAAAAAACCAAGAAGACAGAGGCTGACGATGACAGGGGAAAATAACGCAGAACCTGATTGAAAACAGAGAAGCGGCGGTCAAGAACCAGAAATGACAACATGACAAACCTAATCACTGATATTCAAAATGAAGAACCAGAGTCGTCGTCGATCTTGGGCGAGCGCAGAAAGCAAATCCAGAACCAAACGAAACGAGGATATCCCAGACTAAATTCAATGTGGCAGAAATGTGAAAGTACCGATTAAGTTCAGGAATATTCACTGATATCTGTTATGTGCGTCAAGACGGGTTGTAGAGAATTATGAAATGGTAGTGCCAAAAACAGAGCACACCCAGAGTCGATGCACAAGTCAGCGAAACAGAACCCAGTCTTTGATATTCAAAAATAAGCTGACGGAAATCGAGAATGGCGGCCCAATAGAAATCAAACCCGACGCTTAGCTGATTTCCTTACTCAGAATTGATGACGCAATCAGAGATTACAAGTCGCAAATGACCGACGATGCTGTTCACGGTGACAGAACAGACCCAGTCGACTCGGATAGTGATGATGAACCGTGAAAGCCCAAACCAATTCTTGGACCAATCAACGAAATAAAGACCAATGTAAATCCAGACAAGGCCAAAAACCACCGAACAGACCGACAGAACTGATTTAGTGATGACCTAATTCAGAAAAGACGCCGCGATCGGAAAAATACCCTCTGATGCACAATGATATAAGACTTGGCTCTTGAAACAGGAGAGAATCCAATCCTTGTCAAAACTCGCACAAGCAGAGCCTTGATTCTGCCAAGAATTAATCCCAAGAATATATTTCTTGATGCTTCTTCTTTTTTTTTTTGAGCTTCAGGCTGACACAAATGCCAACTGAACCATTAGGGTCATGACTCCTCCTAGTTCCCCTTGCATTTGGGTCAAAATATCTTGAATATCAGAACTGAGCCGTGAGTGAAGAGAAGAATGACTCTGGAGTGATTCAAGACTAGACAGATTCACAGCGGGGGAGCCGAGGATGACTCGCTCTAATACCACTGTTGTGAAGGTTGTTGAGAATTAGAGAGATTGGGAGAGAAACACATTCGAAACAAGTGCTGTTGCACTGTTCATTCCATTCATACACAATTAACATCAACATACATGAGTGATTAAGATAGGCTCTTCCCTTTTAGCCTTAGACTCAATCATAGTAAAGCCCATAACATCCCATAAGCCCATAAGCCCACAACAAATACATTTGAAAGCAATACAATTAGATCCTAATGTCCTACTCCTAATGGCCTTATAGAATTAGTAATATGCCACTATTACCCTTAACTACTTATTATTATCCCTAATCAGTCCTAAGGCCTCATAGGATTAATATTGTGCCCTAATTCCTAATCCCTGACCCTAAAACATATTATTTATGACTTATGTATCAGAAAATTTATTTATAGGGGGTAACAATAGCAGTTTTTTTGCTTGTGAAAAATGAATTTTATTTTTTCTCACCAGCAGTCAAAAGGAATATTAGGAGAACAGGGATGCCTACGCTATTCGAATAACAAATATAAAAAATACTTAATTTGCATTATTCGAACTCTACACGCCTATGCATGAGAATCAATCACAGACCAGGTAAAATAAGGGCACCATACAGGAGGATCAATCCCAAACCAAGTGAAATGAGGGCACGAAACAGCAAATGAGTGAACATAGTGACCAAAACATTCCAAGCATGCCCAGGAATCTGAACCAGAGGCAAGTTCTGAAGACATGCACTGGCCAATTTCCTTAAGATAGGGCAAGAGAGCATTCACTAAGCATCCTATCTGTAAGTACATGTCCTATAAGAAAGTATCTCCCAATATGAAATCATTTGAGGCTAATGCGTCAAGTGAGAAAATACCAAAAGGTTTTGAGGAGGCAGTAAAGTACTTAAGATGGAATGGTGAGAAGAGAAGCCTTCAAATGGGTCAACCTATCTGGTATGTTATGCGATAAACAATCAGTTTCAAACAGTGGCGGAGCCAGGATTTAATATTTGTGGGTACACAATTAGTAATGGGATTTGGGGGCACTACCCCCGAATTTTTTTTTTTTAAGGAGGATAAAAAGCAACTCACTCCTTCATAAAGTTGAGAACAAAAAATGAGGTTTAATTGAAAAGTATTCCCGAGAAAATCAATTTAAACAGAACAATATACTCTAATCCTATAGCATACAAATACCCAGATGTTACACAATCATAATATTATCAGATGTTTTCAGTCCAGCAAATGACTAAACCATATTAGGGCATAAATTAATTAGAGTAACCTACCTTGTTTTCATTTGATATTTGCATACTTTGAAGACTCAGCTTCATTCTGAGCCAATTCTTTAGATCCATCATGAAGTATCTGTTCAATCACATCATATTATAATCAGAATGGCAGTTTTCTCAGCTAGTCCATTAAAACTTACCTCACATACATTCTAATGCTAGCCAGCGGACATTTGAATCCATAAACTATGCATATTGTCAGAAAAATAATCAACACACCCTTTCAAATATTGCCTACTTTTATTGTCTGATACATACTTGCATGAATGACTGGTGCATAGCTCTTCAGCTCTACCTCATCAAAACCAGTTTGAAACAAGAGTTTCATCTGCATTTAATAAAAAGATAATAAATATCAACAAATCCCCAAATAAATATCATGCTAAGCACAGAATCCAGCAATTTCTTGCCTGATTAAATATTGTAGGGCTTTTTGACCAAAATAATTAAAAGAAAAAAAGAAATTACCAAACTGATGCAATCTGGAAACTATTTTCCAATTTAACGTTGGCGCCTTTGGAGGCGTGAGAGGGGCCCACGCCACTGGTAGTGGCGTGAGCCTCTGACGCGCCTCCAGAGGCGTGAGACTGGCTCACGCCTCTGGAGGCGTGAGTCAGCTTCACGCCTTCAAAAAAAATTAATTTATTAATTAAAATATTTTAATTAAATATATAATTAAGTATAAATAATAAAAAAAATTAATAATAATTTAAATTAATAATTAAGAAAATTAAAATATCTAAAATTTATTATAAACTTTAGGAACAAGACTAATTAATTATTATAAACCTCAAGATATATGACTAATTATTTAATATTTGGTTCATTAATAATTTGATATATAAGATAAATTTAAATAGAGAATAATGATTAATCAAATAATTAATTCACTAATTAAAAATTTACAATAAGTCAATGGATGATCTACGCTTTACGCTTTGTTATAAATAAATTATACGTAATCTTTTAACTAAATTATACCGCGTAATCTTTATACCGTAATCTTAGCTAATTTAGAAAATTAGGTAACATAACGGTATAATTTAGCTGTATAATTTTCTAAATTAGGTAAGATTACGGTATAAAGATTACGCGGTATAATTTAGTTAAAAGATTACGCGGTACGGTATAATTTAGCTGTATAATTTTCTAAATTAGGTAAGATTACGGTATAAAGATTACGCGGTATAATTTAGTTAAAAGATTACGCGGTACGGTATAATTTTGCTGTATAATTTTCTAAATTAGGTAAGATTACGGTATAAAGATTACGCGGTACGGTATAATTTATTTATAACAAAGCATAAAGCGTGGATCATCCATTGACTTATTGTAAATTTTTAATTAGTGAATTAATTATTTGATTAATCATTATTCTCTATTTGAACTTATCTTATATATCAAATTGTTAATGAACAAAATATTAAATAATTAGTCATATATCTTGAGGTTTATAATAATTAATTAATACTATTAATCTGTTTCCTAAAGTTTATAATAAATTTTAGATATTTTAATTTTTTTAATTATTAATTTAAATTTTTATTAATTTTTTATTATTTATACTTAATTATATATTTAATTAAAATATTTTAATTAATAAATTAATTTTTTTTTGAAGGCGTGAGGGTGACTCACGCCTCCAGAGGCGCACGCCTCTGGAGGCGCGTCAGAGGCTCACGCCACTACTAGTGGCGTGGGCCCCTCTCACGCCTCCAGAGGCGCCAACGTTAAATTGGAAAATAGTTTCCAGATTGTATCAGTTTGGTAATTTCTTTTTTTCTTTTAATTATTTTGGTCAAAAAGCCAATATTGTAGACTTCCCTGACTCTCTAGCACCTAAACCACAGAGGTTGATTTTAAATTAGTTTAGAAGAGATATAAAAAAGGAAGAAAGCCGTCAAGCAACAATAACACATGAGATTCATTCAAGGGAGCATAGCAATAAAGCGTTTACTGAAACTGGTCTACCTTTGCCCCATGATATAACAAAAGCAATAAAGCTGTCAAGGTTGATTTTAATCAGCTGCAGTCTCTTCTTTACCCCCATCAAGTTTAAGCAAATGGTCTAACTGTGCGAGCTTTTCTGGATCGGCGTACAAAGAGGAGTTGCCGAGCTGGGAAGGCTTGACCTGCGTGATGGGGGAGAGGAGCTGCCGAGCTGGGTTGAACAAATTGGGGGAGAGAAGCTTCCGACATGCGCGATGGGGGAGAGGAGCTGTTGAGCTGGGTCGAACAAATTGGGGGAGAGGAGCTTCTGACCTACGCGATGGGGGAGAGGAGCTGCCGAGCTGGGCTGAACAAATTGGGGGAGAGGAGCTGCCGAGCTGGGCTGAACAAATTGGGGGAGAGGAGCTGCCGAAAATGGGGGAGGAAATAAAAAAAATATGTATAGAATTAAAAATAATGACAAATAATTAAGAACACCGTCTAAGGCCAGATTCGAACTGAAGACCTCAGTGTGAAAGACTGGCGTGAAAACCAACTACGCTACTCAGGAAGTTGTAACGAAATTCCTTCACATTATATATATATATTAAAAATTTTGTGGGTGCACTTGCCCCTATAAATACTAGTGTGGCTCCGCCACTGGTTTCAAATACCCAAATCTTAAATTTCATTGAGGTGAATTACACGGCCATAATTATACACACATGAGAATTTTCAATGAGTTCAACCATGAACATAGTTAGCTAGCTAGGCCTAGACAGAGGAAGCAACTTCACACTGAGCTTCACAATGAAATATTTCAAATTTCAAAAAAATTTCATATAATTTCTTCAAGTTTTGGCTTTACATCATCTTTTCTATATACCACTATGGTCTTCTTTATAAATTTCTTTTGACCAAAAAATTTGATTCTATTTATAAGTTTTTTTTTTAACCAAATAAATGAGGCTGTGACAATTTTGTTTATATTATTGTCCTAATAAAAATAGAGAAAAAAATAGAGTTGAAAAGTACCTATTCATAAATGAGGGTAAAGTTAAAAATTTATCCCATAATTGTTGAGCTATCTATCTTTCTTTAATATGTGTGATGTGATTAAAAGAGACTTATAAATAAAATCAAAGTGATACTTTAAGAATCAATGTTGCTTAAAAAAATGGTCGACAACAATGAGACTGCATGTTGTAACACCTCAATTTTAATACCCGAAAACTTGGCCAAAATATTTGGAATACCTCAGATGTAGGATATTTAATATCCAAATACATATTTTCAATATGGCCAAAGGTAAAGATCCATTTATACAGGGCCAATTTAAATCCAAAATAGTATATCAGAGTTTTTAAAATGCGGAAGTCTTATGGTCATGACAAATAAAAATAACATAACATGAGCTTTCCATATGTGCCTTCCCTGATTTCCCTACTAAATTATTCACCTGAAAAAAATAAACATAATAACCGTAAGATCCAAAGATCCCTGTAACCATTGGTTATTCAGAAATATACATGCAAACCAAGATCGAGAACATATTTATAAATTCACAATAATTAAAATATATGCTTTTATATAAAACCATTTCACAAATGTTCTCGACTCGGTTACCAAAACTTCCTCCCAAAAAGGGTTCCAAAACATCATAATTTACTTTCCAATATTTCACAAGAGATCTCACATATGCAATCTGCCAAACAAATATTGATGCATGGATCATCCTTATCACCCTGATCACCTCTTATAACCGTTGACTGGAGCCATCTAACACATGACACATCCTCAAACAAAACATATCCATTACTCATAACTATCCAACGAAACATATCCATTACTCATAACTTCAACATGGCTCCCCTCCTTGTAATCACAATTAAGGGGGTATCAAACTGAACCCGGTTAAAAGAAAAGTGATACCAAGGGATCCAAGAATATCCACTCTCATCAAAACAACTTTATTAGATTTCAAATCAAGCCTTCCATAGGCACAACAAATCCCAAAACAGTTAATAAATATGAATACATATATACATTTGACAAGTATATAAAAGAATAACCAATGTTACCTCAATTCCAAGCTTATTTTTACCATACTCCAATGCTCTTAATACCAAATAATTTCTATCATTATTCTCCGACTCTCCTTCCTCCTCTCTCTCTCTCTCTCTCTCTCTATGTGTTTTGAGTGCTTGTATTGTGAAAGAAATAAGAAGGGGTGAGGTATTTATAGAGTTTGGGTCTCAACTACTTTTCATAAATCACATGTCCATCCACTACACATCTACCATGTCAATCTACCATCTATCTACCATTCATTTGTCCATCTACCACGCATTTACCATACACTTCTTCATCTACCGTCTAACCACCATTCATATGTCCATCCACCATGTAACTACCATACATATCTTTATCTACCATCTAACTACCATTCATATGTAGCTACCATACATATCTCCATCTACCATCTAACTACTGAATACTCATCTTCCGATCAAATATCACATGCTTATCTACTTCATAACCATCTACCATTCAAGTTAATATCTGATTTCTTTACCCTGATTGCATCGAAAAATACCGATTATCAAGAGCCTAGTAGCTTTCTTATTTCAAACTTATTCCTAAAATTAATTAGTTACTATTAGAAAAATTGGGATGTTACACATGTGCTGTCACATTTTTCAGGCAATGTGTGAGTTGGTACTTTTCTAGACAGATTTGTAGTAGCTTTGAATTTAGAAAGTTACGGCAATGTTCTAAAACATTGTCATCTTTTATTATTTCCTTATTTATTGAAAAATGTGTCAGTTTCCGACAGACTATGACGTTTAACAAGCCAAGTCGAGAGGGAAGATACACTACCCATGCGCGGCGCCCTTGGGACGGGATTCTCTGTGCTGCGAGGACGTCGCCAATTGTCAACTCACCAATGTTGGCATCCTTGATGGTGGTGATGGTTCTTCGGCTTTTAACACAAGCGGCAGCAACCTCAAGATTTTGACATTGCTACTCATCAAAAGAGACCGCCGTTTTGCTTGGCGGCGGCGCACAACATTTTCATGAATGGATTGTTTTCTAGTTGTCGGATAGGTCAGCAACGACAGCGCCTTTGGTTAATCTGGTGGTTCCCTCGCCGGGTTAATCATCTCGCACAATTTTTTCCCTGTCCCCCCCCCCCCGCCTTTTTTTTTTAATTAACCTTTTGACATGAAAATGAGATCTGAACTATGAAGTTAATAAAATAACCTGTTTGGTGTTTGTGGGGTTCCAAAAGTTTTTTTGTGGAATAAAGGCTAAGTTTTATCATAAGTCTACCAAACATCCCTAATTAGAAGCTATTTTGCATCAAAGCTTAGGTTTTGACCAAATTTTATTAAACACTCAAAAAATTCTCTAGAAGCTATTCTGTATTAAAGCCAAGGTTTTGGGAAATTGACCAAAATAAATAAAATAATAATAATAATTACCAGATTAATGCACTGTGCAAACTATTTTCCAAAATAATGCTCACGCCTCCAGAGGCGTGAGAGGGCCCCACGCAACTGGTAGTGGCGTGACCGCGTGAGGCTCTAACACGCCTCTGGAGGCGTGAGGCTGTCTCACGCCTTCAGAGGCGTGAGAGACTCTAACGCCTTTTATTAAAAATTTATTAATTGATTAAAATATTTTAATCAATTAATAAATTTTTAATAAAAGGCGTTACAGTGCCTCACGCCTCTGAAGGCGTGAGACAACCTCACGCCTCCAGAGGCGTGTCAGAGCCTCACGCCACTACCAGTGGCGTGGGGCCCTCTCACGCCTCTGGAGGCGTGAGCATTATTTTGGAAAATAGTTTGCACAGTGCATTAATCCGGTAATTTTTTTTTTAATTTATTTTGGTCAATCTGCCCCTAGGTTTTCTAAAATGCTATTTTTTCAGCTTTTTCTCTCTCCTCTTCCATTATCAATATTTTTTCAGTACTAATCAGTATCCTTAAGTATTTTTTTAGTACCCTTCAATACCCTGAAATATTTTTTCAATATCCTAAATTTTTTAATCAAGATGATGAAGTCTTTTTTCAATATCCTTAAGTATCTTTTGAGTACCCGTTAGTACCTAGCATTTTTTTTAAAGCTCAGTCAGTACCCTGAAATATTTTTTAATATCCTAAAATAAATTTCTAAGATCATGAAGTATTTTTTTAGTATACTGAAATAGTTCATAATCTTAAAAATTTATTTTAGGATATTAAAAAATATTTTAAGGTACTGACACTAGTGCAAAAAAAGCTTTTAAGACCACCTCATTTAGAGCGGACTATCGACGCCCCGGTCTTAAAGGTATGATCAATGGTAGTTTTGTAAATATAAAGAACTTTAAAGGTATGACCGGTGGCAGTTTTGTAAATTTAAAGAACTTCTTGGACCGTATCCTTTAGCGATGGGTCTTAAATATATTATTCAGACCACTTAAAAAAACAACCGGTCTTAAAAATGTTATTAAAAAAATTGAAAAATCAAATTTCTTTATAAAGTAATCACGAACGGGCTGACTTATATTTTCTGCGGACCAAAATAATAAGGAAAAAATTATATAAAACTTTTAAGATCAGATATATATAACAGGAGGTCTTAAAGATTATACTTTTAAAACCAGACATAAATTGTGAAATAGTTATTACTTTTAAGACCGGAGTTTAACAAAGGACAGTCTTAAAACATAACCTTTAAGACCGTCATTGTAGTTCATCCGGTCTTAAAATAAACCGCCATATATACTTCTCATTGTCTTACAAATTTATTTTATGATCTTGAAAAAATATTTTAGGATACTAACTAATCTTGAAAAAGAAATTCAGGTACTAACGGGTACTAAAAAGATATTGAAAAAATACTTCATAATCTTTAAAAAAAATAGGATATTACAAAAATATTTCATGGTAATGACTAATCTTGAAAAAATATTTTAAAATACTGAATGACACTAAAAGAATACTTAAGGATACTAACTAGTACTGCAAAATATTGATGATGACAAAGGAGAGAGAAAAAGCTGAAAAAAATACTAGTAGTTTTTTACAAAACCTAGGTTTGGATTCAGAATAGCTTTTGGACAATTTTTAGAGTGTTTGATAAACTTTTGTCAAAACCTATGTTTTGATACAAAATAGTTTTTGGATAATTTTGGAGTGTTTGGTAAACTTTTGTCAAAACCTAGGTTTTTATGCATAATAGCTTCCGGACAATTTTGAAGTGTTTAGCAAATTTTTTTCAAAACTCAGGTTTTGAAGTTATCCAAACACAATCATTTTTATCCAAAAGTTATTCTCCAAAAGTTATTTTTACCTCGTAAATCCCAAAAACTATTCTCTAAAAGCTACATCCAAACTAAATGACACATGGCAAGATTATATGAAATCTGATTTCTTTTCTCTCTTTTCTTGCCTCTGCCATGGACACACACATAAGCACCAAATCACATTTGGCTTCTTGCATGTTGGATGTTTTTATACATGCATGTTAATATTGATGGTTAAAAACTCACATGCATGTGACTTTCTCATGTCTAGGCTGAATATTGAACAAAGATTAGTGTGGTAAAAGAGACCACAAGTCTAAAGACAAGCCTAGTGGCAAGCACATCTTCTTCCTCTTAAAATGTTTTGGAGTTTTGGTTGAAACCTAGATTTCGTAATCTGTAGTAAACTTAAAGATATACTTGGAATTTGCAAAATATGAGACCACCACGTGTTCCTCATGGAAAATAGAGTGGGAATATATTGATGAATGAATTTTTAAATGGATTTTCAAACACAAGATAATAAGCTCTTTAAAGAAGTAAAAATCGCCAGTTTTGGAAATCCGAAGGTCAGTAACTTGTTTATATGGCTTCACTAAGTAAAGGTCCTCTACAAATTACAAAAATATTCTAGAAGATAGAGGACATGCATAAATTTAAAATGGTGGGTATTTTGTATTTTTCTAAACTCTGGTCAGAAAGCAATAAATTGTATAAAATGACCCTGAGTTCTGGAAACCAATCAGGACAATCTAGACTTTTTTGGTAACTGGGAATGAATGACAAGTGCTAAAATTCTGGAACCAACTTTCCAAAAACTTAGACTTAATAAGCATTTCATAGGTTTTCAAATCACCTAAATTGGACACCTAGAACTCCAAATATGAATTTTTAAGGATAAGTTAGGTTTTCTGGAAGCTTACCTAGGCAGTAAGGGCAAAATTGGAAACTGGGATCATTATGACCTGCTTTGACCTTTGAGATTATTTTTCCATGAACGGAGACTGTTGAGAGAGCATGTTTGGGTTGAAAGCATATTCAAATTATTTTTTTGCAATTAATTAAAAAAATCGAAGTTGCTAGACTTTTGAGGACAGTCAAAGATAAAGTCTAAAAGTAACAAGTTTAAGTTACTTAATTACATCCTAATGAAATAAGCTTAAAAAGGAAAACAAACATTTATTTTTCCTAGTTCTAAAAGTATGATTATATCCTTAGGGCCCATAAGGAGAATGAAGGAACTTTAAGCAACTCCAAAGGTTATAGAAAGAGGAACCCAAGTAAGGACAATAGTCCTTAAAAGGTAGTGGGCTTACTTTACTTGCGTGTATTTGATATTATTGCTTATGACTAGTGTGTTTTAATTTCCATTGTTTGTAAATGAATGTTAAGAGGTATTTACCTTGGGAATACCCCTGCTATGTAATAAAATTTAGAGTAAATACCCTATTTGGTTCCTGAAAAAAATCACGGACCCCTTTTTGGTCCCTCAGTAAAAAAAACTCATCCCGTAGTCCCTGACCACGTTTGGGACACTTCACTGCATGTGTCCTCTTCAACCTGGAAGGACTAACGTGGACGGTTTTTGGATTTTATAGGGATTACGGGATGAGTTTTTTTTACTGGGGGACTAAAAAGGGGTCCGCGATTTTTTTCAGGGACCAAATAGGGTATTTACTCTAAAATTTAATTTCTGATATATCAATATAAGGATAATGAAGGAACTTTAAGCAACTCCAAAGGTTATAGAAAAAGGAACCCAAGTAAGGACAGTAGTCCTTAAAAAGTAGTGGACTTACTTTATTTGCATGTATTTGATATTATTGCTTATGATTAGTGTGTTTTAATTTCCATTGTCTGTAAATGAATGTTAAGAGATATAAACCTTGGGAATACCCCTGCTATGTAATAAAATTTAATTTTTGATGTATCAATATAACAAACTATTTTTTATTTTCCCACATCATTGCTTAAGATTAAGGTAAAGAATGTCGACACCCCCGGTAGGTGTGACACCAAACTTTTTAGCTTTCATTATGTATTGTTATTATTATTACTATTATTTTAGATACAATGATTTTGGTTATTTTTTGCATGCAGGAGAATAAGGCATATGGAAAACATAGGTATAATGTTATGAAGTTTTCCGGAGAATTGCAAATAATATTCAAGGATGTTCTGGCAACAGGCGAGAAAATGTTCTGTCTCGGATGTCACTTGGTGATGATGAAGATGATGTGTACCGATTGAAGATGGACCTAAAAGAAGGCTCAAGTGATAGTGATAGACACTTCCATTTTGAGATATATAGGTTTGGAGTGCAATTGATTTTAGCCACACAGCTTAGAAAATCTTGATCCTTCCTTAATTTCATGGCTACTCGATGTGGGAGGTACTACTATATTAAATAGAGTCAAGACAAGTAGCTCAAAAACTCTCACATTGAAGAGTCTAGAATTGATCACAATGTTAAATGTCAAGGCTTTTAATTTGGTGCCACTTGCTTAATACAAAATCTGGAGATGAACTTTTGATTTAGTAGTAGTAGTAGTAGTTGTTGTTGTTGTTGTTGTTGTTGTTCTCCGCAAGTGGATGGGTTGTATCAAGTAATAAATTGGTGAGAAAAGCATCCTTCTCATGAGGACTTGGTACTAATAATTCAATTGAGCAATGATTTTACACTTTCAATTAAGTTGAGCCACCCAAATTGACTTTACATAAGTGAAAAGAAGTTGAAATCAAATCAAAATAAATAAACTACCCCAATTATTAAATGAGCCACCCACAATTACGAATCCCTTATTAACTTCATAAACATTGAATCAAGTAATAAATTGATGAGAAAAGTATCCTTCTCATGAGGACTTGGTACTAATAATTCAATTGCACAATGATTTTACACTTTCAATTAAGTTGAGCCACCCAAATTGACTTTACATAAGTGAAAAGAAGTTGAAATCAAATCAAAATAAATAAACTACCCCAATTATTAAATGAGCCACCTACAATTACGAATCCCTTTTAACTTCATAAACATTGATTTCACTAATTTATTAGCTATAACGTTAATTTTGCTAATCTCGAGTATAAATAGCTATAAGTACCTGTTGGTTCACTCACAATCCTCTCTTAAGTATAAATTGTTATGTCTAACATAATTACTCAAGAGACAAGATAACTTGAACACATTCTTCAACAATTATTTGGGGCCATTACGTCTATGTGTATCTGTAACACCCCGAATTTTGGACCCTAAGAATTGAGAATAAGCCTGAAATAGACGAACGACTAGGCCCAGTTTGGGAAAAGTCCCAAGAACGTCGAGAGTTAGGAAACCTCTCTGGGACTAAGTAACTCGGCTATACGGGTCAGTAGACCTAGTATGTTGAAGCCGTGAAATTAAGGTGCTAATGTGAAATGGGCACAGAAGATGTATAAGGTGTAAGTCTGGTCGGAAAAGATGCCACCCAACTATGTCCTGAGGTGTAGGACACTTACTTGAGCAAAAATATGCCAGTACAAGTAGGAATATGGCATTTTCAAGGCAGGCATGGATGTCCTGCGTTTTTGAAGGAAATAAGAAGGGAAGAGAGAGAGAAAGTGTATCTGGACTAAGTACAAAAGGAAAAGTCAGTAATAGTAGTGCTACGTCGGACACATGGCATTTCGGGGTCAGAAGTTGGATTATCGGGTAGCACGTATTACGAGGTGGATCTGAGGTACTGGAATAAGGGTTTCTTGCTCCCAAAGGAATTATAATCCGTCCACCTGTGATCTGGGAAAAGTGACTGATGACTCGGGCCCACACAAGTCCAGTTGAAGGGCACGAGTTACGAGGAAAGGGTAACAGGCAAAAAGGAGCTAAGCAGGACCGATTAGGGTTTATCGGAGTCGGGCCCAGACCCCTGGACATAGAGGGATGCCGAAATTGGTGGGCCTAGAGGAGAGAGAAAGTGACTTGGAGGAAAAGAAAAGGTCATGTCATATAATTATGAAGAGAGAGAATGTCACATCAAGTAATTATGATGAGAGAGAAAGAATAAAATAATCTGGTTTAATCTGGACCACATATTTGAAGCTGATGTGACAAGGTGAAGGACAAGTAATTATGACACCTAAAGGGTAATTATTGCATATCCTAAGGCAGATCACGCGGGTCCCACGGTCTTGAAGAGAGAGCAATGCAAAATGACCGTTTTACCCCTGGGCCAAAAACCTACAACTAGCAATACCAGAGACCACAATCAGGGGCAATTTTGGAATCTTATTTTTTGGTCTTGGAAGGCACATTCATTTAACCAAGGAGATCTCTAGAAGCCTTGAGAAACAAGAAATGAAATAATAATTTAATCCGAGGAATTTTCCTGACCGTAGGATCGTGATCAAGGTTGGATAAGGGCCCCACCTTTGGAGTCTATATAAGGACGCCCCCTTTGGCCATTTTTTGCTACCTAGGACGTGCTCAATGAGGGAAGAAGGTGAAGATGGAATATCACCTAGAGGGGGGGTGAATAGGTGATCTTAGAATTTCAAACTTCTTTTCAAATTGTAAGCAAAATAGAGACCAATAAGATAAATGAACACAAGAGAATTTATCCTGGTTCGGTCTAAAACTTCGACCTACGTCCAGTCCCCAGAACACCTGGGATTTTACTATTTTTCAGAACAATTACAGACTCTGTAAACGAAGGATGGTCCCTTTCACTCTCGGACTCTACTCCCCCTTACAAGTTGTAATTAATACACCCATTCTTAAGGTTCCTCAACCTTAAGAAATAACAGACAATGAGATAAATGTTTAAGTACTCCTCATTGAGTGGATAAAACTTGAACACTGAAGCACAAAAGAAATGAAATAGTTGAAACAGCAAATAGCAATACATTCAAATTGTTTGCACAGTGTTTTCAGTAGATGGTGGAATTGAATGTGGTGAGATTTTATAGCCTTCGCAATTAATGTCGTTGGAGGAGTTTGCAAACTAGCCGTTGAGACTCTTTAATTTTCCATTAGATACAGTGCACTCCGTTCGTGAACAGTCGACCGTTGTATTAAATGCTTCGCCATCGAATGTTTTAGAGTAGAGGTTGATTCAGAGTTGTAGCTGGAATAAGTTTGACTCAAAGGAATGTCTTCGTCTGCTATACGCTTTAATTCCATTTGCATGCTCTGCTTTTACAGTGTATTAAATGCTTCTGACACGCTGGAGCACTTTTTGGTGATTTTGCATTTAAACATGTTAAACCTTTCTGAAAAACACTAATAAACGGATTAAATTTGATTAGAAAGAGTTTAGATCAATAATATAAAACACCCAGTTGATATTCTGAAGATTATAGTTTTCGAGTAGAAGAATTCAAATATGACAGCTAGCATTCTCGAGAATTGGTCCTTCATTCTCGAGAATTGTTTGAACAAGAACTTAATCTAAAGGTGCTAATACTCAAGAATCAAATATGTATACTTGAGAATGACACGGTAAAATAATATCGTAAACCACTGTGTCAAGGAATTCTCGAGAATTATATACTAATACTCGAGAATTGCATATTAAAAGTTTCTTGTAAATAGTGCTAGCGAGGAATTCTCGAGAATGCTTCTGTAATTCTCAAGAATTGCTTCTAATTCACAGAGAATATCAGAGAGAGAAGACGCTTGGTTCAATACTCGAGAATTGAACTTGCATTCTCGAGAACAGATGCAAAGAATCAGATAGTCTAAGTCATTTAACACATTCTCAAGAATTTATTGAATACTCGAGAATTGCTCTGTGAAGGATTTTCTATAATCTATTGAATTTCATTCTTCGAGAACTATAACCTATACTCGAGAATTGTCAACTGAAGACAGAGACATATTATTCTCGAGAATTGTTATCTCATTCTCGAGAATTATTAATGACCAGCATTTAGACCAGCGACCATTCTCGAGAATCCTTAGTCATTCTCAAGAATCAACTTTAACATACTGATCATATTTTATCTCTTGTATCTTTTGTCATCATCAAAACATTATGAACCAACAATCTCCCCCTTTTTGGTGATGACAATCTATATCAATTATGTTTAAAGTTTGAAATAAGTGTGATTGATCAGTAATTAGCAATGTGATAAAAGGTAGCAAGGAAACATAATAGCAAACTATTTCTACTGACAATGATAGTGATTACAATGCTTTAAAACAAAAGAACAAAAAAAAAACATGAAAGGCAGTCAATACAAGGGTTCATAGCACATCCAATCCAATCACTACTTCTAAAATCATTCAAGCTTTTAGGGTCTTCAAACTTTAGGTGGTTCTTCTCCCCCTTTGTCATGAGTCAAAGAGGGGGTAGCAACAGAAGGACTAGGTACAGAAGAAGGGTCTGAAGGCTGGAAGGGGACAATTGCTGTCATAGGATCAGCAGGAAGTCTACTGTCAAAGTGTGGGGATGTTGGTGGAGTGGAAGTGGGCATAGCAGAGGAAGGACCAACAGGTGTCTGAGTACTGGAGAAGGTGTTCGCAAATGCATCTAGAGTAGCATCAAAACCATTCACCATCTGCTGAGTGTAGAGCTGCTGTTGCTCCAGATTATTGATTTCCTTCTTGATTTCTTCTTGATGATCAAATAGAACAGCAAAGCGAGCATCGAGGTCTGCTTTGAAATCTGTTAGTGTGATATCGATACCGTGATCAATATGAGCTTTTAGATTGATCATTTCATCACCCATGGCCTTAATCATCTGTTTAGTAAGCTTTTGGTAGACCTCCAAAGATTGGTACACAGGCTTGATGGCATTGTGAACATCATATTTAATGTGGGTCCTAATGGCAGCCTGAGCAAAAGAGGGAACAGAGATGGAGGCAGGAGCACCTTGTGAGGATTGACCTTCCTTTGGGTGATTGGGGCTTGCAAGAGGCTGGACTTGTTCTTTCCCAGTGGCTTCTGTAAAGGAGAGTTTCATATAGAAAAGTTGAGTCTGACCAAATTTCTTGGGAAATCGAGCTTTATCTCCTTTCACAAGATACCAAACATCATTGAAGCCAAGAATATGAGAGAGTAAATGAGGGTAAGGAATGGTAATTTTCATAGAGGTAGAGGAAAGAAAATTAGATATCTCAGAAACAACTAGTTTACCCAAATTGCGTGGTTCTTTGAGAATAATGGAAGCAAGTAATTCAAAATCCCTATTGACAAAGTGAGTAAACTTTACCATTTGTTCATAAGATTGCGACTGTATAAATAACAAATAACCCTATAAGTATGGGACATTTTAGCAGGTTTGAGCTTGAGAATTTTCCATCATATTTCATATTTGGGAATAAGGCCTTGAAACATTCTAGTTCAGTTAGCTTGGGTGGATCTTCAGGTGGATCATTAATGCCGAGAAAAGCATTAATATCTCTGGTAGTGAACTGAATCCTCTTTCCTCTCACAGTAGTGGATAGAATAATTTCTTTCTCAGTCTTTTCTTCAGTCATATTAAAGTAAAAGATTTTCACCAACTGAGGTGAATATGGGGTCTGGATTTCTAACAGGGGCGGGAATGATTTCAACCATGGGGAAAGATCAACGTTGCATTCTTGCCTAAACTCTTCTAAGTTTAACTAGACAGAGGGACAAAAAGTGCGTTCTTCATAATAATTTGAGAAATTTGGATCTGATGGGATTACCAAGGGATTGTTACAGAAACCAGGAGGACAATGAAGCGTGCTTTTCTGACCCATCAGCTTTGCAGAAAAAGGAGAAGGCAGTTTGTTGGAAGCAGCTTGTTTCCCATGTTTGGAATGATTGTGTGGAGGCTTCTAAATTCGATCTTCAAGGTCTTTTGAATGCTTTCCATTAAACCCAGAAAGAGAGTCACCATACAATTGAGAAGAGCGAGTCGCTTGGGATCCTTCAGCCACAGATTTAGACGTTTCCTTTTCTTTTGCCTTGTCGGATGGAATGGAATGAGTTTGCATACGAGTCGTGGGTCTTGGAGAATCAACGATGGCTGCTTGGTTGGATTTGGATTTGGGAGACTCGGTTTTCTCCGACGACTTCACCTTTGGACGATACTTAGTACGAGGTTTCTTGGAAGGAGGTTTTTCCGGAGATTTGATCGGTGATGATTCCATGGTGAAGACGAGTGGAACAGAGATTAACTGATAGATGAGGAAATTGAAGAGAGTTTCGTAGAAGAGTACTCGAGAGTGAGAAAGGAGGTGAAATGAGGAAGTTTGACGGTGAATAGGGTTTTGAGAAAATTGGCCCAAAAACGACATGACATAAGGAATAATACGACAGGGGGTCTGAAGGTGAAAAGTCATCGTGATATTTAGCAATACTCGAGAATTGAAGATAATTCTCGAGAATTCTGTGGATTATCCTGACAGAGATGGGAGAAGGATGAGTTCTCGAGAATTAAGGTTTAGTTCTCGAGAATCACATGACTAAATATAAGCTTTCCAGACTTGTCAGTTCTCGAGAGCTTTATTTAGTTCTCGAGAATTTCCTGTGGTTTACATTTTACGAAAACTTGTTACTAAAGCACTTCTCAAGAATGTCTTTACTATTCTTGAGAATGATTGTGTTAGTATGAACAGTAGCATATAGAAATCACTTGACTCCCGATAATTCTCAAGAATTTCTTGCAATTCTCGAGAATACCACAGAGGCGACCTGAGATATTTTACCACAATTCTCGAGTATTATGTGTTCATTCTCGAGAATTGGCTTGCTCTGTATACCTCTGTTTTTTATCTCATTGAACAGAGTACCTGCAAAACATAGTTAAGAGACTCCGATGCTAAAGTTAGTTTCCATTCATCATCAAAACATAATCAAAAACATTAAATTAGAATTTCTTACAGTTCATTGGGATTCACCATTCCCAATTCT
This sequence comes from Acacia crassicarpa, assembly GCA_034222035.1. Lineage (NCBI taxonomy): Eukaryota > Viridiplantae > Streptophyta > Magnoliopsida > Fabales > Fabaceae > Acacia > Acacia crassicarpa. The sequence continues at coordinate 828,585 of JAWXYG010000014.1, forward strand.
CTCCGGATGAGCATGAATTGTTCCTTTGCTAACGGGTTCGTGAAGATATCAGCCAGTTGAAGGTGTATGGGGATGAACATCACTTTGACATTCTTCTTTTGCACGTGATCTCTGATAAAGTGATGTCTCACATCGATATGCTTGGTTCTTGTATGTTGCACTGGATTGTTTGCCAAGCTGATCGTGCTCGTGTTATCACACAGAATTGGAATTTCTTTCAAGTGAACTCCCAAATCAAACAACTGTTGTTTTAACCACAAGACTTGTGCACAACAGCTTGAGGCGGCAACATACTTAGCTTCAGTTGATGAGACATCCACAGTCGTCTATTTCTTGCTAAACCACGATATGAGTAAACCTCCGAAGAATTCACATTGCCCATTGTTGCCTTTTTTGTCAGTCTTGCATCCAGCGTTGTCAGCATCTGAGTATGCAACCAAAAATTCTTGTTGACCTTTTGGGAACCAAAGACCCAGCTCCTTTGTGTCTGAGAGATATCAAAAAATTCTCTTGACATGCTCGGCGTGTGATTCCTTATGAGCTTATTGAAATCGTGCGTACATTCCCATACTAAATTGTATATCGGGTCGACTGGCAGTCAAATAGAGCAAAGACCGGATCATTCCTCTATATTTAGTTATATTGAAGTCCTTGCCCTTTTCTTCATCCGCATCCAGCGAAGCTGTTAAGCTTATTGGAGTGTCTGCTCCATTACAGTATTCCAATCAAAATTTCTTGAGTAGATCACGGAGGTACTTTGTTTGTGAGATGAATATGTCATCCTTCCATTGCTTGATTTGCAATCCGAGAAAATAATTTAGTTCTCCCATCATAGACATCTCAAATTCTCCCTGCATTTTCTTTGAAAATTCCTCACAGAGAGAGTCATTAGTAGCACCAAAAATTATATCATCTACGTATATTTGCACCACTAAAAGTTCGTTAAGCTTATTAGTTTTGATAAATAGAGTTGTGTCTGCTTTCTCCCTAACAAAACCTTGATCTAAAAGAAATTTACTTAAACGCTCATACCAAGCTCTGGGAGCTTGTTTGAGACCATACAAGGCTTTCTTAAGACAATAGACATGATCTGGATGATGTTCATTTTCAAAGCCAGGAGGTTGTTCAACATATACTTCCTCCTGAATAAAACCGTTTGATACATGCAAAGGTTTCCTCATAATCAATACCCTCTTCCTTTGATAGAGTTTGAAACCTTTGATACATGCAAAGGCTAAGAGTACACGTATTGCTTCCAATCTAGCCACTGGAGCAAAAGTTTCCTCATAATCAATACCCTCTTCCTGATTATAGCCTTTGGCAAGCAGTCTAGCCTTGTTACGGACTATAATTGCAGATTCATCTCGTTTGTTCTTGAATATCCATTTAGTGCCAATGACCGGATGGTCTTTAGGCCTAGGTACCAAGTCCCAAACTTAGTTTCTATCAAATTGATGTAACTCCTCTTACATTGCTATTACCCAATCATTGTCTGATAAAGCCTTATCAATTTTTGAGGGTTTAATGTGAGAGATAAAAGCAGAAAAGGTAACTTCATTTAAAGTGCTTTTTCTGGTTCTCACTCCTTGATTAAGATCACCTATCACTTGGTCCAAAGGATGATTCCTAATGAACTTCCAAGCTCTAAGATGAGATTGATCAGGATTTTCTAAATTGCTCTGAGGATCAGTTTCGAAAACATCTTCAGGGTTTTCAATAGAAGCAGGGGTAGTTTTCAAAAAGAATTGGTTTTTGAAAATATTTTCTTCATCATCATCCAGATTTTCATCTAATTTTGATTCACAGAACACGTGTATTGACTCTTCAACTACACAAGTACGTTTGTTAAAGACTCTATAAGCTTTGCTTCTATTTGAGTATCTAAGAAAAATACCTTCATCAAACCTAGGATCAAATTTTCCTAGATTGTCTTTACCATTGTTGTGAATGAAACACTTACAGCCAAAAATGTGAAGATGAGCCAAGTTTGGTTTCCTCCCTTTATAGAGTTCATACGGAGTCTTGTTAAGCTTCTTTCGAAGATAGGCTTGATTAGATATGTAGCTGGCTGTGCTCATAGCATCTGCCCAGAAGACTTGTGATGTTTGATTTTCATTCAACCTTGCACGAGCCATCTCAGTTAGTACACGATTCTTCCTTTCAACTACACCATTCTATTGAGGTGTTTTTGGAGCCGAGAAATTGTGATCGATCTCGTGAGCATCACAGAATTCACTAAATGCTTGATTCTCAAATTCTCCTCCATGATCAGTTCGAATAGCTGTAATGTAAATACCTTTCTCGTTTTACACCTTGTTGGCAAACACAATAAATAGATCAAAAGTTTCATCCTTAGAGGATAAGAAAATGGTCCAAGTAAAACGAGAGAAATCATCGACAATTACCAGAGTATATAGATCTCCACCAAGACTTCTAACTCTTGCTGGTCCAATCAAATCCATATGGAGTAATTGAAGAGGTCAGTTTGTCGAGATTTCTGGTTTGTTTTTAAAAGATAATTTGGTTTGTTTACCTCGTTGACATGAGTCACAGATCATATCATTTTTAAAACGTAATTTGGGTAAATCAATTACTAAGTCTTTTTCTTAGCAACTTATCCAGTTAATGCATGTTGATATGAGCCAATTGCTTATGCCACAACCATCTTTTGTCTAAGTTGCTAACAAAACATTTTTCAGAGTTTATTTTTGGTAAATCGAGGGTATAGCAATTTCCTTCACGAGGAGCTTTGAACAATACCTTTAGTTTACCTTTATCGATTAGAAGATCTTCTTTGTTGACAATGAGACACTCTTCTGAGTCAAAGATGATCCAGTTGTTCTTATTGGCACTTTGGCTCACACTTAGAAGATTATGGCAGAGCCCTTCCATAAGATAGACATCCTTAATCAGAGGCCCGTCTTTTGCACCAATTTCATCAATACCAGTGATTTTCCCGGATTGGTTTCCTCCAGAAGTGGCTTTACCACTGTCTTTTGATCTCATTGCAACAAACTTGTCTGCATCTCCTGTCATGTGACTGGAGCATCCATTGTCGATATACGACTTGTTGATTCTTGATGCTCTCAAACATACCTACAAGACCAGAAGAGATCAAGCTTTAGGTACCCATCTTTTCTTGGGTCCTTTAGGGTTAGTCCAGGTTTTAGGAACATAGGTTCCTTTAGGCACCCACTGATAATTACCAACAGGCTTATCCCTTCTATCCTTTTTATGAAAACATGATGAAGTACTGTGACCCTTTCGATTACAGTAAATGAAATGTGCAAACGGATTTGAAGAATGAACTGTTTTTCGAAAATAATTTAAATAAGATTTTCCACCAGTTTTCTTCTTCCCTTTTTGTTTATCAAAAATAGGATTATATCCTATACCTGAACGAACGTTGGTAAACCTTTGAGCTTTCAAAATTACATTAAGCATTTCACTGTCCTTAGTAAATTTCTCAAGAGATTTTGTAAGATATGAATTTCTTTTCTCCAAATCCACACAATCATCACAGATAAGGTTTTCACAAGTAAGATTTTCAACTTGTAATTTAAGAGTCATATTTTCCCTATTCAGTGATATACACTCCTCCATGAGTTTTTCAAATTCAGATTGTATCTCATTATATTCATCAAATAGTTCATCATAGGTAGGTTGGGGATCATATATCTCGCTGTCGTTTTCAATTTGCTCTTCTTCTGCAACGAGACACACATTGGCAATTTCTTTTTCTTCCTCACTTTCTTCGTCTGAAGAGCCATCTCCCCATATTGCCGACACGTAGGCTTTCTTTTTGAATTGATACGATTTCTTCTTCTTCTCTTTATCCCCATCTCTTAGTTGAGGACACTCATATTTGTAATGGCCCAGCTTCTCACATTCATAACAGATGATCTGATCTTTATCCTTTAGTTCACGTCTATTACTTGAGCTTCCCTTCTGAAGCCTTGATCTTTTTTATAGAACTTCTTGAATCTACGTACAAACATTGCCATCTCATCATCGTCCTCCTCATCCTCATCTTTCTTCTCTTTGTCTTTTACAACATTAAGAGCAACTCCCTTGTTGTGGTTGCTGTCGCTGTTGACGTCGTCTAAATCCTTTTTGAATTTTAATTTGTTTTCATACTCAGACAAGCTTCCAAACAAAGCAGCAACTGAAGCCATCGATTCTCCACGAGCCTCCTCGATTGCGGTAACTTTAGCTTACCAATCTTTTGTCAGAAAATTGAGAATTTTCCTCACCTGAGGACCTTGATAATATATTTTTCCCAAAGCTGGCAGTTGATTTGTCAGATGAGTGTATCTAAGCTGAAATTCGGCAATGCTCTCTCCTTGCTTCATTCGCAGCAAATCATATTCAGTGGTTAACGTATTGATACGATTTTCTTTGATTCCAGAAGTGCCTTCATACTCTATCTCCAGAGCCATCCACATTTCCTTTGCAGTTGACAGGTTACAGATTCGAAAGTACTCCTTTTGACTAAGAGCACTTTGAAGCATTATAATAGCCTTACTGTTAAGAGTGATATTTTTCTTATCATTCTCGTCAAACTCAGCCTCCGTCTTTGGAACAGTAATTCCTTCTTCAGTCTTTACAGGTACATAGTCTCCAGTTTCAAATACTCTCCAAAGACCATATTCGGTAGCCATCACGAACACTCGGAATTTTTCTTTTCAAAAGGAATAGTGCTCACTGTTGAAGCCAGGAGGTCGGTTGATTGAGGCACCGTCAGGTAATATTCTTTCCATGATCTTTCTCAGGATGTTAAGCCCAACTGAGCAACCTGGCTCTGATACCAAATGAAGATGGAATATCACCAAAAGGGGGGGTGAATAGGTGATCTTAGAGTTTCAAACTTCTTTTCAAATTGTAAGCGAAATAGAGACCAATAAGATAAATGAACATAAGAGAATTTATCCTGGTTCGGTCTAAAACTTTGACCTATGTCCAGTCCCCAGAACACCTAGGATTTCACTATCTTTCAAAACAATTATAGACTCTGTAAACGAAGGATGGTCCCTTTCACTCTCGGACTCCACTCCCCCTTACAAGTTGTAATTAATACACCCACTCTTAAGGTTCCTCAACCTTAAGAAATAACAAACAATGAGATAAATGTTTAAGTACTCCTCACTGAGTGGATAAAACTTGAACACTGAAGCACAAAAGAAATGAAATAGTTGAAACAGCAAATAGTAATAAATTCGAATTGTTTGCACAGCGTTTTTGGTAGCTGGTGGAATTGAATGTGGTGAGCTTTTATAGCCTTGGCCATTAATACCGTTGGAGGACTTTGCAAACTAGCCGTTGAGACTCTTTAATTTTCTGTTAGATATAGTGCACTCCGTTCGTGAACAGTCGACCACTGTATTAAATGCTTCGCCGTCGAATGTTTTAGAGCAGAGGTTGATTTAGAGTTGTAGCTGGAATAATTTTGCCTCAAAGGAATGTCTTCGTCTGCTACACGCTTTAATTCCATTTGTATGCTCTGCTTTTACAGTATATTAAATGCTTCTGACACGCTGGAGCACTTTTTGGTGATTTTGCATTTAAACATGTTAAACCTTTCTGAAAAACACTAATAAACATATTAAATTTGATTAGAAAGAGTTTTGATCAATAATATAAAACACCCAGTATATATTCTGAAGATTACAGATTTCGAGTATAAGAATTCAAATATGATAGCTAGCATTCTCGAGAATTGATCCTTCATTCTCGAGAATTGTATGAACAAGAACTTAATCTAAAGGTGCTAATACTTGAGAATCAAATATGTATACTCGAGAATGGCACGAAAAAATAATATCGTAAACCACTGTGTCAAGGAATTCTCGAGAATTATGTACGAATACTCGAGAATTGCAGATTAAAAGTTTCTTGTAGATAGTGCTAGCGAGGCATTCTCGAGAATTGATTCTGATTCACAGAGAATATCAGAGAGAGAAGACGCTTGGTTCAATACTCGAGAATTGAACTTGCATTCTCGAGAACAGATGCAAAGAATCAGATAGTCTAAGTCGTTTAACACATTCTCGAGAATTTATTGAATACTCAATGATTGCTCTGTGAAGGATTTTCTATAATCTATTGAATTTCATTCTTCGAGAACTATAACCTATACTTGAGAATTGTCCACTGAAGACAGAGACATATTATTCTCAATAATTGTTATCTCATTCTCAAGAATTATCAGTGACCAGCATTTAGACCAGCGACCATTCTCGAGAATCCATAATCATTCTTGAGAATCGACTTTAACATACTGATCATATTTTATCTCTTGCATATTTTGTCATCATCAAAGCATTATGAACCAATAGAAGGAGTGGGCAACAAGGTCTTGGTCCAAGGAGAAGAAGAAGGCCATACGCAACTGACATTCCGAGGTAAGTTCCCTAAACCAGCAACCAGGCTACTTTCACTTCTGCCCTATGGTTTTCTTGAGGCTGCAGTAGGATTTACATGTTTTTAAGATTTTCAATGGGTCCAGAAGGTGTTTTTGTGAAGGGTCAAGTGGGATCACCTTTTTCTAAACTCCAAAAACCTAAGTCTTTATTATACGAAAATCTGTCGGTTCTTACGATTTTTGGGCAACGAAGATTAATCAGTGGTTTTGAAGGGGTAAATGGATTCCGTTTGCTTTGAGATTTTACATGGTGAAATTAGACATCCTAAGGATGATTTTGATATAAGGTTTTGTGTCATTTGGAGTTCCCAACTGAGAGATATTTTAAGTTGAAAATGACCTAAAAGAATGATTTTTCTCTCGAACTAGTGGTCAAAGTTTGAGGACCAAAAAAGGATTTACAGTTGGACTTGGGAATTATTTTTCATATAAAATAGACATTCTAAGGGTTATAAGACTACTGATAACATGTTAAAATGATTTTTCTAGAATTTACTACAAATCGGCAAAGTTGGGTCAGAAATTCTGGAAATTCTAGAGCTATGCGAATTTCATGAAACTTGAAGTAAAGTTTGGATGTGTAGTTGATAGCATGATGTTCTTGCTGTATCTAGGGTGTTAACACAACTGGGATGTATCTCGGATACTAAGGGAAGAGTTTACCTCTTTCAAAGAGTTTCAAGTAGTAACTGTAAACTTGCATACTCTATGTGGCTCTTGTATGTTCTGTGTTATCATGATTGTGGATGTAGGGTAGGTAGTATCTATGGGACTTCATGTTCTATGGTTACTGCTGAGGCCCGAGGTATGCAGGCTAGGTAGTACCTGTAGGGTGCTGCTAAGGCCTAAGGCATGGTGGCTAGGTAGTACCTGTAAGGGTGCAATTGAGGCCCTTGGCATGTAGGCTAGGTGGCGCCTATGTGACTATGTGTTCATAGGTGGCTGCTGAGGCCTGAGGTATGTGGCTAGGTGGAACCTATATGACTCTGTGTTTATAGGTGTCCGCTGAGGCCCTAGGCTAGGTGGTTGGGGTCGTGCCCTGACTGTTGAGGCCCTATCGGATGCTAAGTCCGGGGGCTTGTCTTGACCAAGCGGTCCTGCAGAGTACATGCCATGTTTGTGTTCTTGATTGTGATTTACATTACATGCATTGCATACAAACTGTATATGAGTTTAACAGTCACCCCGGAGTTCAACTTTGAACTTCAGTCTAGTTCAAAAGATATAGGGATAAGCTCGTAGCGGCTGGAAGGCTTGAAGAAGGTAGGGCTTGGTGCGGAAAGATGAATAGACAGAGCACACCCAATTGCTTCTTGTACTTCTATAATTGGGATGACTGTATGAGTTATACTCACTATTTGGTATTTGTGTTAGACGATTGTACCCTTAACCCTACGGGGATTAATGTATATATTGAATGAACCTTTACCAGTATAATGTAAGTTGTCCAAACCGATCCAATGCTCTGCCACGCATACTCCGATGTATGATTAAAGTTATTAATCAATAAAGGAAAGGTAATAAGCGAAAAAGGATCCCTCTAACTTGCCACCCGAAAGGGCAAGGCCGGTAGGGGTGTAACAGTATCCTAATTGCAAATTAAATAGTAATCTAAACCCATGTTACTTAATCTTATAGGCTAATTAAAATTTCCTTTGTCAAGGTAAATCCTAAGTCTCAAATTCAAATTCAATGATGACAGTTGCTAAATAGATAAAGCTAAATAAGATTGAGTAACCAAAATTGATATTAATTATAACTAAATAGTGAAAACAAAGTTGTTATGGACCTGAACAATGGGCTTATTAAAGGCTAGGCCCAGTCTTTCTTAGACCAAGTAAACCACCAATATCTCCATGATTATGCCTATTATTATATTGGAGATAATGCAGGTAGTGGAGAAAAAACGGTTTAGATCGTGGGAAACGCCTTGGCAAGAGAAGACACACACGACCAACGTGGAGGAACCCAAAAACGACCTCTATATAAACATGTTCTCCAAGTGCATTCTCTCCATTCTGAATTAATCGTTTAAATCCTACCTACACAAAGCGCACACACCACCCCCTTTTGGCAAAATGCCTATGTGTATCTCGAACTACGTGGACTTTGATCCCTCTCATGGGTACGTAGGCCCTAGGCATTGTTCCTAGGTCAAGTCCGCTCTATTTTGTTCTATGACAAAACATTGGTGCCGTCTATGGGGAACATTAAAATTCGATTCCTATGACTAACGATGGTTCAACCAAGAAGCCGCGTTGGTAAATTTTGATTGCCGCTGCCAAGAATGTTAAATTTCAGAGGCAATTTAATTTTCAGAAAAAGAAGGGTTTTGAGTGATGGAAAAATGTCACAGAGAAATCCAAGAAGAGCAGATCACGACAAACAGAAACCATGAGAAAGAATAATCCAACATTGAAAGGTGCGTGGAAATCACAAACCCAGTACCCTAATCGCATGGACTTCTCTAACGGCGGAAACAAGAATCAAATCGTGGATTTAGAAAATTAAAACAAGAGAAGAGAATCTTTGAAGAAGATGGCGGTCGAAGTAAAACACAGTACAGTCGGAGTGTATGTCAAATAATTGAAGCCGTCTGAATCCGTGCCGAGATGATTCGATTATGTGAACCGAGATTCATTGTTGAATTGCCGAGATCGTACAATTGTGGTAGTCAGGGATGGCGGCTAATTTATCGTGGCCTGAGATTATTGTTTGGGGATGGTTGACGGCAAATGTGGTTGGAAATCAAATTCGGTAGTGCTAAAAACATCCCTACTAACCAGAATGTCGGCATTAAGTTCATCTTCAAACAAAAATTCTCCTGATGACGGGTTAGTTGATTTCTTCGATTTTTGTCTAGTGGAAAAATTCCTTGGAGTCAAATATTAGAAAGAAGTCTTGTGTTCTCTTGCATGGGTATATGAACATCCTTGAAGTCGATAAAGCCTACTTGCTGATTAAGTATTGATGAGTTTGGTTTCTCCGCTATGAATCGATCGAAGGTATTTATTTTTTATAACCCTTTTCAATCTGACGAGGAACAAAATCATGAATACCGCAAAAGAGGCTGAATCGTGAAGACCTGATTATGCAGAACTCACTGTGCAAGTAAATAGTCTCCCCGCCATTCTCCGATTCGTCATCAAACTCGCCTCCACCAAATCTCCAGGAACCTCCAATGAGCCCTAATCCTGATCGCTGGGATTGAGGTTCTGCAGCAATTGTTGGAAAGAACCTGAAAGCTCGGCGGCAGACAAATACGGGACTCAATCTCGAATAAAATTCAATCTTGGATAGACATGGTGCGTTCTTCGACGCCGCTTCTTTGTCAAGACTCAATCTCGGATAAGATTCAATCTCGTATGGGCGCGATGCAACCAGGATACAAGGCCGAGATGCAGAAAAGAAGTTCCATAATGCTTTCACTGCAAGGTTGGAGTGGCCAAGGTCTACTCAAATCAGCCAACCATAGCGTTCGGCTCAGATGAATCTTGGAGCTTTCCCTTCAAATGAGCGTAAGAACCCATTTTTCGCCGAGGTGCCTCAGAATCCAACGCCAGGCTGCCTTCATCTATGATCAACACCAGGATGCCTTAATTAATTTCCGGATTTGAGTGGTGCCGGAATTAAAATGCGAGGGCCGAGATTACTCTCGAATTGCTGAGATTCCAAAATTGAGCAAAATGTTAGCATATCAGAGTCATCTCCAAATTTCGAATGGGGTAGCGAGGGGTGTTTTTCACAATGGAAGAATGATTTGCGCTTGATTAATTTGTAGTGGTTTTTCCAATGCCGAAGGCTTCGAGCTTGATTGATTCGCGTCAAAGACTATTGCGTTGTGGCGAGAGGGAAAACATCAACATCATTATTCTCAATGGAAGGAGACAAGTCGACTAACAGAGGAGAACTGGGATTTGTCTTTGGTTTGCATTCAGCTACTAGAATATCTCATAAAGCTTAAAACATAGTTTCACTTGCTAGCAGATGGCATGCGTTGGCAACAGGAATCTAGAGTCATTGTATTACATTGACTGGGTCATCGTGGAGATGGGAAATTTTATTATTTCCTAAGAATAATGCAATCAATAAGCATTATGCGCTCCTGACTTCATCGGGGATTTAAATATCCACTTTGATCTCTAGGATGATCAGTTCCAAATCCAGGTTTTCTCTTCCTTTTATAGTCTTGAAGTTTTTTCTTTTCCATTTTTTGCTCGGAGGTTGCACTGTTATTTTGGTTTGCAACATCTCATCAAATCATTTATAAGGGGAACCACAATAATCTCCTGTTGCTGCCAATACCTTCTATCAATGGGGCTAGAAGGAGTTACCTATGCAATTTAATTAGTGGGAACAAAGCAAGAAAACTAGATGGAGTAATTCCTATTCTTGAGGATAGTTCTCTCACGGATGTGGGAATTTTTTCCAATAAATATTATTACTGACCTTTTCTTCTTCTATTGAATGATTTGCATCATAAATTCAAAGGTGGACTGGAAGGGCAAGGTTTACTTTTGTTTAAATCATCAATTAACTCTGTTGACTACTTACAAGAATTTTTCAGCGCTATTTTGACTGATGGTGTGCTGATCATTTCCCTTCTGTGAGATCAAAGATGATGCATATTCTCTAATAGAGTTTCTGCTGGACATTGTTTGATGAGAATTGCGCTTGGGCTTTTTATATTGATCCTGAAGATAGTTTGTGATTGAATTATTGCTTTTAAGCTATGGAGTTGGTAATATATTTAGTTTGTGATCCTCTTCATGCAATTGATCCGTTGGGAAGGATTAATATTGTTATGGGTTCTTAGTCTAACTATATTATCTGCAAGACCGGGAATGCAATTGCTGATGCAAAAAATTTTGGTTGTGATAATGATCAATTAAATCATTCTTTTCAAGGTCCAAAGCAGAAGAAGCTCTGAGACAAGTGGGGCCAACTACTGCAGAATTAGCAATAAAGACCACCTAAAGGGTGAAAAGGAGGAGGCCATTTCCAAAAAGAAAATGAAGGTAGACTCGGATTAACTGAATCTGGTTAAAAGCCGAGCTCCATGTGCGACGACAATGCCACCAAAGCTAAACATGTAGGAATCAGAGGTACATAAACCTGTTTCTGAAAATCATGTCGAAGGAAAACATGTACGAATCATCTAGTGACCAAGTCGCCATCTAGCGACCAGGTCACCATCTAAGCGACAAAGTCGCCATTTAGCGACGAAGTCGCCATATAGCGGCAAAGCCGCCAGAAATATAGCGAACGGAAACTCGGGTTGGATGATTCGTGTTTGCCGTATCGCGATAATGGCCAAAAAGAACATGTGCGGAAACGTATGTTTTCGTAAATCATGTAAATAGCAACATAGTTGCCACGTAAAGTAACGTTCTTGTGTATCAGCCGACCCTGATCACGTTGGCTTTTGCACTCTTCATACGAAAGGCAAAAGCAAAAGGAGAAAAATATAAGTCGGAAGATCTACATATAAATGAAAGTTCAACAAAAGCCCAACATCAGGCACTACAATTCGGAACGTTAAGTGCGTCAAAATAAGCAAGGCAAAGAAAAAGAAAGTCGGTAATACAGAGCCAGCAATGACGATTAAGCTTGTGCACGTTGGTGTTCGCCGCCTAGATCCGGAGTCTCCTTAGGGCCCAGATTTGAAGCAGCAATTGCATCCGGAGCAGGGAGGAATACCCCATCGTCAACATGTGAGGGCCATGTTAGTGGGTTAAAAAAAACATTGATTTCTCATCACATGGTCTTAGGATCGACATTGAGAAGGAGAAGAGCAAAAGGAATCAGGGATCCATGTAAATTCTTGAAAGTGGATCCCGGCTAACTGAATCTAGTTGTAGTCCGGGATTAGTGATAATTTTTCAAGGCATCCTCCGTTAACTAAATCTAGTTAACGTTTGTAATCCGCATAACATTTTTGAAGTCAGACTCGGTTAACCGAATCTGGTTAACGTTCGGGATCCATATAAAGTTTAAAGTCGGACCCAGTTAACTGAATCTAGTTAACGTTCGGGATCCGTGTATCATCTTGAAGGTGAACTCGATTTAAACTGAATCTAGTTTAAACTCGGGATACACATAAAGTTTAACTTGAAGATGGACCCGGCTAAATGAATCTAGTTAAGATCTGGGATCCATGTAAATCTCTGAAGCCAGACCCAATTAAACTGAATCTAGTTTAAATCTGGGCTTCGTGTGCAGATCTTGGTTAAATCTTAAATACATCCCGGCAGTCCTGAGATTCAAACTACCGGGCTGGGGGGAACATTACAGAGTGGATGACGAGTTGTTCATGGAAAGACATGTTGTTAATAACCGAGATTAATGCAAACTCGGACAAGTATTCGAAATGAGCAAGCTAAACAAGTTGTGCAAACAGTAAGTATTTTTCATTGATTATGATTTGCTTACATGTTATTAAATGCAGGAATATAGACCGAGAAAAATTGTTACGAAAGCAAGCAAAGGATCTTATTTTTTCTCAAATAACTTGGATAAGCTAGAGTACATCGGCCAAATCCATGTTTCACAATCAAGCAACTAATGCATCCCGGCAGCTCAGAGACCTAAACTACCGGGCTGGGGGGCATCTATTATGGACCTGAACAATGGGCTTATTAAAGGCTAGGCCCAGTCCTTCTTAGACCAGGTAAACCACCAATATCTCCATGATTATGCCTATTATTATATTGGAGATAATGCAGGTAGTGGAGAAAAAATGGTTTAGATCGTGGGAAACGCCTTGGCAAGAGAAGACACGCACGACCAACGTGGAGGAACCCAAAAACGACCTCTATATAAACATGTTCTCCAGGTGCATTCTCTCCATTCTGAATTAATCGTTTAAATCCTGCCTACACAGAGCACACACACCACCCCCTTTTGGCAAAATGCCTATGTGTATCTCGAACTACGTGGACTTTGATCCCTCTTATGGGTACGTAGGCCCTAGGCATTGTTCCTAGGTCAAGTCCGCTCTATTTTGTTCTATGACAGAACAAAAGTCTTGTCCATCAATAAGTTCATAGCTCCTCTAGGTTACATGACAAACCAACTAAACATAATTAAAACAAAACAACAACACATTCATAATCCAAAATCTTAGAGAAAAGAGAAAAGGAAAAGGAATAAAGCATTAATTCAAAGCCTCATCTTCAAAGCTTCAACTACTCCTGATGAGGACATAGGAGGCGACATGACCAAGGCAACAAACTTGGAGGACATACAAGGTCTTGGAGACCCAATGACAAGAACAAAAGCTAAAAAGGCTCCAGATTGAAGACCTTGAAGAATAAGCCTCAATGGATATGCATGAAGGCTTCATTGGGCCTTGGCCCAAATTCTGCACTTATTTTTATTTTCTTACATTTAGTTAAACTTTTGTAATAAGGCTTATTGGGCTTGCTTGTTGGGTTTTGTGTGTAAGCATATTAGGGTTAAACTTAATATGGATGTTGCCCACTTTATAAGGGAACACCATGGCTTGTGGAACGGTAGATTTGAATTGAGATTTTAACCTTTTTGGTGAGAGACAAGCTTCTCTAGGGTTCTTTTGAGAATCTCTGAACTTATCAAGGGCAACGATCCTTGTGGCGTTCTTGGGCTTATCAATTCTTTGGAATTGTGGCGCCTACCTCTAATCTGCAGTTTTCAGTTTTCGTGCTAAATTTCTTTGTTCCGTATCTCCAGTTTTCCTTATCTTTTTTCGGTGTTTAATTAGTCAAAATCGTAGTTCAGAACGTCATCTTTCAGGTCGTTTTGGAAGCACTCAAATCCGAGGTCTATAGCGTGAGATACAACCCGTTCTTGCAGGACGCGTTAGATGCTGAAATTCTAGTGCGAAATTCCATTCCTAGTTGATCCGATCATCCTTTCCTTTCGGGAATCATATCATCTGGTATCAGAGCCTGGTTCTAAGATTGGAATTGGGTTATCTTTCCTCGATTGTTTACTTCCAATCTGATCACACATTTGGTAACCCTAATCCCTAAAATTTGTGTTTTGATTTTTGAGTTGTGAAATTCTGTTTTAGCCGTCGTTCTTTGTTCCTAGTTTGTTCTTTCAATCTTCGGGTTGTTTTTCCTTTCAATTTCTTGTTCAGTTCACATATTTCTGCACTTTGTTCTTGGTGTTCATCCCTTGTTCATCATTGTTCTTCAATTTTAATCCTTTCGATTCGTGTTTCTTGAGTAATGTGTTGTTAGTGTGTTAAGTAATAGCTCATTTTGTGGGGAATTCTATCTAATTCAGTTCTGAATTAGTGCAAATTTCAAAGTTTGATTCCAAAATCACAAATTCCTCTTATTGAAGAATCAGGTGTTATAAACAAACAAAAAATCAGTTGTGAAAAAAAAAAGAATCAGGTGTTATAAACAAAAAAAAATCAGTTGAAAAAAAAAGAATCAGGTGTTAAAAAAAAAAGAGAAAAAAAATACTATACAATATATACTATACAGCACCTTGCTATTATTCAATTACACACACTACTACGTGTGAATCAAGTCCAAAGTTGGGTTTTCTTTGTCTTGTCTTCTTTGAGTCCAAAGTGTCTTCCTTGAATAATTCCTCCAAATTGATTTGGATTTTCTATCTTGTTGTCTTCTTTGACATCTTTTCTAAATTGTATTGTGAGTTGGCCAATTCCAGAGTTTGGGATTGTACTCTTGAGTGTTCTTGGAGATTCTGTTAAGAACTTAAAGAGAGCTATTGAGTAGTAAAAGGCAAGAGAGCACACTACACAAAAGCCTTAAAGAGAGCAACAAACACGAGTGATACATTTTTAAGAGTGTAAACACGTGAGCGAGTGGTAAGGTCCTATTACTTTTATTCTTGTTCTTTTCCTTGAATTATGGCAGGTGGTGAAGATAATAGATTGCTGATTGAAGCCATTACAACTCAAATGCAAAGGATGATGAGAGAACACATAGAGGAGTTATATGAGAGAATTGAGAGAATAGAAAATCAGAGGAATCATGATGAAGATAGACAGAGAGGGACGGATGAAAGAAGGAGAAGAAGAGATCATGAGAATGATGCTAGAGAGGATAGAATTAAGGGAGTGAAGCTTAATATACCATATTTTAAAGGGAAAAGTGATCCGGAGGCCTATTTAGAGTGGGAAATGAAGATTGAGCACTTATTTGCATGTCACAATTATAGTGAAGAGAAGAAAATGAAGGTGGCAACCATGGAGTTTAGTGATTATGCTCTCATTTGGTGGGACCAATTGCAAAAGGAGAGGACGAGATATGAAGAACCATTGGTGGATAGTTGGGTGGAGATGAAAAGGCTAATGAGAAGAAGATATGTTCATTCCCATTATCATCGAGACCTTCACAATAAACTTCAAAGAGTCACACAAGGTAACAAGAGTGTAGATGAGTATTTTAAAGAGATGGAGGTATCCTTGATTAGAGTAAATATTAGTGAAGAGCGGGAGGCTACTATGGCACGTTTCTTGCATGGGCTGAATAGTGATATAAGGGATGTTGTGGAGTTGCAAAATTATGTGGAGTTGGAGGATTTAGTGCAATAAGCTAGTAAGGTAGAACAACAACTCAAGAGAAAGGGTGTCATGAGGAAAAACTCTTCAAAATTCAATTCTTCAAGATGGAAGGATAGAAATAAGAAGGAGGAAGGTACATCATCAAGCAATCCCACTACTACACCTTAAAGGACTCAAACTAAATCCAATGAGATCCGTAAAAAGACAAGGAGTAGTGAAATAAAATGCTTCAAGTGTTTAGGGAGAGGTCACATAGCTTCAGAATGTCCAACTAAGAAGACCATGTTACTTAAAGAGGATGGAGAGCTTACTAGTGAGTCTTCTTCAGATTCTACTTCACAAGATTCTGCTTCTTCAGATTCTGCTTCACAAGATGATATTGAAGAAATAATTCCAGAAGGAGATTTGTTTATGGTAAGAAGGATGTTGGGCAGCCAAGCAAAAGACATAGATGATAGTCAAAGAGAGAACGTCTTTCATACCAGATGCCTTATCCAAGAAAAGTATGTTCTTTAATTATTGATGGAGGGAGTTGTACCAATGTTGCAAGTGCTAGAATGGTGTCTAAATTGGGCATGAAAACCAAACCTCACCCGCTACCATACAAGCTTCAATGGCTTAGTGAGGATGGTGAAGTGACCATAAGCAAACAAGTTGAGGTGAACTTCTCCATAAGAAAGTATGATGATACAGTTTTATGTGATGTGGTACCAATGGAGGCTTGTCATTTGTTGCTTGGGAGACCTTGGCAATATGATAAGAAAGTTATGCATGATGGTTACACCAACAAGTTCTCTTTTGTTCATAAAGAACGCAAGATTATTCTTGCATCCTTGACACCAAGAGAAGTTAGTGAGGATAATTTAAAAATGAGAGAAAAAAGAAAGCAAGAGAGAAAAGAGAGTGGAAGAGAGCAAGAGAAAAAGAGAGAAAAGCACCAAACTTGTTTATAAACGAAAAAGAGGTGAAAAAGGCAATGCATTTGAAAAAGCCAATGCTCTTACTTTTGAGTAAAGAGAATAATTTTACCGATGCAAGTCCTACTAACTCTCTTCTAAATGAGGTTTCGAATTTGTTGCAGGAATTTAAAGATGTTTTTCCTAAAGAGGTTGATGATGCAATCCACATTGCTGATTTGTTCTTCAAGGAAGTGCATAAAGACGGAGATGAGGATTACAATTTGAGGACAAATTCTTTTAAAGAAGGAGGGAATGATGAGGACATAGGAGGCGGCATGACCAAGGCAACAAACTTGGAGGACATACAAGGTCTTGGAGACCCAATGACAAGAACAAAAGCTAAAAAGGCTCCAGATTGAAGACCTTAAAGAATAAGCCTCAATGGATATGCATGAAGGCTTCATTGAGCCTTGGCCCAAATTCTGCACTTAGTTTTATTTTCTTACATTTAGTTAAACTTTTGTAATAAGGCTTATTGGGCTTGCTTGTTGGGCTTTGTGTGTAAGCATATTAGGGTTAAACTTAATATGGATGTTGCCCACTTTATAAGGGAACACCATGGCTTTTGGAACGACAGATTTGAATTGAGATTTTAACCTTTTTGGTGAGAGACAAGCTTCTCTAGGGTTCTTTTGAGAATCTCTGAACTTATCAAGGGCAACGATCCTTGTGGCATTCTTGGGCTTATCAATTCTTTGGAATTGTGGCGCCTACCTCTAATCTGCAGTTTTCAGTTTTCGTGCTAAATTTCTTTGTTCCGTATCTCCAGTTTTCCTTATCCTTTTTCGGTGTTTAATCAGTCAAAATCGTAGTTTAGAACGTCATCTTTCAGGTCGTTTTGGAAGCACTCAAATCCGAGGTCTGTAGCGTGAGATACAACCCGTTCTTTCAGGACGCGTCAGATGCTGAAATTCTGGTGCGAAATTCCATTCCTAGTTGATCCGATCATCCTTTCCTTTTAGGAATCATATCATTCTGTTTAATTAGCTACTAGGGTCTCTTCTCTTCTCCACGATCCTTTCATCCTCTCATAATGAAGAAAAAGAATCAAACTTGAACTCTCTTCTCTCGTTTTTTTCTTGTTATTCAAGACGGTGATGAAGATTAAGTAAGTACTGTCCTCCAATTCTCGCCTTTGCTTCTGTTTATATAATTCGTGGATGCTTCCTTTTAGACATTAGGCCTCACTTTGTTTCTAATTTAGTGGCTAAAAATATCATGTCATTCTCCTTTTATTTCCAAAACGGCGTTGCCTTCTTTTACTCTAATCAATTGCAGTTTTTTTCCCCCCCGTCTTCTCCCTATTCCTTCTTGATGCAAAAAGGTGCTACCTCTAGCAATGTCAATAAAAGGAAATATTATAATAATAATAAAATGGAAGTGAACCTTTTTTTTTAATCTTTTCTTTTTCTTTTCAGAAAACTTTATGTTTGTTGTTATATAAAATGGAACTGAATTTTTTTTTCGTTTCTTTTTCTTTTGAGATATTTTTCTATTGGTGTTGTTGCTAGAGTTGTTGTTGTTGCTGTTGCTGCTATTGTTGTTGTTGCTATTACTGCTGCTATTGTTGTTGTTGCTATTACTGCTGCTATTATTGTTGTTGTTGTTGCTGTTGTTGTTACTATTTTTGTTGTTGCTGTTGTTGTTACTGTTTCTGTTGTTGTTGTTGTTGTTATTGGTGTTGTTGTTGTTGCTGTTGTTGTTGTTGTTGCTGTTGTTGTTGTTGTTGTTGTTGTTGTTGGTGTAGTTAAAAAACTTATATTCTAACTTGAAACCCCATAAATGATGCACCTAAATTGATATTTCTTAACATTTCAAAAAAGTTTCTTCAATATAGCATTGATGACTTCTCAACTACATCAAAATATATCTCAAATCTATTAAAAATGGGAAGTCATCAATACATGACATTTATTCATTGTGACTGTTATATATGCTCGAATCTGTAGTAGTGACCCTGTAATTGGAAATTAGAAGGAGCATCAAAATATAACTAGAAATAGTATTAAAACCAATCTTGTACTATCTAAGCTAGAAGCAATAGCAAATCAACCAAGAATATACTATCTAAGCTAATCAGGCCCTAATGGCTTAACGACATTATTCTATTAATCTTTTTGGGGAGAGATTAAGGAGGAGATATTTTATATGGTTTGAAGATTCTTTGATGGTCACTTTGATCTCCCAAAAAAAAAAATGAAGAAGTTTAACTCAGATTGTTTTGATGCCAAAGGTTGATACGTATGAATCAGTGAATCATTTTTGCCCTACAGGTTTTTGTAAAGTTTCTTATAGGATTATTGCAAATATCATGACATCTAGAATGAGAAATTTATGGAGAAAATATATCTAAAAACAATAAAGGGCTTTTATTGCAGTAAGATCAAATCAAGATAATGTCATAATTGCACATCAAGCATTTTAGTATTTGAAGAGGAGGAAGGAGGGTTCTAAACGTCGTTTCACTACTAGAAAAAATATCTTTCAGACCAGTTAAAAATGGCTATTTAAACTAGTTTTATGTTAGGTATTTATATCGACTGGTTTTAAAAGTCAAGTACTTTGTAGGCCGGTGCTATAACTAGTCTTAAAAAGCGATATTTAGTCCAAGCTTAAATTCTGGTCTAGAAAGTTGCATGTTTAAGACATGTCTTTGGTTTAAAGGCTCTAAAATGGTTGAATCTTAAGCTCGGTGGGGAGCCAAACCAATTCATGAGATTATACATTTTTTAACATATCCTTGATGTAACGTCCGTCCTAAATGCGCCTTTATTTATCAGAGTTTAAGCGCACAGGCATCGAAATGATTTGGACGACTTAATTGCGGAATAAATCTTTCATAAAATAACTTAGTTTGAAAATATGAGGATAAATTTTTCGCGATTTGAATCGATCCCTTAGGGATATGTTAATACAATAATCCAAAATGAATAGATGATAAACGTTAAAGTATAGACCAACTACTCATATTTTCCAAAAAGTTTCACCTACTGTAACCCTTACAGCTGCAACTTCCCTCTCGATCCCGATCCACTGCCTGTTTCTTTTATGCGGTTTGGAGTTCAAATGAATGAACTCCAGGGGTAACAATCAATCTCATATGCAGGTATGAAGTACAAATCACAGTACAACACAAGTACAAGCATAGGATAATTCACAGTAAACAAGTCGCACCGTAACCGCAGTTAACGGCCAAGGACCGCAGCCTTTATGAAACATGCAGCTCCATTCTTAGGACATGCAGCCCTATGGGACATACAGCCCCAATCCATAGCTAGGATACACACATGCAAACTATCTAGCAACCATGATCAGTCATACATGAAAGACATACAAACAAGCTAATAAGATAGTAGTTACCCACCTCAAGTTTGAATCCTTAAATTTATGTCCAATAGATATTGGGATCGGTTGAGGTGTCAAAGTATGCCTATAAACGTTTATCATTGTCATTAGTCACTTCTTGCATCGCACGAATTATTTTTAAATGATTAAAAATGGTTATTAATCCCTAAAAATTCCCTTAATAATAATATCATTTTAATTAATTAATTAATTAATAACAATATTTTATTTATTATTAATTAATAACTTCCTGTAATATTTATTTCCTATTTACTAGTAATAACAATATTTATTTTATTATTATTTTACCATTTATTGGTATTTCTCTATAATTATTTTTGTTCTGTATGAAGAACACAGAGATTGGACTTGACTAGGTTGTCAAGCCTAGAGCCTACGTACCCTCGAAGGGATCAAAGTCCACGTAGTTCGTAACAAACTTGAAGGCACGTAGCCAGGGGAGTGGGGTGTGTGCTCTGTGTGGCAGAAAGTAACAAGAGCATAAGATAGAACGTGTGCACCTGTTTAGGGTTTTCTTCTATTTATAGAGGAGTATGGTGTGCGTATCCCTGCCTTAATGAGCCATATCTGTGATTGAGCCGTTAGGGTCTGATTGGCTCGTTCCCTGATTGTAGGAGATTCCTTATTAATAGGATCCCCCAATTGGTGGGATCTCGCATTGTTTCCTATTATAGTGGAGATCCCGGTGCAGACTTAGTTGGGCCGAGGTCCGGACCTGGGCCTATTGGGCCGGTCCGTAACAGTTGCCCCCCAGCTTGGTCGTTCAGGCTTCTGGACGGCCGAGGTGCTTATTGCCCCCGGTCCTTTGTATGGCCGAGGTCCTTTGCCTGGACCAGATCGGTTCTTGGCTACCGTGACCATCAGCCCGGCACGGGGAAGTGGTTTGCTTATAATGCCCTCGTCCTGCCTAGAATGCCGAGTCCGTCTTGCCCGAGCGGCTAATCGCGCTTCCCGGGTTCCCAATGGCCTCGGTTCCACGCCCTTTGCCTTTTGGGATTCTCCGGATGCTTTGGAGTTCGCTCTTACGCGCCATTATTGCGGGCGTACAGGTGTCAGGCTTTTATTGGGGGCGTTCTGCAACCGCCGCGTCTTTTCGCCTTTCAAGGTGAATGCGCATTTATTGCGCTGGCGTCGTGCTGCACCAATCCGGTCGCGTCTGTGCGGGAATAGACCGTCGTGCCCCTGCGAAGGCTTTTTAAATAGCCTTCTTTCTGTTCATTTCCACTCTTTCCCGCTACTTCACTCTTTTGCCCAGAAATTTCTCTCCTTTCTCTAGAGCTTGAGTGGGGATTCTTGGTTTGAGACTTTCGCCGTCTTCCAGCGTTCCAGTTTCTTTTATTTTACTTATACAGGTACTGCGCTTGTTCCCTTGTGCATTTGTTCGGTATTTTTCCGTATTTTTCCGTTTATACTGGGAATCGCTGTCTCTGTTTCTGTTCTTCTGGGTTTTTCTGGGTTTCCGTTAGCGTCACTGTACCCAAAGCTCTTCCCAAACCTCCCTCAAACACCAGTTCCTGATACCGTAGGTCTTTGATTATGGCAGGAGGTAGAAACATTCCGCGACCGCAGGCGTCGTTGACGCCGGAGGAGGAAATGTTCCTCCGTGCGCGTCTTCCTCGTATGACCTACTGGGTTCTTGGGGGTGAGCCTCCTGCTACGAGGGTCCTGGATCCTTTACGCTGGGGTGGTGCCACGCGACCGGGGCGGGCTGGAGCTCGCCCGTCTTCGGGAAGGGTTTCTATTCCCATTCCACGTCATCCCTTCCGGCCTCTTGCCCGAGCTCTTCCTCTTGAGTCGCCTGGTGGGACCTGGGTCGGCTCCTCTTCCAGTTTTGAGGCCCCGGTGGTGATGGCTCGACCCCTGAATTTTTACGAGGGTCCTTCTACCGCACGCCAGACGTCCGCCCCAGAGGGTTATGCCGGCCCCTGCTGGGACTGCCGGGAGGAAGCTTCCGTATTGATGGCGGGTGATGGAGATGCCGAGGCCTCATCTATTCTGGGCTCCTGCCGGCATTGGTCTGCTCCGGTTGTTCCCTCTCGTGTCCCCATTCGTCCTAGTCGGCCGTCTTTAGTACCTGCTGTTATGCCCGTGTCAGGTATTTCTGCTTCTTTGCTAATACCGGCTTTGTTTATTTTCATATAGGCTTATTTATGGCTCCCAAGTCGGGATCTTCGAAAAAGCGTTCGGAGGCCGGTGGTTCGGACTCTTCCAGTCCGCCCGAAGCCTTGATTTGTCGATACGGCTGGGTATCGCACGACGTACTGGCTACAACGTCGCTGATGTCGGAGGCGGACATAGCACGGCTGGAGGTCCCGGCCGTGTCTGGATGTGTGCTTAGGCATCCGAGGCCTGAGGAGCCTGTTTGTGCGGCTCGGTCCGAGGATCAGCCGGACTTTTTCTTCTTCTACCGGGACTACTTGACACGGGTCCAAGTTTCTCTCCCTTTTTCCCCCTTCCAGATGGAGGCGTTGCGGCATCTTCGCCTCGCCCCGACCCAACTTCATCCAAATGGTTGGGGATACCTAGTTGCCTTCGAGCGGTTGTGCAGCCATTTTCCGCTCCCCATTCCCTGTACCACCAACCTCTTTTTCCACTTCTTCGGACCTTTTACCCCTGGTTCGTCCAAGGGGGTACAAGTTGAGGGGGATGGTATCCCTGCGGGTCAACCCGGAGCGTCAGTTGATGACGCCCTTTTCTGACTCCTTTAAACGGTTTAAGGGGGCTTTCTTCAAGGTTGAGGCCGTTGCGGGGGAGCAGCCGTGGTTCTTAGAAGAGGGCGGTCTGTTCCCGTTGTATTGGGGGGAAGGTCATTACAAGGCTAAGGCCATCTCTTACCAGGTTCCACTCAAAGATCTGGTGCCGGAATCGGTTTCTGCATTGCCACGGCTAGAGGCCCTGGTAGCCGAGTATGGTTTGCAGCCGGCTGGCTTCTACATATCCGTCGAGCCGCTGCCCCCTGCCTGTAGGGTTTTTTAGCAGCCTTATCTGTTTTTTGCTTCAGTATTGGTCTTTTGAACTGGTAGATTCTGACCTACTCTGTTTGTCTTTGTTTGCAGCTAGGGCTATGGATGATCTGCCGTTATATGCTCGCCTGTCAAGAGCGGCCGCCGCGCCTTCGAATCGCCAGAAGAAACGGGCGGCTTCTTCTGCTGCCGGTGCTCCTGCTGCTCCGGCTTCTAAGAAGGCTAAGGGTCCTGCTGCTGACGGCCCTTCTTCCGTCTCGACACCACAGGCCGTTCCCGTGGTGGAGACTCCGGCTCTGGAGGGCCTGGAGGTTGCTGCTGTTGGTCCAACCCCGGCGCCTGAGTCCCAGGCTTCTGAGGGGCGAGAGGCCTCGATTTCCGATGAGGAGGTTGAGGCTGAGTTTTTCGTCGATGGGCCTCCTGCCTCCCTGTCGGATCTACCTTCCTCGTCTTCGCTTCCGCCTCCACCGCTCCTGAAGTCTCTTCTCCCTCGTGGTCGTCTATGGCGCGATGGGGTAGTTCCTGAGGTCTCTACCGCTTTCCTGCCGCCCCGACACTTCACTGGATGCGCCGCACTGACTCGGCCGGCCCTGGATGAGCTGCACAGGAACCAAGCAGAGCTTTGTCGGGCGGTGGGATACAACCAAGCCTTGATTCTGGTCCGGGAGCAATATGCTCGTTCCCATGCTGACGTCTAGAGGCTGCGGGCGCAGGTCGAGGAGTTGGCCAAGGGTTTGGCGGCGGCGGAGGCCAAGGCCGCATCTGCTGGCGACCTGAAGGAGGAACTGGAGGTGGCTAAGGCCAAGGCTAGGTCGGCAGGGGAGGAGCTGGCTAAAGGCTGGGCGGAGCGGGATGCGGCCCTGGCGGAGCTTGATGGGGTTTGGGCGGAGCTGGCTTCCGCGCGGATGGAGCGGGACACCGCGAAGGCTGCGGCGGTGAAGGCGGATCGGGAGCTGCAGCTGTCCCAGGAGCATGCCGACTCGGTTGCCGAGGAGTGCACCCGGGCTCTGAAGGAGAGGTCCGAGAGCTTGGCTGCGGCCAAGGCTTTGGAGGAGCGGCTGGCTACTTTGGCCAGAGACGAAGAGGCGGTTGAGGCAGCCCTTGCTGCTGAGAAGGTGACCTCCCGAGAGCTTACAGATGCCCTGGTGCAGACTGCCGAGGCCTGTTTCAAACAAGCCTTGCTCCAGATCCGGCACTTTAATCCCGGGGTTGAGCTTCAGGTGGAAGGGTACGATCATCGTGCCTTTGTTAAGGATGATGGATCTTTCCTTCCATACGAGCCCCAAGCCGCCGAAGACCCTGTTGAGGGAGCCGTGGAGGGTGCTGCCGTTGCCGGGGGTGAGGAGGAAGCTAATGCTGGGCCTGGCTCCCCGCCCTAGCTTTTATTTTTATTGTTTGTAAATTTTGGGATGTAGGAGCCCTTGTAATTTGTTGCTTTCTTTTGGCCTTGGTGCCATTTGTACAGACTTTTATGACAATTACAACATTATTCTTGCCTTGTGCTACAGTCCATCTTTATTTTGATTATTACCGTCCCTTTCGTCTAGATTCGACAATGAACGATTTAAATTCTTATCATCCTTCCTCTGCGCGGCCGAGCTCGTTTAGCTACCTGGGGCCGAAGGTGGCTTATTTTTCTGCCATCGTCCTATTGCCTCAGTTTGTGCCTTCGTTTGCTATGTGCACATAGGTCGCGTGGGCCGCTTAGGTGACTTAGGCAATGAGTGATTTAACTGCTCTTTTGACTAAGTTAGTTCGTTTGTCGGCCGCATGTGTGCAGGCCGTTGGTACTCTACCACATTTAGTGTGTGGGAGGTTAGGGCAAGGTTGTCTTGTTTCAGCCTCGTCAGGCATAACTAACCATACTGCCTCGGCCCGGCTTTCAAGTAGCCGAGCTCCAACTTTCCTTTAGTTGGATTAAATTTATCCGATGTAAGGGCGGGGCTACCACATATCTAACCGAGGTTTCAACTACCTTTGGTCGGACATTTTGACCTGATCAGGGTCGGCATGGTAGGCCGCTTGCTTAACCGGGCGAGCGTTGACGCGTCAATTTCGCAAAGGGCCGTGTCCGATTCCTTCGCCGAGCTCTAACCAATGCCTGTCGGAGTACGACGGCCGGTTTTCGTACATCTAGATGTTTTTTGGTTTGGGCCGGGTTTGTGACCTCGGGGCTTTTTACCGGTGTCGGGCTAAATAGCCTCGGCTTTCGGTTTCTTGGTCGGGCTTCTCTGCCTCAGTCTGTTTGTTACTGGCCGAGCTTCATGGCTTCGGGTTCATGCTTAAGCTTTGTGCGCATTCGTAAATCTCCTCAATGGGGTCTTTTATTGATAGAAAGAAATAGCCCTACGGGGCTTTACAAAGCATCGTAATTAGAAATGACATAACTTCGACTTTAAATGGAAAGAAAACAAATGCGAGTAAAGGGGACAATCGTAAAAGCAAACAAACACTACTGAGAAAGAGTCTAGCTATAGTAGATCTTCAGCTTGTCGGCATTCCATGTCCTTTTGATTGGCTTTCGTGCCAAAGTCTCGAGGGTATATGCTCCTCCGTCGAGCTTTTCCTTAATCCGGTAGGGCCCTTCCCAGTTTGCCGCCAGCTTCCCGTCCTTGGCATTCTTGTTGCCTATGTCCGCCCGTCGGAGTACTAGGTTGCCTCGGTTGAAAGACCGGGGCCGGACCTTTCTGTTGTACTTAGCCGCGAGTAGTTGCTTGGCGGCTAGTTCCCGGCAGTGCGCCGTAACCCGGATTTCATCAATAAGGTCCAAGTCAGTCTTCAAGGCGTCGTCGTTCGATTCCTGCCCCTCCTGTCTGGCTCTGACCTTTCTCCAGGATGGCTGTCCGATTGCAACCGGGATCATTGCCTCACATCCATAGGTTAGCCTGCACGGGGTTTCTTGAGTTGAAGACTGTACGCTCGTGCGATATCCCCACAGGACGCTGTGGAGCTGCTCGGTCCAACTGGTCTCGGCCTGCAACATCCGCCTCTTGAGTCCGTCCAGGACGACTTTGTTGGCGGCTTCGGCCTGGCCATTTGTCTGGGGATGTTCCACGGACGAGAAGTGCTGCTTGATGTCCAAGTTGGACATTAGTGCTTGGAAACGATGGTCCATGAATTGGGTGCCATTGTCCGTGACGACCTCGGCTGGTATGCCAAAACGAGAGACGATGTTGTGCCTGAAGAACTTCATCACTCTGGCCGAGGTTATTGTGGCGAGTGGCTCTGCTTCGATCCACTTAGTGAAGTAGTCTATGGCGACTATTAGCCATCTGCATTGCCCCTGCGCCGGTCGGAATGGACCGAGGATGTCCATGCCCCATTTGTAAAAGGGCCACAGGGCTGGCATTCCTTTCAACTCTGAGGGTGGCGGCCATATTATCCTTGCATGCTTTTGACAACTGTCGCATGTCTTGGCTTTTTCCATGGCGTCATGACCCATAGTGGGCCAGTAATAGCCGGCGCGTAATGCTTTCCGGGCGAGTGCCTTGCCCCCCATGTGGTGACCGTTGGCGCCTTCGTGTAGCTCGGCCAGCACGTATTTTGCTTCAGAGTCTCCAAGGCAACGCATCATGGGGCAATGGAGTCCCTTCCTGTATAGTTGGTCGTCCACCATGGCGTAGAGGGCGGCTTCACGGATCAGCTTCTTTGCCTCGGTCGGGTCGGTTGGGATAATTCCCCTCTCGAGGTAGTCTTCAATTGGCTTCCTCCAATCGGCCCCGGCCGAGATGGTCATAATACAACTCGGCTCGGTTAGATTCTGCTGGATCACGGCCCTATGGTTATCCAGCCCCTTTGTGCTGGCGAGCTTAGAGAGGATGTCAGCCCGAGCGTTCTCTTCTCTGGGTATATGGGAAACTATGACCTCTTCGAATTCGGCCATGAGTTCCTTGGCTTTGGTCAGGTATTTTGCCATTAGTGGGCCTTTTACCTGATAGGTGCCATCTACCTGAGCCGCGACGAGCTGCGAGTCGGTTAAAACCTTTACTCGCTGGGCGCCATTATCCTTGGCCTGAAGCAGTCCGGCCAATAGGGCCTCGTACTCGGCCTGGTTATTGGAGGTCTGGAACTTCAACTGCAGAGAATGTTCGGTGGCTACCCCCTGTAGGCTTTCTACGATGACTCCTGCGCCGCTGCCCTTTGCGTTGGATGAGCCATCAACATAGACCTTCCAAATCCCGTCATCTGTAGTGGCCGGTGTGAGTTCTCGGATGAAGTCCGCAAGCGCTTGGGACTTAATCGCCTGGCGGGCTTCGAAGGTGATGTCGAACTCGGAGAGTTCTATGGCCCAGTTGGTCATTCTCCCGGCTAAGTCGGGTTTGTGGAGAACCTGTCTGATCGGCTGGCTGGTTCGGACCACGATCCGGTGTCCCTGGAAATAGGGCCGGAGTCTGTGTGCTGTGGTAAGCAGGGAGAAAGCCACTTTTTCCAGTTTCTAATACCGGAGTTCAGAGCTCTGTAGAGCCTTGCTGATGAAGTATATCGGCTTTTGCCCGGTCTCGGACTCCTTTACTAGGGCGGCGCTTATGGCTTCGTTGCCGATTGAGAGGTAGAGGAACAAGGTCTCTCCGGGGTCCGGCTTTGTGAGTACCGGCGGGGTTGCCAAGCATCTCTTGATTTCTGAGAAGGCGGCGTCGCAGTCCGGGTTCCCGCCGCCTTGGGTCTCCTTCTTCAGCAATTTGAAGAGAGGTAGGGCTTTCTCGGCCGACTTTGGTAGAAAACGCGTCAGGGCGGCTAGTCGGCCTGTCAGCTGCTGTACCTCCTTCTTGGTTCTCGGGCGCTGCATGTCGAGCACGGCCTTACACTTGTCCGGGTTGGCTTCGATCCCTCGATGGGTCAGCATGAATCCGAGGAATTTTCCAGCCGGAACACCGAAGGCACATTTGGCCGGGTTCAACCTGATACGATGTCTTCTTAATTTTTCAAACGTCTGCTCTAGGTCCCGGATGTGGTCTTCTGGAAGCTTTGACTTGACGATCATGTCGTCTATGTAGACCTCAATGTTGCGCCCGATCTGATCGTCGAAAACCCGGTTCATCATCCTCTGGTAGGTGGCCCCGACATTCTTCAGTCCGAAGGGCATCACATTGTAGCAGTAATTCGCCTTATCAGTCATAAAGGCGGTCTTTTCCTGGTCATCTGGATGCATGGCGATCTGGTTATAACCGAAGTAGGCATCCATGAAGGAGAGGAGCTGGTACCCGGCTGAGCTGTCCACGAGCTTATCGATGTTAGGCATCGGGTACGAGTCCTTTGGGCAGGCCTTGTTGAGGTTGGTGTAGTCGACGCAGACTCTCCACTTGCCGCTGGGTTTGAGGACCATGACCACGTTGGATAGCCAGGTGGTGTACTGTACCTCTCGAATGAAGCCGGCCTCTAGGAGTTCTTCAACGTGATCCTCCAGGGCCTTTTGCCTATTATCTGCGATGTTCCTCTTCTTCTGGGCCACGGGTCTTGACCCCGGCCATATGCCGAGCTTGTGGCAGCAGAAGTGGGGGTCGATGCCGGGTACCTCGGCCGCGGTCCATGCGAAGACGTCTTGGTTTTGCCTTAAGAAGCGGATCATGAGAGTTTTTAGGCCGTCCTCCATATCTCTGCCTATTTTCGCGGTCTTGGACGGGTCTTCGCCTAGCACTATTTCTTCCAATTCTCCTTCCGGCTCGGGCCTCGGATTGTCAAGCTCTCGGAGGTCGAGCTCCACCATGTTGACTTGCTGCCGCGAGCGCTCGCCAGAGCCGGCTTCGACTACTTGCTCATTGTATCCGAGCCGGGGTGGAGACAAGGGTCCTCCTTCCTCGACACGGAGAGCTTCGAAGTAGCACTGCCTGGACTCTTTCTGGTCTCCGGACACCACGACTATCTGGTTCTTACTATTGATCATCTTCAGCTTCTGATGCTTCGTGGATACCAGTATATCCCAGTTGTGGATCATGGGTCGGCCCAGAATGATGTTGTAAGGGGACCGGAAGTCGGCGACTACGAATCGTACCCGTTCCGATTTGAAGGCTTCCTTGGTGCCAAGAGTTAACCAGAGGTCGATGTAGCCTTTTGGGAAGGACTGCTCGCCATTGAAGCCGACCAAGGTGGTCTTGCACGGCTTGAGGTCCTCTTTGTCGAGGTGCATCCTCTTGTAGGCGTCCCAGCTTATAATGTCGGCCGAACTCCCTGCATCCACAAAGATCCTCTTAACTCGACAATTTATTAGAGTTCCAGTAATTACCAGTCCGTCCAGGTGTCCGGGTATGACGTCTTCCAGCTCTTCATCAGTGAAGGTCAGCGTAGGCGGCCGAGGCTTCCTTGGGTCTTCCTTAAACTTAGGGGGGTCTCGGACGGTCAGTACTTCGCGGAGATATTTCTTCCGCTGGCTTACGGTGTCTCCTCCTCCACCGAATCCTCCGCTGACGACGTTGCACTGGAAATCGACGTCGGGAAATTCGTCGTCCGAGGCCGCCTTCTGCTTTTTTCCCGGATTTCGAGATTCCTTGGGCGGACTTCTAGAGCGGGCGCGGTCGTTGCGTTTCCCGTTCGTCCTTCCCTGAGTCTTGATCACGTACTGACGCAGTTTCCCATCCCTCACGAACTTCTCGATTGCGTCGCGGAGGTCATAGCACTCGTCAGTAGTGTTGCCGTTGCAGTCGTGGAACTTGCAGAACTTGGAACGGACCGTGTTGGAGCGTCCTCTGATCGGCTTCGGCCTGTCCACCCGCTTCATCTCGGTCTGGGATACCTCCTTCCATACCTGGGACTGAGGGACGTTCAACGGGGTGTAGTTGTCGTACTTGTTCTTCTGGTCGGCCCGGTCGGGCTTTGTTCGGTTGTCCCGGCTGCGTCGTCTCGGGTTGGTCTTCGTCCTTCTTGGGCGTTCCTCGTCGCTAGGTGGGCTCTTCCTAGTCCGTTCGGGTTCGTCGGCATTGGCAGCCTCCATCTGCTCCATTTCCAGGTACTTCTTCGCCTCGGTATAGAATTCGGTCAAGGTGTACGCTGGGTTCTTGCATAGGTGACGAGCCAGCCGGGATGATGGGTCCAGTCCATTGACCAGGCAGTGTACGTGGACATCCTCGGGCAATGACCGTACTTGCATGGCCACGTCGCGGAACCGATCCAGATACTTCTGCAAGGCCTCACCCTTCTTCTGATGCACTTTGCTCAAGGTGAACGTAGTCTTCCGCTGCTTTTTGCTGGTGGCGAAGTGCAGCTCGAATTTTCGTCCGAGGTCTTCATAGTCTCGGATAGAGTTGTCCGGAAGAGACGTCAACCACCTGTGCGCCGGCCCGTCCAGAGTAGTCACAAAAAGGCGCTGAATGGCCGGGCCGCTGATCTGTCGGACCCACATGAGCTTCTCAAAGGTAACCAAGTGGTTCCGGGGCTCTTGGCTTCCATCGTACTTCGGCAGGCTAGTTAAATCAAAGCGCTTTGGGAAACGGGCTGTTGCCGCCTCCCTCGAGAACGGGGATCTTCCCGTCTCCGATAAGTACGTCACGCGATATTCCCGAGGCGATCCGTGGCGAGGCCGGGGAGTTCTTTCCTCCGCACGGGTTTCTTCTCGATCTCGGTATTCCCTAGCATGCCGATCGGTGCGGTTAGGACCGACACCGTGGTTTTCTCTGTCTCCCGGGGACCGTGGTCTGCCGCGATCTGCAATCGGGCGCCGCCTCGGCTCGCTGTTGTCGTGGCGTGGGTTCCTCGGCTCAGAGTTGCTCGAGGAGCTGCTGTCGCCTGCCGAGGCTCTCCTTGTATGACCGTGACCCCTGCGGCGGCCTCTCTCGCGGCGGTCCTTCTCGAGCGCTTCTTGGATCATCTTACCGATAGCTTCAAAATCAGCCCGCCTCTGCAGGTCATCGTGTTTTTCCTTGTTCTCCAGGCACCGCAGGAACGATTCCTGTGTCTTTCGCATCATGCGGACGTCGGCATCAACTGCCCGGACATCACGCGTTGGAGATTTCTGCTGTGGGTCTCCTCCCACCGGTGGTGCCGGCGGCTGGCATGGCGGCGGGCGGCTGGCGGCTGACTTGTGGGTCTCCTCCCACCGGTTGGGGATTTCTGCTGTGGCTTCTAGTGCTCACCATTAGTAGTCACAGGGATTGAAGTTTACAGTCCCCACGGTCGGCGCCAATGTTCTGTATGAAGAACACAGAGATTGGACTTGACTAGGTTGTCAAGCCTAGAGCCTACGTACCCTCGAAGGGATCAAAGTCCACGTAGTTCGTAACAAACTTGAAGGCACGTAGCCAGGGGAGTGGGGTGTGTGCTCTGTGTGGCAGAAAGTAACAAGAGCATAAGATAGAACGTGTGCACCTGTTTAGGGTTTCCTTCTATTTATAGAGGAGTATGGTGTGCGTATCCCTGCCTTAATGAGCCATATCTGTGATTGAGCCGTTAGGGTCTGATTGGCTCGTTCCCTGATTGTAGGAGATTCCTTATTAATAGGATCCCCCAATTGGTGGGATCTCGCATTGTTTCCTATTATAGTGGAGATCCCGGTGCAGACTTAGTTGGGCCAAGGTCCGGACCTGGGCCTATTGGGCCGGTCTGTAACAATTGTTATCTCTCAAAAATTATCCTAACACTTTAAATTAGGAGTTTTATAATACCACTACTATGGCAAGTATGTTTCGTAAAATTTTGGGTTAAATA
The DNA here is from genome assembly GCA_034222035.1 of Acacia crassicarpa. Lineage (NCBI taxonomy): Eukaryota > Viridiplantae > Streptophyta > Magnoliopsida > Fabales > Fabaceae > Acacia > Acacia crassicarpa. Next base: position 860,454 of record JAWXYG010000014.1, read on the forward strand.
TTAAAACCAAGTAAAAATGTGACTTTTATATATATATATATATATATATATATATATATATATAAAAGTGAGTTCTCTCATTTTATTCCAAGCTTTGGCAAAAACCAAGAACATCTCACGTGCGGACTTAGATGAGCTAGAGATCAGAGAAGAACACATTCTTCTCTCTGTTTCAACCACGTGGTAAATTCATTGTCTTCAGAAAAATAGTCATCCTTGGACAACTCTTGGATCTCCATGTGGTTTTTACCCTTACTTTACGTGGTTTTGCTCTTATCTTTTGACTTCTTCTCTAAAGGAAAAGTAGCGTCCAAATTTATTATTGCTAAGGGGAAAATGTCTTTCAGGGGGAAGAGAAGACTAACAATTATTGTCTCAATAATAGTAGAGGTTTAAAAATAATAATACTCTTCAAACATAATAAAAGTAATCAATGACCAGAAAGACCTTAAAAAAAACAAACTAACACACATAGAATCTGAATGTGTACTTTTCACCCATGACATACTTTCAATAGTCAAACCAGTTGGGGATCCTTTGTACGATGATAAATGACAAAGCAAAGAAATAAGTAATCCCCCACAGGCCAAAAAGTTGATTCTTGGACGTTTATTCTTTTCTTTTTTTTTTTTAATGAACCTCTGGTTTCTGATATATAATGCATACACAAGGAAATGATGGTGGAATGTTAGAATAGTGATTCACAGCAATTAAACCATTTCCGTTAGTCAAAATTCAAACGTCATTTACAGTAGCAGGCAATGGAATTTCTATCATCTTCCCAAGTTCAAATGCTATATATATATATATATATATATATATATATATATCACGAAGCAAGAAAGAAGAAAAATGATTGTATTGAATTGATTCCAGAGTATGTACATGAGGTCTATTTATAGACTAAAAGAATAGAACTACTAACTAATTCTGTTACAAAATAACAATCTAACTAAGTCTAACTAATCTTATAACTACTGACAATGAATAAACTAATTACAAACAAATTAATCATTTATACTCTAATACCCCCTCAAGCTGGAGAATGTATGTCGATCATTCCCAGCTTGGAAAGGAGTGTACAAAAGGAAGTAGAAGCAAGAGGTTTAATAAAAATATCAGCCAACTGATTTTGAGACTTAATTGGAAGTAAATGAATTAACCCACTTTGAAGCTTTTCTCGAACAATATGGCAATTGATATCTAGGTGCTTAGTTCTTTCATGAAACGTGGGATTGGCATCAATATGACGTGCAGACTAACTATCACAATAAAGAGAAGCAGGAGAATCAGTTGGAATGCCAAAATCTCTCAACAAATAAGATAACCATTGAAGTTCACAAGTTTAGTAGCTAGAGCATGATATTCAGCCTCAAAAGAAGAGGTAGATACAGTTTGTTGTTTCTTAGATTTCCAAGTGACTAAAGCTTGATCCAAAAAACCACAAAAACCAGTAATAGATCATCTTGTATCAAGGCAACCAGCCCAATCAAAATCACTAAAAGCATTTAATTTCATGGCAGAATTTGCAGGAAAAAATAAACCACGAGCAGGAGCCGCTTTGAGATACCGAAGCACTCTATGAGCTGCTTTAAGATGTAAATCAGTAGGATGTTGAATAAATTGACTCAACTGCTGGACAGCAAAAGACAGATCTGGCCGAGTGTTGGTAAGGTAAAGTAAACGACCAACTAGAGTCCGATAAGGAGAAGCATCTTCCAAAGGAATACCAGAATCAGCAGATAATTTCAGATCTCTAGCCATAGGGGTAACACTCAAGGAAACCAGAATCATCCAATATATCTAAGGCAAATTTGCGTTGGCAAAGAGAAATGCCTTTGGAACTACGAGCAATTTCCAAACCAAGAAAATACTTAGCATCACCTAAATCCTTGATTTTAAAACAAGAATCTAAAAAATCTTTCATGTGATTGATCTCTTTTAAATCATTACCACTAATGATAATATCATCCACATAAACAAGCAAAGCAGTAAAGGAGTGATTCGTATTCTTAATGAATAATGAATGATCTGCATGGGAATGATGATAACCACAAGAAAGAAGAGCCTTAGAAAGCTTGAAAAACCATTGACGACTTGCTTGCTTTAGGCCATAAAGAGAACGTTGCAATTTACATATAAGATTAGGAGAAGAAACAGATAAACCAGGAGGTGGCAAGTTTCGTACGGTGAGTAGTAAGAGTAGAAGAAAAACAAAGGCAACTGAAGACTTTAAGGTTGGTAAAATCAGGACTATGTTGATATAACATTTCATAAGGGGATTTGTGATTTAAAACAGGAGTAGGTAAACAATTTATCAAATAAATGGCATGTGTAAGAGCATAAGACCAATATACTTTGGGAATGTGAGATTGAAATAATAGAGCCCTTGTGACATTTAAAATGTGTTGGTGTTTTTGTTCTACCTTGCTATTCTGTTCAGGTGTTTCCCTACAACTGGTTTGATGAAAAATACCATGTTTATTGTAAAAATCAGTCATGTCAAATCCTCCCTCCTCCTTCCTTTTCCTCAAACCAAATAGGCCATAAAGTAATAATTTTTTTCACTTAATATCTTAACTAATTAAACAAAATCTTCTGGCTAATGACTTTTTTTTACCGTAATTCTCACATTTTACAAGAAATAAAAAATTTTAACTAACTTCTTTAACTCTTGTGTAAAGTTGTTACCATGTGCTTGTAAACAGGACTCGAGAATTTATTTATTTATTTATTTATTTATTATTATTATTTTACCCATCCTGGCTTGTGTTGTCTAGTGCTGCGTCAGGGGAAAAAAATCAGAGACCCCATAATCTACTTTCCAGATGAACTCCATCATGGACTTGTTTTTTAGCACCAAATCAAACTCACCTGCAAGTTCGATGAAGCAATATAATCAAGTATATCTATGATCAACCACATGCACATAAAGCTAAATAAAATTTTTCTTGTCAAAACCTTCTAGTGATTTGTATGAATTTTCAGACCCGACAGAGAGTTGAAAAGTCCTTACCTACCTCAACTTTTGGCCATTCAGCAAATGACATTAAAATATGTTCAATAATTACATGCATGCTTTAAGTCAACCATTTAATAACAATACTTTAATAAAAATCAAAATTGGCGTCTGTGTTCAAGATGATAAAAATCATCTAATTCTAGGAGAGCCAACCAATGATATGTCTTAGGGGCATCTTTCTTGATAGTGCATCCAAAGGACAGTTCATTTCAGTAATGGGATTCTGTTGCAGACATACAATTCTATTCGCGATCTTCATCACATTTTATTGCCCCCGTTTTGACTTTTGCAGTGCCAAAGACAGCATCATATCATCACAATACATTAAGGATCCTGAAACTGTTAGTTCCAATGGAGGTTCCTTCATATTGGGATTTTTCAATCCAGAAAAAACTACAAATCGCTACATGGGTATTTGGTACAAGTCCCAATCCAATATCATATGGGTAGCTAACAGAAACCAACCATTGACGGATTCTTCTGGGATTGGAACTATTACAATATCTGAGGATGGCAATCTTGTGGTGTTAAATGGGCAAAACCACATCTTTTGGTCAACAAATGTGTCAAAGATTACCCTCAATACAACTTGTCAGCTTCTTGATACTGGAAATCTCGTCCTCAAAGATTCTGCAGAAAACATCTTATGGCAAAGTTTTGCGAATCCTTCTGACTCATTACTCCCCCAAATGAAACTTACGAGCAACAAAAGAACAGGTGAGAAACTAAGACTAACATCATGGAAAAGTTTGTCAGATCCATCCATGGGAAACTTTTCTATCACGCTTGAACGTCTAGATATTCCTGAAGTATTCATCTGGAATGGAGCTCGTCCATATTGGCGCAGTGGTCCATGGAATGGTAGGATCTTTACTGGTATATACTATATGAATGCCATTTACCTTAATGGATTTCGTATCATAGATGATGGGGAAGGAACTATTTCTTTGTATTTTAGTTTTTCTGATTTGACACAATTCACAATCTTTGTCTTGGACTTTCAAGGCCTATTATATGAAAAAGATTGGCTTAATGACATGATACAACCACTAGTAAATTATAGTATTCAAACCTCGGAATGTGATATTTATGGTTTATGTGGAACATTTGGAAGCTGCAACCCGAATAGCTCACTTATATGCAACTGTTTGAGAGGTTTTGAACCAAGCAATAGAGAGGAATGGGATATGAAAAACTGGACTAATGGTTGTGTTAGGAAGACAACTTTGCAGTGTGACAAGTTGAAAAATGGACGTGGACAAGGCAAGGAAGATGGATTTTTGAAGTTGGAGATGTTTAAAGTGCCAGATTTTGCAGAATGGTCTATTGCTTCAAAGGAAGCCTGTAGAAACCATTGCTTGGAGAATTGTACTTGTGTAGCTTATTCATATAGTCCTGAAATAGGGTGCATGTCTTGGAAGGGAAATCTAATTGACATACAACAGTTCTCAACAGGTGGACTTGATCTATATGTTCGTCTAGCCTATTCAGATCTTGGTAAGTCAGAGTTTCCTCCTGTCAAATAGTTACAAACTACTAGTTCTTTAACGCTTTCCTACTTATAGATTTGGATCGGCTATAACTTTATTTATCTTAAATGCAGAAAAAGACAGACCTACGAGGAAGATCATCATCATTACAGTGACAGTGATAATAGGAACACTTATCATTGCTTTTTGTACATATGTTGTCTGGAAAAGGATACTGAAACGTTCAGGTACATTACATTTATATCAGCTCAATATATTTAAAAGCAATCATCATATTATTAAATTAGCAACATAAAACTTTGTCGAATCCTTATGAACTTCATATTGTTAAATTGTTGCAAGGTAAATCACGTTATTTGTCTTTTCCTATGGGGTATTTCTGTGGTGTTCACTCTTTCTAAATTCGATTCTTTTTTTTTTTTTTTACATCAGAGACAAAATCAAAGAACAAACAGTTCTTTCGATTAAAGAAAAATAAAGAATATTCAGAGGAAACGGAAGACACCATTGTTGGAGAATTGTCTCAAGTCAGACTACCAGAGGTATTGGCTTATGATCTTGAAAAGGTTGCAACTGCTACAAACAATTTTGACCTCACCAATAAGCTTGGACAAGGTGGCTTTGGTCCAGTGTACAAGGTACATAATTCATATGCTAATTTCATCAGTTTTTGAAGACATTGCATATAACCGATTTTTCTGCCATTGTGTAATTACATTACTTTGTATTTTCATTAAGGGGATATTGCAAGATGGTCAGAATATAGCAGTTAAAAGACTTTCTAGAGCATCTGGACAAGGACTAGAAGAATTCATGAATGAGGTCATTGTCATTTCTAAGCTTCAACACCGTAATCTTGTAAAACTTATTGGCTGCTGCGTTGAAGGAGGGGAGAAGATGTTAATCTACGAGTATATGCCAAATAAAAGTTTAGATGCATTTATTTTTGGTTTGTTCTCTTGATCCCTTCTTTTCTTGTCCTACCATAAGCATTAATAATCTCATAGTTGTCTATCTATTTAGTATATACAGGTACAGATCTATTAAATCCCTCCTTTTTGCTTTCGTAGATCCACCAAACCATATACTCCTAGATTGGAGAAAGCGCTTTGACATAATCGAAGGGGTGGCTCGTGGAATGCTTTATCTTCATCGAGATTCTAGACTGAAAATCATACATAGAGACCTAAAGGCAAGTAACATATTGTTGGATGACAACTTAAATCCAAAAATATCAGATTTTGGCTTGGCAAGAATTTTTAAAGGGAGTGAAGATCAAGCTAACACAAGGAGAGTTGTTGGAACCTAGTAAGTTTTAATTCATTAATTGCCCAATAATATAACAACATGGAAAAAAAGCACTGCTTCAACAATTAATAGTCTTGCTCAATAATGCAGTGGTTATATGTCGCCAGAATATGCAATTGAAGGATTGTTTTCAGAGAAATCTGATGTGTTTAGTTTTGGAGTTTTACTATTAGAGATTGTTAGTGGAAGAAGAATCTCAAGCCCTTCTAACAATGAGGATTCTCTTGGCCTTTTAGGATTTGTAAGTCATGCCCCTTGTCCTTCCCAATGCTCAATTGTAATGGTTTCTTGTTCATTCTTAGCTTTAATTAATGCTTCAATTTTCTACTTTTTTTCTTTTTAAATTTCAGACATGGAAATTATGGATTGAGAAGAGTGCGGCAAAGCTAACAGATCCTAGAATATATGATACCAACGTGGAGAAGGATATATTAAGATGCATACACATAGGGCTTTTATGTGTGCAAGAACTTGCAAGAGAGCGGCCAAATATGAGCACTGCGGTTTCTATGCTTAGCAGTGAGATAGTAAATCTTCCTCCTCCAAAACAACCAGCATTCACCCAATGGCAGAGTTTGTCGTGCTCATCGTCCAATGAAGAAAGTCAAAAACTGTTTTCAAACAACGGTGTTAGCATTACAGAGATGCATGGCAGATAACTAGAATAACACACTTTCAATGATATAATGTACAAATATTTTTATTCTTGCGTTTAGTAGTTTTCCCTTACCATGATGAGTTATATATTATTGCTTCTCACTTTTTTACCTTATTTTAGATATAGAAAATATTGATATGTATGTATATATCGATATTTGAAAATTACATACCACAATTTTGTTCCTATTACTTGCCAAGTTGTCGTCCACCAAAGACTGTTTGTTTCTGCTTCATTGGGCTTGAATGTGGATAGATACAGTTGAACTGCATTCAACTTCTGGGCCGTGTTCTAAAAGAGTTATCTCTGTTGGTTTATGATCAGTATTTTGTACCAGTCCTGCCTTGCGTACTTCTTCATCAGGGGGAAGAAATCAGAGACCCCATTAACAATTTTCCAGATGAACTGTGTCCTGAACTTTTTATTCTTTCTTCCACCACCATATCAAACTTCACCAGCAAATTTTGATCAAGCTATATGACTATGACCAACCACATATAATGATAAACAAAAACTTTCTTGCTAAAATATATCCTAGTCTTTCTTTCTTTCTTTTTTTGTTGAAAGGTCCTCACCTCAAATTTTGGCCATTCAGCCAATGACATTAAAAAATCAAAATTCAATGACTACCTCAAAAATGCTTTCTGTCAACCGTTTACTAAGAATTCTTTATATATGCCTTTATCTATTATATGGACACAAATATAGATTAAATTAGAAACAATGACAATTGACAAGAATTGGAAGCTAAATAAGAATCAAAATCGACGTCTGTTTGAGATTATGGAAATCAATTAATTCTGGGAGAGTTAGCCTTCTTTTTTGATAGTGCATATCAAGGACTCTTCATTTCAGCAATGGGATTCTTCTGCAAACATACAATTCTATTTACTGTCTTGATCATATTTGATTGCTTCAGTTTTCACTTGTGCAGTGCCAAAGACTCCATCATATCATCACTGTAGAATCTCAAACTTAAAGGGCAAGATCATAAACTTAGGAAGCAAGTTCATATCCAAAATTATAGGGAGTGATTGGGATAATTAATATTGATTATTTATTGATTTGTATAGTGTCATATCGCAACCTAATTGTTAGTTTTCTATGTGTTTTGATGATAACTGATAATTGTAAACAAAATGTGGTTAATGATTCAAGTCAAAAATGTTTTAACTTGATCAAACTTGTCAAATTAACTCAAGTTTCAGGTTGTCAAACTCGAGTCAAGCTTTTGAAAGCTTAGTCAAAATATACTTGAATTTTGATTGACTTGAGTTAGTCATTTGTTGACTCAAGCCATAAGTCTTTTTGAAACATTTTATGAAAAAGCATTAACTCAAGTGAACCAAGTATGCCTCGAGCTAAATCTTCTGAACTTAAATTTATTTTCAAAATACAAAAGTAGTGACTCGAGCCAGTGTTCCTTGACTCAAGCATGAATTTGAACGTTATATTCAACATGTATTTTGATAACTCGAGTCATCACCTAATGACTCAAGCTAGTTCAATGTTCAAATCTTTTTGAAATGCTATCTCGAAGAACATATGTGAAAATGATGCTTGACTCGAGCTAATTATAAATGACTTGAGTCATGAACTCGAGGTGATCATTGTAGACTTGAGCTAAGTTCATACAGAGACAACTTCACTTATCTTCAAACTTATTTTCAAAGAAGATGAACTTGTGACTCGAGCATAGAATGGTTGACTCGAGTCATATTCTTGAGTTTACTTGAAATTTAACTCGAGCTAAAGTATCTCTGTTTTGCAAATCACCATGTCCGTAAATATTAAATCTTTGCTTTTGATTTGATTACTTCTCAACATCACTCGTTATTGTTCCTAACTATGTTTAATGAGTTTGTTAATGAGTTTCAGATGATTAGATGATGGATTAAATACAAATTACTCAAAAAAGCATTGATTACGTTAGTAGCATTAAATGCGGCTCTAGAAAACGAAGCACAATTTTGGACCATCATTCTCTAGACATTCCAAAGGCATTAATGGTTTCTTTCCACATTTGAATGCCAAATCATCCAACGAGAAGAATAGAAGGAATGTCAATGTGGTGAGTGACAGTGCACATTTGCTGAATCGACACCTATGAGTAACGAAGAAACTTCAACGCTCAACAGCTATATTGATTACTTCCAACAGTGCATTGAAAGCTTCCAACGGTTATTTAATTCCCTTACCAAATATAAGCAAAGCATTCAATACAATTCAACCACCGGAAACACCAACGCATAAACGAACTATTCAATTATTCTCTCATTCATTGTGTAATATCTTCAAAGATTTATAATCTTCAGTGTTTATCTATCTACTCTTTTAGAAAGTTATATTTTTGATCAAATATCTTCTTAAGGATCTTAAGGTAGTGGGACTTTGAGATTGAGTGTATTGATTACAGTTGTAAGGGGGAGTAAATCCTAGTAAGAGGATTACTTCGAGTATAGAGTATGTAATCGATTGAAAGAGTTAGTGAAATACTCAGAGTCTGGGGACTGGATGTAGATCAAGAGTTTAGATAGAACTAGCATAAATCTCTTATGTCAATATCTCTCTCTATACTCTATTATACTTTGTTCTGTGAGTCAATGTCAAAGATATTCGAAAAGATTTTAAACCACCCAATTCTCCCCCCTCTTGGTGATATTCATGTTTTCACTAATTAATGTATGATTTAATCATATGTGTATATATATGTAATCTACCAATGTGAATGAAATATTGATCAACTCACTCCTCTAATTCTCTTTATGGTATCAAAGTATAGGAGAGACTAATCGAGGCTAATTTGAGTTAGGAAAAAAAGAGAGGGAGTGGTTGGTTTATCTTACTCGGGTGGTTGATCGTATTCCCGGCAGAATCATCGACGTTCTCTATCCAAATCATCTTCCTTGATCGATTCGTCTGTGTCATCTACTCTATCCAAACTCTCAACAAGCCTAACTAGTTCATGGCAAGTCTTCTTTTCCAATTAAAGTCTCGCCTTCCGTCCATCTTCCATCAACCACTACGAGTTTTTGGCGCATCATCCATCCTGCCAACTCTGAAGGTCTCAGTTCTTGGCAATCTCTGTCACTCTCGGCCCATCCCTGCAAGCTTTGTCATTAGCTTGCAATCTTGGCATCTTCGGTCCTCCCTTCGATGTATCTCTTCTCAAGTCACTCATTCGACTTTTCTTTCTTAGGATAACACTATCAAGTTATTTTTGTTGGACTGGTTTAATTAAAAAGGGGGTCACTGATGGGCCTAGTTTTAAAGAAATTAAACTAATAAATTTTTTTTAAAATCATTATGTTTACTATCTCCGACACCCCTTCCTTTGTGCCACGATCTGGTTCTAATGACATCTCCAATGTCCTTTCTGTCTTTGCGAAACTTACTAGTGATAATTACCAGGAATGATCTCAATCCATGGTTCTTGCTCTCGATGGACAAGATAAGCTTGAATATATAACTGGTGAAGCAAAAAGGACCCCAACATCGGAAAACAAGGAGTTTCAAAAATTGAAGTCTAAGAATACATTGGTATCCTCTTGATTGATGAATGCGATGTCATCCCCAATTAAAAAGAGTTTCATGTTCCTTCCTTTAGTCTAGAAAATTTGGGAAGCCCTTTGTGAGACATATAGTCCTATAGGGAACAGGTCCCACGTAATTGATGTTAAGAAAAAGTTGTGGCAACTAAAACAGGACTACATGCCACTTGCTAATTACTACCTTGAAAAATCAGCACTTTGGCAAAATCTTGATACCCTAAGAAATAAAACTTGTCATTGTATGGCTGATGCTAAAGAAGATTGTAAAGAGAAAGAAAAGCAAAGAGTATACGAGTTGCTGGCTGGTCTTGATGTGTTTTATGATGATGTTTGAGCTTGGATTCTCAGTCAAGAGCCCTTGCCTTCTGTGTATGAAGTCTACACCATTTTGCGCAAAGAAGAAGATATTTGCAAATCAATGCTTTAGAATAAGAATAATTTTGTTGCTATTCCTGCACATCTTGAGGCCTCAACATTTGTTGTTCAATCCACAGAATCAAAAGGTTCTAAAGGCCGATCATTCTGTGATCATTGCAAGAAACATAGGCACACAAAAGACAACTGCTAAGATCTCCATGGCAAGCCTGCTAATTGGAAGCTAAAGAAAGGGAAAAAAAAGAGGTTATGTGGCTAAAGCGTCCAAAGAATTATCCCAAAGTGCTCAGCTCAGCAAAATCATGGAAATGCTAGCCATGCTACAACCTACTACTGTAACATTCCAAATTTTGGGATTCTTAAGTTTGAATAATGTATGGAGATTAATTATAAAATTTTGGTTTAAAAATAATTATTTGGAAATTAAGGTCTATTTTTCCTTAAATTTATTTTAGGAAAAGATTAAGGAATATTCAAAAAGGATAATTTCAGGCCTAAAAAATTTATGGAATTAAGGATTTAATGTTATCATTATTCCAATATTTGCAATTAATTGAGTTAAGTACCTAATTGCAAATAAAGGTTTGGAAGAGAATCAATTAGGTATTAAAATGGGCCTCATAACATAATATTCACCATAAGCCCATTACCTCCAATAACTCCCTCAATTGAAGCACATGGCAGTTGAGAGTTGTCAGTAAAAGTCATTAGCCATACTTCTTCAGCGTGATTAACTCAGCACACAATAGCAGAAGCGCCATACTCTTCCAGGGGCTTAAACACTCACGACAGTAGACTCTTCATATGTCCTTATTTAAGCATTGTTCCTTGATTTTCATTCATTCACTTTGCTCAGCTCAAGTGAAACTGAGAACAAGAGAGAAACGTGAGAAAGAGAGGAAAAGAGAAGAGAGCCACGGGGGGAGAAAAACGAAGGAGTTGATTGTAAAGCTTGAGGAATCAACTAAGGTATATTCTTTAAGCATTATCCTCCTTGTTTTCATGGCTTAAATTTGCTGCAAGTGGTTCAGTTAGAAGAAAAACGTAACCCTACTCTGTTTTTCTTGTCTAAAACAGAGAATCTTGTGTGTTTCTGTTTCATAGTCAAACGTTTGATTTTTTCCACAAATTTTTTACAATAGATAGTAGACTCAATATGGTTTAAAACGAGCAAAAGAACAGCCAAAATGGAAGTGTAAGTTGGGAGTTATGATTTTTTAAAGTTTGAAAGCAAAATTAGAAAACCGTCATTTTCCAGAAATGAACAGTGATTTTCATGTTGAGTTTTGAAGTAGTAAATGATCAATTTTTGACATGAAATTTTCCAAAAACAAAGTGAACACAACAAGGTTTAATTTGATAGGTCACACGCTTTATTCGGAATTATATCCAGAGAGATATGAATTTTTGAAATTGACCTATTAAATCTGGAGTTTTTCTGGACTGTATGTCGGAGTATATATATATGGCACTGAATGTGTTTAAGTGTAGGGAAAACTTGGTATTAACCAAGATCTCGGACTACTCATCCCGAATCTCAGATCTCAGACACCTTACCCCGCCACTCTCAACCACTCACCCTTATCTTGGATTCTAATACTCTATCTCGGATTCTGACACCCTATCTCGGACTCTAATACCCCCATCTCAAATTTTGATACCCCATCTCAGATTCTGATATCCCATCTCGAACTCTGATACCCCATCTCGGATTTTGGTACCTTGGATTCTGATACCCTATCTCAGATTCCAACACCCTATCTCAGATTCAGATACCTCGAATTCTGATACCACATCTCTGATTCCAACACTCTATCTCAGACTCTGATACCCTATCTCGGATTTTGATACCTCATATTCTGATACCCTATCTCAGATTCAAACACCTCCATCCCACCATCTCATCCCAAAGTCGAAACCCCTTAACCCAGAACCCCCTCAACCCGGAGAAATGATTACAAAGAAAATAATAATAGTAATAATAAATTATTGGTAAACTCAACAACATAATTTAAACATCCCAAAAACCTTTGGAGTTGAGTTTTATCAAGAATTTGATCAGGAAATTTATCTATAAACTGAATCGCACACTCAGTAGGAGTTATGGTTCCTTGACAAATCCAATGTCCAAGAAAGCGGACTTTGGTTTGGAAGAGACTAATTTTTGGTTTTGAAACCACTAAACCATTTGTTTCTGCAATCCGAATGAATTTTCAAACATGTTTAAAATGATCATCTAAAGAATTTGAAAAGATTAGAACGTCATCAATATAGACAATAATATATTGACTCTGATCATTAAAGATCTCATTCATAATCCTTTGAAATTCAGAAGGAGCATTTTTCAAACCAAAAGGCATAACATTCCACTCGTACTGACCAAATGGAACAATAAAAGCAGTTTTATACCTATCCTTTTCTGAAATTTGGATTTGCCAAAACCCCGACTTCATATCAAATTTTGAAAAGATTTTTGCAGAATGCAAATGCTTTAGTAAATCAGCCTTATTTGGAATTGGATATCGAATCCATTGCAATGCTTCATTTAAAGGTTTATAATTGATAACGAGCCTTGGTGTTTTTCAATTTCTGCATTTTTGTTAACGTAGAAAGCAGCACAAGACCATGGGTTACGACTTGGACGAATGAGTTTTTTGTCAAGAAGATCTTGAATTTCCTTTTTGCAGGTCTCAAGGAGTTCCTAAGTCATTTGAATGGGTCGAGCTTTGGTGGGAATTTGTTTTTCAGAGAAATTTGGTTCGTAAGGAAGATCTACTGAATGTTGTTTTCTATTCCAGAAGGCATTCGGTAGATCAGCACAAACTGTTTGATGGATCTTATGTAGACAGGATTGGATTCGTTGCTGGACAACTGGTTGTTGGAGTTGCTATTCAATTCTCTTGAAAGAGACTTCATCCTTAAGATAATTGATCTGGTTTTGTTTGAGAAAAAGAGGATTTAACTCCTTGAATTTTGGTTTATCTGTAAAAGGAAAAAGAATGGTTTTTCCAAAATGTTGTTTTGAAATACCATCAGGTGTCAATCCACAAGGAATCAAAAGTGTTGCAAATGGTGCTCCAAGAATGATTTGTGTCCCCATATCTTTCATAAGGATAAATGGAGTTTTTATTCGCAAACTTTTATTTTGAACAACAACATCAGTGAGTTTGTACTGAACAGAACATGGTGATCTGTTAACAGAACTGTATCTCTCTGTTGTTTTTGTAAAACATTTAGTTGGAACTAAGCCTTCTAAAATACAATTGGCCTGAGCCCCAGTATCAAACAATACAGATTGTTCTATAACAAAATCATTATTGATAATATTTTTGCTTGTATATAGAACTTCTGTAGAAAAACTCTTGAAATTACATTTAAAAAAGGTGTTTCTTGCTCAGGGTTATCATCCTCATTTTCATTTTCCAAAACTCTATCAATATTCTCATCAGAAGGATTTTGAGTTGGGGAAAGGAGTTCTTGAATCTGTAATAGGACAGACTCATGGGTATCACGACTTTGTTTAAGAATTTGAATCTCAACCTTAAGCTTGTTTATTTCAGATTTGAGATCCTGGAGAGTTACAGGTTTAACATAGTGTTTAAATCTTTCCAAGGTTTTGGTAAGATCATACTTGTTATGGAAAACCGAGAGTTTAGAAGAAGAAGAAGGAACAGATGAAGACGAAGGTTGGGTGATGATATCTTTGAATTTTGAAAGATACGTACCTCTCTCATCATCCGGAAGTTTACTTATAATGTTCAAGAGCAAATCTTGTTCCCTGGTGATGACATTTATTTGAGGAGAAGAAGAATCATCAGAATCATCAGATGTTGAATAAAATTCATCATCTTGGATTTGGTTTATGTCGTCAGATATAATTTGATCTTCTTCAGACTTAGAAGAGGTTTCAATAAGAAGATTGTTTATTTGCTGGAGGAGAGGTTCCTCAATCTGGATATTTCTGATTTTTCTAGAAAGGCGACAATATTTAGCATAATGGCCAAGCTTACCACTTTTGAAACAAGTTACTTTGTCTCGGTTTGGAAAATCTTTGGGAAAATCATTCTTTGGTTTAGAACGAAAATTCTTTTTGTACTTTCTTGGAGGAGTTTGGATATCATCCTTTTGATGAAAACGCTTTTTGTAATGAAAACGTTTATTTTTCGAAAAAGACGGATTAAAACGAGAAGTTTTGTTAGATTTGGACTTGGGTTTTTTACAAGCAGGAAGACCAAATTGTTCACAAAATGAACCCAATTCTTTTCTGTTTATACTCTTTTCTTTGGCAAGCTGATGTTTTATTCCATCATCTTGACAAATTTTCAAAGTTGTTTTCTGAACATGAGAAATTAATTCTCCATATGTGAGGTTCTCATAAGGTATGTTGCCATCATAATGATGTCTAAGTTTATCTCTAACTTTATCACCAAAAGAGTTTGGTAATCTAGCTAGAAACTTTTCTTTCCAAAACCCTTGATTAGCATCATCCCTTTGGAGTACCCGAGATAGGAAAGTATCTTTATACCATCTGAAATCAGACAAGGTCTGACATCGGATGTTAGAAAGAAGTTCAGAAGAACGATCTCTCCAAATGTTTGGATCGCCAACAAAATGTTTAATAATTGAAAAGGTAAGAGTATTAACAGAATATGGAATAGGCTCACCATTATGAAGAATAGGAGTCCCATCAGGTTCACTTTAACAGAAGAAATAATGTTTGATTTTTCATCAGAAGACAGATAATAATCCCACCAACCTTTAAGTTGTCCAGTAAAACCGGAAACTAAAAGATTAGTTATCTCTGTATCTGAATAATCACTTGTTGTTTGATAAGCAATACTTACCATAGTCATTTGTTGAAGAATTTGAAGAATATTTGATTCACTCTGTCCATCTATGTTCCACTCATAGATGTTGTTAGAGTTGAAAGATTTGAAAGTTTGATCTTGTCGTTCTTCAGTTAAAATATCTAAAGGACTCCCTTGGATAATATAACTTTGAAGATTTTTGAAAAATAGGTGAAGAAGATTTTTTCCAATGTTGGTGGTTGATTTTAAAATCAGATTTTGAAGATTCAGTATCAGAAATTTTCTCAAAATTCATAAATTGTTTATCAGAAGAAGAAGCAGAAGGAGTATCAGGAACAATTCTTTGTTTTAATTGAGTAAGAGGAGTTTGAAGGTCAGTAGTAACTTGATTTTGATGTTGCAAGCTTTGACCAATTTGCTTCATGAGATTTGTGGCATTGTTTTTTCTCTGCAAGCTTGCCTTAATTCTTGGATCAAGTTGGAAAGGTTTGAACAAAGGTTTGGTTATGGATGCAGATTGAATTGTAGGAGTAGAAGAAATTTGTGGAGAAGGAGCTTTGACAATGTGATCTCCAATAATTTGAAGATACTGGTTGGTGTAATTGTTTTGTTCCATAAGATTTTTGATGTCTTTTGGACAAACAGGGTCTTCTGAGTTTCTTGTTTTGAAAGGAGAGGCTATGGGAGCGTTTTGTCTACTGTCAACAATACCAGGAATTTGATATGATCTTTTTGGAGGAACTTCTGAAGAAATAGTTTGTCCTTCAGATGTTTTCCATTCTCTTTTGGTCATGTTTATTGTTTGGACAAATGGATATTCTATTTGTTCTTGAAAAACATAGGCTTCAAACCAAGCAAAAAAATGGAATATTCACTTTATACTTTTCAAGGAAACTGTAGAACTTTTCTTGGATTTGCTTTCGCATTGATCCTTTAAAATGTACTAAAAACCAGTTTCTTTGCAAAGTATTTTGTTCTGAATAAAACTCCTTTTGCAAACTTGGTTTATCAATTTGAAATTGATATTCAAGAAAACCAATAGTTTGAGGTTCACCTAAATCCGTATAAGACAAAGAGTCAACCGAATTTTGATCATCCTCTTTTTGATAGTTTGCATGAGGAATTGTTCCAGAATTATCAATTCCATGAATTGAGACATTAGAAGGGGGATCGAAAGGTTGTTCATCCGCTGGTTGTGGAGGAACATATGATTGTGGTGGAGGAGGAGGAACATATGGTTGTGGTGGAGGAGTTTGTGGTGGAGGAGTTTGTGGTGGAGGTAAATGAATTACCGATGGGAGGGACCGACCAGAAAAACTGGAATGCCTTGGTAATTCAAAGTTTTTGTCAAACAAAACCTATCCAAGAAGAAGAAGAAGAAGCAATGTTTTGAGAAGTTGAGGGATAATAATAAATTATTATTATTATTATTATTATTATTAGGAAACAAAAATAATATATTATTTATTAAAAAGGGTATTATTATTTTAGGGTTAATAACCACTTTTAATCCTTTAAAATAATTCGCATAGTTAGTTACTTTGGGCGCAAGAAGTGACTAATGACAATGATAAACGTTTATAGGCATACTTTAACACCTCTTCTGATCCCAGCAACATCTACCGGATTAAGGAATCAAGTTTGAGGTGGGTAACTGTTATCTTATTAACTTGTATGTATGTATTCATGTATGACTAATCATGGTTGTTAGATAATTTACATATGTGTATCCTAGCTATGGATTGAGGTTGCGTGTCTCATAGGGTTGCATGTGCTAAAGGGCTGCGGTCCTTGGTTGATAACTGCGGTTACGGTGTGACTTGTTTACTGTAAATTATTCTATGCTTAACATGTGTTGTACTATTGTTTATATTTCATACCTGCATATGAGATTAATTGTTATCCCTGGGGTTCATTCATTTGAACTCCAAACCACATGAAAAAGACAGGTAGTGGTTCGGGATCAAGTGGCAAGACGCAGCTGTAAGGATTATAGTGGAAGGAACTTTTTGGAGTATATTAGTGGACGAACTATATTAAGTGGTTTATCATTTATCTATTTTTGGATTATTATATTAAGATTCCCTATGGGATAGATATTATTCGCGAAAAATTTATCCTCGTGCTTACAAACTAAGTTATTTTAAGAAAGTTTTTATTCCACAATTAAGTTATCCAAATTATTTCGATGTCTGTGTGCTTAAACTCTGATAAATAAAGGCATATTTAGGACGGGCGTCACAACTACCACAGTAGTCAAGAGAGTTAATTTCTTTCAAGTCTTGGCTGTGATAAAAGGTTGATGTATAGGAAATTGTTGGATTGTTGACTTAGGTGCCTCATATCATATGATTGACAATAAGACTCTCTTCTCATCCTATACTCCTATCACCCATGGAGTGATTGTGTAGGTTGCTAATGACTCAAGTCTATTGTGACTAGAATTGGTTCTATTAAAATTTATGTTGCACTTACTTTTCACTCTATATTACTATTCAAAAGTTGAAGTGCAATTTATATCAGTGAGCAAATTAGCTAATGATGAACAATGTCATGCTAACTTCTTTGCTACTTACTATCTTTTTCAGGATCTGCTAATAGGGATGATGATTGGGAGTGCGAAAGAGCTTGATGGTCTTTATTACCTTGATGAAAGTGATAGTCGTAGGATTATATCTTGCAATAAAGTGTCTCTTCCTAAGACTAGTGACTTGGAGTTATGGCACAAACATGTAGGCCATCCAAATTTCAATTACATGTCTCAAATGTTTTCATCTCTTGTGTCTAATAAAATTGCTTCTAATTTTCATTGTGATTCATGTGAAAAGGCTAAACATCATCATACTTTATTTCCAAAAATCCCATACCAAGCATCAAAACCCTTTTTCCACAATTCACAGTGATTTGTGGGGACCATTATGCACACCAAACATATCAAAATCCAAATGGTTCATCACCTTTACCAATAACAATACATGTGTCAATTGGGTTTACTTATTGAAAGATAAAAATAAAGGTGTATCAACCCTTCTTTAACTTCCACAATATGATCTGAACCCAATTCCAAACCCAAACCCAAATCCAAATCCTACTTACACACCAATAACAAGACTAAATACTTTAATCAGGCCCTATCCACCTTCCTAACTGAAAATGACATTGTTCTCAAAAGTATTTACCCCAATACACCCCAATAGAATGGCGTTGCCAAACAAAAGAATCGCCATATTCTCGAGACTGCCAAGGCCATCATGTTTAGTAGTAATGTTCCTAAATATAATTGAGATGATGTTGTCCTTACTGCCACATTCCTCATTAACCAAATGTCAAGTTGACCACTGTCTTGCTAAGGACTGTAGTAATTCTTTGAATCATGCTGCATCTGAACACTAGCCTCTCATCCTTCTCTCTTTGGGTGGGCTATCCTTCTTGCTAAGCAAAAATACAACAGAATATGTTTTTGTCATGGCAATATATCTTTGAAGCGAGCCCCTTTACATCAATTCAGTTAAGCTCGTATACCCTGTGTACCTACGAATTGGGAAGCACCCTGTACTTGGATTGTGGGTGAGCCCTACCCCTTTTCTAAAATTTTTTTATAGAAAAAAAACAGTTAGTTTTAAATACCCTCAAGACGAGAGTCTTGAGTCCAATTCGACTTCTTTTTACATTTATTTAATGGCTAATTTGGCATCTTGGAAGAGATTTTTATGGTATTGAAAGTGCAAATTTCGTGGGTCCCACGGCTTTGGAAGAAGACGACCCGAAATGACCGTTTTACCCTTGGACCTAAAACCTATAACTAAGACCACCTAGGGGCAAATCTGGAACTCCATTTTGGGCCTTGAAATGCGCTACAATCTGCCATGGAGAACTCTAGAAGGCTTCTAGAAGACTTGATGACCAAGCAAAAGAAATGTTAAATTAATCTGAAACACCCTTTTAACCGATGGACAATAACCGAAGTTGGACAAAAGGTTGCACCCTTGGAGCCTATAAATAGGGAACTTCTCCCTTCATTTTCTCCACCTCAACCACGAGCTCAAGGTGAAAGGGAGAGTGCTCAACTGAAGGTTCCAGTCTAGGAGGTGAAGAAGTCCATACGCAACCAACATCCCGAGGTAAGTCCCTAAACCGACAACCAAGTTATCTTCACTTCTGCCCTATAGTGTTTCGGGGAAATGCAGTAGGTTCTTCATATTTTTGAGGTCTTCAATGGGTCCAGTGGATGCTTTTGTGTAGGGTCAAGTGAGATCACTTCTTTCTGAACTCTAAAAACTTAAGTCTTTAATATACAAAAATCTGTTGGTTCTTACGGTTTTTGGGCAGCGAAGATTAATCAGTGGTTTTAATGGAGTAAATGGATTCCGTTTGCTTTGATATTTTACATGGTGAAAGTAGACATCCTAATGATGATTTTCATATAAGGTTTTGTGTCATTTGGAGTTTCCAACCAATAGATCATTTAAGTTGAAAATGACCTAAAAACATGATTTTTCTCTCGGACCAGTGGTCAAAATTTGAGAACTAGAAAAGGATTCGAACCCAGTTGGCCTTGGGAATTATTATTCCTATAAAATAGACATTCTGAGGGTTCTAAGACCACTAATCCCATGTCAAAATGATTTTTCTAGAATTTATTAAAAATCGACAAAGTTGGGTCAGAGGTTCTGGAAAATTCTGGTGCTATGCGAATTTTATAGAACTTGAAGCAAAGTATGTTCATGTGACTAAAAGCATTGTTTGGTTGTACCTAGGGTGATAGCAAGTGTGGGACGTATCTCCAATGTCAAGGGAAGAGTTCATTATTTTGCAAGGCGTGCCAGGTAGTAACTGTTAACTCACGTATTCTATGTTGTTGTTGTATGTCTGTTTTTCAGGATTGAGGATGCGAGCCAATATGGCCTAGGGGACTGTGTGTCCTTAGGTCGCTACTGAGCCTGAGATGCATTCGGGGTAGTTGGGGTTAAACTCCCTACCTATTGTGTTGATCCTAGCGCTGAGGATGGTGTCCGGGGTCGGTCTTGAGAGATGGCTCGACAGTGCACGGGTGTCTGGGGTCGGTCTTAAGAGATGGCTCGAAGGTACATGAGCGACCGAGGTTGTCTTGTGAGATGACTCGACGGTACGCAAGCGTCCAGGATTGCCTTGTTAAGGTAGCTCGACGGTACGCGGGCGTCCAGGGCCTGCCTTGGTAAGGCGGCTCGGCGGTACATCGTTGTGGTTGTGATTGTGATGTGATTCAGAATGCATTTATGATATATGATTTGATTTCCTGATTATGGTTACTTGCATGTACTATATACATATTGTACTTGAGTTTAACAGTTACTCTGGGGTTCAACTTTGAACTCCAATCTGGTTCCAAAGATACAGGTGTAAGGCGGTAGACCGTTGGACTGTGGAAAAGATAAGGGCTTAGCAATGAAGCTGAGGACTGAAGACGTATGGAATGTCTTATCTCATTGTATATGTTTTATGACTATATGGACTTACTTATTGCCCAATATTTACATTGGACTATTGTACTCTTAACCCTACCGTGATTAATGTATGAATTTGAATGAACCTTTACCAATAGTATATTGTAAATTGTCCAAACCGATCATATGCTTTGCCGCGCACACTTTGATATAAATTCAAAGTGATTATTTGTCAAAGGAAAGATAATAAGTGATGAGGATCCCTCTAACCCGCTACCTGAAAGGACGAGACCGGTAGGGGTGTAACAGTGTTAAAGTTTTTTGTCCTAGTTTCTATTAGAACTACTAGTAATTTTAGTTTTTCTCCTATCTTGTAATGTTGTCCTTGAACTTGGTTCTGTACTATGAACTAATCTTTTCATCTTAATAATATTTGGCTTTTTATACAAAAGGGAATAACACTTTTCCCTGGGCAAACACTAGTTAAATGGAAAGTTGCTTTTCATCAGAATCCAATTTTAGATTCTACTTGGTTTTGTAAAGACTTGTACGATACACAAGATTCTCAATTTCTCACTTAATGGAATCTCCTCGATAAATACTCCTCTCGACTCTTAATATAAAACACCTTCTAAACGAGAAGAATCATTTTTATTATAAGTCATTTGATAATATATTAATCAAGTTTTTGTTGAAATATACGTTTGACCCCTTAAGTCACATCAAAATTCAATTTAGCCCCTTAAATTTAAAAAATGAATTTTCAGTGACTCAACATAACATCATTAATCTCATTAACAGAAAATTCTTACTACAAATCTAAATAGTGACTCTATCATTAAATACTAACAAAACCTTGGCAAAAAATGCTAATAAAACATGATTAAAACTTAATCACTTAAGATCTGTTTGGTACGAGTGGAGTGGATTGAAATGAAAATGCTAACAAAGAATGATTAAAATTTAATTTATCTATGCTATTTTGTAAAGCCCCAAATTATATATTCATTTTATTAAGGGTGTATTCAAAATCCAAAATACGAAATGTAAATAATTCAGTTGTTGACTTCTAAGTTCACAGTTATTCTCCATTATTTTTTCAATTTCCATCTTCCAAAGTATGATTTGTTCATATATAGTCCTCAGATTTATAGCGACCATTCCCAGATGACCTGCGTCATCGACTTTATTCTTCTTTCCACCACCAAATAAAACTTCACCACAAAAATTTGTAAATGATTAAGGTGCATCCAGCACCCTGCAATACCTTTTTTAGATGCATCCAACAACTTAAAATATTTTGTGGTGCAATTTTGTATCTAATATATTAAAAATAGATCAAAAACTCCTCATGGTCGATGACAATGAAGGAGCTCATTAAACATGTTGACTAATTTATTTTTCTACTTTTTGATAACCTAAAAATAGAGATAAACAATTTTATTTTGTTCCATTATATTTAGGGGTCATCCCCCTCTCCACTCAGGGGTAATAATGTTCTAGTCGAATTTAAATATTTCAAATTTTATTTTTTTTTATGAAATAGACTGTTCATATGCAGTTTAAGTGGTTCTAGTTAGAAACTCACCTGTTACCCGTTTATAGGGATGTAAAAGGGGGTTTTCATGACAGGGGCTGACATAACAATGAAGCACCCTAGTAGTCATCCTTACAAATATGTGTGTGTGTGTGTGTGTGTGTGTGTTGTGATATAACAAAATGTGTTTTGACAAAAAGAAACAAGATACAACAAAATGTCGCAAAGTAATATATTCAGATGGACATATATATGCATTGGAGGGGGAAAATATGAAAATGTGCATAAAGCAACTAATAGACAGAAAGAAAAGTAAATCAACCTTATACAGTTGAAAAGCCGGTCAAAACATGCTAGTCTTTTTAATGAATTTCAGACCCAGCAGAAAGTTGAAAAGCCCCTACCTCATTTTTTGGCCATTCAGCAGATGACAATAAAAAATCAGTATTCAACACCGACTTCAAGAATTCATGTCAACTGTTTACTAAGAATATTTTATATATGACATCAACTATTATATGGACATATTTAATTAGAAACAATGACAATTAACAGGAACTGGAAGCTAAGTAAGAATCAAAATTGGCACCGATGTCCAAGATGATAGAAATCAGACAAATTCAGGGAAAGCAAACCAATGATAGCAAGTCTTCGTCATCTTTCTTGATAGTGCATCTCAAGGACTCTTCATTTCAGAAATGAGATTCTTTTGCAGACATACAACCCTATTCGTTGTCTTGATCATATTTGGCTGCTCTTTTTTTGACTTTTGCAGTGCCAAAGACACCATCAAATCATCACAATACATTAAGGATCCTGAAACTCTTAGTTCCAATGGAAGTTTCTTCATATTGGGATTTTTCAGTCAAGAAAACACTAGAAATCGCTACATGGGAATTTGGTACAAGTCCCAATCCAATATCACATGGGTAGCTAACAGAAACCAACCATTGAGCGATTCTTCTGGGAATATTACCATATCTGACGATGGCAATCTTGTGGTACTAAATGGGCAAAATCACATCATTTGGTCATCAAATGTGTCAAATATTGCCATCAATACAACTTGTCAGCTTCTGGATTCTGGAAATCTCGTCCTCAAAGATTCTGCAAAGAACATCTTATGGCAAAGTTTTGCCCATCCTTCTGACTCATTCCTCCCCCAAATGAATCTTCCAAGCAACAAAAGAACGGGTGAGAAACTAAGACTAACTTCATGGAAAAGTTTGTCAGATCCATCCATGGGTAACTTCTTTATTACCCTTGAACGCCTAGATACTCCTGAAGTATTCGTCCGGAATGGAACTCACCCATACTGGCGCAGTGGTCCATGGAATGGTAGGATCTTTACTGGTATATACTATATGACTACAGTTTATCTTAAAGGATTTAGTATCATAGATGATGGGGAAGGAACTATTTATTTGTCTTTGAGTAATTCAGCTGTGCCAGAATTCACTTTCTTTGTCTTAGACTTTCAAGGTGTATTATATCAAAACAATTGGCATAACGACATGATACAACCACAAAATTATAGTATTCAGAGCTCAAAATGTGATATTTATGGTTTATGTGGATCATGTGGAAGCTGCAACCCAAATAGTTCACATATATGCACCTGTTTGAGAGGTTTTGAACCAAGCAATAGAACGGAATGGGATATGCAAAACTGGACTAGTGGTTGTGTTAGGAAGAGAACTCTGAAGTGTAACGAGTTGAAAAACATAAGTGCACAAGGCAACGAAGATGGATTTTTAAAATTGGAAATGGTTAAACATAAGTGTAACAAAATTATAGTATTCAGAGTTCAAAATGTGATATTTATGGTTTATGTGGATCATTTGGAAGCTGCAAGCCAAATAGTTCACATATATGCACCTGTTTGAGAGGTTTTGAACCAAGCAATAGAACGGAATGGGATATGCAAAACTGGACTAGTGGTTGTGTTAGGAAGAGAACTCTGAAGTGTAACAAGTTGAAAAACATAAGTGTACAAGGCAACGAAGATGGATTTTTAAAATTGGAAATGGTTAAAGTGCTAGATTTTGCAGGATGGTCTTCTGCTTCAGAGGAGACATGCAGAAGCCAGTGCCTGGAGAATTGTACTTGTGCAGCTTATTCATATAGTTCTGACATAGGTTGCATGTCTTGGAAGGGAAATCTACTTGATATACAACAGTTCTCAACAGGAGGACTAGATCTATTTGTTCGTCTAGCATATTTAGATCTTGGTATGTCAGCGTTATGTTCTGTCAAATAGTAAAAATTTACTTCTTTAACACTTTCCTATTTATAGATTTGGATTGGTTATAACTTTCTTTATCTTCTCTTGAATGCAGAAAAGGATAGACCTACACGAAAGATCATTATCATTACAGTAGTAATAGGAACACTTATCATTGCTTTTGGTTCATACCTTTTATGGAAAAGGATAGTGAATCGTTCAGGTACATTACAATTTATATCATCTAAATAAATCTATGCAATCTTCAATTATTAAAATGTTTTTTTGGTAAATCATGTTATTTCATTTTTCTAAGGGGTATTTCTGTGGTGTTCACTCTTTCTAAAATCAATCATTTCGACCTCTCCAATAAGCTTGGGCAAGGTGGCTTTGGTCCAGTGTACAAGGTACATTAATTCATGCTAATTTCATCAATTCTTGAAGGCAATGAATATAAGTCGTTTTTCAGTCATTGTGTGTAATTACCAAGCTTGGTATTTTCATCAAGGGAATATTGCAAGATGGTCAGAATATAGCAGTTAAAAGACATTCTAGAGCTTCTAGACAAGGAGTACAAGAATTCATGAATGAGGTCATTGTCATTTCCAAGCTTCAACACCATAATCTTATAAAACTTATTGGCTGTTGCATTGAAGAAGGGGAGAAGATTTTAATCTACGAGTACATGCCAAATAAAAGTCTAGATGCATTTATTTTTTGTTTGTTCTTTTGATCCCTTCTTTTCTCGTCCTATCATAAGCATTAATAAACTCACAGCTTTTTATGTATTCAGCTTATACAGGTATAGATCTATTAAATCCCTCCTTTTTGCTTTTGTAGATCCCCCAAACAATAAACTCCTAGATTGGAGAAAGCGCTTTGACATCATCGAGGGAGTGGCTCGAGGAATGCTTTATCTTCATCGAGATTCTAGACTAAAAATTATACATAGAGACCTAAAGGCAAGCAATATATTGTTGGATGAGAACTTAAATCCAAAATTATCAGATTTTGGATTGGCAAGATGAAAGGATATCAGAAATATTACCAACAATATCAGAACGTCCCTTGCTGGTTTACTCAAGGAAAAGGCGTTTAAATGGGTAGTTAGGAAGTTATGATTTGTTTAGGACTTATTAGGCAGTTATTAGAAGTTGTACCTGTTTGGATAAGGATGACTAGGAAGTTATTAGGAGTTAGTATTCAGTTAGTTATTGCCGATATATTTTCTTATATAATTCCTTAGGATGTAAATAGATGGATTATGAATGATATATACAATTTGAATTGTCTATTGGGTCAAGAATTTCAGATTCTGGTTCTTGAATTGTCACTTATAGATCCTAATCTAAGGATCTATCAATTTTGTCACTTATAGATCCTAATCTAAGGATCTACCACAAGAATTTTCCACGGGAGTGAAGATCAAGCTAACACAAGAAGAGTTGTTGGAACCTAGTAAGTTTTAATTTACTATCCAATAATAACAAAAAACCAAGTAGCACTCCAAAAATTTATAGTTTTGCTCAATATTGCAGCGGTTATATGTCGCCAAAGTATGCAATTGAAGGATTGTTTTCAGAGAAATCCGATGTGTTCAGTTTTGGAGTTCTGCTATTAGAAATTGCTAGTGGAAGAAGAAACACGAGCCCTTCTAACAAAGAGGATTCTCTAAGCCTGTTAGGATTTGTAAGTCACTATAGTCCATTGTCCTTCTCATACTCAATTGCAATGCTTTATTGTTCATTCCTAAGTTTAGTTTTAA
This sequence comes from Acacia crassicarpa, assembly GCA_034222035.1. Classification (NCBI taxonomy): domain Eukaryota; kingdom Viridiplantae; phylum Streptophyta; class Magnoliopsida; order Fabales; family Fabaceae; genus Acacia; species Acacia crassicarpa. The sequence goes on from JAWXYG010000014.1 coordinate 886,615, forward strand.
TGCTTCTATATGCTATTTATACGTTTCTATTTTAGACATGGAAATCATGGAATGAGAAGAATGCTGCAGCACTAATAGATCCAAAAATATATGATACCAACTTGGAGAAAGATATATTAAGATGCATACACATAGGGCTTTTATGCGTGCAAGAACTTGCAAGAGAAAGGCCTAGTATGAGCATTGTGGTTTCTATGCTTAGCAGTGAGATTGTAAATCTTCCTTCTCCTAAACAACCTGCATTCATCCAATGGCAGAGTTTGTTGTTTTCAGCACCCAATGAAGAAAGTCAAAGATTGTTTTCAAACAACAATGTCAGTATTACAGAGATGCATGGAAGATAACTAAAATACCACATTTTCAATGGTATTGTGGTATTTATTGTAAATATTTTCTCTTTACTAGTAGTTATTAGCTAATTAGTAATTAGTAGTAATTATTAGTATTTATTAGCTTTCATTAGTCTTTACTATTATGTCCCTCTCTTTTTGTATATAAATAGACAATTGTATCACAACATTTTATGCAATGAGAATATATTTTCTCTCAAATTGTCCACAGATATAATTTATAAATATTTTATTCCTGCGTAATAAGTACATAGCTAAGATATTCCAGAAGAAATTTATCCTACCCATGAGTTGTAATGTTTTTTTGCTTTGTCAAAACATGCAAGTTATTCTTTACAGATCATTCATGTCAACCACAGTGACTAATAGCTGTACCTTTCTGCAAGATGAAATTCTGTTGACAGAGAAATCAGATGAGCAACGCTATGCTGTGCAAGAGATCTAACCTTCCAAAACTGAGCAAGAACATAATACTACTTAGTTAAAAACAAGATATTACCTCCGGTCCTAATTATAGGAACACTTTTATAACGTAATTTGCACTACAAAAGTGTTCATAATTTCATATAATTAGGACCGGAGGGAGTAATATTCAAAGATAAGAGAGAATATAGATTATTTAATCTTACATTAGTTGGGCCAACTAACATGGCCTGATGCAGATAATTAATGTTTATTTTGAATTTTGAATTTATATTGCTAATAAATTGTCATTTATCTTTTATTTTAAAAAATTAATAGATTATTGAGAGTCAACAAACCAAGCTTAGTTTGTTAATGAGCATAAATATTATCACGTAACTTTTAAAAAAAGATACATAGGGAACAGAAAAACATCAGAAAGAGAGAAAACACATAGAATCAAAAATTCTTCTTCCCTTGTATTAGTGCTTTCTGCTGTGAAAAAGATAATAAAAAAGAAATATACTTTTTTTAGTAACTCTTAATTGCCATCATGTGGGATATTAAAATTTGAGAACATCATACCTCTGCCAAGGTATGTATTGAAATTCTATAATTTACAGGTTGTTAAGAAGGCTAGGAATGTCTAAAAGAGACACACTTAACATAAATTGACAGAAGAAATGAGAAGATTCAAAAGTTCTTGTACGACATTATGGGAAATAAAAAATGGTTCAGCTGTTTTAGAGGTTTTTGGTACTAAGTCTCTATGAGCATAACCAATCTTTGCAGTGGGAACTTTTTCTCAATGCACTGGCAAGTCAAGAAAATAGATCCAAGGGCGTAGTTTTGTTAAGTACAGTGAGAAGCTTTTACATACAAAAAGTGACTAAATATCCACTGCTATCTCTATGAAAACAATGAAAATATCACCTGCTTTGCCAATCCGAAACTCTATTGCTTTTGGCAAAGGCGACATTCCCACACTCAACTTTTTCATGCACAGACCAGGTCGCTTATAATGGCTAGAATTGCACGACAAGTAGCAATACATATAGATTAAGTGAATGGTTATGGTTTTCCTCTGCTCCTTTTACCAGGAGCATAGAAACTGGATCCCATTGTTGTTCACATAACGTGCAGAAGACGTCTCAAATGCATCTAAAAGATAATCAATTTGGCAAAGCAAGTAGAATTACAGTAATCGCAGAATAAGCTAGTTTCGATCTGTTTTGACTATTTTTAAGGGATGAAGAGGCATTTTTCATAGCACTGAGCAGAACCAATCATAGCAAAATGGAAAAGGACAAAAAACGATTGTAATGACAGCAATATGAACAAGATGCTACCACATGATGCTATGATATCACCTTAACAGAAGTAATGCTTGCAGATTCAGATAACAACAGTATTGTTCAATGGTTATCCTTCACAGCATTCCAAAACCCATTTTCTACTTCCTTTTCTGATAATTCTAATGACTTTTTACATAATTCAGAAAAAAAGCTTGCTTCTTACTTACTTTTCATATATATTTGTTCTTTTACTCTTCTAGTCTGTGTTTGGACACCATCATACAGAGCAGTTTTTCTTCCCCAGACAAGGAGCAGTAGCTCTTTAAGCAAAAGAAGGTGGAAATTTTTTCCTCCCACTAACATGTTTACCCAATGAAGGCAGCAAGCCAGCAACGGAACCATAGGCTAATTAGTAGGTTCTGCAATAGATGATCAGCTTCTTTATATCCAAATTTTCAATATAATTGAGGTGACTGAATCATATGACTTTAGACACCCATGTATAATGCAAAACAGAAGAGTTTGCATTGAGATCAGCCATGAATATAACTAGACGAAGCAACTTGTGACTTTGAAAGCTCATTTCTGAATTTCGAAGAAATTGTATTATAGTTTATTCAAGTTTTGGATCACATCAATTGCTATAACGTACTTCAAGAAGCTTTGTTCTTCAAAAGATGGTTGCTGCTAGTGAGGCTGCACGTGCTGGCACGTTTTTCAGCCAATTCGTTAGATGATATGCTTAATGGCAGATTGGCAGTAGTCTAGATTAATAAACAATGACAGTATTGGATTATTTTCATATGTATTTAAACATGAGTCAGTTTCTTGCCATAGTTTTCTATCAGCTGTTGAACGATTTAAAATCAATAATAGAAGGAACTATCAGGATGTATCAATTATTCAATCAGAGACTTACTATGACATTCCACAAGCCATGTCCGGGAGAAAAGCAATACCTATTGGCGGTGCTCTTGGGTTTGGAATCTCTATTCCACCAAGACGATGCGTATTGCCGGTGCAACAATGTTTGCATCTTTGGTGGCACTCTTGGTTCACTCGTGGTTAACATTAAGCGGCAGAAACCTGAGAGTGCTTCGCGCAGTGTTTCATTGCCTGAGAGAGAATTTAAGATTTTGCCATTACAACTCACCAAACGAATCACCATGCTTGGCAGTGCGGTAAGACATTTTCACAAAGTATGGTTCCTTCGCCGTCGGACAGGGCAGCTGATGACGGCCTGTTCGGCTCCTTTGATGGTACCGTCGCGGTTGGCCTCCCAAGCGGCGGCGGGCCCTCACCCTCTTTGACACTGACCAATCATTTTAGGGAAAAAAAAAATAGAATAGGATATTGTACTACCATATTTTTAACGTGATAACATTGGTATTAACAAAATCTTATTTTTTTTAAAAAAAGAGAGATTTTTTTAGGAGTATTGAAGTGTGCTTCAAAAATTGCGATGGGGTCGTTGTGCAAAGGACAAATTACTCCATAAATTGAAGTCCAATGGATGGGGTGTGCTCTGTCGGTGGTTAACAAACTTGACAGGATTTTTTTTATTTCTTTAATTTTAGTTCTTTTTTTTTTTTTTGGATACTAGATATGGGAGAGGGGAGCCAAACTCTCATGCCACTGCGCTACTAAGGTGCTGGGCCTTAAATTTTAGTTCTAATACCATTAATTTCTATATATGATTTCACAGAATGAGGTCCAAACGATAGAATGGTTTCCTTTCTTTTTTAAAAATAATAATAATAATAATCATCATCATCTGAATCTGATTCATGGATTTTGATTTTGCCCGTAAAAGTTTACAAAAAAAAGCAACAATTTAATAGTCAAGATCAACATATGGGTATGATTGCTATATTTTTAAACTTCCAGGTAAAAATGAGACCACAAAAACTTTTAGATAACTAGTGTTCCTTAGACTAAACTTCCATAACAAAAATAGTATTTAACCCTTAACCGAATTGCATTGTTCAAAGAGGTAGTTAAGATTAGTTAAGTATAATAAAAATGTAAAAAATGAATATTGTTTTTCAAAAATGTCATCATTTATGTGGAAGAGAGAATATGTTATATTAGGTGCTTTAGTCAAACATAAAAATTAAAGGGTCAAAGTGCAGATTTGCTAACCAACTATTACCCGAGGAGCGTCTAGGCCAAATAACTATTGATGGGACCAAAATTGCCAATCAACAATTAAAAAGTGAAAAAAAAAACACAATTTGGAGCAGATTCGCTAATGAATTATTATCCCGTTAGTGTCTTGGTGTCTCCGTTTTCCATTGACTGTCACAGTGTCAGCGACATCGGCATTTCCAAAGCTTCAATTGTTGCTGGGTGTTCCACTCACCCTCTTGAACTCATCCAGTAGGCCACAGCATTCGACTGGCACGCACCTTGCACCCTGGTTCCATCCTTCTGATGCCACAAGCAGCAACCACTGCTGCCGTAATGCCTGTTCCCATGGGTCCCATCTCTCTTAGTGTTTTCCTTTTCCAACAAGAAGGCTTAACTGCTCTTTTCTCCAGCGTTTCCACCTCTGTCCTACGCCAGTGCCTCATATTTTAACTTAATTGTGATAGTTGTTTTTTTTTTAAAAAAATAGTTATTTGGTGTTTTTTTTCACTTTTAATAGTTATTTGGTGTTTTTTTTTTCATTTTTTAATTGTTGATTGGCAATTTTGGTCCCTTCAACAGTTATTTGGCCCAGACGCTCTTCGGGTAATAGTTGGTTGGCAAATCTGCACCCTCACCCAAAATTAAATATAATAGTGTTATGAGTAATTTTTATAAAAAAGTGAAGAGTTTACAAAATCTTTTCCTATGATATAAAAAGCAACATGACGTTCCAAAAACTCTTATCCTATAGAAAATAATAGAGGTAGTTTTTTTAAAAAAATTGAGTGTTTTGGTATCAGAAATCTTTTTCTGTAAGCCGAGATAAAACACATCTTACATGTTTACCTCGTAAATTATAAAAGTTATTTTCTAAAAGCTAATCCAAACATAGAGTGGCGTTTTTCAATCGCGACCTCTAATACTTCTTATCAAATAGGGCCTTAAATTCAAAAGGTGAGGAAAGAAACAATTGAAAATGCTCAATATTGTGCCATTATAGTATTATAGGATGGTGCATTAAATCCAAGGTTACAACTCAGCCTTCATCTCCTTGAAGTTAGATATATATGTGTGTGTGTGTTATAGATCAATTCTATTCTGTCCGGGGAGTGGTGTAACCATAAATAACTTTAAATCATGAAATAATAAGTAAGAATTGCCACAAAGCATGATTAATAAAAAAAGATTTCTTATTGCTGTTATCGTTGTTGGATCAGTCCATTTCGTTAATAGTGTGTTTGGATGTAGAAAAATTACGAGGAGGAGAAAATGGAGAGAGAGAAAATAGAGGGGGAGAAAAGTTAAATTTTTCCCTTACTTTTCTCCTCCCTTAAATTTATCCACATCCAAACAAATACACTACTATAATTGTCGCAGTCCATGCTAGGGAGTTTATTTGGGCAAAAGGCAAGGGTCAAATGTATATTAATTATCACCCGTTTAGAGGTTGGATCTCAAAACTTGATAAAAGTTACTATTTATCATTAATTGGTACATTAAGCATTCTTTGGGAATCGCTGTAATTATAGAGAAGAGAGAACATGGTTCTTAAAAACTCGTTTTATCACTGCGATTTTACGTTTTTACGATTTTTTTTCATTGAAACGATTTTACTAATTTTCCAAACGTTTTTAAGTTTTTACGATTTTACTACGTTGTGATTTTACATTTTACTATTTTTCATTCTCCTTCCATTTTCAGGTAAAAACTCGTTTTTAAAAACCTTGAGAGAGAATGTAACATGTAGGATTAATATAATATGAGGTGATGTGTTTTTCCCCCCTCCATTGCCATTTAAGACATTTTCATTGCCACATCAGCCTCCAAGTTTGCGTCTTTGATCGACATGAGAATACTTAATGGTACTAGCATTTTTACTGTATTTCTGTTTTTTTTTTTTATTGGCACTTTTGTACTGCGGTTTAGTTATGCTGCGGACATCACTTTTTATAAAAGATTATTGATATTTTTTTCACAAAAATATGTATTGAAACTAGAAAGAGTAACCCACGTTTAGAAGAGTAAAGAAAGATGACATTTCTACTTTATTTTAAAAAGTTTGTGTTTATTTTTCGTACTAGAGGTCTAGAGGTTCGATTACAATGCAAGCATTACTTTTTGAAAAAAAAAATGCTTTTTTTTTAAAAAACACTTTTACCCTTAATTTTGTATGTGTTTCATTTTTACTCTCACAATAACGTTACCGATCTAGGCCAAGTATCTGAGCTCTTCATCAACCATACTCAGGACATGAGATAGCATTGTTTGTGTCCTTCCGAACTCTCCCATCCTCTGGTCTTTTGCCTCAAGACATAGTTTGACAGGACATCCTTTTTATGTTAATAGTCTTTTGTCCTAATTTCTACTAGGACAAGTAATTTTAGTTTTTCTTCTATGTTGTATTATTGTTGTCCATTAACTTGGTTCAGTATTATGAACTAATCTTTTCATCTTAATAATATTTGGCTTTTTTTTTTTTGGAAAAAAAGAATAACACTTTCCCAGGGAAAACACTAGTTAAATGGAAAGTTGCTGTTAATCTGAATCGAACAACCAGATTCTACTTGGTTTTGTAAAAAGTTGTACAGAACACAAGATTCTCAGTCTCTCACTTAATGGAATCTCCTTGACAAAAATTTAATACTACAAAACACTTTCTAGATAAGATGAATTATTCTTATTATAAGTCATATGATACAAGGGCGGAGCTAGGATTTGTAGATAAGGGGGGCGAGATTATAAAGTAAAGTGTATAGAAGTTGAAGAAAAATTTTATGTAGATGTACAATTCTTAGACAAACAATTTATAACAATAAAATCAATCAATATAAACTCTCATAGAGTCAACAACGAACATTGAATGCACTTTTTAGTTAATCTTAAATTTTTCGGGGACTAAAATGTATAATACCATTAATAAGAAAAAAATTAATCTGATTTCTGTTTTATTATTTTCATTCTTTATGCATTTTACAACTTTACACAGCAACAACTATAATCTTTGCTTGAAACACTGAATGCCACGAAGCCATATTAATTTGTTGCATAAAGTTGAATAATCTTCTCATTATACAATGTATTTCGAGAGGATAAATGACTCGTAATAAACATATGTACATAAACTATAAGTCACTTGGATAAGAACATTCTAGTTCATATTACGCAGAATCCCGATAATTAACATTAAGTGAGCCCCCTCTTAAATAAAAAGTTGTCTTCATGTTCTTCAATATGCTCATAATGATCATTCTAATTCTCAAGCTATTTTTTTCATGCTTTTTCAAATAATAATAATAATAATAATAATTAGGGGGGCCCAACCCCCCCAAAAAAAAAAAATCCGCCATTGATATGATAGTATACTAATTACTTTTTTTTTTTTGTTGAAGTACATATTTAATCCTTAAAATTATATCGAGTTTAAGTCTAGCCTCTTAAGGTTAAGAAATGAATTTTCAGTCACCCAATCTTAACACGGTTAATCTCATTAATGGAAAATTCTTACTTATCGAATTTAAATAGTGACTCTATATTTAAATACAAACAAACCCTTGGCAACAAAACATTATTAAAATTTAATCACTTAGGCTACGTTTGCGAGTTTCATTTTGGAGGGAAATGAAAGGGAAAGGAGGGCTTTGGTAGTCCCTTCCTTTGTAAATTAACAAAGGAAAGAACTACCAAAGCCCTCCCTTCCCTTCCCTTTCCCTCCAAAATGAAACTAACAAACATAGGGTTTAGGGTTTGTTTAGTGTGAGGGGAGTGGATTGAAGGGAAAATGCTAAACAGGGCATGATTAAAATTTAAATTATCTATTTCTGGGCAGGAAAAAAAATAATTTATCTATTTAATTCTGTAAAGCCCCAAACTATATATTCAGCCTATTAAGGGTTGACTTCGAATACAACATACGAAATGTAAATAATTCAGTTGTTCACTTCATAATTTCAAAGTTAGTCTCCTTTATTTATTCTTGAGAACGGTAATTCCCATCTTCCAAAGTATGTTTTATTCATATAGCACCAAAATTTATGATGCTCATTCTTAGAAGCCAAATGTATTAGCTTTCGAATCTAGTCAACAAATTAATAGTAAAACATTTGATATAAAATGTATAATTCAACTTTTGACGTCTTCTGGAAAGATTCAAATTTTGACGACTTCTAACCTGAAAACATTCAACTTTTGACGCCTTCTAACCTAAAAACAAACACGAGAAATCAAGCCTCTGCACACTCACACAAACACATATAAGAAGATCACCGGCTATGAGTATTATCCAAAGTTATTAAATCCGGACCAGCTATTGAACCGGTTTGGGTAGTAGGTTAAAGGTCAGTAGGTCATATTAGAATCAAACCAGAGCTAACATGAGACTAGACTAGTAAGGAAGTGAATTTGAACGAAAACGTTTCTTGGAATGGTTTTGGAATTTGATAATTTTTGAGGGTCAAATGAAATATATTTGAGTTATTCTTTTTGAATTAGAAAGTAAACATCACAAGCTTTCCAGAGAGTCTTAATTTATAGTTTTAGAAAATATATAAAATTAAATATGAGTTTTTGAAGTCACGGAATTCTTAATAACAAGTGAACCATTTAAACTAGTCGAACTAAACCGGTTTGATGACTGACTCATGAGTTTGTGGTTGAACCGATCAATCCTGTCTGGTATTAATTACCATGATATTATAAAGTTTCTAGCTGGCCTGCGTCATGGACTTTATTCTTCCTTCCACCACCAAATAAAAATTCACCACTTACATATGCAACGGTTAAGGTGACTTTTGATTTATCGGATAAATTAAATATCTAAAACAAATAGAGATATTATATCTCATTTGATTTTTGAATAAAGATATCATTATCTATTTAATTTAAATTGAGATATCGTATCTCAAATTTAATTAAATAGATAGATATTATTTCTCGGATTTAATTTATAGAGATAAATTAAATTAGAAGACTTTTAATTTGAATTAAATAAATACATTAGATTAAATCTATTAGATAGATTTAATTAATATATTTTTTAATTAAAATTCAAAATTCAAAATTAATGGGGATTAATTTTGAATATAATCGTCGATGGGTTTAGAAAAACCTACAGGACTTTTAGTCGAGTGTATTAGAAAGCCGCCAGAAACCCTAGTGCGATAAAGAGAGAGAGGCGCAGTTCGAGGCGCTAGCACGCTGCCGCGTCCGTGTTCGGAGATTGTTCGTGTGGATACCGGTAGAGGAAGCCGATTCTAAGAGTCGTCTTCTGCTGATCGAGAAGGTAGCCCACTAGTTCAAAGAGAACGAGACGCGAATGAATTCACTACAATTTGGGTTTTCTTGATCACCATGAGAAATTGTGCGTAAAGGTTTGTGTAGATTCTTGAGCTACTAGTTCGCTAAAATCAAAGGAAAACCTCCTACTCCAGATGATTCCGAACTCTATAAGGTACGATTCGGGTTCCTTAACCTTGATTTAAACGCGCCTGAGTGATCCTCCGGATGGGATTCGTAAGAAATTTTAATCCGTTGCGTGTACGGATCCCAACATTATCTTCACTGAGATTCTAGACTAAAAATTATACACAGAGATCTAAAGGCAAGCAACATATTGTTAGATGCCAACTTGGATCCAAAAATATCAGATTTTGGCTTGGCAAGGATTTTCTAAGCCAACGAAGATCAAGTTAACACAGGAAGAGTAGTTGGAACCTAGTAAGTTTTAATTCACTGTCCACTAATATAATAACCAAAAAAAAAGTTGTATGTACTTTTATAATTAATAGTTTTTCTCAATAATGCAGTGGTTATATGTCACCAGAGTATGCAATTGAAGCACTGTTTTCTGAGAAATCCGATGTGTTTAGTTTTGGAGTTTTGCTATTAGAAATTGTTAGTGGAAGAAGAAACTCAAGCCCTTCTAAAAATGAGGATTCTCTCAGCCTTATAGGATTTGTAAGTCACTATAGTTCATTCTTAACTTTACTTTTCAATGCTGTTATATGCTACTTATACGTTTCTATTTTAGACATGGAAATCATGGAATGAGAAGAATGTTGCAGCACTAATAGACCCTAGAATATATGATGCCAACTTGGAGAAAGATATACTAAGATGCATACACATAGGGCTTTTATGCGTGCATGAACTTGCAAGAGAGAGGCCAACTATGAGCACTGTGGTTTCCATGCTTAGCAGTGAGATTGTAAATCTTCCTACTCCGAAACAACCTGCATTCATCCAATGGCAGAGTTTGTTGTTTTCAGCATCCACTAAAGAAAGTCAAAGAATGTTTTCAAACAACAGTGCTGACATTACAGAGATTGATGGCATATAACTACAATACCAAACTTTGAATGATATAATTTAGAAATATTTTTATTCTTGCGTATATGTACATAGCTATAATATTCCAGAAGAAGAAATTTCTCCTATCCATGAGTTTTAATGTTTTTGCTACATCAAAACATGTAAATTCTTCTTTTACAGACCAGTGATGTCAAACACAGTGGCTAATAGTTATACCTTTCTGCAAGATGCAATTCTGTCGACAGGGAAATCAGATGTGCAAACGCTATGCAGTGCAAGAGGTTTAAGCTTCCAAAATTAAGTGGGCCAATGTTTATTTTGAATTTAAAGTGCAAATAAGTTGTCAGTTTTCTCTTATATAGATTGCGACTTTTTCTCTGAACTCTCTCTCCCTCGCACAAAACCTTAACCCCCTTTCTTCACTATAGCTCCTACCTCGGCGGCGGCTTTGCCGCCGGCGAGCCTCCTTTCAAGCCACAACCACGACAGAAGACCAGATCGGTCCTTGATGAGTGTGGATCAGGCGGGTTTTAGGTTGGAATGGAGAAATAGAGCGGCGGCCTTCCTTCTTCTACGGCGCCGGCTCTCCTCTGGTCTCCCTCCTCACCGTCTTCCTTGCTCCAACGACCCTCTGTTTTCTGGGTGTAGCTGTGGCCCTCTCTCATCTCTGGCGGTGGGAGTTTTTGCTTCGACGTCTGCTTCAATGGTGGTCTCTGGCTCGTCGAAGGTCTCTTGCTTGACAGTGGCCTCTAGCTCGACAGTGGTCTCCTGCGCGGCGGTGGCCTCTGGCTCGTTGGTGGTTTCCGGCAGAGGGGGTGTCTTTATTTTCCTTTTCATTTCATTGGAAGGGTTTTATGAATGGTTGCTACGATTTTGTGCTTTATCTATGAGAGGACCATTTCTAGGATTGTTCGATGGGGGCAAATCCATATCACTAATGTTAGCCAAAATATGTTTGGTGGGTGGTTGATGTCACCAAGCTCGCTTCAATGAAGGAGCAAAAGTAGTCTTAAAGACTTTACTTGTCTTTTTTCTTCTGAGGTTGGGTGTTCTCTGTCCTGTACCCCAAGTAGGGGTGATTATATAGCTGTTCTATCAACCTTTTCTTATAAGGATGTGTGCCCGATCGGGTGGGTTTTGCAACCAACACCTTCTTTCATGTCCTTTCTAACCTTGGATGTCCAGAAAGCCAACGAAGTCTTTGGAGTTACTTTTATTCCTATTTATTTTGTGGTGACTAGCTCTTTTTACATTTGGTTTGGTGTTGTTGTATTTGGTAGTCTTCTTACTTTGGTTTGTTGTTGTTTAGTTTGTTGTTGTAATCGTTTGATGTGTTGTAGTAGTTTGGTGGCTTCGGCCTGTTGTTATGTTGTATTGTGCTTTCAATTTTGTTGTTGTACTCTTATGTATCTATGTATTATTATGAAGTGGTAATGGAATACCTTCTTTGAGCAAAAAAAAAAAATCTCTTATATAGATTTTTGAAAGTCAACAAACCAAGCTTAGTTTATTAATGAGCATAAATATTAAAACGTAATTTTTAAAAAAAGACGTGGAACAAAAAAACATCAAAAAGAGAGAAAACACAGAGAAACAAAAATTCTTCTTTGCTTATATTGTGCTTTCGGCTGTGGAAAAAATAATAAAGAAGAAATACACTTTCTCTAGTAACTCCTAATTGTTATCATGTGGGATATGGAAATTTGAGAACATCATACCTCTGCCAAGGTATGTGTTCCGTTCAGAGAACAGAGCTTATTGGACTTGACTAGGTTTCAAGCCTAGAGCCTACGTACCCTTTGAAGGGATCAAAGTCCACGTAGTTCGATGTATACTTGGAGGCGATATGCCAAGGGGTGGTGTGTGTGCTCTGTGTGACAGATTGTAAAGTGAGCATGAGTTAGAACGTGTGCACCTGGTTAGTCAGCCTTTGCATTTATAGTGGTGGCCGAGGCGTATATCTCGGCCTAGCACAGTATCCGGGGCCGAGATATTTGGGGCAAATATCTCGGAATGTCGGTTAGGATAGATCCTATCTTGTTAGGATACCGGATCTATCCTGCTAATACGCCAACTATGCTTCCTGGTCCTATTAGGCCGTAACATGGATTTGGGGATTTGGGCCGGTCCGTAACAGTTGCCCCCCAGCTTGGTCGTTCAGGGCTCTGGATGGCCGAGGTGTTCGCTGCCCCCAGCGTCCGTTAAGGCCCAGGGTCTCTGCTTCAGTTGGACCGGCCTACAGCTGCCACGGCCTTTGATGTAGTTTTGGGTCCGGAGTCTGGTTTCTTAGGACTTAGGAGGATTCAACTCTCGCCAGCGTGCCAAGAGTGGCATACTTTAAGTGGCCGGGGTGGTTGTGCGATCCGTTCTGGCCAGCGACGCCTGCCGATGACCTCAGATCCGTTTCTCTTGCCCTTGACATTTGGCCTGTCGCTCAGGATTCCCTCCGTACGTGCCATAATTGCAGTCTTACACTTGGCATGCCCTGGTTGGAGGAAACCTGCAACCGCCACGCCTGCACGCATCCCGATGTTCATGCACATTTAATGCGCTTACGTCGTGTTGTTCCAATCCCGTCGTGTCCAGGTCAAAAGACCCTTTTGCCCTTGACGCTTGAATGTTCTGGGTTAACCAATTAAGTAAGTTTCTCTCTTACCTTTTCCCGCTATTCTCATTTCATCGACTTTTTCCTGGTTTCTCTCTGAGTTCATAGGATCGCCTTCTCCAACGAACCTTCGCCGTTCTTCACTTCCAGCACTCAAGCTTCCCTTATTTTACTCGTACAGGTATTCCGTTCACTTTCTTTTACATTTCTTCAGTATTACTCTGCATTTTTCCGTACACATATACACATGTCCTTTGATCTGTCGCTTGTGTTTCTGTTGTTATCCTTTCTGGATCATTTGTCGAACTTCTTGGGTTCTCTGGGGCGTTTCCTGGGTTTTTCCTGTGTTGTCTTACCCTGAATACCTCCCTACATTTGCTCTTCTTTCGACATAAGACCTCTAGTTTTCAGGCTCTTAGTTCTTCCCATTTGACTAGAGGTAGAAGTCTTCCTAGGCCTAGAGCAGTGTTGTCGCCTGAAGAAGAAGTGTTTCTTCGCACACGCTTCCCCGAGCTTCCTATTGGGTTCTCGGGAGCGAGCTTCCTGAAACGGAGAGGTTGGTCCCTTTGCGCCGAGGCAATGTTGGTCATCCGAGACGCGTCGGACTGCTTCCTCCAGTTGTAAGGGCTCCGGTTCCCCCTCTTGTTCGCCCTACAGCACGCGCTATTCCCCTCGCGCTGCCTGTTGGGGCCGAGGTCGGCAACCCATCCAGACTCGGGTCTCCTGCTTTGCTGGCTCAGCCCCTCAACTTCTATAAGGGTCCTCGTCCTGTAGTCTCGGATCCTTTACCTGAAGGGTATCTCAGCCCTTGTTGGGACTGCATTGCCGAGAGCTCCCTTCTCATAGCAAGTGGCGAGGACGCAAGGGCTTCTTCAATACTGGGTTCCTGTCAGCATAGGCCTCCATCGGGGCTTTCCTCTAATGCCATCCTTCGTCCGAGTCTGCCTACTTTTTCGCCCGCTAACATGCTTGTGCCAGGTATTCCCGCTTTTGCTGATCTCAGTATTTTTATTTTGTTTATAAGTAAATGGCCCCAAAGTATTCTCCGTCCGGCCAAAGGTCCGAGGAGTCGAACTCTTCTAGTCCTCCTGAGGATCTATGTCGGCGATATAACTGGGTGTCGCACGAGGTCCTGAAGACTCGTTCTCTGATGTCGAAGGCCAATATCACCCGTCTGAAGCTGCCTGAGTTAGAAGGCTGTGCTTGTATACCTGCGGGGGCTGAGGAGCCTATCTGCTCAGGTCGTGAAGCCAGGTCCACTAACTTCTTTTTCTTCTATTGGGACTTCTTGACCCAGATTCGAGTTCGTTTCCCCTTCACTGAGTTCCAAATCTCGGCCCTGACCTGCTTAAATCTCGCGCTGTCACAACTTCATCCAAACGGGTGGGCCTATCTGGTGGCCTTCGAGAAGTTATGCAACTCGTTTCTGAGCCCCATCCCATGTACGACCAACCTCTTTTTTTATTACTTCAGCCTTTTCACCCCCGGTTCGCCCAAGGAGAGCGAGAAACTCAAAGGATTGATTTCTCTTCGCAGCGAATCGCATAGGAAGCTTATGTCGGCCTTCTCGGATTCTTTTAAGCATTTCAAGAACGCCTACTTCAAGGTCGCGGCCAAGCCCGGCCAACAGCCTTGGTTTTTAAAGGGGGTTGAAGGCCCAGATGTGAAGTGAAGGTTTACTCTTTACTGGCAGGATGGGCATTATACTAAATCGCCAATGTCCTACTTAGTTGGTGATGACAACCTTCTGCCTGAGACCGTCCCTTCCGTCCCCCGGCTGTCGGCCTTCGTGAAGGAGTATGGGGTTCAGAGTGCGGCCTTCTTTATGACTGGGGCTAGTTCAAGGCCGACCCCCTCCACTTGTAGGAGTCACTTTTTGTTTTTCTTTAGATCTTTGCATGACGTATCAGTTCGATTTCTGACCCTTTTTCATCTGTTTCTGCAGCTCAACATATGAGGGACCTTCCGCTCTACCTTCAGAGATGTCGCTTCGTCCCCTAGCAGTCAGACTCAGAAACGGGGAGCCCCAGTTGATGCCGCTGCGCACAAGGCCCCTACTGATCCGTCCGTCGCAAAGAAAAGCAAGGCCTCGGTTGGTCAAGGGTCTGTTCCCTTCGTCCTGTCCGGGCCTCGCCAGGGGCTATCCCCGAGGTATCCAAGGGGAAAGAGGTCGTAGTGGAGCCTGTTGATGAAGATATTCTGGACACCCCCTTGGTTTCGAAGCTTCTGCCGCCACCTCCTCCTCTTCCTCCGCCGTCCAGTCCTTCCTCAGTACTCCCTCGCGACCTCCTCTGGGACAAGGGAATGGTCCCTGAGGTGGATGTCGCCTTTCTTCCGCCCCGGCACTTTATGGAGAACCGGCCCCTGTCCCCGCCCGGCTTGGATGAGTTGCATTAGACCCAGTGGCACCTATGCCGGTCTGTCGGGTTCATTTAGGCTCTCGTTTTGGTGAAGGAGAAGTACGCCCTGGTTGATGCGGAGAACAAGAAGCTAAGGGCCTCCCTGGCCGTGGTGTAGGCTAAGGTCAAACCTTCAGAGGAGGAGTGGGACACGGCCAGGGCGGAACATGATGTTTCCAAGGCCGCTGCTGTACAGGCGGAAAAGGAGCTTCAGCTGTCCCGGGAGAGGGCGGAGAAGTCGGCGAAAGAGTGTGCCCGGGGCAAAAAGGCGTTGGAGGAGACTCTATCAGCCGTGAAGTCACTTTAGCAACAGCTGGCCTCCCTATCTTCGGATCTTGAGTCCACCAAGATGGCCCTTTCCGCAGAGCGGGAGGCACACCAAGTGACGACCGACGGGTTACTGCAGACCGCTAAGGACTGCTTTGTGGAGGCTCTGTCCCAGATTCGGGTCCTGAACCCCGGCGTGAACCTGAATGTGGACGGGTATGACTTCCGTGCCTTTATGGACGAAAGGGTTCTTGTCCCGTATAAATCTCCACCAGCCGAAGGGTCCCGTGCTGAGGGCGAGGAGGTGGTGGTAGAGGACGAGGCCGAGGGAGGGGGTACGGAGGCCGGGCCATCTAGCTAGTTTTTCCTTCATAAGCTTTTCTGTATTTTTTGGTACTTTTGGGTGTCTGAGCCGTTATTGTAAACTTTGACACATTCTGATTTATTTTTATGATCCTTTTGCCAAGTTGTTTAATTCCCAAACTTAGCTTAGGAATTAATCGACTGTAGTGAATAGGAGTCGGTTCACTCGACTAGCACTTTAGTGTGGGTTCGGCCAGCACTTTAGTGTGGGAGGAAAAGGTAGGGTTTTTTGTTTTTAACCTCAGGGGTTTTTTAACTTCAACCGCACTACCTCTCTCCAACATTTGAATAGTCGGATTCTAGAAACCGACCCAAAGGCGAAACTGCCACATGTTCAATCTGAGGTTTCCCTTACTTCAAATTTTACATTTTGACCTGATCAGGGTCGGCATGGCAGTCCGCTTGCTTAGGTCGGGCGAGCGTTGACGCGTCAATTTCGTGAAGGCCACGTATGGTGCATTCGCCGAGCTCTAACCAATGCCTGTCGGAGTACAACGGTCGGTTTCATACATCTAGATGTTTTTGTTAGTGACCGGGTACACAACCTCAGAGTCAATTCTTGGTCCGGCCTTAATGGCCTCGGTCTCCAAGTTTTTGGCCAGGCTTAAGAGCCTCGGCTTCATGCTTAAGCAGTCATTCGCGCGCGTTGATAAGTTTCCTTGGAGGGATCCTTTATTAACAAAATAGCCCAAAAAGAGCTTTACGAAAAATCATAAGTTAATCAATGGAAAAATAACCGAAAGAAGACTTAAGCTAGGAAAAACTTTAAAATGCCCAAACAGTGGTGTTGTTGGCTTCTTAGCTGAGTGGAGATCTAGCTGTAGTAGATCTTTAATTTGTCAGCGTTCCAAGTCCTTTTAACCGGCTTCCTTGCCAGGGTTTCGAGGACATACGCTCCTCCGTCGAGTTTTTCTTTGATGCGGTATGGACCTTCCCAATTTGCCGCAAGCTTTCTGTCCTGGGCATTCTTGTTGCGTATGTCGGCCTGTCGAAGTACTAGGTTACCTCAGTTAAAGGACCATGGTCGAACCTTTCGATTGTACTTAGCGGCTAGGAGTTGCTTGGAGGCTAGTTCCCGGCAATGTGCCACGACACGGACTTCGTCGATGAGGTCCAGGTCCGTCTTCAAAGTGTCATCATTTGATGTATGTCCTTCATACTTGGCTCTTATTTTCCTCCACGATGGCTGCCCAATCTCGACCGGGATCATCGCTTCACATCCATAGGTTAGCCGGAAAGAGGTCTCCTGAGTTGAAGATTGTATGCTCGTCCTATATCCCCACAGGACGCTGTGAAGTTGCTCGGTCCAGTTGTTGTCGGCCTGCAACATGCATTTCTTCAGTCCGTCTAGGATGATTTTGTTGGCCGACTCGGCCTGGCCGTTGGACTGAGGGTGCTCAACCGAGGAGAAGTGTTGCTTAATGTCTAAGTTTGACATCAAGGCCTGGAATCTATGGTCCATGAACTGGGTCCCATTATCTGTGACGACTTCAGCCGGTATCCTGAATCGAGAGATAATGTTATGTCGAAAGAACCTCATTACCCTGGCTGAGGTTATGGTCGACAACGGCTTGGCCTCAATCCATTTGGTGAAGTAATCGACGGCGACGATGAGCTATCTACACTGCCCTTGAGCGGGTCTGAATAGACCAAGGATGTCCATCCTCCACTTGTAAAAGGGCCAAGGGGCCGACATGCCCTTCAATTCAGCTGGTGGAGGCCATATAATCCTGGCGTGTTTCTGGCAACTGTCACACCTTTTGGCTGCCTCCATCACGTCATGTTTCAGTGTCGGCCAATAGTAACCGGCGCGCAGAGCTTTTCGGGCCGAGGCCTTGCCCCCATGTGGTGGCCATTGCTTCCTTCATGTAGCTCGGCCAGCACATACTTTGCTTCAGAATTACCCAGGCATCACATCATTGGGCAATGCAACCCCTTCCTATAGAGCTGGTCGTCAACCATGATGTAGATGGCGGCCTCTCTGATCAACTTTTTCGCTTCTGTGGGGTCGGTTGGGATGATGCCCCTTTCTAGGTAGTCTTCAATCGGCTTTCTCCAGTCAGTGTTCGTAGCAATGGTCATCATGCAGCTGGGTTCGGCCAAATTCTGTTGGATCACGGTTCTGTGACTGTCCAGTCCCTTTGTGCTTGCCAGTTTGGAGAGGATGTGTGCTCTCGCGTTCTCTTCTCTCGGGATATGGGAGACAGTCACTTCGTCAAATTCGGCCATGACCTCCTTGGCCTTGTTTAGGTACTTGGCCAGTAGGGGTCCTTTTGCTTGGTAACTGCGGTCAATTTGTGTGGCAACCAGCTGTGAGTCGGTGAACACCTTGACTCGTGTCGCGCCGTTATCCTTAACCTGGAGCAGTCCGACCAGGAGGGCCTCATATTCTGCTTGGTTGTTGGAGGTTGGGAACCTTAATTGGAGGGAGTGTTCGGTGGCGACCCCCTGGGGGCTTTCGGCGATGACTCCTGCACCGCTGCCCTTTGCATTAGAGGATCCGTCTACGTAAACCTTCCAGGTCCCATCGCTCGCTATGGCCGGGGTCAGCTCTCTGATAAAGTCTGCCAGGGCCTGCGACTTGATCGCATGTCGGGCTTCAAAAGTAATGTCGAACTCGGAAAGCTCGATCGCCCAATTCGTCATTCTTCCCGCTAAGTCTGGCTTGTGAAGAATCTGACGCATCGGCTGGCTAGTAGGACCGCAATTCGGTGTCCTTGAAAGTATGGTCGAAGCCGTCTTGCGGCCGTGAGCAGGGCGAAGGCTACTTTCTCCAGCTTTTGGTATCGGAGTTCGGAGCTCTGTAAGGCCTTGCTCACGAAGTAGATAGGCATCTGTCTGGCCTCAGTTTCTCTTACCAAGGCGGCGCTCACGACCTCATCCCCAATTGATAAGTATAGGAACAAGGTCTCCCCTCGCTCCGGCTTTGTGAGGACCGAGGGGGTTGCCAGGCACCGTTTGATTTTTTCGAATGCCGCGTCGCAGTCCGGATTCCATCCCCCATGTGTTTCCTTCTTTAATAACTTAAAGAAAGGCAGAGCTTTCTCTGCCGACCTGGGCAAAAACCTTGTTAAGGCGGCCCGTCAATTGTTGAACCTCCTTCTTCGTCCTCGGGGCTTGCATCTCTAGGACGGCCTTGCACTTATCCGGTTTAGCTTCAATTCCTTGGTTTGTCAACATGAAGCCCAAGAATTTTCCAGCCGGAACTCCAAAAGCACAATTAGCCGGGTTCAACCTGATTCGATGTCTTCTTAGTTTTTCAAACGTCTATTCTAGGTCCCGGATGTGATCCTCTGGTAGTTTCGACTTCACGATCATGTCATTAATGTAGACTTCAATGTTGCGGCCGATCTGATCTTCAAAAACCCAGTTCATCATGCACTAGTACGTGGCTCCAACATTTTTCAAACCGAATGGCATGACGTTGTAGCAGTAATTTGCCTTGTCTGTCATGAAGGCGGTCTTCTCCTGGTCGTCTAGGTGCATGGCGATCTAGTTGTATCCGGAGTAGGCGTCCATGAAAGAAAGTAGTTGGTATCCGGTCGAGTTGTCAACGAGCCGATCAATGTTTGGCATCGGGTAGGAATCCTTCGGACACGCCTTGTTCAAATCCTTGTAGTCGACGCACACCCTCCACTTGCCGCTTGGTTTTAGAACCATAACGACATTAGAGAGCCAAGTCGTATACTGCACTTCTCTGATAAAGCCGGCCTCTAGGAGTTCTTCAACATGGCTCTCGAGGGCTTCCTGTCTGTTGGCCGCGATGTTCCTCTTTTTCTGAGCTACTGGTCTCGACCCCGGCCATATATCGAGTTTATGGCAGCAAAAGTGTGGGTCGATCCCAGGTACTTCGGCTGATGTCCAAGCAAAAACGTCCTGGTTTTGCCTCAAAAACTTGATCAAAAGTGCTTTCAAGTCTGGGTTCATATCTCCCCCGATTTTAGTCGTTTTGGAGGGATCCGTCCCCAGGGTCAACTCCTAAAGCTCTCCTTCCGGCTCTGGCCGTGGATTTTCTGGCTCCTGGAGATCCAATTCTACCATATTAATTGGTTGTCGGTGTCGGGCATCATCTGTGCTCTCATTTATCTCCTCTTCGTGTCCGAGCCGAGGCGGGGATGAGGGTCCTCCTTCCTCGACCCAGAGGGCCTCGAAATAGCATTGCCGCGACTCCTTCTGGTCTCTGGTCACTTCGACCAACTGGTTCTTGTCGTTGATCATCTTCAGTTTTTGGTGTTTGGTGGACACCAGCATGTCCCAATTGTGAATGGTCGGTCGCCCCAAAATAATGTTGTAGGGGGAGCGGAAGATGGCCACTATGAACCTTACGCGTTCAGATTTAAATGCTTCCTTAGATCCAAGGGTTAATCTGAGGTCGATGTAGCCCTTTGGGAAAGAGCGCTCTCCATTAAATCCGATCAGTGTGGTCTTGCACTGCTTGAGATCTTCCACGTCGAGGTGCGTCCTTTTGTAGGCGTCCCAGCTTATGATGTCGGCCGAATTTCCTGCGTCCACAAAGATCCGTTTAACTCGACAATTCACGAGGGTTCCGGTGATTACCAGTCCGTCCTAGTGGCCGGGAATGACGTCGTTCAGCTCTTCATTGGTGAAGACCAATGGGGGCGGTTTCGGCTTTGCTGGATCGTCCTTGAACTTGGGGAGGTCCCTGACTATCAAGACCTCCCGCAGGTACTTCTTTCGCTGGCTCACCGTGTCTCCTCCTCCACCAAAACCTCCACTGACCACGTCACAGTGGAACTCTACCTCGGGAAATTCGTCACCAGAGTCGGGCTTGTGCTTCTTCCGAGCGTCCGTGGTCGGGCTCCTACTGCGGCCGCCCTGATTCCGCTTGTCGTTTGACTTGCCCTGGGTTTTGATCACATACTGGCTAAGTTTCCCTTCTCTCACAAATTTCTCCATGGCATCCCGTAGGTCATAGCACTCATCGGTTGTGTGTCCGGAGCAGTCGTGGAAGGTGCAATACTTCAAGCGATCCGTATTCGAATGACCTCTTAGCGACCTCGACTTGTCAACTTTCTTCATGTCGGCCTAAGCCACCTCCTTCCACAACTGTGATCGCGGGACATTTAACGGAGTGTAGCTGTCATACTTCGGTTTGTTGTCCGTCGTCTCAGCGACCCTGGGTCGACTGTCTCTGTTATGCCTCCTAGGCTCGCTCTTACGCTTATTTGCTCGATCTCCGGGGTCGGGGGAGGTATTCCTTACCCTCTCGGGCTCATCAGCGTTGGCGGCCTCCATTTTCTCCACGTCCAGGTACTGTTTTGCCCGGGTGTAAAATTCGGTCGAAGTATAAACCCGGTTCTTGCATAGGTTCCTGGCCAAGCGTGACGTCGGGTCCAAACCATTGACAAGGCAGTGTACATGGACCTCCTCGAACAGGGATCGTACTTGCATGGCTACGTCTCTAAATCGATCCAAGTATTTTTGCAGCGTCTCACCCTTTTTCTGCTTCACCTTACTCAGCGTGAATTGGGACTTCGGCTGCTTCTTGGTCGTGGCGAAGTGTAGCTCGAATTTGCGTCCAAGGTCCTCGAAATCCCGAATGGAATTGTCGGGGAGGTTGCTCAGCCATTTATGGGCCGGTCCGGTCAGAGTAGCCGAGAAAAGGCGTTGAACGACCGGGCCGCTAATTGACTGGACCCACATTAACTTCTCGAAAATCTCCAAGTGGGTGCGCGGGTCCTGCGTCCCATCGTACTTCAGAAGGTCGGCCAGGTCAAAGTTTTTTGGATAAGGAGCCGTGGCCGTTGCCCTTGAGAATGGGATCCTGCCAAATCCCGTCAGATACTTTGGTTTGAACTCCCGGGGTGAACCGTGCCGGGGTGTCCTATTTGCCTCCCTGCGTTCTCCGGAGTCATGTTCCTGACCATCACGATCTCGATCGTTGCCTCGGTCCATACTATGATCATGGTGTTCTGAAGGAGATGGGTGGTCTCGGTTCGGACTCGCCCTCTTTTTGCCTGTGACTCCGCGTCTTGTCCTCAGTTCCGGAATACTAGATGAGCTGCTACTGTCAGTGATGGCCTTCTCTTTTCCTTTGCGGGACTCTCGCCGGAAATAACGTTCAAGTTTCTCCTCGATCATGCGGTCGTAGGCGAGGAAGTCTTCCTGTCGTTGCAGATCATCCTGCTTTTCTTTATTCTCGAACCTCTAGAGGAGTGACTCCTGCGTCCTCCGAAGGATGCAGACGTCGGCTTCTACCGCCAAAACGTATAACACCCCAACTTTTCTAAAGCATTTTCGAAATTATTTGATCAGAGTTCAAAATAATTTAACTAGAGTTGAGCAACGAAATGATTTTAAATACAGAGTAACTGATAATCAACCACTGTAGTGTACTGGTTTGTTGATACAAAGAGTTCGAAAGACTATACATATCTACAGGACTTTCTCCAGCTAGTCCTTCTGCCTGCTGCTTACCCTTGTTTCTGTTTCTGTTCACTCCGAAAATCCTGAAGCTACAGTAAGAGCTGAGGTTCAATACCCATTGAACCTCAGGTAACGGTTAACCTCATGTTTATGTATCAAATATGTATGACAGATATTCATGTCAAAACAGCAATAATCACATACATTATTCTCATATTCACATAATAACATAACACAGCCACTGCAATATGCATGTTATTATAGTCTGCACTATTCACCAGTGCCACGGTGTACATCCGTGTCCTCAGCGCTAGGAAAACATAACGGCGTTATCAAGACTATAACCCGTATCAAGTTGTATGTGTATGATCAATTTTCAAAAACAGAATTTCAGACTATCTATCACATATAAGCATACCATAAGCATCAGAGTTAAGGTTACAATACGCGTCCGTACCTTCCTTCCACGTGAATAGTAAATTACTATTCATGTATACGGCACTATTCACGTATACGGCACTATTCACGTATCCCCAAACTTCCTTTGAATCTGACTCCGGAATCCTCGGATATCCTATAATATCATTTTTATCAGTGACCATTAATTTTCAGCATTTGCGGAAACTATGTTGGATATTCACTATTCATGTGAATAGTACCAGTAAAAATATTTTTACCGTGCCGGTAAATATTTTTTACTGTGCCAGTAAATAATATTTACTGTCCAAGGATAATTCTTTTCTGATGTGACAGATCAGACTAAGCTGCAGCCACAGAGCATACTCAGAAAAACTCTATCTGGCATTTCTACTATAATTACCAAAAGAAACTACCAAATATTAAGACTAGAGACCAAAGAACTTACCCTTGAAGTTCCTGCTCATTCTCTCCAGCTTCAAGAACTTTACTCTAAACTCTCTCTCTAACTCTAAGAATTCTCACTCTTCTCTTAAACTCAACTGTTGTTCTCTGAGTTTGGTGTGAAGAAAATGAAGAAATGAAGCCTCTATTTATAGTGAAAAAGCATGACACTATTCATACTTTATCAGGTCAGATTTTGGCTGTTGGATCTTGACTTTAAACATGGCTTCATCTCAACCGCCCAATCCATTTGCTTACGTCATCGATGACGTCATCAAGATGCTTACGTCATCGATGACGTCATCATGACGATGACACTTTCTTACTCTTTTGCATTTATCCTATAAAGATTCCCTGATCGGTGTTCTAATCGCGTTATATTA
Organism: Acacia crassicarpa; assembly: GCA_034222035.1. Taxonomy (NCBI): domain Eukaryota; kingdom Viridiplantae; phylum Streptophyta; class Magnoliopsida; order Fabales; family Fabaceae; genus Acacia; species Acacia crassicarpa. The sequence goes on from JAWXYG010000014.1 coordinate 910,363, forward strand.
GAAATTCTCAAGAATCCGGAAGCACAGCCTTGAAGTTCTATTTTTCCTCTTCAGAAATATCTGGGTCAACTAAATTTTTGATCCTATTTAGGGTATTCCGTAACCTGCCGAAGATTTTAAGTCGGACACTGACGGTTACAGAAATTACTTCGGGTGACACCAACTTCTAGACAAAAATTCACTGATTCATAATATGTCCAGTTGTTTACTACTTAATTCAAGGAGTTTGAGTTATGATTTATTTCCTACAGATTCCACTATCTGTCCTGCTTCAAAATATCGGTTTCAACCTATCTCAATAATCATTCCGCCGATTACGGAAATGACTTTGGAGATAACCCACTCTGAGATAGAAATTCACTTGTTTATAATATACCCTTACTTTAAAAACCTAATTCACGGTTTATTGGAAATAATTTTATTTCTATTGTTTTCCAAAGTATAAGATATTATATTATAATAATATTATTATTGAGTGGGTCCCGCGTCAAATTTTTCAAACTTCACGGGTGTTGGCAGAGGGAAATTATGTAGTCGTGGGTCTCGCATGAATAGTAAATACGTATTTATGAATAGTGAATACCGTATTTTTGAATAGTGAATACGTATTTGTAAATAGTAAATACTATTCATACCCCACAAAATACCGTATTAACCAATAGTAAATATGTATTTGTGAATAGTAATTACTATTCATATTCAAAAATACTGATTTCAAATTTGTCATTTTCAAAAATAGGGCCTAGTAGTCCTCCAAAAATAGGCTAGTTTTCAAGTCTTTAGGTCCAAAATTCAGGATGTTACAAAACGTCCCGGGCCGGTGCTACCCTTTCAGCTTCTATCAAGGGTTGATCGTCGGCGGGAGGGGAGGTTGCAATGTCAGTTACATGACCCTCCAGAGTATTCTCACGTCGGGGTAGACGCTAATCCGGCGGCTGGCTTGGCCCTGCCTGAGGTTGATTTGGCGGGGGGCCTCTGTCAGCGTGTGACGATGGATTTCTGCTGTGGCTTCTGGTGTTCGCCATTAGTGGTCACGGGGATAATAGTGTATGGTCCCCACGGACGGCACCAATGTTCCGTTCAGAGAACAGAGCTTATTGGACTTGACTAGGTGTCAAGCCTAGAGCCTACGTATCCTTTGAAGGGATCAAAGTCCACGTAGTTCGATGTATACTTGGAGGCGATACGCTAGGGGGTGGTGTGTGTGCTCTGTGTGACAGAATGTAAAGTGAGCATGAGTTAGAACGTGTGCACCTGGTTAGTCAGCCTTTGCATTTATAGTGGTGGCCGAGGCGTATATCTCGGCCTAGCACAGTATCTAGGGCCGAGATATTTGGGGCAAATATCTCGGAATGCCGGTTAGGATAGATCCTATCTTGTTAGGATACCGGATCTATCCTGCTGATACGCCAACTATGCTTCCAGGTCCTATTGGGCCGTAACATGGATTTGGGGATTTGGGCCGGTTCGTAACAGTATGTATCAAAATTCTATAATTTACAGGTTGTTAAGAAGGCCATGAATGTTTAAAAGAGTCACATCTAACATAAATTGATAGAAGAAATGACAAGATTCAAGAGTTATTGTATAATATTATGGAAAAAAAGTGTTCAGCTGTTTTATATGTCTTAGGTAGCTAAGTCACTATGAGTATTTCCAATCAGCTGTTAAGCTCTTTAAAATCACAAATAGAATGAATAATTTATCCATTATTATTCAATCAGAGACTTGCTATGACATTCCGCAAGTCAAGTCCAGGAAAGAGACAATACCTATTGGCGGTGCTCTTGGGTTTAAAGTGAGCCGCAAAAACCTCAAGAGTGCTTCGCGCAGTGTTTGATTGCATTAGAGAGAATTGAAGATATTGCCAGTAAGTTGTAACACCACAATTTAAATACCCAAAAACTCGGTCAAAATATTAAAAATACCTTCAAAAGGTTTAACAATATCCAAATCTTCTTACAACATTACCATTTTGAACAAAAACCCGTAATACATAATCAGAATAAATTTCAGAAAATATTTCAGAGTTCAGTACAAAACGGAAGTCTTAGGTTCATGGCAAATAAAATAACATAACATAATCTATTGGAGATCAAAAGAGCTTCCAGAGCTCACTCCATAGGTGCCTTCCCTTGCTCTCTACTAGAATAATCACCTGAAAAATGTTAATATGGGATGAGATTCCACGTCTCAGTAACTACTGAATATTTCTACCTTACACGAGCAAATTACATATGACAAAAATAAAAGGTAATATAATGTGAATTTAATATACTCAGATATTTTTAGATATACCGTTGTTCACATCAAATGCCTTTACAAAATACTCATCATTCTTTATTGAATAATTCAGAAATGCACTATGCACTATGCAGCCTCCCTTATATCCCCTTCCAACCGTATACCGCTGACTGGAACCATAGGCTAACATATAGTCCAATAGAAACTCATTCATTTGACTGGATGGTTTCAAGCTCACCAAAACTTAAGATACACCCGGCCAAAGGTATAGAGCTTAAATCTGGACTATGGCTCCCCTCCTTTAAAATAACAACTAAGGAGGTGTCACATGTCCCACATCTCCAATGAAATCCCGGCCAGAGGAAAACATGGAAGATGGGGCCCTGAAAAGTACCACCCACTGTGCACCGAGTGGTGGCATAAACAATTCTTATCATTCAATTCCCTCCTTACTCCACCCATCACAATACAACCGCCATGATGAATGTATTTACTCAAAAATAATGCATTATTATACCATTATATACATTGATATGCGTATTTATGAATAGTAAAATACTATGCGTATCTGTGAATAGTAAAATACTATGCGTATCTGTGAATAGTAAAATACTATGCGTATCTGTGAATAGTAAAATACGGTATATACATGAATAGTAAAATGAGTAGTAAATACGGTATACGTGAATAGTAACATGAATAGTAAATACGGTATACGTGAATAGTAACATGAATAGTAAATACGGTATACGTGAATAGTAACATGAATAGTAAATACGGTATACGTGAATAGTAACATGAATAGTAAATACGGTATACGTGAATAGTAAAAATGAATAGTAAATACGGTATACGTGAATAGTAAAATGAATAGTAAATACGGTATATGTGAATAGTAACGTACGTATAAATAGTACCTCTACAGATTTGCAAGTCAAAGTTCCCACACCAGATCTTAAAACCATAAATATTTTCTAAATATTCTTGCCAAAATAGTAAACAAACAAATTTATAATCATACATAATTCACAAGTATAAGGAAGAATATTCAGAGTTACCTGTTACTTGCTAATACCCGAATCACCAACCAGCTATTATAACTCTCAAGCAAATATCTCTACTCTATCTCTCTCTCTACCTCTCTCTATGGCTCTTAGAAGTTGTGAAGAATGAAATGAAATGGAAGGTCTATTTATAGTTGGAAAATGGGTCTTTAAGTGTAATTTTCGTCTCTGGGTCGTTTTACGTAATTTTCCTAAAAACTAAAAAAAAACTTTCCCGTGACTTGCCCTGTGAACCTTTTTTTAAAAAAATTTAATAATATTTTAATATTTTAATAATATAATATTATATATATTATTTTATTATTATAATATAATATTATTTAAATAATAAATTATTATTGAGTGGGTCCCGCGGCCAATTTTTTTTCAAACTTCACGAGAAAGTTTGCAGAGAATTATTTTTGGCCGTGGGTCCCGCAAAATACTGATTTCAAATTTATCACTTTCTGAAAATAGAGCCTACTAGTCTTTCCAAAATAGGTTTATGTTCAAGATATTAGATTCAAAATTCAGGATGTTACATAAGTGATTTGATGAATCACCGTCTTGCTCTTGATCAAAAACGGAAGAGAGAGAAAAAAAAACCGCCTTGCTTGGCGGCATGGTACAACATTTTCGCGAGGATTGTTTCCTCACCGTCGGGGACAGGGCAGCTGTTGAGGGCCTCTTCGGCTCCTCTGGTGGTTCCGTCACGGTGGGTGTAACGAACCCCCACAGATAAGGACCTGGTTCGTCCCCTCACGGCGCACCGCTTTCACCCGTGGTTGGCCAGCTCCACCAGGGCGGAATTGTCCTCCTCCTCTTGGAGGATTTGTCCCTCGAGTAAATACCCAAGGGCACCTCCCCAAGGGCTCGAACCTTGGACCTAAGGAATAAGTTCAAAGCCTAAGAGCACCTTGGTATCCATTACACTACGCATTTTATGTAACCCCCCACAGGTAAGGACCTAGTTCGTCCCCCTCATGGTGCACCGCTTACACCCGTGGTTGGCCGGCCCCACCAGGGTGGAATTGTCCTCCTCCTCTTGGAGGATTTGTCCCTCGAGTAAATACCCAAGGGCGTCTCCCCAAGGGCTCGAACCTTGGACCTGAGGAATAAGTCCAAAGCCTAAGAGCACCTTGGTATCCATTACAGTGGGCCTCCCAAGCAGAAGCAGGCCCTCACATGATTTGACTCTGACGAATCATCTGGCCGTTTGGTATAGGGAAGATTTGAGGAGGTAAATTTAACATAGAGGAGGGATTTTGGGTTAGCGGTGGTAGCGGTAGTTTAAAAGTTACCTGACCTTTGTAAAACTCAATAAGAAAAAAGACAGATTATAAATGTGATTTGTGTTTAGATTGCCCATTTAGATTTTGAAGAAGTGGTTTGTTTTTTTTTCTAAACTGATGAGTGATGAGTGTTTGGATTACTATTTGAAAATTCAATTAAGATGGAAAATAAATGAAAAGGGCATGAATCGTATTGAATACTACATATACATATTAATTGTATATATTGAGATAATAAAATTTTTAATTTTAATTTAAATTTGAAAAAATAGTTAAATGATTATTTAAAAAATTAATAAACAATAAAGTCCTTAATTAAATATATTTAATAGATAAAATTGTTTATAAAATAAAATGTGTACAAATAATACATTAGTTTCTCCTATTGCTATGCCAGACAAATTTGTCTCTGATTCTATAATGAAGACGATTCATTTGTGGCGAAGATAATGCATTGATATTTGATGAAGAACCTTTATCAAGTAGATCATCATCATCTTCATCACCCAAATCTCCTTGGTCAGCTAGTTCAAATTCCATATCAGAACTTGAAAATGTCCGAATGAGATTGTGCATAGCCATTGTTGTACAAACTATGTAGATTTGAGTTTCAAAGCTATAAGAGAGCATTTTCACAATATATTCAACCTATTCTTCCAGACTCCAAGACTCCAAATGAATAGACAGCCAAGAAAACTGGAAAGTGAAACGAATAAGGTGAACAAGGACGAGTAGATCAAGACGGAAAAATATTTTTATTCCCGTCAGATATCTACAATGAAATTGTAAACCATATATGTGAATAGTACTGTATATGTGAATAGTTCCGTATACGTGAATAGTGACTTCATGTAACATACTCAAAGAATGCTTCCGTGTATGCAAAATAATGAAGTATTTAAGGCAGGTGTTACACGGTAGGTACTCTCCTCTCAAGGGTTTAGTCGATAGATGTTCTTGGGAGCCATTTGATCCAAGATAGACCAGACACTAACCCTCAGAGGTTAGGCAATCGTGTTCCACATCAAAACAATCCCCATTGTACTTTATAACACTATCTGGGAAACAAAAACAACTACTACTACTACAAGAAAATTCCAGTATGTACCTGAACTTGATTTGTTCCCATGTCAATTACAACTGCTCCTTGTTTTAACCAATTGCCACGAACCATATTGGGTATTCTAACATCAGCTACCATAATTTCAGCTTCAGATGTTATCCATTCTGGCTTCTTCGTGAATGCAAGTATCATACTTACTGTTGCATGATGCCTCTACTTGAAATACAACAAATTAGCAATTTGCCAACAGAAACATTCTGCTCAGAAACAACATACTATACCTGCAATAGCAACGAAGTGGGTAACCCCGCAATTTTACTTCTTCATATTACAACTGCTCTTTCTCCCACCAAATTCCACTCCATGCCTAAGCAACAACTCAATGCAGCCCATAGACGCAGAAGGAATCAAGAATGGTTTTCTTCCCCTCACGGCAAGGTTTCCTATATTTAAGGAATGAAAGCCATCCACATCTTTTTTTGAACTCACGAAGTTGATGACATTTTTCTTCATTCAAATGCCTCATTAATTTCTAAAAACAAAGTCGTTAATAATTACATCCACCCTGGTTCAAATAATTCCGCCAAATTTTATTATCAGAATTTTCATGCACCAAACTTCTGTAGCTTCACCAATTTTGATCTATGAGAGATAGAAATTAGGGTAAAATACAGAAATAGCAAATGACTGCAGGCTCAGATAAATCATCTGGCCAGTGTATTGTATTAATAGGAGGAGAATACATCATTCTAGAAAAATATTCAGATATCACAATCGTACAGAAATCAAGGGCATTAATTACAATTAATTATAATTGTAATTGTAATTGTAATTAATTGTAATCAAGGGCATTAGTTACAATTAATTACAATTATAATTATATTATAAATTGATTACAATTAATTACTATTACAATTATACTATAATTGATTATAATTTAACATTCCCCCTCAAACGAGAGGGTGTGACAAGCAAACCGAGTTTGTCTCGAAAATACTCAAATTGCGACTGTGATAATGGTTTGGTAAAGCAATCAGCAATTTGATCTGAAGAAGGAATATATCTGATATCAATCAAACCAGAGGAAACCAAATCTCTAATAAAGTGTATATCAACTTCAATGTATTTACTCCGAGCATGCAACACAGGATTAGCAGCCAAAGACTTGGCACTTAAGTTATCACACCAAATCACTGAAGGAGTCTTGATAAATAATCCTATTTCAGACAGTAAGGAATTCAACCATTTAAGCTCAGCAGACCCATCAGAAAGTGATCTATATTCTGACTCAGTACTTGACCGTGAAACTACTTTCTGCTTTCTAGAAGACCAGGACACCAGATTAGTTCCCAGGAAAACACACATACCAGCCATAGAGCGTCTATCATCCAAGTCACAGGCCCAATCAGCATCCGTATAAGCAATCAGCTGAGGGTTATTGAAAGGCTTAATGTGCAGTCCTAGGTTGTAAGTACCCTTAAGATACCTAAAAATCCGCTTCACAGCTTGGAAATGAGTAGTCCTAGGATGAGATAAAAACTGACTCAGTTTATTTACTGCAAAAGAAATGTCTGGACGTGTTGTGGTCAAGTATTGTAAAGAACCTATGGCACGCCTATACTCAGTAGGATCAGACAATAATTCACCATCGCTAGAGGCAATTAAACGTCCAGTTACCATTGGAGTAGCAACCGGTGCACAATCAGACATGCCAAACCTTTTAAGGATATCAACAATGTATTTAGTCTGGTTAAGATAGATTCCCATATTGTCTCGATAAACCTCCAGCCCCAAGAAATAGTATAACGGTCCCAAGTCTTTCAGGGAAAAGATTAAATTTAGCTTCTTCACAAATTTGTTCACATACTCAGTATAAAAATAGTCAAATTAGACGTTTGCAGCAAGAACAAGGATATATCACTTCTCAGATTTCGAAATCCCCAATTTAGCAAAGTTAATCTCAAACGATCAAACCAAGCTCGGGGAGCTTATCTCAAACCGTAAATAGCTTTAACTAACTTACAGACATGTGTTGGATGATTTCGATCAATGAAGCCTTCGGGCTGAGCCATGTAGACATCTTCTTGTAGGTATCCATTCAAGAATGCGTTATTCACATCGAGCTGTCGAATCTCCCACTTGAATGTGACCGCAATTAACAGAATCACTCGGATCGTTGTGGACTTAACGACTGGACTGAAGGTCTCAGCAAAATCAATTCCAGGTATTTGCTGAAAACCCTTGGCCACCAATCTTGCTTTATGTTTGAGAATCGAACCGTCGGTCTTGTACTTGACTTTGAACACCCATTTATTATCAATTAGATTCTGACCAGTGAACGGAACGAGCTGCCACGTGCGATTACGCAGAAGAGCCTTGAGTTCTTCTTCCATGGCGTTTCTCCACTTTGGTGAAGATAAAGCTATCCGAGTTGACGAGGGTTCTGGACTTACACCGTCAGACACAGCGAGACCAATATATGGATGTTTGGGCCGGGTAATACCATCCTTGGCCCGAGTCACCATAGAGTGACGATTAATGGGTGGCCCAACTGTGTGATGATTTGGGATGTCACTGTGTTCTACAGGTCCGCTACCAGTAGAGGATGAAACAACAGACGATGTGCGTAGAGGTGAACCTTGATCAGGTGAACTTTGATCTCTTGCTTCCACACTATGTTCTACAGATCCACTACCAGTGGAGGATGGATCAATGGACGGTGTGAACAGAGGTGAAGCTTGACCTCGTGCTTCTATTGATGTATCAGATACTTCAGGATCAGAAAGCACAGGAGAAATTTACCCAGAGTCTTGATTCATTTGTATAATGAGAGGGATTGAATTCATATTTTTTGGAGTAGAAGATTTCGGTGTTTGCTGCATAAAACCTGTTTTGAAGGGAAAACTGGTTATATCAAATATAACATGCTTGGAGACAAAAACTTTACCTGAGGCACTAAGACACCGATGCCCTTTCTGCTGAGGAGCCAAACCAAGGTAGACACACCTTTGGCTATGGAATTGAAATTTATGATTATTGTAGGGCTTCAAACATGGGAAGCAGGCACAACCAAACGGTTTGAGCTCGTTGTATTGTGGCTCTGTTTTAACTAAGTGAAACAGAGGCGTATCACCCTCTAGTACTGGTGTTGGCAAACGGTTGATGAAATATACAGCTTGTTGAAAAGACTCAACCCAAAAAAATAGAGGCATCCCTACATGAGCTAATAAGGTGAGTCCCATTTCGACAATGTGCCTATACTTTCGTTCAGCTCGCCCATTTTGAACAGATGTATATGGACAGGTTAGGCGAATGCGAATTCCTTCTCCTTGTGCAATGGATATTATCGGCTTGTATTCAGTACCGTTATCACATTGAATTGATTTGATTTTTGAATCAAACTGGTTTTCGACTAGTTTTTTGAAATGTTTAAAAACATGTACAGCTTCACTTTTGTGTCGCAATGGATAAAGCCAAGTATAACGGCTAAAATCATCGAGAAAATGTATGTAAAATCGATGTCCTCCATTAGATTCAATAGGTGCTGGACCCCATAGGTCAGTGTGGATTAACTCAAGTGGTAATCTAGATTGAGAAACAGAACTTGGAAAAGGTAGTAACTTAGATTTCCCCTGTTGACAAGCTTCACAAACGAAATTGTCACAAATGGAAGCATTTGAGAGCTTCTTATTACATTTATTCAAAATAAGCTTTAAAACTCGTGCACTGGGATGACCGAGGGTGTGGTGCCACTTCAGAAATTCTGCTTCACTGCCATTGTGCTCTGCTGCCATCACCATCGGATTGCCATGACTACTTCTTTCCTTCTTCATTGGATACATTCCGTGCTTTGGAACCCCCTGCATTATTATTCTTCCGGTCGTCGGATCCTTCACATCACAACGTTGATTAGAAAAGTTTACAGAGACAGAATTATCCTGAACTAGACGATTTACACTCATGAGATTCTTAGTAGCTGAAGGAACATATAGAATATCCTTAAGATGAAGTTTAGATTGTTTGCAGGGTATAGTCACAGTACCAATGCCCAGAATAGGTCGTTGTTCCCCAGTACAAGTAGTAATATGTGACTTACCAGTAGGAATCATTTCTTCGAATTGCTCAAAGTGAGGAGTGATATGATAATTGGCCCCGCTATCCATATACCAGTCAGAGTAGGAATTTCAATTTGCATAATACGCTTGAGGAGGTGAGTGATTGAATGCTACAGATTCATCTCGATAGTAGCATGTGGCCAGCGTGTGACCAGATTGCTGACAATTAATACAGAACGGCCGTCCACCGCCGCCACGGCGACCTCCACGATAACGTCCGCCTCTGCCGCGTGAATTCCGATAGTTGTTCCTACCGCCGCGATGGTTGACAGAATCAGAGTTGTCGGTGGTGCGTTGTGCAAGATTAACAGAGGGCTGGATGCTTAGGTTGGCAAAATGACTCTGCTGAGTAAGCCGGGATTCAAAGGACAGAAGAGCGGCTTGAACTTCTACCCACGTGATAGCGGGTTGATCTAGTAGTCTCACAGCTATTGCATTATAATCCGCATCAAGACCGTTGAGTGTATGCAAAATCAAATCATCCATAGCGATCGATGAACCAGCGAGCGCGAGTTCATCAGACAGGTTCTTCATCTTGCTAAAGTATTCGTCCATTTTCAGGGAGTTCTTCCGTGTGTTGTGCAGATCAGACTTAATAACCATTACTCGAGCCTTTGTGGAAGCGCAGGTCAGCGCTTTCGCCCCATTCCAGAGATCTTCAGCAGTTTTGTGATGAAGCAATTGAGCTCCAATTTCCTGAGACATTGTGTTTCTCAGCCACCCGACTAAAAGCCGGTCAACTGAGAACCACTCAGACCAGGCAGGATTTTCCTTTTCTCCTTTCTCGCCGGAAATGACCTTCGGCGGTGCTCGAGAGGTTCCATCGATGTGGCCCTCCAATCGGTTACCTTCGATGAGAGGAAGGACGATTGACTCCCAGACCATGAAATTCACACGATCCAGCTTGATCGTGGTGGTCTGACTAGAGGAGCTGAAGAGTGAATAGGTTCGTCCATTTGAGGCAGCAGCAGAGACGACTGAGGATGCTGTCGACATACCGTGTGCTCTGGTACCAAGATAGAAATTAGGGTAAAATACAGAAATAGCAAATGACTGCAGGCTCAGATAAATCATCTGGCCAGTGTATTATATTAATAGGAGGAGAATACATCATTCTAGAAAAATATTCAGATATCACAATCGTACAGAAATCAAGGGCATTAATTACAATTAATTATAATTGTAATTGTAATTAATTGTAATCAAGGGCATTAGTTACAATTAATTACAATTATAATTATATTATAAATTGATTACAATTAATTACTATTACAATTATACTATAATTGATTATAATCTAACAATGAGACATCAAAGCAACTTATTCATAGAACGATAAGTGATTTTAGATCAAGCGAAGCCACTATTGCTCTGAATCAGAGCTTTAGATTAATATGCACAATTAATTTGTAAACTGGTAAAAAATGGAATAGAAATTACTTGAGGCAGGGGAAGTTGCACAATGATGCCATGCATAGCTGGGTCTTTTTTAAAATTGGCAACAACATCAAGAAGTTCTTTTTCTTCACAGTTTTCAGGCAACAGTGCCACCGATGCCTCAATTCCAACTTGCTTTGGGAGGAATCTCTGAGCTTCAGATCTGCGGGAGGATGAGACGCGACGACCTCTGAGATCTGCGAGACGAGAAGCGACCAGAGCTCTGCGGGAGGTTGTGAGCTCTGGAGCTCTAAGCTTTTCAGCTCTGAGAGCTCTGCGCGACGAGAGGACGGACGAGAACAATAGCAGAAACACACGCTTAACGCAATCGCAGACGCTCCACCCCAGAGTTTTTTTATTAAGCTGCGTTTTTGGGAAAAGCCAGAAAAAAGCCAAACCATCACGTTGGACTTTTTCTGCCCTTCCTACTGGACTTGCACACTCCAAAGTCCAAGATGATGAAAGATAAGTTGTTTGTTGTTTGATAGGAAGAAGATAAAAGAGTAATAATTGATAAAGAATTAGGAAATAATTATTTTACTCTCATCTTCAAAATGAAAAGGAAAATATATTTTTCCCAATATATATATATATATATATATATATATATATATATATATATATATAAAATCCTCTTATCAAGTTTAAATTAGCCTAAAATATTCTCTCATCAAATTCAAACTTGTTTAAAATATTTTCGTGCCAAGGTTAAACTTATCTAAAATATTCTCTCACCAAGTTTGAATTTCTTATGGCATAAGTTCGAATTTAATCATATTTTCTTGTATCATAAAAAAAATTATGAGAGCAAATATGTCTAAAAGCGTCACTATTCATATAAGAATTTAAGTTCCCCACCACTTTTGGTGGGATTTTATATTCTCACATTTAAAGAAAGATTGGTGGGCCTGGGGTGGTCCCAAGAACTTGAGTTTTCAGGAAGGTTTGACCAAAAAAATGTACCAAATAAGGGAACTTGCTCATCTTCTTTTCCTTTCCCACCTATTCCGTGTACCAAACAGACTTTTAGGAGTTTTTTTTTTTTGGGAAATTACTTTTTCTTTGGAAAATTGTTCCATTGGCTATTTATTTGATTCAAATTAGACTTTTTTTTTTTACCATGATTTGAAATTAGCTAGGTAGTTATATTTATATTCTTTCCACAGACGAAGAAAAATGGGAAAATCTCATATAATACTACTTAAAATAGAAAAATTTTAATTTGGGTTAGTAAATTCAATAAATCTTTAATTAAGTCATCAACTCAATTTAAAATTTTAAAATATGGGTAAAATAACTTTAATACCTTTTCCTCTCTTCTCATTAATGAGTTTTAGTACCCTTAACTTATGTTTTCCATGTATATATCAGAATTAATTTTAATACAACAAAATATGATTCGTTCAAATATATTAAGTATATCATCATAAGAATAAAAACCTACAATATTTTCAGCAAAGAGTTCATTTTATTAACATGAACATTTTTTTTAATGAAAACTTATAATATATGTCACTATAAAAAAAGATTTATTTTGGTAAATATATTAATTAAGTATGAATTTTTATATATTTTTCACACACATATATATAGGTTTTTTTTTTGGAAATTTTTGTATTGATGTAAACCGTTTTATGAAATTTTAAGTGCATTTTACATCTTTTTTCTGAAATATCCATAGAAGCATATGAAACTTAAACGCCGCTTTTTAAAAAATATAAATAATATTACTGAAGAAGTAAAAAAATTAAAATTGAAATATTAACTATATTACTATCTAAAAACTCACATTTATGTGTTAAGGAAAAATTATTCTGGTTTAGGTTAATATTGGTAAAAATGACTTTTATTTCAATTCAATTTTGCAAAGGGTGAAGTTGGTATGTGTTCTGTCCTAAGAACACAGAGATTGGACTTGACTAGGTTGTCAAGCCTAGAGCCTACGTACCCTTTGAAGGGATCAAAGTTCACGTAGTTCGCAGTAAACTTGGAGGCGTGAAGCCAGGGGAGTGGGGTGTGTGCTCTGTGTAACAGAAGGTAAATAAAGCATGAGATAGAACGTGTGCACCTGTTTAGGGTTCCCCTGTATTTATAGAGGAGTCTGGTGCGGGTATCTCCGTATTAATGGGCGATATCCAGGATTGAGAGGTCAGGGGCTGATTTGTTGGGATTATGATTGGAGGAGAATCTCCATTAATGAGATCCTACATCAGTGGGATCCTATATCCCTGCCCATTATAGCGCGGATTCTATTCCAGGCTTGGCTGGGCCGAGGTCCGGATATGGGCCTATTGGGCCGGTCCGTATGCGATATGTTTTTTTTTCACTTTTGTGTCACCTGATAAAAATAACAACTTCCTTTTTATTTTTGAAAAAATAAACTCACATTTATTTTTTTATCATTAATACAATTAATTGACTTTCAATTAAAATATATTTAATTGATATCAATGATACTTGAATTATTCTTGATTATCCTTTTATATAAAGTCACAAAACAATAATACTCTTTTAAGAGGGAAGAGAAGAAAGACTGGTGGAAAAGAGATAAGGGGTATTAAAGTTATTTTACATAGATTTTGCAATCCTAAATTGGGTTGATGACTTAATTAATGATTTGTTAATTTACCAAACCGATTTAGAATTTTTCTATTTTAAGTAGCTTTATATGGTATTTTCCCAAGAAAAATCAAGGATAAAATTAGGCATTCATAATAAAATATAAAATCGTTCATTTCTATTAAAAAAATTAATAATGAGTTATAATTACATTAACATAATTTCTCTATATCTTATAATTTTTTTTATCAAATATATGTACTCCTATCTTATAAACAAAACTTTCTCCCCGTGCGTTGCACAGATGTGTTAAAATTGTACATGTGTGTTTGCTAAACGAATTCATAACAATATCATATTATTTCAAACTAAGGTTTTGAAAAACTTGTCCATAAATAACATTTGTTGTAGTGCCATTGGATCTGTTGAATTCATCCAATATAAGTATCCTCAACCCGTTGAAACTCTTGACCCTAGATAATGCAACATATAACATCTAGGTGAAAAGACTGGACTCGGAAGGTGGAGACCTACATTGGACATTGATTGACCTTAGCTTTTGTTTATTGTCATTGCAAATGATATTATGATAAAAAATTGCCTCATTGTCAGTTTAGATTTAGATGGGTTCATATCCATTCTGTGTATCAAAATCTCTTCCCCAAAGCTTATGTCATTCAATGTCTTTGCCCTAATGGCATTCTTTCAAGGTTATGTTATTTGTAGAGTTGTACCATTGCACAACCCTACTGCTTAATCAATATTTCTTATTAACATAACTGATACACTTACTTTCAAAACCAATTTATAATAAGGTATCTCTGAGCATTTAATTGTATTAAGATATTCTATGTCATATAAATCATCTAAACTTCTATTTGCCTTATCTATACGACTTATAGAGTCAAAACTAAAATACTCTACGAGATCACCTGGCAACAAAGAACAAATGTAGTAATTCAATGTGCAACATTTTCAGTTATAGGAGTTAGAATGGACCTATTACTGAGGTAATCTTCGTCCACAACATGTTCTACTAAATTTGGGTAGGTAGGTTCACAATGCACCTAATTGTATTGCAATCATCATATTTAGAGTTTTAAAAATATTATTTAAAAAGTAATTTATTTAAATAGAGTTTAAATATGTCCTCATGTCATCCATTTATTCATTCGTCCACTTTAAAACTTTAAATCCCGTTGTTTATCAATGTGAAGCATACCAATAGAGTAAATAATATTAGACTATCAGTCTATCTATAAAACTTGGAATCGGCTAAGGTCGTCTTAGCCTTAATATCCTCTGTCGTCCTCTTCTTGAAGTTATGTCATTTTGACATAAAATGGTAGTTGCTACCCCTTTTTTTTTAAAAAAAATATATATTTAGGGTATTAAGAAAATACTTCAGGATATTGACCGATGTTGAAAAAATGTTGACGGGCAATTCATGATCTTTAAAAATTATTTTAGGATGTTAAAAAATATTTTAAGGTACTGACTGATATTAAAAATATATTCGGATATATATTATCCGATTATATATCCTACAAATTATTTTAGGATATATATTCGGATAGTATAATCCTAAAATAATTTTTCAAGATCATAAGATATTTTTTTAGTACCAACCAGTATCCTCAGTCAGTATCCTGAAATATCTTTTGAGTATCAGTCAGTACCCTAACATATTTTTTCAACATCCTAAAATATTTTTTCAAAATCATGAAGTATTTTTTTTAGTACCGGTTAGTATCCTGAAGTATCTTTTTAATACCCTGAGTTTTTTTTTTTTTTTAAAAAAGGTAGAGGATGTCAAGGCGAAGGGGACCTCAGCCACTACCATTTTGTGTCAAAACGACGCAGTTTCAGGAAGAATAGGACGGTAGAGGATATCAAGGCGTAGGGGACCTCAGCCGCTTCCATAAAACTTCCTATTTAATAAGTGAGGTTACATTTCATTCCCAACAGTAAAAAGGGTTGCACCTATCAAAATTCAATATCATTATATTTAACGTTTAACATTAAATAATATGGTTACATTTTTTTACCTTATCTAAGTTCTATCGTAAAATTTGTAGCTTAGTTTGTTGAGCTTCCCAATTTGTTTTTAACCTTTGTTTCTATTTTTAAAAAAATGTCAATCTCTATTATTTACTATGAAGATATTAAAAAAATTATAGGAAACGAACCAATTACGAAGATATTATTAAAATTAACCCATTAATAATTATTACTATAATTTTGATATCTATATCATATTTGTAAAAAGTAAAATGCATATATATTATATAATGATTGGTAAAATTATGTTGGGGATGCAAAGATACATGAATAATCAAAATAAGTTTCCATCATATTCTCAAATAAAAATCTTAAACACCCCCACCCAATTTTTGTTTTTTGTTTTTTGTTTTTTGTTTTTTTGCCAGGAACGAAGAGAAAGAATTGATGGAAGATGGTAAGGCCGAAAAGGAGAATACATATTGTTGTAGGCAACATAAAACTTTCCCAATACTTGGCTCAAAAAAAAAAAAAGATGTGAGGGGTTTGAATTTGAAATCATGATCAAAATATGGAGAATGATTGGAGCGAAGACATGGGGAGTGAAAGTTTCTTAGGAAAATCAAGCCAAAAAGTTTGAAATTGAAATCATAAAAGTCTACAATTAGCCAAATGTTCCTTTGGAAATTAAAAGTTTGAAATTGAAATCATAAAAGTCTACAGCCACCTAGGGAACGAAACCTCATTAATGTCATATTTGAAATTTTAAAATATTAATAATCAAAATGACCAACAGACATAAGTTGAGATAGGCTAATGATCTATGTTCATATATATATATATATATATATATATATATATATATATATATATATATATATATATATATACATTGATATAATTTATGTTTTGTAGCATTGTAGGCAACCAAAAAAAAAAAACTTCTGTAATACCTGGCCAAAAAAAAAAGGCTTCCTTAATATATGGAATAAGATGTAGAAAATGAAAAATATAAAGTTAAATATTGTTCCATATAATAATATAAGTATATAACCATAACTGATGTATCCAATTTATTAAGAGTTTCATTTCATTTAAATCTAAATCAGGCACAAAATCAAACAAATTATTTCATAAAAGATGTAAAATATTTGAATTTTCAAAATCTAGAGAATAAGTGGAGGCAAGGATAGTGAGAAATTCTTGGAAAGTAAACTCATTATGATGTATGTTGAAAGTTGTGATACGAGTAGGAAGTAGTCGATTCAAGAAGGAACCTTAGAGAAAACCCAAAAAAATATGAAAAAAGATCTGGAGAACGCTCTGAACCCTAAGGCGGACTCGCCTCCACTCTCGTCGGACAGCCTCCGTGCGACAAAGAAAGTGCGAATTCGGCCAGATGGTGTGGAGGAATACACGGACGAAGGGGTGGCTGGACCGGAGGGAGGGGATGTTAGGATGACCGAGACGGTCACTGCAGTAGAGGGCTCGTATCGTAGTAAGCTGCTAAATATGGGGAGCACGAACCCAGGAAGTTGCTCTAAGGGTGAAGTGGTAGTCTCGGAAGGGGATTATCGGATTGGACAGGAAGGCGATGTACCATCGATTGAATTCTCAAAGGAGGTCCGAGATGTGCTTGTGAAAGGAATGGAGAGGACGCTAGTCATTAAGCTTTTGGGTAGAACAGTGACATACGTGGACTTGATGAATCGTACCCAAGCACTCTGGAAACCGAAGGGATCATATCAGCTAGTAGATATGGAGGGGAACTTCTACTTCGCCATGTTCGATCGGGAGGAGGATTACGTGAGAGCCTTGACAAGGGGGCCCTGGACGATTTTCAGGGCGTATCTCACAGTGCAGCCATGGACCATTGATTTTGATCCTACCACCACTGCTATTTCTACTGTAGTTGCATGGGTACGTGTACCGGGTTTGGCCTTTAGGTATTACCACAAAAGTACGTTACGTGCAATTGGAAAATTACTAGGGGAGGTGGTTAAGATCGATTACAGGACTAAGAGTCGGGGTCGTGGGAGATACGCCCGTGTCGCGGTGCTAATAGATCTACAGCAACCACTTATCCCTTGGATCAAAGTCGATGGCAAGATGTATGGGGTGGAGTATGAAGGCTTGCCACTAATATGTTTCTCGTGTGGGAAATATGGCCATACAAAGGATAAGTGTCAGGGAGGAGCCTCGATGAACAATGCGATTATACCTAGTGAACGAGAGAAGGCGGCTAGGATTGCCTATGGGGTCCCAAATGTAGCTTGTGCGAAGGGTGCTGCTGATGACCAACCACTGGAAACAGCCTCATCACAGTATGGCTCATGGATGCAAGTGCGGTACACCAAAAAAGGTAACGGTAAGAATCGGGGGAAAGATGCGCAGATCGTGGGATCACAGAACAATGTGGGATCTCGTTTTAATGTCCTCGCTGACGTTTAGGATACTGCGGCGGAGGCCACGCAATCTAAAGGCATAGTCACGAATGGTGGGAAAGGAAGTGGGCCAAGGAAGGATAAGACAGTTAGAGATGATGGCATGGGTGTGAAGGCGGGGCCTACGGGGAAGGCTGGATCCTCGGGATCTGCTAAGTCCGGCAATAAGCCAAAGAGTGGGGACCCTAAGTCGGTCCAGGTATACAGGAAGAAGGACCCAATGACGGACCCAATAGCTAAGGCCCTTAGGGAGGCCCATTGGGCGATGATTGAGCGGGCTGGCGGGCCTGTGGATCCGCCAACTAGCGGGCTAGAAAATAAGAGTGGTGCAAGTCCAGCAAAGGAGGGTCCACCTACGACGGAGCCTATGGAGGCATGTTCTGGAGTCCAAAGTCCATCAGGTTTGGCCTTCCAGGTCATTGCAACGGCGTCTACACTGGATGAGCGCAACCACACGGTGGTTGAGATCCACAGTCCTAAGCAAGCATTGATGGAGGTGACTCACTCGGCTTTGAATATCGAGGCTTCCCCTTCCCTAGATTCATCGGCGCTGCAGACGATAGGGCTGGGCAAGGAAAATGAACCGAGAATACCGCTGGAGAAACAACACGCTCAGCGCGGAGTCAAACTACAATCCAGCATCAAACGGAATTTGAAGGTCCGCAAGAAGAAATCTGGGGTGCATATATCCAAGGATGCAATTGGGGTGCTTCAAGAAGAGTTGGAATCACCAACAGAGAATGGCACTCCTTTGGATTGCGCCTGTGCTCAACCGAATCGTTCTAACGAGGATGAAGATATCGCAGGGTCCGGTATGGTTGCTTAATCTCTCTCACAGTCTTATGATTTTACAAATCTTTGTTTGGAATTGTCAGGGTGCTGCAAGCAGGAGCTTCCGCAGAACCTTTTTGCATTTCATTGAGGAGCATAGACCGTTGCTAGTGGTACTGGTTGAGCCTCGGATCTCGGGTACTAAGGCAGATCGTTTTATTGCACAATCAAGATTTGATTGTTCCTTTCGTTTGCAGGCACAAGGCTTCTCCAGGGGTATTTGGTTGTTGTGGAAAGCGGCTCTGCAGGTTTTGGTTGAATGGTGCCACGCACAATATCTCCACACTCGTATTTCGGCCCCGGGACTCATTGGGTCTGTTATGTTCACAGCTGTCTATGGGAGTCCGACAAATTCGCTGCGCAGGGAGCTATGGTCCTCACTATTGTTGATTGGGGAGGCGATGGTGGAACCTTGGCTTGTTGCTAGTGATTTTAATGCAATTCTCAGTAGTGATGAGCGGACAGGGGGCGTGGCTTCTTGTAGTCGTGGGTGTGATCTCTTCCGCTCATGCGTCTTTAACAATGGTCTCACTAACCTTGGCTTCTCTGGGCCAAAGTATACCTGGCGTCGAGGCACTTTATTACAGAGGCTTGACCGTGCCCTCGGCAACTCCTTATGGCTGAGCTCCTTCAGGGAAATGGTGGTTGAACATCTACCAAAGCTTAGCTCTGATCATCGGCCCAGGTGTATACAAGTTTGTGATGGGGAAAGCCAGCCCCAGCGCCCAAGACCGTTCAGATATCTAGCTGCCTGGGCTACATCGGACACGTTTGAAGGTGTAGTGCAAACAAGTTGGGCCAGCGATGCATCTGTTGTAGCGAATATCCGTCAGTTTACTGCCTCCGCTAAGACCTAGAATAAAGACGTGTTTGGTAACATTAGACAGCGGAAAAAGAGGATCTTGGCTTGATTGGGGGGGATTCAGAAGGCACAGGAGACACAGCAGTCAACCCATTTAGATCAGTTGGAAAGTAGCCTACGCCATGAATTTGAGTTAATCTGTGAACAGGAAAGTTTGACATGAGCGCAACGTGCTCGATGCGATTGGGTCAATTTCGGCGATAGAAATACTACATACTTTCATGCTAAGGCCGTAATACGTGGACAACAGAAAGTAATTCATGCCTTTAAGGGTGAAGATGGTGAGTGGTGTACGGATAAGATGACACCTCAGGAGTGGGCCCTCCGATTCTATACGGAACTGTATTCTAAGGAGGGTGTCTCGGTCCCTCAGTATCTAGGAAGATCGTTGTTCCCGCCCCCTGATGATTGCATGGTACGGTCACTTAACGCTGAAATTGATGGGAAGGAGGTGCATACGGCCCTATTCTAAATGAAACCGCTAAAGGCCCCGGGGGTGGATGGTCTACACGCAGTCTTCTTTCAGAAATACTGGAGGATTGTGGGCCCCTCCCTCTCTCTTATGGTCACTCAGCTATTCAATGATGGTGTTCTGGCCCCTGAATTGAATGAAACTCTCATCACCTTGATTCCGAAGGTCGAGTCCCAGAGAGATTAAGAGTTCCGGCCCATTAGCCTTTGTACGGTTCCCTACAAGATTGTTACTAAGGTATTGGCGAACCGCCTAAAGGGATGGCTCCCACGTCTCATCCTCCCTAATCAATCCAGCTTTGTGGCAAGGCGACAGATTACTGACAATATCATAATCGCCCAGGAAGTCGTTCACTCTATGAGAACCAAAAAAGGGAGGAAAGGGTGGATGGCCATTAAGGTTGACTTGGAAAAAGCTTATGATCGCCTCCGATGGGACTTTATAGAAGAAACACTATATGATGCAGGTCTCCCCCAGAAATTTGTGAAGGCAGTCATGGTGTGTGTCTCAAGTTGTAGCATGAGTGTATTGTGGAATGGTACGCACTCTGAGAAATTCTATCCATCTAGAGGGATAAGGCAAGGGATCCCCTATCGCCATACATTTTTGTCTTATGTATGGAACGCTTATCTCAAATGATCTCTAAGAAGGTGGCCGAGCACCAGTGGACCTCGATTCGTTTGGGGAGAAGGCCCCCCCCTTTCCCACTTGTTTTTTGCAGACAACTTGGTAATTGTTCAGATCTACTGCTGATGCACAAGTCCAGCTTATCAATTCCATCCTCGATGAGTTCTGTGTTTGCTCTGGCATAAGGTTAGCAAAGCAAAATCTGCAATTTTCTTCTCAAAGAATGTGCCTCTCCATAGTCAGGTTCAGATTAGTGAAGTATTGGGCTTTGGGCAGACGGATGATCTAGGAAAATACCTTGATGTTCCCCTACTTCATAGGCGGGTGCGGGCTAGTACTTATGCATATATTGAAGAGTGGGTTCAAAACCAATTATCGGGTTGGGCGGCGAAGTCCCTTTCTTTAGCTGGACGGATTACCCTAGCAAAAACGATCATATCCGCCATACCGTCCTACGCCATGCAAACTACGAAGTTGCCACCGGGTGTGTGTAAATGCCTGGAAAAGCATATAAGGAACTTTGTGTGGGGCTCGGTGGGTCCTGACCGAAAACCTAGCTTGGTTAAGTGGGAAGAAACGTGTGAACCATATAGGGCGGGGGGTTGTGATTTTAAAAAGTTGGAGCAGCAGAATCAAGCCTTCTTCATGAAAATTGGCTTTGCCCTTTGCTCAAGACATGATTTGTTGTGGGTGCAAGTGCTGAGGCACAAGTATGGTTGGGACGAACATGATGGGCCTTGTCGGAGGAATCAGAATTGCTCCTATTCTATGGAGGCATCTGCGCAATACCTTGGCCGAAGTAGACGTGTGGACCTATTGGGATGTTGGGGACGGCTCTCGTGTCAGATTTTGGACTGACAGTTGGGTACCCGGTGTAGGGCCCTTGAGACTCCTGGCTTTTCGAGAGGTGACGGAGGATGAGCAACGATGTCTGATTAAACAGTTTGTAAGGCCAGATGGTAACTGGGATTGGGATCAATTTAGTGGCGATCTCCCTGACCACGGTCTTGTGCTCATCTCGGGGTGTAATCCTCCGAATGAAGCCAACGAAGTGGATAAGTGCTACTGGGACAGATCTACAGATGGGAGCTTTACGGTTGCCTCGGCTTATGAACTGCTGGAAGGGGTGGAAGACCCTGCTAGGTTGAAGTTATGGGATGTGATTTGGAGGTGGCCGGGTGCGCAGAGAGTGAGGGTCTTTCTTTGGTTGGCAGCACAAGAGAACCTCCTGACCAATGCGGAACGACGGAGACGACATATGATTGAGGATGAGGTATGTGGTAGGTATGGTGTGGTGGTGGAAGACATGGATCATGTCCTCAGAAAATGTAGCTTTGCGAGACAAGTGTGGAACCAGGTACTGCCTTCTGCACCCCGCCGATGGAACCCACGGAGTGATCTCAAGACATGGATGCTACAGAATCTCTCTCTCTCCAGGAGCAGTGTGGCAGGGACATGGTGCGATGGTCTAGAGTTTTTGGCTTAACGTGCTGGAAGCTGTGGGAAGCAAGGAACAAGGCCATCTTTCAAAACCAGCATATCTCACCAAGCAACCTTAGCCGTGAGGTATGGACCCTTGCTGGGTTTAGTGCACAGGCTGCTGCGACGATTCATGAGGCACGTCAGGGTGGACCATGGAAACAGGAGCGCCTTATCTCTTGGCATAGGCCGCCGAGCATGGTAGTTTCCCTTAACTGCGACGGAGCGAGGAAGTCGGACCCTTAACCACAGAGTTGGACTATCTTTTCCTTCTAAGAGATTTAAACCCATATCTCTCCTCTCTCTTTCACTCATTCCTTACCATCCTCTTCTTCCCCAACACTAAATGGCTCACCCTTAGCTTCCCCCTACTAATATAAAAAAATGAGGAGCAATGCCTAGACGAGGAGCATCATTCATCAAATCATTGTTTCATGTATATGCAGATATGTTTGTAAAGATGGACTCTCCTGTTTTAGTAATAGAAAACAGAGCTTTTTTGAGGCATTTCTCATATCTTATTCAAAATTTAATAGGACGTAAAATACTCATGAAATATTTGACAAAGTGGAGCTTAATTACAAACATAGCATATATTACTCATTACTAAATACTCACAAAACTAACACTAAAAATCCAACCCACAGTCAAAGACGCCCTAACACTAAAAAAACAGGACCTAAGAAGACGAAAGCAAACATGTGGGTGCTTTCAATAACAAAACTAACCACGCTTTAAAAATTAAATAATCATACTCTATACATCAAAAAAATAAATAACAATAATAATCATATTCATATATCATTTTAAAGTCTTGTCCCGTAGTCCCTCATATTCATATAGTTCAAATTTAACGTAGAGTCTTAACAATACAGAAGAGAAAAACTTTGAGCCGAAGAAGATAGAATCAGGGGTTAGCCATCGAAAAATTAATATAAAAACTATAGTTGTAAGAGCCCATCTTCAAACACTTCACATAAAAACAACTAAATCAAAGGTTAGTAAATTAGGCAAAAATGGAGCCAACCTTCTTTTTTGTTCCAAAGCGTTGCGGCATAGCTGTTTAAAGGGCTCTTTGGGTTAGGCTCTGCTACAAGAAAGTAAACTAGTGAGGCAAACAAAGGCTGAAACGCCAATAGTTCTCAAACTGAAACTCAAACTGACCTCCCAATAAACTTTGAATTACAGAAGAATAGTTCTATACAATCACAAGCTGAAGACCATTTGTCCTACAAAAACACAAATAAGGTTTCAATTGGCTCAGGGAGAGTGTATATAGTTGGATAATAATAAAAGACACAACCAAAGAAGACATATCTAAAAGCAGAAGGGCCCAAAACCTTCAAGAAACAGGCAATGACTTCAATTTTTTCAATTTTCTCCATAAGCTAGTCAATACCTGAAGAATGTCGAGGCAAATGTTGCCAAACTGGTCAACATTTGGATGAAAGCACATGGTCTCAAACTTAACTTGGGGGGGCTTAAAAGGATAGTCCAGGGGAAACTGTAAGGAGAGTTTATAAGATAAACCATCGTACACAGTTCCTTTTCCACCTTCAATTGTGCCAATCCATGTGAAAATGCTCTCGCCATCAGGAAAAGCTAATACTCCAAGATCTCCACCACTCATCTGCAGAGAAAAGTCATCATTTATAATAGCACCTTATGACAAATAATATTCATGATAGTCAACTGTTAAGCCTTAGCTCCATAATATTCTAGCCTGCGCTAAACAGAAGATTTTTGGTCAATTTGTACCTCATGACAAAATGCTAAAAGAAAAAAAAAATCTCAAGACCCCATATAATATTACAGTAAATTGGAACTTAAATTTCTGGGGGATTATCAGCAATCAACTCCTATTTTGAAGCTTATAAACATCAAAACATTTCCAAGTAGACAGCATGCACGAAAAGTGAAAATGCATCTTGATTAGCGCGTGTTTATCATAGTCTCTCATATTCATATAATTCAAATTTATCGCATGTTTCCGTGGTCTCTCATATTCATATAATTCAAATTTAATAGCCAAGCACAGAGACAACACTAAAGTACAAGACGCGTTCTTGAATGGCTCATCAAAAAAGCACTCTTTTGACCAAATTAAAAAAACACATAACAGCACTAAAGTAAAAGACTAATCTTGAAGGGCTCTTTCACAAAAAAGGCACTCTTTGACCAAATAAAAAAAGCAAAGAGCACTAAAGTTAAAAATAAGAACGCAACAGAGATGTTGTTTGACAATCGAAGCAACAGCCATTCAGCCTAGCACAGAGACACAGATTCGTACCTTTCGGCTCTCTTCGATTCTTGTGGATCGAAGGCAAACGTCAATGAAGGCATAGGCAAACGGCGGCGAAGTGTCCGGGAAGGGAACGGCAGAGCCAAGTAGGCACGCACGCACAAAGGAGGAGCGGAAAGTGAAAATTGAAAAGGGGACGGCGGTAACTGAAAAGCTCAGGTTCAGAAGGAGATTACATGACCTAAATGACGTTGTGGCAATACAACTCATCGGAAATCGTAGTGAATTAAATGAGTTTAAAACTGTTTTGAAAACTTGGCCCAATAGACATTGGGAAAGTGGTTGAGAGTATGTGTGGCCCAATAAACATGTCAATTTTTTTCGGCAAAGTAAATGCAAATGGCAAAAGTTGTTGACAGAAAAGGTGGTCCAATCATCGTGTAAGATTTATCCAAGTGGGATGACACTGTGGACCAATAATTTAAGAGCCACAACATTTAGTAGGATATATTTGATTGATATATTTGACGATAGCATCAAGGGTGTATGTATGTATGTTTCATTGTTTCTTTATTCATGCTTCCTAGCCCTGAGATAATCCAATCGTGGTGATCAAAAAAATTGGTTAGAATTTATTTTAGGGTTAAGCTACTAAAATAAATTTCAAGTTTTATTAAATTTGTAACAGTAATTATAAATTACCTTTTGGAGTAAAAGTAATCATAAACCTTTAAAATTGGAGTAAAATCACTAAACCTAACTAACTTCTATCTATTACAATAGGGAAAATTAATCTTTTGACTTTTAAAGTTTTGACTCATTCATAATTCAATCTCTAAAATTTTAACTTGCTTGCAACTCAGTCTCTAATTCTTTTGAGTCATCTTATATGGCAAAAAAATGTTAAAATACTGTTAAAATTTTCTTAAGTGAATTTTACATTAAAAAATATATATAAAGTGTGTACCAACTTGCATCCTCTATGCGGATCATCAAGCAATCTCTTCAAATTCATTTGATGACCTTTCAACTTCAAGTAATCCTTTGCAAATTTCAAGTGTACCAATCACAAGAGAAAGGGCCAAAAGAATTAAGGAAGCATTAAATGGATGAGTGCAAAAGACATGGACAAGGCAAATGACAATTGGACCAAATCTGAACAAAAATGGTGAAAACGTCACTAATTTCATTTGGGCTGAAAATGGAGCTACTGATCAAGTTTTGGGTTTGGAGACTTCAAACTAAAGAGTTTGGACTAAGTACCATACATGGAAGGGCTCATTTAGGCCTAGACAAGCACATTTTGGGCTTAAGTTGCCGATTATAATTTTGTTATTTTATTTGTGCAAAAATTGCATTAGGTCATATTTGGGCCATATAAATACATTGTGCCTTGTCATTTGTAAGAAGACTTGATTGTTGAATGAAAAGTTGCATTTATGCACTTAGTTTCTTGAGAGTAAATTATCTCTAGGGTTCTTCTTAGAACTAACAGACTTGTCAATGCTTGATCAACCTTATGGCGTCTTCCAACACTTCAGGTCGTTGTTCTTTTGTGCTCATGGGTTCAAGTGAATCATCAATATTTGTTTAGCTTTCTTGCGGTGAATATATCTCAAATTGGTTGTGGGTTCGTGAAATCTTTCCCTTATGAATTTTCTTTAACATCTTACTTATAATCTTTGCTTTATTGTTGCTAGGTTAAAGAACAGGAGGTTTTGGCTTTTTGGCACAACTCCAAAATATCCACACACAAATTCATAAGGTTGACTCATATGTATACACACTCATACAACGAACAAAGAAATTAAGAGAAGGGGGGGTAACATTAGCTTCATCTATTTATTTAGTTACAACCTCTCTTTCAAGCATTTTGACAAACACCCAGTGAACAACAATGACCAACAACTTCATCAACTTCCAACCCTCCAAATCTCTTAGCCAATTATTCTGAAACGTCAGAGTATATATATATGCATAAAATTAATTTTACTTTCTAACACTATTCTTTAATATTAACCAACTTAACCTAAAGGAAATCAACACTTAAAAATAATCAATCCCATAACATTTAATACTTTTGGTCCCCAGTACAAAGCATACCATAAAGCCATGACAAAATGAAATGTGCAGCATCAAACCACACACACGTATATACATACATCAGCCATCAACAGCACACACACTGGTTGAATTTAAGGGTTCATGAATTCATGAATTTATCCACACCCAACTGTAAGTTCCGGCTAAACCCAAGAGGGGGGTTGAATTGGGTGAAGTATAAAAATTTTCATTCATCAAAGTATTTTCGCAATTCAGTAAATTCATCTTGGATATCAAAAGTAAGTTCACAAACAATTGGTAAACACTCAAATGTAAATACTGGAAATGTAAGAGATAAGGGAGAAGAGTTTGCAAACAGATTTATACTGGTTCGGCCTTATCCTTGACCTACGTCCAATCCCCAAGCCTCACTTGGGTTTTTCAATCCACTATCTTCAATAAGCTTGATTACACGATCTGTAACTGAAGCAATCCTCTCTCTAGGATTCACTCCCCCTTACAATCTGTAATCAATACACTGCTTGATTACACACTCTGTACTAGAGATTATCCTCTCACTAGGATACACTCCCCCTTACAAGTTGTAATCAACACAATGTATATCCCACTCAAGATTACCCAATCTTGAGTAACTCTCAGAAAGATAATGTGTTTACAATAAGTTTCCTCTCAAAGGAATGAATGGATAATCACTGAAGTACAGATACAATTCATTTCACTCTCTAAGCTATCTAGATATGAAAAACAGAGTGAGAATGATGAAGAAGCAGAGAATCAACATTTTGGCATTGTAGACTTGTATCTCTTCGTTTTTCTGCTTGAGTCCATGTCTTTTATAGGTAGAGAATGATGTGTGACCGTTTTTGACCGTTGTAGGATGAATCAGACCGTTGTAGTTGATTGTCATTAAGTGTGGTCTGCTTCTCTCTCTAAACTCCAACTAATCCATGTGTTAATGTGATCTGATGTGGCTCTCTGAGGATTTGCCCGTTGGAGTAGACTTTGCTTGATGAAGAAATGATTCTTGACCGTTGAGAATGCATGCTCAGATGGATTAACCAAAAGGAGGTTGATTTGCAGAAGTGCATTTAATGCACTGTTCACTTTTTTGCTTTTTGGCTTTGACCTCCAATAATCTTCATCTGATCTTACTGAAATTCACTCAACAAACTTGTTAAACATAGCTAGGAATATGATTGAATGAATTATGTAAGCAATAAGATCAAACAACAGTGATTTGCAAATTCGTGTAATTCAAAAAATCAATTTTGACCGTTGTATACCGCGGTAAGTTCCTCTATACTGGAGTATGGCACTGTGCATAAGTGTCCATACTGCAGTATCCAAAGTCATACTGCGGTATGCAGCTTCCAGAGGCAAAACATCGTGATTTGTGTTTGAAAGTCATGACCTATACTGCGGTATGTAAGTAGCATACTGCAGTAAGCGAATTCTTGACAAATTTAGAATCAGTTTAATAGCCCAATACTGCAGTATGCAAACCTATACTGCAGTATGCAATAGCTATAAAATTTGGGAGCTCTCTGTATAAGCCTATACTGCAGTATCCATATCCATACTGCGGTATTGACTTGCTTGAAAAAACTTGGTTGCTCTCTGGATGGCCCTATACTGCAATATACATACCTATACTGCGGTATTGACTTGACTGAAAAAATTTGCTTGCCCTCTGGAAGTCCAATACTGCGGTATAGCACCCTATACTGCGGTATTGTCTTAACTGAAAAAATTTGATAGCTCTCTGGAAGTCCAATACTGCGATATAGCACCCTATACTGCGGTATTGACTTGACTTGAAAAATTTGATTGTTCTCTGGAAGTCCAATACTGCGGTATAGCACCCTATACTGCGGTATAGCACCCTATACTGCGGTATTGACTTAACTTGAAAAATTTGGTTGCTCTCTGTAAGTCCAATACTGCGGTATAGCACCCTATACTGCGGTATTGACTTATAAAATGCAATTGAGCAATACTTGAACTGACTATCAACTTCTAAGGGCCATATCTCTCTGGTTCGAGCTCCGTTTTGATCCGTTTAACTCTTGATGGAAAGCTCTGTGAGTCTATTTTCATATGCCACTAATTTCAGCTCAATCGGGTTTGTCGTTTGTGAGATATACTCAAAATACCGAAGGCTGTTCCTGACTGTGACGCTTATCTTTGTGTCAACTTGTAAAATTCATCAATAATTCATCTGAACTCCTTTGGGCATGAATTTTTGTCACCAATACGTGTTAGATGTCTAGTTTCCAATGCTTTTGGTTTCGTCTCAATCCGATCTCTGGTTTGTGAGATATCATCGAATTACCACACATCGACCATATAAGAACTTGAATATTTATATTCTCATTCCATTCAACAAGTTCTTCCTTCTTTAATCTCCCATCTTGATTAATCTTCATAATCCAACTCTTTCTTCCTTCTCTTCTTTTGATCATTCCATATCATTTGACTCACATCTTCTTTGATTCAATTTCTTCTTCTTGTAATTTCTTATCTCCTTCTTGATTATTATTCTTTCTAATTCAACTTGAACTAATCTACATTAAACATAGTAGTTAGTCAATGTAGGAGATATATTATATACACTTTTTGCTTCTATATTAGACATCATCAAAACTAATCATAATCAACACCAACCGACTATCAGAAAGGAGGAGAAAAACAAAAGCAAGAGTAACAGAACAATAATGAGCCAAAGAGAACAAACCTAAGAATCCTCTCTTCCTAAAATTCCTTCCAACTAGAATAGTCTCCAAAGCATCCGGATTCTAAAGCCAACTAGCAAGGATGAAACCATCCTCAAACCCTAAATTTCAACGCCACAGCGGCAATCAGAATCAGCAACGCCGAAAATACAAAACGAAACAGAAAAGAATACCGAACAGCAGCAGCGGCAAGATCACAGACCGAAGAGAGTGAGACGCCGGCGGCAACAAACAGGCGACGGTGGCGGACTCAGATGCAAACGACGGAGAAGGAGAAGTATCGGACACCAGCGCTGGGGTTTGGTTCTCAATTCGCGAAGCTTCCTCTCCGGTTCAATGACGCGTTCGTGCGTTTTAAAAAAAACTCTCTGTTATGAATATTATATTTGTGGATGTCCATATCTCCCATTATTTCCTATTCTCTCATAGTTTCCTATTCTCACCCATGAATCCCTATGATTGTGATATCACATTAATTGTAGATTTGAGAGTTGTGCCTATAAATAGAAGGCATATGTTATGTATTGATACACATCGAAATACACTGGAATAAGAATTACACTTCTCTTTCTCTCTTCTCTATTCTCTAGTTTTTATTCTCTATCTCTTATTTCAGATATATCGTTATATTCATAACATGTTATCAGCACGAAAAGCTCGAACAAAGGTCCGATCGCTTCTTTAGCGCTTTCAGCCTACCTTCTCTAATTCATGTTTCTTTTATCTATCTGGGATAATCTGAGCCACCATATGGAATTAAAGAGATACTTTTACCGATTGTTTTATACGTCGGGTTCCATGGCTAAGATTTGATATTATTACTGTTTGTATATCTTATATTGGTATCCTTTACACGTTATTTTATATTATTGATACTGTGATATTGTTATTTTTGTATGGCCAGAAGCCATACACCTTTGATTTCATATTTTGAAATTATATGACCAGAAGTCATATTGTTCTGATTCCATACTACATGGCCAGAAGCCATAGTCTTTTTGTTCCTACTTTGTTTAATTTTTATTGTTTTAATTTGACTCCTACATGGAAGGTTCTACCTCCTACATAGAAGTCTAGATTTAAGTTTTCTTTTTCATGGCCAGAAGCCATACGCCTCTAATTTCTTATTATGAAATTATATGACCAGAAGTCATATCACTTTAATTTCTTATTTTTTGGCTAGAAGCCATATAAATTTAAATTCTCATTATGAGTACTAAATGGCCGGAAGCCATAAAGTTTTAATTTTTATATCTTTAATTTTTATTGTTTTTTTTTTAATTCTTTGATTCATTGTTATATGACCAGGTGTCATATATAATTTTTATTTATCCTGAAGATAAATGGCTGGAAGCCATATTGATTTAATTTCTCATGAAACAAATATGCCAGAAGCCATAGTCTTTTTATCTCTATTTTGAGATTATATGACCATAAGTCATATACATTTTGACTTTGATATAATATGGCCAGAAGTCATATTCCTTTTATTTCTATTTTTATATTATATGGCTAGAAGCCATACTCATTTAATTCCCTATTATATGACCTGAAGTCATATTCTTTTTCATCTTTTATTTTATTGAATGAAACATTTATTTAATTTTTATATATCTTGAAGATAAAAGGCCAGAAGCCATATAATTCTAAATCCTCATCATTGGCCCGAAGCCATAAAATTTTGATATTATATGACCAGAAGTCATATAGTTTTCATCCTCTTATTGTATGGCTGAAAGCCATAATGTTCAACTTTTATTTATCCTAAAGATAAATGGCCTGAAGACATAAAATTTTGATACTATATTGCCAAAAGTCATATAGCTTTCATCTTCTATCTTTTTGTATGGCTAGAAGCCATAATGCTCAACTTATATTTATCCTGAAGATAAATGGCCTAAAGCCATATGATTGTGATATTGGTTTTAAGAAATTTATGATGTCTTGCTCCCCGTATAATTGTGATATTGGCTTTATATGATCATATATCATAAATTTGTTTCTAAGAGAATTTTTCTGATGGAAAATTTTCACATGTGTAATTCTAAATCTGTGTGATTCTAAGTTATTTTGATCATGAATATCTTCATATGTGGTGAACTGTATGTATTTTGCATATATAAGTAAATTGAAGTATATTATTAATAAGTAATGATATTATCTAGTAATGTAATATTATATGTTTGTTCCTGAAGAATCAACATAGATATTTATTTTGAGCTTTAAAGGGTTTTAAAGTGATTTTGAAATATATATATATATATATATATATATAAAGAAATTATGTTTATATAACTCACACTTGAGGGGGAGATTGTTAGATTACAAGTATGAGTTAAAATATAAGTGTGAGCTTGTTTTTGAAAAGTTATATATTTCTCAAAAGAAGTTTAATAGATCTCCCAAAATGGATGTCAGAATATTGAAATGTTTATTATTTGAGACATATGTTACAGTAAACCAGAAGTTTACTGATCCAAACAAATTTATTGTTGGCATGACTTGTTTGATCATCCAAGTCATATAATAGAAATAAAATTACGTATTGACATCCATTGAAGAACCAGAAGATTCTTCATGAATAATCAACATATTATTTATGAATTATGTGCTGCTTGTTCTCAAAGCAAATTGTCTATGAGACTATCCTTGATCATGATTAGTACTGGATTTCAGTATTTCTGGAAATATATCAAACAAATTATATGGGCCCATTGAAATAGCATGTAAACCATACAAACTTCAAAGATGCATCTATGAGATGGTTACATGCGAGATTATTATCTTAAAACCTGAAGTTTGTAAGAATGTTTGCAACCCGAAGTTTGCAATAATGTTTGATGAATTAAGTGCACAATTTCCAGATTATACGTTCAAGAAATCATGAATTAAAGCCTCCATAAATAGCTAGATCAATTCTTATGAGAACAAAATTTTTATGTTGGTATATTTGATCTTACATATTGCATCACTTATACAAGCCAACAAAATTCTCCCAATAAAATTGGCTCTTGGTCAGTAGCCAGACAAATTCCATCTTAAAAGGTCTGAATGTGCAATGCTTATAAATCCACCACAATGCACATAGATGGATTTAGAAAGAAAGTTGAGATAAAAGGTATATGAAGATCTCCTTTTTAATTATTTGTTTCTAGAAGAAACAAGGGTTAAGGTGCAATTTTACCAATGAACTATTGGTCCAAGAGCAGCCAACACAATAAACTTTCAATTGGACCTTAAATACCAAAGAACTATTAAAAATATAAAGTTGGCACAAATCTGTTAATTTGATGTTAACCTCCGTTAGTTCACTTTGACTGGAATTCTGGGTGGTGTACACGTGGAAGGCAATTTTTATCTCCCCATTGCGCCTTCCCCTTCCCTCCTTCCCTTCTCTCTCCCTCTCTGGCTCACCTTCCAACGAGTGCACATCCGGTGAGAACCAGAGATCTATCCTCAACCACCATCGTTCCAAGTCTCATTGGAGCTACCTCCGTTCCCTCTGCCCCGATGGCTTCAATCCTGACGATTTTTCTCAAATCACCCTCCACCTTAGGAACAGACGCCATCTCGCATTCCAGTTCTTCACCTTTAGCAGATCCCTCTGCAAACACAACCTCGCGTCTTATTCCACAATCATCCACATTCTTGCTCGTGGCCGTCTCAAGTCGCATGCTCAGGACGTCATTCGGATGGCTATTCGAGCGTTGGAATTGCAGGAGGACGATGGTGAAAATAATCCCAGGTCAGCACCATTAAAGGTATTCGAGAATCTTGTGAAGACTTATTATAAAGATTGTGGTTCTGCTCCATTTGTGTTTGATTTGTTGATCAAAGCTTGTTTGGGATCAAAAAGAGTTGACCCTTCAATTGAAATCATGAGATTGTTACAGTCCCGTGGGGATTAACCTGAATGTCAGTACCTTGAATTTTCTGATTTACTATGTTTGCCAATGTCGAGGGATTGAAGCAGGATATGAAATTTACAGAGAGGCCTTTCGGTTAGATGAGGAAAGCGAGAAAGATATGAAGAGGGATGTTAGAGTTATCCCAAACATGCATACTTTAATGAAGCAGGATATGAAATTCACAGTGGTGTTTTAGGGAGAGTTCATGGTGGGCATCGTTGGAAGGTGAGCCAGAGAGAGAGAGAGAGGGGAAGGTGGATTGGGGAGATAAAATTGCCTTCCACGTGTACACCACCCAGAATTCCAGTCAAACTAAACTAACGGAGGTTAACATCAAATTAACATATTTGTGCCAACTTTATATTTTTAATAGTTCTTTGGTATTTAAGGTCCAATTGAAAGTTTATTGTGTTGGCTGCTCCTATACCAATAGTTCATTGGTAAAATTGCACCTTAACCCAAGAAACAAAATGAAGTTTCTAAAGGAAACACATGGAGACTTATATTAGTCAATTGATATTTGACATAGTTTTCTCAACATGAGGGGGAGAAATTGAATAGCTGGAAAAGAGAATAAGTAGAATGCATTATAGCAAAGTATATATCCTCGAATAAAGATGTATGAACCAGAAGTTCATCAGGTTATGCATTCATGATATATTTGCCAGATAGAATCACTGACCTAAATGAGATTTATTAAATCTCATATTTCAGCTAAAAATGCTCCAATTAGTAACATGCCTGAAGCATGAGTAACTATTCGGTTCCAAATATAAACATTATGGATAGATTGGAGTAATAATTAAGATGATCATATTAAGGAGGTAGATACTCCAAAAGAGTATCAAGACATAACTTATTGCAAAACGTAAAGAGAGGTTCAGGTACCTGAGTAATATTGATATTGTTATGTCGAATTGGAAAAATAGAACCGAAAAGATAAAGTTGTCGACAACAATTTTGATGATGATATCACGTGATCAAATGAGGATATTATATAAAAATTATTGGCCAAGAGGATAAGTGAAATTGAGAATGACGCAAATATAATCATACTATGGTAGTTATGGACCTGAAGTCCAAATTGGGATATATGATTTTGTGGTGGATATAATAAATCTGGCAGTTTATGAATGATAAATTATGCGTCTATTAGATATCGTTATATAGCATATGCGTATGGCTCACATGTCCCTGAAGGACTTAATGTGCCAGAAGCACAAGTCCCTGAAGGACTCAATGTACTAGAAGCACAAATCCCTGAAGGATTCAAGGTGCCAGAAGCACATGTCCCTGAAGGACTCAAGATGCTAGAAGCATCTAATTCAAAGTTCTCGAGAACAATACTTAATAAGTTTTGTATGACTTAAAGCTATCAAAGCGTGTATGATATAATCATTTTAAAGAATATCTGCTGATATGCATCTAGATATATCCTATAAGAATGATTAGAAATCATGTTAGTATTATTATGATTTTGCTGGAAAGATTTACTTCTTGCAGGTACACAATAGAATGTTTGATGACCAAGAAGAAGATATGCTCAAAATTCATTTAAAGTAATGTAGTCATCAGGGGGAGCAAATCTGATGTAATTAAGAGGAGGAGATGATACACGCTGTACTCTTTTTCCCTTATCTAAGTTTTGTCCCACTGGGTTTTCCTAGAAAGGTTTTTAATGAGGCAGCATTAGAAAATGTATCAATGGATGATGTACTCTTTTCTTTGGCTAGGTTTTTATCCCACTGGGTTTTCCTAGTTAAAGTTTTTAACGAGACACATTCATAATGGACATCCAAGGGGGAGTGTTATGAATATTATATTTGTGGATGTCCATATCTCCCATTATTTCCTATTCTCTCATAGTTTCCTATTCTCACCCATGAATCCCTATGATTGTGATATCACATTAATTGTAGATTTGAGAGTTGTGCCTATAAATAGAAGGCATATGTTATGTATTGATACACATCGAAATACACTGAAATAAGAATTACACTTCTCTTTCTCTCTTCTCTATTCTCTAGTTTTTATTCTCTATCTCTTATTTCAGATATATCGTTATATTCATAACACTCCCGACTTTTTTTCTTTTTTTTTCCCCATGCTCAACCGTGTGAAAAATGAAAAGGGGAAAAACAAGAAAAGAGGGAGTAGTTTAAAATATCCTTCTTATTTATTTAATTTTAAAGAAGAGCTTTATGGTAATTTCATATCAATAAACCAACATAAAGAAAACCTGATTTTATTATATTATTGTGAATTTTAAAATTTCCAAAATTCTTGGGTTGTTACAAAAGCATACTCAGTTTGTTAAGTTAAAAAGTATTATGTTACTTAACCTCATTTAATCTATATATTTTATTATAGTTATCATTGGAGTCTCTATGTTACTTGTCCTTGATCAACAACATCTATTGGTTTTGATTCCTTGGGTCACAAGCTGAACGAAGAAATCAAAATCATTTTTATCATATAAGTTAAGTTGTTTGTAAATCATTAATTTTCTACTTGACCAAATTGTTGTAATGTCTTCTGCTTTTCATTCTAATGATAGCATGCTCAAAACGTATTATATAATGGGTAGGAGGTAGGAAGCAGAGAAAAAATCTGATTTAATTTTTTTTTTTTGAAAAATGACCATACATTCAAACATATTCACAATATTAGTAGTAAATATTGAATTCAGTTGTGAATCACAAAAGATGAGTTGCAAAATTAACTTAAAAAATAATTTTCAAATATGAGTTTATTTTAAAAAAAAAAATCATAAGACTAATTTTAGTTATGAAGAATTATAAATTATCTCAAAA
The DNA here is from genome assembly GCA_034222035.1 of Acacia crassicarpa. Classification (NCBI taxonomy): domain Eukaryota; kingdom Viridiplantae; phylum Streptophyta; class Magnoliopsida; order Fabales; family Fabaceae; genus Acacia; species Acacia crassicarpa. The sequence continues at coordinate 946,591 of JAWXYG010000014.1, forward strand.
CCACCCGTGTTCTTTGACTTGTAATGTGTTTGGTATTAAAACTTAGTGAATACTTTGTAGGGAGGATGACGTGTAGATTCCAATCAAGGGAAATAATATATTGACAAGTCTTATAAATTATTAATGGTAACTGATTTACTTATTAATCTCCATGTTCATTTGTCGATGACAACTTTTCTGATATTATTTTTTTTAATTGGGACCTAACAGTCATTTTCCCTTTATAATGTGTTTGGTATATACACATGAGAACTAAAAGACTTTGATCGTTACTTTGCTTTGATCAACTATGATGGGCCGACCCATTATCTATTAAACTACTTTTAAGTAGTTTCTTAGTGAGGATAAATCAATTAATGTTTATCTTTTAATTTTAATTTTTAATTTTAAAATTTAAATTCAAATACGTTGTCAGTTTTCAACTCATTAAATGTCAATTGGCAAGAAATTAAAAACTGTTTTTACTTTTCAAAAGTAGATAGCAACAAAGAAATAAAAATAATAATATCGCTGCTTAATCAATTAATAGTGTTAGTTTGAATTAGCGATAGAAGCTGTTTTTCCAACATGATTTACAATATACGAGTTAAGTTTGTTAGATGAGTTTTATCTCGAGTTGTATAAATGTACTTTTCCAATGCCAGCCCAAACAGGCTAATTTGGATTCAAAGTAGAGCTGGGAATCAGGGCCAGTCCGGCCCTACAGGGCCTGAGATAAGGAAAACATCTGTTTTTTTAAAGCCTGGCCCGATAGTACTAGGGCCAGGGCCAGCTCTATAGGGCTTGGAAATTACTATTCCAAATTTTATTTATTTTTCTTCTGGGTTTTTTCCAAAGAAGTATAATTAGTAAATTGCAACCATTAAAGTTCTAATCTATGAAATAAATATTATCAACATCAAATATATACTACTAAAACTCTAAGCAACTCATTCATTGATCCACGTGGATTGCCAACAATACTTTATATTCATCAGTTATTGGTCAACTTTACATGAAACCATATATTGTTTGTATGTTCAGACTTATCACTTATATTATTTCTTCTGCATAAGTGTGAATGCATTATATTCTGCTGTCAAACTAATTTCGAAATTATATTCTCATCCATACCCATTCAATGCTCCAGGTGTTAAGTCTTCACATTTATATCCCTTCCTTTTATAGCTTATTTGGACTATCTTCAGATTAGTCTCTGTAGTATCAACATTTCCGTGCAAACTTTAAATATATATCCTACTAAACCTTGTGTGTCAAAGGTAATTGGTCCACAGTGTCATACCAGTTAGATTAAACTAACTTCCTTATTGGACCACCCATTCTCTCAACAACTTTCCACACGTCATTAATGCCCAGTAATACGTCTTCCTAACTGTGGAGGAAAATTCAAATCTGATGCTAATCCTATTGAGCCAAGTTCTCAACACAGTTCTATACCATTTAATTCTCTTCGACTTCCGATGTTTTGTATTTCTCCTCAACTGTATAATTTAATACAGTTGTTTTCCAATGCATCTGTAGATAACATGTCGTTCGCATTTATTACCCACTATTCAGCTATTGGTTCAAGTAATCGGCCAAATTTAATAGATGTTGTAACTCACATTCGCGTTGATGCCTATTTATTCCTTTTTTCTTCTGCTTTGGTGGTCAGTTCCAAAATTGGCCTGAGAAGATCTTCCTACGACAATTTGTTCTTCTGCTTTGGTGGTCAGTTCCATAACTGGCCTGAGAAGATCTTCCTTCGACAATTTGTTCTTTTGCTTTGGTGGTCAGTTCCATAACCGGCCTGAGAAGATCTTCCTTCGACAATTTGTTCTTCTGCTTTGGTGGTCAGTTCCATAACTAGCCTGAGAAGATCTCCCTACGACAAACAATATTATACTTAAATGGGCACGTGCCATGTATCTGAATTCCTTTCCCTCAATGGTCAAAGTGACAGGTGGTCCATCACTGTCAACCAGCCATTTGCAAGATGTCTCTCCTTAAGGCGTATTTTAAAACTTTTCTTTCAGTTGTTCTGCATTACTGTTTTTTTAGTTCCTTTTTGTTTTAAGTGTAGTCTGCAGATTTCGTAATTTGAGATTCCTATTTCGTTTGAGTTGGTATTCTCGGAGCCACAGATGCTCATTTATGAATTAATGTCTGAAAAATTTTGTTCGACTATCCATTTTCAAAAAAAAAAAAAAAAGTTATGTAGTTATATCGATCTTGGGATGGTCCACCTCTTTTTGTATATCGTCCTTGCCGAGAAAGTGGATTCATAACTACAGATCATCAGCCTTCTGTTTATGTTTTTCCCCCATCAACTAGGAGTAAGCAGATTTAATCTCCATTTACTCAACGTCTACTATGCATTCGAGAATTTGTTCTTTGCCTTCCAGTGTATAGAGGCTTTTACATAACTTTAGGTATATAATTCTTTTTCATTTCCTAGTAAAATATTATCTGTTGAAGTATATAATGATTTTCCATTTCCTTTATAATCTGTATTTGTTTAAAATAGACACATTTGTAAATTATTATCTTTAACAACAGTTCATTATATATTGTCATTAGTTTCAAAATTTTGTGGGTATGATACTTTTATTATTACATTACAACTCTTACAATTTACGCTTCTAATACTTGGCAGTTATTATTTGTACTGAAAAGAATTAATCCAAACACCAACTATGAGTATAGAATAGTAAATTAACCAATATTCTCAATAAATAAAAAGTGAGTATTCATTTTTTTTAAATTGGCTACATTGAATATTTTATAAAATTACAGGAATGCTTTTACGAAAATTAAATCCTCATACATTTTTCAACATTTTTTGTTTGATTATAAAAAAAATTAATGTTATTTTTAGAACATCAACATCGTTTCACATACTTAGACCGACGTCCATAACTGATACTTATTAGCGCCAGTTGGTTTTTTTGTAATGTATTAGTGAATCCTATGTTATTTTACCTTCAATATTTTAGTACTCCCTCCGGTCCTAATTATAAGAGCTAGTTGACTTTTTTGGAGAGATTAAGGAAGCTAATTAAATTACTTTAAAGTATTTTTATTTTTATTTTTTTCTTCAAACTTATTAATTTAATTAATAAACTAATATATAATATAAGAATATTTAACTTATGAAAAGATTAAGTAACTTATTTAGCTTTCTTAATCTCTCCAAAGAAAGTCAACTAGCTCTTATAATTAGGACCGGAGGTAGTATCTACTTTTTGCACCCTTGATCAAGACTTGCTACTCTTTGGGATTGTCATGTAATGGATCATATGTCAAAGAAGGAGTTACGTACTTTTCTGTGTTTCAACTTTTAGGAGAATCTCAGTTTAATTTTAATATTATGTATGATTAATGTTAGTTGTTTCCGTCGTGAATCCAATTGCATGAAGGAGCCCGTTTAAACTCATTTGAAGCACCAAATAGTCATTTCTCTCCACATGGATAATGTATTAATTTAGTTCAATAATATTTGTTGTGAAAAATACTAGATAAACATCCATAACGAATTGTTACATAAAAAAAATGTTTACCAATACAATTCCAGTATGCATTTGAAAAATTGTGCAGAATCTTAATGAGTATTAATGAGGCGTTAGGTACCCAAGTGGCATGTCATTAATTACAATGGAATAGAGAAACAGTTTCAACTATTCATTGGTCATGACTGGGTACCATACCATCAGTTACTCGCATGAAATTAAAGGTATGGTCTTAGGCATTTATTTATAACTTAATTTCCAGTTGAAATAGGATCAATCAATCAATCAAATATATATCACTAAACTTTGTATCTTCTCATCAATTGGGCCACCTATACATCCCGTTAGGCGAATTCTTCAGAAGCCATTGGTCATTACATGGCATGCGATTACTTACTGGTATCACGTGTAAGATTTATCATGTTTATATGAGCCAACTTGTGTTCTCATTTATGTCGTAAAATAAAGTCAGCCTAATAACATATCCCATTGGGTAAAAAATTCAAACGCCCATTATAACCATTTATTATACAGGAGTTCCAATGAAACTATTCTATTCCCATGCAACATTGTTTTTTCCCATGTATTTTGGTGGTCATAATACAATTCTCAAAGCACCATTTAATTCTTCCTAATTCCCGTGTCAAGAATCCTTTTCCTATTCACTTGAATCTGATTGTTAAAAGTTTGAAACAAACTTAGGGATCCTCTTGGTCCTTCTAAACAGCAATTTATAAATGATTCATTCCAAAGGTGAATTTCCAAAAACCCTAATTGAACCACATGCTTTCTATAAAAGGATCTTAATCCTAGTAATTGGGATACCACCCATACCGGTTTTTCATTTTCATAGCAGGAAGAATACAACAAATTGCTACAATGGCTTCTTCGGACATATCCTCCTTCTTGCAAACCGACAACACCCACAACAATTGGTGCATTTGTGTGAAGGTCATCTCCAACTTCTGAGACACCACGCATATGCAAGGAGTCATCACCAAATCACTTAAAACGCAGTTATAATAGATGCAAAGGTTGTATATGTTAAAATTTTCCATTTGGTTCTCTTATGTTCCAGGACCAAAATCAGAATATGATGAGGTACCCACATAAAACAACAATATAATCTCGAAGCCATGTGATTGTATTGAGCGAATTTATATTTTGTGTTGATAACAGGAATCATCTACTTCTAGGGAATCTGACCGCACTGTTTGGCAAACAATCTACACCCAGCGAAAAAGTCTTTCAGACCTAAAGATACCTGTTCATTTTCTTTAAGAATGGAGATTGTAAAATCTACACCCAGCTGCATCAACTTCAACCAGTCTATCAAAAGGAGTTTTGAAGGTCAATATAGATCGTATCATCTCTCGGTACATGGATAATGAAAGCAGTGATCACAAGCCATATTGTGAAGAATTGTCGTGGAAAACAAAATTATTTATTGATCCCAATGATGATGACGTTGCTGAGGCTAAGAGGATTGTCATGGGAATTTGATTTGTCAATGGCTTGTATTTGTGCCTTGCTTATTATTTGTTTTCGTTTCCTTTCTTATTTATGGTATGCACTGTTAGTCTTTTTTTACGGTTTCCTATATGTCTTATAGTGTCTTTTAAGTTGTTGATATGGAAGTGTAAATATATATATATATATTTTTTATAAAGGGAGTGTAAATGTTATGATTAATGGCAATGAATATGGTTTGTACTAGGTCCAATTAGCAAAGTTAAATGCTTGTACTAAATACCTATGAATGGTACTTTTTATGACAAAATATGAATCAACAACATTAGGTAACATATATATTTTTCAATGATATTGATTGAATTGAGTGGATTAAAGGTATCATGCCTTTCTTTATTTTTTTTAAAAAAAGTTTCATATCTATGTAAATGAAAATGGGGACATCATGATGTTTTCGTTTCAATATATGCAGTACTCCCAAGTTTTTTTTCATGATCTCTCAACGTCTCCATATAATACATATTAATTGAACGGGAAGTAAAAGTAGTATCATGGGATTTAAAATATTTAGTGTGTTATATAAATGAGTATCAAAACCAAGCGCTTATACATCATCAGAAACTATGTAACAGCATTCCAATAGTTATTTTTTAAATTTTTAGACGTTTGAATGATTTGGTTATTTTAATCCAAAGATACTCGTGGGAAGACGATTTTTTAGGGATTCTGGGTTTGAACGAGGGAAAGTGGAAATGGTAGATGATGAGGTATTGAATACCGAGAAAGTATTATTCTGGGCTTGCATATCCTTTTGAAAGCTTATAACATTTGTTGTTAATCTTTTATTCATTAAAAAATAAATTTGTGTTTGTGTTTTTCATACTATTGGACTACCTTCTTGCATCTTCAATTTTTGGGATGAACATTTGTAACTATTTTCATTTTTCCATTAAAAAAAGCACTACTTAAGATTTGTATCTCCTAATAATTTATGATAATTCTTGGATTTATGGGGCAAAATCTCACAATTCATAATCATAACTTCCAATTTGGAAATAATGTAATCATGTAATCAAAAAAGGAAAAATAACAAACTACATTTATTTAACTTACAAACTAATTTACTTAAGATCTAATAATTGACTTGCGTACACAATTACATACCTAATTCTTGGTCACTGTGTTTTCCCCTCTCTTTCAATAATTGATTTTCTAGAAATTACAGCATCATTAAGGCTTAGGTAATTTAGGGAATTACATAGTAATTATGGCAAAGAAAGCCAAGTGATCACAGGTCTCTATGAATTTAATATTAGTTTTATTAGTTATGGGTTTTAGAGAATTATATTTATATTTATTATTAATATATAATCATTGACAATTGATTATATAAGAAAAGGTGGTTTTGACTTATGATAAGTCATGATTTAGTCTTTCCAATGTCATGACGTAAATTTTTGTATTAATGATTAACATAAGAAGCAAGAGCAGTTCAAACTGTTGAGAAATTAGGACATGTATATGTCTAATTTGATGTGTTTAACTATATTTCTTTAAACAACAACTGTATAGAAAGGAAAGAATCCCTCACATTGTGTGGGGTGGGGTGGTTCTAACTTTTGAGAAACTAGAACATTAAAAATTTAACTTCCATGACTCCGTGCAACACACATTTTTTTGTCTTGCAATTTACATAATTAATCCTCTTTGATGTAAGATAGTAAATTCCTCAACATAATCAAATGCTTAAGGATGCCCCATCATAAGCTAATCCTTAAAGTTGGTGTACCAATTATGTTGATAAGAAATATTGATCAAGTAGCCAGTTTGTTTAATGGGACTAGATTGCAAAAAACACATCTGTGCAAAAACTTCATAAGGATAAAGGCATTAAACGGGATAAGTGCTGGAAAAGATATGCTAATACATCGCATGGACATGAATCCTTCGGATTCTAAGCTATCTTTTAGCATGAGGAGGAGAAATTCTCAATAATTATTTCATTTGCAATAACATCAACAAGAGCCAAGGGCAGTCTATGTCCAATGTTGGTCTTTATATATTAGCTAGGGTAGTCTGAAGGGATCATAGAGAACTTGAGAGAAGTGTTTCAAAAACTTATTTGATGAGGTTGATGTAATTCAAACATTTGGATGGATGAAGCTAGATTTGTTAATGCTAAATTGTAAAAGCTCGCATCTCAATGTTCATACACTAATGGATAAATTTTTTTCAAAAGTAAATATGTGTAAATGTAATTTTCACAATCTAGATAAAACACAACTGTGCAACAAAACGAGGTCGTTTGTCTTCCAAGAATCTATTTTACGTTAGAATTCTTAAACATATTAGCAACAACTAACCAACCCATTCTTATAAAATAAGAGACTTTTATATATCTCAACCTATAAATGTAGAATCAAAGAGGTGAACATTCTATTTACAAGTTTTATGAAACAAAATTATCTTCAAATAAATAAGTAAATCAAATTTATTATGATTACAAATTTACCATAACAGTTAAAGTAATTATGCATCATATCGATGATCTATCTTACAATGCAGATGAAGGGGTTGTGTGTAATATCCTGATTTGTACTTTTAGGATTGAATTATAATAAAAGGGGAATTGATAATAAAATGAATTAAAAAAATATATAATAGTTAAAAAAAAAGTCAAAGGGGTAGGTGGGGTATTTAATCCCCCCCCCCCCCAAAAAAAAATAAAATAAGGGGCACATGGTCCCTTCATGTGTGTATGGGGTACTATATTGTTGACGCGTTTTTGGCATTGTCCTTCACTGTTTCATATCTAAGGTAAGCTTATAAGATCATTTAGATAACTAAACTAACTTCTTTTCAACAAACTTCCTTCATGAAAGTAATTCCGCATATTTTTCTCTCTCTAATGGGGTGATATTGTGCTGATTAGTAAAATTGTTGGGGTTATAATTTTGGGAGAGTTTTGACAATAAATGACTATATTTATGTAAAGGATGATTAATAGTTAATTTTAATCGGTTTGGATTTGTTGGTTGTTAGAGGAATTTAAAATTAATTTTCTCTCTAAAGAAGTTTAGGATTTATGTCGTATAGAATGTTTTCACCAATTAAATGTGGTTTAAGTCATTTATTTGAATTACATTAGGTACTACTGAAGGTTTAATCAGTTTAGTTTTACTAAATCTTGAACTATATGAAATTCTAAGTTGAAAATTGATATTTGATTTAGAGTTTGATATAATTTCGATTATCTTGAGGTTTGAAGAGTTGTTTAATAATTAGGTTATACTTATATAAGTTAATATTGAGTTAGAAAATTGAGATTTGTGCCAATAAATCTCTTATATCCAAATTTATAATTCATTTTAATTTATTGGAAGTTATATTGAGGATTAAATATATTGAATTTGAGATTTGTAAGAATGTGTACGTTTGAAATTTTTGGGTGAAACTTTGATTGTAGAGAATTAGGTGTTTTAGATTTGAGGATATCGTTATATTTTGATGGCTCTAATAAGTGAGAAAATAATTTATTAAAGAAGAAAATGTGATTGAAATTATGATTTGAGGAATAAATAAATTATTGTCATTTTTCTAAGAAAACTAAAGTATGCCAATCATGGGAGTTTAATTACTTATTCATTTGACAGTTGAAGTGAGCTCATTTTGCATGAGTTAAACTACAACAAAGAATTTGTAAATGCAGCTATTAACGCTTCTCATCGTTGAAGTGAATGCAAATTAATTCAACTAATCAAGAATATGAGGTTGAAGTCTTCAAGCGATTAAGTCAAACAAGAGAAAATTAAAACATTTTCAAAATGGTTGCTACATGTAGAAGACAAAGACATTAGGTTACCACATGATGGTATTGCAAACATCATGATACCTTTAGAGTTGTTGCTTCATGATGATTGTAATCTAATTAGGTGCATCATTGAATCTTACCCAAATTTAATATAATGTGTAGTGGACGAGGATTATCTCAACAAGAACTCCATTATGACCCTTACAGCAGAAAATGTCGACATTTTAAATAAGTACATTTGTTTTTTTCTTGCCAGGTGATTCCATGGAGTATTTTATTTATGACTTTATAAGTCGTATAGATAAGACAAACAAAATTTAGAGGATTTGTACGACACATAATATCTAAATGCAATTAAATGCTCATGGATACCTTATCATAAATTGGTATTGTAGGTAGGTGTACCAGTTATATTAATAAGGAATATTGATCAGGCATCAGTAGGGTTGTGCAATGTTCCAAGGCTACAAATAACACAACTTGGCAAGAATGTCATTAGGGCAAAGGCATTGAATGACATAAGCAATGGGGAAGAGATTTTGGATATGAACCCATCTGAATCTAAACTGTCACTCAATATGACATGGAGGCAACTTCCTGTCACAATATCATTTGTAATGACAAAGAACAAAAGTCAATGTCAATCAATATCCAATGTAGGCCCCTACCTTTCAAGTCCAGTCTTTTCCAATAGGCAATTATATGTTGCAATGTCTAGGATCAAGAGTTTCAATAGGTTGAGATTACTTATATTGAATGAGTTCAACAAATCCAGCAGTACTACAACAAATATTGTTTTATAGAGAAGTTTTTCAAAAGCTTGATTTGAAATAATATGATGTTGTTATGAATTGATTTAGTAAACACATGGTAGCATATGTTGTTCAATTCAACCCATGTACAATTTTAATACATCCGTACAACGCACGGGTCGAAAGTCTTGTTAATATCTAAACAATACAAATCATCCAACAAATAAACACATTCGTTAATTCGTAATAAAAAACAAACCATTGTCCACAATTGAATCACATAAAACGTAAGAAGCATTAAACTAAGCAACGTTAGATAACTCACATAAAAGATAAAAGGATACTACTATCATTGTCAATTGTCACCTTCTTCATCACTATCATCAATTTCATACGACTGAGCGGTGCCAGTGGGTGAGCTTGCGAATCTGAGATTCAGATTTTTGAAGGAAACACAAGCAATAAAGACTAAAGAAACCAAGATGGCGAGAATAGATATGAAATTAGGGTTAATCGGTTAAGTGTCTCCTAGCCTCTTCCTCTTGGCACTCTTTGACTATTTTTTTTTTAAAATGAAAATGCTATAGTAACGGGGTCTAATGTGCTGGCCTGAGGCTCTACAGGGCCGGCCCTACAGGGCCAATTTCAAATTTCAGGCCTATTTTTTAAGCCTGAGCCCTATAGGGCCAAGGCTTAAACGGGCCGGCCCGATTTCCCTGCTCTAGTTTAAAGGTAATCTTAAAAAACTAAAAATCCTTGGGCAGTTATTTTTTTGATGTTTCTTTTGTTTTCTTATTTTTTTTCTTGACTACTGAACTTTCTCCAGTAACTTGAATTCAAATCATGTGAGGAAGAGAAATTTGACAAAGTCACAAATGCAAAAGTATGAATTTGAATTAGAAGACTACTAGACTAGAAAATGACCTCACTTCAAAAAAAAAATTGACGATGAATGAGAAGATTAAAAAAATTAGTGAACATTAACAATATGTCCAGTCTTTGGCGATTAAATGAGAGCAGTTGAAGAACAGACGAAAAGTTGTCCTTCACAGCATTCAGAAGCCATAACTCTCTTCCTCTATTTGGCAAAAAGACATGCGAATTGGATTCTTGTCACTTACTTTTCTTATTTATCTGTTCTCTTTTTCTGTTGTAGTCTGTGGCTTGGATACCATTACACCATCCCTACTGATCCAAGAATCTGAAACCATAAGCTCAAATAATAGCATGTTCACGCTTGGATTCTTTAGTCCTGGGAATTCCACAAATCGCTACTTAGGAATTTGGTATATGATGGAATCCACTATCGTTTGGGTAGCAAACAGAAACGATCCACTGACAGATTCTTCTGGGGTTCTTACAATATCAGAGAATGGGAATCTTGTCGTTTTGAATGGGCAAAAACAGGTCGTTTGGTCAACAAATGTCTCACATATTGCATCACATTCCATTGCTCAACTCTTGAATTCTGACCACCACCCCCCCCCCCCCACAACTCTCCCTGGTGAGTGCCATTTTCTCTCGTCTGAGGGTCAGTGAGGTTTCTCGGAAAACCTGTTCAACTGCCGTTATTTGAACGGTGGTCTCTGTTGGTGTTCCCTTGTTCCCTTTCTTCCCCTTCCTTCCCCCCCTCTCTACTCCCCTTATTATATTTCCTCTCTCCTACCCTACTCTCTCCTTTGTCTTCTTCTCTAGTGACCTTCTAGTGTAGGGTGTGTGTGTTGTGTTCTAACTCTGTGATACTAGAACTTTGATTGTTATGGACGAAGGCCAAAGCTCCGGTGCTACAAAGCCGAAAGAGTTAGTATTGAAGCTTGGTAGGAAAGCAAATGCGGAGGGGGGCACGCTAGTAGGAAAGATCCTCACTAATAAGAACTTGAATATCCCCACAGTAATTTCCATGATTAAGAAATGTTGGCAACTAGATGACGAGGTGGAGATCCATGAACTTGATCGTAGCCAACTGGTTTTCATCTTCAGGTTTGGGACAAAGGATGCTTATGCTAGAATCTTAAAGGGCCGCCCGTGGTCTATACTAGGATTTTTACTGAACTTGCAGGTGTGGAATGACTTAATGGTTTTAAAGGATGTAAGGTTTGACCTCGCCCCCTTCTAGGTCCAATTCCACAGACTTCCCCTGGAAGCTTTCGACAGTTCCAATGCTGTGTCGCTGGGAGATGCGGTTGGGGAAACGGTGATGTTTGAAAGGCCGTTAGTTAATGGGAAAATGGGACGGGGCTTCTTGAGAGTTAAAACCCTCATACGACTAGGGGACCCCTTACCTATTGGATTCTGGGTTCCACGTGAAAACATGGAACATGCCTGGGTGTCCATTAAATATGAGCGCCTCTAGATATTTTGTTATAAATGCAGTCGGATAGGTCATAATGGTGGAGCTTGTAAGGAAACAAACTTGTTCGGACATAGTGAGGAGGCTGGTAATGAGTTTGGTAAATGGCTTAGAGCTCCCGCGGTCAGAACAATGGAGGACATTGTGGAAATATGGAGGAAGGACTAGGTCGAGGCCCCTCTGTTCGAACAGCTTACCCGACGTCCCCTCCTCGCTGGAATGCCTCACCGATGATCGGTGATCCTCCTTTGAGTAATGCAGAACCGAGGCAGGAGAGGGAGCAGGTCTGTGGTGGGCACAATTTGGTGTTAACTTGTCAGAGGAAGGAAAAAGAGATTTTAGCAAATCAGAATAAGGACCTTTGCAATGATACGGGTTCTGCTCGAGGCAAGTCAAACGCGGCTGAGGTGGAGTATGGCAGGAAGGCATTTAATGTTGCTATCTCGTCGCCCGAGGTAAGAGTCAACCTTGTTACAGAAGATTACCTGTCTGAAGATATGTTATCCAGCCCGTCCTTGAGTTTGGACCGGAATACTAGCTCGTGCACTATGGTTGGGGGAGGCCCAAATAGTATAGAAAAGGCCCAACCTTACTTGGTGGAGTTTCCTGCGGAAGAAACACCACTCCCCTCAGGCCCACCTCCCTCCATTGGATTGTCGCCTATCTCGGCCATGTCACTCTCGTTGAAGAGGTTTAGAATTGTGCAAGCTGAGGAGGAAAGTCTTGAGCCCACTACTGTTAAACAACAGCGTAAGCTAACCTTTGAAGATTCGGAAAGTTGCGTGTCCCAAAAGTACAGAAGCCTATTGCTCTGAAAGGCAAAAGGCGAAACTTTAGAACTCTCAAATCCCACATTTGAAGCTCGCCGGGCGTTCCATCTGGCACAAATGTGATTCAGCCCCCGTCGAGTGTTTCATCTGATACTAATGCAACTCCGCCTCTATCGGTGGGTGAAGTCGATTTTCCTGAAGAATGGCTTCTCCCTAGTCTGAACCGACATGCTTCTCAGGATGACCGTGGCTCTAATAACGCCGGTGGTTAGGCTGATCCCGCCACCGGTGCGCCATGAATACCCTCGCCTGGAACTGTCAAGGCCTCGGGGCTGCCTTGACAGTTCGTAATCTCAAGGAAGTTTGCTTCCGGAAAAAGCCGCAATTGGTGTTCTTAATGGAGTCTAAACAAAAGGCAAGGGTGATGAGGAAAATCAGAAGAAGATGCGGCTTTGATCAGGAATGGCTAGTGGATCCAATTGGTTACAGTGGTGGTTTGGCCCTGTGGTTGTCAGACTTGTTAAAGGTAAATATCCTATTTTCTTCTTCTAACATTATACACACCTCGGTGACGTCGAGTGAATTTGATACCCCTAACTATATCTCCTTCATCTATGGTCCTACGGATGAGGCTGAAAGGAACCTGTGTTGGCAAGAATTGAGACGAATCGGGAAGACTGTTGTGGGATCTTGGCTATGCTTGGGAGATTACAACGACATTTTATCTCAGGAAGAAAAGTACCGGGGTAACCCGAGACCTTGGCGTAGAATCCGTAACTTCAGATGTCTATTGGCAGATTGTGATTTGTTCGATCTGGGCTTCCACGGTTACAAATTTACATGGTGCAACAATAGGGACGAGCCAGATACAATTAAAGAGCGGTTAGACAGAGCTTTGGGAAATCTTCTGTTGAAAGAGACGTTTCCGAACATCCAGGTATTCAATATTGAGCCCGAAGGCTCGGATCACCACCTCCTTCTAATCCAGAATAGCCTGGAACGTCCTCGAGGTAAAAAGACCTTTCGTGTTGAGGCATCGTGGGTACTGCACGATAGGTTTAATCAGGTTGTTCGGGACAGTTGGAGGGGGAGCGTTGTAGAGGATCTGGATGCAGTTGCGAATGTTCTGAGTAAGTTGGAGAGATGCAAGAAAGAGCATATTAGATGGAGCCATAAAGAGTTTCCCAACTCAGCTAAACTTATTGATCAGTTGAAGCTAAAATTGGCAGACCTCTCTCAAGATGTTCGAACAAGTGACACCTCTATAGCCATTGCTGAGGTAAAGGCAGCTATCGATAAATTCTATGAGCTGGAAGAGCAGTTTTGGTGGCAGAGGTCAAGGGTCAACTAGTTAGAAGCAGGAGACCGCAATTCTAAATTCTTCATATGTCTACGCTTAAGAGGAGAGGTATAAATAGCATCCTAAGTATTAAGGATGACTCGGGTTCCTGGGTGATGGAAAGGGAGGCAGTTGAACATAACATAACGGAATTCTTTGCCAATATTTTTTCAACTCCCTCTATACCTGAGGAGATGGATAATGTTCTGAGATATATTGATGGGACAATCTCTGAGGATATGAACAGACAACTTATGCGGCCTATTTCTAGAGAGGAGGTCAAAATTGCTGCTTTCAGTCTAGGGAAAACTAAAGCCCCTGGCCCCGATGGCTTCTTAGGTTTGTTCTTCCAATCTGCCTGGACGGAGGTGAATGAATATGTTTTTAATTTAGTGCAGGATTTTTTTGCAGGAAGGGTTGATCTTCATGAAATTAATGAAACCAATATAACCCTTATCCCTAAGGTGGAAAGGCCCGAACATGCCTCACAGCTTAGACCGATTGGCCTGTGTAATTTGTATAAAATCATTTCAAAATTACTTGCCAACAAGCTGAAACCATTCTTGGATTGTTGTATTACGCATATTCAGGGGGCATTTTTTCCTGGTCGGTATATCTAGGATAATATAATCATCGCCCATGAGGTTTATCACTACCTCCGGAGAAAGAAGACAGGTCCTAAATTCGAGTTTCCACTTAAAATGGATATGAGCAAAGCGTATGATCGTGTAAATTGGTCCTTTCTTGAGGAGGCACAACTACGGTTTGGATTTTGCAAGGAGTGGGTAGCCTTAATTATGAAATGCGTCAACTCTGTGAGCCTAAATTTGTGTCTATCGGGCGCAAAAGTGAGTTCAATCAACCCAACAAGAGGGTTACGGCAAGGGGATCCGCTCTCCCCATACTTGTTTATTCTCATGTCCGAAGCACTCTCTCTAATGATCAACAAAAACGTGGCTGCAAATCAGATCTCTGGGATCAAGCTTAGTCACACATGCCCTGTACTCACTCACTGTTTTTTCACGGATGATGCACGCCTTTTTATGAAGGCAGATGTTGAAGAATGTAATGTGCTAGCTAACATCTTGCATCAGTACTGTGGTGCCACGGGACAAATGATAAACTTGGAGAAGTCCAGTGTGTTCTTCTCTAGCAACACTCCGGAAGACACTAAAGCGTTAGTGGGGGAGATCCTTGGTATCCCTACTGCTGAAGAGCCTGGGAAATATCTCGGAATTCCAAGTTTCTGGGGCAAAACAAAAAACCAAGCGCTGGCCTACATCCGAGAGAGGGTCATTAGGAAAATTCAGGGGTAGGGACACTTTTTTCTTTCCTTTGCAGGTCGGGAAGTGATGATTAAAGCTATAATCCAGGCAATTCCCATTTACCCCATGCAGTGCTTCAAATTTCCGGTTGGAACTTGTAAGGATCTAAACCGGATAATATCCAATTTTTGGTGGGAGGGCAAAGCGTTTGGGAACCGTCTTCACTGGAAAGCCTGGGATTCACTTACTGCTAGCAAAGATCAAGGAGGTATGGGGTTCCGCGATTTAGTGATTATGAACGATGCTCTCTTAGCCAAGACGGCATGGAAATTGATGACTAAGCCTTCTGATTTGTGGTCTCAAGTGATTAAGAGTGTCTACTTTCCTGATTGCGAATTCATTGAAGCAAAGAAGGGCCACAGAGTGTCTTGGTGTTGGTCCAGCCTTCTTGAAGGTAGGAATTTTTTGAAGGATGATTTAAGGTGGGATGTGGGAACTGGAACTCAAGTCAGCATATGGGGTATTAATTGGGTACCTGTTGTCACCTTTCCTGCAAAACCGGAGGATGTCGATATTCCTATTGTCTCCCAAGGTAAAGTAAGTGACCTTATTGTTGATGGCTGTTGGGACCTATCCCCGATCGCAGTACTAATCAACACACAGGTGAGAAAGTGCAACTTACATCATGGAAAAGTACATCGATCCATCCTTTGGAGAATTTTCTTGCAGTCTTGAACCCAGTAATGTTACAGAAGTATTCATGTGGAAAGAAGATCGTCCATATTAGCGGACTGGTCCTTGGAATAACAGCTACTTTCTTGGACTACCTGGGAGATCATCTCTGCTTGGAAATGGGTTTCAAGTGAAAGGAGAGGAAGGAAGTTATGAATTATCTTTTCATTTTACAGACAAGTCTTTGTTGAAGATTTTTACAGTAGATTCTCAAGGTAGATCAATAGAGCGACGTTGGAATTACCAGAAAAATATATGGGAAGTTGTGTGGATAAGTGGGGGTTCTGAGTGTGATGCTTGTGGCAAATGTGGCCCATTTGGGATCTGCAATGAGCAGAGCTCACCAATTTGTAGCTGCTTGAGAGGGTTTGAACCAAAGAACAAAGAAGAATGGGAGAGGCAGAATTGGACCAGTGGGTGTGTGAGAAGAGAAGCACTTCAATGTAGGAGAGAAAATAATGGTTCTCAAGTTATCCAAATAGATGGGTTTTTGAAGTTGGAAAGGGTAAAAGTACCAGATCATGCAGAAAGGTTACCTGATAATTTTACAGATACTATAGATTGTCAAACTCCATGCCTTGAGAATTGTTCTTGCAAAGCTTATGCATATGAACCAGGCCTTGGCTGTCTGGTTTGGAGTGTAGATTTAGTTGACTTAGTGAGCAACTTACCTGGAGGGGTGGATCTTTACTTGCGCCTTGCCTCCTCAGAACTTCGTACCTTCTTTAATTAGAGAAAACTCATTAAAATGGCTAGGAATAGATCAGTTTAGTTTACAATATGTATCTGGTACTTAAATTGGATTTGATACAAAAGTTAAAATGTCATTTAAGCATTATATATTTTTTCATATGGTTATTTTCTTATCATATCATGTTATACAATATGTCAATGATATATACTTGTATGCTTTTTCAATAGATTTATGGATGCTGTTCTTCTTAGGAGTTAACAATTGTGGTCGTTGATTGCAGAGTACAAGGGCACTTCTCATATATTTATGGATGAATTTAAATTCTATACATACACTTGAAAGCCTTGTTGCCTTTTTTCCCCAATTTCTTAAACCTCAAACCTCTTTTGTTCTCAATATATATAGTATTTGATATTTCTTTTTACATTCTTTGATACATGTACAGGCAAGAGGAATATGAAGGCACCAACTGTAATATCAGTTCTCACAGGAACTATTCTTGTTACAGCCTCTGGATTTTTCTTATGGAAAAAATGGTCAAAGCATAAAGGTGATGTTCTGTTTTCCCTCAAGTTCATTCAAGGTCTCAGTTGAGTGATAAGGTGAATAAATCCTTGATTTGCGTAACTGAAGTTGCATTTCTCCCTCTCTTTATACTCTCTTTTCCCCTACCCCAGAACACATATTATATGAGAATTTATATTTAATTTATACTTCTTCTTTTCCAAAAATAAATAAATGAAACTGAATGCTTTCTTGTGCATTTCAAGGATTAATGATACTACTTCAGACTTGTTAATTGTTGCTTATAAATTTGATGATATAATGATGAAACGGATCCATATGTGCAACACGCAGGGGGAATGCATCACAACAAAAGAAGGATTACAAAACTAAAGCAACTACAAATTCAAGATGTGACATTGTTTGATTTTAGAAAGTTGGCAACTGCAACAAACAACTTTGACATATCAAATAAACTTGGTCAAGGTGGTTTTGGTTCAGTATACAAAGTGGTGTTCGCTTATTTTTTGTTCAACATTTTCAAATCATAAGAAATCAATTAGATTATGGTTTTTATCATTATAATAGGAAATTTTTTGTGGTTTTATTTTAGGGGAGATTTAAAGATGGACAAGAGATAGCAGTAAAAAGACTGTCAAGATCATCCGGATAGGGTATTGAAGAATTTATTAATGAAGTGAAGTTGATTTTTAAGCTTCAACACCGAAACCTTGTTAAGCTTCTTGGTTATTGCATTGAAGAAGAAGAGATACCGGTTGATGAATATTTGCCCAATAAAAGTTTAGATAAATATATCTTTGGTTAGTGCTCATCTTTTGTGTATATGAAAGTATTTCACCAAATTGAACTTCTTCATGCCTTGCAAAAGAGGAAGTTTGGAAAAAGTTTAGAGATATTTAAAGTTATTTTACCTGATGTTATCTCTCTGTTGACATTTGTAGCAATGCTTCCCATGAAGTGCACGCTTGTTTTGTATCTATTGATGTGAAAGTTCAATAGTTGTTCTAGTAGAAGTACTAATGTCAAAGAAGTCGCATATTATTGGAGGAAGTGAATTTGTAGTCTTGTTACGAACATTTGGCCTCCTTCATCACTTTTTTTCCTAAAGTAATTTTTTTTTTTGTAGATCCACTGCAACAAAAAAGCTTGGGTTGGGAAAAGCGCTTCAACATAATTGAAGGAATAGTTAGAGGCTTACTCTATCTTCATAGAGATTCAAGATTAAGAATTGTACATAGAGATTTAAAGGCAAGTAACATATTATTGGATGAAGAAATAAATCTCAAGATATCAAATTTTGGGATGGCTAAACTTTTTGGAGGTGGTCAAAATCAAGCAAACACCAATAGAATTGTTGGAACATTGTAAGTTTTCCTTTTCCTTGGTCATTATGTATAATAATATTAATAGCACATTGAGAGCTCAAAGATGTGTTTAAATGCAGTGGCTATATTTCTCCAGAATATACAACTAAAGGACTCTATTCAGAGAAGTCCGATGTTTTCAGTTTTGGTGTTTTGTTACTAGAGATTATTAGTGGAAGAAAAAACACTAGTTTCTATGAAGACTCAGAATCTTTTACACTTTTAGGATTTGTAAGTCTCTCCAATTTACCTTCCTTCGTGCAAAAGGTCTTAAATGCCTTTGTCTGGGTGAATACAATATTGAATTTTGATCACTATCATTTTTTTTTCTTGTAAATTTTGTAGGCATGGAACTTATGGATAGATGGCAATGGTATAACTCTAATTGATCCACAAATATATGATGCAAGATTTTACAAGGATATACTGAGGTGCATACAAATAGGACTTCTATGTGAGAAAGAACTTGCAAAAGATAGGCCTACCATGGCCTCTATAATGTCAATGCTTCAAAGTGAGATTATTGATATTCCTCCCCCAAGCCAACCTGCATTCATCCTTAGTCATAAACCATGTCTTTTACTACACAACAAACTCCACATAATGATGAGTTATGTTCCATTGATAATGTAACTCTCTCAAAATTTGAGGGAAGATAGATAAGGATATGTTATGCTTATGTTTTATTTGAAAGATCTAAAATGTATTCTACTTTGACATAGTTTTGATTAAACAATATATATAGGTCTCTAAACATTGTTTCCACAAAATATTTGTGCCTTACTTTTCTTAGACATCCAATATTTTTTTGCCGCATTTAATGAATATTTATGGACGTGAATCCATCTTCGAATGCTTAATCATAAATGCAACATGTGATTTCTGTGTTTTCTACCTACACCATAGCTATTCTTATACCTGATCATGTCCATCTAGGGGCGGAGCTTAGAGCAAAAATTTGGGGGGCCATGCAGTGATGGGGGATTCAGGGGTAATTTTTCTGTTAAGGAAAGTTTTAAATGCATTAAAAAATAAAAGAATATTAAAAAAAATCATGAAATCAAGTGAATACTGATGATGTAATAAGAGAGGCAATTATTTTATAAACCTGTCATTTAGAAAAATAAGGCTAAGTGCTGTTAGAAATGTAGTTACATAAATTACAATGAAGGGTGGGCACTCAATAAGTTCGAGTATGGGTAAAAGCATAGTAAATGATACACCACAAAAGTAAATTTCACTGATAAGTTAAAAATTTCAGGTAATTAGAATGAAATATAGAAAAAAAAATGACAAGATTAACATAAATTATACAAGACCCCACATGGAACAAAGATTGAATTATAAGCCTTAAAGATATAAAGGGGGGGGAAGAAAAAGAATTGGGGGGCCAAAATTTAATTTAATTTTAAAAAAATTCTAAACAATTTTTTTTTGGGGAGCCATGCCCCCCCCTCCCAAGTCTCATAAAAGCTCCGCCATTGTGTCCATCCCATATCTAGCAAATTGCAAATGCTCTTCTTATTTCTCTCTATTTTTCTACAAGAAGCCATACTTTTTCTTGTGACTTGTTGGATTTAACAACTTAAGAAGGTGAACTCAATTTGTTATTCTATCATAGGATCTGAGTTAGTGAAGTTAAGCAAGTTCTTAAGAAACTAGTAGAGTTGTCGGATCTGATGATATTCCTTTTGAAGTATGGAAATATTTGGGTGAAGAAAGTGTGTTGTGGGCTTGTGGCTTTCTATAGTGTGTTGTGCAAACTATAGAGGAATTTAGCTTGAGTCATACAATGAAACATTGGGAAAAGGTGATTCAACACAGATTGATGTTGAAGACTGATTTTTATGAGAACTAATAAGTATATATTTTATGATTAAATAGGTGTATATTTTATGAGAATTAGTTGGATTTATTGATACTATATACCTATTTAATTATCTTTTATATACTTTACTATCATTATAGGATAAAAAGATATTTTAATATAAAATCTACTTATTTCCTATTATATTTTGCAGAAAATATTAGCTGATTTGAAAAGAAGTAGAAAAAGCAATTAAGAGGATATGCAATCAGCCAAACTCGATGGTCCCATGCAAGAAAAATACAAACAAAATCAATTTGCGTAATCTGGTGGAGTTGATTACAAGATATAAGATATCTTTTTAATAAGAAAAGGAGAATCAGTGACCCACGACCTAAGTTTTTTTTTTTTTGGTCAAACGACCTAAGTTATATTTAAGTTATATATATGAAGAAAGGAAGAAACAAAAAAAAAGACAAAAAAAAAAAAGATCCAGAGACGCAGAACAAGAAGGAACGAAGAAGCAGAGGAAGAGTAGAGGCTGACTGAGCGTTTCAGTTCTCTTTATCATTTCCACGGAAGGACGGAAGGATTATGGAAGCGACGAACAAATTTTATTTTCTCTCTCTCTCTCTCTATTCTTTGAACCTCAATTCTTATCTTTTTGTTATGGATTTGATTAAAGCCATGTGTGGCTAGTTGGTTTTGCAACCTAGAGAATCTATGAACTTGTTTGGGTTTTTGATATTACTCCCACGGATTGGTTATGCTTGCATATTTTATTATTACTTTTTTCCTTTTTTTTTCTTTCAGTTTTATTTAGGTTTGAAGAAAATCACTTCTTTTGTTGCTTCAAGGTCTTGTTTGAGCACTCTCTTCTCCCTTAAAATTTGAAATATCATGGATGGTACCAGGGGAAGCACTCCACATCATAGTTAGAGGGCTAAACCAAGGGAGTACTAATTCCTTTCCCTTTTTATATTTTTAGAACATTGAGGACAATGTTTGATTTAAGTGTGGAGGAGGGATACAATTTCTTTGGTTATGCTTGTCTTTATGCAATTGAAAAGGTTTTTTAAAAAAAAAAATTGAGATTTTTGCATTGTTGAGGATTAACCTTAATTTTGAGCTTCCCCATCTTAGAGAATATTATCAGGTCAAAAATAAAAATAGCAAAAAAAAAAAAAGTTTCAACCAAGTCTCTAAGCCTTGAGTTTTTTTTTTTCCAATCTTGAGATGGACTATGAGAATAAGGATTAGTCTGTAATATGATCAACAGATTATTAGTTCAAGAATATTTTGCTACATGATCTCTTTAGAAAATTAGATGATGACCTTTGTCAGCTAAGTAAAACTTTTGTATAGGAAAATGACTCAGGAAAAAGAAAAAAAAAACAACACAACAACTTTAATAACTTCTCTAAACCTCACTTAGTAATCTAGGGTACTTCATCACCAATGTTGTCACTTGCGTCAAACGGTGAAGTCAAAGAAGGTTATGAGTTGGGCTAAAAGCCTCTTAAGATGCCTATTGGAGTAACTGAATAACCAGTGCTGCATCACCCATGTGTAGGGTCGTGTCAAAAGGAGACCTACAATGGCTCAAGAAACAAAAAAATTAAAAGACAAAAAAGGAAGACAAAATGAGTTATTTCATACCTGAGAATTCTTAATAAATTAAATGAAAAGCTTGGTTTGGTGTGGGCATTTGAATTTTTCTGGAGAAATTGAGTAGCGTAATATTTTTCTACTAATCTTATGGTTGAACTTATTGCTTACCGATCTTTTGATCATGGGACGTTAGGAGATTGTTACACTCTATTGGCTTAGTGACCTGTTCTTATAAGACATTAACTTAAATACGATTTGATTATATGATCCAATTGTGGTGGTTTATTACTTTCTGTTTAGGAATTTCCTAGGCAATGTTCTTTTCAGATAATGAATTTTCTTTCTTTTGCTTGAGGACAAGCAAATGTTTAACTGTAGGGGAATTTGATAAGTATATATTTTATGATTAAATAGGTGTATATTTTATGAGAATTAGTTGGATTTATTGATACTATATATCTATTTAATTATCTTTTATATACTTTACTATCATTATAGGATAAAAAGATATTTTGATATAAAATCTACTTATTTCCTATTATATTTTGCAGGAAATATTAGTTGATTTGAAAAGAAGTAGAAAAAGCAATTAAGAGGATATGCAATCAGCCAAACTCGGTGGTCCCACACAAGAAAAATAGAAACAAAATCAATTGTGTGATCTGATGGAGTTGATTACAAGATATAAGATATCTTTTTAATAAGAAAAGGAGAATCAGTGACCCACGGCTTAAGTTATATTTAGGCTATACATATGAAGAAAGGAAGAAGCAAAAAAAAAAAAAAGAGAGAAAAGAAAAGAAAAGAAAAGAAAAAAGAAAGAAAAAGAAAAAGAAAGATCGAGAGACGCAGAACAAGAAGGAATGAAGAAATAGAGGAGGAGTAGAGGCTGAGCGTTTCAATTCTCTTCATCATCTCCACGGAAGGACAGAAGGACTGTGTAGGCGACGAAGAAATTTTCTTTCCTCTCTCTCTTTATTTTTTGAACTTGAATTCTTATCTTTTTCTTATGGATTTAATTAAAGCCATGTGTGGCTAGTTGGTTTTGCAACCTAGAGAATCTATGAACTTGTTTATGTTGTAGATATTACTCCCACGGATTGGTCTTGTTTAATTTTATTTCAGTTTATTTAATCTTGTGTTTATTGCTATTGCTTATTGAGTGGCCATCATTGAGCATGTTTAGGAGATTTAGGGTTGAACTTGGAAGAGAGAATCCTAAATTAACCTTGGGATTAAATAATATGGAATTAGGTTTAAATCTAATTTGCGTCTAGGATAGGAATATACCTAGAAGCTCCACATAATCAAATTAGTGTGAGCCCAATCTAAAATACATCTTATTTAGTTGTGTGAGACATTACATAATTAATTAAGATAGGTATATAAATGGACCAGAAGACATTTATAGACATTAATACTCTAGATTAGCTGATTGGGAAAAGATCTAAGAAACAAATAAGGGATTAGTGACTCTCAGCTGCTTGTTCATTAGTGTGGTAGTTTCTTTGTTTTAATTTTAATTTCTTTTCTCTTAATTAAATTTAATTTGGTTGCTCAACTTAAACGAAATTGTGAAATTAATGCTTAACTGAAGTTATGGGTACTAAGTTCTTGTGGGAACGATATCTTACTTATATTTTATTACTTGATATGGCCCATACACTTATAGAGTTTTTAGGCTATAAAGTTTTGTCTTATCAAGAACCAATTTGGGTTCATGTTAAGAAGGTCCATAATAGAAGTGATTTATTTACTAAGGAGACTAGTAGAAAAGTAGCAGAACAAAGAAAGTGAATTGCATATGGTTTTCATTGATTTGGAAAAAGTGTATGATCATGTGTCAAGAGATATACTTTGGAAAGCTTTAGAAAAGATGGGGTATGTGTTGCATATATCAAAGTAATTCAAGACATGTATTTGTTTAACCTTGTAGTGGATGTTCTAACTATGCTTATCAAAGAAGAGATCCTTAAGTGCAAGCTTTTTGTTAATGATATAGTTTTGTTGGCTAAATCAAAGGAGGAGATTAATTCTAAACTTGAGATATGGAGGAGGACTTTGGAGTTAAAGGTCTT
Organism: Acacia crassicarpa; assembly: GCA_034222035.1. NCBI lineage: Eukaryota > Viridiplantae > Streptophyta > Magnoliopsida > Fabales > Fabaceae > Acacia > Acacia crassicarpa. The sequence continues at coordinate 970,647 of JAWXYG010000014.1, forward strand.
TCATCTAAGTAGGAGCAAAACATAATATATGCATTGCAATTTGGATAAGAGAAAAGTGGAAAATGATGTGGAGGTTAAATCGGGAGAGCAAGTCATTCAACAAGTGACAAATTTTAGATATTTGGGATTAGTTATACAACAAGATGGTGAAATTGATAGAGATATAAATCATAGAATTCAAGATGAGGGGTATAAATGAAGAAAAGCTACTGGAGGTATTTGTAATAAGAAAGTACTTCCTCTGGTCGTAATTATAGGAGCAATTTTATAGTGCAATTTTTATTATAAAAGTGGTGTTATAATTAGAACCAGAGGTAGTATCTAATAAGATAAAAAGGAAGTTTTATCACAGCTCTTTAAGAGCCCGTTTGATTTTAGCTTATGAAGAATAACTTTTGCGATTTACGACATAAAATGGCTTTTTCAAAATAGTTTTATGCAGAATAGATTATTAAAAAAAAGGGATTTTGATAAAATGATAGTGTTTGGATATATTTATCAGAATAGCTTTTTCAGAGTCAAATTTACCAAAAAGGACATTAGCTTTTGGTTTAATTGCATATAAAGGATACAATTGTATTTTAAATATTTTTAACATTAAATTTCACAATGGATACAAAAAGTTACATAAATTTGTGTACAAAATTAAAATATTTAAGGTTATTGACTAGTACTAAAAAAAATACTTCATGATCTTAAAAAATTATTTTAGGATATCAACAAAATAATTTCAGGGTAATCACTAATCTTGAAAAAATATTTCATGGTATTGAAGGGTACTAAAATAATATTTAAGGATATTGACTAGTACTGAAAAAATACTTCTCATGGTTTTAAAAATTTTCTTTAGGATATTTAAAAAATATTTCAAGGTGATTATTGATCTTGAAAAAATATTTTAGCGTATTGACGGGTACTAAAAAGATACTAACTGGTACTAGAAAAAAATATTTTCATGGTCTTAAAAATTTGTTTTATGATTTTGAAAAAATATTTTGAGGTACTTATTAACATTGGCAAAAAATTCAGGGCATTGACAAGGACTAAAATGATATTTAAGGATATTTAAAAAATACTTCGTGATCCTAAAAATTTATTTAAGGATATTAAAAAAAATATTTTGGTTAATAACTAATATTGAAAAATTATTTTAGTGTACTGAAGGGTACTAAAAATATACTTAAAGATAATGACTAGTACTGAAAAATATTGATGATGACAGAGGAGAGAGAAAAATCTGAAAAAAAAAAAGGCTTTTTCCAAAACTTAGGTTTTGGAGCTTTTTTTTTTTTTTGATACAAGGCGATAGAGAGGGATCGAACCCAGAACCAGGTGGGGGAAAAAAATCCCAATACCACTGCACTAATAGGTTTTGGAGCTAAATCCATGCGTTGGGTGCAAAATGGCTTCTGGATTTTTTTTTGGGGTGTTTAACAAATTTTTGCCAAAACCTAGGTTTTGAAATTTGCCAAATAGGCTCTTAAGACCAAAATGCTATAGGTTGTGAATATTGGGCTTTAAAAGAACAATATATATCTTAATCAAAAGTCTCAAGTTCGAGCTCTGGGAATGCAACAGTGTTTGGTGGTAAATCTTTTTGCTTTTGTAGTCCAACCCGGCTCGATCTGGATTAGTTTGGACCCCAATAAATCCCCGAGTTAAAAGGGGTTGGTCCAGGATAACAAATGCATATGCAAAAACAGGAGGGGGGGGGGGGAAGAACAACATATATGTGAATGAGTTGGAATTTCATATATTGAAGAGAAAATAATAAAAATTCGTTTGAGGTGGTTTGGACACATTCAAAAAAAGCCATTCGATGCGCTAGTGAGGAGGATCGATCAAACATTATGGAGTCATCTAAAAAGAAGTAGGGAAAGACCAAAGCAAACACTCCAAGGAGACCATAGAAAGAGATCTATAGGTTAATAACATAAACAAAGATTTAGTTTTCAATATAACATAATGGTGTCATGCGATCGCTAATTAGTAGGATAAGATTTTGTTGTGATTTTCGTTGTTTGATTAGATTCCCTTCTTCTCTACACTAATAAGAAACATGGTATGAAAGACCAAATTAGTTCAATCAGTCAACTGGTGGGCAGAATGATCAAGTGATTGATCCAAAAATGGGCTAGGCAGGTGAAAAATTTGTAGCGCATACTCAGGTTTAGGATAGCTATAATTTTAGGCGAGGAAAAGAAATCAAATTTCAAAGTTGAAGTTGGTAGACAGTGTTAATATTAAAAACTTATATGCATTGCCAGATCTTATGAATTTGTTTTTGTTTACTTAATGAAATTTGTTGTTGGAAGTGGGACGAATCAGTCAAGCCCAATAAGGTACTTTTAGACCGGTCTATGAAAAATAAGGTCTAAAATTTCGGTTTTATCAGATTGGTGTATTTAATCGTTCAGTCTTAAAAGTCAAAATTTTAAGACCGAACGTGTTTCTGTCCAATCTTAAAAGTCATATTTTTAAGACCGGTCTTTTTAGTTGTCCGGTCTTAAAATTTTTGTTTTAAGACCGAATAAAAAATATGTTAAGTCTATATTGAACAATTTTTAAGACATAATATTTTTAATGACCGGTCTAAAATAGTTTCTTTTAGACCAGTTCGAGTCTGGTCTTATAAATTATAAACTTTTAAGATCGTCTGAAACAAAACCGGTTATAGATCCGATCTTACGAATCCTCTTTGATCCGATCTTAAAAACCTTTTTTGTATACGTGCCAATCATCTTTATATCAAAGAGATGTATTATTTCCTAGACCTTACTCTCTTTGTATCATCTCCTTTGCTTATATAAAATCGATCATTATATATATATACACACACATATATAAATAGAGGATGTCCAAACAATCTAGTTGTTTGGGCAAAATTAATGTAAATGATTAACTTAACCAATTTTTTAATCTTTGTAAATTTGTTATTTAATTACTATATTTAGGAAGAAGGAGTATAAAAATTTGTGAAGCGCAATAATTTTAATTTGAAATATTCATTTTTGACTTTTCAAAGAACAAATTAAACCCCTCCCCTACCCCTACATGAAACCTCTAAAATTAAGACAGCTATACATCTTCTATATAAAAAAAATAGAATTTAGATACAAGACTTGAAATTTGAACGGTTCATCTCCTGTAAAACATAAGTCCTCACATAAGTTTTGGTTTCAAATGCCACCAAAGTGGTTGGTCGCTTTATTACGAATATTAGATTCATTTAATTCAACTATTGACTCTGTTAATCGGTCAATTTTCGCTGATGATGAAGCCAGTACCTTGAAATTTACTGTCGAAGCGTACTGTATGTGCCGTGTAGAACATAATATACACATACATACATACTAGGCTAAAATACCCGTTTGGTCCTTTATGTTTGCTTCAGGTATCCATTTAGTCCTTTAAGTTTGTAAAGTACTCGTTTGGTCCTTAAAAGTTAATACCGTTAAGTAGACATAATAGAAAATACTAACTCAACAATTTTAAACGATGACTGTGCACTTAAATGCTGACAAAGCAAGGTTATATGTTACTTTTTTAATAAATTAATATTTTAAATCCTGTAAATTGAAATTTTAAACGATGACTGTGCACTTAAATGTCTCAAACGAAGAACATATACCCAAAGTTTGCTTGAATAAATTTCAATTTACAGGATTTAAAATATTAATTTATTAAAAAAATAACATGTAAGTTTGCTTTGTCAGCATTTAAGTGCACAGTCATTGTTTAAAATGGCTGAGTTAGTATTTTCCGTTAAGTCTGCTTAACGGTGTTAACTTTCAAGGACCAAACGAGCACCTTACAAACTTAAGGAACTAAATGAATACTTGGAGCAAATATAAAGGATCAAATGAGTTCTTTAACCTACATACTACCTCCAATCAGAACTAGTTGGCTAACTAAGATAGATTAAGGAAATTAATTATATTAATTATTTGTAACAAATATATTTTAGTTTTTCTAAACTATCACCTCTCATTATGACTACGAGGTGATAAAAAATCTTTCATATGTGCAATCAATAGGCATACTTTAGAAAAGAATTACAAATTTAAAAATCAAAATAGATTGAGGTCTTATTTTTAGAATCAAATCAATCCCTAAATAACTCTTATATTAAGCACCAAAGAGTAAATATTTATTGGCAGATAATACATGCACATAAAAACATACTCACACATCTATCGTGACTTGTCTCAAGAGGTTTAATGCAGCTACATTTGATTTGTTATGCTTTCATGTCATCAAGGTAGAAGTTGGCCCATCTTATCATGATATAAAATTAATTTAATTTAGCTGTTGACATCTTCAAATCAATTATTTCATTGACGAGGAAGCAAGTTCGTACTGACTCATCTATAACCGAACGCGTTTTGCGTTGAGTTGAACGTACTTGAACATGTGAGTCCACAACTCAACCACAAATGAGAAAATTCAATTGCATAGAAAACTTCAAAAAAATGTATGTCATCATTTTCTCCAATATGGGATTTAGAATCAGAAGTCTCAATCTCAACTTGATAAATCTTTTGCTGATGATTTCCATCTTCCATTTGATTTTGAGTTCTGCAATGGACACCATCACCTCAGGTCAATTCATAAGAGATCATGATACAATAAACTCAGAAAACAGGGACTTCAAGCTGGGATTCTTCAGCCCACAAAATTCTACAAACCGCTATGTTGGAATCTGGTATCTTTCTCAATCCAACATAATCTGGGTGGCCAACAGAAACCAGCCACTGGTTGATGCTTTTGGCACTGTCACAATTTCTAGCAATGGTAATATTGTGATATTGGACAAACAAAATATGAGTGTTTGGTCTTCAAATATCTCAAATATTGCAACCAATTCAACTGTGAAACTTCTAAACACCGGGAACCTAGTCCTCTCTGGGGGCAAAACGGGAACAACCATATGGGAGAGTTTCCAAGATCCTTCTGATATCATGGTGCCAAAAATGAAGCTCAGCATCAACAAGAGAACTGGAGAGAAGGTGAAAATCACATCATGGAGAAGCTCTTCTGATCCATCTCTTGGATATTATTCTTATTCTCTTGAACGCCCAGATGTTCCTGAATCTTTTTTCTGGTTTAATGGAACTCGCCCATACCATCGAACCGGTCCATGGAACGGTAGTACTTTCCTAGGATCACCAACGATGTCAACTGGATGGAGTGTAGGGCATGAAGATGATGGAACTGTTTATTTGACTTACAATGTGGAAAATAATGCTGACTTTGCAGTTATGGGTTTGAGTCCACAAGGCCAACTTTGGATAGCATATTGGAATAACAAAAGGGAGGTTTTGAGGCAGGGGATAAAAGGCACTTATTGTGATCTCTATGGCATATGCGGGGCATTTGGAAGCTGCAGTGCACAAAGTTCGCCAATTTGTAGTTGTTTGAATGGGTATGAACCAAAGAATTTAGAGGAATGGAATAGGCAAAATTGGACTAGTGGATGTGTGAGAAAGAAACCACTGGAATGCGCGAGGGTTGCAGATAAACAAGAGGGGTTTGTGAAACTTGAGAACATGAAAGTGCCAGACTTTTTGGAGAGGTCAACATCTGTTACAGAACATAATTGCAGAACAGAGTGCATGAATAATTGCACTTGTGTGGCATATGCATTTGATTTGAATGGCATTGGATGTATGCAATGGGGTGGGGACTTAATTGACATCCAAAGCTTCTCAATTGGAGGGGTTGATCTTTACATTCGATTGTCTTTGACTGAAAATGGTACCTTTTTCTGTTTAAAATCTAATGCTCCATCATATTTGAAAGTTTTCACTGAAGATGTTTGACTTTTTGTTAGGAAATGCAGAAAAACATTCACGAAAAAGAACAATCATTATTGCAATTACAGTGACGATGGGAATCATTACTTTAACAGCGTGTGCATGTTTCTTATGGAGATTGACCGCTAAATATGCAGGTGTTGTAATAAACTATAGATTTCATTAGCATGTAATTGTGAATATGGTTGATATGATGAGTGACGTTATGTGTTGAAAATAAGATGTGATTTTGGACTTAGGTGAGACAGATTCCGACAGTCAGCCTCAAAGAATGATTAATCAAGATGAAGTCAAGATGGATGATCTTCCACTTTTTAATTTTGAAGATCTTGTTATTGCTACGAACAATTTTCATTCATCTAACAAGCTAGGACATGGTGGCTTTGGTTCAGTATACAAGGTTTCATTTTTTTAAGAGAAAAAATTTGTATGGTGGATCTACTTTCTTGTACAAATGAGTTGTTTTACAATAACTATTTTTTGTTCTACATTGTCTTCTAGGGGCAATTGAGAGATGGACAACAAATTGCAATCAAAAGACTTTCAAAGGCATCAAGACAAGGGCAAGAAGAGTTCATGAATGAGGTTGTTGTGATTTCAAAGCTTCAACATCGCAATCTTGTAAGATTGTTAGGTTGTTGCATTCAACAAGCGGAGAGAATATTAATCTATGAGTACATGCATAACAAGAGTTTGGATGCAATTTTATTTGGTTAGTTGTTTTCCCCCTAACAATTCCTCTTGTTTTATACTGTATTATGAATTTTAAAAAAAGATGCCCTAGTTTGTCATTTTCTCAATATATAATAACTTGCTAATTTTATGTGAATTCAGATTTTCTTAAAAAGGCACTAACTCTAAGTCACCAAATCTCTTCTTTATTTACAGATTCAATCAAAAAGAAAGAATTAGATTGGCAAAAACGTCTTAAAATTATTGAAGGAATCTCTAGAGGTTTGCTTTATCTCCATCGAGATTCTAGAATAAAAATCATACATAGAGATTTGAAGGTTAGTAACATCTTACTGGATGAAGAGCTAAATCCAAAAATATCTGACTTTGGATTGGCTAAAATATTTAGAAGCAATGAAGATCAAGCCAATACTAGAAGAGTGGCCGGGACATAGTAAGCAAGTTTTCTTTTTCTTAATTATTAAGTCATCATGCTAGTGAAATGCAAGTTCACAAAATAAATTTTCAATGTAGCGGCTATATATCTCCTGAATATGCAATGCAAGGTCTATTTTCAGAAAAATCAGACGTTTTCAGTTTTGGAGTTCTAGTACTAGAGATAGTTAGTGGAAGAAGCAACTGCCGATTGTATAACATGGAGAGGAAATCTCAAACCCTTTTAGGATATGTAAGTATCTTTTCTACCTATTGTTATTGACATGAACTTTCTACTTTCAAGCATGGATTTTTGTATATTTTCAGGTATGGAGGCTATGGAATGAAAGTAACCTGGTGTCTTTTATAGATTCAGAAATACAATATCAAGGTTCTTATGAGGATATTTTGCGGTGTATACACATAGGCCTACTTTGTGTGCAAGAATCAGCAAAAGAGCGGCCAACTATGGCTAATGTAGTGTCTATGCTTAGATGTGAGATTGACAAACTTCCTATTCCGAGGCAACCTGCATATATACTAAATGAGATGGGATTCAATCATGAGTCCACTTTAGAAACACTGGGTTTGCACTCTGCTAACTTGGTTAGCATTAGTGATATCAGTGGGAGATAATATTGCACAAATAATAAGAAATTATTGTCAAACTTCACTTGCTAGGATTTAGTTTCCTATGATGGATGATCATTATATTTAATTAGATTGAATGTTTCTCAAATATATATTCTGCGTTTTTGCTGATGTCGGTTGGGAAATTGTTTTGTTTTTTGTTTTTTTTTTTATAATAAGGCGGCAGGCACTAGTGGTCTGAATTACATTGAGCGGGATTGAACCCATGACCTCCCACTGGTTGAAGAGTATCAATACCATTAGGCCACAAAGCCTTTGCTCATTTCTACCTTTTTATGATCCAATGAATTTACCTGAGTACAATAATTTTGACAAGAAGGCACGTTACATATATACGAGCCACATAGGCAGTGTTTGTTTTGTTGCATTTGAAGTATCGTCAGAAAATTTAGGATTATTACAAGAAACCTAAAAAGATGCACGAGACATGGAATAAAAAAAGGAAGACACTGTTACAAAGTACAGATCAAAAGTCTCCAATTAACATCCGTTTTTTGAAAAAGACGTTAAGAATTAGGAAAATTCCATTTCAAAGCCCATATTAGCAAAAAAAATGTTAAAAAAAATCTAAGAAAAAGTTACATGTCAAAAAAAAGTCTAAGATCTTTTCTAATATTATTTCATAACTATTAACAATTAAATCATAACAACTAAATCAATAATATTAATAACAATATCTTAACAACAAATTAGTTTTATTAACAACTAAATCAGTACCCGTTAAGTGTTAACAACTATATCAATAGGAGTTAACAATTAATGTTTTATAAAATAATATAAAAAAAGCATTAAAACTTTTTTTAATATGTGACTTTTTTTTAGTCTTTTTTGATATATATATATATATATATATATATATATATTTTTTTTTTTTTTGCCAATATAGACCTGAGATGGATTTTCCCTCAGAATTAGGGGATGATGTTTTTGAAATTTTCTTAATCTCAATGTCTGATTTCTTAAACAGATATTAAAAATATTTATTATCATCAATTTTTTAAATATGGACATTAAAAGTTGAACTTTAAAGTTCGTTTTTGAAAAATGTTTTACTTTTAAAAATAGACGAACAGCATATTTGGGAAACCGTTCCCAAAGCGGAACCCAAATGCACACTATCAATGGCAGAAGCTCAGTGTAGATGATTTTTATTCTGTCTGGAAAAGCTTTTTGTTGATGTAAATTTTACCTAAAAAGTTACTACGTACTTTTGTCAAAAACCACTCACCCAAGCTTTCTGACGGGCTTTGCACGGTGGGAGTAAATTTTGCCATGCGTCCGACAAACTTTTCTTTTATTGTCCTATCTCACCTAAAAAATATGTAATTTTTATATTTAAAAAATGATTTTTAATTTCAATTATATGAGAATATTGTTGGTTCTCTATATATTTTGATGATAACTGATAATTGTAAACACAAGTTGTAGTTTATCTCAAGGTTTTGAAACCCGGACCAGTGACTGAACCGGTCGGGGTATTGGGTTAAGGGTTAGTGGGTCAGACTGGAGTCAGCCCGGAGCTAACCCGGGCTAGACCGGTGAGGTATAAAAAATTGAAAAATAATTAATTTCTCATCACACCAACATAAATTTCACATACTATATATCATTTCAATACTTTAGATCAGTAGCAAAATAACCATATACTTCAATACTTGTGATGTATTTAGATATTCTGAACAATTTTCTTTACAACCTAGATTCGAGATAAAATATTCAAATTAAAGTATTTTCAACTTACATTTCCCTCCATTAGCATAGATTTAGGAAATCCCGCATATCAGCATATGTCATTTCAAATGATCAAATTAGATTGCTTTTAAAAAAAAATTAAAAAAAAAGAAAAAGAAAAAAAGAAGAGGAACCGGGTTGATCCTTGTAACCTGTCTGGGTTACACCAGTTTTACCGGGTCAACTTGGGTTAACCGGTTCAGACTGGTTTTGGCTTAAACTGGACCGGTTGGCCGATTTCCGGTCTAAACCGGCCGGTCCGGTCCGGTTTCATAAACTATGGTTTATCTTTGGTAAATTGAAAAATTTACTGTCAAAGACAAACTCGAGTTTTGGATTTGACAAAGAGTAGCTCAATTTTTATAACTAAAGAAAACTTCAGTTTGCATGGACAAACTCGAGTTTTGGTCTTACAGAGAGCACTCCAAGATTTTCACATTTGAACAAACTTCAGTTTTCACCAGACAGAGACTCTTCAATATTTTCTAAAGAGAACAAAACTCCAGTTTTCAATTAGAAATTCGAGTTTTGGGCATTCAGAGAGCCTCTGATGTTTTAAGCATAAGAAAACTCCAGTTTACACTTAACCAAGAGTTCTTCTAAGTTTTCCAAAGTTTTGAGAAAACTCAAATTTAAATATGGAAACTCGAGTTTTGATTTGACATAGAGCTTACATGTTTTTAACTACTTTAAGGAAACTCCAGTTTGTGTAGAAAACTCCATTTTTTACTTGGATAATTTTTTCAAAGGTTTTCATATTTAAATGAAAACTCAAATTTATGTTTAGAAACTTGGGTTTTCGCCAAGCCGAGAGCTTTGTTCATTTTAGTGTTTTTGAAAACTCTAGTTTACAATGAAAAGTTTTGAGGTTTTGAATTTAAACATGTTTTACACTATCAAAGTCCAAAACTCGAGTTTATCATTAATAAACTCGAGTTTTGCTCGTGAGCTAAAATTTGATTCAAAGATAAAATCGTGACGTTTGTCTCTGGAAAAGAAAACTTGAGTTTCATGTGGAAACTCCAGTTTTGTCTTCTGAGCATAGTTGGAAACTCGAGTTTAGATAAACAAACTCGAGTTTGTATCGCTGAGTTTGAAATTCAAATCTGACGAATTTGTGAAACCTTCTTATTTGATCTTAATACTTCCTATCATCATTCACTAATGTTCCTAGCTATGTTTAACCACTTTGTTAGTGAGTTTCAGATGATTTAGAGGTTATTAATTGAAGGTTAAAAGCAAAAGCAAAAAGTGACGTCAGTACATTAAATGCAAAGTCCAGAAAACTTGCATCCTTTTGGACAATCATTCTGCACACGTTGCAAAGGGATTAATGTTTCTTTCCATATCCAGTAGCTGCCATTCCAATGAATTAATATTCAAGAAGTCAATCATAAACTTCTGTGCAACTGGATTAAGCAAAGAGTAGAGAGAGAAGAAGACCTAAGCTCATCCTAATCCTTCCTAAATGTTGTAACATCCTCAAAATTAACTTAGAATAATAACTAATTAAGGGTTCATTAACAACTAAGTAATGCCCAGCATTTACCAAAATATACAAAAGCAAATCAGAGTATGTAGAATGAGCCCTAACGTGGCAATATACAATCATCTCACATAAATCAAAAGGACAGAAGCACTACTCTTGATAGAAGTAGCCTAAGCTTCTGGGATCTTCCCTGATAGACCTGCATAGGAGCTATCACCTGAAAAATATGGTAACCATCAATCCAACTTATTATGAATACTAATATGTGAAAGTGGAGCTGGATACCCAAGAGGGGGGTGAATTGGGTATTTTTAAAAAAAATCTCAGAAATTGCTCTGTTTTGAGCCATGAAAGACAGGGTGAAACAGAGTGAGGGAAGAATAGCAAGACACAAGAAGATTTATACTGGTTCGGTCCTAACTATTGACCTACATCCAGTCTCCAGCCTCACTGGGATTTCCACTATATCAGAGATTACATACTCTGCACTCAAGAAGTGATTCTCTCATTAGAACTCACTCCCCCTTACAAGTTGTAATCTATGATCCCAAATCACCAAGTCCCCTTGACTCGTGATTCCTTTACAATAGATGAATAATCAGAAGTGAAACTCTCTTAAAGAGCAGATATAAATGAACACTGAAGCTCTTGTATCAAGAGATACTATACAGATGAAAATTGAAAGAATTAAATGTAAACTTCAATGGAATTCGCTCTCAGTAGTTGTAGTTGTTGGAAAAACTTGAATGCTCTTCTATTTATACTCAGAGATCAATAAATGACCGTTGCCTTCCAAATAGATCTGTTGGAGAAGTTGTCCAAGTGTTCTGGAGTGGTTTAGGGACCTTCTCTCTCTTGATTACTCTTAATCCAATTGGCCATGTCATCACAGTTGACTTTCTGCAAATTAATCCATTGGAGAAAAGTTTACTTGTTTAAGCAATCATCCTTTAATGCTTTGTGGTTGTGTACAGATGGATTTGGCAAAAGAGGCAACTTTCTGGGCATAGCAATAAATGTTCTGAGTTGCTTTTTGCTTTAACTTCTTACCAAACATTCTTTAATGCTCTGAAATTCATTAACAAATACGTTAAACATAGCATGGAATATCAGAGAATAATATTAGAAGGGATTAAGACCAAACAATACTGATTTCTGTAATTGACAAATTTAAATTTCTGAATCAGCGTCACGAACTCGAGCTTAGCTCTTGCAGGCTCGAGTTTGATGCTTTATCGTACAAACTCATTTCAGTGTAAAACATGTAAACCTGAGGTTTGTAATCTAAACCTGAGGTTCTTAAGACATTGAAAAATTCACATTGCTCTCGGGTTGAAATGAACTCGAGCTTGTTTCATCCAGAGAGGAATGTCTCGATTTTGAAATCTGGAGACTTTAAGTTCAAAGGACAGGCTCGAGTCTATTAGTGACAGGCTCGAGTTTAACACTGAACAAGGCAGAACTTAGTTTTAACTTGAAAAGACAAACATGAGGTTTATGAATTGAGCTCTAGAGTTTCTTCTCAAGTTCAAAAGGTTTTTGCTCTCTGGAACTTTTAGGCTCGAGTTTATTTTGCTTTGAAAAATTCTGAACGATTTTGTCTTGAGGTAAACCTGAGGTTTATAAAACATGTCTCAGGTTTGTTTGTCATGAAAAAAAACTTTGAAACCTCTTAGCCAAAACTAGGCTCAAGTTTGAAGGCATAAGCTCGAGTTTACTTGTTTTGTAAACTCTTGAGATTTTTTAAACTAGAAAACTTTTGAATCAATGAAACAGTGCAGAGTTTGTGAAAATCCCTAAGTTTGAAAAGTTTCTTCCCTCCAGAGATGAACTCGAGTTTGCCATAACAGGCTCGAGTTCAAACGTTGTGAAAATTTCAAAAGATTGTCTCTAGAAGTTGCAAACCTGAGGTTTAAACGTAATGTGTCAGGTTTGAACTTGTTTTCAAAAACATAAAAGTTCTCTGCCATTGGTGAACTCGAGCTTGAAAACATAAGCTCGAGTTCAAGCAAACTTTTAAAGATACTTTAAATCCATACTTCAGGTTTAGTCTCGAGTCTGAGATTTGAACTGTCAGGTTTGTGCTCTCTGTCAAAACCAGGCTCGAGCTTGAGCATGACAGGCTCGAGTTTGTTTCAGCCAGAATGTTTTTGCTTGAAATTGACAAGTTGAAATCAGTTTAATCTTGAACCGAAAAAAACACATCTCCATATTGTTTACAAATGTTAGTAATCATCAAAACACATAGAAAACTAACAATATGTGCTAGTGAGGTGCCAAGTGGAACAATTTATATAACAAAATATTAAAAATATAATTCACCAATATCCACATCACAAAATTTCATATCGTAAATTATGTAACATAAATTAGGTATTACAAAATTTCATTAATAACACAATTCCCAAGAAACCTCTCACCAATCCAACGGAACCGCCTTATTTCTTCCGACTTGACCCATGGGCTAAGTTACATCCATGTTACTGGTTACACAAAAGCTCACTAGTCATGTGATGAGAATCGGCCAAAATCCTCAAAGCACATGTCCCAGACCATGGGTCTTTTCCCCTCATTGAACATGTGGGGTGTCGACGTGTCGTATGCCTTCGTTGAACTAGTGGGTTAGTCCCTCATTGAATAGGTGGGACAATAGAAAGCCAACCATCATGGATTAATGGAGACCTTGTAACATCCTCTATTTTAAAGAATAATTTATTATTTATTAACTTGAATAAACCATTTATTAAAATATTTTATGCACAGCTAAGATTTGGATTTAACTAGACCATATTATTGTTTTTTTTTACTTATAAAAGTTATTTTCATTTAGGTTTTTGATTTTCCAATGAAATTTTAGAATGTTTTGATCATTTATTGAAATAAATTTGGTCATATGTTCCTTTAATGAAATTCTCCCTTATTTATATGAACTTCTATTTTGGCTTTTGATTCTCTAAACACTTGTTTCTTTTTATTGATTCCATTCTTCATTGTGCCTATTTGGTTTGCAGCGTTTTGGTCCATTAGCAGTGTTTTGGTCCATTATGAAGAGCTGTGAGAAAAAAGCCCATCGCAGGCAGTTTGGGTTGGCATTAGGCTTAATGGGCTTTTCCTAAAAACGCCCATTAAACTTAACTCACCGATTCGGAGCATCCGCATTGCTGCAATCTCAGCGTTTTGTCTCTTCTCTTTCGTCACATGAATGTATAATCACTAGAAAAGGGGCATCACTAGAAGACAAAATTACCACAGCCCTTCATTTTGCTGCAATCGTGTCCATAATTCAAATTTCTCTCAAAAATATTTCTCTCATATTCTTGTGTCCATCATTTTGCTGCAATTGGAGCGTCCGCATTATTGTTTATTAATTTTTTTAATAATCATTTAACTTTTTTCCAAATTAAAATTAAAATTTTTATTATCCTAATACATACAACTAATATATATAGTAGTATTCAATATAATTCATATATTTTTCAGTCATTTTCCATCTTAACTGACTTTTCAAATAAGAATCTAAACACTCATCAGTTAAGAAAAAAACCATTTCTGCATAAAGTCAAACTAGCAATCCAAACACAAATCACATTTACGACCTGACTTTTTTCCTATCGGATTTTTATAAAAGTCAGATAGCTTTTAAGCCACTGCTCCTACCGCTAACCCAAACAGGCCCATTGTTTCAGTGTCTTGCGTTTGACATGAGAAGCATGGAGTCTCCAACCAAAGTTCCGACTTTTAATGTAGTTGTGAACATGTTTTCAAAATTAAACTTTAAAAAATTTCGTTTTGAAAAGAAAAAAGATTTCAAAATTGTTTAATGCAATGTAAGTTTTTTTAGAATCCTTTCTGGCAAGTCGATTATTCTTCTGTGTGATATTTGTAATCCCATAAAAAATTTTAATCTGAAGTCTTTCAACAAATATTTTTTCCTCAAATAAAAATAAAAGACTTGTTTTAGTATATGATAAAAATCTTTATTTTCAACAAAATTAATAAAAAAAATTTCCAAATTGATTTTTATGTCATTTGAGGTTTTAAGAACCTCATCAGCAAATTATTCTTCCCCATGTGCATGAGATTATAATAGTTGGTTGGTGATAGAGAATATTATCTTTTTTTCCATTCATGAAGACTCTTTATCTTGTCGGTGCTTTCCTTTTTGATACAATTGTCGGTGCTTTTCTTTTTGATACAATTGTCGGCGCTTTTTTAGGATCACATTTTGCATATGGATTCTATCCACAAACTTCACAAGTGAGACGCTGGGTCCTCAAAAAGCCTTTTAATTATAAATTCTGATTTTTTTATCTTTTTGACCACTTGGTACATAATCTTTATATATCCTTTTTAATTACTTTGGAAAAAGATACAAAATAGTTTTAAAACTGTTAATGACGCTAACATACCGGAGAAGTGCACGTAATTTTTTTTTGGTTCAATAAAGTGCACGCAATTCACATTCAAATAAAATCAATTGTGTGTAAAAGATGACATATGGCTTACTGAAATCACACGCGCGTGTATCACTTCTATAAAATGACAAAGAAAACAGTTTATATATGAACAGCAAAAATGTTTCTGCACTTGAGAATCAACAGAGTGAGAAACAGTAATTTCATGGAGTCTCGTTGGTTTCTATTCTTGGTGAATTTAGTGTGTGTGTTCTTCCTTGCTTCGTCAACTTCATTTCCCATTGAAGAAAGCTTCATTAATTATATTGCATTCAAGAAAATTCTGAGAAACCAATCCCAATTTCCACATCATTTTACACACCAAAAAATTCTTCCTACGCTTCAGTCCTTGAATCCACAGCTCAAAACCCAAAGTGCTCACTCCCTTCCATGCCGAAACCCGAATTCATATTCACTCCGTTGGAGGATTCGCACGTTCAAGTTGCTGTCATCTGTTCCAAAAAGCTCAAAATCCACATGAGGGTACGTAGCGGAGGTCATGACTATGAATGCCTTTCATTTGTTTCTTTCATTGAAAAGCCATTCATGGTCTTAGATCTCTCCAAGCTTCGTGCAATCCAAGTCGACATAGAACAGAACAGCGCATGGATTCAAACCGGTGCTACTATAGGAGAAGTTTACTACAAAATTTATGAGAAAAGTCCAGTCCATGGATTCCCTGCCGGCATATGGACAAGTTTGGGCATTGGCGGTCACATCACCGGAGGTGCTTATGGCGCCATGTTGAGAAAATATGGCCTTGGAGCTGACAATGTCATCGATGCACGAATTGTTGATGCTAATGGCAAGATTCTTAACAGAGCAGCCATGGGAGAAGACTTGTTTTGGGCAATCAGAGGAGGAGGTGGGGGAAGCTTTGGAATTATTCTCTGGTGGCAAATCAAGCTAGTTAAAGTTCCATCTACCGTGACAGTTTTTACTATCAATAAAACCTCAGAACAAAACGCAAACAAGATTCTTCACAAATGGCAGCAAGTCGCACCAAACATTGATGATGATATCTTCATTAGAGTTCAAATTCAAACAACAAATTCTAGTGTTTCAGGTAAGAGAACTGTATTAGCTTCTTTTAATGCTCTTTTTCTTGGTAGGACCAAAAAGCTTCTCCACGTCATGAGCAAAAGTTTTCCTGAATTGGGTTTAGCCAAAAAGGATTGTTTAGAAACAAGTTGGATCAAATCTGTGCTTTATCATGCTGGCTATCCAAACAACACACCCCCAGAAATTCTTCTCCAAGGGAAATCCATCACCAAGTTTTCTTTCAAGAGCAAGTCAGATTTTGCTAGGCAAGTTATTCCTGAGACTGCATTGAATACTCTCTGGGAATTGCTTCTACAGGAAGATATGCCCACCATATTTTGGACTCCATACGGAGGGATGATGAGCAAAATTTCAGAATCTGCTACTCCATTCCCTCATAGAGAAGGAACACTCTTCATGATACAATATCTAACTGTGTGGCCAAATGAGGAGAAGAACATAGAGAAGCATATGAAATGGATTAGGAGATTGTATGACACAATGGCTCCTTATGCTTCAAGTTTTCCAAGAGAAGCTTATGTGAATTATAGAGATCTTGATTTGGGGATGAACAAATTTAATGAGACAAGCTTCTTGAGGTCAAGCACTTGGGGATTTAAATATTTTAAGAATAACTTTATGAGGTTGGTGAAGGTAAAATCTAAGGTTGACCCTAGTAATTTCTTTAGTCATGAACAAAGCATCCCGCCATTTCCAATCAAATCTAAGAAAAATTAAAATTATTGATTTTTCCCCCTGTTTTGGTAATTTATATTGTTATGTATGCTAGAAATAGAAGAATTACTTGCAGTTTAATCTTTAGAGAAAATGTGAAAGAGGTGCAAGTGGTGTCTTATGTGGTGTCCTCTGCTTCATCCCCTTATTATAAATGCATTAAATGATGCTTTAATCTAATGATGATTGATTGTTTTGCTTGGCACCATTATTTAAGCCTCAAGGAATAGGAAATTACTTAGTCTTCAAGACTAGCCACCTACCTAAAAAATAGGAAACAAAAACAAAATTCCGGATAATCTTTGACTAAAAGGCCTTATTCAATGCAAATAAAAAAGGAAACTACTTAAAAACAAATTTAAATCCTAATTAATGAATGACGACGTCTTCAAAGTGCTTATTGAATGATCTTGGACGTCAATCATGCTCTTCCTCCAAGGCACATGCTTGTCACATGGTTTTTTAAGTGAATTCTTCATTATAGACTGCACATGAGCCTTGTACATCATCTTGTTGGGCTTATTGCTTTACGTAACACCAATTTCATGAACATTCATGCATTGCCACGTTCTCAAGCTTCTACGTGTTGTAAAAGCATGCTTATGGGCCAGAATATGCATGGTTAATGCCTCATTTGCACCCTCAACATATATGCTAACATTATGGGCCTTTATGGGCAACTTCGAGGCCATTATGCTAGAATATGTGTCCTGGTTGACCTAGGGAAACAACTAATGTCGGGTTTTTTCCTAGATGGTGAAGAATACTTTCTGGAATATGAAGGGTTCCACTGGTTATGCACTAGCTGCGGGGTGTATGGGGACAAAGTTAAGGAGTGTAAAGCTGGAGGGAACACCCACAAGGCAGGGTCGACGATGGGCGGTGATGCTGTGAAGGGTGATGGTAATGACTAGAGCATGGAAACAAATCAGGAAGTCCAGCCAGATGCGACTAAAGCCGTTCTTGACTCATGGAGAGTCGTTCAGAAACCTCGAAGTTCGAAAAAAGCCGGGAAAGATAAACTCCAGAGCCCCCTCCGGCAGTCTGACAGTGGCTCACACTTTGGCGTTCTTGCCAAGGAGGATGGGGCAATGGACGACGACAAATCAGAGGCACCTCCTGAGATTGTTACCATTGGTGCAGTCGAGGAAGGGAATCCGGCGTCACCTGTAGCTTTTCAACATTTTAAGGGAAAAAAACGTGAGGCGACTAAGAAGTAGGGGAAAAGTATAACATGGAAGGGGAAAAAAATGTGCAGGCCCTTGGACGGGTGGAGCATCGGAGGGAGAAATGTTCTAGGGATGTGGGGAAGAAGGTGGCACAAGGTGGAATTTTGTGTTTGACTTATGAGGTAGCCAAAGAGGAGGCTGTCAGGAATGATGATAACGTCGTACAACCGGCAGAAAATCCCCCTGAAGTAGCTATGTTGGAGATTGCGCCTAAAGTGAACCCCTTCTCCTCATTACCTCACGAGCCAGGTTCATATGACATGCTCAATGGGCTTCCAGGGAAGTTTTGGTCTGGGCCTGCCAAAGTGGACCAAGATAGCGAGATGGGACAAGAAGATTTCTTTGACGCGGTTGAGGAGGAGCTTGTGCCTGAGACACCCAACGAGCTGGACTAATTTATTGGGCCCCCAATTTTTAAACCCTATATTAGTTTTATTTTATTAGAAGCCCATGTTTAATATCATTTCCTGGAACTGTAGGGGGACGTGTGGTAGAGACTTTGTTCGTCAGATCTGCCCTATTTGTAAACAGCCCAATCCAAGTATGATTCTTTTTTTATAAAGGAAAGGCAAGCCGGAGCTTGAGAGTTAAAACGGGACAAGACCTAGTGAAGTCAAGCCCTTAATACAAAATAGAAGCCAAGACTATAAATGGCAGACCGACCGGTCTCTTAGGTACATTGAGAGGCAGCTAGTAGGAACAGTCGGAAGTAAAACCAGGTCTGGCCCATGCTGGTCATCATGGCCATGCTTAGCCATATAATCTGCACAAGAGATGTTTTCCCTTGGAGAGTAGTGGAGCTGGACACTGCAATCCTGGAACAGTAGGTCCCGAGTGTCGGTGATAATGTCTCTTAATGGGTGATCAGTAGGACAATCTCTCATGAGTATATTGATTGCTTCAATAGAGTCAGAATATAGATGGATTCTTTGAAAGCCTATCTGACGTCCCACCGTTAGTCCCACCATGATCGCGAGAATCTCTGCTTCAATTGGTGAATGTAGCCCAAGAGATTTGTGGAATCCCATCAGCCAGTGTCCATGAGAGTTCCTTATTACACCTCCACATGCTGCTTGACGATAATTCCGTACAGAGCCGTCGACATCAATACGAACCGCGTCAACAGGAGGAGGGGTCCAGGATTCTTCTACAATCCTGCCAAGTTGAAAAATTTTGTGAGTAAGAACTTGATTTGAGGAATTTTCCATTAAAAGATAATTACAAAGATGTATCATCTCCCTGGTATGTGTCTCCTCGCCGTTGAATAAGAATTTGCATCTAGTTGTCCAGAGAATCCAGCACCCCAAACTAAAAACCCTTGGCCAAGATAGATTTTGGAATCTTCTGTTTGCTGGATTATGCCGAACATTCCAATTGAGCCAAGCCTGCAAATTACCTGAAAAAAACTTGGAAAAAAGATTAGTCCTCAAAATTTGTTTCCAGAAATCTTTTGCCCTATCACAATCCCTGATAATGTGAGTCACAGTTTCCTCACTATTACAAGGAAATGGGCAAATATTGTCATTAGTGAGGCCTCTTTTGGCACGGAGAGAGTTAGTAACCAATCTCTCATGAGCAACTTGCCACATAAAAAATTTAACCTTCTCAGGAATCTGCCATTTCCACAACGAGGCCCAAAAACCATTATCTCTTGGTCTTTCATGATCAGAAAGATAATTATACGCAAACTTGACTGAGAAGCAACCATCTGTAGCAGGTCTCCAAATGAAACAGTCAAGGAGATTACTAGATGGCGGCGGAATTTTGGAAATAATATTTATGATTGAGAAAGGCAAAATTCCACGCCATTTATCAATATCCCATCGACCATTCCCAAGCAACTGATCGCGGACAGTGTCCTCCTCAATGATAACGGAGGGGTCAGCAGCAAAAGCCATAAGGGGACGATCCATAGGAAGCCAAAGGTCATGCCAAAACTTGGTCCCCACTCCATTGTTAACTTTTTTCCCCACTCCTGAAAGAAACTTCTCCCAAACCTGAGTAATAGCTTTCCAAGCAGGGGAGGAGCTTCTTTTCTTGCTTACCTTGGGAAGGGAAAGATTACCACAATTGTACTTGGCCCAGAGGCATTGAACCCAAAGATCATGCTTCTTCGTCAAAAGACTCCAACACAGTTTCATGATAAAAGCCTTGTTTTGACGACGAAGATTTTTGAAACCAAGGCCCCCTTGCTTCTTCGCCTGAGTAACTTTTTCCCAAGCTATAAGGTGCATTTTTTACCCATCCTCCTCTTGAGACCAAAGGAACCTCCTGGAGATCTTGTCAAGCTCATTGATGGTACAAATAGGAAGGAGGGTTGATTGCATACAGTAGCTAGGAAGAGCCGAAAGAACAGATTTGATCAACACCGATCGACTAGCAATAGTTAAGAATTTACTTTTCCAAGCCGACAGCTTCTTGTTTTTTTTTTTTGAACAATGGGATAATAGGTGGTTCTTGTCACTCTCTTATGAATGACAGGCACCCCTAGATATTTGCCCAGGTCTGAAGTGAGGCCAATCCCAAGAAGTTGACTTAACTCCATAGCTCTGTTAAAGTTCACATTTAGGGAGCAAAACATGCGAGACTTTGTTAAATTAATTCTGTGGCCCGAGGTCTCACAAAAGTTTTCCATCACTCTACGAACCTCCTCCATTTGATTGGGCGATGCCTCAGTAAAGAGGATGAGATCATCGGCAAAGAAGAGATGAGAGATATGAGGGCCACCTCTTTTAAAGGAGAAAGGTTTCCACCGACGGGCCTCACACTCCGCTCTAATCAGGTGCCCAAGACGCTCCATGCAAAGAACAAAGATATATGGACTGAGAGGGTCCCCTTGTCTGACTCCTCTAGAAGGGGTAAAGCACGGGCTTTCCTCTCCATTCCAGAGGATAGACATAGAAGTAGTTGAGACACATGCCATAATGAGATTGATGAGATTATCAGCCAACTGTAAACCGACCAAAGTATTCTTGATGAAGCCCCAATCAAGTCTATCAAACGCTTTCTCCATATCGATCTTAATGGCGACAAATCCTTTCTTCCTGCCCCTCATTCTCATGGAGTGGATAATCTCTTGGGCAATAAGAATATTGTCACAGGTGGATCTTCCAGCTATAAAACTGCATTGCTCAGGGCCAACAATAGTGCTCATGACTCCTCTAAATCTATTCGCTAAGACTTTTGTGATAATTCTGAAGCTAACATTACACAAGGATATAGGGCGAAAGTCCCTTAAGGAAATAGGATTATCAACCTTGGGAATAAGGACAACCCTGGATTTGTTAATAGCGGTCATGTATGAGGGGTTATCGAAACATTTTTCAATGAAATCGCATATTATGGGACCAACAATATCCCACTGAGATTGGAAAAAATGAGCTTGAATGCCGTCAGGTCCCGGAGCCTTAAAGGCTCCCATTGCGAAAGCCGCGTTTTTAATTTCAATAGCCGTAACTTTCTTTGACAGCATATGCAGCTCATGAGTGTCAATGACAGGGAAATTGGAGCACAACTCATTCGGGTCTTTCACAGAGACATCACGAGAGTACAAATTTAGGAAGAAGTCATGGGCCATTATTTTTGCAGTTTGTTGATCCTCCACCCACTCCCCTGCATCGTTCTGAATAGCATCAACTCTGAACTTCCTTCTTTTAATCACAGCGGATGCATGGAAGAACCTTGTATTTCTGTCGCCGCTCTGGAGCCAATTACATCTGGACTTCTGAAACCAGAAGAGTTCCTCCTGAGTAGCCACTTTATGATATTCATTCCAAAGTTTCTTCTCGAGTCTATAAAGTCCAGTATGCAGATTGTCCCTTCTGCTCTTATCAATTCCTTCAAGACGACGGATCAACTCACGCTTTTTCTTAGAAAAGTTTCCCACACGAGTGTCATGCCAGTTCCGAGCGGTGGTTTGAAAGATTTGCAGCCCTTGAATCCAATTCTTTTCATGCCATGCTTCCTTAATGATATCCTTAAAATCATTTTCCAGAGACCAAGCAATTTGGTAAGAGAATGGTTTCTTGAAAATTCTCCTCTTAGGAGATGGATTAGTATTCACCACCACAATTCGATGATCAGAATTAAACTTGAGCTCATGACGAACAGTAAAGCTGGGAAATTGATTTAGCTAGGTAAGATTGGTGAAAACCCAATCCAACCTCTCTTTCAAACCATTCCATTCCCAAGTGAATTTTTCTCCCTGAAACCTGGCTTCAATGAGACTGGTGTCATCAATACAGTCCTTAAATTGACGAATTGAGGCCCAAGGGGGGTCAGCTCCACCAAGTTTGTCATTTGGAGATAAAAAAGCATTGAAATCGCCCAAAACCAACCAAGGAAGGGAAGCATGGGAGTCAAGAGAACGAAGAGAACTCCAAAGGGAAGCTCTACCAGCCAAATTTGTTTCCCCATAAACAGCAGTAACAAGATAACGGATATTTGTGCTCAACTCTTTAATTTCACAGTGAAGCAATTGAGTGGTGGAGAGGATATAGGTAATATCAAATTTGTCCTTATTCCAAAGAAGCCAAATACCCCCTGAAAAACCAGTAGATTCCACCCGAATCCAGTTGCTAAAACCAAGCTTGCGACAAACCATATTAGCTCTATCCCCACTAATACGCGGCTCCATGAGACAAAAAATATCGATACAATATTTATTAACAATATCTTTAAAAGTTAGAGGGAAGGTTCGGCTACCGGCTCCCCTACAATTCCAAGATGCTATAAACATAGATAAAACAAAAGGCAAGGATGGAAATACTTACCTGGAGGATTGAGCCTCTCCTTCAGATTGATGCTGAAGTTTTGCTCCTATCGCAGGTGTTCCCTTGGCTTCTAAAAAATCCGAGGCGATATCCTCATTTGGGTCCCAGAGATCAGGCGGCCGAATGTTACTAAATTCTGCCAATTTACTTTTTCCTTCTTGGGAGGGCTCTCTCGCTTCAACCTTTTGATTATTCGCCGTCTCCAAGCTTCCATGGACAATATTATGGAGGCGATGGGCCTTTGAATTCCTAGAAGTAGATTTTTTATTGCCCACTTGAGGAATAGGATCAATGTTTTTGTTTATTGCATCTTCATTTAGTGGAAGAGGCCCAGGAAGGTCCACACCCGTCAGACTTGGCCCAGCTGAAGGTCCATGGCAATTATTTTGATTAATTCCCTCATGCTTGTGAGGCATGCCAGATGAGGCCCCTTCGAAGGATTTGTTCAATCCAAGTATGATTTTGCTATCTGAAACTAAGGCTGAGTCCGATGCACATCTTTGATCCCTTGAGAAGTTGGGTTTTGATGGCTTATCTTCGATTGCTAGCATTGGTAGATTTGGTGGTTTGGCTGTAGCTTGGCGGACGGATCATATCAGTGTTTCAGTTGTTAAAACTGATAGACAATATATGCATCTCCTTTGCTTTGCTCCTGGGAGGCCGAATTTTTATCTAATGTCGGTTTATTCGGTCCCCATCCCTTCGCTTAAGGAGCATCTTTGGTAGGATCTTTTGTTTCTTTCGGTTCCCCCTTCTGATCCATGGATTGTGATAGGGCATTTTAATGAAATTCTCTCTGCAGATGAGAGGTTGGGTGGTGCTTGCGTCAATTATTCCAGAATCCGCTCGTTTCAAGATCGAATGTTGGCTTGTGGGTTGATGGATATGGGCTATTGTGGTCCCAAATTCACTTGGCGCGGCCCAAAGTCTGGATCTAATCCTCGGCTCTTCGAACACCTTGACCGTGCTATAGGGAATACGACTTTTCTTTCTGAGTTCTCTAACTGCTATGTCCAGGTATTGCCTCGTACCAAATTCTTGGACCATAATCCTCTATGCTTGAATTTTGGATATAATTCTGGGGTGCCGTAAGGAAGTAAGCCTTTTAGATTTGAGGCGATGTGGCTCAAGCATGAGGGCTATGGGGAATTTTTATCTTTTAACTGGAATGACGGAGAAGATATTAATTTAGCTCTTTCTAATTTTAAGAAGTCAATTGAAAATGCATATCTTGAGGCGTTTAGGAGGTATTCAGAATTCAAGAAATTATCCTCACTCTTCTTTTCTTTTCAATTTGGAGAAGGAGCTTCAAGAGGATCTCCATAGGTTGAAGAATCTTAAAGAAATAAAGTGGTTCAAAAAGTCCAAAACCGAGTGGATTTCGAAAGGAAATCGTAATACTTGTTACTACCATCTTAAGTCTAAGATGAGGAGCCGTCGTAACAGAATTGCTTCTCTCAATAGTGCAGATGGTACTTGGGTCAGTAATGAAGAAGATCTCAAGGGCATGGTGGCTGGCTTCTTCAAGTCCCTGTTCATTGATGATTCTTGCTATCCGACCATTCTCTCTTCCAACTCCAGGTTCCCTGTGATTGATAGTGTTACAGCGGGATTTATGTCAAGCATCCCTTCGGATGATGAGATTAACAGGCTATCTTTTCTATGGGAAGCTTCAAAGCTCTAGGGATCGATGGTTTTCCTCCAATTTTTTATAAGAATAATTGGAATGTGGTTGGTCCCTCTCTTTGTACTTTTGTGAAGCAAGTTTTCCTTGGGTCTGTTTCCTTGGAAGAGGCTAATAGGACTCTTATTGCTCTCATACCTAAGAGGATAACCCTGAATTTGTTCCTCATTTTAGGCCTATTTCACTTTGCACTGTCCATTATAAGTATGTGGCTAAGGTAATCACGTTAAGGCTTAAAGGGGTTATAGATAAACTTGTTTCCCCGTATCAAGCCAGCTTCATTCAGGGGAGGCACATTCAAGATAACCTCATCATTGGTCAGGAACTGCTCCATATGATAAGCAGGAACAGGAGCAAGAGAGGTCTAATGGTGATGAAAATTGATCTTGAGAAGGCGTATGACAGGATCCGCTGGGATTTTTTAGAACAAGTCCTTAGAAAGGTTGGGTTTGAGGAGAGGTTTATCCATCTTATGATTCATTGTGTGTCCTCAGTCTCCTATAATGTGATTTGGAATGCTAGCTTAACGGAATTCTTTTGGTCGAAGAGGGGTCTTTGTCAAGCAGATCCTATCTCCCCCCTGCTGTTTGTTCTTTGTATGGATAAACCGTCTCACTTAATTTGTGATGCGGTGGAGAATGGTAGTTGGAGGCCTATTGTTACATCTATGCAGGGTCCAAAGGTGTCCCATCTTATGTTTGCTGATGATTTATTATTATTTGGGGTTGCTTCTGAGGCGCAAGCAGTGTGTATGATGAAGTGTTTGGAAGTCTTTTCTAATGCTTCGAGTGGCAAGGTTAATCCGTCTAAATCGTCCCTCTTTTTCTCACCAAGGGTTTCAGTTTCTACAAAGGATAGAATAAAAGCCTTGACCCATATGAAGATTTCATGCGAAATTGGTAGGTATCTTAGCTTTCCTCTTTCTAGGAATGGGAAGAAGAGAGATACATTTAATTATATCATCGAGTGTGTTCACTCAAAGTTGTTCGCTTGGAAAGCTAGCTGCCTGTCTACAGCTGGCCGTATCACTTTAGCAAAGTCAGTTTTGAGCACCATTTCGCTTTACCTTATGCAAGTGGCAAGAATACCCTAGAGTATCTGCCTACAGGTGGAGCGCTGGCAAAGGAATTTTATTTGGGGGCATGATGAGTCTCAGTATAAATACCATCTTGTGGGGTGGGACTCCATTACTAGACCTAAAGAGTTCAGGGGTCTTGGTTTTCAGAAACTCTCTTCCTTCAACCAAGCTTGTGGAGTGAAATTAGCCTAGAAATTGACGATTGGCACTAAGGGGTTATGGGCTGATATCCTACAAAGTCGCTATATGTTGAGAGATGGTGATGCACTTTTGTCTTATAAACCTAGGGATTCTACTATTTGGCGGTTTATCACGTCTCAGAGTGAGATCATTGCTAAGGGTTCCAAATGGCAAATTCGAAATGGTCAAATGGTGAGCTTCTTCAAAGATCACTGGCTGATGAATGATTGTGGAATCAGCCAATTTTGTACTCGTTCACTATCTACTGAAGAGCTTAATTCTTATGTTGTGGAATGGGTTAGGGATGGTATGTGGGACTATGCGAGGCTAGTTGATTGTGTTCTACCCAGTATTATCCAGAGATTAGCGCTATGCTTCCCCCCAAGGCAAATTCTGGCCATGACACTTTAGTTTGGGGTGCTTCGCATGATGGGGGTTTTTTTCTATAAAAAGTGCCTATTTTTTGATAGAAGCCAATACTCCTCACCTAAGATTTGATTTATCTAAAGAGATATGGGATTGGAAAGGCGTGGAGCGAATTAAAGTCTTCATGTGGATGGCGGTCTTAAATAAATTACCTACAAATGCCAGAAGAAGCACTTGGTCTCAATCTTCGGCTCTTTGTACGGCTTGTGGCATTGACATGGAGGGCACCCTCCATCTTCTTAGAGATTGCCCTTTTGCTTCCAGAATGTGGAGCTCTTTAATCTCCCCAAGGTATGCGCATGCTTTCTTTTCTGCTAATTTGACTGATTGGTTTGCTCTAAATCTTAAGCATTGTTTAGGAAGAAATGTGGGGTCTAGCTGGCATATTATTTTTGGTGTTGCTATCTGGAGATTATAGAATTGGAGGAACTTGTCCATTTTTGGACCTGGCTCTTTAAGACCTAATCCGGCGGCTGTTATTTTGAACTCTTGGAGGAGTTTTGCGATAAATCCTGAACTGATCCTGTCAGTTCTGATGTCTCTGCGGCATACTCTTCTATATGGGGCTTGGGACAGGCCTCCTGAGAATTGGGTGAAATTTAATGTTGATGGCGCTGTTTCCTTACCATCCTCCCTAGCAGGATGTGGTGGTGTCTTGCGTAACCAATGGTGAGTAGATTGCTGGTTTTGCCAAGAGTATTGGTGTGTGTGATTCGTATACAGCAGAAGAATGGGCAATCTTTGACGGCCTAACTTTTGCTTGGGATTTTGGTGTCAAAAGAATGGTGTTGGAATCTGACGCAAGTGAGCTTGTGTTTCGGCTTTTAAACTTTGACTCTCATTCTGGAAGCCTTTTAGCTATTCGTATTAATGAGTTGTTGAGTAGGGAGTGGTCGGTGGTTATCCGCCATGTTCCTAGAGATTGTAATAGGATCGCAGATTCTCTTGCCAAGATTGGTTTATCGAAATCTGTAATCCTTGGGGAATGCCCTATATTTCTAAGAGCTTGGGTAGATCAAGAGTGCTTGGGATTAATTTCTCCTGTGTTGTAATTTCGGTTTTTGTTTTTTCCAGGCATTTTGCCTTCTTTATCATTAAAAAAAAAAAACATTATGGGCCTTTAATGAAGCAAATTGAAGTATAATTATTTTACTCTTGAGTTTACTTTGAATCTATTTAGATAACATATGCAACATCTCGTTCGTTGTAGCTGTCACCTAAGCTACCATATGGTACTTTGTTGCCACCTTGGATGCCAACTTTGATGCTTTGTTAGACACCACGTAAGACATCACTTACACCTCTATCAAAATGTTAGTTAATATTTGAAGTAAAACAGATAGGTTTCTAATAAGTTTTTTTCAAAAATAAAATTTAAAAACAAAAGGAATGTCATTTGCAAGTAGAGAAATTTCAAGTTGTGACACCAATCAATAGTCTTTTTTTCAAGGCATTACTTCGTTGCGGTTTTCTTTTCTTTTTCTTTTTCTTTTTTTTTTTTCTGAAAGCGGGAGGAAAGGTGAAGCTCGTGAATCTGTTTAGTTGGGAAAAGTAGAGGGAAGGGGATGTTAAAAAATTCGTCTTTCAGTGCTTCTCCCCTGAAATTTTTGGAGGGGAGAGAAATAATTGTCAAGTTTGAGTTTTTGACTAAATTACCCATGACATTTTTTTATATTCCAGTTTTACCCCTCTCACCAAAGCATTTTTTTCTTTGCATTCTCCTGGACACCCTTTTCCACGTCACGCCTTTATTAGTATATAATTTACTTTAAATAAAAAATAAAAAAAAAGTCAACATCCCCAAATTAGGGGAATAAGAACCTAAAATAAAATCATGTAATGAGAATCCCTATTTATTCGCTGTTCATCCTTTTTCAGCATAAAATCGCTCTATTTCAATCAATTTATATAGGATTAAGGTGCATATTGGCCAACAAAGTATTACGCTAGGAGCACTTGGCACGAAAAAGTTTTGAAGTTACCTTAAATACCAACCAACAATTAAAAATAAAAAAAATTACTAATCAACAATTAAAAATGAAAAATATCACAGTGCCATTAAAATAAGGGAAATGCCGTTTGTTCATCTCTCTCTCTCTCTCATTCTGTGATTCCTCTTCTTTTCTCTGTGTCTGACTCTACTTTGCAGAGGAAGAAGAACACAGGGAAGAAAATGAAGAGACACACAATGGATTTCAAAGCCGTCACCACTAAAAAGTTCTCTAACGGCTATGGCATACTGGGAAAATCTGCTTATGACGGTGTTTTTGCCTCGCCAGTAAAGTTTTTAGAGCTCCTAGTTTGCCCTCCTCTTTTCAAGATTACAACGAAATATTTGGTGGCTCAGGAAGCATTTATAGGATCCTCGATCCAAGTTCTTGAAGTTCCTGAGCTCAATGAAACAAAGATTTTTTGCACGACGTTTGGCGCTCTAGGCTCGATTATTTGAAGGTCTTCAGAGGGTTTCGGAATCTGCATATTGTTGTGCCTTATCAGGAGTTGTTTGCCGAGTCTGACAAGAAAAACAGTTTCTCGAAGGGAGTATCGTCAGTTCGCTTACATCTTTCTTATTAGTATTTAGTTTGTAAGCTTCACTCACATGCCTGAGCCTTAGTATTTACTTTGAATCAAGAATGTTTGTTCATTGACAGCGTAATTGTCTGCAATTTCGTCATTTTTGTCGCTCATATGGTTCTTTCACTGGAAATTTGCATTTTCTTCATCTTTGGATTATTCATTTTTTCATCGTGCTTGTATTCCTAGTACAGTTTGTTTATGTGAAATCAGGGGATAATAAAAATCCTTAACTGTGGAGAATAGTAATTACATATGTTATTTTAATAGAATATCATGCCCAGGGACATAGCTCCTACATATATCATTTTTGTCACTCAAGTGATTCTTTCACGGGAAATTTGCAATTTCTTCATCTCTGGATTATTCAGTTTTTCATCCTGTTTGTATTCTCGCTCCGGTTTGTTTATGTGAAATTAGGGGATAGTAAGAAGAATTACGGAATGAGAGAGAGAGATGAACAAGACTTTTTCCTATTATAGAAGAATGAGAGTGGATCTCGCCACCGAAGATAAAGAAGGGAGATGCGAGAAAGCTTGGTTGGAGAACTCAACACACCAAACGGCATTTCCCTTATTTTAACCTCACTGTGATATTTTTAAAAAAATTTTTGATTAGTAAATTTTCTCATTTTTAATTGTTGGTTGGTATTTAAGTACCTTCAAAACTTTTTTGTGTCAAGTACTCTTAGTATAATACTTTATTAGTCAATCTGCACCTTAACCTATCTATATATGTAGTATATATTATTACACACACTTATTAAATATATTATAAGGAGTCACTGTTTAAAATGGAAAGTTACCCTTTTTTTTTTAAAGTATTAATTGGACGGATATCATTACAAACTACTCAAGTGAGTTCTCAGCCATATTTCTCCATCTTCTAATTATTGCATATATAGGTGTGGATGAATTTATTATTCTTATCCCCTATCTAAGCCATTGCCACCTGGATTTCTAGAACCAAAGTAGCTCTTTCTGTGCAAGAATTTTATTTTATTCCTTCCATAACTATTTTTCACTTTGCACTAGGAGTTTATTATCACATTGTCCTGGGGCTTTGTCAACTCCTTTTATTCTTAAAAACAAATTCCTCTTTTTGGCTGGCTGATTACCCACATTACTTCTATTCCAATCATGCGCTTGTTGGTTAAAACAAGGGTTAATGTACAATTTTATCAATAAAGTTTTGCCATGGGGCGTTTAGCATATATAAGTTTTGAAATGAGTTAAAATACTATTAAAAAATTTAAAAGGAAAATTCATAAAAACCGCAAACGTCATCAGGGTTTTCTTCTCTTATAATTTAACGGCTGTTTGGTCAAATTTAACGGTTTTGATGAATTTACACCTTCTTAAATTGTTTATTAGTGTTACGCACCGGCCCAATAGGCCCAAGTCCGGACCTCGGCCCAATGGCGCCTATAAGGGAATCCGCGCTATATTAGGAAGGGATCCGAGATCCCCTATTTTTAGGATCTCATCAGTGAAGATTCTCCTACAATCATGGCACCAGCCAATCAGCCCCTGACAGCTCAATCATAGATATCCCCTATTAATAGGGAGATACGCGCACCAAGCTCCTCTATAAATAGGAGGAAACCCTAAACAGGTGCACACGTTCTATCTTATGCTCTTGTTACTTTCTGCCACACAGAGCACACACCCCACTCCCCTGGCTACGTGCCTTCAAGTTTGTTACGAACTACGTGGACTTTGATCCCTTCGAGGGTACGTAGGCTCTAGGCTTGACAACCTAGTCAAGTCCAATCTCTGTGTTCTTCATACAGAACATTGGCGCCGACCGTGGGGACTGTAAACTTCAATCCCCGTGACTACTAATGGTGAGCACTAGAAGCCACAGCAGAAATCCCCAATCGGTGGGAGGAGACCCACAAGCCAGCCGCCCGCCGCCAAGCTAGCCGCTGGCACCACCTCGGAGAGGAAACACCCCAGAAGGACATGTTACTGACACGGTGACTTCCTCCCCTGACAGGGAACAGCCGCTCCATGAGGAGCAGCCGCAGCAGGAAGACCGGCGACCACAAGGAGCACTCGCGCCGTCTCCAACGCGTGATGTCTGGACAGTTGATGCCGATGTCCGCATGATGCAAAGGACACAGGAATCGTTCCTGCGGCGCCTGGAGAACAAGGAAAAACACGATGACCTGCAGAGGCGGGCTGATTTTGAAGCTATCGGAAAGATGATCCAAGAAGCGCTCGAGAAGGACCGCCGCGAGAGAGGCCGCCGCAGGGGTCACGGTCATATAAGGAGAGCCTCGGCAGGCGACAGCAGCTCCTTGAGCAACTCTGAGCCGAGGAACCCACGCCGCGACAACGGCGAGCCGAGGCGGCGCCCGATTGCAGACCACGGCAGACCACGGTCCCCGGGAGACAGAGAAAACCAAGGTGTCGGTCCTAACCGCACCGATCGGCATGCAAGGGAATACCGAGATCGAGAAGAAACACGTGCGGAGGAAAGAACTCCCTGGCCTTGCCACGGATCGCCTCGGGAATATCACGTGACGTACTTATCGGAGACGGGAAGATCCCCGTTCTCGAGGGAGGCGGCAACAGCCCGTTTCCCAAAGCGCTTTGATTTAACCAGCCTGCCGAAGTACGATGGAAGCCAAGACCCCCGGAACCACTTGGTTACTTTTGAGAAGCTCATGTGGGTCCGACAGATCAGCGGCCCGGTCATTCAGCGCCTTTTTGCGGCTACTCTGGACGGGCCGGCGCACAGGTGGCTGATGTCTCTTCCGGACAACTCTATCCGAGACTATGAAGACCTCGGACGAAAATTCGAGCTGCACTTCGCCACCAGCAAAAAGCAGCCGAAGACTACGTTCACCTTGAGCAAAGTGCGTCAGAAGAAGAGTGAGGCCTTGCAGAAGTATCTGGATCGGTTCCGCGACGTGGCCATGCAAGTACGGTCATTGCCCGAGGATGTCCACGTACACTGCCTGGTCAATGGACTGGACCTATCATCCCGGCTGGCTCGTCACCTATGCAAGAACCCAGCGTACACCTTGACCGAATTCTATACCGAGGCGAAGAAGTACCTGGAAATGGAGCAGATGGAGGCTGCCAATGCCGACGAACCCGAACGGACTAGGAAGAGCCCGCCTAGCGACGAGGAACGCCCAAGAAGGACGAAGACCGACCTGAGACGACGCAGCCGGGACAGCCGAACAAAGCCCGACCAGGCCGACCAGAAGAACAAGTACGACAACTACACCCCGTTGAACGTCCCTCGGTCCCAGGTATGGAAGGAGGTATCCCAGACCGAGATGAAGAGGGTGGACAGGCCGAAGCCGATCAGAGGACGCTCCAACACGGACCGTTCCAAGTTCTGCAAGTTCCACGACTGCAACGGCCACACTACTGACGAGTGCTATGACCTCCGCGACGCAATCAAGAAGTTCGTGAGGGATGGGAAACTGCGTCAGTACGTGATCAAGACTCAGGGAAGGACGAAAGGGAAACGCAACGACCGCGCCCGCTCCAGAAGTCAGCCCAAGGAATCCCGAAATCCGGGAAAAAAGCAGAAGGCGGCCTCGGACGACGAATTTCCCGACGTCGATTTCCAGTGCAACGTCGTCAGCGGAGGATTCGGTGGAGGAGGAGACACCGTAAGCCAGCGGAAGAAATATCTCCGCGAAGTGCTGACCGTCCGATACCCCCCTAAGTTTAAGGAAGACTCAAGGAAGCCTCGGCCGCCTACCCTGACCTTAACTGATGAAGAGCTGGAAGACGTCATACCCGGACACCTGGACGGACTGGTAATTACTGGAACTCTAATAAATTGTCGAGTTAAGAGGATCTTTGTGGATGCAGGGAGTTCGGCCGACATTATAAGCTGGGACGCCTACAAGAGGATGCACCTCGACAAAGAGGACCTCAAGCCGTGCAAGACCACCTTGGTCGGCTTCAATGGCGAGCAGTCCTTCCCAAAAGGCTACATCGACCTCCGGTTAACTCTTGGCACCAAGGAAGCCTTCAAATCGGAACGGGTACGATTCGTAGTCGCCGACTTCCGGTCCCCTTACAACATCATTCTGGGCCGACCCATGATCCACAACTGGGATATACTGGTATCCACGAAGCATCAGAAGCTGAAGATGATCAATAGTAAGAACCAGATAGTCGTGGTGTCCGGAGACCAGAAAGAGTCCAGGCAGTGCTACTTCGAAGCTCTCCGTGTCGAGGAAGGAGGACCCTCGTCTCCACCCCGGCTCGGATACAATGAGCAAGTAGTCGAAGCCGGCTCTGGCGAGCACCCGCGGCAGCAAGTCAACATGGTGGAGCTCGACCTCCGAGAGCTTGACAATCCGAGGCCCGAGGCGGAAGGAGAATTGGAAGAAATAGTGCTTGGCGAAGACCCGTCCAAGACCGCGAAAATAGGCAGAGATATGGAGGACGGCCTAAAAACTCTCATGATCCGCTTCTTAAGGCAAAACCAAGACGTCTTCGTATGGACCGCGGCCGAGGTACCCGGCATCGACCCCCACTTCTGCTGCCACAAGCTCGGCATATGGCCGGGGTCAAGACCCGTGGCCCAGAAGAAGAGGAACATTGCAGATAATAGGCAAAAGGCCTTGGAGGATCACGTTGAAGAACTCCTAGAGGCCGGCTTCATTCGAGAGGTACAGTACACCACCTGGTTATCCAACGTGGTCATGGTCCTCAAACCTAGCGGCAAGTGGAGAGTCTGCGTCGACTACACCAACCTCAACAAGGCATGCCCAAAGGACTCGTACCCGATGCCTAACATCGATAAGCTCGTGGACAGCTCAGCCGGGTACCAGCTCCTCTCCTTCATGGATGCCTACTCCGGTTATAACCAGATCGCCATGCATCCAGATGACCAGGAAAAGACCGCCTTTATGACTGATAAGGCGAATTACTGCTACAATGTGATGCCCTTCGGACTGAAGAATGCCGGGGCCACCTATCAGAGGATGATGAACCAGGTTTTCGACGATCAGATCGGGCGCAACATTGAGGTCTACATAGACGACATGATCGTCAAGTCAAAGCTTCCAGAAGACCACATCCGGGACCTA
Source organism: Acacia crassicarpa (assembly GCA_034222035.1). Lineage (NCBI taxonomy): Eukaryota > Viridiplantae > Streptophyta > Magnoliopsida > Fabales > Fabaceae > Acacia > Acacia crassicarpa. The sequence continues at coordinate 1,004,682 of JAWXYG010000014.1, forward strand.
GAGCAGACGTTTGAAAAATTAAGAAGACATCGTATCAGGTTGAACCCGGCCAAATGTGCCTTCGGTGTTCCGGCTGGAAAATTCCTCGGATTCATGCTGACCCATCGAGGGATCGAAGCCAACCCGGACAAGTGTAAGGCCGTGCTCGACATGCAGCGCCCGAGAACCAAGAAGGAGGTACAGCAGCTAACAGGTCGGCTAGCCGCCCTGACGCGTTTTCTACCGAAGTCGGCTGAGAAAGCCCTACGTCTCTTCAAGTTACTAAAGAAGGAGACTCGGGGTGGCTGGAACCCGGACTGCGACGCCGCCTTCTCAGAAATCAAGAGATGCTTGGCAACTCCGCCGGTACTCACAAAGCCGGACCCCGGAGAAACCTTATTCCTCTACCTATCAATCGGCAACGAAGCCGTAAGCGCCGCCCTAGTAAAGGAATCCGAGGCGGGGCAAAAGCCGATATACTTCATCAGCAAGGCACTACAAAGCTCCGAACTCCGGTATCAGAAGCTGGAAAAGGTGGCTTTCTCCCTGCTTACCGCGGCACGCAGACTCCGGCCCTACTTCCAGGGACACCGGATCGTGGTCCGAACCAGCCAACCGATCATACAGGTTCTCCACAAACCCGACTTAGCCGGGAGAATGACCAACTGGGCCATAGAACTCTCCGAGTTTGACATCACGTTCGAAGCCCGCCAGGCAATTAAGTCCCAAGCGCTTGCGGACTTCATCCGAGAACTCACACTGGCCACTACAGATGATGGGATTTGGAAGGTCTATGTTGATGGCTCATCCAATGCAAAGGGCAGCGGCGCGGGAGTCATCGTAGAAAGCCCACAGGGGGTCGCCACCGAACATTCTCTGCAGTTGAAGTTCCAGACCTCCAATAATCAGGCCGAGTACGAGGCCCTTTTGGCCGGACTGCTTCAGGCCAAGGAAAATGGTGCCCAGCGAGTAAAGGTTTTAACCGACTCGCAGCTCGTCGCGGCTCAGGTAGACGGCACCTATCAGGCAAAAGGCCCACTAATGGCAAAATACCTGACCAAAGCCAAGGAACTCATGGCCGAGTTCGAAGAGGTCACAGTTTCCCATATACCCAGAGAAGAGAACGCTCGGGCTGACATCCTCTCTAAGCTCGCCAGCACAAAGGGGCCGGATAACCATAGGACCGTGATCCAGCAGAATCTAACCGAGCCGAGTTGTATTATGGCCATCTCGGCCGGGGGCGATTGGAGGAAGCCAATTGAAGACTACCTCGAGAGGGGAATTATCCCAACCGACCCGACCGAGGCAAAGAAGCTTATTCGTGAAGCCGCCCTCTACGCCATGGTGGACGACAAACTGTACAGGAAGGGACTCCATTGCCCCATGATGCGTTGCCTTGGAGACTCTGAAGCAAAATACGTGCTAGCCGAGCTACACGAAGGCGCCAACGGTCACCACATGGGGGGCAAGGCACTCGCTCGGAAAGCATTACGCGCCGGCTATTACTGGCCCACTATGGGTCATGACGCCATGGAAAAAGCCAAGACATGCGACAGTTGTCAAAAGCATGCAAGGATAATATGGCCGCCACCCTCAGAGTTGAAAGGAATGCCAGCCCCGTGGCCCTTTTACAAATGGGGCATGGACATCCTCGGTCCATTCTGACCGGCGCAGGGGCAATGCAGATGGCTAATAGTGGCCGTAGACTACTTCACTAAGTGGATCGAAGCAGAGCCACTCGCCACAATAACCTCGGCCAGAGTGATGAAGTTCTTTAGGCACAACATCGTCTCTCGTTTTGGCATACCAGCCGAGGTCGTCACGGACAATGGCACCCAATTCATGGACCATCGTTTCCAAGCACTAATGTCCAACTTGGACATCAAGCAGCACTTCTCGTCCGTGGAACATCCCCAGACAAATGGCCAGGCCGAAGCCGCCAACAAAGTCATCTTGGGCGGACTCAAGAGGCGGATGTTGCAGGCCGAGACCAGTTGGACCGAGCAGCTCCACAGCGTCCTGTGGGGATATCGCACGAGCGTACAGTCTTCAACTCAAGAAACCCCATACAGGCTAACCTATGGATGTGAGGCAATGATCCCGGTTGAAATCGGACAGCCATCCTGGAGAAAGGTCAGAGCCAGACAGGAGGGGCAGGAATCGAACGACGACGCCTTGAAGACTGACTTGGACCTCATTGATGAAATCCGGGTTACGGCGCACTGCCGGGAACTAGCCGCCAAGCAACTACTCGCAGCTAAGTACAACAGAAAGGTCCGGCCCCGGTCTTTCAATCGAGGCAACCTAGTACTCCGACGGGCGGACATAGGCAACAAGAATGCCAAGGACGGGAAGCTGGCGGCAAACTGGGAAGGGCCCTACCGGATTAAGAAAAAGCTTTACGGAGGAGCATATACCCTCGAGACTTTTGCACGGAAGGCAATCAAAAGGACATGGAATGCCGACAAGCTGAAGATCTACTATAGCTAGACTCTTTCTCGGCAGTGTTTGTTTGCTTTTACGATTGTCCCCTTTACTCGCATTTGTTTTCTTTTCATTTAAAGTCCGAGTTATGTCATTTCTAATTACGATGCTTTGTAAAGCCCCGTAGGGCTATTTCTTTCTATCAATAAAAGATCCCACTGAGGAGATTTACAAATGCGCACAAAGCTTAAGCATGAACTCGAAGCCATAAAGCTCGGCCAGTAACGAACAGACCGAGGCAGAGAAGCCCAGCCAAGAAACTGAAAGCCGAGGCTATTTAGCCCGACACCGGTAAAAAGCCCCGAGGTCACAAACCCGGCCCAAACCAAAATACATCTAGATGTACGAAAACCGGCCGTCGTACTCCGACAGGCATTGGTTAGAGCTCGGCGAAGGAATCGGACACGGCCCTTCGCGAAATTGACGCGTCAACGCTCGCCCGGTTAAGCAAGCGGCCTACAATGCCGACCCTGATCAGGTCAAAATGTCCGACCAAAGGTAGTTGAAACCTCGGTTAGATATGTGGTAGCCCCGCCCTTACATCGGATAAATTTGATCCAACTAAAGGAAAGTTGGAGCTCGGCTACTTGAAAGCCTGGCCGAGGCAGTATGGTTAGTTATGCCTGACGAGGCTGAAACAAGACAACCTTGCCCCAACCTCCCACACACTAAATGTGGTAGAGAATCAACGGCTGTACTTATGCAGCCGACAAACACTCAAACTTAGGCAAAAGAATGGTAATATTATCCACTGCCTAAGTCACCTAGGCGGCCCAGGCAGCCTACGCACGTACAGCCGGTAAAGGCACAAAACGGGACAGCAGAATGAGGACAGAACATAAACCACCTCCGGCTTCCGATAGCCACAGATCTCGGCTGTGCAATAGGAAGATGATGCGAATTTAAATCGTTCATTGTCAATTAAAGACAAAAGGGACGGTAAAAATCAAAGTCATTCACCAAAATAAAGACAGAAAAAGTATTGGCATCAATTGCTAAAATTTGTACAAGAATGGCACCAAGGCCAGAATCATTCAAAGTTACAAGGGCACCAACGCCCCAAAAACTTACAACAAAAACAAAAATAAGGCTAGGACTAAGAGCCAGGTGTGATGTCGACATTCTCCGCCTCAAGGCCCTCAGTGTCGGCGGCATCCTCCACCTCACCCTCGGCAAGATCCTCGGCAGCTGGCGGCTCAAAAGGAAGGAAGGACCCGTCTTCCTGCACAAAGGCGCGATGGTCATATCCATCCACCTTGAGCTCGGCCCCAGGGTTGAAGTGCCGGATTTGGAGTAGGGCCTGCTTAAAGCACGCCTCGGCGGTCTCCACCAAGGCGTCAGAAAGTTCCCGGGAAGTCTCCTTCTCTGCAGCCACGGCCCTCTCGAGCGCCTCCTTCTCGGCAGCCAAAGCAGCGACCTGCTCCTCTAAAGCCTTGGCCGCAGCCAGGCTCTCAGACATCCCTTGTCGGGCCCGAGCATACTCCTCGGCCACAGAGTCGGCATGCTCCCGGGACAGCTGAAGCTCCCGGTCAGCCTTCACCGCCGAAGCCTTGGCGACATCCCGTTCCGCCCTGGCCGAATCCTGCTCGGACCGGGGCTCAGCCAGCTCAGTCTTCACCGCCTCCAGTCCGGCTTTGGCCTCGTCACGCTCCGCCCAGGCCGCGATAAGCTCGTCCTCGGAAGAACTGGCCCTTACTCTGACTTCGGCCAGCTCCTTCTTCAGTTCTGCAGCAGCCGCAGCCTGGGGCCTCAACCCAGCCTCCACCTTCCTTAGCCTCGTACACTCGGCGTCAGTCCGAGCATAGAGGTTCCTCACCATCCTCAGAGCCTGAAGATAGCCCACTGACTTGATGAGCTCCTTCTGGGCCACCTGCAGACGGTCCTCTGCATCCGGGGATAAAGGGCGGGCGCCCTCCAGGAAATGCCGGGGAGGGAGGAAGGCCACGTCGACCTCTGGGACCACCCCGTTGTCCCACAAAAAGCTGCGGGGGAAGACCGAGGAAGGCCCTGTCGGCAGAGGTGGTGGAGGAGGAAGGCGCACCGGAGAAGATGGTGGTGACGATGAGTCAGCAGGAGAAAACAGCCGATCGATCTCCTCATCATCTACGACAAGGTCCTTCCCCCTCGGACCATGAGAGGCAATGACAACCTCTCCCCTCTCAGAAGCTGGGGGCTCAACTGCCGGGAGGGGATCAGCAGCAGTAGTAGCAACCTCCTGACTCCCAAAAGCTGGAATCTCCTCCACAGGGTTTGATTTGGGAGTCATGACCGAAGAAGGACCCTCGGCGACAGGACCTTTCGCCCTCTTCAAAGCCGGTGCAACAGAAGTACCGGCATCAGAAGTAGCCGCACGCTTCTTTTGGCGACCGGCCGGGGCAGCAGCCCTCGCCAAACGAGCATACAACGGAAAACCGTCCATGGTCCTCGCTGAAAGCAATACATGAACAAATGAGTCAGCAATCCAGAAAAGGGAATTCAAAAATAAAAACATAGGCAAATGCGTGAGCAGAAACCCTACTGGTGGACGGCTCGGCACCATCACCGGTTATAAAGAAGCCGGCCGGTCTCACACCGTACTCGGCCACAAGAGCCTCCACCCGTGGCAGGGCGGAGACCGACTCGGATGAAAGACCCTGCCGCGGCACTTGGAAGGAGATCGCCTTGGACTTATAATGGCCCTCCTCCCAGTACAGAGGGAAACGACCACCGCCCTCCAGGAACCAGGGCTCCCCCCCGGTACGGCCTCGACCTTGAAGAACGCCCCTTGAAACGTTTGAAGGAGTCGGAGAAGGGCGTCATCAGCTTGCGCTCTGGATTAATCCGGAGGGACACCAACCCCCTCAGCTTGTCACTTCCTTTCAGCGAGCTAGGGGTAAAAGGCCCAAAGAAGTAAAAGAAAAGGTTGGCCGAGCACACTATGGGAGGTGAAAAATGGCCACAAAGCCTCTCCAAGGCTACTAAATACGCCCAGCCATTCGGATGTAGCTGGGACGGAGCGAGGCGAAGATGCCGCAACGCCTCCATCTGGAAGGGGGAGAAGGGAAGAGAAACTTGCACCCGCGTCAAGTAATCCCGGTAGAAGAAAAAGAAGTCCGGCCGATCCTCGGACTGAACCGCACAGACGGGCTCCCCGGGCTCTGGACGCCTAAGCACACATCCAGGCATGGCCGGGACCTCCAGCCGTGCTATGTCTGCCTCCGACATCAACGACGTCGTAGCCAGCACGTCTTGCGATACCCAGCCGTATCGGCGAATCAAGGCTGCGGGCGGACCGAAAGAGTCTGAACCACCGTCCTCCAAACGCTTTTTAGAAGATCCGGACTTGGGAGCCATAAATAAGCCTATATAGAAATAAACAAAGCCAGTATTAGCAAAGAAGCAGGAATACCTGGCATAGGCATAACAGCAGGTACAAAAGATGGCCAACTCGGACGAACGGGGACGAGAGAAGGAACAACCGGGGCCGACCAATGACGACACGAGCCGAGCATGGCAGAAGGACCCTCGTAGAAACTCAGGGGCCGAGCCATCAACGTCGGGGCCCCGGAACTGGAAGAGGAGCCAACCCAGGTCCCACCAGGCGACCCGAGAGGAAGAGCCCGTGCAAGCGGCCGAAAAGGATAACGTGGGATGGGAACAAAAACCCTTCCCGAAGAAGGACGAGCCCCAGCTCGCCCCGGACGCGCGGCGCCACCTCGGCGTAAAGGATCCAGAATCCTTGAAGCTGGAGGCTCACCCCCAAGAACCCAGTAGGCCATACGAGGAAGGCGCGCTCGGAGGAGCATTTCCTCCTCCGGCGTCAGCAACGCCCGCGGTCGCGGAACGCTTCTGCCTCCCGCCATAATCAATAGCCTACGGTACTAGAAACCGGTGTTTACGGGAAGTTTGGGAAGAATTTCGGGTACAGTGACAGTAACAGAAACCCAGAAAAACCCAGAGTTCTCGAAGAACAAAAACACAGACAGCAAGTCCTAGTATAAACGGTAAAAGACGGAAAACTACCGATCAAATACACAAAGGAATAAGCGGAATACCTGTGTAAGTAAAATGAAAGAGACTGGAACGCTGAAAGACGGCGAAAGTCTCAAACAAAGAGGAATCCCCACTCAAGCTCTAGAGAAATCAGAGAAATTTCTGGGCAAGGGAATGAAGTAGCGAGAAAAAGTAGAAACGAGAAGAAAGAAGGCTATTTAAAAGCCAACACAGGGGCACGACGGTATATTCCCGTACAGACGTGACGAGATTGGCGCAGCACAACGCCAGCGCAATAAATGCGCATCAGCCTCGATAAACGAAAAGGCGTGGCGGTTGCAAACTTCCTCCACTAAGGATCTGACAGTTGTAAAGCCGCAATAATGACTCATGCGGGGGGAAACCCGAAGCGTCCGGAGAATCCCAAAAGGCAAAAAGGCAGGACGGGAACTGATTAAGCCGACCACAGTCCCAAACCGAACTGATGGCCACGACACCCGAAAGCCGACTCAGTCCGCACAGAGGACCTCGGCTATAGCGGGACCGGGGTACAAAGCACCTCGGCCGTCCAAAAGCCTGAACGACCAAGCTGGGGGGCAACTGTTACGGACCGGCCCAATAGGCCCAAGTCCGGACCTCGGCCCAATGGCGCCTATAAGGGAATCCGCGCTATATTAGGAAGGGATCCGAGATCCCCTATTTTTAGGATCTCATCAGTGAAGATTCTCCTACAATCATGGCACCAGCCAATCAGCCCCTGACAGCTCAATCATAGATATCCCCCATTAATAGGGAGATACGCGCACCAAGCTCCTCTATAAATAGGAGGAAACCCTAAACAGGTGCACACGTTCTATCTTATGCTCTTGTTACTTTCTGCCACACAGAGCACACACCCTACTCCCCTGGCTACGTGCCTTCAAGTTTGTTACGAACTACGTGGACTTTGATCCCTTCGAGGGTACGTAGGCTCTAGGCTTGACAACCTAGTCAAGTCCAATCTCTGTGTTCTTCATACAGAACAATTAGTATTTTTACTTCTTACAAAACTGATGACTTCCTATTTTTAATATATTTGAGATATATTTTGATATGTTTGGGAAGTCATCAATGCTAAATTGAAGAGAATTTGTTGAGATTTTAAGAGATATCAATCTGGATGCATTATTAGTGGGTGCCAATTTAAAATAGAAGTTTTTGGAGATTAGGAAATAAATAATAATAATGGGAGGTTTTAAATAAATTCAGTTTTGTTATTATTATTTTTATCATATATTTCCTTTTCTTTGGCACAGACCTAAGGACCAGGAGAGCAAGGTGTTATGTCCAAATATTTGATTTGATTTGGTGCCTTTTTGAATTCAAGGGAATTGGACCCCACGCAAAGGAAAATTTAAAAATTCATTATTGAATCAATCAGGAAGATGGAAGACGTGATACCCAAGTAATTGAAATCAATTTGTGAATTGTTGCACACGGCCCAATGTGCATGAAACAAAAAAAAAGTCTATATATACCACACACGGCACAGTGAAAAGAGCACAGAGAAAAGAGAGCGGGAGACGTGAAACGAGAAGGAACGAAGAAGCAGAGGAGTAGAGGTCGAGCATTTCAGTTCTTTTCATCATCTTCACAGAAGAACGGAAGGATTGTGGAGGCGACGGAGAAATTTTCTTTCCTCTCTCTCCTTCTTCTTTGAACCTGAATTCTTATCTTTTTGTTATGAATTTTATTAGAGTCATGTGTGGCTAGTTTGTTTTGCAACCTATAGGAGCTATGAACTTGTGGGTGAATTAGATTTTGTTTTCATTATTTAGTTAAATTTGATATTAATTTTGGTTACTTAATCTTGATTAGTTTTATCTATTTAGTGATTGGTCATCATTGAATATGATTTCAAGCATTAGGATATACCTTGATGAAGGGGATTTTAATTAGGCTCTGGGATTAAGTAATATTGGATTAGATTACGATTTAATTTGCGGTTAGGATAAACATATACCTAATGGCCCCATAGTTGTTGAAGAGTGTGTTCGATTTTTGTTGCCTCTTGAGTAACTATGTTAGACATAACAAGTTATACTTAAGAGAGCATTGTAAGTGGACTGACAGGAACTTATAACTATTTATATTCGAGATTAACAAAATTGATATTAAAGCTAATTAAATTAGTGAAAACAAGGTTTATGAAGCTAATAAGGGATGGGGTAATCGACAAAAAAGATTTCTCTAAGTCACTTAAGTCACTTTGCTTCTTTTTGTCCAAGTTTCTTCTCTTTTTGTCTAACTCACTTCCTCTTTTCTTTGTGAGTTTCGGGAGTATCCCCATTCATAGGTCCGAGATCCACATCCATGAATTGAAAGGTCCGAATGATCAACTCTGCAATCAGTTGTTAGAATCAATTGGTCTTCAAATCGTTCATTTGAAAAAATGGAAACCCTTCTTATTGGATGACCATGATACTTCCCAAAAATCAAAATTCTTGATCAATGGAGGAACAATATCACCATTTTTGGACAAACGATGCATTAGTGACTCTAGGTTGCTCATTTGATTATTGTGGTAGTTTTCTTATTTCTATTTTAGTTTTGATTTTTTCCCTTTATCTTAATTAAATTCAATTTGTTTTGCTAAACTTAAACGAAATTGTAAAATTAATGCTTAACTAAAGTTCTGATACTAAGTCCTCGTGGGAATGATACTTTTCTTATCACTTTATTACTTGATACGGCTTGTGCACTTACGGAGTTTTTAGGCTATAAAGTTTTGCCAAGTTAAAGGAAGAACATAGTCTGGATCTTTCACCCTGGTTGAAAGACTATGAATCTTTTATCTCTATTTTAGCTCCGTATACACCAAACATTGTTAAAATCTTTTATTTTAACATGGTCTCTGATAATATTCTTGACTCTGAGGGAAATATGGTAGAAGAGAGAGTGACCAGAGTTGCCAAAGGTGCTGAGTTCACCATATCTGCCTCCATCATCAATAAGATTTTGAAAATTGCCAATCCACCTAATGTACCTGACATTAGGTTGAGTAATCAAGAAATTTTCAGTACTCTTTGTCCAAATAAACCATTTCCTGCCAATCAATGTCACAGTCTTTCCTTCAAACCAGCTGATATGTTTCTTATCAATCGCATTCTTTGGTATATTTACTTCACAACTTTATCCAGAAGGGTGGCAACTTCACTCACTTCACTCAGAAAGACTATCATGTCTTTGCTGCTTTTGTGAGACAAACTCAGTTTAACCTTGGTCATGTTGGGATCTGTACATACAGCGGATTAAAATTTTCTACGAATCCTGTCCCCAGGATCACTCAGGTGCGTTTAAATCAAGGTTAAGGAACCCGAATCATACATTATAAAGAACTCAGAATCATCCGGAGTCGGAGGTTTTCCTTTGATTTTAGTGAACTAGTAGATTAAGAATCTACACAAACCCTTTGCGCACATTGTCTCATGGCGATCAAGAAAATTCAAACTGTAGTGGATTCGTCCGCGTCTCGTTCTCTTAGAACTGGTGGGCTACCTTCTCGATCAACAGAAGACGACTCTTAGAATCGGCTTCCTCTACTGGTATCCACACGAACAATCCCCGAACATGGCTACGGCAGCATGCTAGCGCCTCTTGTGCGTCTCTCTCTTTTTCGCTCTAGGGTTTCTCGCGGCTTTCTAATACGCTCGACTAAAAGTCCCATAGGTTTTTCTAAATCCACCGGCGTATTATATTCAAAACTAATCCACATTAATTTTGAATTTTAATTAAAAAATATATTAATTAAATCTATTTGATAGATTTAATCTAATGTATTTATTTAATTCAAATTAAAAGCCTTCTGATTTAATTTATCTCTATAAATTAAATCTGAGAAATGATATCTATTTATTTAATTAAATCTGAGATACAATATCTCAATTTAAATTAAATAGATAATGATATCTTTATTCGAAAATCAAATGAGATATAATATCTCTATTTGTTTTAGATATTTAATTTATCCGATAAATTAAATATAAAAAAAATAGATCATATAATAATATTATAATCTCCATTAAATAATATTATTATATTATTTTCGAATTTAATATATATATATATATATATATATATATATATATATATATATATATCCTAGATTAAATTTAATATTCATTTAATCTCATATTAATCTGAGATTCAGTGAATCTGGACACTTTTACCCGTGTTGGATTATTCTTGTGTGCGACCTTGCAGGCCCATATGAGATTGGCAGTGAGCCAAGACCGTATCAGCCCACAAGTCGCAAGCGGCCTCTAGCAAGACATTGCGACTACCCAATTCACATGGGGATCGATGACACGATATAACCTATCGTACAACCATGTCACGTTCCTTTTGTCACGCGATAATTTGGTCAAGGATGAGGCATGGATAATGTCAACTTCCTGTTCTTGACCACTACTTTCTCGATTCTCGAGTAGTTTAATAAGTGAAATGGAAACTCTTTTCCATCACAGTATGGCCATACATTTCTTAGACTCACTCATCGAGGGGCCCAGTATTATCTCTCTACAAATGTGAGGGACAAATTCCATCTTGACTATTCACATTCCTCCGCATGAAAAATCATTGATCTCGATCCCAGCCTTTACCATCACCCGGTCAAAGGTGACTTTTGACTAGGTCAAAGGTCAGTGACTCATCATGTAGGAACCCATGATGATCTCAGGTCATAGGGCATTGTGACACGGTTATACATGAGATAAGCTTATGACTAAATCCATGCAGCTTTCTCATAGTGGGTCGGTCCAGCACCTTGTACTCTTACAAGTGCCCATGACTTGGATTCGTATCTCCATACCTCATCAAAGTCATACTGGTCTTAACTCATCTTCGGTCCCGCGTAGATGACCGACCAGGGACATTTAGGATAATCTATAAGATATATCCAGGGATATAGTTATCACCATAAACATGCGTATGAAATGATAACTTAATGGAGAACAATGACTTGCCCCTAGGGCATAATTTCCAACAGGTCATTGGATCTTTCAAGAAATGATCAAGTCCAAATTTTCGTCCCGACGAACTTCTCACATTCCCTCCCCACCCTTCCTATTATTGGTTTTTGTGATTCTATTTTATCACAAAATTTTCCTTGGTTCCCCAGACTCCATTAAGAGGCCAGTTGTGTTTGGCAAGAACCAGTTGAACTATATGAAGCTTAACTTGGAAACAGAAGGCTCAGATCAATCTCAGGCTCCCTCAAGAACACATACAAGGGCTACACACTCGAGAGCTCAAGAGGCTCAATCTGCTCCTGCTCAGTCCTCACTGCCCTCTGATCTTGAGTCTCGAATCAAAGGCATTGTGGATCGTGCCATTGTGGCTATGTAGATAAGGATTGAGTTTGAGATGGGGAAGTTGGTGGCTGAAATTACACGTGGCAACAATGAGATGATACAGTTTCAAGACACTCTGAAACTTCAAGTAGAGAGTGTTTCCTGCCAGTCCACTAAGTTGAAGAAGCAGATAGAAGGAGTGCACAGTGAGCTGTCTAATCAGCCCATCGATCTCGATGCCAAGATAGCATCTCAGTGGGTCACCAACACTAGCATAGAAAACAATGTTGAGAAGATCATGAAGCACCTTGGCATTTGTGTTTCTTCTGCTTTTGGATCTGCTGGTGGTCCAAGCTCCTCTCACCCCAAGTCTGACCCTGAGACCTCTTCCTCACCCGCTTTCACATTTTCTAGCCCTCAGATCCCTGTCTCTTCACCTGATCCATCTACTCCCATTTTCCCTTCACCAATTCCCTCATCCACTCCTCCCACAACTGTCCTTCCATTCTCTTCTCCCGTAACTCCTTCTACTGAGGTTCTCAATCTCCCTCACACACCCTCTACTGAGATTCTTCATCATGATTCACCTCCTCCTACACCACTCATTGATCCTCTCCATGAACCCTTGGTCTCAGCTCCTTCCCATTTTGAAGATGACAAAGGGGGAGAGAAGCTAGGATAGATTTGAGTTTTTGGGCATCTTGAATTGTGTTTTATAGCTCATGTATTGACTGATTTTAAATTGTGTTATGTATTGACTGTTAAGTTATTAATGAAATTTGCATCTTGTTTAATGCTCCTACTGTCTATCTCTGATTCATCTTTGTGTATTTAACAAGACTGCAAAATTTATTAGATTTTTGAGCCTTGGAATTTAAATCTTCTCAAATTCTTAAAATCTTGGTTTACAAGTGTTGTCATCATCAAAAAGGGGGAGAATGTTAGTTCTATATGGATTTTGATGATAATTAACAATTGTAAACACAAGTTGAAGTTTTGTCTTGGTAAGTTGAAAAACTTGTTGTCAAGACAAAACTCGAGTTTTGGTTTCAAAACTCGAGTTTTGGGTTTGATAGAGAGTTGCTCATTTTCTATAAACATGGCAAAACTCAAGTTTCCATGAGGAAACTCGAGTTTTGGAACTTACAGAGAGCGTTCAGTTTTTCACTTCAAGACAAATTATCTTGAGTTTTAGTTTGAAAACTCGAGTTTTGTATTACACAGAGACTACATGTTGTTTTCTGAGAAAGGCAAAACTTGAGTTTTGCTTTGAAAACTCGAGTTTTGGTCATACAGAGAGTCTCTGACATTTTGAACTCAGTTTCAACCTAAGACTCCAAACTTTCACTCTGTCATGATTTTTCCAAGTTTTCTCTAACTTATGAGAAAACTCGAGTTTTGATTTGAAAACTCGAGTTTTCCCTTGACAGAGAGTTTTCAAGGTTTTACACAGTTTTGAAAACTGAAGAGTGAACTGGCACAGATTTTTCAACGTTTTCATTTAAAGATGAAAACTCGAGTTTTGTTTTGAAAACTCGAGTTTCAGCCAGACAGAGAGCTTTGAATGTTTTCAACGTTTTCATTCTTAAAATCAAAACTCGTGTTTTGATTTCAAAACTCGAGTTTTGGCTTGACAGAGAGCTTTGAACTTTTTCTTAGTTTTCATACTTAAATGAAAACTCAAGTTTTGGTTTGGAAACTCGAGTTTTGGCCAGACTGAGAGCTTTGAAACTTTTTCATGTTTTCATAGTCAAATGAAAACTCAAGTTTTGATCAAACAGAGAGCTTAAGACTTTTCAATGTTTTGAAAACTCAAGTTTTGAGTTAGAAACTCAAGTTTTGATGTTTTGGATTGCAACACGCTATTTTCATTAAAAGTCCAAAAGTCAAGTTTTGTTTTGAAAACTCGAGTTTTGAGTTTCACTTAAACTTTGCTCCAAAAGTTCAAATTGCGAATTTGCTCTCCAAAAGAAGAAAACTCGAGTCTTGAGTTTGAAACTTGAGTTTGGTCCTAAGTGCACAGTTGAAAACTCGAGTTTTGATGAACAAACTCGAGTTTCCATCGCAGAAACTGAAATTCGAATTTGACGATTTTGAAAATTCTTCTTGTTATATCTTAATACTTTCCAGTATTATTCTCTACTATTACTAGCTATGTTTAACCACTTTGTTAGTGAGTTTCAGATGAATTAGAGAATGTTTATTGAAGGATAAAGCAAAAGCAAAAAGTGACGTCAACACATTTAATGAAAACCCAGGGGTAATCCATCTGCACACGTCCAAGGAAGAATTAAAGAATGATTTCCACATCCAGCAACTGTCATTCCAATGGATTAATCTTGAGAAAGTCAACTCTGAACCTCTGGACAGCTGGATTAAGTGAAGAATAGAGAGAGAAGATGTCTAAACCACTTCCTAACCTTTGCTGAACTTCTCCAACGGATCTATTGGGAAATCAACAGTCATTTAATGCATTCTGAGTATAAATAGAGTTGCATTCAAGTCTTCCAAACAACCATAACTGTTGAAAACGAAAATCACTCAAGTGTTCATTTATTTTCTCAAGTTTTCAATGGTATTGTATCTTCTGATACATTGTGCTTCAGTATTCATTATTATCCACTCTTAGAGATAGTTTATCTTTGAAAATCATTTATTGTAAACAATCACAAGTCAAGGGGACTTGATGATTGGGTGCATTAATTACAACTTGTAAGGGGGAGTGAGTTCTAGTGAGAGAACTACTCTTGAGGATACAGAGTGTGTAATCTTTTGTGATAGTGAAAATCCCAGAGAGTTTGAGGATTGGACGTAGGTCAAGTGGTTAGGACCGAACTAGTATAAACCTCTGTGTCTTGCTGCTCTTCTCCTTACTCTGTTTATCCCTGTTTTTACTGTCACAAAACAGAACAAGTTTCAGAAATTTTTAAAATACCCAATTCGCACCCCCTCTTGGGTATATAGCTCCACTTTCAATTATGACCAGCGAAGCTTCATCTGTCTAACGGCTATATTCATGAGTCACAACGATTAATCTTCAAGCTTCTCCAATGGCCATTAATACAACACTCAGGATAGAGCGTTAACAAAGTCAACGATAAACATTCTATTATTAAAGTTGATTAGAGCTGTATGGGAAAAAGACAACAAAAGCTTCAATGGCTACTTCCAACTGATCTCCAACGGTCAAATGCTCGCAACGGTCGAAATGCAATAACCTATAAATTGCAAAGTCTTCAAATCGGAAGAAGTGACAATGATTGATGAATGAATCGACAAAGCCAACGAAATGATTTCACTACTTCACCGTCGATAGTTCATACACTCTGTTTCTCGATGTTGATATAGTTTACACTAGAGAGTGAAATGTTTTGATTGTACTTTAGTGTTTTTTCATCTTCTCTTCTGGAGAGAACATTTCTTATTATTAAATCATTGTAAGAATCTCAAGTCGTGGGACTTGAAGATTGGGTTATTGGTTTACAACTTGTAAGGGGGAGTGTATCCTAGTGAGAGGATAACTTCGAGTACAAAGTGTGTAACTGATTGAAAGGTGTATCTCGGTGAGAAATTCGGCTTCACAAGTGCCTCCGTGAACTTGTGCGTCTGTATAGGCTTCTCTTGTGCCCGGTTAAACAAGAGGATAGTGTATTGGAAATCTCAAGTGGAGCTTGGGGACTGGACGTAGGTCAAGGATTGAGCCGAACCAGTATAAATCACAATTTGCATACTCTCTTCCCTTATCTCTTATATTTCCAATATATGTTTATTTAAATATCTAACTGTTGATTTAGAAGACACGAAAAGATTTTCAAAGTTTCAAGTTTTTAATCTTCACCCAATTCACCCCCCTCTTGGGTTCAGCCGGTTCTTCAAATCTTTCAAGGCTTTTGTTGAGATAAGAATTTGCCTTCTCTAAATCGGGGGGGGGGGGGGGGGGGGTGTCTTCAACTTGTTGCTCAACAATCTTAATTTTTTTCTTTGAGCTTATTAGCTCTTTGGCTATTTTTCTAAATTATTAATGTAAAACATTATACTCAGATAATAATTTATCATAAGTAGGTTCAAGTTTAAATACCTCTTTGCTTTTAGATTCTTCATGTGCAACAAGACAGATATTAGACATTTCCTCTTCTTCACTCTCCTCATCAGATGAACTGTCTCCCCAGATAGCTGATACATAGGCTTTCTTTTTGAAGTTATTGGACTTCTTATTCTCCTTATTTCTTAGGAGTAGACAATGGATTTGATATGCCTAGGCTTCTTGCACTCATAGCAGATGATTTGGTCCGTGAATTCCTATCTGCCACTTGGACCTCCTTTTTGAAATCTACAAAAGCCTTGATCCTTTTTATAGAAAATTTTTAATCTCCAGACAATCATTCCGAGTTCATCATCTTCCTCTGGTTCATCTTCTTCCTTTGCTTGTTTGTCTTTTATGGCGTTGAACGCCACTCCTTTAGCTTTGTTGCTAATCTCATCTAAACCCTTTTTGTGTTGGAAATTATGCCCTAGGGGCAAGTCATTGTTCTCCATTAAGTTATCACTTCATACGCATGCTTATGGTGATAACTATATCCTTGGATATATCTTATAGATTATCATAAATGTCCCTAGTCGGTCATCTATGTGGGAGCGAAGGTGAGATAAGACCAGTATGACTTTGATGAGGTATGGAGATACGAATCAAAGTTATGGGCACTTGTAAGAGTACAAGGTGCTGGACCGACCCACTATGAGAAAGCTGCATGGATTGAGTCATAAGCTTATCTCATGTATAACCGCGTCACAACGCCCTATGACCTGAGATCATCATGGATTCCTACATGATGAGTCACTGGTCTTTGACCTAGTCAAAAGTCACCTTTGACCGGGTGATGATAAAGGCTGGGATCGGGATCAGTGGTTTTCATGCGGAGGAATGTGAATGGTCAAGATGGAATTTGTCCCTCACATTTGTAGAGAGATAATACTGGGCCCCTCGATGAGTGAGTCTAAGAAATGTATGGCCATACTGTGATAGAAAGGAGTTTCCATTTCACTTATTAGACTGCTCGAGAATCGAGAAAGTAATGGTCAAGAAAAGGAAGTTGACGTTATCCATGCCTCATCCTTGACCGAATTATCGCGTGACAAAAGGGACGTGACATGGTTGTACGATAGGTAGTATCGTGTCATCGATCCCCATGTGAATTGGGTAGTCGCAATGTCTTGCTAAAGGCCGCTTGCGACTTGTGGGCTGATACAGTCTTGGCCCACGGCCAATCTCATATGGGCCTGCAGGGTCGCACACAAGAATAATCCAACACGGGTAAAAGTGTCCAGGTTCATTGAATCTCAGATTAATCTGAGATTTAATCAATACTGGATTTAATCTGGGGTAAAGATATATATGTGTATATATATATTAAATTCAAAAATAATATAATAATATTATTTAATGGAGATTATAATATTATTATATGATATATTTTTTTATATTTAATTTATCAGATAAATTAAATATCTAAAACAAATAGAGATATTATATCTCATTTGATTTTCGAATAAAGATATCATTATCTATTTAATTTAAATTGAGATATTGTATCTCAGATTTAATTAAATAAATAGATATCATTTCTCGGATTTAATTTATAGAAATAAATTAAATCAGAAGGCTTTTAATTTGAATTAAATAAATACATTAGATTAAATCTATCAGATAGATTTAATTAATATATTTTTTAATTAAAATTCGAAATTCAAAATTAATGTGGATTAATTTTGAATATAATACGCCGATTGGTTTAGAAAAACCTACGGGAGTTTTAGTCGAGCGTATTAGAAAGCCGCGAGAAACCCTAGAGCAAAAAGAGAGAGACGCACAGTTCGAGGCGCTAGCACGCTGCCGCGTCCGTGTTCGGAGATTGTTCGTGTGGATACCGGTAGAAGAAGCCGATTCTAAGAGTCGACTTCTGCTGATTGAGAAGGTAGCCCACCAGTTCAAAGAGAGCGAGACGCGGATGAATTCACTACAGTTTCTTGATTGCCATGAGAAAATGTGTGCAAAGGGTTTGTGTAGATTCTTGAGCTACTAGTTCGCTAAAATCAAAGGAAAACCTCCGGCTCCTGATGATTCTGAGTTCTTTATAAGGTATGATTCGGGTTCCCTAACCTTGATTTAAACGCATCTGAGTGATCCTCGGGACGGGATTCGTAGAAAATTTTAATCCGCTGCGTGTACGAATCCCAACATTTTGAACTTCAACTTTCCCTCATATTCTGAAAGACTTCAAAATAGAGCAGCTACTAATCTTGTCAATTCTTCTCTTGCTTCTTCAATAGCCATGACTTTTGGTTCCCATTCCCTTGTGAGAATATTTAGGATTTTTCTCTTTTGGGAATTTTGGTCATATATTTTACCCAAGGTTGATAACTAATTTATTAGATGAGTGAACCTAAGTTCAAACTCAACTATATATTCACCTAACTTAATATGAAGTAAGTCGTATTCAGTCATTATAGTATTGATTCTATTTTCCTTTATGTCCATAGTGCTTTCGTTAGCTATCTCGAGAGCTTGCCACATTTCTTTGGCTGTCAAGAGATTGCATATTCATAAGTATTCCTTCTGACTCATCGCACTTTGGATCATCAAGATGCCCATTCAGTGTTATCAGCCTTTTGTCATTATCATCAAATTCTACTGTAGTCTTTTTCAAAAGTTGATCTTCCTCCTTTTGGTTGGAATTTAGTCTCTATTCTCGATCACTTGCCACAACTTGTATTCAGTGGTCATAACAAAGACTCTAAATTTGGCTTTCCAGAATGAGTAATGTTCTTCGTTGAAGCCAAGAGGTCTATTGATAGATGCCCCATCAGGTAGAATTCCTTCAATGGATCCTTCTTGGGATGTTAATCCTATAAAGAGAAGACTTGGTGTTGATACCAAATGTTAGTGCTAACGTCTCACCCAAAAGGGATGAATTGGGTGATTTAAAAATTTAAAGTGGAAATGTTAAACTATTAAATCAAATAGAAAGAGTTAGAGAGATATCATCAAAGTGTGTACAAATGTTTATAATGGTTCGACCTTAAATACTTGACCTACATTTAGTTCACAGAGCGTCTATGAGATTTTCACTATCGTTCCAAGATCAACAAGGTTCTTGGCACTGTAATACAGTGTAATCCTAACTATGACTTAATTGAGTCACTTGCAAGTTGTAATCTAACAACCACTCAAGGTACCACTACCTTGAGATTTTGTAGATATTAAATTGATTGTAACACTCTCTTACAGAGTAGATGAATAAGCATTGATTAACAGAATATCAATAGATATTTCACAGAGTATTAATGAGAAATGAATGAGCAATAAATTGATTGTGCTTGAGTTGGTTTCTCCAAATTGAATGTTCTCGTATTTATAGTTGAACTTGATAAATGACCGTTGTGAAGCTTCAAGCTTTCTATTGTGAGTTCAAACTGTCCATTAGTCAAAGAAAGTTTTCTGTTAGACACAAACCTGAGTCATTGGAAGATTTTGAGATTCGGCTGCTTTCGTATCGCTGCACAAATCTTCGTATGACATCGCTTTGGTCTCTGCAATTGCCTAAGGTTGGATCGTTTTTGCTTTGCCGTAATTGCTGCTTTGATGATACTTATCTACCTACTTGAGCTTGCTTGCATTTGCTCAGTTTTTGAGATTTCATTTAATGTTTTGACATAGAACCATGCTTTTGTGTTTTTGGACTTAATCCATGAATCAAATTATCTAAATCTCATATAATTAAATATGTTTAGCAACATTGAAAATAATATGAGTAATAATAAGAAATTACTTGATGAGAATCAATGAATTTGAATTCTCGAAGACAAGGGTTCAATGCAGAAGTAAGTGAGACTAGAGTGTCAATCCACTCATACTCAAGTGTTGATGAGTTTAATCTCTGGAAGAAGATTGTTCAAAAAGGAGTTTAGATCAAAAAGTATAGTTTCTTCCAAACACTCGAGCGTCAAGTTAATCACACTCGAGCATGCAATTTGACACACTCGAGTGATGATGAAAATGTGTGTCTGATAGAAGACCATTCAAAGAATAAAGTTTTGAGAAAATATGTTAGTTTCTACTAGACACTCAAGTACCACTGTGTCACACTCAAGTGTTACAAAGTGACACTTTAAGTATGCTCTTAGAGAGGCAGTACTCTTGATTCACCCGCAAGTGTCATGCACTGCAGTTTTCAAGTGCTTACCTTGACACTCGAGTCTATACCTTGATCTTTCCCGAATGAGTGCGAGTGTCAAGCAAACCTCTACAAGTGTTGGATCAACGCTCAAGTGCTCACTAACACACTCAAGTGTCCAACACAATAATTCCAGGAACAAGCAAGTGTCAAACACTTTCATAGCAAGTATTGAACCAGCACTCAAGTTTTCAACACAATACTTTCACAAATGAAGAGAGTGTCAGGTGGTCTCACTGCAAGTGTCAAGCTAACATTCGAGTGTGTTCATACCAGAACACTTCATAATTGCTTTTTGATTCAAGTTTTGGTTCAAATAACAGTTCCACGCTCAAGTGACTTGAATCATCAAATCTTCTTTTCTTTTCCAAGTTTATTAGCATTAAAACTTATAAACTGAGAACTAACATTATGTATTTTAGATCTAATAAAGGGTAGTTAAGAGTATTTACTTTTTTTTTTTATAATGGAGTAACTTTAATATTAAAATACAAACAAGTTTAGAGTATGTTTTTTTTTCTTTTGTGTGTGCATATATATATATATATATATATAAACAACTTTATTAGTTGATTAAACTTAAAAAGAGTAAAGAATGTGTTTGGTTTTCTAAATTTATGTCAATTAAAGTTTGGTCCCTTATATTTATAAAATGTATTTTCCAGTCATTTAATATTAACACTGTAAATCTCATTAACAAAAAAATGTTGACTCAAAATTTAATAATAACTCTACAATTGAATGCTAACAAAGTTTGCTCAAGTTCAATGCATCAAAACTGCTTGGTCCATGTTACACTCTTACTGGCCTCGTCCTTTTAGGTGGCGAGTTAGAGGGATACTTTTCGCTCATTTTACCTTTCCTTTGTTAATTATTCCCTTTTAACAAGCATCAAAGTGTGTGTGGTAGAGCATATGATCAGTTTAGACAACTAATATATACTGGTAGAGGTACATACAAAACATAAAGTAATCCCCATAGGGTTAAGGGTACAATCATCCAAGACAAATAGTGAACAATAAGTAAAAATCATACAGTTATTCCAAAACTAGAAGTACAAGAAGTAACAAGGCATCATTTATTTCTTCATCTTTACACATCAAGCCTTACCTTCTTCAAGTCCTCTAGCTACTCCTTCCTTACACCTGTATCCTTTGAACCAATCTAGAGTTCAAAGTTGAACCCCAAAGTAACTGTTAAACTCATATACAATATGTATGCAATGCATGTAATGTAAATCACAATCAAGAACATAAACCTGGCATGTACTGTTGGGATCCGTACACGTAGCGGATTAAAATTTACTTTACGAATCCCTTCTGAGGATCGCTCAGCTGCATTTAAATCAAGGTTAAGGAACCCGAATCATTACCTTTGGCGAACTCGTATGCGTCTCGTTCTCTTTTAACTGGTGGGTTACCATCTCGATCAGCAGAAGCCGACTCTCCGAATCGTCTCCCTCTACCGGTATCCACATGAATAATCCCCGAAGTCGATTGCGGCAGCGTGCTAGCGCCTTCTGATTTTTGCACCTCTCTCAATTTTTCTCTCTAAGGTTTTCTCGTGGCTTTCTCTAATACGCTCGACTAAAAGTCCCATAGGTTTTTCTAAACCCGATAGGCGTATTATATAGAAAATTAATCCTCATTAATTTTGAAATTCGAATTTTAAATCTGGAAAATATATTAATTAAATCTATCTAATAGATCTAATCTAATATATTCATTTAATTTGAATTAAAACCAAATCTAAAATTCAAATTTTGAATTTAGATCAAATCTAAATTAAAAGCCTTCTTATTTAATTTATCTGTATAATTAAATTTGAGAAATGATATCTATATATTTAATTAAATCTGAGATACCATATCTCAATTTAAATTAAACAGATATATGATATCTTTATTTGAAAACTAAATGAGATACAATATCTCTATTTGTTTTAGATATTTAATTTATCAAATAAATTAAATACAAAATAAATATTATATAATAATATTATAATCTCCATTAAATAATATTATTATATTATTTTCGAATTTAATATATATACACACACATATTCACCCCAGATAAAATTAAGCATTTATTAAATCTCAGATTAATCTAAGATCCGATGAATCTGGACACATTTGCTCGTGTTGGGCTATTCTTGTGAGCGACCCTGCAGGCCCACATGAGATTGGCAGTGGGCCAATATTGTATCAGCCCACAAGTCGCAAGCGGCCTCTAGCAAGACATTGCGACTACCCAATTCACATGGTGATCGATGACACGATACAACCTATCGTATAACCGTGTCACGTCGCTTTTGTCACATGATAATTTGGTCAAGGATGAGGCATGGATAATGTCAACTTCCTATTCTTGACCATTACTTTCTCGATTCTCGAGTAGTCTAATAAGTGAAATGGAAACTCCTTTCCACCACAAGGCCATACATTTCTCAGACTCACTCATCGAGGGGCCCAGTATTATCTATCTACAAATGTGAGGGACAAATTCCATCTTGACCATTCACATTCCTCCGCATGAAAAATCATTGATCCCAATCCCAGCCTTTATCATCACCCGGTCAAAGGTGACTTTTGACTAGGTCAAAGGTCAGTGACTCATCATGTAGGAACCCATGATGATATCAGGTAATAGGGCGTTGTGACGCGGTTATACATGAGATAAGCTTATGACTAAATCCATGCAGCTTTCTCATAGTGGGTCGGTCCAGCACCTTGTACTCTTACAAGTGCCCATGACTTTGATTCGTATCTCCATACCTTATAAAAGTCATGTAAGAACCGGTTGAACCCAAGAGGGGGGTGAATTGGGTGAAGTATAAAAATTTAGGAACTTTGAAAATCTTTTTGTAACTCACTGAAATCAGTTTACAAAGCAATAACAAGACATTTAAATATGTATACACATTCAACCATATATGATGGAAATGTAAGAGATAAGGGAAGAGAATGTGCAAACTGATTTATACTGGTTCGGCCCAATCCTTGACCTATGTCCAGTCCCCAAGCCTCACTTGGGATTTTCAATTCACTATCTTCTTTCCACTTGATTACACGTTCTGTAACTGAAGTAACCCTCTCACTAGGATTCACTCCCCCTTACAAGTTGTAATCAACACAATGTGTTTCCCACTGAAGATCACCCAATCTTGAGTAACTCTCAGAAGAATAGAATGATTACAATAAATCTTCTCTCTTAGAAGTGAATAGATAAACACTGAAGATCAAATACAAATCACTTCACTCTCTAAGTTAACTAAACATGAAAAACAGAGTGTAAATGGTGTGAGAGTAGAGTTTCAGCATGTTGGAAGTGTAAGCTTGTTTCTCCTCGTTTTTCTGCTTGAATCTGTCTTCTATTTATAAGTAGAGATCAATATATGACCGTTGAGAAGATTCAGTGACTGTTGGATAAAGAAATATAGCCGTTAGACTAAGATGAAACTAGCCGTTAGAACTTCATTTTTTGAACCAGCTATGACATCAGCATTTACTTTTCCTTTGATCTTTAGTTTAACAGCCTTTAATCATCTGAAACATGTACACAAATGATATAAATGATGTTAAGAAGTGTTATAAATCATTTGGCTAATCATCTGGATGTTTATCAGAAGAATCAAGAATTTCGAAACGGTGATTTTCTGAAGCTGAAATGAAAACTCGAGTTTTCATTTGCAAAACTCAAGTTTTCATTTGCAAAACTCGAGTTTTGAGGTTGCGTTACTCCAGATTGCTCTCTGTGTAATCAAAACTCGAGTTTGGTAGATACTCTGAAGTTTGTTGCTCTCTGTAACCCGAAAACTCGAGTTTTGACTTTATTGAGCGTTTTCGCAACTTCTTGAATTGACTGTCAACTTTCGAGAGCCATATCTCCATGGTCCGAGCTCCGTTGTGGTCCGTTCAACCCTTGATGGAAAGCTCTGTGAGTCTACTTTCATATGCCACTGATTTTAGCTCAATCAGATTTGTCGTTTGTGAGATACACCCAAAATACCAAAGGTGGGTCTGGACTGTGACGTTGATTCTTGTGGCAACTTGTAAAAATCATAGCTCCTTGATCTGAAGTCCTTTGGGCTTGAATTTTATATCCAAATGACTTATTGGAAGTCTAGTTTCATATGTCACTGGTTTCACCTCAATCCGATCTCTGGTTTGGGAGATATCGTCGAATTACCAGACCTCGCCCGAGTTGAACTGAAGCAGAGTGGAGCTGAAGAGCTGATCACGCTGTAAACTCGAGTTTTCACTTGCAAACTCGAGTTTTCACTTGTAAACTCAAGTTTTCCTAGTCCAGAGATGCCAGAGTTGACTCGAGTTGGCGGACTCGAGTTTTGACTCCTAAACTCGAGTTTTGAGTCCCAAACTCGAGTTTTCTCATACCAGAGGAGCAAATCATTGTAGCGAAGTAGGAAACTCGAGTTTTGACTTGGAAACTCGAGTTTTCTCATCCTGAAACTGATTTTTACCGACTTTAACTCTGAATTTAGCCATTCCTACTTCCATATGACCTTGGAGACTTCTAGCATCATAATAACTTGAATAATTATATTTTCATTCTATTCATCAAGTTCTTCCTTCTTCCATCTCCCAACTTGATCATTCTTCTTCATTTAACTTGGGCTCATCAATTCTTTGCATCTTCTACCTTCTTCAATATCCAGAAAGTGATGAAGCTTCATTCCAACTTCTGCTTATCATAGAGCCTTCCAGTATCGCAAGAATTTGAATGTTGATATTTCTATTATATTGTGTAAGTTCTTTTGATAACATCTTTCTCTAGTCTCTTCTCTTCTTCTTGGTTGTCCTCCAAAATCTATTGATAACATCTTGCTTTCTTGACAACCTCTGCAAGTTCTTCTTTCCATTAATCCCTTATCTCCTTTCTTGATTATTCTGCATGATTCAACTTGGACTATTCTACATTAAGTATAGTAGTTAGTCAATGTAGGAGATAACTATATTACTCAATATATTACTCAATCTTTTTGTTTTTAATAATGACATCTATATAAGACATCATCAAAACTAATCATAATCAACAAGTCATACTGGTTTTAACTCATCTTCGCTCCCGCGTAGATGACTGACCAGAGACGTTTAGGATAATCTATAAGATATATCTAGGGATGCAGTTATCATTGTAAACATGCAAATGAAATAATAACTTAATGGAGAACAATAACTTGCCCCTAGGGTATAATCTCCAACATGTATTCCATAGGAACACCTAATCAAGACAAGCCCCCGGAACCAATAGCACTAAGGGGCCTCAATAGTCAAGGCGGCCAACCCTAACCACCTCCTCCAAGAGGCCTCAGTAGACACCTATGAACATAGGCTTTACCTATCTCACATTCCTTGGGCCTCAGTAGACACCTATGAACACACAGTCACATAGGCTCCACCTACCCTACATGCCACAAGCCTCAGTAGCACCCTAAGGACATACCGTCCAATAGGTACTACCTACCCAACATATACCTCAGGCCTTAGTAGCAACCATAGGACATGAAGTCCCATAGATACTATATACCCTAATCCAAAATCATGATAACACATACATAAAAGAGCAACATAGAGTATGCAACTTTATAGTTACTACTTGGCATGCCTCGAAAATAGTAAACTCTTCCCTTGGTGTTGGAATTATGGTCCACACATGCTAACACCTTAGTTACAGCAAAATATCGCACTTTCAATCACATATTCAAACTTTACTTCAAGTTCCATAAAATTCGCCTATCACCAAAATTTTTCAGAATCTCTGATCCAACTTCGCTACTTTTTAATAAATTCTAGAAAACTATTATTGACGTCAAATCAGTGGACATGGAACCATTAGGATGTCTAGCTTACCATACAAATAATCCCCAAAGTCATATTGGTTCAAATCCTTTCCTTATTCTCAAACTTAAGCCACTGGTACGAAATGAAGTTTCTATTTTTGGGTCATTTTCAACAGCAAAGAACTCTGGGTAGGAAAATCAGAATGACACTAAATCTTATATCAAAATCATCCTCAGGATGTGTACTTTCACCATGTAAACTTTCAAAGCATTCAGACACCATTTACTATTTCAAAACCACCGATTATCGATTATTACACGCTGCACAGAAAACACCTAAGTTGCTAGATTTACGTAGTTTGAAGACTTGAGCTTTTTCGGGTTTGGAAAAAAGGTGATCCTACTTATCCCAACTCAAAATCACATTTTGAACTCATTGGAGACCTCAAAAATATCAAAATCCTACTGCAACCCCACGTTACACCTCATAGGGCAGAAACACAAAGCACTTAGTTGTCGGTAAGATGCTTACCTTGGCTTTTCGGTTGCATATGACGTTCTTCTTGTCCTTGGACCAAGACTTGGCTGGACATTCACCCCTCCATACCTTGATCACGTCCTAGGCAGGTGGAAATGAGGGGAGGAAGTGTCCTTATATAGACTCTAAGGGTTAGAGCTATTGTCCAATTTTGGTTATTACCTAATGGTCAGAAGAATGCCTCAGATTAAAATATAATTCCTTGACTTGGTTCTCAAGAATTCTATAGAATTCTTGGCAGATGGGTGGCACCTTTTTAGGCCCAAAAATCAGATTCCAAAATTGCCCTTGATGTTAGCTTTTGGAGTTACCAAGGGTAGGTTTTTGTAAATAAAATACCACTTCAGGGGTAAAATAGTCATTTCGCTCTGCTTTTCCTCCAAGCCAGTGGGGCCCACTAAATCTTCCTAAGATTGCATCATTTATGATCTTGTAAGGTCATAATTGCTTGTCATTCAACTGTCATGTCAGATTCAACTTGTATGGTCTAGATTAATTCTGATTATTTTATTTTCTCTCTTCATTATTATTTGATGTAACCTTTTTCTTTCTCTCCAAGTCAATTTTCTCTCTCTTCTGGGCCCACTAAATTTTGTCCTCTCCCTACATTTGGGGCCTGGGCCCATCTCTGGAAACCCCGAACCGGTCATGCTCAGCTTCTTTTTGTCAATTACACTTTTCCTCGTAACTCATGCCACTTAGTTAGACTTGTGTGCGCCCGGATTAATAGTCTCCTCTCCCTGACCATAGGGTGTCGAAACACAGTGCCTTGGGGAGCAAGAAATCCATATTTCAATATCTCATATCTACCTCGTACTACGTGCTACCCAAAAATCCAACTTCCTTGCAACACCACATGTCCAACGAATCATCACTACTACTGACTTTTTCTTGGCTTCTTGAATACTTTTTCCTTCTTATATCCTCTAAAAACGTAGGATATCTATGACTACCCTAAAGATGCCATATACTTACTTGTACTGGCATATTTTCGCTCAACTAACTGTCTTATTTCTCAGGACATAGTTAGGTGGCATCTTTTCCAACTAGATTTATACCGTATACATCTTTTGTGCCCAATTTTTATTAGCACTTTAATCCCACGGTTTACACATACTAGGTCCACTAACCCCTATGGCCGAATTACTTAGTCCCCGAGAGGCTTCCTAACTCTTGACATTCTTAGGACTCTTCCCGAACTGGGCTTAGTCGTCCGTCTATTTTAGGTTTATTCTCAATTCTTAGGGTCTAGAATTTAGGATGTTACAGTCCAGGCATTAGAACCAAACTTTCGTTCATAATCAAATTGAAAATTGTTTAGAAAATGAAGGAAACTACGATAGATTAGTGTTGTAGGCGTCCTTGCATGTGGGTTGAAGCTTGTTCTAACATGCACGTACGCGCGCGCACTCTCTTTTTATATTTAACTCAAAAAAATGCTAGTTCAGCAATATTTGAGCTCAACTGTGTCAAAAAAAAGAAATTTGCTTTCTCCCATTCAAATATTTATGCAGGCATTAATTTTTGATATAAGTAAGACACGTGTGGGTTTTTCGTTGCAATATGTATGCATGTATGTTATATGTAAATAATCTGATCGACCTGGTTTAATTGTCATATTAGAAGTTCATTTAGTCTTTTATAAGCACTTGATGCTAATCAATTATATTTGGATACAACTCTCTTTATATGCATAGATTATTTTATTTCAATTTTTTTATATTATTTTCTTGAATAAGATAAATTTATAATGAGATTTCTTTTTCCCCATGTTTCATGAATATTGTTCAAATTCGTAGCGGGGGCTTGAATATAGCTGGTAATTTACAATCCTAAAATATAAAGAGATCAAATCATGGATTAATGGTAGTCTATGATTTTCTTCTTTTTTTTACCTTTTAGATCATTTATACTGTGTTCAATAAAAATGCTCAATGTCATATATAATGTGCCCTTATGCTAACAAAGAGACTTCTCCCCAATTAAGTTAAACTGTTTTCTTTTCTCTTCTATCCTTTTCTAGTTTTATTTTATTTTATCAATTTTTGTCAATTGTTTCTTTTCCATTTCACAAATATATTAGTTTGCTATTAAATAATTATTAAACAATTACTACATAAAAAACTAATTTTTAAACAAATTTTCTATAACTACGACATCTCTACGATAGTCTATGATTTCCCTAATTTCTTTCATTAAAATCTTACAAATACTTATAAACATAATAAAAATAAATTTATTCATATATCTTCTTATCTGAGCTATATAAAAAATCATGATTTCCATCATATATATATATTTTTAAAGGTTTTAAGGCGGAAGCCATAGGCAGACTTGATAAACTAAATGCCTTAGACTTAAGCTTTAATTATTTGAAAGGATTTGTTCCTTTCAATATATTCAACATTTCAACATTGACATTCTTGCACCTTGGTGGTAATTCTTTCTCTGGCATTCTTCCATCATATTTAGGAATTGGCCTTCACAACTTGAAGCATTTATGGTTGGAGGCAAATGAACTAATTGGACAAATTCCAAATAGCATATCAAATGCTTCTAAGCTCATTATATTAGATTTGTTAATCAAATAAATTTAGCGGAGCTATACCCAACGTACTGGGAAATTTAACAAACTTGATAGCATTAAGTTTGGAAGGGAATTATTTGACTAGGTTTTTTTTGGCCAATTATTTGACTAGGTTGATTCCAAATATAGTTAACAAATTATATAGCCTTCAATATTTAAGTCTCAGCAACAACAGATTGCAAGTGTCCATCATAAATGAACTTTGCCAACTCAAAAGTCTAAGTGAGTTGTATCTTACCAGCAACATATTTTTGGGAATGGTTCCAGAATGTCTTGGGAATACTTCTTTGTAGAAGTTGGATCTTAGCTCTAACAAGGTGATTTCTCATATACCCTCTCCTCTTCAGACTCTCAAAGATATCTTGGTTTTAGACTTATCATCCAATGCATTGAGTGGAATAATTTCACTGGAGGTATCAAACTTGAACGCAATTATACTACTGAACTTGTGAGGAAACCAAATTTCAAGAAGTATCCCTTCAACTATGGGTGGCTTACAAACTTTGCAAACCCTATCTTTGGCTCAAAACAAATTACCCTAAATCACTTCTTATTCATGAATCACTTGATGGCATGATCAGTCTATGGATCTTTCTCATTGGATTTGTCTGGTGTGATTCGAAAGTCATTGGAGTCATTAGTCAATCTCAAATATATAAATCTTTCCTACAATTTATTGCATGGAGAAATTCCAAATGGTGGGCCCTTTCAAATTTTTACTGCCAAATATTTTTTGAGGGATAAAGATCTTTGTGGCAAGTTCAAACTACAAGTCCCCCCTTGTAGGGAAGAAATGAAGCAAATGTAAAATAAAGTGATGTTGATAACATGCTCATTAATGCCTATTATGGCGGTCATTTTGGTTGTTCCGTGAATTATCTTTATAAAGAAAAAGATGCGTTATGATGTTAAACATTCAATCAACAGGGATTTAGTAAATTTGGATATACCAGTTAGGATATCATGTTATGAGCTTCTAGAAGGAATAAATGAATTTGATGAGAGTAATCTTCTTGGATTTGAAAGTTTCGGGTCAGCATACAAAGCAACTTTGTCAAATCAAAATCTAGTTGCCGTTAACGTATTTAATTCAGACTTTGAAAACCCATGTTTAGTTTTCAAATCCAGTGAAGAAAAATAATATTAAATAATAAGATAGGTTAATCTCACCATTACCATATAAAATAATTAACCAATAAATGAGCAAAGCTTTAGCAGTTAAGCATGTATTTCAACTTTGACGTCTTCTAATAATACCTTACCAATTGACCATGAAGTTAGTACTTTCAAATTTATAGTTGGGAGAAGGAGCAAAAATACACATAACATTTTCCCTCAGGAGCACCCAACACCACAACCTTTCAACTGGAGCAAAAATACACATGATATTACGTTTTAGGAGCGCCTAGTACCACGACCGTTAGTTGACCGTCAACTTGGATGGAACGCTGACGTGG
This sequence comes from Acacia crassicarpa, assembly GCA_034222035.1. Lineage (NCBI taxonomy): Eukaryota > Viridiplantae > Streptophyta > Magnoliopsida > Fabales > Fabaceae > Acacia > Acacia crassicarpa. Next base: position 1,035,059 of record JAWXYG010000014.1, read on the forward strand.
CACTGACGCAGATTGACACGCTGACGTGGAGTAAAAAATTCAAAAAATTAAGAAAAAATAAGAAATTTAGAAATTTTAAAAAAAATTAAAAGAAATTATAAAAAAATCAAAAAATGTGGAAAAAATTAAAATAATTAGGAAAAATTAAAATAATTAGAAAAAATTAAAATAATTAGAAAAAAATTTAAAAAAATTAGAAAAAAATTCAAAATAATTATAGAAAATTCAAAATAATTGGAAAAAAATTAAAATAATTAGAAAAAAATTCAATATAATTAGAAAAAAATGCAAAAAAATTAGAAAAAAAATTAAAAAAAATTAAAAAAAAATTAAAAAAATTAGAAAACAAAATAAAATAATTAGAAAAAAAATTCAAAAAATTAGGAAAAAATACAAAAAAAAATTATGTCCCTGCAGCATGGACTGTCCTCTCTCATTTGGAGAAATGACAATGACCAAAATAAGAAACTGACAAAATTTTAAGACACTTTTGAATACCTTTACAATTTATTATATACTCCCTCCGGTCCTAATTATAAGACAACATTTAAGAATTTGTTTTAGTCCTAATTATAATACAACATTCTAATTTTTGTCAACTTCTTCCTAAAAGATGCCTATTGATATAAATGAAGGATTATGTGACATCAATAAGGTAGTTGAGGTATAAAATTTATATAAGAACATTTTAAAAAAATAAGTAAAATTAACTAATTCGACCGCCGCCGCAAGGGACCGTCCACCGTCGCCGGGTAGCGGCCACCAGCAACCGATCGCTGCCGGCGATAGGCTGGGCGATGGTGGGCCCTACTGGCGAGGGTATTTTAATTTCTTTCTAATTAATTTAATTTTTTGAATTTTTTCCTGACTTTCTGAATTTTTTCTAATTATTTTAATTCTTTTTCCTATTTTTTTTAAAATTTCTTTCTAATTATTTTAATTTTTTCCTAATTATTTTAATTTTTTCCTCATTTATTGAATTTTTTTTCTAATTTCTTTTAATTTATTTTCTAATTTTTAAATTTTTTTCTAATTATTTTAATTTTTTGAATTTTTTGAAATTTTTTTTATTGTTTTTCCTATTTTTTTAATTAAATTTTTCCCTAATTTTTTGAATTTTTATTCCACGTCAGCGTCCATGTCAGCGCCCACATCAGCGTGTCAGTTTGCGTCAGGGCCACGTCAGTGTTCCATCCAAGTTGACGGTCAACTAACGGCCGTGGTTCTGGGCGCTCCCAAAACGTAACGTTGTGTGTATTTTTGCTCCAGTTGAAAGGTCGTGGTGCTGGACGCTCCTGGGAAAAAAACTATGTGTATTTTTGCTCCTTCTCCCTTTATAGTTCGTAGGCGTCTCCCATGCTGAACATTACAAAGTTACCCCACAACTTAGGCACACAAATCAGAAAAATTCAATTCCATTGCAACCAAAGAAAGGTATGTCTTCTTTTTCACCAGAGATATTTAGAATCAAAAGTTTCAGCTTGAGAACTCTTTTCCTCTTGCTTTCAAATTTCCATTTGGGTTTGAGTTATGAATTGGACACGATAACCTCAGGTCAATTTATCAGAGGCCATGAAATATTAAGTTCAAATAGCAGTGACTTCAAGCTCGGATTCTTTACTCCACAAAATTCCACAAACCACTATGTAGGAATTTGGTATCTTTCTGAATCTAACATCATCTGGGTGGCAAATAGAAACCAACCGCTGATTGGTTCTTCTGGGACTCTCACAATCTCTAAGGAAGGGAATCTTGTGGTATTGGACAATCGGAATATGACTATTTGGTCCTCAAATGCTTCAAGAATTGCAGCTAATTCAACTGCAAAACTCCTAAACAACGGGAATCTAGTCCTCTCTGAAAACAACAGCACAGGCGAAACTATATGGGAAAGTTTCCAAGACCCTTCTAATCTTCTAGTTCCAAAGATGAAGCTCAGCATCAACAAAAGAACTGGAGAGAAGGTGAAACTTACATCATGGAAGAGCCCTTCTGATCCTTCTGTTGGAAACTACTCTGCTTCTCTTGAACGCCCAGATGCTCCTGATGTCTTTCTCTGGTTTAATGGAACTCTGCCGTACGCTCGAACTGGTCCATGGAATGGCAGGATTTTTATAGGGTTACCCATTATGTCAACTGGGTATCTTTATGGATGGAACGTTTGGAATGATGAAGATGATGGAACTGTTTATGTAACATTTAATTTTGCAAATGATACTGCATTTAGAGTTATTGGCTTGAATCCCCAAGGCCAACTTTGGACAGCATGGTGGAATAACAAAAGGGAAGTGCTGAGGCAGGTGTTTAATGGCACTTATTGTGATCTCTATGGAATATGTGGAGCATTTGGAAGCTGCAGTTCACAAAGTTCCCCAATTTGTAGCTGTTTGAATAGGTATGTACCAAAGAATTTACAGGAATGGAATAGGCAAAATTGGACAAGTGGGTGTGTGAGGAAGAAGCCATTGCAATGTGAGGGGTTTGCAAATAGAACTGAAGTAGATAAAAAGGAAGGGTTTGTGAAACTTGAGAACATGAAAGTGCCAGACTTTTTAGTGAGGTTAAGTGTTGGTGAAGACAATTGCAGAACAAAGTGCTTGGATAATTGCACTTGTGTGGCATATGCATATGATTCAAATGGCATTGGGTGCATGCATTGGAGTGGAGATTTGATTGACATACAGAGATTCTCAAGTGGAGGGTTGATCTTTACATTCGTATGCCTTTCTCTGGTACCTTTTTCTGTTTGAAATCTAATGCTCCATCATATTAGAAAGATTCCACTGAAGCCCTCTGACTTTTTGTTATGAAATGCAGAAAAGCATACACAAAAGAGAACAATTATCATTGCAATTACAGTGACAATTGCAGCTATTACTTTAACAGCATGTGCATGTTTCATATGGAGATTGATCGCTAAATGTGCAGGTATTGTAATAAATTATAGTTTTCATCTAACATCACTAAATTATGTGAAAATAAGAAGTGATTGTGGACCAAAGAAGGTGTAATGTTATTGTTCAACATAGGTGAGACAGATTCACATGGTCAATCTCAAATAATGATTAGTCAAGAAGAAGTCAAGATGGATGAACTTCCACATTTTGATTTTGAAGATCTTGTAACTGCTACAAACAACTTCCATTCATCCAACAAGCTAGGACATGGTGGCTTTGGTTCAGTATACAAGGTTTATTTATTTATTTATTTATCATTATTTTGATTTTTTGTGTAGTGGATCTAATTTCATGTAGAAATGAGTTGTTGTACAATTGCTTTTTTGTTCTACATTGTCTTTTAGGGGCAATTGAGAGGTGGACAACAAATTGCAATCAAAAGACTTTCAAAATCATCAAGACAAGGTCAAGAAGAGTTCATGAATGAGGTTGTTGTGATTTCAAAGCTTCAACATCGCAATCTAGTAAGACTTTTAGGCTGTTGCATTCAGCAAGCTGAAAGGATATTAGTCTATGAGTATATGCATAACAAGAGTTTGGATGCCATTCTATTTGGTTAGTTCTTTCCATCCAACAATTCATATCAATATTCAATAACTTGCAAATTTATATGTGAATTCTGATTCTCCTTAAAACACACTTGCTCTAAGTTACTTAATCTCTTCTTTGTTTACAGATTCAATCAAGAAGAAAGAATTAGATTGGCAAACACGCTTTAAAATAATTGAAGGAATCTCTAGAGGTTTGCTTTATCTCCATCGAGATTCTAGAATAAAAATCATACATAGAGATTTAAAGATTAGTAACATCTTGTTGGATGAAGAGCTAAATCCAAAAATATCGGATTTTGGTATAGCTAGAATATTTAGAAGTGACAAAGATCAAGCTCACACTAGAAGAGTGGTTGGACATAGTAAGCATATGCCTTCTATTCTTAATTATTAAATTGTCATGCCAGTGAAATATGCAAGTCAACCTAATAAAGTTTTAATATAGTGGCTATATATCTCCTGAATATGCAATGCAAGGGCAATTTTCAAAGAAATCAGATGTTTTCAATTTTGGAGTTCTAGTGCTAGAGATTGTTAGTGGAAGAAGCAATTGCCGATTGTACAACATGGAGGGATCACAAACCCTTTTAGGATATGTAAGTATCTTCTCTGTAGTGCTTATTGTCATTGAAATGAACTTTTATAATTTCATGCATGGAATTTTGTGTATTTTCAGGTATGGAAGCTATGGAATGAAGATAACCTGGCATCTTTTATAGATTCAGAAATGCAGTATCAAGGTTCTTACGAGGATATTTTGCAGTGTATACACATAGGACTACTTTGTGTGCAAGAATTAGCGAAAGAGCGGCCAGCTATGGCTAATGTAGTGTCTATGCTTAGTAGTGAGATTGACAATCTTCCTATTCCAAGGCAACCTGCATATGTACTAAATGAGATGGGATTCAATAATCATGAGTCCATTTTAGAAACACAGGGTTTGCACTCTGCTAACTTCGTTAGCATTACTGACATAAGTGGGAGATAATGTTGCAAATACAGTAAGAAATTATTGATGATTATTATGTTTCATTAGATTTGATGTTTCTCAAATCTTTTCCGCTCATATAGCAGTTGAGAAAACGGTATGAATTTACATGAGAATAATATTCATGTTGAATATATACATGCTATATAGGCAGTGTTTGTTTCGTTGGATTTGAAGTTCTGTCAGAAAAATTAAGATTATTTCAAGAAAGCCAAAAGATGCATCTGCAAGGAATAAAGAAAGGAAGATAAAACAATAGGCCTTTATAATGGATTACTATAAGACAATTGAACTAGGTTCTCATAAAACCAAAATTGTTGAAAATGGATGTCATATCAATTGGCCTATTTAATTAAGAAGATTCAATAATCAATTATAGAATAAAAAATAAAATATACTTGTTACAAAAGTTCTTCAAGCATATTACAAAAAAAATGGTTTAGCACAGCTTGGTTGAGCACACTATGAAACTAAGAAGCTGCTTCAAGGGAAGTATTTTTTCCCCTAATAATATAAAAGAGTGCTTATTTTAGATCGACTACGTACTTTAACTCTTCTTGCTTCATGGAGGGCAAAGAAAATTTATTTGTAGGGGGTAACAATAGCAGTTTTTTTGCTTGTGAAGAAGGATTTTTTTTTTTTTTTTCACCAGCAGTCAAAAGGAATGTTAGGAGAACAGGGATGCCTACGCTATTCGAATAACAAATATAAAAAATACTTAATTTGCATTATTCGAACTCTACACGCCTATGCATGAGAATCAATCACAGACCAGCTAAAATAAGGGCACCATACAGGAGGATCAATCCCAAACCAAGGGAAGTAAGGGCACTAAACAGCAGATGAGTCAACATAGTGACCAAAACATTCCAAGCATGCCCAGGAATCTGAACCAGAGGCAAGTTCCGAAGACTTGCACTGGCCAATTTCCTTAAGATAGGGCAAGAGAGCATTCACCAGGCATCCTATCTATAAGTACATGTCCTATAAGAAAGTATCTCCCAATATGAAATTGAGGCTAATGCGTCAAGTGAGAAAATACCAAAAGGTTTTGAGGAGGCAGTAAAGTACTTAAGATGGAATGGTGAGAAGAGAAGCCTTCACATGGGTCAACCTATCTGGTATGTTATGCGATAAACAATCAGTTTCATACCCAAATCTTAAATTTCATTGAGGTGAATTACACTGCCATAATTATACACACATGTGAATTTTCAATGAGTTCAACCATGAACATAGTTAGCTAGCTAGGCCTAGACAGAGGAAGCAACTTCACACTGACAAAGCTTAACAATGAAATATTTCAAATTTCAAAAAATTTTCATATAATTTCTTCAAGTTTTGGCTCTACATCGTCTTTTCTATATACCCCTATGGTCTTATTTATAAATCTCTTTTGACTAAAAAATTTAATCCTATTTATAAGTCCTGACCAAATAAATAAAATTGTGACAAAAGAATAAAGAGTTGAAAAATATTCATTCATAAATGAGGATAAAGTTAAAAATTTACCCCATAATTGTTGAGCTACCTACCTTTTCTTGGTAGGAGTGATTTGGTTAAAAGATACTTATAAATAAAACGAGTGATACTTCAAGAATCAATGTTGCCTAAAAAAATGGTTGGCACCAGTGAGACTGCATGTGCTGTCACATTATTCAGGCAATGTGTAAGTTGGTATTTTTATAGACAGATTTGTAGTAGCTTTGAATTTAGAAAGTTATGGCAATGTTCTAAAACATTGTCATCTTTTATTATTTCCTTATTTATTGAAAAATGAGTCAGTTTCCGACAGATTAAGACGTTTAACAAGCCAAGTCGAGAGGGAAGATACAATACCCATGCGCGGCGCCCTTGGGACGGGATTCTCTGTGCTGCGAGGACGTCGCCAATTGTCAACTCACCAATGTTGGCATCCTTGATGGTGGTGATGATTCTTCGGCTTTTAACACAAGCGGCAGGAACCTCAGAAGATTTTGACATTGCAACTCATCAGAAGAGACCGTCGTTTTGCTTGGCGGCGGCGCACAACATTTTCATGAAAGGATTGTTTTCTAGTTGTCGGATAGGTCAGCAACGGCAGCGTCTTTGGTTAATTTGGTGGTTCCCTCGCCGGGGTAATCATCTCACACAATTTTTTCCCTGTTTTTTTTTTTTTTTTTCCTTTTTGGGTAGAGAACATTTGATATATATATATATATATACATACATATTTATTTATTTATTTTCCCCTTTTTTTTCTTCTTGTCCTTTTGACATAGTGATAAGATGAGATCTGAACTTTGAAGTTAATAAAATAACCTGTTTGGTGTTTGTGGGGTTCCAAAAGTTTTTTTGGAATAAAGCCTAAGTTTTATCGTAAGTCTACCGAACATTCCTAATTATAAGCTATTTTGTATTAAAACTTGGGTTTTGACAAAATTTTACTAAACTCTCAAAAAATTGTCTAGAAGCAATTCTGTATTAAAACCTATATTTTCTAAAATGCTATTTTTTCAGCTTTTTCTCTCTCCTCTTCCATTATCAGTATTTTTTTAGTACTAGTCATTATCTTTAAGTAGTTTTTTAGTACCTTTCAATACCCTGAAATATTTTTTCAATATCCTAATTTTTTTTATCAAGATGATGAAAGTATTTTTTTCAATATCCTTAAGTATCTTTTGAGTACCCATCAGTACCTAGCATTTTTTTTAAAGCTCAGTTAGTACCCTGAAATATTTTTTAATATCATAAAATATATTTTTAAAATCATGAAGTATTTTTTTAGTACACTGAAATAGTTCATGATTTTAAAAATTTATTTTAGGATATTAAAAAATATTTCAGGGTAGTGACTGATCTTTAAAAAAAAAATTTGGTACTAACGGGTACCAAAAAGATATTTAATATTGATTGATATTGAAAAAATACTTCTTGTCGTCTTACAAATTTATTTTATGATTTTGAAAAAATATTTCAGGGTACTGACTAATCTTAGAAAAGAAATTCAGGTACTAATGGGTACTAAAAAGACATTTAAGGATATTGAAAAGGGGTTCAATCTTCTCATGCTGCATGAAAAGAAGAAGATTCATACACACACATGAAATAGTGGGACCCACATATACATATATAATGTTAATTATATGTATATGTGGGTCCCACCATTTTATGAGTGTGTAACATGAGAAGACACTTCTCCTACAACATGAGAAGTGTTTTTCCCTATTGAAAAAATACTTCATAATTTTTTTAAAAAAAATAAAAATTAGGATATTGAAAAAATATTTCATGGTAATGACTAATCTTAAAAAAATATTTTAAAATACTGAATGACACTAAAATAATACTTAAGGATACTGACTAGTACTGCAAAATATTGATGATGATAGAGGAAAGAGAAAAAGCTGAAAAAAAATACTAGTAGCTTTTTACAAAACCTAGGTTTTGATGCAGAATAGCTTCTAGACAATTTTTAGAGTGTTTGATAAACTTTTGTCAAACTTATGTTTTGATACAAAATAGCTTTTGGATAATTTTGGAGTGTTTGGTAAATTTTTGTTAAAACCTACGTTTTTATGCATAATAGCTTCCGGACAATTTTGAAGTATATGGCAAACTTTTGTCAAAACTCAGGTTTTGAAGTTATCCAAACACAATCATTTTTATCCAAAAGGTATTCTTCAAAAGTTATTTTTACCTCGTAAATCTCAAAAACTATTCTCCAAAAACTACATCCAAACTAAATGACACATGGCAAGATCATATGAAATTTTATTTATTTTCTCTCTTTTCTTCCCTTTGCCATGGACACACACATAAGCACCAAATCAGATTTGGCGTCTTGCATGTTGGATGTTTTTATACATGCATGTTAATACTGATGGTTAAAAAATCACATGCATGTGACTTTCTCAAGTCTAGGTTGAAGATTGAACAAGGATTAGAGTGGTAAAAGAGACCACAAGTCCAAAGACAAGCCTAGTGGTAAGCACATCTTCCTCTTAAAAATGTTTTGGAGTTTTGGTTGAAACCCATATTTCGTAATCTGTAGTAAACTTAAAGAAATACTTGGAATTTGCAAAATATGAGACCACCACGTGTTCCTCATGGAAAATGGAGTGAGAATATGTTGATGAATGAATTTTTAAATGGATTTTCAAACACAAGATAATAAGTTCTTTAAAGAAATAAAAATCGCCAGTTTTGGAAATCCGGAGGTCTATAGCTTGTTTATATGGTTTCACTAAGTAAAGGTACTCTACAAATTACAAAAATATTCTAGAAGATAGAGGACATGCATAAATTTAAAATGGTGGGTATTTTGTATCTTTCTAAGCTCTAGTTAGAAAGCAATAAATTGTACAAAATGACCTTGAGTTCTAGAAACCAATCAGGACAGTCTGAACTTTTCTGGGAATTGGGAATGAATGACAAGTGCTAAAATTCCGGAACCAATTTTCCAAAAGCTTAGACTTAATAATGATTTCATAGGTTTTCGAATCACCTAAATTGGACACCTAGAACTCCAAATATGAATTTTTAAAGATAAGTTAGGTTTTTTGGAAGCTTAACTAGGCAGTAAGGGCAAAATTGGAAATTAAGATCATTATGACTTGCTTTGACCTGTGAGATTATTTTTCCATGAAAGGATACTGTTGAGAGAGCATGTTTGGGTTGAAAGAATATTCAAATTATTTTTTTGCAATTAATTAAAAATAATTGAAGTTGTTGGACTTTTGAGGACAGTCAAAGATAAAGGCTAAAAGTAACAAGTTAAAGTTACTTAATTAAACCCTAATGAAATAAGGTTAAAAAGGAAAATAATAAACATTTATTTTTCCTGGTTCTAAAAGTATGATTATATACTTAGGGCCTATAAGGAGAATGAAGGAACTTTAAGCAACTCCAAAGGTTATAGAAAGAGGAACTCAAGTAAGGACATCAATCCTTAAAAGGTAATGGGCTTACTTTACTTGTGTGTATTTGATATTATTGCTTATGATTAGTGTGTTTTAATTTCCATTGCCTGTAAATGAATGTTAAGAGGTATAAACCTTAGGAACACCCCTACTATGTAATAAAATTTAATTTCTGATGTATCAATATAAATAGAATGAAGAAACTTTAAGCAACTCCAAAGGTTATAGAAAGAGGAACCCAAGTAAGGACAATAGTCCTTAAAAGGTGGCGGGCTTACTTTATATGTGTGTATTTGATATTATTGCTTACGATTAATGTGTTTTAATTTCCATTGCTGTAAATGAATATTGAGAGGTATAAACCTTGGGAATACCCTGCTATGTAATAAAATTTAATTTATGATTATCAATAACAAACTATTTTTGATTTTCCCACATTACTACTTAAGATTAAGGTAAAGAATGTTGGCACCCCCGGCGGGTGTGACACCAAACTTTTTAGCTTTCAGTATGTATTGTTATTATTATTACTATTATTTTAGACACAACTTTGTTAGTTCTCTAAAGGTTTTGATAATCACCAACAATTGCAAACAATCCATGAAGTTTTGCTTTGAAAGATTGAAAAATGTGCTGTCAAAGCAAAACTTGAGTTTTGGCTTTACACAGAGAAGTCCAAGTTTTCTGCACATTTCAAAACCTCCAGTTTTCCAGCAAAACCTACAGTTTTCACCATACAGAGACTCTTCAATGTTTTCTGAAAAAATGCAAAACTCGAGTTTTGCTATGAAAACTCAAGTTTTGGCCTTACAGAGAGTCTCCTAAAGTTTGAACTTAGAAAACCTCCAGTTTTGCCTAAAACCTTCAGTTTTGAGTTTTAACTTGAAAATTTCTAAGTTTTCACAAAAATGTGAAAACTCGAGTTTTGCTTGGAAAACTCAAGTTTTGAGTTTATAGAAGAAACACACATTTCTGCCAGATTTCAAAACCTCCAGTTTTCAACAAAAACCTCCAGTTTTGGTTTTGAACTAAATTCTCAAAGTTTTCACAAGTAAAGTGAAAACTCGAGTTTTGATTTCAAAACTCGAGTTTTGACCAAGCAGAGAGATTTCATGTTTTTCTCTGATTTTGAAAATTGCCAGTTTCATTCCAAAACCTCCAGTTTTGACTTGGCGCTATTTCTTCAAGTTTTCATATTTAAATGAAAACTCGAGTTTTGAGTCCAAAACTCGAGTTTTGGCCAAGCAGAGAGCTTGATGTTTCATAGCATTTGAAAACCGCCAGTTTTGGAACAAAACCTCCAGTTTTGATGTTTTGGACTTAAAATCGATTTCAGTATCAAAGTTCAAAACTCGAGTTTTGATGAGCAAAACTCGAGTTTTTATCGCGACTTCAGAATTTCAAATTTGACGAATTTGGAAAACCTTCTTGTTTGATCTTAATACTTCCTATCATTATTCTTTAATGTTCCTAGCTATGTTTAACCATGTTGTTAGTGTGTTTCAGATGAATTAGAGAATGTTTATTGAAGGTTTAAAGCAAAAGCAAAAAGTGACGTCAGCACATTAAATGCAAACCCAGAAAGTTGCAATCTTTTGGGTAATCCTTCTGCACACGTCTAACAAAGAATTAAAGAATGATTTCCACATCCAGCAACTGCCATTCCAATGGATCAATCTTGAGGAAATCAACTCTTTGAACTTTTGGACAGCTGGATTAAGTGAAGAATAGAGAGAGAAGAAGACTAAACCACTCCCTAATCCTTGCTGAACGATTCCAATGACTATGTTAGGGATTTCAACGGTCATTTAATGCACTCTGAGTATAAATAGAGTTGCATTCAAGTCTTCTCAACAACTACAACTGTTGAAAACGAAAATCATTCAAGTCTTCATTTATTTTCTCAAGTTTTCAACTGTATTGTATCTTTTGATACATTGTGCTTCAGTATTCATTATTATCCACTCTTAGAGAGAGTTTATCTTTGAAAATCATTTATTTTAAAGAATCACAAGTCAAGGGGACTTGGTGATTTGGGTGCATTGATTATAACTTGTAAGGGAGAGTGAGTTCTAGTGAGAGAACTACTCTTGAGTACAGAGTGTGTAATCTTTTGTGATAGTGAAAATCCTAGAGAGTTTGGAGACTGGACGTAGGTCAAGTGGTTAGACTGAACCAGTATAAATCTCTGTGTCTAGCTTTCTTTCCTCATACTCTATTCATCTTTGTTTTTGCTGTTACAAAACAATACAAGTTCCAGAAATTTTAAAAATCCCCATTCACCCCCTCTTGGTGATTTAGCTCCATTTACATTTGGTATCAGAGCAGGTCTTCTCTAAAGAGCTTAACATCTCGAGAAGGATCAACATGGAAGGTATTCTACCTGATGGAGCTTCAATCAACAGACCACCCGGTTTCAATGGAGAGCATTATTCATTCTGTAAAGCAAAGTTCAAAGTATTTGTAATGGCAACTGAGTATGGGCTATGGAGAGTGTTCGAAAGAGGAGATTACTTGCCCACAATTGTTGAAGATGGCGTAAGAACTCTAAAGCTAGAAGAAGATTATGATGATAACGACAGAAGGAACATCACATTAAACAGCAAAGTCGTTCTTCTACTTCAAAGTGCTCTAAGTCAACAAGAATACTTTCGTGTTTGCACTTTACCATTTGCTAAAGCTATGTGGGATGCTCTGGAAATAGCTCATGAGGGAACAGCTGGAGTCAAACAAAATCGGGTCAATACTCTCATGACCGAGTATGATCTTATGTGCATGAAGCCTGGTGAATCCATTGGCGAATTCCAGTTGAGATTCACTCATCCTATCAATCAACTTGCTGCTCTGGGAAAAAAATATGACCAACCAGTCCAAGTGAGGAAAATCCTAAATATCCTCAATAAAGATTGGGAAGCAAAATCAAAATATGAGGCTAAAATCAAGTTCAAGAAAGGACTTGATGAAGTTCATGGGAAGAACAAGGGAGTTGCTTTCAGAGCCGGCAAGGAAGTCAAAGAATCAGATGCTGAAGAAGAAGAAGATGAAGATGAAGAACTGGGGATGATGGTTCGAAGGTTTAAAAAGTTTTACAAAAAGGACCAAGGCTTTAGAAAATATCACAAGGGGAGTTCCAACTTTGAATCAAAGAAACCCATTGTTTGCTATGAATGTGAAAGACCCGGTCACATCAAATTAGAGTATCCTCAGCTGAAAAATCAAGAGAAAGAAAAGAAGAAATTCAATAAGTTCAAAAAGAAGGCGTATGTTTCAGCCATATGGGGAGACAGCTCATCTGATGAAGATGAAGCTGAAGAGGAAGAAAAAGCAAACATATGTCTTGTTGCTCAAGAACAACAAGAAGATGTCAGAGAGGTATATGACTCTCATGATGGGATCCGTACACGCAGCGGATTAAAATTTCTTACGAATCCCGTCCCGAGGATCACCCAGGTGCATTTAAATCAAGACTTAGGAATCCGAATCATACCTTTGGAGAATTCGTTCGTGTCTCGTTCTTTCTTGAACAGGTGGGCTACCTCCTCGATCAACAGAAGACGACTCTTAGAATCCTCTGAAAGCAGAAGCTTTATACCCAAGAGGGGGGGTGAATTGGGTATCTTTAAAAATTTCGAAACTTGTTCTGTTTTTGGTCACTCAGAACAGGGCACAACAGAGAGGATAAGGAGAAGAAGCTAAACACAATGCAATTTATACTGGTTCGGTCCTTTCCTGACCTACATCCAGTCCCCAAGTCTCACTTGGGATTTTCAATCCACTATAATCAAATATTGATTACACACTCTGTACTAAGAGTTGTTCTCTCACTAGAACACACTCCCCCTTACAAGTTGTAATCAATACACCCCAACTACCAAGTCCCCTGACTTGTAGTTATCACAATCAGTAGATGATTTACAAGATGATAACTCTCTCAAAGAGTAGATAGAATAAACACTGAAGTACAAAGTATCAAATTGATACTATTACAGATGAAAGCTGTACACAATAAATGACTCTTAATAAATTTTCGCTCTCAGTTGGTGTATCAGCTTGAGAAGAAGTTAATGCTCTCTATTTATAGGCAGAGAACATTAAATGACCGTTGTAAGATGATTCCAACCGTTGGAAGTGATTAGCTTGGGTTCTGGTCATCTTCTCTTTCTAAATTTCTGCTAATCCAAGTCTTAATGAAGTTTGATGTGGCTCTCTGAGAATTTGCCCGTTGGAGATGTCTTTACTTGTTGTAGTAAGCATTCTTTAACGTTTAGAAGGCGTGCTCAGATGGATTAGCTAAGAATAGGTTGATTTGCAGAAGTGCATTTAATGCACTGTTCACTTTTTGCTTTATTGCTTTGACCTTCAATAATCTTGATCTGTTCTAGCTGAAATACACTTAACAAACTTGTTAAACATAGCTAGGAGTATGATTGAATGAATTATGGAAGCAATAAGATCAAACAATAATGATTTGCAAATTCGCGTAATTCAAAAACCAATTTTGACCGTTGTATACTGCAGTATGTTCCTCTATACTGGAGTATGCCACTGTGCATACTGCAGTATCCAAAGCTTACTGCAGTAAACAACTTCCAGAGACAAAAACCTCGCGAAATATTTTTGAAAGAAATGCTCTATACTGCGGTATGCAAATAACATACTGCAGTATGCGAGTTTTTGTCAAAGAGAAGAGAGCCCGTGATTGCCCAATACTGCAGTATGAAAACCTATACTGCAGTATGCAATGGTTATGAAACTTGAGAGCCTTCTGTGAGAGCCTTTACTGCAGTATGCAACTCCATACTGCGGTATTTACTTGAGTGAGAAAATTTGGTTGCTCTCGGGTTGGCCCTATACTGCAGTATGTCATCCTATACTGCGGTATAGACTTGTTTTGAAAACATGGTTTCTCTCTGGAAGTCCCTATACTGCAGTATACATAGATATACTGCGGTATGGACTTATTTTGAAAACACGGTTGCTCTCTGGAAGTCCCTATACTGCAGTATACATAGCTATACTGCGGTATGGACTTACTTTGAAAATACGGTTGCTCTCTGGAAGTCCCTATACTGCAGTATACATAGCTATACTGCGGTATGGACTTCTTTTGAAAACACGGTTGCTCTCTGGAAGTCCCTATACTGCAGTATACATAGCTATACTGCGGTATGGACTTACTTTGAAAATACGGTTGCTCTCTGGAAGTCCCTATACTGCAGTATACATAGCTATACTGCGGTATGGACTTCTTTTGAAAACACGGTTGCTCTCTGGAAGTCCCTATACTGCAGTATACATAGCTATACTGCGGTAAAGGCACCTATACTGCAGTATTGAGTAATCCCGAAAGATTATCTCCTTTCTGGAAGACTCTATACTGCAGTATGCAAAGCCATACTGCGGTAAGCAACTATCAGATGATGTTTAAAGGTTCTTGGAAACTTCATAACATGTTTTACAATTGTTGTTAATCATCAAAACACATTGAGAACTAACATTCTCCCCCTTTTTGATGATGACAACACTTGTAAGCTTTCTTTTTAAAGATTTTGAAAAATGTAATTTGTTTTGATTTGAAGTTTTCAGAAGGCCTCCAATTTTGCATTTTAAAATCCAAATATCAGAGAACATCAGAGAATAGCAGCAGAAATGCAATGCATATTGAGATCATAAACGACTATGAATATATTCATTGAACAAGCTTCATACAAACAAGAACTGATATCAGAAAGGATGAACACTCTGATAATCACTGATATCAGCAAAACAAAGTTAAAACATTACAAGATCATAGATATAGACATATGAACAAAAAAAGCTTCCTACACCTACATCAACTAATCATCCTACTAAACCTCTAAACACTAAGCATCTTTCTCTGCTTCTCCCCCTTTGTCATCATCAACATACTCGGGATCTAGGATAATAAGAGGAGGAGAATAGAGGACCATAGCTGTGTTGGGATCAAAATCGGAATCATGGGGCACAGCATATGGAGAGGGTGTAGGGAAGAGCGCAGTAGATGGAGTAGGTGGAGATGGAAGTGGATTCGGAAGAATCTCTGTGGTAGGGGTGACCGGGGAAGAGGTGGTGTGGGGTGGGCTATGAGGTGGACTGGGAAATGAGAAAGTGGATGATGATGGTGGTGAGAAGTGAGGTTCTGGTGAGGTTGTGGAAGGCTGGGATACGGGTATAGATGGTTGGGCTTCTGGAACAGGAGTCGAGGAGGATGGACCAGTGGTGAAGCCGAATGAAGATGAGCCACCAAGTCCAAAGTGCTGAAGAAGTTGCTGAGCCTTGTCTCTGGCATCTGAGGCTGCAGCTAAAGTGACTGACAATGTAGAGCCTAAGTTAAGCCCTTGATCATCAATAGCATCTTTCACCTTGACCAGTTCAGAGAGGATCTGTGACTGAGCCACTATCACATCCATAACCCCTAACTTGATGTCAGCCCGAATCATATCAAACTCTGCCTTCATCATAGCTCGGTGAGAGACAAGTGCAGCATCCACAATTGCTCTAATCCGCTCATCAAAAACTGTCGGTAGTGGTGGTGGAGCAGACTGTGCCTCATGTGCAACTGACTTAGATGCACGAGTCTGTGACCGCGGTGGAGCTCTCGACTGCCTAGATCCTTCCGGCTCGAACTGTATCTTCATTAAGTTGAGTTGAGTCTTGCCGAAGGCTGGGATAAACTTCATCTGCTCGGGAGGACCCACATACCATATCTTATGGTAGTACAATATCAGTGAAACCAGGGATGCAAAGGGCATGTAGGAGCCCTTGCGGGACACAAACCTAAAGTGGCTAATCTCCTTGAACAGCCACTGCCCAATATTGAGCGGATGCTTGCGGATGAAGGCGGTGAAGAAGCGGTAGTCCTTCTGTGTGAAGTGCGTGTAGCTCCCGCCTTTTTGCACAAAGTTACGTGAATACACGTACCATATTACACGGTGCAAATGTGGCATCTCTGAGGGCTTGAAGGTCAAGTGGACCCTCTGATCATCCGGTATGACCTGACCGGGCATAAGTGTGGCATATACCTCCTCATTAGAATACTTCGGTGTGGATGCCTCTGGAGGATTAACCACTTTGAGAATCTTGTTGAGGATGACGGCAGACAGTGTGAATCGTCCTCCTCTGACTGATGTTGTGACCCTTTCCTCAATCAGTCTTCCTTCCGAGTCCAAGATGTGATCGGTCGCCATGTTGAAGTAGAACATTTTGACCAACTCAGGATAGTAGGTAGCCTCGATGGAAACGAGTGTAGCATATGGCCCGAACCATGGTGAGAGATTCACATTGCACTCTCGGTATACTTGTTCCAGATCAACAGAGGTGACAGTGCAGAATCCTCGGCTCCCATAAAGATCTTTGAACTTCCCATTAAAACTAGGAGGAAGTGGGACATGAGTAACCTTGAATCCCTCTGACGCGTTCTTGTGAATCTTGATCTCCTCAACTGCATTCGCTACCACGAGAGAGGAATCTAGCTCAGACTCAGTTTCTGACGAGGACCCAGAAACCTCAACAGTCGATGGTGAGGAAATCACAGTTGTGGAAGCTCTTTTGGACCTTGCCTTTTGAGGAATAGCAGTTCTCTTCTCTTGTGATTTGCTCGGCTCTCCGGTCTTCTTCTTCTTCGCGGCTGAAGATGGGATAGATGCTCTGGATGAAGTTCCCCTCTTCTTGGGATTCGGCGAAGATGTTTCGGGTAAAGGAACACTAA
Organism: Acacia crassicarpa; assembly: GCA_034222035.1. Lineage (NCBI taxonomy): Eukaryota > Viridiplantae > Streptophyta > Magnoliopsida > Fabales > Fabaceae > Acacia > Acacia crassicarpa. The sequence continues at coordinate 1,052,185 of JAWXYG010000014.1, forward strand.
TGCCGGGAATCTGACGATCAATACCATCCCCTAATTTCTTAGGAATTGATTTCGATCTCGGTGCTCTGAGTGGAAGAGAAGAAGAAGGTTGCTTTGAAAGATATTGTTCTTTGGACATTTTGATGCTAGGGTTTTGGCAAAAATGAGAATCAGAATGGAATGAGAGAGTTTTGGTGAGGGTTTGTGGGGGTTTGACTGGGATTTGTAACGGTTTCAGAGGGAGAGAGAAGAGAGAGATGCGTTACTGCTAGGTCTTTACTGTGGTATAGGCGCGAGTATGAAAGAACACAACGTTTCAGTATATATAGACAGACCCCTATACTGTAGTAAGGTTCTTGCATACTGCAGTATAGCATACTTTCATTTACATACTGCAGTAAGGATGGAAGTATACTGACCTGGACTTCAAAAATGTTGAGAGAATTTTTGAAAAACCCGATGGTCATACTGCAGTATAGCACTTACATACTGCAGTATGCCTCTTGCATACCTGAAACTTCGTTTCTGTCTGACCCCATACTGCAGTATATGACTTACATACTGCAGTATGCCTCTTGCATACTCAGCTTTGGCTTCTGTCTGATCCCATACTGCAGTATATCACTTACATACTGCAGTATACCTCTTGCATGTCTGAAACTCTGAAACCCCGATGGACATACTACAGTATACCACTTACATACTGCAGTATGCATCTTGTACACTTGGAAATTTGGCCTCTCACACACCCTATACTGCGGTACAGCGCTTGCATACCGCGGTATAGTTCTTCTGAAACATCAAAACACCCTGCAAAAACAAAGACTAAACTCTCCGATGCTTAAGTTAGTAAGGATTAATCATCAATAACACATCTAACATTAAATTAAAAGAGAATTGCTTACACTTCATTGGGATTTACCATTCCCAATTCTCTCCTTATGAAAGCGAATTGTTCCTTGGCTAGAGGCTTGGTGAAGATGTCAGCTAGTTGAAGATGGGTTGGAATGAACATCACTTTCACATCTCTCTTCTGGACATGATCCCGGATGAAGTGATGTCTCACATCAATATGCTTGGTTCTTGTATGTTGCACGGGATTCTTGGCCAAGCTTATTATGCTAGTATTATCACATAGTATTGGGATTTCCTTTAAGTGCACTCCCAAGTCAGCAAGTTGTTGCTTCAGCCACAACACTTGAGCACAGCAACTTGAGGCAGCCACATATTCAGCTTCTGTTGAGGACACGGCCACGGTAGTTTGCTTCTTGCTAAACCAAGAGACAAGTGAGTTGCCAAAGAACTCGCATTGCCCACTTGTACTCTTTCTATCCGTCTTATAGCCAGCATGATCCGAATCTGAATATGCCACAAGATGCTCCGGCTGACCTTTGGGAAACCATAGCCCAAGAGTCTTCGAATCAGAGAGATATCTGAATATCCTCTTCACATTTTCAGCATGTGACTCTTTAGGAGCGGATTGAAACCGAGCACACATTCCAACACTGAATCGGATGTCCGGGCAACTTGCAGTGAGATAGAGCAATGATCCAATCATTCCTCTATACTTGGTAATGTTGAAATCCTTGCCCTCTTCATCAGCATCCAAAGAAGTTGTTGTGCTCATTGGTGTGTCAGCTCCATTGCACTTGTCCATTCCAAACTTCTTCAGCAAATCATTGAAATACTTGGTTTGAGATATAAATATCTCATCCTTACGTTGTTTGATTTGCAGTCCAAGGAAGTAATTGAGCTCTCCCATCATTGACATCTCAAATTCACCCTGCATAGACTTGGAAAATTCCTCACACAAAGAGTCATTAGTAGCACCGAAAATAATATCATCAACATATATCTGTACAATTAAAATTTCATTCAATTTATTTTTCTTGATAAACAATGTTGTATCAGCCTTTCCTCTAATAAATCCTTGATTGAGTAAGAATTGACTCAATCTTTCATACCAAGCTCTAGGAGCTTGCTTAAGACCATACAAGGCTTTCTTAAGTCTAAAAACATGATCTAGAAATTGATCATTTTCAAAGCCTGGAGGTTGTTCAACATACACCTCCTCTTGAATGAAACCATTTAGAAAAGCACTTTTGACATCCATTTGATAGAGTTTAAAACCTTTTGTGCATGCAAATGCTAGAAGAACTCTTATTGCTTCCAATCTAGCTACTGGAGCATAAGTCTCTTCATAGTCTATTCCTTCTTCTTGATTGTAGCCTTTGGCCACTAATCTAGCCTTGTTACGCACAATGATGGCTGACTCATCACGTTTGTTCTTGAATACCCATTTTGTCCCAATTACCGGATGGTCTTTGGGTCTAGGTACCAAGTCCCAAACTTGATTTCTATCAAATTGATGTAGCTCCTCTTGCATAGCAATCACCCAATCATTGTCTGAAAGGGCTTCTTCTATCTTAGAGGGCTCTATATGTGAAATAAATACAGAAAATGTAACTTCATTCAGAGTACTATTTCTGGTCCTAACTCCTTGATTTACATCACCTATGACTTGGTCTAAAGGATGATTCCTTAAAAATCTCCAAGCTCTAGGTTGAGACTGATCAGGATTTTCTAAGTTGTTTTCAGGATCATCCTCAAAAACATTTTCTGAATTTTCAGAAGGAGTAGGAGCATTTTTCGAAAAGAATTTGTTTTTGAAAATAGTCTCCTCTTCATCATCCAAGGATTTATCAGATTCAGATTCACAGAATACAACATGTATAGATTCCTCAACAATCTTAGTTCTAGTATTAAAGACTCTATATGCTTTGCTCCTATTAGAATAACCAATAAAGATAGCTAAATCAGCTTTAGGATCGAATTTACCAAGATTGTCTTTACCATTATTGTGCACATAGCACTTACAGCCGAAGACACGAAGGTGGCTTAGGTTTGGCTTTCTTTCCTTGTAGAGTTCGTATGGAGTCTTATTCAGCTTCTTTCTCAAGTATGCTCTGTTGGAGACGTAGCAAGCCGTACTCATGGCATCAGCCCAAAACACTTGCGAAGTGATGTACTCGTTCAACATTGCTCTAGCCATTTCAGTGAGTACTCTATTCTTTCTCTCCACAACACCATTTTGTTGTGGTGTTCTTGGTGCTGAAAAATTGTGATCAATCCCCATACTGTCACAGAACTCAGCAAAGGCTTGATTCTCGAACTCTCCACCATGATCAGTCCGTATTCCTGAAATTGAGAACCCTTTCTCGTTTTGGACCTTCTTGGCAAATGAAACAAACTGATCAAAGGTTTCATCTTTAGAAGATAAGAATATTGTCCAAGTAAATCTAGAGAAATCATCAACAATGACCAAAGTGTATAAGTTTCCACCAAGAATTTTCACTCTAGCTGGTCCAACTAGATCCATGTGAAGAAGTTGAAGAGGTCTGTTTGTTGAAATCTCATTTTTAGCTTTAAAAGAAGATTTGGTCTGTTTTCCCTTTTGACAAGCATCACAAATCGTATCATTTTTTAAATTCAGTTTGGGAATGCCAATAACCAAATCCTTTTTCAATAACTTGTCAAGTTGATACATATTAACATGAGCTAATCGCTTATGCCATAGCCAACTCTCATTCAAGTTACTTACAAAACAATTTTCAGAAGTAGAAGCATTGCTAGAGAGGTTCAAAGTATAACAGTTTCCATCTCTAGGTGCTCTAAATAAAGCTTTATTTTTCAAATCATTTATGGAGATCAAATCCTTTTTAACAATAAAGCACTCATCTGAATCAAATATTACCAAATTACCCTTATCGATGCTTTGGCTCACACTTAGGAGATTGTGACACAGTCCTTTTACAAGGTAGACGTCTTTGATGAGTGGGCCTTCATTGTTGCCTATCTCACCAATGCCAGCGATTTTCCCGGATTGATCACCTCCAAATGTGACTCTACCTCCATCTTTTGGCTTTATTGATAAAAACTTTGATTTGTCTCCAGTCATGTGTCTTGAGCATCCACTATCGATATACCACTTGTTCGGCCTTGATGCTCTAAGACATACCTGCAGATCACAATAGATCAAGTTTTAGGTACCCATCTTTTCTTGGGTCCTTTGGGGTTAGCATGTACCTTGGGAACATATGTTCCTTTTGGTACCCAGACATAATTTCCTACAGGTTTAGCTTTTCTTTCTTTTCGATGAAAACAAGATGAAGTAGAATGACCCTTCCTATTGCAATATGTACAATGTGCAAAAGGGTTTGAGGAATGAACAGATTTAGTGAAATAATTCATATAGGATTTTTGTCCATTCTTTTTCTTTCCTTTCTTCTTATCAAAGTCTGGTCTATAACCAATGCCCGATCTATCGTTTGTAAAACGTTGTTGTTTCAAAATCACATTGAGCATTTCACTTCCCTTAGTAAATTTCTCAAGTGCTTTTGTAAGTTGTGAATTCTTTTTCTCTAGGATAGAGCATTCATCACAAATCAGAGATTGAGGAGAAGAGAGGTTTTCAATTTGCAGTTCAAGAAAAGAATTTTTCCTTTTCAAAGACATATACTTGTCTGCAAGTTTTTCAAACTCCTTTTGAACAACATTGTATTCAGCAAACAATTCATCATAGAAAGGAAGAGATTCATATACCTCATTTGTTTCACTAGGTTGTTCTTCTTCCTCAGCAACCAGGCATATGTTGGCTTTTCCACTTTCATCCTCTTCAGCTTCATCCTCATCCGATGAGCTATCTCCCCATATAGCTGACACATATGCCTTCTTTTTGTATTTCTTGAATTTCTTCTTTTCTTTCTCTTGGTTTTTCAGCTGAGGGCATTCTGCCTTGATGTGTCCGGGCTTCTCGCATTCATAGCAGATGATAGGCTTCTTTGATTCATAGCTCGAACTTCCTTTCTGAAATTTCTTGAAGCCTTGATCTCTTTTATAAAACTTCTTGAATCTCCGGACCATCATGCCAATCTCTTCATCCTCGTCCTCATCTTCCTCATCCTTTTCCACATTGAGAGCCACTCCCTTGTTGCGATTGTTGCCACCATTGACATATTCTAATTCCTTCTTGAACCTCAGTTTGCTCTCGTATTCAGATAAGCTACCAAACAATGCGGCAACTGAAGTCATTGACTCTCCACGAGCTTCTTCAATGGCGGTAACTTTTGCTTCCCAATCCTTTGTCAGAATATTGAGGATTTTCCTCACTTAAGCTCCTTGATCAAAAAGCTTTCCCAAGGCCGCTAGCTGATTGGTCAAATGAGTGTATCTCAACTGAAATTCTCCAATACTCTCGCCTTGCTTCATTCGCAACAAGTCATACTCAGTGGTTAGAATGTTGACGCGATTTTCCTTGATTCCAGATGTTCCTTCATAAGCTATTTCCAGCGCCTTCCACATCTCTTTAGCTGTTGACAAATTACAGATACGAAAGTACTCCTTTTGACTAAGAGCACTCTGAAGCATCAGGATAGCCTTGCTATTGAGAGTGATGTTCTTCTTATCATCATCATTGAACTCGGCTTCTGTCTTGGGAACAGTGATGCCTCCTTCTACCTTGACTGGAACATAGTCTCCAGTCTCAAAGACCCTCCATAGACCATATTCTGTAGCCATCACGAACACACGAAATTTTGCTTTCCAGAAAGAGTAGTGTTCGCCGTCGAAACCGGGAGGTCTGTTGATTGAAGCTCCATCTGGAAGAATTCCTTCCATAGTGATCCTTCTCGAGTGGTAAAACTCTTCTGAGAAGACCTTGCTCTGATACCAAATGAAAGCAAGAGCTTTATACCCAAGAGGGGGGGTGAATTGGGTATCTTTAAAAATTTCGAAACTTGTTTTGTTTTTGGTCACTCAGAACAGGGCACAACAGAGAGGATAAGGAGAAGAAGCTAAACACAATGCAATTTATACTGGTTCGGTCCTTTCCTGACCTACATCCAGTCCCCAAGTCTCACTTGGGATTTTCAATCCACTATAATCAAATATTGATTACACACTCTGTACTAAGAGTTGTTCTCTCACTAGAACACACTCCCCCTTACAAGTTGTAATCAATACACCCCAACTACCAAGTCCCCTGACTTGTAGTTATCACAATCAGTAGATGATTTACAAGATGATAACTCTCTCAAAGAGTAGATAGAATAAACACTGAAGTACAAAGTATCAAATTGATACTATTACAGATGAAAGCTGTACACAATAAATGACTCTTAATAAATTTTCGCTCTCAGTTGGTGTATCAGCTTGAGAAGAAGTTAATGCTCTCTATTTATAGGCAGAGAACATTAAATGACCGTTGTAAGATGATTCCAACCGTTGGAAGTGATTAGCTTGGGTTCTGGTCATCTTCTCTTTCTAAATTTCTGCTAATCCAAGTCTTAATGAAGTCTGATGTGGCTCTCTGAGAATTTGCCCGTTGGAGATGTCTTTACTTGTTGTAGTAAGCATTCTTTAACGTTTAGAAGGCGTGCTCAGATGGATTAGCTAAGAATAGGTTGATTTGCAGAAGTGCATTTAATGCACTGTTCACTTTTTGCTTTATTGCTTTGACCTTCAATAATCTTGATCTGTTCTAGCTGAAATACACTTAACAAACTTGTTAAACATAACTAGGAGTATGATTGAATGAATTATGGAAGCAATAAGATCAAACAATAATGATTTGCAAATTCGCGTAATTCAAAAACCAATTTTGACCGTTGTATACTGCAGTATGTTCCTCTATACTGGAGTATGCCACTGTGCATACTGCAGTATCCAAAGCTTACTGCAGTAAACAACTTCCAGAGACAAAAACCTCGCGAAATATTTTTGAAAGAAATGCTCTATACTGCGGTATGCAAATAACATACTGCAGTATGCGAGTTTTTGTCAAAGAGAAGAGAGCCCGTGATTGCCCAATACTGCAGTATGAAAACCTATACTGCAGTATGCAATGGTTATGAAACTTGAGAGCCTTCTGTGAGAGCCTTTACTGCAGTATGCAACTCCATACTGCGGTATTTACTTGAGTGAGAAAATTTGGTTGCTCTCGGGTTGGCCCTATACTGCAGTATGTCATCCTATACTGCGGTATAGACTTGTTTTGAAAACATGGTTTCTCTCTGGAAGTCCCTATACTGCAGTATACATAGATATACTGCGGTATGGACTTATTTTGAAAACACGGTTGCTCTCTGGAAGTCCCTATACTGCAGTATACATAGCTATACTGCGGTATGGACTTACTTTGAAAATACGGTTGCTCTCTGGAAGTCCCTATACTGCAGTATACATAGCTATACTGCGGTATGGACTTCTTTTGAAAACACGGTTGCTCTCTGGAAGTCCCTATACTGTAGTATACATAGCTATACTGCGGTATGGACTTACTTTGAAAATACGGTTGCTCTCTGGAAGTCCCTATACTGCAGTATACATAGCTATACTGCGGTATGGACTTCTTTTGAAAACACGGTTGCTCTCTGGAAGTCCCTATACTGCAGTATACATAGCTATACTGCGGTAAAGGCACCTATACTGCAGTATTGAGTAATCCCGAAAGATTATCTCCTTTCTGGAAGACTCTATACTGCAGTATGCAAAGCCATACTGCGGTAAGCAACTATCAGATGATGTTCAAAGGTTCTTGGAAACTTCATAACATGTTTTACAATTGTTGTTAATCATCAAAACACATTGAGAACTAACATCCTCTTCCTCTACCGGTATCCACACGAACAATCCCCGATCACGGCTATGGCAGCATGCTAGCGCCTCGAATTGTGCGTCTCTATCTTTTACGCTCTAGGGTTTCTCGCGGCTTTCTAATACGCTCGACTAAAAGTTCTGTGTGTTTTTCTAAACCCAATAGGCGTATTATATAATCAAAATTAATCCTCATTAATTTTGAAATTCGAATTTTGAATCTGGATAATATATCAATTAAATTTATCTAATAGGTCTAATCTAATATATTTATTTAATCCGAATTAAAACCAGATCTGAAATTCGAATCTAAATTAAAAGCCTTCTGATTTAATTTATCTCTTATAAATTAAATCCGAGAAATGATATCTATCTATTTAATTAAATCTGAGATACTATATCTCAATTTAAATTAAATAGATATATGATATCTTTATTTGAAAATCAAATGAGATATAATATCTCTATTTGTTTTAGATATTTAATTTATCCGATAATTTAAATATAAAACAAATATCATATAATATTATTATAATATCCATTAAATAATATTATTATATTATTTTTCGAATTTAATATATATATATATATATATATATATATATATATATATATATATATATATATTTACCCCAGATTAAATTCATCATCCATTAAATCTTAGATTAATCTAAGATTCAATGAATCTAGACGCATTTGCTTGTGTTGGGTTATTCTTGTGTGCGACCCTGTAGGCCCATATGAGATTGGCAGTGGGCCAAGACTGTATCAGCCCACAAGTCGCAAGCGGCCTCTAGCAAGACATTGCGACTACCCAATTCACATGGGGATCGATGACACGATACAACCTATCGTACAACCATGTCACGTCCCTTTTGTCACACGATAATTTGGTCAAGGATGAAGCATGGATAATATCAACTTCCTGTTCTTGACCACTACTTTCTCGATTCTCGAGTAGTCTAAAAGGTGAAATGGAAACTCTTTTCCATCACAGTATGGCCATACATTTCTTAGACTCACTCATCGAGGGGCCCAGTATTATCTCTCTACAAATGTGAGGGACAAATTCCATCTTGACCATTCACATTCCTCCGCATGAAAACCACTGATCCCGATCCCGATCCCAGCCTTTATCATCACCCGGTCAAAGGTGACTTTTGACTAAGTCAAAGGTCAGTGACTCATCATGTAGGAATCCATGATGATCTCAGGTCATAGGGCGTTGTGACACGGTTATACATGAGATAAGCTTATGATTTATACCATGCAGCTTTCTCATAGTGGGTCGGTCCAGCACCTTGTACTCTTACAAGTGCCCATGACTTTGATTCGTATCTCCATACCTCATCAAAGTCATACTGGTCTTATTTCATCTTCACTCCCGTGTAGATGACCGACCAGAGACATTTAGGATAATCTATAAGATTATCCAGGGATGCAGTTATCAATACGAACATGCAAACGAAAATGATAACAAAAGAGAATACTTTAAATAACTTAAATATCCAAAGTACAATGAATTTCCCCTAGGGCATAATTTCCAACAGCAACCTTCCTATGATGAACTATTTGCAGAACACAATCTTATGCAATCAGAATTTGAAAAACTTGCTGAAAAATATTTTGCTTTGAAAAAGAAAAACACCACTCTTAAACAGCAAGTTGAAAAACTTTCTTCTCCTGAAATTTTGGTCCGTGAAGAATGTCCTGATCTGAAGAAGAAGAATTCTCATCTTACTAAGGCACTTGAGAAATTCACAAAGGGAAGTGAAATGTTCAATGTGATTTTAAAACAACAAAGATTTATCAATGACAGATCAAGAATAGGCTACAAACCAGATTTTGATAAAAAGAAAGGTAGAAAGAAGAATGGTAAAAAATCATATATGAACTATTTTACAAAATCTGTCCATTCTTCTAATCCCTTTGCACACTATAATTATTGCAATAGGAAGGGTCATACAACTTCATCTTGTTTTCATAAGAAAGAAAGAAAGATCAAACCTTCTGGGAATTATCAATGGGTGCCGAAGGGATCTTACAAGATTCCTAAGACACAGACTAACCCCAAAGGACCCAAGAAAAGATGGGTACCTAAGACTTGATCTATTATGAATTGCAGGTATGTCTTATAGCATCAAAATCCAACAAGTGGTATATTGACAGTGGATGCTCTAGACACATGACGGGAGATCAATCCAAATTTGCCTCAATCAAACCCAAAGATGGTGGCAAGGTGACCTTTGGTGGGAATCAAATTGGAAAAATTGCTGGAATTGGTGAAATTGGGAACAATGAAGGTCCACTCATCAAAAATGTCTACCTTGTGGAAGGACTTTGCCACAATCTCCTCAGTGTGAGTCAAAGCACTGATAAAGGTAACTTGGTTATCTTCGATTCTGAGGAATGCTTAATTGTGAAAAAGGATTTACTCCCTTTGGAAAACATTAAATCAAAAGCTTTATTTAGAGCACCTAGAGATGACAACTGTTATACTCTTAATCTCTCTAGTAGTGACTCAGTTTCTGAAAAATGTTTTGTTTTGGCTATGGCACAAGCGCTTGGCTCATGTCAACATGTTCCAACTTGACAAACTACTCAAAAAGAATTTAGTAATTGGTATTTCTAAACTTCATTTTAAAAATGACTTGATTTGTGATGCATGTCAAAAGGGAAAACAAACCAAATCATCTTTTAAACTGAAAAATGCAATTTCTACCAATAGACCACTACAATTACTACATATGGATCTGGTGGGTCCAGCAAGGGTGAGGAGCCTTGGTGGTAATTTGTATACATTGGTTATTGTAGATGATTTCTCAATATTTTGTTGGACCATATTTTTGTCATCAAAAGATGAAACATTTGATCAATTTGTTGTGTTTGCCAAAAAGGTCTAGAACGAGAAAGGTATATCAATTTCAAGTATACGAACTGATCATGGTGGTGAGTTTGAGAATCATGCATTTGAAGAGTTCTATGATGCTCATGGAATAGACCATAATTTCTCAGCACCAAGAACCCCTACTTTTGTAATGCATGTATCAATGTAAGCCTGCTTAGTAATATGAAGCCTTGAGTTAATTTTGGAGTATTTATTTCCTATGACTTATGGCGTAGAATTATTTCAAAGGCCCTAAGAAGGAAAACAATGGTTAAGAGTAAGTAGCAAAGGCATTAAGACAAAATAAGAAGAAAACCCTGATCAACGACAAGGTAACTTGTGCATGAAGAAACCCCGAAGGTATAAACCGGTATAGTAAAGAGGTGACCACAGGCATTGTGGGCCAAGGGTATGCGTGTTGAACCTAGAGAAAGAGTGGGAACATGTGTTTACACCCATTGCAGAAGAGAAAGTCAGTGGTGGTGGTGCTACATCGGATACGTGGCATTTCGGGGCCAAAAGTTGGATTACCGAGTAGCACGCATTACGAGGTGGATCTTGTTAGTTCTATATGTGTTTTGATGATTGCCAACAATTGTAAACACAAGTTAAAATTTTGTCTTGGTAAATTGAAAAACTTACTGTCAAGACAAAACTCGAGTTTTGGTTTTAAAACTCGAGTTTTGGGTTTGACAGAGAGTTGCTCAGTTTTTATAAAAATGGCAAAACTCAAGTTTCCATGAGGAAACTCGAGTTTTGGGACTTACAGAGAGCACTCAAGTTTTCACTTCAAGGCAAACTCAAGTTTCAGTTTGAAAACTCGAGTTTTGGATTACACAGAGACTACATGTTGTTTTCTGAGAAAGGCAAAACTCGAGTCTTGCTTTGAAAACTCGATTTTTGGTCATACAGAGAGTCTCTGACGTTTTGAAGTCAATTTCAACTTAAAACTCCAAATTTTCACTCTATCATGATTTTCCTAAGTTTTCTCTAAGTTAAGAGAAAACTTGAGTTTTGGTTTCAAAACTCGAGTTTTGACTTGATAGAGAATTTTCAAGTATTTGCTCAGTCTCTGAAAACTCGAGTCTTCAGAGAAAACTCAAGTTTTGACTTGGGACAGGTTTTCAAAGTTTTTTCATAAATATATGGAAACTCGAGTTTTGCTATGAAAACTCGAGTCTTGGCCAAGCAGAGAGTAATACATTTTTCAGTGATTTGAAAACTCAAGTTTCCCTCAGGAAACTCGACTTTCGGCTTAGCCCAGACATTTTCAACGTTTTCATTTAAAGATGAAAACTCAAGTTTTGTTCTGAAAACTCGAGTTTCAGCCAGACAGAGAACTTTCAATGATTTCAACGTTTTCATTATTAAAATGAAAACCCGAGTTTGTTTTCAAAACTCAAGTTTTGGCCAGGCAGAGAGGTCAGAACTTTTCTTATTTTTTATACTTAAATGAAAAGTCGAGTTTTGGTCAGACTGAGAGTTTTGAAACTTTTTCATGTTTTCACACTCAAGTGAAAACTTGAATTTTGTTTTGAAAACTCGAGTTTTGATCAAACAGAGAGCTTAAGATTTTTCAACGCTTTTTAAAACTCAAGTTTTGATGTTTTGGACTGCAACAAGCTATTTTTATTAAAAGTTCAAAACTCGAGTTTTGGTTTGGAAACTTGAGTTTTGAATTTCACTTAAACTTTGGTCCAAAAGCTCAAAACACGACCTTGCTCTCTGGAAGAAGAAAACTCGAGTCTTGGTTTTGAAACTCGAGTTTGGACTTAAGTGCAAGTTGAAAACTCGAGTTTTGATGAACAAACTTGAGTCTCCATTGTAGAAACTAAATTTCGAATTTGACAAATTTGAAAATCCTTCTTGTTTGATCTTAATACTTTCCAGGATTATTCTCTATTATTCCTAGCTATGTTTAACCACTTTGTTAGTAAGTTTCTGATGAATTAGAGAATGTTTATTGAAGGATAAAGCAAAAGCAAAAAGTGACGTCAGCACATTTAATGAAAACCCAGAAAGTTGCAATCTTTTGGGTAATCCATTTGCACACGTCCAGGGAAGAATTAAAGAATGATTTCCACATCCAATAACTGTCATTCCAATGGATTAATATTGAGAAAGTCAACTATGAATCACTGGACAGTTGGATTAAGTGAAGAATGGAGAGAGAAGATGTCTAAACCACTTCCTAACCTTGGCTGAACTTATCCAACGGATCTATTGGGAAATCAACGGTCATTTAATGCACTCTAAGTATAAATAGAGTTGCATTCAAGTCTTCCCAACAACCACAACTGCTAAAAACGAAAATCATTCAAGTGTTCATTTATTTTCTCTAGTTTTCAATTGTGTTGTATCTTCTGATACATTGTGCTTCAATATTCATTATTATCCACTCTTTCAGAGAGTTTATCTTTGAAAATCATTTATTGTAAAGAATCACAAGTTAAGGGGACTTGGTGATTGGGTGCATTGATTACAACTTGTAAGGGGGAGTGAGTTCTAGTGAGAGAACTACTCTTGAGTACAGAGTGTGTAATCTTTTGTGATAGTGAAAAATCCCAGAGAGTCTGGGGACTAGACATAGGTCAAGTGGTTAGGACCAAACCATTATAAATTTTTGTGTCTTGCTATTCTTCTCCTTACTCTGTTTAACCCTGTTTTGCTGTCACAAAACAAAACAAGTTTTAAAATTTTTTAAATACCCAATTCACCACCCCTCTTGGGTATATAGCTCCGCTTATAGATTTGGGGTACTGGAATAAAGGTTTCTTGATCCCCAAAGTAGTAAGTCTCGTCCACTTGTGGACCAGGAAAAGTAAGTGATGATCCAGGCACACACAAGTCCGGTTGAAGGGGCACGCATTACGACGTAAGGTGGGACCGGCAACCAGGAGCTGAGCGGGGCCGGATAGGATTTTCGGGGTCGAGTCCAGGCCTAGGACACTGTTATGGGGTGAATTCCAATGGGCCCAGAAGAGAGAGAAAATATCTTGCTATGTAATTATGAAGAGAGAGATTGTCACATCAAAGTCATAATGAAGAAGGAGAATGAATAAAATAACCTGGTTAAATCTGGACCACACAATTTAAACTTGATAGGACATTTAAGTGACTTGTAATTATGACTTGGAAAGTGCAATTATGGCACATCTTAGTTCAGATTTCGTGGGCCCCAGCTTTGGAAAAGATGAACGGCGCAAAATGACCATTTTGCCGCTGCACCTTAAACCTACAACTAAGACCACCTAGGGGCAAAACTGGAACTCCATTTTTAGCCTTGGAATGCGCCATTTTCTGCCTATGGAAGACCCTAGAAGGCTTCTAGAAGATCTGATTTCGTGAGCCCCTTGCTTGGGAAGATGAACAAGGCAAAATGACCATTTTGCCCCTAACCCTAAAACCCACAACTAAGACTACCTAGGGGCAAAATCTGGAACTTGAGGCCTATAAATAGGACACTCTCCCCCTCTATTTCTCCACACTAGCCATGAGCTCAAGGAAGGCAAGAGAGTGATCAGCTGAAGCTTTAGGTCCAAGAGGTGAAGAAGTCCATACGCAACCGACATCCGAAGGTAAGTCCTTAAACCGGCAACTGAGTTATCTTCATCTCTGCCCTGTGGTGTTTCGTGGTGTTGCAGTAGTTTTTTCATATTTTTAAGGTCTCCAGTGAGTCCAGAAGGCATTTTTGTGCTGGGTTAAGTAGGATCACTTTGTTTGGAACTCTAAAAACCCTAAATCTTCTTATATGAAAATCTATTGTTCTTTCAGTATTTGGGTAGCGAAGCTTAATCAGTAATTTTTGAAACAGCAAATGCAATATGATTGCTCTGAAATTTTTCATGGTGAAAGTAGACATCCTGAGGATGACTGTGATATAATATTTTGTGTCATTTGGAGTTTCCAACCAAAAGATATTTAAAGTTGAAAATGACCTAAAAGCTGAACTTTTCTCTCGGACCAGTGGCTAGTATTTGGGAAACGGGTGAGTTTTGAACCCAGCTGACTTGGGTAACTATTTTTCATGTAAAATAGACATCCTAAGGGTTTTAAGGCCACTGATCCCATGTCAAAATGATTTTTGTAGAATTTGTTAAAAATCGGTGAAGTGGGTCAAAAATTCTGGAAATTCTGAAGCTATGGAAATTTCATAAACTTGGAGTAGGGTTTGGATATATGATTGATAGCATGGTGTTTCACTGTATTTAGGGTATTCTCGTGTGTAGGACGCATCCCCAACCTTAAGAGGAAAGATCATCGCTTTCGGAAGTGCCAGGTAGTAACTGTTGACTTGCATACTTTATGTTGCTTTTGCATGTATGTTTTATCATAATGTAGGAAATCGGGCTGCAGTGCCTATTGGACTGCATGTCCTTAGGATGTAGCTATAGTACCAAGAGCCTGTAGGATCGGGCTGCGTACCTATTGGACTGTGTGTCCTTAGGGTGTTGCTGCAGAATCGAGATATGTTGGGTAAGTGGAACCTATATGACTGTGTGTTTATAGGTGCCCATTAAGGCCTTAGGCTAGGTGGTTGGGGTCGCTCCCTTACTACTGAGGCCCTTTGCGCGTTGTTCCAAGGGGCTTGTCTTAACCAAGCAGTCCTAAGGAGTTGGTACACGCTGGTTGGTTGTGCCATGCGGCAGGTTTATGTTTACTTCCTTATTGTGATTTGCATTGCATGCATTGTACACATATCGTATATGAGTGTAACAGTTACTCTAGAGTTCAACCTTGAACTCGAGATCATTTTGAGAAGCAGGGGTAAGACGGTGGCAGTTGAAGCTGAAAAGAAGGTAGGGCATGAAGTAGGGAATTGAAGAAACAGGGGATGCCCTATCTCATTTTGTACTTTATATTTTGATTACTATTGTTTATTAACAGTACCTTGTTGGATGACTGTATTAACCCTTCGGGGACTTATTTGCCACTTGACTTATCAATGTTTATCAGTATGTTGAACTTGTCCAACCAAATCCTGTGCTCTGTTATGCTAATTCTAAACTAAATTAATTGGACTAAGTAATAAGGGAAGGTGATGAATTAAAAGGAATCCCTCTAACCCGCCACCCGAAAGGGCGAGGCCGGTAGGGGTGTAACATTTTGGTATCAGAGTAGAGCCAGGTTTGGCCAATCCTGATAAACGACTCAATAAAGTGGTGTACTAATGAAGTTTTAGGTGTTTGAAGGAGAAGATGGACTGGAGGTTTGGATGTGTGTACCAAAGGAAGGGAGGACAAAGGAGCGGAGCTCAGGGACTGGCTCGGCATCAGGAAAAACCACTCCTTCTTGAGCTATTACCGAACGAGTTACCTAGGCCTATTGATGAACCATCAGTGCTCTTACCTCCACCTGTCTTCAACCCTAACCCAGTCAGGGAACCCAAACCTGTTCCAACTCCTCAATTAACACTACTACCTGTACCTCTTAAAGAAATAAAACAAGAACCCCCATCTCTTCCACCAACACCTGAATCCCCACAACGAATTGGATCACCACCTTTTCACAACCTATCACTTGACCCTGATTTAATTTATCGGCTATTCCCATTTCTAGCCATTAACCCTGAAGATGAGGCCATCCCCGCCGTACCTTTGACAATTGTACCTGTACCCCCAGTTGAGCCTGAACTGGAACCTGAACCTAAACCTGAGTCAGAGCTGGAACCCGAATGGGAACCAAAAAGGAGGAGGAAGAAGAAGAAGAAGATGATGAAGGAGATGACGTGTCGGTTATTTCTTCAATAGGAGACAATGGAGAGTTCCTGAATGGGGTAGATGAGTTTGGTAATCTGCCTTTCCCATGGGAGGTTGAGAAAGGACTGTTGATTATAGCTAGGGCAGAATACTACGTGGCAAGTACGAAGGGGGGACACCCCGATAACTCAATACCATCAGTATATGACCCAGATGCGAGACATTTATTATAATAGTAGAGACAACGGGATTGTTTATCCACTTGAATAATGGAAAAGGGCGCTTCTGTATTTTCTCCCAAGGACCCCAGAATTGGGTACAGCGGATCATTGAGATCATTGAGAGTAAGCAGCACTTCTACCTGGATATCGGGGCCTTCATCATTCTCGTGGAACTCCGTGTGTACCCTTACATGTAGAGTCACGCTAGCATATAGTAGCTAAGCCTATAAGTGTATGAAACATAAGGTATAGGAGGAGTAGGAGTAGTAGTAGTAGTAGTAGTAGTAGTAGAAAGGTTAAGGAAGGACTTGCGAGCCTCTCGAAATTTCTCTGGTCGCAATGACTCTAGCCGCGGGGGTCCATCCTAGAAGAGAAAGGGGCAATGGTTCGGCAACCATGGCAGAAGCAAGAGATTCGTCAAACCGGGGAATCAGGGGTATGATAGGCCAAGGGTGGCAGGAAAGTGCAACAAATGTGGGAAGACACAGCCCGGGGTTGACTGCAATGGACAAACCGTCTGTTTCAACTGCCATAAGCCTGGACACCTGAAATTGCACTGCCCACAATTGAAGCCAGAACTGAGACCCCAGAGCCAAGGCAGGGTCTTCGTGATGACCAGGGAGGAAGCTCAGAAATCCCCTGCAATGATTCAAGGTACGATTTTAATCTCTAGGCATCCATTGCATGCATTGTTTGATACTGGTGCAAGTCATTCATTCATCGCTTGCGACTGTGTGGCACGATTGAAAATAGATACCCATAAGTTGCCCTATGATTTACTTGTATCCATGCCCTTGGGGTTAAGGTTATGACCGCTAATGTATGTCTGAATTGCGTGGTGACGATGAACGGACATGAGTCGACGAATGACCTAATCTATTTGCCCTTGCGAGAGATCGATGTGATATTAGGCCTGGATTGGATAACAGCTAATAGTGTGATCTTGGACAACTGGAATAGAAGGATCATCTATCCAAAATCTTCGTGAAGGTCTAGTAAAGAAGTTTGACTTGGATTCCTTTCGGCTGAGGAAGTTAAGAAGTCGATCAAACAGGGTTGCCATGGGTATGTGGTGTTCTTCTCAGTGTAGGCGGAACACGAACTCTAACCAGATCAGATACCCGTCGTTAAAGAATTCCCTGACATGTTTCCTGATGACATCAGTGGGTTGCCACCAGAGAGAGAGGTCGAGTTCACAATTGAGTTGATGCCTGGCACTGGACCTATCTCGAAGGCACCGTATAGAATGGCACCCAACGAGATGGCGAAATTGAAGAAGCAAATAGAGGAGCTGCTTGAAAAGGATTTATCCGACCAAGCGTTTTGCCATGGGGAGCTCCAGTTCTTTTCGTAAAGAAGAAAGATGGAAGTCTGCGACTCTATATTGATTACCGAGAACTGAATAAGGTGACGGTAAAGAATAAGTATCCACTCCCCAGGATCGACGATCTTCTAGATCAACTATCTGGTTCCTGTGTATTTTCAAAGATTGATTTACGATCCGGATATCATCAGCTACAAGTTAGGGCTGAAGACATTCCGAAGACTGCAATCAGGACCAGATATGGGCATTATGAGTTTCTGGTAATGCCCCTTGGGTTGACAAATGCTCCTGCTGTCTTCATGGACTATATCAACCGGGTGTTTCACCCATACTTAAACCAGTTCGTGGTAGTGTTCATCGATGATATACTGATCTATTCGAAGAGTGAAGAGGAGCATGAGAACCATCTGCGATTGGTGTTGGAGACGCTAAGGGAAAAACAGCTCTATGCCAAGTTCAGCAAATGTGAATTTTGGCTCCTGGAGGTCAAATTCTTAGGTCATGTGATTTCCAAAGAAGGGGTTGCAGTAGACTTTAGTAAAGTGGAAGCAGTATTAGACTGGAAAAGACCAAAATCTATGTTCGAGGTTCTCAGTTTTCTGGGTCTTGCGAGGTATTACCGCCACTTTATATATAATTTTGCACGGATTGTGTCGCCATTGACAAAGCTCACCAAAAAGAGCTAGTCATTTGTATGGGATGCACAATGTGAGGAGAGCTTCCGAGAGCTGAAGGAGAGGCTTACGACGGCACCAGTGTTGATTATCCTAGATCCGAGTGAGACCTACACGGTCTACAGTGATGCGAGTTTGCAGGGATTGGGATGTGTCTTGATGCCGTAGGGCAGAGTTGTGGCCTATGCCTCTTGACAGCTGAAGCCTCACGAGTTGAATTACCCTACACATGACTTGGAGCTAGCAGCTATAGTTTTGCTTTGAAGATATGGCGGCACTATCTGTATGGTGCTAATGTTGAGCTGTACTGTGACCACAAGAGCCTAAAGTACTTGTTTGACCAGAAAGAGCTGAACATGAGGCAACGCAGATGGATGGAGCTGCACTGTAACCACAAGAGCCTAAAGTACTTGCTAAAATAAATGGTAGATGAAATGTCTGAACAGGTTAGCCTGATTCGGAAAAGGCTCCTGGCAGCGCAGAGTAGACAAAAGAGCTATGCAGATAAGAGGAGGAGACCTCTGGAATTCAAGGTGGGTGATCATGTATTTCTGAATGTATCTCCTGTTACTGGAATAGGCAGGGCGATAAAGCGGAGAAAACTAAGCCCTCGTTACATTGGTCCTTTTGAGATTCTAGCAAAACAAGGACCGGTGGCATATCAATTAGCGTTGCCACCAAACCTTAGCAGGTTGCATGATGTATTCCACGTCTCCCAATTAAAGAAGTATCAACTAGCCCTAGAGCATGTGTTAGAATATGAGGATGTGGATATCCAAGATAATCACACCTTCGTGGTGGAACCAGAGCAGATTGTTGGACACCAAGTAAAGCAACTCCGGCGGAAGAGTATTCCCTCTGTCAAGGTTGTTTGGAAAGGATTATCTCCAGGGGAAGCAACATGGGAGACAATCGAGGAAATGAAGAAGCGTTATCTAGATTTTATGGCTAGGAATATGATTGATGTATAGCTAAAATTTTGAGGACGAAATTTATTTTACGGGGGGAGAAATGTAACACCCCTACTTTTGTAATGCATGTATCAATGTAAGCCTGCTTAGTAATATGAAGCCTTGAGTTAATTTTGGAGTATTTATTTCCTATGATTTATGGCATAGAATTATTTCAAAGGCCCTAAGATGGAAAACAATGGTTAAGAGTAAGTAGCAAAGGCAATAAGACAAAATAAGAAGAAAACCCTGATTAACAGCAAGGTAACTTGTGCATAAAGAAACCCCGAAGGTATAAACCAGTATAGTAAAGAGGTGACCACAGGCATTGTGGGCCAAGGGTATGCGTGTTGAACCTAGAGAAAGAGTGGGAACATGTGTTTACACCCATTGCAGAAGAGAAAGTCAGTGGTGGTGGTGCTACGTCGGATACGTGGCATTTCCGTTGATGGTGAAAAGAAGGTAGGTCGTGAAGCAGGGAATTGAAGAAATAGGTGATGCCCTATCTCATTTTGTACTCTATATTTTGATTACTGTTGTTTATTAACAGTACCTTGTTGGATGACTGTATTAACCCTTCGAGAACTTATTTGCCACTTGACTTATCAATGTTTATCAGTATGTTGAACTTGTCCAACCAAATCCTGTGCTCTGTTGAGCTAACTCTGAACTAAATTAACTGGACTAAGTAATAAGGGAAGGTGATGAATTAAATGGAATCCCTCTAACCCGCTACCCGAAAGGGCGAAGCCGGTAAGGGTGTAACACAAAGACCATCCGGTTATTGGCACCAAATGGGTATTCTAGAACAAACGTGATGAGTTAGCAATCATTTTCCGGAACAAGGCAAGATTGGTTGCCAAAGGCTATTATCAAGAAGAAGGAATTGATTATGAAGAAACCTATGCTCCAGTGGCAAGATTGGAAGCCATAAGAGTTCTTCTAGCCTTTGCTTGTGTAAAAGGTTTTAAACTCTATCAAATGGATGTAAAAAGTGCTTTTCTAAATGGTTTTATACAAGAGGAAGTCTATGTAGAACAACCTCCCGATTTTGAAAATGAACATCATCCCAATCATGTTTATCGTCTCAAGAAAGCTCTTTATGGTCTTAAGCAAGCTCCTAGAGCTTGGTATGAGTGATTAAGCAAATTCCTTCTTGATCAAGGATTTATCAGAGGAAAAGTAGATACAACACTTTTTATAAAAACTAATAAACAAAATGAAATTTTAATTGTGCAAATATATGTTGATGATATAATTATTGGTGCTACTAATGATGCTTTGTGTGAAGAATTTGCTAAAAATATGCAGGGAGAGTTTGAGATGTCAATGATGGGAGAACTCAATTACTTTCTTGGTCTGCAAATCAAGCAAAAGAAAGATGGAATCTTCATCTCACAGACCAAGTATCTCAATGATCCGCTGAAAAAGTTTGGGATGGACCAATGCAAAGGAGCCGACACCCCAATGAGTACAACTACTTCATTGGATGCTGATGAGAAGGGAAAACACTTCAACATCACAAGATATAGAGGAATGATTGGATCATTACTTTATCTAACTGCAAGTCAGCCAGACATCCAATTTAGTGTGGGAATGTGTGCAAGGTTCCAGTTTGCCCCAAAGGAGTCTCATGCAGAGCATGTGAATAGGATCTTCAGATACCTTGTAGACATGAAGACACTGGGTTTGTGGTTTCCCAAAGGTCAACAAGAGCACTTGGTGGCATACTCAGATTCTGATCATGCTGGGTATAAGACAGATCGAAAGAGCACAAGTGGCCAATGTCAATTCTTTGGTGGCTCACTTGTGTCCTGGTTCAGCAAGAAACAAACCAGTGTGGCTGTGTCTTCAATAGAAGCTGAGTATGTAGCTGCCTCAAGTTGTTGTGCCCAAGTACTATGGCTCAAATAACAACTATACGACTTGGGAGTCAATTTGAAGGAGATCCCAATATTGTATGACAACACCAGCACAATAAGCTTGGCAAAGAATCCAGTTCAACATACTCGAACCAAGCATATTGATGTGAGGCATCATTTTATAAGGGATCATGTTCAGAGGAAGGATGTCAGAGTTATGTTCATCCCAACACATCTTCAACTTGCTGACATCTTCACAAAGCCATTAGCCAAGGAGCAATTCAATTTTATTATGAGAGAATTGGGAATGGTAAATCCCAATGAGCTGTAAGTAATTCTTGCTCAATGTTGGTTATGGTTTTGACGACTGAAAGTTACTAATTTAAGCATCAGAGTGTCTAGTTATGTTTTATGCAGGATATTTTTCAAATTCAGAGTTTTTGCTTATGAGAAGTGAAAACTTGAGTTTTGGTGTTGAAGTTCGGGGTCAGAGAAGAGTTGAGTTTTCTGGAGAAAATTGAAAACTCGAGTTTTGGATTGAAAACTCGAGTTTTGGATTGAAAACTCGAGTTTTGGAGAAACAGAGAGCAACCAAGTTTTGAAGAATGGTGAAAACTCGAGTTTTGGAGCAAAACTTGAGTTTTGGTCGCTGATGGTTAAAAGTTCACAGTACACTTTTGAAGTCCAGGTTAGTAACCATTCATCAAAACTCAAGTTTTGAATGAAAACTCGAGTTTTGGTCGCGCCTATATATATGTGTCACTGTTTAAGTTCTTCAAAACTCGACCTAAAACTCAAGTTACAAGTTAGGTTTTCATCTTTTCTCTCTCGTTTTCAATCCTCTCGACCCAAATTCACTCTCAAAACCTCCCATGGCTTCAAAATCAAACCCCCAAGAGATTCCTGACTCTGATTCGCATGAAGAGGGCACAAAATCTTGGTCTCCTCCTCCTCCACCTCAGCGGCCAGTGAGGATGAAGTCTATTCCAAACCGACTTCACCACGGTGTGGATCGATCAATTAGAGGGGTTCAAGGTCAAATCCCTGAAGCTCAATCGCCTAAACCAAGAGGAAAGGGCATTACAATCAATGAGCCATCTGGGTCACCTGCCAAGAAGAGGAAGGAAGCTGAGCCAAAGGGAAAGGGAAAGGAGAAGGTCGCTGAGCCCTCCAAGCCAGCAAGGAAGAAGAGAGCCTCGGTATCACAGTCTCAGCAAGCTTCAAAGGGCCAAGCTTCCTCCAAAGCTCCTTCAACTTCTCAGAATTAGCAAGGGGGTGAGACGTCTCCAGTCATGGAAAATGCAATTTCTGATATTTACCGCAGTCCATCGCCTCTCGAAGGTTTTACCATCTCAACTACTTCTCTTACTAAGAAAGAGAATGATAGGTTTAGGGAAGCTTACATAAATCGTGAATTCTGTCCCGTAGTAGTTGTATTTTTAGAAGAATTCAAGAAAGAATGTCATTTTGATTTATCACTGTGGCTGCAACAGTACGAGTCTTTTGTGTCTATATCTGCCCCCTACACACCTAACATTGTTCGCCTATTTTATTTCAATATGGAATCTGACAATCTACTGAGCCCAAGTGGTGAGCTGCTTGAAGAAAGAGTCACCATTGTGGTCAAAGGTGTCAAGCTTACATTGTTTGCTTCCATTTTAAATAAAATTCTAAAGATAGATAATCCACCTCCTATTCCAACCTTTTCTTACAGTAACCAAGAAATCTTCGAGACACTTAGGCCAAATGAACCCTTTCCTGATAGCCAGAGACTTTTACTTTCTTTTAATCGGGTTCCATGCCACCCGAGAATAGAGTGCTTTAGTATGTCTATTCTCAAAATTTCATACAAAAAGGTGGGAACTACACTCACTTTGCACAGAAAGACTACCCTTTATTCACTGCCTTTGTCAAGAAAGTTCCATTCAATCTTGGTGACTGGACCTTTCATGAGATGACAAAGTTCAAATTCGCCAGGAGAAAACTCTCTCACATCCCATTTCCCTCCTTGGTCTCTGTCATCTTGTTTTACCATAAGATTTGGTATGTAGGGACTGTTGACTC
Organism: Acacia crassicarpa; assembly: GCA_034222035.1. Taxonomy (NCBI): domain Eukaryota; kingdom Viridiplantae; phylum Streptophyta; class Magnoliopsida; order Fabales; family Fabaceae; genus Acacia; species Acacia crassicarpa. Next base: position 1,075,498 of record JAWXYG010000014.1, read on the forward strand.
TCTCGAGTATCCCCCTTTCTTTGGGCCAGCTTAGTTGAATTTAATGAAAATCACATTTGATGAAGAAGGGTCTGGGCAATCAAGAGCCCCCTCAAGATCTCAACCAAGGCCATCAAAGACTAGAGCTCACTCTCAGGCTCATGAGGCTCAATCTACACCTCCACCTCCTCAGACTTCATTGCCCACTGATCTTACTTCACAAATAAAGGAAATTGTGGATGCTGCACTGGCTGCCATGACCATTCGCATGGAGTTTGAGCTAGGCAAGATAAAGGCTGAGATGATTCACGGGACCAATGGGCTTATTGAAATACAAGATGCTATGAAGGAGCAATTAGAGATGATTTCTGGCCAATCAGCTGAAGTCAGGGAAAAGGCTGAAGAGATTGATGCTAAGCTTTCCACTCAGCTAGTCTCTCACATGGATCTCAGTGATAAAGTGGATAGGATTGTGAGGCACTTGAACATCGAACCTTCTTCACCTGTTGGCCCTGATGCTGGTCCCAGTACCTCTGGTCTTGCTTCTGGGTCTTCATCCCCATCTTTCACCTTTCCTAGTCCTAATCTTCCATCTTCCTCTCCAGCATCTACTTCCACTCCCTCAACTGTAATTCTCCCTTCACCCACTACTCCAGCCACAGTGATTCTGCCATCCCCTGACACTCCTGCTACTGAGGTTATCCATCATGATTCTCCTCCAGCAACACCCTTGGTTAACCTTAATTTTGAAGATGAAAAAGGGGGAGAGAAAAGCGAGAAGTAGAATTTGAGTTTCGGGACTTGTAGAGTTTTGGAACTTACAAGGACTTGTAGAGTTTTGGGACTTACAGTTTGTTACTTTTGAAGTTTGTTCATTTTGTATTTCAGTAACTTGTATCTCTTTTTGCTTTCATGTAATGAACCATTCTACTGATATACAATTTGTTTTAGGCTTTTGTTTCTTTTCTCTGAAATCTCTATGGTTATTTTGCAAAGTTGTATTTCAAAATACTCAAACTTCTTAACATGAAATTTTTAAAGACCATGTCAATTGCAAAGGTTAAAACTCTCTCAAATTCTTTAAGATGTTTGTTTACAAGTATTGTCATCATCAAAAAGAGGGAGAATGTTAGTTCTCTAAAGGTTTTAATGATCACCAACAATTGCAAACAATCCATGAAGTTTTGCTTTGAAAGATTAAAAAATGTGCCGTCAAAGCAAAACTGGAGTTTTGGTTACAAAACTCGAGTTTTGGCTTTACACAGAGAAGTCCAAGTTTTCTGCACATTTCAAAACCTCCAGTTTTCCAGCAAAACCTCCAATTTTCCAGCAATGTTTTCTGAAAAAAATGCTTTATACAGAGATTCTTCAATGTTTTCTGAAAAAAATGCAAAACTCAAGTTTTGCTATGAAAACTCGAGTTTTGGCCTTACAGAGAGTCTCCTAAGGTTTGAACTTAGAAAACCTCCAGTTTTGCCTAAAACCTCCAGTTTTGAGTTTTAACTTGAAAATTTCTAAGTTTTCACAAAAATGTGAAAACTCGAGTTTTGAATTTACAGAAGAAATACACATTTCTGCTAGATTTCAAAACCTCCAGTTTTGGTTTTGAACTAAATTCTCAAAGTTTTCACTAGTGAAGTGAAAACTCGAGTTTTGATTTTTTGATTTCAAAACTCGAGTTTTGCTCTGGCAGAGAGGTTACATATTTTCCTCATTTTCAAAACCTCCAGTTTTGATTTCAACCCAGTTTTCTCTAAGTTTTCACAACAAAGTGAAAACTCGAGTTTTGATTTCAAAACTCGAGTTTTGACCAGGCAGAGAGATTTCATGTTTTTCTCTGATTTTGAAAACTGCCAGTTTCATTCCAAAACCTCCAGTTTTGACTCGGCGCTATTTCTTCAAGTATTCATATTTAAATGAAAACTCGAGTTTTGAGTCCAAAACTCGAGTTTTGGCCAAGCAGAGAGCTTGATGTTTCACAGCATTTGAAAACTGCCAGTTTTGGAACAAAACCTCCAGTTTTGATGTTTTGGACTTAAAATCGATTTCAGTGTCAAAGTTCAAAACTCGAGTTTTGATGAGCAAAACTCGAGTTTTCATCGCGACTTCAGAATTTCAAATTTGACAAATTTGGAAAACCTTCTTGCTTGATCTTAATACTTCCTATCATTATTCTCTAATGTTCCTAGCTATGTTTAACCACTTTGTTAGTGAGTTTCAGATGAATTAGAGAATGTTTATTGAAGGTTTAAAGCAAAAGCAAAAAGTGATGTCAGCACATTAAATGCAAACCCAGAAAGTTGCAATCTTTTGGGTAATCCTTTTGCACACGTCTAGCAAATAATTAAAGAATGATTTCCACATCCAGCAACTGCCATTCCAACGGATCAATCTTAAGGAAGTCAACTCTGAACTTCCAAACAGCTGGATTAAGTGAAGAATAGAGAGAGAAGAAGACTAAACCACTCCCTAATCCTTGCTGAACGATTCCAACAGCTATGTTAGGGATTTCAACGGTCATTTAATGCACTCTGAGTATAAATAGAGTTGCATTCAAGTCTTCTCAACAACTACAACTGCTGAAAATGAAAATCATTCAAGTCTTCATTTATTTTCTCAAGTTTTCAACTGTATTGTATCTTTTGATACATTGTGCTTCAGTATTCATTATTATCCACTCTTAGAGAGAGTTTATCTTTGAAAATCATTTATTGTAAAGAATCACAAGTCAAGGGGACTTGGTGATTTGGGTGCATTGATTACAACTTGTAAGGGGGAGTGAGTTCTAGTGAGAGAAATACTCTTGAGTACAGAGTGTGTAATCTTTTGTGATAGTGAAAATCCCAGAGAGTCTGGGGACTGGACGTAGGTCAAGTGGTTAGAACCGAACCAGTATAAATCTCTATGTCTAGCTTTCTTTCCTCATACTCTGTTCATCTCTGTTTTTGCTGTTACAAAACAGAACAAGTTCCAGAAACTTTAAAAATCCCCAATTCACCCCCCTTAGTGATTTAGCTCCATTTACAAACTTTGATTTTGGTTATTTTTTGCATGAAGGAGAATAAGGCATATGGAAAATATAGGTATAATGTTATGAAGTTTTCTAGAGAATTGCAAATAATATTCAAGGATGTTCTGGAAACAGGAGAGAAAATGTTCTGTCCATTGTCAACTCAATGGATGTCCCTTGGTGATGATGAAGATGATGTGTATCGATTGAATATGGACCTAAAAGAAGGCTCAAGTGATAGTGATAAACACTTCCATTTTGAGATATATAGGTTAGGAGTTCAATTGATTCTAGCCACAAAGCTTAGAAAATCTTGATCCTTCCTTAATTTCATGGCTACTCAATGTGGGAAGTACTACTATATTAAAAAGAGTCAAGACAAGTAGCTCAGAAACTCTCATATTGAAGAGTCTAGGATTGATCACAATGTTAAATTTCAGAGCTTTTAATTTGGTGCCACTTGCTCAATACAAAATTAGGAGATGAACTTTTGATTAGAGCAATAACGGATTTTCCAAAAAAAAATAAAAAATGCAATTTAATATTTCACCTTAAATGCTTTATCGCATCATGACTTCACAAATGTTGTAGGTGTTCACTTGTTCATGTGTGACTCTTGGTACAATTGAAATAGTTTATTCATCACATTTCTATTGATATTTTCGAAGTAACTTCCAAAAATATGGTTACTTCCAAAAAAAGGAGGTATTTGTTTAGGGATACATATCTCCTAAAGTCACTTAAAAAAAGATCAATAGAGTGGGAACCTTCAATCAGAGCAATAATGGGTTTTCTAAAAAAACATAACTTCACAAAAGAAATTTAAGGTTACCTTGGATGCTTTATTGCGTTATGACTTCACAAAGGTAGTAAGAATCAAACGGAGTATGTGAGTTTAAATAGTAGACAACATATATTATAATAGGTTATGACTTATGAACGTTTGATTATGTTAAAAACGGTTATGAAAGTGTTAGATAATGTCTTTGTTGATATTAGAGATTAGAAGACGAATCTTCTTTTAGTGTGACATGACGATTGTTTTGAAGGAACCATCCTTTCAATCACCACATAAACGACGATTATTAACTATAGCTGTTGTTGTTGTTGTTGTTGTTGTTGTTGTTGTTGTTATTTTGTGAATTTGGCCTCACGATAAATGACGATGCACATAATTGACCATTACTTTTACGCGTGATTTATTCTTGTGTGACCTCCATCTCAACATACATGATAGGGAAAAATTATAGCATAGGTCTTCACAAGTGGATGGGCTGTATCAAGTAATAAATTGGTGAGAAAAATATCGTTCTCATGAGGACTTGGTACTAATAATTCAATTGAGCAATGATTTTACACTTTCAATTAAGTTGAGCCACCCAATTTGACTTTACATAAGTGAAAAGAAGTTGAAATCAAATCAAAATAAATAAACTACCACAATTATTAAATGAGCCACCCACAATTACAAATCCCTTATTAACTTTATAAACATTGATTTCACTAATTTATTAGCCATAACGGTAATTTTGCTAATATCGAGTATAAATAGCTATAAGTTCCTGTTAGTTCACTCACAATCCTCTTTCAAGTATAAATTGTTATGTCTAATATAATTACTCAAGAGACAAGATAACTTGAACACATTCTTCAACAATTATTTGGGGCCATTACGTCTATGTGTATCCTAATTGGCAATTAAATAGTAATCTAAACCCATGTTACTTAATCTCATAGGCTAATTAAAATTTCCTTTGTCAAGGTATATACTAACTCTCAAATTCATATTCAATGATAACCAGTAGCTAAATAGATAAAGCAAAATAAGATTGAGTAACCAAAATTGATATTAATTATAACTAAATAGTGAAAACAAAGTCTTATCCGTCAATAAGTTCATAGCTCCTCGAATGACAAACCAACTAAATATAACTAAAAGAAACAACAACACATTCATAATCCAAAATCTTAGAGAAAACAGAAAAGGAAAAGGAATAAAGCATTAATTCATAGCCTCATCTTCAAGCTCCAACTACTCCTCTGTTTAATTAGCTACTCGGGTCTCTTCTCTTCTCCACGGTCCTTTCATCCTCTCATAATGAAGAAGAAGAATTAAACTTGAACTCTCTTCTCTCGTTGTTTTTTTTTTTTTTTGTGATTCAAGACGGTGATGAAGATTATGTAAGTACTGTCCTCCAATTCTCGCCTTTGCTTCTGTTTATATAATTCGTGGATGCTTCCTTTTAGACATTAAGCCTCACTCTGTTTCTAATTTAGTGGCTAAAAATACCATGTCATTCTCCTTTTATTTCCAAAACCGCGTTGCCTTTTTTTATTCTAATCAATTGCGGTTTTTTTCCCCGTCTTCTCCCTATTCCTTCTTGATGCAAAAAGGTGCTACCTCTAGCAATGTCAATAAAAGGAAATATAATAATAATAATAATAATAATAATAATAAAATGGAAGTGAATCTTTTTTTTTTTAATCTTTTCTTTTTCTTTTCAGAAAACTTTGTGTTTGTTGTTATATAAAATGGAACTGAATCTTTTTTCTTTTCTTTTATTTTTCTTTTGATATATTTTTCTATTGGTGTTGTTGCTATAGTTGTTGTTGTTGATGCTGCTATTGTTGTTGTTACTACTGGTATTGTTGTTGTTGCTATTACTGCTTGTTGTTGTTGTTGTTGTTGCTGTTGTTGTGACTATTTTTGTTGTTGTTGTTGTTAGGGTGAAGGTGCAGATTTGCCAACCAACTTTTACCCGAAGAGAGTCTGACACAAATAACTATTGAGGGGACCAAAATTGCCAATCAACAATTAAAACCCTGTATAAAAATATCTTTAAAATACACTCGGTTTGGCTTAATATTTGGAGGGATCAAATTGCAGTTACTAATAATGAACAAACCCTGTATTACTACTACTGATAGGAGTAAACATATGCCTGCATATTTGTTAGTTCTCTATGGGTTTTGATGATGACTGACAATTAAAAACCCAAAGTGAAGTTTTGTCTTGGTAAGTTGAAAAACTTACTATCAAGACAAAACTCGAGTTTTGTTTTCAAAACTCGAGTTTTGGGATTGACAAAGAATTGCTCTTTTTCATAAAAATGGCAAAACTCAAGTTTCCATGAGGAAACTCGAGTTTTGGACCTTACAAAGAGCACTTGTTTTTCACCTTAAGACAAAACTCGAGTTTCAGTTTGAAAACTCGAGTTTTGGTCTATACAGAGACTACATGTTGTTTTCTGAGAAAGGCAAAACTCGAGTCTTGATTTTGAAACTCGAGTTTTGGTCATACAGAGAGTTTTCAAATTTTAAATCCAGTTTTGCACCAAGAACCTACAACTTCAACTTGTTTTAAGATTCTCTAAGTTAAGAGAAAACTCGAGTTTTTATTTCAAAACTCGAGTTTTGGCTTGATAAAGAACTCTCAACGTTTTACACAGATTTTAAAAACTGGAGAGTGAACTGGCTTAGAATTTTCAAAGTTTTCATTTAAAAATGAAAACTCGAGTTTCTCTTTGAAAACTCGAGTTTCAGCCAGTCAGAGAAGTTTCAAAGTTTTCAACGTTTTCATACTTGAAATGAAAGCTTAAGTTTTAATTTCAAAATTCGAGTTTTGGCCAGGCAGAGAGGTCTGAACTTTTCGTAGTTTTCATATTCAAATGAAAACTCGAGTTTTGGTTTAGAAACTTGAGTTTTGATCAAACCAAGAGCCCTGGAACTTTTCTCAACGTTTTCACATTGAAGTGAAAACTCGAGTTTCACTTTAGAACCTCGAGTTTTGATCAAATAGAGAGCTTAAGATTTTTCAACACCTTGAAAACTCAAGTTTCGTTTTAACAACTCAAATTTTGATGTTTTGGACTTCCACGTGCTATTTTCATTAAAAGTCCAAAACTCGAGTTTTGGTTTGGAAACTCGAGTTTTGAGTTTCACTTAAACTCTGGTCCAAAAGCTCAAAACACAACTTTGCTCTCTGGAAGAATAAAACTCGAGTTTAGAGTTTGAAACTCGAGTTTGAACTTAAGTGCACAGTTGAAAACTAGAGTTTTATTGAACAAACTCGAGTTTCCGTTACTGATTCTGAAATTTGAAATTAACGATTTTGTGAAACCTTGTTATTTGATCTCAATACTTTCCAGTATTAATCTTCTATATTCCCATCTATGTTTAACCACTTTGTTAGTGAGTTTCAGATGATGTAGAAGATGTTTATTGAAGGTTTAAGCAAAAGCAAAAGGTGATGTCAGAACATTAAATGCTAAGCCCAGAAAGTTGCACATTTCTGGCTAATCCATCTGCACACGCCTACAAAGAATTAAAGAATGATTTCTACTTCCAGCAGCAACTACTCCAACGGATTTATTTGCAGAAAGTCAACTCTGAAACTTTGCCTAGCTGAATTAAGTGGAAATTAGAGAGAGAAGGTGTCTAAACCACTTCCTAACCTTGGCACAACTTCTCCAACGGATCTATTGGGAAAGCAACGGTCATTTAATGATCTCTGAGTATAAATAGAAGAGCATTCAAGTCTTTCCAACAACCACAACCACTGAAAACGAATTGCATTCAAGAGTTCATTTATTTTCATCAGTTTTCACTTGTATAGTATCTTCTGATACAAAGATCTTCAGTGATTATCAATATCTGCTCTTAGAGAGAGTTTATTTCTGATTATCATTTATTGTAAAGAATCACAAGTCAAGGGAACTTGGTGATTTGGGTGTTCATTGATTACAACTTGTAAGGGGGAGTGAGTTCTAGTAAGAGAATCACTTCTTGAGTACAGAGTGTGTAATCTTTGAGTTAGTGGAAAATCCCAAAGAGTCTGGGGACTGGATGTAGGTCAGTTTGTTAGGACCGAACCAGTATAAATCCTTGTGTCTTGCTATTCTTCTTCTTGCTCTGTTTTGCCCTATTTTTACTACCTTAAAACAAAACAAGTTCATAAAATTTTTAAATACCCAATTCACCCCCCTCTTGGGTATTAGGCTCCATTTTTCAATATTTCCATCACAAAATATTATGAGAAATTAAAAAACATAATAAAATTAAATGTTGAGAACAAAATAGTTATAAGAACCCAATTTTATATGTGGTGCACGCATTTAAGGTAGGTATATGTACACATACATCACCATTGTATGCTTATTTTTTAATTTAAATGAGATAGATTCCCTGGTGCAATTTTTCTCTTGAAGTATTGATTTTTTTCAAAAGAAATTTTGCTCGATGAAGTATTGTTCTAAAGGCAACTTTAGCATTGTCATTAACTCTGAAAAAATCTAGCACCATAAAGTATTTTTCAGTAGCAACTTTAAGGTGCCAAAAAACAAAAATTCAAAATTCTGGACGCACTAAAAAAATATATTTCAAGATAATGGATGAACTTAAGATATTGAACACATGAGAAAATAATTCAGAATGCTAGAATGACCTCAAAAATTTTTATCATATATAATGCAATGGTACAAACTTGTAGTGATTGATTCTGTTCTGGTATAGAACACAGATGTCTAACCTCAATAGACTAGTGAATGGTTTATATTGGATCAAATGACTCCTCAGAGATGTCTATTGATTAAACACCAAAGAGAGGAAGATTACTCAATGCTATCTATGAGGAAGATAACAGAGAGTGTTCGGTGATCATTGTGCTACACAGGTATGGCGTTTCACCAGAGGGTAAAGTGTGTGCGCAGTGAGATTGAATGAAAGTAATTGAATTGAGAATGGAGACTATACACCTGGTGGGTAATCTCCTATTTATAGAGATTACCTAGGGTTTCATTCTATTGGCTGTGTGCACCGCACATCCTTGCTCCACTATTGTTCAAGCCTGCTCCACTACCTATACCTTCCATGGTTATAGGCATGATTATAGGGCAATTAGTGTTTTACCTGATTATGGAGGGATTCTGCTATAAAGAGTCCTTATTGGGCCACATATTTGCCAGGCTCATTATATGAGTCCACAACAATTGCCCCCAAGCTCAGTATTTCAAGTCTCTGATCTGCCGAGATTAATCAACTACCCAACCCAGACTTTGTGTATTCAAGTTTTTCGGCTTGACTCTTATGGTCTCTATCTAGATGCTTGTTGAGTTTCGTTGTACTCCACGAACTCCAAAGTTCTCTTGCGATTTGCCCCCAAATATGCTTGCCGAGATTAATGGACGACTTAATCCAACTTTTATACCTGAGTTATTTAATATACTCTCCGAGTTTGCTTTCCACAATCATTTGCTTTCATGATGACCGAGATTATATTTGCAATTTTTAACCTGTATTACCAAATTTTGATCTTGGATCGATAGGCTCTGCCTGTATATCTATGGAACAGATATCCAGGAGAGCGTGAGATCACTGTGCACAAACTAGGCTCTAGCCAAAGGGGGTGGTGTGCGTGCACAGTATGACGGAATGTAAATAGCTCAAAGTTTAGAACATGTGCACCTTAGGATTTGGCCTCTGTATTTATAGAGTATACCTCAGGTTGGATATTGTGGGCCCTGTAATCTAAGGCCCCAACATCGAAACTACCAAATATAGATTTAGATATACGTGGATTGTCTCACCGAGATAGAATCTCCCTAAATTATAGGTAGATCCTGATATGGAATATATCTATTCCTTGTCGGACCGTCCAGGCATTAGGCTTAATGTAGGTCCGTAAGAGTATGGCCAAAATTAGGATGAGATATTGGTTCTAAATAAGACATATTTACCATAATTATTAATATTTTCCAACTTAATTAATCAAAAGTATGAAAGATGAAGAGAATCAAGAAAGATGATTAGTTTTTCTTTTTAAACGAACATATCATATTAACTGTTTTAATTAAATTCTTTAGTCTAATAATCAAATGATGTAAATAGGTCCTACATTAATAGACATGAGGGAGTCATTCTTTGAATCAAGTTGCATCAGACCACTGTCCTTTCATTCTCTCTCTGGGTGGGTTATCATTCTTGCTAGGCAAAAATACAACAGGAATACCTTTTGTCATGGCAACAAATCTTTGAAGGGAGTCCCTCCCTCTACATGAATTCAGTTAGCCTCGTCTTGAGTCCAATTCGACTTCCTTTTTACATTCATTGTTTAAGAGTAGCTTTGAGTTGGATTCATCCATGGAGGTTAACGAAGTTATACATAATACATAGTTCTAAATATAATACCTAGTTAATTTTTTTAACGAATTGAAGAAAGTCAAATAAGTTACTTAATTATATCATATATTGTGTATGATTAGATTATATATCAGTTTATAAATAAAATAAATTAATTTGAAGAAAAAACAATAAATATAAGGGTTAAGGTGCAAAAATACCAACAATTTATACCAAAAGTATCCTTTCATTCAAAAAACAAGTACCCACAAACATTCAAAATCAAAGTCAAATTAACATCTCCATTACTTTTGGTAGTGGGGCCCATGCTATTTTTCTGAAAGTACCAAAATCCCCCTACTCAAAAATGGAAAAAGTACAAAAATACTAATAACTTTTACTTAAAAATGTGTCAAACACCATATGTATTTTATATATATATATATATATATATATATATATATATATATATATATATACCTTTTACTTAAAATGCGTCAAACACTATATTTATTATATATATATATATATATATAGAAAAAAGTTTATGTGAGTTAGATCTCAGAAGCTTACTAGGGCCAATGCATACATGAAAGAGATTTGCTATGTCTCCCAAAATAACCAAATTCGAAAATGATTTGCTGAAATAGGGAACCTGAGTCATTTCCCCAACGAACTTACAACGGGTTTGATTGGCAGCAACAGCGAAACAGAACAGTAACAATGGGGGGTTTTGGTTCGACCAGAATAAAAACAAAATAAATAGAAACAAAACGAAACAAGTAGAAACAAAATGGATTAAACAGAAACAAATTAAAATCGATCAACCCAACATTCAGATTCCATAAAACTTCCATCATTGAACGAAATATGAACGAACTCGGGTTTGGTTCTGGACAAACCGAAATATCTGCGTTCGTCCAGAAAATCCCTCGACTAGACGATCGCCTAGCATTTGTCCGAACAGTTGCGTCTCACTGTGTGATCGCACAGCAACACTGAAACCTAGTTCGAACTCAGTCCTTGGGATAAACCAAACCGAATATTAAATCTAGCATTCAAACTATTTCCAGAAATCGAATCTGATAAGATGAAAACAAAAACGAGTAAAGTTATGGATTAAGCACAAGCTCTTTGGATGAATTATGGAATCCTCAATGTTGGGTTAATCACAGAAGTTTAGCTGAGCATGGCTGGAAAAAATGAAGAACAGATGAAGAACGCAAAGAACATTGCAAAGAAATTGAAACTTCTATGTTTAATCCAAAAAATGTCAAAAATGTGAATAACAAAAGTGTTGTAGCCACCATCTGACTTAAAGTTAACCTAAAATAGAAATGGGCTCCAATGGTTCAGCCCAAAATAGAAATAAAATAAAAGTGGGCTTTAATTACAAAAGTAGAGCCCAAATAAAGTCAAGAAATATACATCTAACTTTAGCTCCAAAATCAACCGCCTTCTTGTCTGAATTTGCCTTTCATGTCTTCATAACAATTGTAGCTCTCTGAATCATCTGAAATATGAAACAAAAATGAGGCAAATCTGATGTCTAGTTCAAGAGTTATGGTAAAAATAGTGAAGCAATGTAAAATTGGAATTTTATTATTAAAAATAGCTATAATATAATCGAAGGCCTAAAGTCCAAATAAATATAAAAGTCATTATTTATTAACTAAAAAATCCTAAATTATTAATCAAGAGATAAAAGGAAGTGTATAAAATATTCAATTATCAATACCTTGGGGTTCAAAGAGCACTTATAAAAGTGCTTACAGAGTGCCCACAAACACCATATGTTTTTCAAAAGGGCAAAAATAACCACAAATATTTAAAATGGACATGAAAGTACCAAAATGCCCCCAACTTATGAAAAAACTTATTTATCTAACTATTCAAATTTTATGCGATTGTTATAAACATAATGTGAAATTTTATACATCAACTTAAAATTCACAAGCAAATTATTATTATCTACTCACATACTCCTATTTATAAGTCACTTGTAACATGTTTTATCAAAACTAAGAAAAATCTTAAACTTTGTTAATTCTATCTTTTAACTTAATAACTTTCTAATTTTATCCCTAATTAATATACAATCAACCCACCCCTCATCCTTGGGTTCAACTGGCGTGGGGGTCGGACTTCCTCACCTTAAGGGAGGGGGTTTGATCCCTGCGTTGGTCAAGGTGCTAAAGGAGGCATCCTAGGGGTCTAGGAAGCAGTGGTAACGCTGGTAGAGTTGGAGGCATGTGCTCTCTCTGGCCAGTATCCCCTGTGGAATTGGATTGTGGGTGAGCTGATAATTGAATATTTTACACACTTCTTTTTATCTCTTGAATAATAATTTAGGACTATTTAGTTAATAAATAATGGCTTTTATACTTATTTGGGCTTTGGGCCTTTGTTTGTATTTTAGTCATTTTTAATAGTAAAATTCCAGTTTTACATTGCTTCGCTATTTTTACCATAACTCTTGAACGAGACATCAGATTTGCCTCATTTTTGTCTCATATTTCAAATGATTCAGAGAGCTACAATTGCTATGAAGACATGAAGGGCAAATTCGGACAAGAGGGCGGTCGATTTTGGAGCCAAAGTCGATGCTTATTTCTGGATTTTATTTGAGCTCGAATTTTGTAATTAAAGCCCATTTTCCATTTTAGGTTTTATTTAGGTCAGATGGCAGCCACAAACATTCAGCCATTCACGTTTTTTGTTATTTTGTGGATCAAAAGAGGAGTTTCCAAATTCTCTCAAATATTGTTGGGATTCGTACACGCAGCGGATTAAAAAATTTCTTACGAATCCTTCCGAAGGATCACTCAACGACGTTTAAATCAGAGTTAGGGAAACCGAATCATACCTTGTGTTGAACTATTCCACGTTCCGTTCCTTTGATCCGGTGGGCTACCTTCTCGAACAACACGTCCGCGTCTCGTTTCTTTGATCAGGTGGGCGATCAACACGTCCGCGTCTTGTTCTTTCGATCAGCAGAAGTCGACTCTTGGATCGGCTTCCTCTACTGGTATCCACACGAACAATCCCCAAAACACAGTTGCGGCAGCGTGCTAGCGCTTCTTGTGCGTCTCTCTCTCTCAAGTTGCTCTAGGGTTTCTCGCGGCTTTTCTGTATACGCTCGACTGAAAATCCCGTAGGTTTTTCTAAACCCGATAAGCGTATTATATAACCAAAATTAATCCTTTATTAATTTTGGAAATTCGGATTTTGAATCTGGTCAACATATCAATCACATCTATCTCATAAATGTAATTGAATATATTAAAAGCCAGATTTGGAAATTCGAATTTTTAAATTTAAATCAAATCTAAATTTAAAGCCTTTTGATTTAATTTATCATCATAAATTAAATCCGAGATATGATATCTATCTATTTAATTAAATCTGAGATACCATATCTCAATTTAATATTAAACAGATATACGATATCTTTATTCGAAATTAAATGAGATACAATATCTCTATTTGTTTCAGATATTTAATTTATCAAATAAATTAAATACTAAACAAATATCATATATAATATTATAATATCAATTTATAATATATATATTAATTTCGAATTATATATATATATATATATATATATATATATATATATAAATCCTAGATCAAATTTAGTATTCATTTAATCTCAGATTAATCTGAGATTCAATGAACCTGGACACCTTCACCCGTGTTGGATTATTCTTGTGTGCGACCCTGCAGGCCCATATGAGATTGGCAGTGGGCCAACACTGTATCAGCCCACAAGTCGCAAGCGGCCTCTAGCAAGACATTGCGACTACCCAATTCACATAGGGATCGATGACACGATACTACCTATCGTACAACCATGTCACGTCCCTTTTGTCACGCGATAATTCGGTCAAGGATGAGGCATGGATAATGTCAACTTCCTTTTCTTGACCAATGCTTTCTCGATTCTCGAGTAGTCTAATAAGTGAAATGGAAACTCCTTTCCATCACAGTATGGCCATACATTTCTTAGACTCACTCATCGAGGGGCCCAGCATTATCTCTCTACATATGTGAGGGACAAATCCCATCTTGACCACTCACATTCCTCCGCATGAAAACCACTGATCCTGGTCCTAGCCTTTATCATCACCCGGTCAAAGGTGACTTTTGACTAGGTCAAAGACCAGTACTCATCATGTAAGAATCTATGATGGTCTCAGGTCATAGGGCGTCGTGACGCGGTTATACATGAGATAAGCTTATGACTTAATCCATGCAGCTTTCTCATAGTGGGTCGGTCCAGCACCTTGTACTCTTACAAGTGCCCATGACTTTGATTCGTATCTCCATACCTCATCAAAGTCATACTGATCTTATTTCATCTTCACTCCCGTGTAGATGACCGACCAGGGACTTTTAGGATAATCTATGAGATTATCCAGGGATGCAGTTATCAATATGAACATGCAAACGAAAATGATAACAAAAGAGAATACTTTAAATAACTTAAATATCCAAAGTACAATGAATTGCCCCTAGGGCATAATTTCCAACAAATATTCTTCGTGTTCTTCGTCTGTTCTTCGTTTTTCCTAGCCATGTTCGGCTAAACGTCTGTGATTAACCCAATGATGAGGATTCCATGGTTCGTCCAGAGAACTCGTGCTTAATCGATAACGTTACTCGTTTCTGTTTTCATCTTATCGGATTCAATTTCTAAAAATAGTTCGAATATTAGATTTAATATTCGGTTTGGTTCGTCCCAAGGACTGAGGAACTAGGTTTAAAGTTTTACTGTGCGATTGCATAGTGGGACACCACTGTTCGGACATATTCTAGGCGATCGTCTAGTCGAGGGATTTTCTGGATGAGCACAGAGATTTCAGTTCATCCAGAACCAAACGCGAGTTCGTTCATATTTCGTTCAATGATGGAAGTCTCTGGAATCTGAATGTTGGGTTGATCGTTTTTAATCTGTTTCTGTTTAATCCATTCTGTTTCTGCATTTCGTTCTGTTCCTGTTTAATTGCGTTTTTAATCTATTCGAATCAACAAAACCCCCATTTTTACTTTTTCTGTCTCGCTGTTGCTGTCAATCAAACCCGCTGCAAATTCATCGGGGAAACGACCCAGGTTTCCTATTTCTGCAAAATCGTTTTTGAACTTGGTTAGTTTGGGAGATACGGCAAATCTCTATCATGAGCTCAACCCTTTCCTAAAATTTTCATATAAAAAATATATATATATACACACACAATCAACCCCAAATAATTGGGTGTGATAATTGAGCAATTGGACGTGATAATGTATGTTATGTCAAATGGAGTACATGCTATTAAATTTTCTATTAATTTTCTATTTCGATTTTTACTAGATTTTCTTAAGAAATTAACTTACAACTAACGGACTTAAATTTTCTATTTCATTTTTTTATAAAATTTTCAAGAATTAAATTTAAGGTGAAAAATAAAATCCATAAGACAATAATTATGGAGAAACATATTTTTGCATGTCAATAAGAAATTAAAGTGGCCTTGATATAAAATTGACTTAGTTAAAAAATGAATTAAATTATTAAATTAAGCCAAATTCAAAATCCTTATACCAAACAATAGAGAAACAAAAAAACTAGGTATAAGCTCCAAATTTTACTAGAGTACCTAACAAATACATATAAATAACTTTCATAAAATATATTTACTGTGTGTGTATAATTTTACTTGGGGTATTTTGGTACTTTCATGTTTATTTTAAATGTTATGGATACTTTTTCGCCTTTAACATTTTTGAGCCAGGGGCGTTTTGGTATTTTTAGGAAAAATAGTGTGGGCCCCACAAAAAAAAAGTAATGGATCTTAGCTCATTTTAACAAGCATGTAATTTTGCTCCAATTCTGAATGTTTGTGGGTACTTTTGCACTCAAGAAGAGTTTATGGTGTTGGGGTGCACTTTTGATATAAGTTAGTAGGTATTTTTGCACCTTAACCCTAAATATAAAAGACTCATCGGATCTTATTTATAAGGTACTTCTAACATTTTTCATACAGACAAAAAAGGTAAACTTCTTTAATTCTACCATAAAACTTAACAATTTTTAACTTTACCCTTATTTAATATACATTATACCTCATGAAAACAAAGTCAACACGATAATAAATGAAGGATAAGATTGTGTATTCATATAAAAAGTTGGCTCAAGTATACTTTTAGTCCTTTAAATTTACATGAGGTATACATTTGGTCCCTTAACTTTAAAAAGTATACTTTTAGTCCAATAATTCTAACATCGTTAATTTTACTAACGGAAAATACAAACTTAAGTGATGACTTTGTAATTAAATGTTATTAGACTTAAATTTAAAATATGAGTAAATTGAAGAATATATAAAATTTATGTAATTAAATATTATTAATCATCACTTGAGTTCGCTTCGTCAATGTTTTCTGTTAGCAATATTAACGGTGTTAGAATTTTAGGACCAAAAGTATACTTTATAAAGTTAAAGAACCAAAAGTATACCTTATGTAAAACTTAAAGGACTAAAAGTATACTTTAGCCAAAAAAATTTCTCTCTCTACCTTATAAATAGGACAATTTTTTCCCCTCTTTTTGTCTTATATATAGAACTAGATGAGTACTTTAAATAAATTTAATTATATGCTTAACCTTCCAAAAAATTAACTAGGTCTTATATCTATAATATTAAATAACATTATTTGTGTCCTTCCTAACTCTCCCATTCTCCGATCTTTGCCTCAAGACATAGTTTGACAGGACATCCTTTTTATGTTAATAGTCTTTTGTCCTAGTTTCAATTAGGACTAGTAATTTTATATATCAAAAAAAAAAATTAGGACTAGTAATTTTAGTTTTTCTTCTATGTTGTATTGTTGTCCTTGAACTTGGTTCAGTATTATGAACTAATCTCTTCATCTTAATAATATTTCACTTTTTACCAAAAATAAAAAATGAATAACACCTTCCCCAGGAAAAGCACTAGTTAAATGGAAAGTAGTTGTTCATCTGAATCCAACTACCAGATTCTACTTGGTTTTGTAAAGACTTGTACAGGAAATAAGATTCCCATTCTCTCACTAAATGGAATCTCCTTGGCAAAAATTGGGTTAAGTAGCAAATTTACCCCGAAAGTATACCCTCAATAGCAATTTTGCCCTGGAAGTTTTCTTTGGAGTAATGTTGCCCCGGATTTTTTTTTTTTTGGAGCAATATTGCCCCTCCGTTAACAATCCTAACGGTCAACCGTTAATTGACCGTTGACTGTTAGTTGACCATTAACAGAGGGGCAAAATAGCTTTGAAAAAAAACTTCCGGAGCAACATTGCTCCAAAAAAAATTTATAGGGAAAAATTGCTCATGAGGGTATATTTCTGAGGCAAAATTGCTACGTAACCCAAGTATATTTAATATTTAATTTTGCAATAATGACTCATTAATGAAAATGCAACTCTTTTTATCTCTGCCTTCGCTAATGTATGCAATTTGACCTGTTTAAAGTATGTCTATTTTTGGCCTTTTTGAAGTAGACCTGTTTTGCAGTGAGGCCTGTGGCTTGTTAGCCTAATTATAAAATTTTTAAAAATATAGGCTGCCTTAACAAGGTGTAGGCTAGGTTCAGGCTGAAAAAATAGCCTCTAACAGGCCACAGATCAGGCTCAAGCCACTTTGTTGCCAAACAAGTCTTACTTGTTAAGGGTGAAACCTGGGCTGACCTGTTTTTATTCCTAGATATTATATAAATAAGAATTAAAAATATATAATATCATAAATAACAGTTTTAACATTTTTTTGGGTTAAGTAGCAATTTTGCTCAGAAGTTTTTTTTTTTTTTTTTGAGCAATGTTGCTCCGGAATTTTTTTTTTGTAGAGTAATGTTGCCTCTCCGTTAACGGTCAACTAATGGTCAACAGTTGACCATTAACGGAGGGGCAATATTGCTCCAAAAAAAAAAATTCCAGGACAACATTGCTCCAAAGAAAACTTTCAGGGCAAAATTGCTCCTCAGGGTATACTTCCAGGACAAAATTGCTATTTAACCCGGCAAAAATTTAATACTACAAAACTCTTTCTAGATAAGATGAATCGTTCTTCTTATAAGTCATTTGATAGTATATTAATTACATTTTTTTTTTGTTAAAGTATATCTTTAATCCTTGAAATTATATTGAGTTTAAGTTTTAAAAAAATGATTTTTCAGTCACCCAATGTTAACACAGTTAATCTTATTAATGGAAAATTCTTATCGAATTTAAATAGTGACTCTATATTTAAATACAAACAAACCTTGGCAACAAAACATTATTAAAATTTAATCAATTAGGGTTTAGGGTTTGTTAAGTACAAGGGGAGTGGATTGAAGGGAAAATGCTAAACAGGGCATGATTAAATTTTAAATTATCTATTTCTGGGCAGGAAAAAAAATAATTTATCTATTTAATTCTTTAAAGCCCCAAACTATATATTCAGCCTATTAAGGGTTGACTTCGAATACAACATACGAAATGTAAATAATTCAGTTGTTCACTTCATAATTTCAAAGTTAGTCTCCATTATTTATTCTCGAGAACGGTAATTCCCATCTTCCAAAGTATGTTTTATTCATATAGCACCGAAATTTATAATGCTCATTCTTAGAAGCCAAATATATTAGCTTTCGAATCTAGTCAAGAAATTAATAGTAAAACATTTGATATAAAATGAAAAATTCAACTTTTGACGTCTTCTAACCTCAAAACATTCAACTTTTGACGACTTCTAACCTGAAAACATTCAACTTTTGACGGCTTCTAACCTTAAAACACGAGAAATCAAGCCTCTGTACACTCACACAAACACAGATAAGAAGATCACCGGATATGAGTATTATCCAAAGTTATTAAATCCTGACCCATTATTGAACCAGTTTGGGTAGTAGGTTAAAGATCAGGAGGTCATATCAGAATCAAACCAGAACTAATATGAGATCAAACTGGTAAGGAAGTGAATTTGAATGAAAATATTTCTTGGAATAGTTTTGGAATTTGAAAATTTTTGAAGGTCAATTGTAATATATATAAGTTATTCTTTTTGAATTAGAAAGTAAACATCACAAGCTTTCCATAAAGCATTAATTTATAGTTTTTAAAAATATATAAAATTAAATATGACTTTTTGACGCCGTGGAATTCTTAATAACAAGTGAACCATTTAAACCGGTCGAACTAGACCAATTTGATGACTGATTCATGAGTTTGTGGTTGAACCGATCAATCCTGTCCGGTATTAATTACCATGTTATTATAAAGTTTCTAGCTGACCTGCGTCATGGACTTTCTTCTTCCTTCCACCACCAAATAAAAAATCACCACTTACATATGCAACGGTTAAGGCGCATCCACTCTAAAATAATTTACAGTGGTGGAAAATTTTATGAATTAGTTGAAAAATTCCTACCAAATGACATCAAAATTTGAGTATTCAATAACTACTTCTTGCATGTTTTATAACAGCTGTTTACAAAGAATATTTTGTGTATGACTTCAACTATTATAGGGAGACAACTATAATACATATTTAATTAGAAACAAGGGTAATTGACAAGAACTGGAAGCTAAATAAGAATCAAAAATGGCGTCTGCGTTCGAGATGATAGAAATCAATCAATTCAGGGAGAGCCAACCAATATTTCTTGGGCATCTTTCTTGATAGTGCATCTCAAGGACTCTTCATTTCAGAAATGGGATACTTTTGCAGACATGCAATACTAGTCACTGTCTTAATCATATTTGGTTGCTTCAGTTTTGACTTTTGCTGTGCCAGAGACACCATCGATTCATCACAATACATTAAGGATCCTGAAACTGCGAGTTCCAACGGAAGCTTCTTCATATTAGGATTTTTCAGTCCAGAAAATACTAAAAATCGCTACATGGGTATTTGGTACAAGTCCCAATCCAATATCATATGGGTAGCTAACAGAAACCAACCATTGACGGAATATTCTGGGACTGGGACTATAACAATATCTAAGGATGGCAATCTTGTGGTATTAGATGGGCAAAATCACATAATTTGGTCATCAAATGTGCCAGATATTGCCCCCAATACGAATTGTCAGCTTCTTGATTCTGGAAATCTTGAACTCAGATTCTGCAGAAAACATCTTATGGCAAAGTTTTGCGCATCCTTCTGCCTCTTTCCTCCCCCAAATGAAACTCACAAACAACAAACGAACAGGAGAGAAACTAAGTGTGACATCATGGAGAAGTTCGTTAGATCCATCCATTGGAAACTTCTCTATGACACTTGAACATCCAGATATTCCAGAAGTATTCATATGGGATGGAGTGAACCCATATTGGCGCAGTGGTCCATGGAATGGTAGGATCTTTACAGGTAAATACTCCATGAATTCCTATTATCTTCAAGGGTTTCGTATCATAGATGATGGGGAAGGAACTATTTATCTTTCTCTTAGTTTACCTGATGCTACAAAATTCATGTTCCTTGTCTTAGACTTCCAAGGCTTATTATATGAAAAAGATTGGTCAAATGACACGATACAACCACAAGAAAATTCTAGTCTTCAAACTTCAGCATGTGATATTTATGGTTTATGTGGATCATTTGGAAGCTGCAACTCAATTAGTTCACCCATATGCAACTGTTTGAGAGGTTTTGAACCAAGCAATAGAACGGAATGGGATATGCAAAACTGGACTAGTGGTTGTGTTAGGAAGACAACTTTGCAGTGTGACAAGTTGAAAAACAGAAGTGCACAAGGCAACGGAGACGGATTTTTAAAATTGGAAATGGTTAAAGTGCCAGATTTTGCAGGGTCTTCTGCTTCAAAATCAGAGGAGACATGCAGAAGCCAGTGCCTGGAAAATTGTACTTGTGTAGCTTATTCATATAGTTCTGGCATAGGTTGCATGTCTTGGAAGGGAAATCTAATAGATATACAACAGTTCCCAACAGGTGGACGTGATCTATATGTTCGTCTAGCCTATTCAGATCTTGGTATGTTAACTTTCTGTTCTGTCAGATATTAAACATGTAGCTCTTTAACATTTTCCTATTTTTAGATTTGGATTGGTTCTGACTTTCTTTATCTTCTCTTAAATGCAGAAAAGGATAGAGCTACAAGAAAGGTTATTATCATTACAGTAATAATAGGAACACTTATCATTGCTTTTGGTACATATGTTTTATGGAAAAGGATAGTGAAACATTCAGGTACATAACAATTTATATCATCTCAATAAATCTAAATGCAATCTTCATCTTGAATAATTAAATTGTCTAGTAAATCATGTTATTTCATTTTTTCTATGGGGCATTAATGTGGTATTCACTCTTTCTAAGTCAACTCATTGTTTTGCATCAGAGACAAAATCGAAGAAAAAATGGTTCTTACGATTAAAGAAAGATGAAGCATATTCAGAAAAACAGAAGACACCAATATTGAAGAATTATCAGATGTGAGACTACCGGAGGTTTTGACATATGATCTTCAAAAGGTTGCAACTACCACAAACAATTTTGACCTCTCCAATAAGCTTGGGCAGGGTGGTTTTGGTCCAGTGTACAAGGTACATTAATTCATGCTAATTTCATCAATTTTTGAAGGCATTGCATATAACTGCTTTTTCTGTCACTGAGTGAAATTATTGTGCTTTGTATTTTCATTAAGGGAATATTGCAAGATGGTCTGAATATAGCAGTTAAGAGACTTTCTAGAGCATCTAGACAAGGACTTGAGGAATTCATGAATGAGGTCATTGTCATTTCTAAGCTTCAACACCGTAATCTTGTAAAACTTATTGGATGCTGCATTGAAGGAGGGGAAAAGATGTTAATCTACAAGTACATGCCAAACAAAAGTCTTGATGCATTTATTTTTGGTTTGTTCCTTCGATCCCTTCTTTTCTAGTT
Source organism: Acacia crassicarpa (assembly GCA_034222035.1). NCBI lineage: Eukaryota > Viridiplantae > Streptophyta > Magnoliopsida > Fabales > Fabaceae > Acacia > Acacia crassicarpa. The sequence continues at coordinate 1,097,517 of JAWXYG010000014.1, forward strand.
CAGTCATACGCATTAATAAACTAGTAGTTTTTTCTGTATTTAGCATATGCATGTACAAATCTCAAAATCCCTCCTTTATGCTTTTCTAGATCCACCAAACCATAGACTCCTAGATTGGAGAAAGCGCTTTGACATAATTGAAGGGGTGGCTCGAGGAATGCTTTATCTTCACCGAGATTCTAGACTAAAAATTATACACAGAGATCTAAAGGCAAGTAACATATTGTTAGATGCGAACTTGGATCCAAAAATATCAGATTTTGGCTTGGCAAGGATTTTCCAAGCCAACGAAGATCAAGTTAACACAAGAAGAGTAGTTGGAACCTAGTAAGTTTTAATTCACTGTCCACTAATACAATAACCAAAAAAAAGAAAAAAAAATTAATAGTTTTTCTCAATAATGCAGTGGTTATATGTCACCAGAGTATGCAATTGAAGGACTGTTTTCAGAGAAATCCAATGTGTTTAGTTTTGGAGTTTTGCTATTAGAAATTGTTAGTGGAAGAAGAAACTCAAGCCCTTCTAACAATGAGGATTCTCTCAGCCTTCTAGGATTTGTAAGTCACTATAGTTCATTCTTAACTTTAGTTTTCAATACTGCTATATGCTACTTATACGTTTCCATTTTAGACATGGAAATCATGGAATGAGAAGAATGTTGCAGCACTAATAGATCCTAGAATATATGATGCCAACTTGGAGAAAGATATATTAAGATGCATACACATAGGGCTTTTATGCGTGCATGAACTTGCAAGAGAGAGGCCAACCATGAGCACTGTGGTTTCCATGCTTAGCAGTGAGATTGTAAATCCTCCTACTGCGAAACAACCTGCATTCATCCAATGGCAGAGTTTGTTGTTTTCAGCATCCACTGAAGAAAGTCAAAGATTGTTTTCAAACAACAGTGCTGGCATTACAGAGATTGATGGCAGATAACTACAATACTAAACTTTGAATGATATAATTTAGAAATATTTTTATTCTTGCGTATATGTACAAAGCTATAATATTCCAGAAGAAGAAATTCCTCCTATCCATGAGTTTTAATGTTTTTGCTACGTCAAAACATGTAAGTTATTCTTTACAGATCAGTCATGTCAAACACAGCGGCTAATAGTTATACCTTTCTGCAAGATGCAATTCTGTCGACAGAGAAATCAGATGTGCGATGCTATGCAGTGCAAGAGGTCTAAGCTTCCAAAATTAATTGGGCCAACTATCATGGCCTGATAGATGCAGATAAGTAATGTTTATTTTGAATTTAAATTGTAAATAAGTTGTCAGTTTTATTTTATATAGATTTTTGAAAGTCAACAAACCAAGCTTAGTTTATTAATGAGCATAAATATTAACACGTAATTTCTTAAAAAACATGTGGAACAGAAAAACATCAGAAAGAGAGAAAACACATAGAAACAAAAATTCTTCTTCCCCTATATTAGAGCTTTCTGCTGTGGAAAAAATAATAAAGAAGAAATACACTTTCTCTAGTAACTCTTAATTGTTACAATGTGGGATATGGAAATTTGAGAATATCATACCTCTGCCAAGGTATGTATCAAAATTCTATAATTTACAGGTTGTTAAGAAGGCTAGGAATGTTTAAAAGAGTCACATCTAACATAAATTGATAGAAGAAATGACAAGATTCAAAAGTTCTTGTACAATATTATGGAAAAAAAGGGTTCAGCTGTTTTATAAGTCTTAGGTAGCCAAGTCACTATGAGTATTTCGAATCAGCAGTTAAGCTCTCTAAAATCACAAATAGAATGAATAATTTATCCATTATTATTCAATCAGAGACTTGCTATGACATTCCGCAAGTCAAGTCCGGGAAAGAGACAATACCTATTGGCGGTGCTCTTGGGTTTAAAGTTAGCCGCAGAAACCTCAAGAGTGCTTCGCGCAGTGTTTGATTGCAATAGAGAGAATTGAAGATATTGTCATTAAGTGATTTGATGAATCACCGTCTTGCTCTTGATCAAAAACGAAAAAAAAAAATACGAATCACCGTCTTGCTCGGCGGCGCGGGACAACATTTTCACGAGGATTGTTTCCTCACCGTCGGGGACAGGGCAGCTGATGACGGCCTCTTCGGCTCCTCTGATGGTTCCGTCTTCCGTCACGGTGGACCTCCCAAGCGGAATCTCCCTCACACGCTTTGACTCTGACGAATCCTCTGGCCCCCTTTGGTATAGGGAAGATTTGAGGAGGTAAATTTAACATAGAGGAGGGAATCCAAGAAGGATTTTGGGTTTTTTTGGGTCAGTGGTAGGAGAGGTACCTGATTTTTTGTAAAAGTTTGGGTAGAAAAGAAGTGTGATTTGTGTTAGCTTTTTTATTTGGCTTTTACAGAAATGATTTTTTTATAAAAAAAAAAAAAAATTGATGAGTGTTTAGATTATTATTTGAAAAGGTAATTAAGATAGAAAATGAATAAAAATGGCATGAATCATATTAAATACTATGTTATAAATATAACGATATATCTGAGATAAAGGATGAAGAACAAGAATAAGAGAATAGAGAAGAGAGAAAGAGGAGTGTAATTTTTATTTCCGTGTATTCCAATGTGTCCCAAATACATAACATATGCCTTCTATTTATAGGCACAACTCTCAAATCTACAATTAATGTGATTCCACAATCATAGTGATTCATGGGTGAGAATAGGAAACTATGAGAGAATAAGAAATAATGGGAGATATGGACATCCATAAATATAATATTTATAACACTCCCCCTTGGATGTCCATTATGAATGTGCCTCGTTAAAAACTTTAACTAGGAAAACCCAGTGGGATAAAAACCTAGCCAAAGAAAAGAGTATATCATCCATTGATACATTTTCTATTATTGCCTCATTAAAAACCTTTCTAGGAAAACCCAATGGGACAAAACCTAGATAAGGGAAAAAGAGTACAGCGTGTATCATCTCCCCCTCTTAATTACATCAGATTTTCTTCCCCTGATGACTACATTACTTTCAATGACTTTTGAGCATATCTTCTTCTTGGTCATCAAACATTTTATTATGTACCTGCAAGAACTAAATATTTCCAACAAAATCATAATAATACTAACATGATTTCTAATCATTCTTATAAGATATATCTAGATGCATATCAACAGATATTCTTTAAAATGATTATAGCTTTAAGTCATACAAAACTCATTAAGTATTGTTCTCGAGAACTTTGAATTTAATACTTCTGGCATCTTGAGTCCTTCAGGGACTTGTGCTACTAGCACTCTTGGATTCTTTGAAGATTCTTATGCAATCTTCATAATTTAGTAACCCATATGCATATAACAATATATAATGGACGCATAATTTTTCTTTCATAAACTGCCAGATTTATCGTATCCACCACAAAATCATATATCCCAATTTGGACTTCAGGTCCATAACTATTATAATATGGTTATATTTGTGTCATTCTCAATTTCACTTATCCTCTCTGCCAATAATCTTTATATAATATCCTCATTTGATTACGTGATATCATCATCAAAATTGTTGTCGACAACTTTATCTTTTCGGTTCTATTTTCCAATTCGACATAACGATATCAATATTACTCAGGTACCTGAACCTCTCTTTAGGTTTTGCAATAAGTTTTGTCTTGATACTCTTCTGGACTATCTACCTCCTTAATATGATCATCTTATTTATTGCTCCAATTCATCCATAACGTTTATATTTGGAACCGAATACTTACTCATGCTTCAGGCATGTTCCTAATTGGAGTATTTTTAGCTAAAATATGAGATTTAATAAATTCTATTTGGCAAATATATCATGAATGCATAATCTGATGAACTTCTTGTTCATACTTCTTAATTCGAGGATATATATTTTGCTATAATGCATTCCATTTATTCTCTTTTCCAGCTATTCAATTTCTCCCTCTCATGTTGAGAAAATAATGTCAAATATCAATTGACTAATATAAGTCTCCATGTGTTTCCTTTAGAAACATCATTTTGTTTCATCTAGAAACAAACAATTAAAAAGGAGATCTTCATATAACTTTTATCTCAATTTTTTCTCTAAATCCATCTATGTGCATTGTGGTGGATTAATAATCATTGCACATTCAACCCTTTTAAGATAGAAATTTGTCTGGCTACTGACCAAGACCAATTTTACTGGGAGAATTTTGTTGGCTTATATAAGTGCTGCAATATGTAAGATCAAATATACCAACATAAAATTTTGTTCTCATAAGAATTGATCTAGCTATTTATGGAGGCTTTAATTCATGATTTCTTGATCGTATAATCTGGAAACTATGCACTTAATTCATTCAAACATTATCGCAAACTTTGAGTTGCAAACATTCTTACAAACTTCAGGTTGTAAGATAATAATCTCGCATGTAACCATCTCATAGATGCATCTTTGAAGTTTATATGGTTTACATGCTATTTCAATGGGCTCATATAATTCTGTTTGATATATTTCCAGAAATACTAAAATACAGTACTAATCATGATCAATGATAGTCTCATAGACAATTTGCTTTGAGAACAAGCAGCACATAGTTCATAAATAATATGTTGGTTATTCATGAAGAATCTTCTGGTTCTTCAATGGATGTCAATAAATAATCTTATTTGCATTATATATATGACTCGGATGATCAAACAAGTCATGCCAACAATAAATTTTTAAATTTGTTTGGATCAGTAAACTTCTGGTTTACTGTAACATATATCTCAACAAATAATAAACATTTCAACATTCTGATATCCATTTTAGGAGATCTATTGAACTTTGTCTGAGAAGTATATTATTTTTCAAAAATTAGCTCACACATATATTCTAACTTATACTTGTAATCTAACAATCTCCCCCTCAAGTGTGAGTTATATAAACATAATTTCTTTATATATATATATATATATATATATATATATATATATATATATTTCAAAATCACTTTAAAACTCCTTTAAAACTCAAAATAAAAATCTTTGTTGATTCTTCAGAAACAAACATATCATATCACATCTCTAGATAATCTCATTACTCATTAATAATATACTTCAATTTACTTATATATGTAAAATATATATACAGTTCACCACATATGAAGATATTCATGATTAAAATAACTTTAGAATCACACAGATTTAGAATTATATATGTGAAAATTTTCCATCAGAATAATTCTTTTAGAAACAAATTTATGATATATGATCACATATGTCCATATAAATTCATACGTTACTTCATTCACTTCTGGGAATGGAGTCGAGCCAGTTTGGATAATATTCATGATTTTTAACAAAAACTCGTTGTTTTGTTTGGCCACACAAGGTCAAGAAATTAATTCAAAATACACCTCTTTCACAATATTGCTACTGCAAGAGCATATTGGATATATCAATTTATAACAAATTTTTAGAAGAACAACCATTTTCTGGTGGTTATACAATCCGTTTAATTTGTTCTAAAAAACAAGGGGGTCTTTTAATACCAAATGATAACATATAAAATCATGGATCTGGCTTCACTCCAATTTGTCTTATGGCTTCAGGCCAAATTTGTCTCATAGCTTTAGGCCGAATTGTCTCTAGGCACGTCAGATCAATTTGTTTATCATATCTTCATGCCAATTATTTGTCTCATCGTGGCTTCAGGCCAATTTGTGCCTCTTATCTCATTATGGCTTCAGGCCAATTAAAAGAAATAAACAAGAATTAATAACAAGAAATTCATATGACAACAAGTAAGATATTATAATAAAAATTAAAATTTTGCGGCTTCTGGCCATTTAGCTCTATAGAAATTTATATGGCTTCTGGCCATATATAAGAAATTATGACTTCTGGTCATATAGTTTCAAAATAAGTCAAAAGTATATAGCTTCTGGCTATATAAAATAATAATGTTAATAATAAAGTACATGTAAATAAATGAATTAAGGCTGGAGGGGTTCCACACCGGTAAAAGAAATAAGAGAAATAAAACCGGGGGTAATCCACTCCGAAAAGAAATAAGAGAAATAAAACCGGGGGTAATCCACTCCGGAAAGAAATAAGAGAAATAAAACCGGGGGTAATCCACTCCGGGAAAAGAAATAAAATATATATTTAATTCCATATAGTGGTTAAGATCATCCCAAATAGATAAAATGAACATATAATGAGATAAAGAAAAAAAAATTGGTGCAAAGTAATACATTCGCTAGAGCTTTCGTGCTGATAACATGTTATAAATATAACGATATATCTGAGATAAGGGATGAAAAATAAGAACAAGAGAATAAAGAAGAGAGAAAGAGGAGTGTAATTTTTATTTCCGTGTATTCCAATGTATCCCAAATACATAACATATGCCTTCTATTTATTGCCACAACTCTCAAATCTACAACTAATGTGATTCTACAATCATAGTGATTCATGGGTGAGAATAGGAAACTATGAGAGAATAGGAAATAATGGGAGATATGGACATCCATAAATATAATATTCATAACATACTACATATACATATTAATTTTATATATTGAGATAATAAAATTTTAATTTTAATTTTAAAAAATTTAAATGATTATTAAAAAATTAATAAACAATAAATTCCTTAATTAAATATATTTAATGGATAAAATTGTTTCTAAAATAAAATGCATACAAATAATATATTAATTTCTCCTATTGCTATGCCAGACAAGTTTGTCTTTGATTCTATCACGAAAATAATTCATTTGTAGTGAAGATAATGTATTGCTATTTGATTAAGAGTTTTCATCAAGTGGATCATCATCATCTTCATCTTCATCACCCAAATCTCCTTGATTAGTTCAAATTCCATATCAGAACTCAAAAATCTCTAAATGAGATTGTGTATACCCATTGTTGCACAAACTATGTAGATTTGAATTTCAAAGCTATGAGAGAACATATTTCGCAATATATTAAACATATTTTTCCATACTCCAAATGAATAGACAGCCAAGAAAACTTATCTCCAAATGGCATGCATTTTTCCATTTGGTTTTTTAACATCACCCATGAATCTAAATTTGAGCATGTTGGGCAGCGAACAGAGCATAGCTCTCTCAACATGTTTTCCCCCTAACCATAATGCTCAAATTTGAAACCTTACTTGAGAAACATTGTCTCTCTTACTCAACCCAATAACATGCATTTCTCTCTTAGTTGGTCAAAGAAAGGAGAACAGAACCTCTGGAATTTTATTAACTTTCCATCATCAGTATCAAAGGAATAATGTATTTCAAAAAAAAGGGTGCTCCGTCAAATAGTTAAATCACACATAGATATTAATTAGGCTTATCCCCATTGTACTTTATAACACTATCTGGGGGAAAAAAAGAACAACTACTACTACTACAAGAAAATTCCAGTATGTACCTTAACTTGATTTGTTGCCATGTCAATTACATCTGCTCCTTGTTTTAACCAATTGCCACGAATCATATTGGGTATTCCAACATCAGCTTCAGATGTTATCCATTCTGGCTTCTCCGTGAATGCATGTATCATACTTACTGTTGCATGATGCCTCTACTTGAAATACAACAAATTAGCAATTTGTAAACAGAAACATTCTGCTAAAAAACAACACACTATACTTGCAATAGCAATGAAGTGGGTAACCCCGCAATTTACTTCTTTCTATCAGAACTGCTCTTTCCCCACCAAATTCCACTCAATGCCCAAGCAACAACTCAATGCAGCCCATAGACGCAGAAGGAATCAAGAATGGTTTTCTTCCCCTCATGGCAAGGTTTCCTATATTTAAGGGATGAAAGCCATCCACATCCTTTTCTGGACTCACAAAGTTGATGACATTTTTCTTCATTCAAATGCTGCATATTAATTTCAAAAAACAAAGTCGTTAATAATTACATCCACCCTGGTTCAAATAATTCCACCAAATTTTATTATCAGAATTTTCATACACCAAACTTCTGTAGCTTCACCAATTTTGATCTATGAGAGGTCAAAGCAACTTATTCACAGAATTGTAAGTGATTTCAGATCAAGCGAAGCCACTATTGCTCTGAATCAGAGCTTTAGATTAATATGCACAATTAATTTGTAAACTAGTTGTTCTGTTCTGAAGAACACAAGTGTCTAACCTCAGAGGGTTAGTGGATGATTAATGTAGGATCTGTAAGCTCCTTGAGGTATATAAGAGAGAATACCCAGGAGATGATGGTTTAGTGATGTCTATGAGGAAGACACCAAAGAACTTCCAATGATCACCGTGTTACATGAGAATAACGTTTAGCCCAAGAGAGTGGGTGTGTGCACAGTGTGACTAAATAATAAAAGGATATGAATAGAATGTGTGCACCTTATAGATAATCTCCTATTTATAGAGATTACCTAGGGTTTCGTTTTCTTGGTTTTGTATCTGCTCCTCATGCAATATGCTCCTCCACGTCTTGTAAATGCCTGCTCCACTATCTGACACGTCCCTGCTCCACTACCTGTATTGCCGGGATTAATGCTTTAATTATAGGGTGATTAGCGTTTGCCTGCTTAAAGAAGGCTTCCAAACTGGTGTACTTGTATTGGGCCGGCCCCATATCAAGGCCCAATATACGAATCCATAACACTAGTAAAAAATGGAATAGAAATTACTTGAGGCAGGGGAAGTTGCACAATGATGCCATGCATAGCTGGGTCTTTGTTAAAATTGGGAACAACATCAAGAAGTTCTTTTTCTTCACAGTTTTCAGGCAACAGAGCCACTGATGCCTCAATGCCAACTTGCTTTGGGAGGAATCTCTGAGCTTCAAATCTGTAAGAGGATGAGACGCGACGACCTCTAAGAGAGCTCTGCGCAAGGTTGTGAGCTCTGGAGCTCTAAGCTTTTCAGCTCTGAGAGCTCTGCTCGACGAGAGGACAGACGAGAGTAAGGCTGTATGTATGTATGTTTCATTGTTTCTTTATTCATGCTTCCTAGCCCTGAGATAATCCAATCATGGTGATCAAAAAAATTGGTTAGAATTTATTTAGGGTTAAGCTACTAAAATAAACTTCAAGTTTTATTAAAATCATAACAGTAATTATAAATTACCTTTTAGTGTTCCAAAAAAAAATTATAAATTACCTTTTAGAATAAAAGTAACCATAAACCTTTAGAATTGGGGTAAAACCACTAAATCCAACTAACTTCTATCTATTACAATAGGCTAGGGAAAATTAATCTTTTGACCTTTAAAGTTTTGACTCGTTCATAATTCAGTCTCTAAACTTTTATCTCGCTTGTAACTCAGTCTCTAATTTTTATGAGTCATCTTATATGGCAAAAAAATGTCAAGATATTGTTAAAAATTTCTTAAGTGAATTTTACATAAATTTAAAAAAATAGAAAGTGTGTTCCTGCCTGTACCAACTTGCATCCCCTATGCGAATCATCAAGCAGTCTCTTCAAATTCATTTGATGACCTTTAAACTTCAAGTAATCCTTTGCAAATTCCAAGCGTAAACCAATCACAAGAGAAAGAGCCAAAAGAATTAAGGAAGCATTAAATGGACGAGTGCAAGAGACATGGACGAGGCAAGAGACAATTGGATCAAATCTGAACAAAAATGGTGAAAACATCACTTTTCATTTGGGCTGAAAATGGAGCTGCTGATCAAGTTTTGGGTTTGGAGACTTCAAACTAAAGAGTTTGGACTAAGTACCATACATGGAAGGACTCATTTAGGCCTAGACAAGCACATTTTGGGCTTAAGTTGCCGATTATATTTTTGTTATTTTATTTGTGCAAAAATGGCCATTAGGTCATATATTGTATTTTGTTATTTTATTTGTGCCTTGTCATTTGTAAGAAGACTTGATTGTTGTATATCCAAAAAAAAAAAAAGACTTGATTGTTGAATGAAAAGTTGCATTTATGCACTTAGTTTCTTGAGAGTAAATTGTCTCTAGGGTTCTTCTTACAGACTTGTCAATGCTTGATCAGCCTTATGGCGTCTTCCAACACTTTGGGTCGTTGTTCTTTCATGGTCATGGGTTCAAGTGAATCATCGATATTTGTTTAGCTTTCTTGCGGTGAGTATATCTTAAATTGGTTGTAGGTTCATGGGATCTTTCCTTTATAAATTTTCTTTAACATCTTACTTATAATCTTTACTTTATTGTTGCTAGGTTAAAGAACAAGAGGAAAGGTTTGGCTTTTTGGCACAACTCCAAAATATCCACACACAAATTAACAAGGTTAACTTGCATATGCCTTGTGAGATTGTGGGTAGAAATGTCTCGTATGCCTATACAATTGACAGGAAAGATATTAGATAGTTCTTATCTTTGGAGGAGATAAACATCAGATGGGTTACATTTGCAATCAAGTGAGTTCATTTTTTATTTTTAACTTTAATTAATGCATTGATTTTTAGATTCTATTTTTACTAAGTTATTTCTCATTTTAATTCTATGGTAGTTGCTTCCACAAGATTTGTGTCCAAACGAAGAGAGACACATCCTATGGCTTCTTATGTTCTAGGCGTGTGGCAAGGAATCTAAACAATGTGGAAAAGGGAATGAACTATATGGGCTATACAATTGGAAAGACTCAATTGCTGTGTTATCTTGCACCAATTGTTAACAGACAACTAACTTTATTTTATTCCTTTAAAGCATACTCAGTTTGTTAAGTTAAGAAGTATCATGTTACTTAACCTCATTTTAATCTATATATTTTATTATAGTTATCATTGGAGTCTTTATGTTGCTTGTCCCTTGATCAACAACATCTATTGGTTTGATTCCTTGGGTTGCGGAACGAGAGATCAAAATCATTTTCATCACGTAAGTTAAGTTGTTTGTAAATCATTAGTTTTCTACTTGACCAAATTGTTGTAATGTCTTTTGCTTTTCATTTTAATGATAGCACGCTCAAAACGTATTATATAATGGGTAGGAGGCTAGAAGCACATATTTTTTTGTTTTTTGAAAAATGACCATACATTCAAACATATTCACAATATTAGTAGTAAATATTGAATTCAGTTGTGAATCACAAAAGATGAGTTGCAAAATTAACTTAAAAAATAATTTCCATATATGAGTTTTTTTTTAAAAAAAAAAGTCATAAGACTAATTTTAGTTATGAAGAATTATAAATTATCTCAAAACCAATTACCCATGTTCTTTGACTTGTAATGTGTTTGGTATTAAAACTTAGTGAATACTTTGTAGCAAGGATGACGTCTAGATTTCAACCAAGAGAAATAATACATTGATAAGTCCTATAAGTTGTTAATAATAACTGATTCACTTGTTAATCTCTATGTTCATTTGTCAATGACAATTTTTTTAATATTATTTTTTTTGATTGGGACCTAATAGTCATTCTTCCTTTATAATGTGTTTGGGATATTACACATGAGAACTAAAAGACTTTGATCGTTTCTTTGCTTTGATCAACTATGATGGGCCGACCCATTATCTATTAAACTACGTTTAAGTAGTTTCTTAGTGAGGATAAATCAATTAATGTTTATCTTTTAATTTGAATTTTTAATTTTAAAATTTAAATTCAAATACGTTGTCAGTTTTCAACTCATTAAATGTCAATTGGCAAGAAAAAAACTGTTTTTACTTTTCAAAAGTGGCAACAAAGAAATAAAAATAATAGTACCACTACTTAATCAATTAATAGTATCAGTTTAGATTAGCGATAGAAGCTGTTTGTCCAACATGATTTAGAGTATACGAGTTAAGTTTGTGAGAAAAGTTTTATTTCGAGTTGTATAAATTTACTTTTCCAACGCCAGCCCAAACAGGCTAATTTGGGTTCAAAGATAATCTTAAAAAACTAAAAATCCTTGGCAGTTATTTTTTTCATGTTTCTTTTGTTTGCTCATGTTTTTTTTTCTTGACTACTGAACTTTCTCCAGTAACTCGAATTCAAATCATGTGAGGCAGAGAAATTTGACAAAGTCACAAATGCAGAAGTATGAATTTGAATTAGAAGACTAGAAAATGACCTCACTTAAAAAAAAAAAAATTTGACGATGAATGAGAAGATTAAAAAATTAGTGAACATTAACAATATGTCAAGTCTTCGGCAATTAAATGAGAGCAGTTGAAGAACAGACGAAAAGTTGTCCTTCACAGCATTCAAAAAGCCATAACTCTCTTCCTCTATTTGGCAAAAATGGACATGCGTATTGGATTCTTGTCACTTACTTTTCTTATTTATCTGTTCTCTTTTTCTGTTGTAGTCTGTGGCTTGGATACCATTACACCATCTCTGCTGATCCAAGAACCTGAAACCATAAGCTCAAATAATAGCATGTTCACGCTTGGATTCTTTAGTCCTGGGAATTCCACAAATCCCTACTTAGGAATTTGGTATATGACGGAATCCACTATAGTTTGGGTAGCAAACAGAAACGATCCACTGACAGATTCTTCTGAGGTTCTCACAATATCAGAGAATGGGAATCTTGTCGTTTTGAATGGGCAAAAACAGGTTGCTTGGTCAACAAATGTCTCACATATTGCATCAAATTCCATTGCTCAACTCTTGGATTCTGGCAACCTTGTACTCATAGATGGCATTACTGGATCAATGATGTGGCAAAGTTTCCAACATCCAAGAAATACACTATTACAAGACATGATACTCAGTACTAATCAACACACAGGTGAGAAAGTGCAACTTACATCATGGAAAAGTACATCTGATCCATCCTTTGGAGAATTTTCTTGCAGTCTTGAACCCGGTAATGTTACAGAAGTATTCATGTGGAAAGAAAATCGTCCATATTGGCGGACTGGTCCTTGGAATGGCAGCTACTTTCTTGGACTACCTGGGAGATCATCTCTGCTTGGAAATGGGTTTCAAGTGAAAGGAGAGGAAGGAAATTATGAATTATCTTTTCATTTTACACAAGTCTTTGTTGAAGATTTTTACAGTAGATTCTCAAGGTAGATCAACAGAGCGACGTTGGAATTACCAGAAAAATATATGGGAAGTTGTGTGGATAAGTGGGGGTTCTGAGTGTGATGCTTATGGCAAATGTGGCCCATTTGGGATCTGCAACGAGCAGCAGAGCTCACCAATTTGTAGCTGCTTGAGAGGGTTTGAACCAAAGAACAAAGAAGAATGGGAGAGGCAGAATTGGACCAGTGGGTGTGTGAGAAGAGAAGCACTTGAGTGTGGGAGAGAAAATAATGGCTCTCAAGTTATCCAAATAGATGGGTTTTTGAAGTTGGAAAGGGTAAAAGTACCAGATCATGCAGAAAGGTTACCTGATAATTTTACAGATACTATAGATTGTCAAACTCCATGCCTTGAGAAATGTTCTTGCAAAGCTTATGGATATGAACCAGGCCTTGGCTGTCTGGTTTGGATTGTAGATTTAGTTGACTTAGTGAGCAACTTACCTGGAGGGGTGGATCTTTACTTGCGCCTTGCCTCCTCAGAACTTGGTACCTTCTTTAATTAGAGAAAACTCATTAAAATGGCTAGGAATAGATCAGTTTAGTTTACAATATATATCTGGTACTTAAATTGGATTTGATACAAAAGTTAAAATGTCATTTAAGCATTATATATTTTTTCATATGGTTATTTTCTTATCATATCATGTTATGCATCCATGTTAATGATATATATTTGTATGCTTTTTCAATAGTTTTATGGATGCTGTTCTTCTTAGGAGTTAACAATTGTGGTCGTTGATTGCAGAGTACAAGGGCACTTCTCATATATTTATGGATGAATTTAAATTCTATACATACACTTGAAAGCCTTATTGCCTTTCCCCCCCAATTTCTTAAACCTCTTTTGTTCTCAATATATATAGTATTTGATATTTCTTTTTACATTCTTTGATACAGGTACAGGCAAGAGGAATATGAAGGCACCAACTGTGATATCAGTTCTCACAGGAACTATTCTTGTTACAGCCTCTGGATTTTTCTTATGGAAAAAATGGTCAAAGCATAAAGGTGGTGTTCTGTTTTCCCTCAAGTTCATTCAAGGTCTCAGTTATTTGAGTGATAAGGTGAATAAATCCTTGATTTGCGTAACTGAAGTTGCATTTCTCTCTCTCTTTTTACTCTCTTTTCCCCTACCCCAGAACACATATTATATGAGAATTTATATTTAATTTATACTTCTTCTTTTTCAAATAAATAAATGAACCTGAACGCTTTCTTGTGCATTTCAGGGATTAATGATACTACTTCAGACTTGTTAATTGTTGCTTGTAAATTTGATCATATAATGATGAAACGGATCGATATGTGCAACTCACAGGGGGAATGCATCACAACAAAAGAAGGATTACAAAACTAAAGCAACTACAAATTCAAGATGTGACATTGTTTGATTTTAGAAAGTTGGCAACTACAACAAACAACTTTGACATATTAAATAAACCTGGTCAGAGTGGTTTTAGTCCAGTATACAAGGTGGTATTCGATTATTTTTTGTTCAACATTTTCAACTTATAAGAAATCAATTAGATTATGGTTTTTATCATTATAATAGGAAATTTTTTGTGATTTTATTTTAGGGGAATTTAAAGATGGACAAGAGATAGCAATAAAAAGACTGTCAAGATCATCCGGACAAGGTATTGAAGAATTTATTAATGAAGCGGAGTTGATTTCTAAGCTTCAACACCGAAACCTTGTTAAGCTTCTTGGTTGTTGCATTGAAGAAGAAGAGATACTGGTTTATGAATATTTGCCCAATAAAAGTTTAGATAAATATATCTTTGGTTAGTGCTCATCTTTTGTGTATATGAAAGTATTTCACCAAATTGAACTTCTTCATGCCTTGCAAAAGAGGAAGTTTGGAAAAAGTTTAGAGATATTTAAAGTTATTTTACTTGATGTTATCTCTCTGTTGACATTTGTAGCAATGCTTCTCAAGAAGTGCACGCCCGTTTTTGTATCTCTTGATGTGAAAGTTCAATAGTTGTTCTAGTAGAAGTACAAATGTCAAAGAAGTCGCATATTATTGGAGGAAGTGAATTTGTAGTCTTGTTACGAACATTTGGCCTCCTTCATCACTTTTTCCTAAACTAATTTTTTTTGTAGATCCACTGCAACAAAAAAGCTTGGGTTGGGAAAAGCGCTTCAACATAATTGAAGGAATAGCTAGAGGCTTACTCTATCTTTATAAAGATTCAAGATTAAGAAATGTACACAGAGATTTAAAGGCAAATAACATATTATTGGATGAAAAAATGAATCCCAAGATATCAGATTTGAGATAGCTAAACTTTTTGGAGGTGGTCAAAATCAAGCAAACACCAATAGAATTGTTGGAACATTGTAAGTTTTCCTTTTCCCTGGTCATTATGTATAATAATATTAATAGCACATTGAGAGCTCAAAGATGTGTTTAAATGCAATGGCTATATTTCTCCAGAATATGCAACTAAAGGACTCTATTCAAAGAAGTCTGATGTTTTCAGCTTTGGTGTTTTTGTTACTAGAGATTATTAGTTTTTTTTTTTTTTTGGGGGGGGGGGGGGGTTTGGGGGGACACTAGCTTCTATGAAGACTCAGAATCTTTTACACTTTTAGGATTTGTGTAAGTCTCTCCAATTTACCTTCCTTCTTGCAAAAGGTCTTAAATGCCTTTTGTCTGGGTGAATACAATATTGAATTTTGATAATTATCATTATTTTTTCCTTGTAAATTTTTTAGGCGTGGAACTTATGGATAGACGGCAATGGTATACCTCTAATTGATCCACAAATATATGATGCAAGCTTTTACAAGGATATACTGTGCATACAAATAGGACTTCTATGTGTGCAAGAACTTGCAAAAGATAGGCCTACTGTGGCCTCTATAATGTCAATGCTTCAAAGTGAGATTATTGATATTCCTCCGCCAAGCCAACCTGCATTCATCCTTAGCCAAACCATGTCTTTGCATAATGATGAGTTATGTTCCATTAACAATATAACTCTCTCAAAATTTGAGGGAAGATAGATAAGGATATGTGACGCTTATGTTTTATTTGAAAGATCTAAAATGTATTCTACTTTGACGTAGTTTTGATTAAAAAATATATATAGGTCTCCAAACATTGTTTCCACAAAATATTTGTGCCTTATTTTTCTTAAACATCCATTTTTTTTTTTGCCGCATTTACTGAATATTTATGGACGTGTACCCATCTTCGAATGCTTAATCATAAATGCAACATGTGATTTATGTGTTTTCTACCTACACCATAGCTATTCTTACACCTGATCATATCCATCCCCTATCTATCAAATTGCAAATGCTCTTCTTATTTCTCACTATTTTTCTACAAGAAGCCATACTTTTATAAGTTTTTCAATGGTAGAGTGGAAGGGCCAACTTGTGACTTGTAGGATTTGACAACTTGAGAAGGTGAACTCAATTTGTTATTTTATTGTAGGATCTGAGTTAGTGAGGTTAAGCAAGTTCTTAAGAAAATAGTAAAGCCACCGGACCTAATGGTATTCCTTTTGAAGTATGGAAATATTTGGGGCGAAGAAAGTGTGTTGTGGCTTTCTATAGTGTGTTGTGCAAACTACAGAGAAATTTAGCTTGAGTCATACAACGAAACATTGGGAAAAGGTGATTGAACATAGATTGATGTTGGAGACTAGTTTTTATGAGAACCAATTTGGGTTTATATTGAAAAGGTCCACAACAGAAGTGATTTATTTACTAAGGGGCTAATAGAAAAGTATCGGAACAAAGAAAGTGAATTGCATATGGTTTCCATTAATTTGGAAAAAGTGTATGATCATGTGTCAAGAGATATACTTTGGAAAGCTTTAGAAAAGAAAGGGGGTATGTGTTGTATATATCAAAGTAATTCAAGACATGTATTTGTTTAACCTTGTAGTGGATGTTCTAATTAAGCTTATCAAAGAAGAGATCCTTAAGTGCAAGCTTTTTGCTAATGATATAGTTTTGTTAGCTAAATCAAAGGAGGAAATTAATTCTAAACTTGAGATATGGATTAGGACTTTGGAGTTAAAGGTCCTTCATCTAAGTAGGAGCAAAACATAATATATGCATTGCAATTTGGATAAGAGAAAAGTGGAAAGTGATGTGGAGGTTAAATTGGGAGAGCAAGTGTAACATCCTCAAAATTACCATAACATTATAACTAATTAAGGGTTCATTAACGACTACGTAATACTTCATCGCTTGCCAAAATATACAAAATAAATCAGAGTATGCAAAATGAGCCCTAACGTGGCAATATACAATCATCCAACGTATACCAGAGATGGAAGCACTACTGTCAGAAGGAGTAGTTTAAGCTTCCGAAGTTTTCCTTGATGAACCCGGACGGGAACTATCACCTGGAAAAATGTGGTAACCATCAATCCAACTCATTACGAGTACTAATAGGTGCTAGTGAGGTGCCATGTGGAACAATTTATATAACAAAGTATTTTAAATAAAATAATATATGTAATTTGCCAATATCCATATCACAAAATTTCATATCAGAAATTATATATCACAGTTTTCATTAACATAATTCCCCAGATACCTCCAACCAATCCAACCGAACCGCCTTATTTCCTTCGACTAGATCCATGGGCTAAGTTACATCCATATTACTGGTTACTCAAAAGCTCACTGGTCATGTGATGAGAACCGGCCAAAATCCTCAGAGCACATTTCCCAGACCATGGGCCTTTCTCCCTCATTGAACTATCGGGGTGTCGTACGCCCTCATTGAATTAGTGGGCCAGTCCCTCATTGAACAGGTGGGACAATAGAAAGCCAACCATCGTGCACCAATGGAGGCCTCACCACGTGTTGGAATATAATATTTCATTTCCTCCCAATTCAACCCTTCCCATAATTAGCATAATAAATATCATAATATCAAAATTCTCAATTCTTATACATAAATAAATATGTATATATTCACAATTCAAATCATAAGGTTCCACAAGGCAATTTGTATCAAAATATTCATAATTATTTCACAAAATACTCACAAACAACATATCAATACACATAATAAGTGGAAAGTGGTTACCTTTCGCCGTAGCTAACAATTATCACACTGCTCCTAATCCAAGAGCTCAACACACGCCAAAAATCAATCTACCACAACCAATTTACTAACCATTAATAACTCTTCTAAAAGTCTACATAATCAAAATTATAACTTATAATCTCATACAAACTTTAATATATTTGAAATGTTTGAAGTGGGCAAATTATGACGGGACTGAAAAATTAATGAGACCATTGCAACTATTAATTTTCTTTCTATTTATTACTAATTAATAATGCCCCTTTTTTATTAATTTTTAAATTAATAATTTCCTTTATTATTTATTTCTCATTTTAATAAAAATAGATTTATTTATTTATTTTATTTTCATCATAATTATTGTTGTTGTTTATTTATTTAATTCATTATTATTATTATGCTAAATATATATCCATATATCATAACAACAAACTTATTTCTGTTTTTATTATTATTATCATCATCATCATATTTAAGAAAGAAAAAAAAAATTTAATAATAGATATCTATATCCATTATTACTATCGGACACCCCATGGTTCATTATTCTTCTAAAGAAAACAAAAACAAAGATTTAGTTTTATTATTATTACTATTATACAATTTCACCTTTCACAATTAAAGAAGCATAAGAGACCACAATTATTTTGGTTTTCCTTTTCTCTTTTTATTTGAACACTGGGCTATATATATAGATATATATTTCTATGTTTCTTTAGTTTCAAACCGAAGGAGCAAATGCAATCAAGTATATACATGACAGCTACCATATATAAATATATATTTATATAGATCAGACAACAAGATAGCAAACATTTATCTTATATATATATTATATATATACACTCACACATCACAACAAGGTTTTCTTTTTCTATATATATATATATATATCAAACAAGCTCTTCCTTTATGTTTCCAGTGAAGTGATAATATATCAGCAATTTTCTCATTCTTTTTGCAACCTATGATTTATCTTATACCTATATATATATAGCCAACGAGTCCCTATTATTTTTCTTACCGATCAGTATATATATACACACACAATAACGACAGCATGTTGGGTCCTTTAAAAAAATAAGTAGCTTTTGTTCCGTCTTATGCAGCAACACACGGTCACACACACACACACACATATATATATATATATATATATATATAGAGAGAGAGAGAGAGAGAGAGAGTATATATATATATATAGAGTAAGCTTCGGTTTCTATATGCGGTAAGAACTTTCTCTGTTTACACTCATAATAGAGAACGATGGGTGGCAAACTCTTGTGGAAATAATGGAAACAAAGAAGAAGAGAGCTTGATGATTACCTCCGGTCTCCAAGCTCACTCGAATAAGTCTCTGATGAAAGGACACCTTTGTTTTGCTGATATGAAACAGAGGAAGTTTGTGATGTTTCTGGTCTCTCTCTCTACTACTCTCTCTCAGTTTCCCTCTCTTTCCTGTCTCTTGTTCTCAAACTTTGTTTAGTTTTCTGTTTAGGACGATGGGAAGGAATGAGAGTCCGGGAGCAACGGTTTTATAGAGGCTTAAGGGTATGACCCGAGAAACATATAGAGCATAGACCAATGGAGAAGAAGAATAACCAAGAGGTATTCATTGAGGGTCTCGAGAAGTATGGGGGTCTGTTTCGCTGACTTTAGAAGCATGGAGTTGCTGCTTTTGCGTTGATGGTAATCTTTGGCACTGATGGCGTGAACAATGGTTTAACGCATAAAGTAGATAGTTTTCTTGTTGATCTTTTTCTGCTGTTCATCATGATTGTCGCCGAGAATGGTCAATTAGCGTGTTTTATGGATATCTGTTGCGTGTGTACAGTAATACTTGTATTATGCTTCAGCTGTTGCGTTTTGGTTGGGGAGGTGGGGCCGATTTGATATTGTTTGATATGGGTTGGGAGGATTTAATGGGTTGGTTTGTTATAGTTGGGTCGATGGAAAAGAATGGAGCAATAGAATAGGTAGATCTAAGATGATTATGGTATTGCAATATATGGCATGTGGGTTCAGATAAGATGAGCAGATCAAATGGGTTATGAAATGTTATCATGGGCTGCGATTAGGCTGGAGATTAATTGAATTGGGTTTGGCCCAAATGGATTAAATGGATTAAGTGGTTTAATGAATAAATTAGGTGTTTGGCATGAGATTGTAAAAATTATCCCACTTAATTTTCCACAAGGCTTTCATTTGTAAGGTTATTCTTATATAATTGCAATTATTGGAGAATTATAAAAATTAATTCCTTAGTTCCATTTAAGGATTTTCTTTCTCAATTAAATTTCTTTTGGCCTTAAAATATTCATTTCATGATTTTTAGGCCTAAAATTATCTTTTACGAATATTCCTGTATTCTTTTCCGGTAAATTTCTCAAGGAAAAACAATTCCTAAATTTTCCAATAATTAACTTCATAATTTCATAGCCCGAAATTACATAATTAATTTACATAAAATATCCATATTTAAAATCCCAAAATTTGGGATGTTACAGCAAGTCATTCAACAAGTGACGAAATTTAGATATTTGGGATTAATTATACAACAAAATGGTAAATTGATAGAAATATAAATCATAGAATTCAAGATGAGGGGTATAAATGGAGAACAACTACTAGAGTTATTTGTGATAAGAAAGTACTCCCTCTGGTCCTAATTATAGGAACACTTTTGTAGTGCAATTTTCATTATAAAAGTGATCTTATAATTAGGACCAAAGGTAGTATCTAATAAGATAAAAGGGAAGTTTTATCACAGCTCTCTAAGAGTTCGTTTGGATTTAACTTATGAAGAATAACTTTTGTGATTTACGAGGTAAAATGATTTTTTCAAAAAAACCTTTTGCAGAATAGATTATTAAAAAAGGGATTTTGATAAAATGATAACGTTTGAATATATTTATTAGAATAGTTTTTTCAAAGTCAAATTTACCAAAAAGAACATTAGCTTTTGGTTTAATTGTATATAAAGGATAAGATTATATTTTAAATATTTTTAACATTAAATTTCACAATAGATACAAAAAGTTACATAAATTTGTGTACAAAATTAAAATACTTAATGTTATTGACTGGAATTAGAAAAATACTTCATGATTTTAAAAATTTATTTTAGGATATTAAAAATTTATTTTAGGGTAATGACTGATCTTGAAAGAATATTTTAAGGTATTGAAGGGTACTAAAACAATATTAAAAGATTCTGATTAATACTGAAAAAATACTTCTCATGATCTTAAAAATTTATTTTAGGATATTAAAAAAATATTTTAAGGTAATAACTGATCTTAAAAAAATATTTCAGCGTACTAACGCGTACTAAAAAGATACTAACTGGTACTAAAAAAAAACTTCTCATGGTCTTAAAAATTTATTTTATGATCTTGAAAAAATATTTCAGGGTACTAACTAACATTGGAAAAAAAAATTCAGGGCACTGATGGGTATTAAAAAGATATTTAAGGATATTGAAAAAATACTTCATGATCCTAAAAATTTATTTAAGGATATTAAAAAACTATCTCGATTAATGACTGATATTGAAAAAATATTTCAAGGTACTAAGGGTATTAAAAATATACTTAAAGATACTGGCTAGTACTGAAAAATACTAATGATGACAGAGAAAAGAGAAAAATCAGAAAAAAAAAGGGGGGCTTTTTCCAAAACCTAGGTTTTGGAGCTTACTCCATGGGTTGGGTGCAAAATGGCTTCTGGATTTTTTTTTTTTTTTTTTTGGTGTTTGGAAAGCTTTTGCTAAAACTTAGGTTTTGAAATTTGCCAAATAGGCTCTTAAGACCGAAATGCTATAAGTTGTGAATATTTGGCTTTAAAAGAACAACATATATCTTAACCAAATGTCTCAAGTTCGAGTTCTGGGAATGCAACAGTGTTTGGTGGGAGAGCTTTCCGCCTTTGTGGTCCAACTCAGCTCGATCCAGGTTAGTCTGGACCCCAATAAATCCCTGAGTTAAAAGGGTAGGTCCAAGATACCGAATGCACATGCAAAAAAAGGAAAAAAAAAAGAAAAGAAAAAAAAAGAACAACATATATGCGAATGAGTTGGAATTTCATATATTGAAGAGAAAATAATAAAAATTCGTTTGAGGTAGTTTGGACACATTCCAAAAAGGCCATTTCATGCACTAATGAGGAGGATCGATTAAACATTATGGAGTCATCTAAAAAGAGGTAAGGAAAGACCAAAACAAACACTCCAATGAGACCATAGAGAGAGCTCTATAGGTTGATAATATAAACAAAGATTTAATTTCCAATATAACATAATGGTGTCGTGCAATCACTAATTAGTAGGATAAGATTTTGTTGTGATTTTCGTTGTTTGATTAGATTCCCTTCTTCTCTACACTAATAAGAAACACGGTATGAAAAACCAAATTGGTTCAATCAGTCAACTGGTGGGCAGAACAATCAAGTGATTGATCCAAAAATGGGCTAGGCAGGTGAAAAATTTGTAGCGCATACTCAGGTTTAGGATAGCTATAATTTTAGGCGAGAAAAAGAAATCAAATTTCAAAAGTGAAGTAGGTAGATAGTGTTAATATTAAAAACTTATATGCATTGCCACATCTTATGAATTTGTTTTTGTTTACTTAATGAAATTTGTTGTTGGAAGTGGGACGAATCATTCAAGCCCAATAAGCCCTAGTACTCTACCCAACAATTAAATAAGATTTCAATTGTAATATGATTTGAGTAATGTGTGATTCTAGGGATTACAGAATAATAATTTCTCCTTATTTATTTTATAATGATAATAAAGAGAGAGATTATTCAATTTCGTATGCTCTCTCCTTCTCTACATGTATCCTCCCTTTTGATGAATAATACCAGTGTTCTCAGATGGCGGACTTGATCGAAAACTGGTCTAGTCTAGGTCAAACCGGTTTACTTTTTTAAAAAAACAATTTTTTAAAATTTGTTTTAAAATTTTATACTAATAATCCTAAAATCTTTCATTTTCCATTAGTTTGACCCTAATTTAACTCTAGTTTAACTTTGATCTGATGGACACAACTTTCACCCAATACTTAAACCTTGGGTTTCAAAACCTTGAATAATACCCTCAATTTAGTGCACATTATTTCATGGTGTAAGAGCTCTACCCATGTCATTCAAGAATGACGAAAGTCAAAAGAAGCTAGTCTAGATGTCCCCTGCACCCATAGTTGAAAGCTTTTCAACGGTGATTTGCAATAATGGAAGAACATATCCAAAAACACAAAAAGGCCCCTAAAGTGTGATCACTGTAACAAAACTGGCCATATCTGAGAGCATTGCGGGAATTAACTTTTTAGACCTAGTTTAGATTCGGTCTTTTATTAATCGGTTTAGAAAGCATGTCCTTATTAAACCCACACTTACAACCGATTTTTATAGTTACTTTTTTAAACCGGTTGTTTAAAGGACCGGTGTTAAAAAATTTCAATTTGAAATATGATAATGCCCACTCTTTAGACCTGATAATTTTATACTTGATCTAAAGAGTGAGCATTTTGTTTTAAACATGTACGTTTTATTTTGTTTCACATAAGCCCTATTAGATATTAATATATCTAAAAGATATATTAATATGCAATATAAATTTTACAGACAACCCAAAAAACAAAAGTACAATTGACATAAAAAATAATTATAACTTATAACTATGAATCTAAACCCTAAATTATTATATAATTATTGAATCGTAATTTCGACATTTGTTTTTTCAAGGTTTACTTTTATGCTTTGCTTGTATTTTCCCTACCACCAAAGGAGTTAGATTATTTTTTAGTGTTAGATTTAATGGATGCAATTTTAGGAACATCATTTGCATGTTGTTGATGCATGATTCATATTATGTGCATTCCTACCATTAAATGCAAATACCCATGAATTGGCCGCTAAATTACCATACTTATGTATTTTGATCTTTCTGGACCTCAAATATAAATAGTCAGGTGATAAAGGAAAGATTCTTATTTAATCAACCTGAATATAAGAGAGTTAATTTACATGTATGAGAAGGACTTGGCTTGCATTCACTACAAGTTCTTGTGCGCTGCCTTCAAACTGTGTTGTTTTGGCGCACAAATTGTGAAGCTTTTACCCTTTTTTTAAGAAAAAAATATATTTTAGAATATTGATGGGCACTAAAAAGATACTTCAGGATACTGACCGGTACTAGAAAAATACTTCATGATCTTAAAAAAATATTTTAGATATTGACTGGTACTAAAAACATATTTTAGGATATTTTTTCAATATCCTAAAATATTTTTCAAGATCATAAAGTATTTTTTTAGCACCGTTTAATATCTTGAAGTGTCTTTTTGATACCCGTCAATATCTTGAAATATTTAAAAAAAAAAAAAGGAAAAAGGCAAAAGCTTCAACGTTTTTGGGTCAAATCGACGCAATTTGAAGGAGCAGACAAGAACTTGCATCCGCTACCTTCAAATTGAGTTGTTTTGACGCAAAAATTGTAAAGCTTTTTCCTTTTTTTTTTTTTAAAAAAAGAAAGAAATATTTTAGGATATTGACGGATAGTAAAAAGATATTTTAGGATACTAATTAATGTTGGAAAAATACTTTCTGATCTTTAAAAAATATCCTAAAGTATATTTTTAATACTAGTCAGTAGCTTGAAATATTTTTTAAAGATCCTAAAATATTATGAAATATTTTTGGGAAAATTAAAATAAAGGACCTAGAGAAAATAATATTTATTATAAAGGACTATAAAAATTGTAATTACTTAGAAGGACCAAACATAATAATATAAATTTTAAATTATTAAATTGCCCCTAATCAAACCTCATAATATATCATATCTTTTTCTTAAATTGGCCTAATCAAACCTCATGATAAATTTTAATATATTATCTCTTGTATTCATAATTAAAAAATAACTAAAATTAAAACTAAAAATGCCCCTATGATATATCATATCTTTTTTTTTCTTAATATATCATTTAATCAACAACCATTAAACTCATTTTTTTTTCCCACCAATTTACATAATCAAGTTGCCAGATTTATGTTATCAACGATGATATCAATTAAGTTTTTTTTATAAAAATTAAAACTAAGCTTAATTCATATTTTTTTAGGATATAATAGGTTAATTAGATTTTTTTATAATTTTATTAACATTACATGAATTTTTTAACTCACATAAATTGCTTCTAAAAAAATAAATCATATAAACTTTTTTGGTTTAACATATATGATAAATTATAAAAGACCTTAACTTTTATTAAAATTTTTGTTGATTAAAAAAAAATTATAATTTTACAAATTGAAGAATGCATAATTTTTTTATTTATAAATATATATTCAAGTTGTGAAAATAAAAATTGAAAAAACTATTTTTCAATTTAATGAAACTTAAAATTTTATATTAATTTTAAAAATAGAATGGGGAAGAGGATGTAGAAGAGATTCCAAAAGATTTGTTAGGGGTATTTTAGTACTCTTAATTTTATATTTTTATATTTGGTCCTTCTAAACAATTACAATTTTTATGGTCCATCTCCATAAATATCTTTTCCTCTAGGTCCTTCATTTTAAGTACTTCGAAATGCTATATATATTATGTTATGTTGTGATATTACCATAATCGCTTGCGCTGTTGAATGAGCAAACCCATTTTCTTCCTCTATTTCTGATAATCTTCATTATTTTCATGGGATTCAGTGAAAATGCTTGTTTGTTACTTGCTTTTCTCATATATTTGTTCACTTTTATGCTTCTGGTTAGTGGCTTGGGCACCATCGCACCATTGGTGTTGATCCAAGAGCCTGAGACAGTGAGCTCAAATAATGGCATGTTCACGCTGGGATTCTTCAGACCTCGGAATTCCACAAATCGCTACGTAGGAATTTGGTTTATTTCTGAATCCTCTGTTGTTTGGGTGGCTAACAAAAACGACCCACTAACAGATTCTTCTGGGATTCTCACAATATCAGGGAATGACAATCTTGTTGTTTTGAATGGGAAAAAACAGGTTGTTTGGTCAACAAATGTCTCAGTAGCATCAAATTCTAGTGCTCAACTCTTAGATTCAGGCAACCTTGTACTCATTGATAAAACTACTGGGGCATTCCTGTGACAGAGTTTCCAGCATCCTGATAATACATTACTTCAGAACATGAAATTCAGTACTAATAAAAAAACAGGTGAGAAAATGCAACTTACATCATGGGAAAGTACATCTGATCCATCCTATGGAGGATTTTCTTGCAGCCTTGAGCCTCGTAATGTTACTGAATTGTTTGTATGGAAGGAAAATCAGCCTTATTGGCGTAGTGGTCCCTGGAATGGCACACACTTTCTTGGGGTACCCCAGAGTTCATCTATGTCCCTCAATGAGTTTCAGATTAAAGTAAATCAGGGAGGGAGTTTTGACCTATATTTTCATTACACAGACAAGTCTGCATTGCTTACTCTTAAGTTAGGTCATAAAGGCAAACTAAAAACACAACGTTGGAATTTTCATACAAAGTTATGGGACCGTGAGTGGTGAGTGAGAATTCTGTATGTGATATTTATGGCAAATGTGGTTCATTTGGGATCTGCAGTTCGCTAAGCTCACCAATCTGCAGCTGCTTGAGAGGGTTTGAACCTAACAACAGAGAAGTATGGAGAAGGCAAAACTGGACCAATGGTTGTGTGAGAAGAGAAGCACTTCAGTGTGAGAGAGACAATAATGGTTCTCAAGCTAGCAAATCAGATGGGTTTTTGAAGCTGAAGAGGGTAAAACTACCAGATCATACAGAGGTGTTACCATTTAAATTTGAGTATGCTGCTGATTGCCAAACTCGATGTGCAAAGAATTGCTCATGTATAGCTTATGCCTATGAAAAAAGTCTTGGTTGTATGGTATGGACTGTAGATTTACATGACATACAGAGCTTCTCAGTTGGAGGAGTTGATCTTTTTATACGTTTGGCCAACTCAGAACTAGGTATCTCTTTTAATGAAAGAAAGCTCTTTAAAGTCTAAAACACTTACTAACGCACTTGTTTTTTGTTCAACCTGCATAGGATTTATAACAGCTTCAAATTTAATTTAATATTATCTATTTCGTCATATCATGTTATTTTAAATATCCATATGAGCATTGGAACTTTTTATCCTATGTGCAATTAAGTTGTTATTAGGTTCTTCAATAAAATTATAACATGTGGGGTCATTTTTCTTTGATAATCTGTTAATTAATGTGGTGCTTGATTGCAAAACAAGTCCACATGCTATATAGTTATTAGTGAATTTGATAACAAATGCTTAGGGAACTTCATTTTGTTTTTTAAAATCCACATTTGATGATAATATATGCATCATTGTAGATCATATTGTCTGAAACCGAAGACTATCTGAATGTTCTTCTTTTCTTTGATATAGGTAAGGCCAGGAGGAAAATGACAACACCTATTATAATATCAGCTCTGGTAGGAATAATTTTCATGATGATCTTTGGATGTTTATTATGGAAAAGAATGTCAAAGCAAAAAGGTATGTCAAACACTTCCTTCACATGCATATAGGAAATATAAATGTGCATATATATATATATATATATATATATATATATATATATATATATAGGGTTTATCGTTTGTTATGTCACTTGATATAAAATTTTGTCAAGTCACCTCAAAACTATATCGTTTTGAGAGTTAGAGAAATTAATGAAAGGTGCTTTGGTAAAATTAACACCCTTAATTAATTCTTTAACTTTCAAAATGACATAGTTTTGGGGTTAGTGGAATTAATGAATGATCTTTTAATAAAATTCATATAATAAATATAAAAAAAACAACCAAAATACCCTTTATTAATTCCCCTAACTCCGAAAACGATGTAGTTTTGAGGTGACTTGACATAACCTTATGTCAAGTGACATAACAAATGATAAACTCATATATATATATATATATATATATATAGAGAGAGAGAGAGAGAGAGAGAGAGAGAGAGAGCAGTCACTAAAAGCATATTTCTACCACAAAATTTAATAGTAATAAATTTTCAGTATAGAAATTGTTAACTTTTAGATAACCAAAGTTACATACATACATAGTATTAGAATAGCAATATATATTCCTCAATGAAATTAAAAGGGAAAATGTGTAAAAAAAACAGGGGAAACGCAGATGCGGATTCTTGACAGAAGAAGGATTTCAAAGTCGGAGCAAGTTCATAATCAAGACCTATCATTATTTGATTTTAGAAAGTTGGCATTTGCAACAAACAACTTTGACTTAGCAAATAAACTTGGGCAAGGTAGTTTTGGTCCAGTTTACAAGGTGGCTTTCATTTTCTTTTTTAACCTAATCATTTTTCAATTCATTAGAAATAGGGTTCTTATCATTTTATTTCAGGGAAAGTTTAAAGATGGACAAGAAATAACAGTAAAAACACTATCAAGAACATCTGGGCAGGGTATTGAAGAATTTATTAACGAAGTGAAATTGATTTCTAAGCTTCAACACCGAAATCTTGTTAAACTTCTTGGTTGTTGCACCGAAAGAGATGAAGAGATATTAGTTTATGAATATATGACAAACAAAAGTTTGGATGCATATATCTTTGGTTAGTGTACATTCCTATACATATTTTACTAAATTCATTGTTTCTCTGCATAACATCAGACGAATAGAGCAAAAGCAGAAACTTTATATTGTTAACGAATATTCAAAAAACCACATGTTTGATCTACGACTCTTATTTTTCCTGATTTAGGCTTGACACATTTCTTGGTGCATGCATGTTTGTGTGTTTTCTTGATATTCATGTTCAAAGGAGTGTATGAACATTTTATATAGTTTATTTATAGAGTAATAGTTAAAGTAAATGCCACTAAGTCACAATGCCAAGTAGGCAAATCCCATAACCATTTACTGGAAATTGTTGGAAGTGATGAAGAATCTTCTTTTCAATGTTTATGCCTTTCTTAATTTCTCCCCATAAAATAATCTCTAGCAGACTCGCTGCAACAAAAACACTTAGATTGGGAAAGGCGCTTCAACATAATTGAAGGGATAGCTAGAGGATTACTCTATCTTCATAGAGATTCAAGATTAAGAATTATACATAGAGATTTGAAAGCGAGTAACATATTGTTGGATAAAGGCATGAATGCAAAGATATCAGATTTTGGAATGGCAGAACTTTTTGGAGGTGGCCAAGATCAAGCAAATACAGAAAGAATTGTTGGAACATAGTAAGTCTTTTTTTCCTTTGTCCAAAATCAATAGCATATTAAGAGCTTAACGATTTATTTTTTAAATGCAGTGGATACATTTCTCCAGAATATGCAACTGAAGGACTCTATTCGGAGAAATCTGATGTCTTTAGTTTTGGTGTTTTACTACTAGAGATTATTAGTGGAAGAAAAAACACTAGCTTTTATGAAGATACGGAATCTTTGACACTTTTAGGATTTGTTTGCCTCTTCAATTTTTACCATCCTTTCTTAAAAAAGCTCTTAACTGCCTTTGTCTCCATGAAAACAACATTGATGTTTGACTGCTATCATTTCTCTTGTTAATTTTTTCGCAGGCATGGAAATTATGGATTGATGCAAATGTTTTACCTCTAATAGATCCACAACTATATAATCCAAACTTTCACAAGGATATATTGAGGTGCACACATATAGGTCTTTTATGTGTACAAGAACTTGCAAAAGATAGGCCCACTATGGCCTCTGTAATGTCAATGCTTCAAAGCGAGATAGTTGATATTCCTCCCCCAAGCCAACCTGCATTCATTCTCAGGCAGACTATGTCTCGTGCAACAGAACAAACTCCAAGCAATAATGGAATATGTTCCATCAATAAAGTAACTATCTCAAATTTTGTGGGGAGATAGAAATATATTGTTCCTTTTTCTTGTATCTGTATCTGGTTCATCTTGCTAGTGAGAATTGGGAGTTCCCCTCATAATGCATGATTGCTTTATACCTGGCTTGCCAGGATAATGATCTACTTGCTTGAGCTTGAGCATATATCTTGTGTATATAAGTCTATATTTTCAAATTGTGTAAATTTACATAGTGAGAGAAGTCATCTAAGGATGAGGCGAGAAAACCTTGAAGTTGTTGGTGAGCTTATAAATCTTGTGCATAAGTTGATGATGAGCTTGGAAACCAACTATTGTAGTTTTTATGATGGTGAAGAAATTTCATTGGACTCAAGAGGACTTCACTTACGCCAAAGAGAGTCAAATGAATATAATTGTTGGGTGATCGTTTTATCTTATTCAATAACTTCTTTGAGTTTTCTCTTTGGTCTTGTCTTTTCCTTTCTGTTGAAAGCTTATTCCTATTCTTTTATATTAGCTTTAAAATTTGTGCAAGGTAGTTACACTAACCATTTAATATGGTTGCTCTATCATAAAAAATTATGTTATTTGATTTGATGAGAGTGCTGTGTAGAATGATCTAATTCTCATTTTTAGTAAGAACTGTTTTACTTCTTCTAATTTTGTGTAGAGATTGTTTCTTCTCAAAATTTAAATCCATTATCAAGAGATCCCTTCCTGTTTTCCCAGTTGTGCAATCCATCCACAATATGGCTTCTCACTTATGGATGGTCATAATCCCACGGAAAATTGCCATTCAGCCTTGATGTCTGGAGATGTGTTCTATATATATATATATATATATATATATGTATGTATATCTACCAATTTGTTTGTAGTTGTGCTTTGTCCCAGATTATCAGTAGTAGTTTCAATCAAGAAAATCGTGGTATTGTTTTTAAGTATATATATATATTAAACTTTGCTATGTTTTCCCCCCCTTGTGTTTTTAAAATTTTCAGTTAAGGTATTTTATCTTTGTTCCTAGCTGCTGTCAAAACATCTGTGAATTAACCAATTGGTTCGTGTGAAGATGAGCATGTTCCTCTCATTCAGAAACTTGAATACATATAAATTTTTAAACATCAAGAGTTGGCCTTTTGGCTAGGATCAAGTGTAAACATCAAGAGTTGGCAGACTCTCATGTAACAATGTACAAATTTCAAATGAAAAAGTATTTCTTATATAACTAAAGAAACCAGTAAAACCCCATCTATATTATAAGAAGGAAATAAACAAAAATCATTTAAAGAAACATAGTGAAATTAAGGGGCATCGTTAAAGAACGCTTGGTAAGCGCATTTGTTTCAAAGTTCTATTTTCTTCCAGCATGTTTAAAATCAACCAACCACTTAGGTTTAAACATAATGTGGCTTTCAGTGATTAAATTCTTGTTATTATGAAAGCTCGTTATTTCCATATTTGATATACTTAATTGATTCTGAAGAGTTGCTTCTCAAGCAAACTTGTCTATAGTTTCCATCCCATACCATTTTAAGGTTAATGGGACACGCCCAAAGTTCACCAGCTAAAGGATCTCCATTTGGTATATCAAGCATGAAAATTTCAATCTGATTTCCTCTATGATCGTTGATGGTACCACCACATCCCACATGCCATTCTTTTGTGAATGCACATCAGCATTGATAATTAGCCACCCATCCATTCCCATTCTGGTGTCTCCTTCGCTTGTCACTCAAATACCATGAATTTTGGCTTGCTTCATCTGCATCCTAGCTGCACTAAAAAGGAAGATATTATGGCTTTACCCTTTGTGAGAAATCCAAGAGCCCTAGAGTTAAGGTTTCAAACAAGTATACCTTGAGTTTTTTAACTTTGGACAATGTTTTATTTTGTGCCCTTATTTTTAGCCTTTGTAATAAAAAATGATGACATTAAAATTTTACATACTAACAAAAAATTATCAAACGGTCATATATTCATTAAATTTAATTTTTTAAATTGTAATAATTATTACAAAAAGTCATTACAGAATTTTTTTTATTATTATCCAACAAAATTTGTTTAAACGGTAAGCTTAAGCAAACCTGGCTTATCTCCTTTTTCCATTGGACCCAACGCTCACCTTTTTCCATTGGGTTCAATGCCCTCCTTTTCCCTTAAAAAGAGAATCCAGCATCATATAGTATTTTTTTCAATAATACTAAATGTCATAAAGTAATATTTAATGCACTTATCACCCGTAGATAATTTTTTCATTGTGTTACGGACCGGCCTAAGGCCCAAATCTGAGGTATGGTCCAATAAGGGACATACTCGGCTGTGTTGTGTACCGGCTACTCAGGAAGATCTGATATTAGATCAGATATGATCTATCGACATCAGAGGAGAATCTAAACAGAACTTACGTGATATTTGCTCTTGGATATTTGCCCCGGATATCTAGCAAGGCCGAGATATCCTCCACAGCAACCTCTATAAAGACAGAGGTCCATTCTCTAGGTACACACGTTCTAACTTATGCTCACTTTACATTCTGTTACACAGAGTACACACACCACCCCCTGGCTAAATGCCTCCAAGTATAATTCGAACTATGTGGAGTTTGATCCCTTCAAAGGGTACGTAGGCTCTAGGCTTGACACCCAGTCAAGTCCAATAAGTCCTGTTCCCAGAACTGAACATTGGCGCTGTCCGTGGGGACGTTAAAGTTCAATCCCTGTGACCACTGATGGCGAACACCAGAAGCCACAGTCAAAATCAACAGCCTAACCAACCACAAGCTGCAAGCAATCCACGGCCAAATCAACCTCAGGCTGGACCGAGTCAACGACACCCTCACAACCCTCCACCTCGCGAGACTACGTCGGAGGGCCACATAATGGACACAGCAACCTCCCTTCCCGACACTGAGCTACCGTTGATGCAACTACATACAGATATTCCGGCTCCAGACGTCCCGGCACTAGACGCCGACGTCCGTATCCTTCGGAGGACATAGGAGTCGATTCTTCATAGGTTCGAAAACAAGGAAAAACGGGATCATCTCCAATGCCAACAGGATTTCCAAGCTATCAAGCGAATGATAGAGGAAAAACTGGAGATGATTTTCCTCCAACGAGGAAATCGGAGGGATTCTAGGAAAGGGAAAGAGAAAGTAACATCAGATAATAGCAGTTCGCCCAGTAGTTCTGTGTCCGGATTAAGACTCCAGGCTCCTACCAGGCCTAGGAGAGAGACCAGAGCCAGGCGAGACCGGTAGCCGCCCTCATCGTGCAAGAGAATGCATCTGTCCCGAATCACTGACAGTGAGGATCGGGATGGAGAGGAGCACCGAGACCGAGATGACGAAGAGGACCGAGAGCATTTTGAAAGCCAAGATGGAGAGGAGGACCGATACTCAGACAAGCATCGGGAAGCAAGTGTAGTCCCTCGACCACATGGCTCCCCCAGGGAATATAGAATGAAGTACCTAACGGGATCCGGAGGAACACCATTCTCCAGGGCAACGACAAAGGCTCCGTATCCAAAGAATTTCGACCTGGCCAACCTCCCCAAGTATGATGGCACACAGGATCCACGCAATCATCTCGAAGTGTTTGAAAAGTTGATGTGGGTGCGGTCGATTGAGGGCCCGGTCATTATGCGCCTCTTCTCGGCCACATTGATCGGACCGGCTCATAAATGGTTGAGCTCCTTGCCAAACAATTCTATTAGGAACTTCGAGGACCTCGGGCGTAAATTCGAGTTACACTTTGCCACTAGCAAAAAACAGCCGAAGTCCCAATTTACGTTGAGCAAAGTAAAGCAGAAGAAGGGCGAGACACTCCAAAAGTACCTGGATCGGTTTAGAGACGTAGCTATGCAAGTACGTTCTTTGTCAGAGGAGGTCCATGTACACTGCTTAGTCAACGGTTTGGACTCATCGTCGCGCCTGGTGGGAAGCCTGTGCAAAAATCGAGTTTACACGTTGACCAAGTTCTACACCCAGGCAAAGCAATATCTGGATGTCGAGCAGATGGAGATTGCCAACGCCGATGAACCCGAGAAATCGAGGAACGCGTCACCTGACACGAAAGATCGGACCAACAAACCCAAGCCCGAGACCCGAAGGCGTGACCGAGACAACCGACCTCGCCAGGATAAGCAGGAGGGGAAGCCAAAATATGATAGCTACACACCCCTGAATGTCTCTCGGTCTCAGCTATGGAAGGAGGTCGCCCAGACTGATATGAAGAGAGTTGGGAGACCGAGGACCCTCAGAAATCGGCCAACCACTAATCGGTCCAAGTTTTGTGCTTTCCACGACGGACCGGGACACACCACAGATGAGTGCTACGAGCTCTGGGATGCTGTAGAAAAGTTTATACGAGAAGGGAAGCTATGCCAATATGTGATCCAAACTCAAGGAAGAAAAGATGGAAAGCGGAACCATGAGGGCCGGAGTAGAAGCCCAGCCGAGGATTCAAGGAAAGGTGAGAAAAGAAGAAAATCTGATTCCTTTGATGAATTCCCAGAAGCTGATTTTCAATGTAATGTCATCAGTGGAGGATTTGGAGGAGGTGGAGACATGGCAAGCCAACGAAAGAAATACCTACGCGAAGTGCTGACAGTTAGAGACTTCCCAAAGTTCAAAGATGACCAACTGAAGCCAAAAGCTCCCTTGTTGGTCTTCACCAGCGACGAGCTAGCCGACGTGATGCCAGGGCACCAAGACGGATTGGTTATCACAAGGACCTTGGTGAACTGCCGGGTCAAGAGGATATTTGTTGATGCAGGAAGCTCGGCCGACATTATAAGCTGGGATGCTTATAAGAGAATGCACCTTGATGTGGAAGACCTGAAGACGTGCAAGACAACCCTAGTAGGGTTCAACGAGGAACGGTCCTTTCTCAAGGGATACATAGACCTTCGATTGACCTTGGGAACAAAGAAAGCATTCAAATCAAAACGGGTAAGGTTCATTGTAGCCGATTTTCATTCCCCTTATAATGTCATATTGGGAAGACCAACCATACACAGTTGGGACATGTTGGTATCTACAAAGCATCAAAAGCTCAAGTTTATGAATGACAAAAATCAAGTGGTAGAGGTGACAAGGGACTAGAAGGAATCTCGGCAGTGTTATTCAAAGGCTCTACGAGTTGGAGAAGAAGGTCCCTCATCACCACCCCGGCTCAGAAGAAGTGAAGCTAATATCGGCGCAGAAGATGACCGACAACCTCGGCAATCGGTCAATATGGTAAAACTCGATCTCAGGGAATCAGAGAACCCTCGGCCAGAGCCAGAAGGAGAGTTAGAGGAGTTTGTACTGGGACTCGACCCAACAAAGACAACTAAGATTGGCGGGGGTATGAGCACTGACCTCAAAATCCGGCTGATTAAGTTCCTGAGATAGAATCAAGACGTGTTTGCTTGGACGTCGACCGAGATACCGGGAATCGACCCGCATTTTTGTTGTCACCAGCTCACTATTTGGCCGGGATCGAAGCCAGTAGCCCAAAAAAAGCGGAACATAGCCGCCGATAGACAACAGGCCTTGGAGAGCCACGTGGCAGAGCTCTTGGCAGCCGAGTTCATACGGGAGGTACAGTACACCACCTGGCTATCCAATGTGGTCATGGTATGAAAACCAAATGGCAAATGGAGGGTTTGCACGGACTATACAAATTTGAACAAGGCATGCCCGAAGGATTCCTACCCTATGCCTAACATTGATCAACTAGTCGACAACTTGACCGGTTATCAACTACTATCATTTATGGATGCTTACTCTGGGTACAATCAAATAGCCATGCATCCTGACGACCAAGAGAAAATGGCCTTCATGACAGATAAGGCTAATTACTGCTATAACGTCATGCCGTTTGGATTAAAGAATGCTGGGGCCACATATCAGCGAATGATGAACCGAGTTTTCGAAGACTAGATCGGGCGCAACGTAGAGGTTTACATCGACGATATGATTGTGAAGTCAAAACACCCAGAGGATCATATCCGGGATTTGGAATAGACGTTCGAGAAGCTGAGAAAACATCGGATAAGATTGAACTCGGTTAAATGTGATTTTGGAGTCCCAACCGGGAAATTCCTAGGCTTCATGCTGACTAATCGAGGCATCGAGGCCAACCCAGATAAGTGTAAGGCCGTATTAGACATGCAGGCTCCCTGGTCTAAAAAAGAGGTTCAACAGCTAACAGGCCGGCTAGCTGCATTAACCCGGTTCCTACCAAGATCTACGGAAAAAGCTTTGCCATTCTTCAAGCTTTTAAAGAAGGAAACACACGGAGGATGGAACCCAGATTGTGAAACCGCTTTTGAAGAGATTAAACGATTCTTGGCAACCCCTCTGGTCCTAACAAAACCGAAGCCTAGAGAGACATTATTCTTATACCTTTCGGTGGGAGATGAAGCAGTCACCGTCGCCTTGGTTAGGGAAACCGAGGCCAAGCAAGTGCCCATCTATTTTGTAGGCAAAGCATTACAGAGCTCAGAACTCCGGTACTAGAAGCTTGAGAAGGTGGCTTTTGCCCTGTTAACTACGGCGAGAAGACTGCGGCCATATTTTCAAGGACATTGGATCGTCACGTCCGGGCTCTAGATCCTCGGCCTCAGACACCGAAGTAGCTGGAGGAGAAGGAGGCGGAGGGAAGTATTTGCCCTGATGCATGTACGCCCGATAATCCACCTTACTGAGGTCTAGAGCCACCCCAGGGTTGAAGTGATTTATCAATGCTAGAGCCATGTTAAAGGCATCCATGGCGGTCGCCCGGATCGTGTCGGAACTGGTAGCAAGGGCTTTCTTCGTGTCAACAAGTTCGGCCTGCACAGCTCCTACCTCCTCTACTAGACTCGCTCGTTGACCTTGGACAGTCTTCAAAGCCTCCAGACTTTTTGAGTTAGAAGCCTGCAGATATAGAATTTCGGCCTGAAGCTTGCCTACGTTTTCCTCCAAAGACTTCAGACTCACCTGCGTAGCCTTCAGCTCTTCAGACGTCTTCATGGCTACAACTTGGACTACCCTCAGTTTTTCGTCGGCCTTCTTTTTCCCCGCCTCGGCCAAATCTCGAGCCACTTCCACTTGGCGCTTTTCTACAGAAAAACCTGCCGCTTTCTTCTTCATCAGCAACAGAGACTGCGCCAAGCCAACACCCTTCAGCAAATGATCCTGAATAGAATGGACCACCCGTTCGTCGGCTTCGGTCAGATCCAGGGAGAAATCTTGGAAGCGGCGGGGAGGAAGATAAGCCACTGAGAGTTTGTCAGCTGACGTGCGCTTCTCCTATGCAAGACTGCGAGGAACCCCAAAAGAAGGAGGGGGAGGTGGAGTTAGACGGGTCTCGGGTTGAGCCGGAACGTCCTCTACCACTAGGCCTTTGTTTTTCTCCACAACTGGCGGAGTAGTTGATAGTGATTGGGCCGAACTACTAGCGGCTGAGGTCCTAGCCCTCTTAGATCCAGCGGCTTGAGGATCTGCCCTCGCCCGGCCAGAGCCAGTGTCGGCCGTCGTGCTTTTCCGAAGCTCCCTCCTCGGCCAAACTTCAAGTTGGGCATCCTCAGAAGGGTTCACATGTGAGACGTAAGGAGGAAGTGGGTCCATCGGTCGACCTGCAAAATAGACCAAGCAGTCATTATAAGCTTCACACGTGGTAACAAGAGGAAAAATATGAATAAGAATTTAGAACATATACTTGGACCAGCCCCAGCCTTAGGAAGAGGCCGGGAAAGAATCGATGTAACAGTCTGAATGCCAGTCTCTTTGATGTAAGTCGCCAGGTGAGAAACCAGCACTACTTCTTCATTGGTAAGGTCATCCCCATTCACCTGATAGGTGTTGGAGTCCTTACCATGATGGTTGAAGGTCCAATACAAAGGAAACCTCCATTCCACATCTTTGGATTCTGGCCAAGGAGAAACCAAGGTTGCTTTCCAGACACGGCCATGACCTTAAAAAAGTTGGTCTTAAACCGTTTAAAGGAATCGGAGTAGGGTCGGAAAAGCTTTCGGCCGGACACCCCCCAAAGTGAAGTCAAGCCTTTCAGGCTATCATCGTTCTTAACAACGGGAGGGGTAAAAGGACAGACAAAGTAGAAGAACATGGAACGTTTGCAAGGGATGACTTTAGGCAATAATTTATAGAAACGCTCGAAGGCTAGGATGAAGCCCCAAGCGTTGGGATGAAGCTGATAGGGGGCAAGTTGAAGGTAAGTAAGAATGTCAATTTGAAACTCGGTAAAAGGAAACCTAATACCAAGGTGGGTGGACAGGTCTTTGTACCAAAAGAAAAAGGAATTGTTACTCCCCTCTCGGATAGCACACACAGGCTCCTCGTTAGAAGGAAGACGTAGGGCGCATGATGATACATCGCCTAACTCAAGCCGGCGGAGATCTTTGGATGATAGCGATGACCGAGTGGAGAGCACTGATGGTGCTACCCAAGGGTATTTGGCCAAGAGAGTTTCTGGGGGCCTAGTAGTTTTGGACTCCCCGGTTATAGATAAAGTCCTATCAGGAGATTGAGACGGCTCCATTTCGGACCTAGAACCTTCAAAAAGAGAAAAAGGGACAAGGATCAGCGAATGAAGAGTATACTTGATGAATGCATGTTAACAGTTGAGACACTAAGAGCGCCCGGGACCGAAGCAGAAGCCAATGTTGATCTATGTCGGCAGGAGCTTAAGGTTTGATTAGCTAAGAAATCTTGGTCGAGGGCGATATAATGGGAGCTGGAGGCGATGCAGTCCCAGCAGGGGCCGAGGTATCCCTCCCGGAGAACGTCCGACCGCACTTGAAGAGGGGCCTCGTAAAAGTTGATTGGGGGGGTCGATATGGCTCTAGAACCCATCCTACCACCTACGCGAGGGTAACCACCCCGAGATCTCGGGCGGGAAATTGGAGGAATAACGGGTGATGGTCCCATAACTCTCTTTTCACTAGACCCGCCACGGAGCAGCGCGGCGAGCCTCTATTCTTCGATGAGGGGAGACCCGAACAACCAGAAACTGAAATGAGGATAGCGAGCGCGTAGGGCCTCCACCTCTTCTGGGGTCACATTCCGACCAGAAGAGGGTAAACTTCTAGGCCTATCCATCACCTAGAAAGGTGCAGAAGGTTGGATAAGGAGGTAAGAAATAATGTAAAGAGAGGGAATCAAGGACTCTCACTCGAAGAGTTCATCAATGGCAACAAGAAAGGCCTAGAACAGTGTCTAGATACAGCCTACTTAAGTAACGCTATGAGTCTACCCAGAAGCACTCAAGAATAATAGCCAGGGAATGGGGGCATGATCCAGAAAAGACAATTAAGCAGGCATGAGAAAGTTAAAACGAAAAAGGAAGTAGCAAACATACCTAAAGTAAACAAAGAACTGAAGGGCGAGCAGTGGTGGAAGCAGAAAAGCAGAATGCAGTGATAGAGGAAAAGAGAATTCTTTGCAGAGGAAAACAGAGAAGATGTAGAGTAAATGAAATGGAGTGAAAGGAGGGAAGTATAATCAAAGAGTTTGAAATAACGAAGCGGCAAGAGAAAAAGGGGTAGAAAGGACAATTCCTCGACAAAAGGGGAATAGCGCACATCACGCGAGAAAGTCCCCCGGCCTAAAGAGTTCCATAAAAAATGCCTGCCACCCCGTATATGTACGCATGTCACACAGTGATGTCACGACCTCGGATGGACTAGTCAAGACAGCCACTGACACGACCGGTCGCTTGTCCGATTCACCGTGCCCAGACGCCGCTCAAACATTCCGGTCGGAGAGCCAACTACACATCTCGGCTCCTCAGTAACCTGGCCAACCGAGCTGGGGGACAACTGTGACGGACCGGCCCAAGGCCCAAATCTGAGGTATGGCCCAATAAGGGACATACTCAGCTGTGTTGTGTACCAGCTACTCTGGAAGATCTGATATTAGATCAGATATGATCTATCGACATCAGAGGAGAATCTGAATAGAACTTATGTGATATTCGCTCCAGAATATTTGCCCCTGATATCTAGCAAGGCCGAGATATCCTCCACAGTAACCTCTATAAAGACAGAGGTCCATTCTCCAGGAGCACACGTTCTAACTTATGCTCACTTTACATTCTGTCACACAGAGCACACACACCACCCCCTGGCTAAACGCCTCCAAGTATAATTCGAACTACGTGGACTTTGATCCCTTCAAAGGGTACGTATGCTCTAGGCTTGACACCTAGTCAAGTCCAATAAGTCCTGTTCCCAGAACAGAACACATTGTTTTTTTCCCCCATTATCACCCAATATACTAAAAATCATTTCCTGTATCCAGCGCCTTCAAATATTTTTCGAGTAACACCCATAATCTCTTTAATTAATTTTTTTGTGCAATTTTACCCTTAAAGTTTTTTCCAGTAGCAACGAGCTCCCTAAAATTAGAATATTTAGTAGTACTTAAAAATATTTTAGGACTATTGAAAAAATACTTGAGGGTGCAAGATGCTAGATATTGGGTGGTATATATGAGAAATAATTTAGGATGCTAAACGCACTCAAAATAATTTTTAGTATACTAGTTGTTAGCTCTCGGTATTTTGATGATCACAAATCCTAAAGTTATTGAATTAAATAAAATCTGTTCAAGTTGGGTTTCCTCGAGCAAAGGTTTAGTTCATGCCCAAGCACATCTAATCTAATGATTTGTTTAAGTAAGTTCAGGGTAGCATGCTTGAGCAGAGTATGTGGGTTGCTCGAGCAACATCAAGCTCATGACAAAGAAAAGCAACATGGACAGTCATGCTTGAGCAGAGAATGCAGCATGCTCGAGCATCAGTGTCACCATCAACATTTTCACTAAGTTGAGAAGTCATGCTCGAGCATAAAGGAAGGCTTGCTCAAGCAGCGTCAAGTAAAATAATTTTTCCACCTTTGCTTAGCCTTTGGTCGAGCATGCTCTTATGGCTTGCTCGAGCACAAGCGATATGCTTACTCAAGCATGGGTTATTTCCTACTCGAGCAACAACGACACAAAACACCTTCTTCAAGCTCCAGCGATGCTTGCTCGAGCATGCCTCTGAACGTTGCTAGGCATCGATGATAGTGAATGATTTTTTAAAGTAGCTTGCCCGAGCAAGCTTGGTTCCTTGCTCGAGCACTGGGTGGTCTTGGTCTTTGAAAATTCACTTTCACATCTCATGCCCAAGCACATTGCTTATCCATGCTCGAGCATAACCATCTCTGTTTTAAAATCACCGTCTTTGTAATTCTTAGATCATCTTATGATAACTCATTTATTCATATTACCACTCATTAACATTGCTAATTGCTTTTAACCAGTTTATTAATGAGTTTCAGATACACTTATCATGGATTAACCGCAAATTCACATAAAGCAAATTATGTGTCAGAAGCATTAAATGGAGTGGCCAAAACCAGTGATAATCTCTGCAACCAATACTCTGATCAATGTAAAGTCTTCTCTGATATTCCGACTACGCATTAAATGCTATTTCACAACGGGAAAAACAAAGGGAATGAAGAGAATGTCGTCACTGCAAATCCACCTGGAATATTCAAACAACGAAAATCTTAACTAAAGCTTCATCACTCTAACGAATACATTCAAGACTATCAACGGCTATTCTTCAGGCTTCATCAACGGTCATTTATTGCAACATCTATAAATAGTAGAAGCATTGAATTCGCCAACTACTGAAACGACGTGCATTCAATTTGAACTTATTGCAATTTGCTGTTTCAACTGCTTCATTAATATCTTCGGATATTCATTGTTCTTTAGTGTTCATTTATTATCCACTCGTGAGGAGTTATTTAAACACTTATTCAATTTTCAGTTTGAATCTTAAGGTTAAGGAACCTTAAGTGTGGGTATACTATTACAACTTGTAAGGGGGAGTGAGTCCGAGTGATAGGATCATCCTCACTTACATAGAGTGTAATTGTACTCGTTCTTGAAGTTATAGTGGAAATCCCAAGGTGTGCTTGGGGACTGGAAATAGGTCAAAGTATTAGACTGAACAAGGATATATAAATCACTTTGTGCATATTTTCCTTCTCTATCTCTGTTTAGCTTGTGCCTGTGTTTACCTTGCAAAAATATTTTTAAGATCACTTATTCACCCCTTCTCTAGGTGATATTCCATCTTCACTAGTTGCT
This sequence comes from Acacia crassicarpa, assembly GCA_034222035.1. Lineage (NCBI taxonomy): Eukaryota > Viridiplantae > Streptophyta > Magnoliopsida > Fabales > Fabaceae > Acacia > Acacia crassicarpa. The sequence goes on from JAWXYG010000014.1 coordinate 1,139,502, forward strand.
AATGCAAAATAGTTCAAGGTGACGAGTGAGTGATACTGAAAACAAATATTTTAGGGGTCAAGTGCACTAAATATTGTTTTATCATACTTGGAGTTAGAGCTATTAAAACAGGACTAGTCTGTCGAAGATGGTGATTTTAAAACAGATTGGCCAACGAACTTTTACTTCAGAAGCGCCCAACACAAAAAACTTTTACTCAGGAGCACCCAGCACAAAATTTTAAATTTCACTAAATTAAATATTTTTTTTTCTCAATTGTCGTTATTCAAAACTACTTGTATAAATATCTATGGACAAAAATTACTCATTTGCTAAAATAAACAAAACTTTTCATTAAAAACATAATTATATGATTTAAATAAAACTCAAGGTCTTTTATAGTTTATTATATATGTTAAACAAAGGGAATTTACTCACGGCCTTCAAAAACAGAGGAGGAAAAAGCTATGAGCATCGGTAATTTAGTTTTCACGCTTTTCAATTTCCAAGACAAAAACCAAAAGAATATTAATAGTTGTGTGTTCGATTTTCACTTCTAGAAGGCAAGAAACACAATCCGAAAAAGTTACTGGTTTACATTATGAAATATGAGTTTGAACTTGATTGTTTAGTTCGAACTTGAACATCTGTGTTATTTTGCAGTTGAAGTTTATCATTATAGTTTATTGATCAAATTGAGGGATCTTTTGTGCTGGTGTTATGTCTGATTTATGTCATTTAACCTTGTGGTGCACATCAAATTTTTTAGTTTGAGTTTATCACTGTTGTTTTTCTCCGATGGCCAAAAAAAATCATTCTAGTTTTTTTCTAGGTATTTTATTTTTAGGGGCATTCTGGGAATTTTGGCTCTACTTCCCACTTAACCCACAACCAATTCTTCAAACCAAACATTTTATTTTCCTTCAACTTCAGTTCCATTCCTATGTCTACCAAACAGTTTTAACCTTTTAAGTTCCCTCTTAATCTTCCCTTCCATTCCTTTCCCTCCCATAAGTTCCTTTCCCTCCTTAAACATTCTCTGCACCAAACGGGCCTAAGATTCACAGGGCTCTTGGTGCCTCAATACAAGCTAGTTTTTTTTTTTTTTCAAAGAACAATATCTCCACCTTACACTTTGCAATTGAATGCCCACTCAAGATTCAACAATCTTGAGTCTCTCAGATAATAAATGAAACAATAAATGTCTCTCACGAGAGTAGATATATGATCACTGAAGTACATACTCGAATTTAAGAGCTTATAACTTTGCAATGAATGTAACAGTAAGGTTTTCACAAAGTTTGTTGCTTCATCTTTCATGCTCTGAGCATTTATAAGTAGAGTGAGTTAATGACAATTGCCTTGTTGAATGTATATGTTGGAGTGTCCTTGGTCATTTTTATAACCGTTGGAGTCTTTGAACATTATTTGTGACTAAGGAATTAGTTGTTTGAGTAGAGAGAATGTCGGTCATTTAAATGTTGTTTGCATTTAATGCTTCCGAGGCAAAAGTGCTTTTTTCCAATTTATGTGTTAATCTTTGTTTGATCATCTGTAAAACACTTAAGCACTTATAGACTAAACAGTTAGAGTGAATATAAGCAAGAAGATCAAGTTACACAAGCATTCCAGTGATTTTTATAAGCTACAAAGCGATGCTATGTTTTCTGAGAAAGAATCTCTCAAGTGATCTTTTAGCAATTCGAAAACCTTACATAGCACTGGATGGATCACTGGAGTGATGTGCTAGTGATACATAAAGTGGTATCATTCAAATGGTCACTAGAATTATCTTGTTTCTTTGAAAACTTACAGGATCACTACAGTATTGTGTTAGTAATGTTGTTTGATTCATCACTCGAGTGGTCACTTGAGTGACGTTTTCTTCAAAATATTTTGGATCAGCATTACTCGGACAAATCACTTGAGTGGTGTGCTAGTGATGAGATTTAACACATCACTTGAGTGAGCTTAGAACATCACTCGAGTGGTCATTCAAGTGATTTTTCCTTTGAAAATTTTACACAACACTGATCACTGGATGATTGATGAGTGCTATTTATGCCATGTTTTCCCTGTATTATGTGACTGTATTGTATGGTGAATAGGAGCTTAACTGCATTAATTTGAGCAAAAAGGCATTAATTCATTATATAGGGATTTTAAGGATGAATTCCACATACATCCTAAACATGCGCGGAGAAAAGAACGAGTTTTGAGGTTTTATTAGAAAGGCGCATAACATGGCCGATACAATGCTATAGCATCAGGACAGCTTTATCGAAGTGCAATACAATGCATCCCTAAAGCTATAGCAAAGTAAGTGACGTAATGCTATGTGGCATATGTTCTGATCTTTTGTCAAAGTTGTTTCAAGAAATATAGTGCAGGTCATTAAGTAGAAGAGAACCGTGGTTTTATTGTTGATGTATTGGAATAGAAAATGTGGAGGATCGAAACTAAGATTTGAAGAATCTTGCAGGATCAGCAGAATCAATCTACCGAGATTTGAAAAAGAGATTTCAATTGGACCTCGACAGATTTAGAAAGGCCCAGTTCGCTAGACGTACTCTCACAAGTAGGCTGGATTATAAAAGGAAATAACAACCAACCCTAAAGGGGGTCAAAGTTGTCGAGAGTCAAAGACCAATCCCATACGGCTTGACTCAAAAGAAGAGTGAGAGAAATTACAAGGCACAAGAACTCCAAGAGAACCCAGTATCCCTTCCCTGCAGTGAGATGGAGACAAGAAGAAGTGGAGTAGTGACATGATAGGGGTTCTTCCACGCCGTCGGAACCTCCATCAAGCTTTATGTTTTTCTTTATTTTAATTCTAGTTAATCTTTTTATCATGGGCTATTCTGTAGTGATCTGTTTAGTGATCCCCTAATCAGTCATAAACTAAATCTCCTGTAGCTGAGCGAGGATGAATTCCTAAGTTTGGAATGAACCCAGTTGCTAGTTCTTAATTTAATACATTCGGTTTGCTTATCAGTGATTTAAATTCTTGTCGATTAGCAAGAGCTATGGGCTAGATCAGTGGCCTCGGCTTACTGAGAGGGAGTCGGGGGTTAGACATTTGAGAAATAGTGATTGCTAAGCAAGCTGGTGCAAGGCTTGATTTATTAATGTAGGCTTCAGGAATGGGTCTATCGCTCAACCATAATACCTTGAGTTGTAATGATGATCTAATTAAGAAATCGCCATAAACATATAGGAGAAGTAAAGTTAGGATTGTACGTATCGGATACGAGAGCTTCGGTAGATTAGAGTGGTGGGTTAACTGAATAACATTGCAAGGGGCATTCATGTTGTAGCATTGCGAGAGTTGTGCAGCATAGATGCTATAGTAATGTGTATAGGTAACTGGGGGATTAACATGCTTAGGAAGGATTCTAAGCTCAGCCTATCTTTTACTAATATCTTCTTACGACTACGATCATTTAGTTATTTTTTTGTTTATTAGTATAACTAAAAACTCCCAAACCAACCATATTTTATTTTCTTGTTAAACACAACTAATTCTGCAATTCGGCATTATCATTTGGCATCTCAGTCTCTGTGGGATGGTACTTTACTTACTCTTTATTACTTGTTCGACTGATGCATTTGTCATCAAGGAAATCGACCAACAATGATTCACTATGGTGATATGGTGGAGAAAAAAATTCAAACATATCACTCAATTGGTTGCTTAAGTGATCCTCTTTTGTGAAAAGATTTCATCAGAAAGATCACCATGATGATTTAGGTAAGTTTTATCATATCACTCCAATGGTCATTCGAGTGAGCTTTTTTTTTTTTTAAATAATAATTTAACTTTCAATTATCACTTGCAATGATAAAAACACATCACTCAAGTGATTTAGAAATTTTTGCAGAAAGTGATCTTTTGCTTGTTCAAAACACTTTGTTCATCTTTCAAATCTTTTGCAAAACCTTTCTAAGCTTTGTTATCATCAAAACTTGGAAACTAATATTCTCACCCCTTTTTATGGTGGCAAAAAACACATATATTTTGAAAGCCAGTTTCCAAAAACTGTTTTGGATAGAAAGATTGAATTATACATAATAATTACTCAATCATAATCAAAGAGAAACACAATTCATTAGTAGTGGATGTATATATAATATTCTAGCATATCATTCGTACTAAGGTGGGTTTACAGAGAGCCAAGGTAGGTAGTGTCTAAGATACTCAGCTAAATCTAACTTGATTACTTCAAAAGAGCATTCAAGTTCAAATAGAACATCTTACAAATCTTGCATAGGGCAAAGTGTTTAGTGAATTTCTTGGAGTCTACGAGCTTGTCTACCTTAAAGCCAGGGGTTGGCACTGTGATAACCTCTTCCTCCTTCTCTTCCCTCTACTTCAGGAGAGATCTCAGGTTGAGTAGGTATTGAAGATGGAACTTCTTGAACTTTGTATCCTTTTCTCAGTTTAGTTGGAATTTTATTGCTCATTCCTTCCTTGAGCATGTTGGCCATGATTTTAGAGATTCTAGCATTGTTTATGGTCGATTGTCGATCTCTTTCAGTCCATGAGGGTGTGACTAAGTCAGAGTCCAAACCCGCTGGAGTAGGAAGAGCATTTTATTTTCCCTTTCTTTTGGAGTCGTAGTTTTGGTCATTGACATGTTTCCTCTTGGTTCTTGAATCACAACACCTTTAGCTTTCGGTTGAGATTCGGGAGGAGCTTGGTCTAGAATCTTCATAAGAGGGTGCTTCTTCGAATTGGATTTCAGCAATTTCTTTTGCTTTTTGGTTGGAGGATTTAATGGAGGCACATATGACTCTTCCTCTTGCCAAATAGTAGTCTTATTTCTTGCCATGATGATTCGTACTTAGAAACTTAGAAATTTTCTAAAGTGACTTTCGAACTATCGGTATTTTAGGGTAGAGGATTTGAGTAGATTTTGGAAGTTAAAAATAGAGGGGTTTTGATCCGAATGAGTGGGGATCAAAATATGGAAAGTTTCGTCATAGCATTGGGAGTTTCACTTGAAGTGACTTGATAAAAATGACATTTCTTCAGTAAAAGTAGGAACTGGTCCTCGACATCACTCGAGTGATCTTGGGTGATCCCTCTAGTGATCACTCAAGTGATCATACTTAGAAAAGTTTCAAAAGTTTATAAATCTAATACCTGGCTCAAATAATCTTGTAATTAATTGAGAATAAGTCCTTTTTGAGAATAACGAAACATTTCTTTATTTGCTTGTTGGATCATGAATTGTTCAGCTTTTCTTTCTACATGATGATCACTTGAGAGAGCACTCGAGTAATTATTGGATGATCACTCGAGTGATTCCTGACTATTTCATTCTCCAATTTTTTAATCTTCCACCTTTTCATTTCTAATCGTTGGAGTCATCTCTTGGAGTTGTGCCTCTTCACCTCATCACTCGACTAATTTTCCTCATCATTGGACAACATCACTCGAGTGATGTTGTGGTGATAAGTCTCTCTATTTATCTCTGTTTCATCTATCATGTAATAGAGCATTTTTCCAAAATCCTGTAAAACAACTTTTTAGATACTTTGATGCTTAAATTAGTATTATAATCATCAAAATAAGTATAATAAATAGTCAAAAGATAAAAATTAACAAGACTAACTTGCAAGTCATTAGGATTTACTATTCCTAATTCTCTCGTATATACATAAATTGATCATTTGTAAGTGATTTTGTAAAGATGTATGCTATTTGGAGATGTGTAGGGATGAAAACTACTTACACATCTTTCATTTGAACATGATCTCTGATAAAGTGATGTCTCAATCAATGTGCTAGGTTCTTGAGTATTGAACCGGATTACTAGCTAGGCTTATTGTGCTTCTGTTGTCACAATAAATTGAAATCTCCTTTAAGTGAATGCCTAGATCTTGAAGTTATTACTTTAGTCATCGAACTTGTGTACAACAACTTGACATTGATACTATAGAGCCACCAAGGAATTGACATTGACCACTTATGCTTTTTCTATCAGTTTTGTACCCTCCTTGATTTGAATCAAAGTATGGAATCAAATTCTCTTTGCCTCCTCTAGGATACCATATGCCAAGTTCAGCCGTGTCAGTAGATATCTAAATATCCTCTTTACTATCTTATCATGAAATTCTTTGGACATGGATTGATATCTTGCACATATAACCACAATGAATTGAATGTCAGGTCTACTTGTAGTGAGCTAGAGTAGGGAGCGAATCATTCCTTGATATTTTGTAATTTGTAGTTTGCCCCTTTGACATCACCATCTAGCAATATCATTGAGCTCATAGGATTATCTTCCCCATTTGCTTGTTCCATGCCAAATTTCTTCAGCAACTCCTTGAAATACTTGGTTTGTGAAATGAATATTCTATTCTTACATTGCTTAATTTGTAATGTGAGAAAGAAATTTAGCTCTCCTATCATAGAAATTTCAAATTCTCCTTGCATAGTTTTTGAAAATACTTGACATCAAGAATCATTAGTAGCACTAAAGATAATATCATCAACATAAATTTTTATAAATAAGTATCATTTTATTAAGTTTAGTGACAATGTTGTGTCTACTTTGTTAGTTTCCTATATATTTTGATGATGACTAACAATTGTATCATATGTTAGAAATACTTGAAACTATCCTTGAGTACCTTAAAAATGATTTTAGAAGATTGATAACTCAAGTTGTGGATTACAACTCAAGTTACAAGACCTTAGAACTTTTCTCAAAGATATTATAACTCAAGTTGAAAATCATAACTCAAGTTACAAATCAATTTTCAGAAGATCATAACTTGAGTTGTCCCTTAATAACTCGAGTTATGGGTTGTACTTTACTGTTTCAGAAAGCTTTTCGCGACATATTTTTTGATCATCACATGTAACTCGAGTTACCTGAAGCAACTCGAGTTATTACTATAGCAGTTGCTCTCTGTCTGATTTAAAGTTCTAACATAACTCGAGTTATAGTATGTAACTCGAGTTACGTAAGACTCGCAACCTTTTTCTGTGTTATATTGCAACTCGAGTTACGTCAGAGAACTCGAGTTACTCGAATCCATTTCGCTCTCTGGAAGTTTTAGTTTTAACATAACTCGAGTTACTCCTGTGCAACTCAAGTTAGGCCAAAAGCGTATTGCTCTCTATATGATTTTGATTTTAAAATAACTCAAGTTATTCCTGTGCAACTCGAGTTAGGCCAAAGCAAATTGCTCTCTGTTTGAATTTAATGAGAGACTAACTCGAGTTACCACTGTACAACTTGAGTTACCCTTATTAGTTTTTAAATTCAGCGATTTCGAAATCTGAAACTCTGTGATTATGCAATGGTTATTTGATATTGGGTCCGTTTGGGTTGGCGGTAGGAGCGGTGGCTTAAAAGCTATCTGACTTTTTTTTAAGCCCGGTAGGAAAAAAGTCAAGTTGTAAATGGTGAGTTGTGTTTGGATTGTCAGTGTGGCTTTTTACAGAAGTAGCTTTTTTCTTAACTGATGAGTGTTTGGATTGTTATTTGAAAAGTCAGTTAAGATAGAAAATTACTGAAAAGGACATGAATCATATTGAGTACTACTATACTTATTAGTTGTATATATTAAAATAATAAAAATTTTAATTTTAATTTTAATTTGGAAAAAAGTTAAATGATTATTAAAAAAGTTAATAAATAAATAAAGTCCTTAATTGCATATAATTAATGGATAAAACTGTTTATAAAATAAAATGCATACAAATAATACATTTTAACTTCCCCTACTACTATGGCGGACAAGTTTTTCTCTGATTCTATCACGAAGATGATTCATTTGTGGTGAAGATAATGTATTCATATTTGATGAGGGGACTTCATCAGGTGGATCATCATCATCTTCATCTTCATCTTCATCGTCATCACCCAAATCTCCTTGGTCAGCTCGTTCAAATTCCACATCAGAATTCGAAAATCTTCGGATGAGATTGTGTATAGCCATTGTTGCAAAAACTACGTGGATTTGAGTTTGAAAGTCATAAGGGAGCATATTTCGCAATATATTAAACCTTTTCTTCTACACTCCAAACGCTCTTTCTATAGTGCACCTCAAACTTGAATGATAATAATTGAAGTACTCGTTAGGATTTCGAAATCCTGGTTGTCGCCTAAATTGTGGAAGGTGATAATGTTCACGTCTATACGGACCAATATATCCAACTGGTGTTGGATAGCCAGCATCGACCAAGTAATATTTCCCTAATAAGTGAGGAAATTTTGTGGCACTTAGAAATTATAGGAAAAGTGAAATAAACACAAAATAAAAATCGATCTAAGATGATGGTGTTAAAGATATACCTTGAGGTGGATGGGGAAAATTCAAACGTGGAGTAGTGATAGCGCTGTTGAACAAACGTGCATCATGTGCCGTACCTTCCCAGCCTGCCAACACATAAGTAAATCACATATCCCAATCACATACCGCCATGATATTCTGTGTTGGATATCCCTTTCTCCCAACATATTTGTCGCGCTCAGACTCGCTCACCACACAACTGATGTGAGTTCCATCAATTGCACCTATTGCATTCTTGAAATATGGAAAGTAGCAGCGATCATTTGATATATTACGGTGACAACCGAGAAACTCAGGATCAAGTGGTTTGACGTATTCAGTTGATAAACCGAGACAAGCCTGTAACACGTAGCGGAATAACCTACTGATAGTTTCTCCTGAATGTTGAAACCGTTCCTGCACGATTCTATTTGTTAAACCATGGCCAACTATATATAAGAACATTGCTACCATCTCTTCTACTCTTGTGTACTTCGTGTGCTGTAACCCATGGTCCACCAATTTGGAGCATAAATGATAGAAGACATGTTTTTCAACTCGAAAATTTTCATGACATACTATGTCATGGCCTTGCAAAACCTCTTCCACCCACATTGCTCCTGTTTGGATACTAGTTCTACGTGGCTCTTTGCAAATATATGATGTCATATATTGAGCCACCAATGCAACAATCTATACGTTATTTGCTATCTCTTCTTCCATAATAGAAATTTTCAACGCCTTTTTTTCAGCACGAGACAAACGTCGTCCTTCCATGGAGAATAAGACCTGTGTCACGACAAAGACTTAACTAAATGAAGAAACATACATAGAAAGGTGTAATAATAGTTGCATCATATAATAGTTGCATCAAACATATAAACATAAAGTTGAACGTAAAATAACAAGCGTCAAACAAAAAACATAAGCGTCAGATAACACGTAGCGTCAGACAATACATAATACAAACATAAGTGTCACATAAATAGGTGCGTCAGATAAAATAAGTTGTAGCATAGTCAATTCTGGTTCAGTTCGTCGGGGGTTGCTGCCATGATGGTGTGTTGTATGCATGGTACTTCAACCACTCAACCAAGTCATCTTGGTCCCCTTGTAGTGCAACAAACACATCGCAACATTTGTCATGCATCATCATGTTATAACAGCGCTGACGAAAGTCACGGTTAGCTGCAACTTCTGGAATTTTCCGCAACTCACTGTAGACGTAAGTAATTGAAACTTCATGATTGACATTATCAAGTTGTTGTGTTCTATTCTTAGTGGATGTAGCTATCATACTAAGAGAATCCGCAATTTGTTGCGAGGCAGATACGTTTTTCTTTCTTCCTACACTGGACCCTTGACCCCTCTTTCTCTTCCCGGAGCCTGAACCACTAGGTTCCGTGCTTTGTGTCAGATTTATGCCTTCTAAAGAGCCACTAACTCCAGTAGTTGCCCTTGGAAGCTCTTCCTCACTATCACCTGAGCCTTCTTCTAAGTCCATTGTCGGCCGGTACACATCATCTTCGCCATCACACGGTGTTGCAGACGGTGAGAATTGTAAGGAACCCGATGCCATACCATCCTTGAAGATGACCTCTAATTCTCTGGCAAACTTTATGCCGTTGTACCTATACTTTGCATACTGTGGATTCTCCTGAAATTAAAAAAAAACCTCTTATTGTAATGTAAAATAATAAGTAATAACAATAATATAAATACAAACTTAAGAGTTTTATACCTGAATTTTCCTTTCCCACCACTCATCTTCTGCAATCACTTTATGGTGGACGCTGTCATATGAGATACCGGTCTCTCTTGCAAATAGCTTGTCCCATACCCTCCATTCTTTCTTCAAGCTATCATACCTATTTTTTAGTTGTTTTTTTTTTCCAACGATTTTCCCGAGTTTTTGTTAAATCCGTACACAATATTGATCCATCCGGTAGGTGTGAACGATCCGCCTTGTCGTTCTTTTTTCAAAATTTGGTCAATACATTGTTGGAGGAAAATTCCTGTAGTTTTGTCATCCCAACATGTTCGACTTTTGTTCGTGCTCATATTGCTATGTAAATAATCAGAAGTTAACGCTCGAACATATACTTCATAATAAAAATAGTGCAAACTGTATGCTTAATTTAAATGGATTAATAAATAATATTGAATATAATTGTTTCTTGATTTCTTTAAATATATATATATATATATATATATATTGAATTTGTTTAGTTAAACATATATATACTAAATTTAATTGTTTTTAATAGAAGATAAACTTCACGTAAAGGCGTTACCTATAAATAATTACCGGGCCATTGGTTTCTTCGATTTTTACCCTAAACCCGATGGAACTCACCCAACAATAGCACATGGTCGAGACAAAATTGCATACAAACACAATACTCAAACTAATCAAATAAGAAATTAATTCGAAATTGTAATCCTGAAATCAAAACCTTAATAGAAACAAAACTCAAAGTAATTTGCATGAAGACATACACAAATTAAATGTCAAGATAAAGAGCAACTGTGGAGACATGCTGAAGCTATTTTAATTGGAATCTGGAAATTAGAGCAAGCACTTTGGACATAGGCATCTTTCGTAACTCATCTACAACTGTGGCTTCACAGAGCAATATCCTGTTACAAAATGGATAAAGAACAAGAAATTAAACAAAATAGCTCAATATTTGATTGATTGTGTTTAGTGGATGCACAGAAATTAAAGAAAATACCTCAATATTTCACAAGTATGGTCAGCAGATAACTGTGAGCTTAAAAATATCCCTTGTGACCCACCTGAAAAGAAAATGAATTTAGACAGTTGTAAATGGGAAGTGTACTTGTAATACAGATGTAGCGGGAGGAATTGCTTCAGTTTGCACAAGATGCCATTACTGGGTTGAAAATCCATTCTGATATTTCAAACTTGATTTCTTTCAAATTAGTTTAATTCTTCTCACATTGCTATCACCTACTCATTATTCGATAGGACTTCCTCAATGCTAGAAGATTCTAAATCAGAAATACAGGCAGAGAAACTAATTTCATTTAAGACTTTATTTCTAATTTGACATTTTTTTTGGGGGGGGGGGGGGGGACTTCCACTACAACATTGAGACTTTTTGAATACTCTTGAGGTGGATTTGCGCCTCAACCCTATCAAAGAACTATGCAAGTTCTGTCACCTATTCATCTTGAAAAGAGTGTAAAACATAATAGAAATAAGGGAAGAAAGAAATCACATGTTGATGGGAAGTTATGAAAGGAGAATGTAACACACACACATCCAAGTATTTCCATTGATTGAACCTTTTTAGATAATATCCTTGGCTAGGATTTAAACTCCCAGTTTGTAGCTGTTTGAGAGGTTTCGAGAAAAAAAAATGCTGATAAATGGAATTGACAAGGCTGGCCATGTGGATGTGTGAGAAGGGCATCACTGCAGGGCGGGAAGGTGAAAAATGGGAGTGATACATGCTAAGACAAAAGTGACTGATTTTGTACATTATATGCGTATTATGCTGCAATTGGCTTCATGTCTTGGATTGGAAACTTAATTGACATTGTAAGATTCTCAAGTGGAGGAGAGGATCTTTATACCCATGAAGCGAATTTTGAACTTGGTAGGTACAGTATTTAAATTTAAAAAAAATCATATAATGATATTTATTGCTATATATGTTTATTTCTCAACTTGTCCAATATATAGATTCTAAATAATTTACTACTATGGATACAGATGGAGGAGTAATTATCATTGTTGCTGCATATATTGTTTGATGGCGGACTGCAAGAGATTCTTCTGGTGTGTTCTCCATTTCTATATTTAAGTTATTTGAAGAATATTTTTGTTCTATTTCTCCTAGCTAGCTAGTAACTGTCTCTCTTTCATTATTTTATGCTTGAATTCAGCTACAAGGAAAGGAAATAATGGAACATTAATGATGAACATAAAAGGATTACAATTAACAAGCTATATGTTATGTTTAGATGTAGAGAAAACTGAAGGGGAAATAAGGAATAGGCAATACTAGGATGAAAAACTCCAAAAAATGACAAGAGAAACTATTATTTTTTTAGAATTCTCTCTTATAGTATTCTTTTTCTTTAATTTTCTCTCCATCCAAATATAGGAAAAGTGCAAACCGAACTTGCAGTATATAGCAAGAGAGAGCAACACATCGGCAGACCTCCTTGCTAAAAAGGCTCTTAATGGTTGCCCAAGATTGACCTTACTTGGTCCCGATGTACTGCCGAATTTGCTTGATGCGAATAGCGCATAAGGAATAGTTGTTAGTTTTCGTATATTTATAAAAAATTAGAATCATAAAAAGAAGGGAAAAACACTTCTCATGTTGTAGGAGAAGTGTATTCTCATGTCACACACACATGAAATAGTGGGACCCACATATATATAATATATATATATATATATATAAATGTGGGTCCCACCATTTCATGTGTGTGTAGGAATTTTTTTTTCCTCATGCAACATGAGAAGTTTAAACCCCTAAAAAGAAATATTCAAAATTATAATGTTCCTCGTTGTTATTTTGGATAACCTTAACTATCATTTCGTTTTAAGATTTTATTTTAATTTACTCAAATTATTTAATTTCCTTAAAATAAGCCTATGCGTGATAAAAGAACAGTAAATCCTCACAAACTTGTTTTGTTTCCCTTCCTCACCTAATATAGATGGTTTTCGGAAGCAGCAGTAATTGAATCAATAGCATAAGAGCTATGTTGTAAGGGAAAGGTTACGAGTTCGATTCCGTTTGTAATCTCATGCCGTTAATACCAGCCCTTTAATTTAAGAAAAAAGAGTAGCTGAATAAATAATAGTAAATACAATTTTAGTGAATTAAACGCAGCTTCTAATTTTATTGAAACTTTAATGATGTTTATGTGTGTAATCAACACCGTTTTGACATTGCTTTTGGATTGAAATATTTTGAAATGCACCCAACAAACCAACAATAAAAAAGCGTATAAAAAAGGGCGGAGAAAGATGGGGAATTACAATGAGGTCCTCACAATAAGAAATTTAATTACCGAAAATTCCTAATGATAAGTAACATTAATGCCTGCCTTTTAGTTGTTATTGGGCTTACGGGTAATTATGTCACTACGTTGGGACTTCATTGTAATTTCCCATAAAAAGGATTTTATGACATAAAATACAGTGGCTACAATAATTCCCGATTATGATTGTCACAGGACAGAGACTAATCTTGTCATGATTGACGGAGTCAACGAATTAATATCACAACGAAATACAAAGGATGTGCTAGGAGCAGGGAGGCTGGAAAAGAGTGACGCTATTAAATTTTAGAGTTAAGGAGTAAATTGATCAATAAATTTTTAGTTTAGGAGTGTCAAATACAAATAATTTTTAAGTGAACAAAAATATTAATAAAATTTTAAAAATATGCAGTCAGCACAACACCGTTAGAAAAAGATAACATTCGTTATCTAAGATGTAAATTGTCTAATAAACTTTTACTCTAAGAGCGCCCAACACAAAAAAACTTTTACTTAGAAGCGCCAAGCACAAAATTCTAAATTTCACTAAATTAAATAATTTTTTTTTCTTAATAGTCATTATTCAAAACTACTTGTATAGATATTTATGAACAAAAATTACTCATTTGCTAAAATAAATAAAACCTTTCACTAAAAATATAATTATATAATTTAAATAAAACTCAATGTGTCTTATAATTTATTATATATGTTTAAAAAAAACTATATGATTTATTTTTATTTTAGAAGAAAATTATGTGAGTTAAAAAGTTCATTTAATGTCAATAAAATTTAAAAAACTAAATTATATCCGGAAAGAAATAAAATGCGTTTAATTTTTATTTTTATAAAAAGAGCTTAATGGATATTAACGTTAATACTTAATAATATAAATCCGGAAATTTAATGATATATTTGTTAATTAAATGATCTATTGATTATATGAATATGAGACTTGTTAAAAAAATAAAAACAAAAAAAAGATAGCTTAAAAAAAAATTAAAAATTCGTTGGTCAAATTACTCTTTAATCCATTATTAATTGTCCTTAATCAAGTCTCTTAAGTTATCTTTTTTTCTCCCCCCAACAAGTCCCATATTCATATAATTAATAGATCATTTAACTAATAATTATATCATCAAGTTATCAAATTTATATTATTAAGTATCAACGTTAATATTCATTAAGCTCTTTTTATAAACAAAAAAATTATTTCATTTCTTTCACGATATAATAGATTTTTTAAATTTTTTTAACATTAAATGAATTAATTAAATCACATAAATTTCTTTTAAAATAATAATAAATTATATATTTTTTTTTGTTTAACACATATAATAAATTATAAAACACCTTGAGTTTTATTTAAATCATATAATTATATTTTTAATGAAAAGTTTTGTTTATTTTAGTAAATGAGTAATTTTTGTCCCTAGATTAACTATACAAGTAGTTTTGAATAACGATAATTGAAGAAAAAATTTATTTAATATAGTGAAATTTAGAATTTTGTGTTGAGCGCTCCTAAGTGAAAGCTTTTTATGTGTGGGCACTACTGGAATAAAAGTTTATTGACCGATTTGCACATTCGATAATGGACATTATCTTTTTCTAATGGCATTGTGCTTGCTGTACATTTTTAAAAGTTTATTGGTATTTTTGGTCCTCTTAAAAGTTATTTTTGCTAGACACTCTTGAGGTAAAAGTTTGTTGGCCAATTTACTCCTTAACCCTAAATTTTACAACCAATTAAGTAGGAAATAAAACAATTCAACGTTGGATACGGAAAATTCTAAGGTTAAGTAATAAATTTGCTCCTAAAGTTTTCACTTGGAATCAATGTTGCGAAAGTTTTTTTTTTTCAATGTTACTCTGCAAGATTTAAAACATAGCAATGTTATTTATTTTCATTAAAAAGTTAACTTGTCAATTTTTTGACAGTTAACGTTAGTTTCTTAACGAAATACGATAACATTGCTACGTTTTAAAACTTTCAAAACAACATTGAGGGAAAAAAAAATTCAGAGCAACATTGCTCTTAAGCCTATATTTCTAAGATAGATTTATTATTTAACCCAAAATTCTAAGTAACCTGGTATTGTGGTCCTTTTTTTTTTGGCTTAAGGTTTTTGTGGTCCTTCAAGTAATGAGATTTTTTTTTTGCTCGGACTTCAAGTAATGAGATTACTAAATACTTCCCCCAGTTCTAAATATAACACTATTGATTTTGTCTTAAGTGATTAAAAAAGTTAGTAAGTTAATCATATCATATTTTTAAAATCCTATATTCTATTCTATAATCTGCATTCGTCATAGATTCCAACACTGTCATAATCTCCCACAATAGGACACTTAAACTTGGATTCTTCTTTGCCCAAAAGAGCGGTGAAAAGAAGGAAAGGATAAAGAGAAACCAACTGCTATCATATTCTAGCTCGGCTACCACACACACACACACATATATATATATTCCTCCTGTGGCGAAAATTAAAAGTCTAGCTCTTCCTGTCATCCTCATCAGTCTTTGTTTAAGGTGAAAAAATAGCAACTTAAAGAAAGAAAATGAGTAAATGTCATAATCACTAAAATAACATTATTATGAACAATTAATCAAGAAAATTATTTTCCTAGGTAAAACAATAAAAAGAGGATAATTTTTCTGAAATTAAATTATATAAATAATTTTTTCAGAATCAATAAATTACATATTATCTAACATTATTAATAAAATGATAAAAATTGAATGAAATAAAAAAACTAGAAAATGATATAATGAGAATATCACCAATAATGCTATTAAAATTAATTCTAGGTACCATGTTCAATATAATGGTCCTTTTAAGTGTGTTCATGCTATTTTGGTTCTATTTATAAATCCATTTTGACCAAATTTCACATGCCAAGGAGATGTAAGTATCTCAATGATTTTGGAACAAATTTCCAACTTTACCCTCATTTATGAATGTGTACATTTTAAAATTTGTTGTCATATCTCTCTTATCTTTTTCTCTTTCCGACATGGTTAGTCAATCTCTCTCATCATTATTACTATGGGTAAAATTGTCATAATTTCATTTATTTGGTCAAAATGAACTTATAAAAAAGATCAAATTTTTTGATCAAAATAGATTTATAAATATGACCAAAGTGATATATAAGTTATGAAATTCAAATATAAAACTCTTACCCGCTCATCGTAGTAAAATCCAAATTTTTTGGCTATAAATTTCTCGTTTTGGGGTGAAAATGGGGTGGGTCTCACACCCCATTTTTCCCTTTTATTTTTCTTCCTCCCAAAGTGGCTTGCCGTGCTTGAGCCAAAACAAGTGGCTTGCCGTGACTATTCGTCTATCACATCAGTTACTATCGTAAAGTGGCATGCTGTGACTATTCGTCTATCACATCAGTTTACTTTGAAGACTCATCCTGCATTTTTCACAATTTTTCACCTTTTCATTTTCAGAGAATTTCTGAAAAGAACTTTAAACGTGGTAAAGGACCAAAAAAATATTATGAATATTTATAATGTTAAAGAGGAGTGAGGGCCAGCTTTGTATTTTTTAAAATTAAATAGAAATGATTGAAATGTCCTCTGAATTTAAAAATGTGCTGACATTTTTTTAAAAAAATAAAGTTTTAATAAATTTAGGTAAGGTTTTAATAAGATCTGATAAGATATTCACAAACTCTAATTCAAAAATCACCACTTATTATAATGACAAAGTATTGATTTCTACTTGTAATAAATGTTTCACAAGTTTAGATAAAGTTTTAAAAAGTTTTGATAAGTTTTTTTTTACAAATTCTAATTTAAAAATCACCAATTACTATAATGATAGAGTATTGATTCTATTTTTATTTTATTTTTTGTCGAAAGGATGTGGATTTCAATTTCTTATAAAGGTTTCACAAGTGCAAATAAGATTTTTATAACAAATTCTAATAAGATTTTCACAAATTCTAATTTAAAATTCACCACTTGTTATAATAACAAAGTATTGATTTTCACTTCTAATAAGAATTTCTTAAGTTCAAATAAGGTTTTTACAAGTTTTCACAAGAATTTTTTTTTTTTGTATATTCTTGACAGGGGAGGGGGGTGCGGGATTGATCCTGCTACATAAGGGATGCCGGGGGCCTCCTAAGACCAGCTTAGAAGCCAGGGCGCCTGAGGCGCAGTTGGCAAGATTTTATTAAAAGTAGGAATTAATATATTGTCATTGTAGTAAGTGGTTTTAACAAAAATTCTAGTGTTAATTTTTTTTTAAAAAAAAATATACTCTCTCCTGTCTTTAATTAAAGACATATTTTTATATGAGCATCAATCTTTTCATAATTTATTTTTATTGATGTTCCCTCAACAACAATCAAGGAAAAAAGGGAAGGAGAGAATTAAGAAGATAACTAACATATTTAAGAAAATATATATTATATTAACTAATTTTTTAATATAATTAAATTGAATAAATTATATGAGCTGTCTAAAAGACTTAACTTTTTTCTAAAATGTGGGCCAGACAAATCTGATAAAATCTGGATCGATGAATGAGAAATTCCAATAGTTGTCCAAATGTGACGCATAATCGGTTCAGTCGTACTAGGGTGTTTTTGGGGACCAAGTCCATGGGAAAATTCCAAATTTTTGCTGGGTTTTTCCTTCTTCCAATCAAGTCGCAGTTTAAGAAAAACCAAAAAGTTCAAAATTCGTGAGCGCCTTAGTAGCGCAGTGGTATAGGAGCTTGGCTCCCCTCTCCCATGTCCAGGATTTGAACCCTACCCCCTACTATGTGTATAAAAAAAAATAATAATAAAAAATTCAATGCTTGCGATAATCGTCATGTTCTTCATGGAATTAGCAAAAAAAGCTTGCACGTTGCTTGTTTTCCTTGTATGTTTGCTCTCTTCTACTCTTGTGGTTTGTGCCTTGGACTCCATTGCACCCTCTGTATTGATCCAGGAACCCCAAACAGTGAGCTCAAGGAATAACATGTTCACGCTGGGATTCTGCAGTCCTCAAAATTCCACTAATCGCTACGTTGGAATAGGCATAGGCAGAAGGAAAATGGCTACATCTCTTATAATATCAGTTTCGATAGGAACAATACTCATTACTGTGTCCAGATATTTCTTATGGAAAAAATGCTCAAAGCAAAAAGGTGATTTCCCATTTTACTGCTCATTCAAGGGATCGGTGATTTTGTTTCTGATTGTTTATATATGATACAATCCTATTATAAAATCAGAGGTACCATTACTCTCTGTATTGTATTATTAGATAGAAAGGATTACAATGAACTTATAGGAGAAGCAAGGGAGAACTGTTGGGATTCATACACGCAGCGGATTAAAATTTCTTATGAATTCTTCCTGAGGATCACTCAACGACGTTTAAATCAAGGTTTGGGAACCGAATCATACCTTATATTGAACACGTCCGCGTCACGTTCTCTTTGATCAGGTGGGCTACCTTCTCGATCAACACGTCCGCGTCTCGTTCTCTTTGATCAGGTGGACTACCTTTTCGATCAGCAGAAGTCGACTCTAGGATCGGCTTCCTCTACTGGTATCCACACGAACAATCCTCGAACACGGTTGCGGCAGCGTGCTAGCGCTTCTTGTGCGTCTCTCTCTCAAGTTGCTCTAGGGTTTCTCGCGGCTTTCTAATACGCTCGACTGAAAAGTCCGTAAGTTTTTCTAAACCTGATAGGCATATTATATAACCAAAACTAATCCTGATTAATTTTGAAAATTCGGAATTTCAAATCTGGTCAATATATTAATCAGATATATCTCATAAATGTAATCAAATATATTAAAAGCCAGATTTGAAATCCGAATCTTGAATTTAGATCAAATCTAAATTTAAAGCCTTTTGATTTAATTTATCAATATAAATTAAATCCGAGATATGATATCTATCTATTTAATTAAATCTGAGATACTATATCTCAATTTAATATTAAACAGATATACGATATCCTTATTCGAAATTAAATGAGATACAATATCTCTATTTGTTTCAGATATTTAATTTATCAAATAAATTAAATACTAAACAAATATCATATATAATATTATAATCTTCATTTATAATATATATATTAATTTCGAATTTATATATATATATATATATATATATATATATATATATATAAATCCTAGATCAAATTTAGTATTCATTTAATCTTAGACTAATCTGGGATTCAATGAATCTGGACACTTTTACCCGTGTTGGATTATTCTTGTGTGCGACCCTGCAGGACCATATGAGATTGGTAGTGGGCCAACACTGTATCAGCCCACAAGTCACAAGCGGCCTCTAGCAAGACATTGCGACTACCCAATTCACATGGGGATCGATGACACGATACTACCTATCGTACAACTATGTCACGTCCCTTTTGTCACGCGATAATTTGGTCAAGGATGAGGCATGGATAAGGTCAACTTCCTTTTCTTGACCATTGCTTTCTCGATTCTTGAGTAGTCTAATAAGTGAAATGGAAACTCTTTTCCATCACAGTATGGCCATACATTTCTTAGACTCACTCATCGAGGGGCCCAGCATTATCTCTCTACATATATGAGGGACAAATCCCATCTTGACCACTCACATTTCTCCGCATGAAAACCACTGATCCTGATCCTAGTCTTTATCATCACCCGGTCAAAGGAGACTTTTGACTAGGTCAGACCAGTGACTCATCATGTAGGAATCCATGATGATCTCAGGTCATAGGGCGTCGTGACGCGGTTATACATGAGATAAGCTTATGACTTAATCCATGCAGCTTTCTCATAGTGGGTTGGTCCAGCACCTTGTACTCTTACAAGTGCCCATGACTTTGACTCGTATCTCCATACATCATCAAAGTCATACTGGTCTTATTTCATCTTCACTCCCGTGTAGATGACCGACCAGGGACATTTAGGATAATCTATAAGATTATCCAGGGATGCAGTTATCAATAGGAACATGCAAACGAAAATGATAACAAAAGAGAATACTTTAAATAACTTAAATATCCAAAGTACAATGAATTGCCCCTAGGACATAATTTCCAACAGACTCCCACTTGCATTAGGTGCAATCATTGATTACTCTAATTCCCATTACCCTAACATGATGCTCATGTGCCGCTTGTGCAAGCGGCTTAGTGAGAGGATCTGCTACATTGTCTTCTCCTGGTACTTTGCATATGTTTGTATCACCTCTTTCATTGATTTCTCTGCTGAGATGAAAACGCCTGAGTATGTGCTTGGTCCTTTGATGTGACCTAGGCTCCTTTGTCTGTGCAATGACGCCGTTATTGTCACAGAACAAGTCTATTGGATCTGAGATGGTAGGAACCACCCCCAGTTCAGTGATGAACTTCCTGATCCAAACGGCTTCCTTAGCTGCATCCGATGCTGCTATATACTCAGCTTCTGTTGCAGAATCAGCTACAGTGCTTTGCTTAGAGCTCTTCCAACTCACCGCACCACCATTCAATAGGAACACATATCCTGATTGCGATCTTGAATCATCTTGGTCAGTTTGGAAACTCGCATCTGTGTAACCAGTCACACAGAGCTCGTCCTCCAAGCCACCATATACCAGGAATAAGTCCTTAGTCCTTCTTAAGTACTTAAGGATATTCTTGACAGCAGTCCAATGACCCTCACCGGGATCTTGTTGATATCTGCTGGTCATACTCAAGGCAAATGATACATCCGGTCGAGTACATAGCATGGCATACATGATAGATCCAATGGCAGAGGCATATGGAATCTTACTCATGCGATCTCTTTGATCTTGTGTACTAGGACACAGATCCTTACTGAGATGAATGCCATGAGACATGGGCGTATTGCCCCTTTTAGAATCCTGCATACTGAACCTATTCAGTATCTTGTCTATGTATGTGCTCTGACTTAGGCCCAATAGCCTCTTGGATCTATCTCTATAGATCCTTATCCCAAGGATATAAGTGGCTTCGCCTAAATCTTTCATTGAGAAAGACTTTCCTAACCAAGACTTGACATTTTGCAAGGTAGGAATGTCATTCCCAATGAGTAGGATGTCATCAACATAAAGCACTAGAAATACAACTGTGCTCCCACTAACCTTCTTGTAAACACAAGGTTCATCCATGTTCTGAATGAAGCCAAACTCTTTGACTGCTTCATCAAAACGATGATTCCAGCTCCGAGATGCCTGCTTCAATCCATAAATGGATCTTTGAAGCTTACATACTTTACCAGTGTCCTCTGGACGTACAAAACCCTCAGGTTGTGTCATGTACACATCCTCAAGTAGCTTTCTGTTAAGGAAGGCCGTTTTGACGTCCATCTGCCATATCTCATAGTCATAATATGATGCAATGGCAAGAAGGATTCTGATTGACTTGGCCATTGCTACTGGGGAAAAGGTCTCATCATAGTCCACACCATGAGTTTGAGTGAATCCTTTTGCAACCAGCCGTGCCTTGAAGACATTTACTTTGCCATCCATGTCGGTCTTCTCTTTGAAAACCCATTTGCACCCAACAGTTTTTACACCCTCAGGTGGATCGACTAAGGTCCATACCTTATTGTCGTACATGGATTGCATTTCAGACTTCATGGCACCAAGCCATTTTTCGGAGTTAGGTCCCACTACGGTGTCTCGATAGGTTGTTGGCTCATTCTGCTCAATGAGCAAAACATCACGACTTCCAGTAATCAGAAATCCATATCTCTGAGGCTGTAGCCATGATCTATCGGACCTTCGTGGGCCTTGTGTTACTTGAGTAGGCTCAACAACTTGTTGTGAGTCTTCTCTAGTTTCCATCTGTGGTTCTACATTGTCCTGTGACTCTCGAACTTCTTCGAGGTTCACCTTACTCCCACTGGTTCTTTTAGAGATAAACTCTTTTTCCAAAAAGATACCATTCCGAATGACAAACACTTTGTGATCGGTGGGATTGTAGACGTAGTATCCTTTAGTTTCCTTAGGATACCCCACAAAAAGGCATTTTGAGGATCTAGATGATAATTTATCAGAGGCCTGTTGTTTAACATAAACCTCACATCCCCAAATCTTAAGAAATGACAAACTAGGTTTCTTCCCAATCCATATCTCATATGGTGTCTTTTCAACTGCCTTTGTCGGAACACGATTTAGTGTGAATGCAGTTGTTTCTAGGGTATGGCCCCAAAAAGAAGGTGGAAGGTCTGTTTGACTCATCATAGATCGAACCATATCTAGTAGAGTTCGATTCCTCCGTTCAGAAACACCATTCCATTGAGGTGTTCCTGGAGGAGTAAGTTGTGAGATGATCCCACAACTCCTAAGATGGTCAATGAACTCTTGGCTCAAATATTCACCACCTCGATCAGATCGAAGTGCCTTAATTGTTTTGCCAAGTTGGTTTTGTACTTCATTCTGGAATATTTTGAACATTTCAAAAGATTCAGACTTATGTTTCATTAGATAGATATAGCCATATCTACTAAAATCGTCTATGAATGTAATGAAGTACAAATGACCTCCTCTAGTAGAAATATTCATTGGTCCACATACATCAATATGAATGAGGCCCAATAAATCGGTGGCCCTCTCACTGTGTCCAATAAAAGGATCCTTTGTCATCTTCCCCAATAAACAAGACTCACATGTATCAAATGATTCAAAATCAAATGAATTCAAAAATCCATCTTGATGGAGTTTTGAAATGCGTTTCTCATTTATATGACCTAGACGACAATGCCATAGGTAGGTTGGATTCAAATCATTTGGCTTGAACCTTTTCGTAGTTATGTCATAGATTCGTCCATTATTAGGATGTTCTAAATTTAATACATAATGACCAGCATGCAAATCTCCATGAGCATAAAAAACATCATTAAGATAAATTGAACATTTACGGTTCCTAGTAATGGAAGTGAAACCTTCCTTATCCAAATAAGAAAGTGAAATAATGTTACTACTTAAAGCATGAACATAAAAGCAATTGTTCAAAATTAACAAAAGCCCATTGGGCATAACTAATTCATAAGTGCCTACGACTAAAGCAGCAACTCTTGCTCGGTTTCCAACTCGTAGGTCAACTTTGCCCTTCTTCAATCTTCTACTTTCCTTGAGACCCTGCACATTAGTACAAATGTGAGATCCACATGCAGTATCTAATACCCATGTAGAGGAAGTAAAAAAATGAATATCTATGACATAGATACCTGAAGCGATAGCCTTGCTATGCTTCTTGTTCTTTTTCAGACCTTCTAGATAGAGTTTGCAGTTCCTCTTCCAATGACCCGGTTCATTGCAGAAATAGCAGACCCCATCCTTTGGAGGCTTTGCCTTCTTGGCTGCAGGCTTAGATTCGGGCTTGTTTGACTCATTGGTCTTACCAGCTGAGCCTTTACCCCATTTCTTGCCCTTGCCTTTCTTTTTCATACCCTTTCCTTTCTGAACCATCAAAACAGTGCTAGACTTTTTCTTAATGCTCTGCTCAGCTGTTTTGAGTATCCCATGCAGTTCAGAAATTGATTTCTCCATGTTGTTCATGTTATAGTTCATGACAAACTGGTCATAACTATCCGGGAGTGAGTTTAAGATCATATCTGTGGCTAACTCCGGAAGCATGGGAAATCTTAGCCTCTCAAGGTGATCAATGTAGCCTTTCATCTTCAAAACATGAGGGCTAATTGACGCACCTTTAGCCATCTTGCAGGAATTTAAGGCCTTCATGGTTTCATACCTTTCTTGCCTTGCTTGTTGTTGGAACATTTCCTTGAGATGAGCAATCATCTCAAAAGCCTCCACATGTTCCAGATCTCTTTGGAGCTCTGGAACCATGGTGCCAAGCATCAAACATCCTACATCCACAGAGTCATGAGTATGCTTCGTGTAAGCATCTTTCTAAGCTCTTGGAGCATTGGTTGCAGGCTCCTCAGGAATGGGTCGATCAAGGACATATTGCTTTCCTTCTTGCTTGAGAACAATTCTCAAGTTTCTAAACCAGTCAAGAAAGTTTGTCCCATTCAGTTTTTCCTTCTCAAGGAGTGATCGCATTGATGTTGTTGCGGTGTTAGTGGTCGACATGATTCTACAATTTAAAAGACATGCAAAGTCAGTTAATAATCTCCCACTGTATTAACAACTCTCATTATAATTAGTGGGCTAAGATCCATATTTGGCTTAAATTTAAGTCCGCTTTGGCAGGACGCTTAAAATAAGTTATTTAGGTAGGCAACTGCTTTGCCAATTACATCACATGTAACTCTTAGATCTTTATGGGATTCGATCATCATATGATCTGGCATGTTTAATCCCATCCAATGCCTTGAGATCCAAAACCGTTTTGATGATCTCAATTAAGTCAAGACAACAATGAATGTTGAGTATCACCATTACTCTCTTGCCTCACCAAGATTACTCAAAAGCATCCACTTTGGTGGAACATACAAATGGGTGATCGAGATTTTGGCAAGTATTCATTAATTGACGGCATTGTGACTTAAGATTTTATTTAGAGGGTATTATTGGATTTGTGAACTAAATCTCCTATTATTCCTACCTATATGAATGCAATCATTTATTGTATATCATATAAGGTCTAAACTAATCATGCAGTGATCATATCAAAACATAATTAAAACTCGTGAACAACATGACTCATCTAACCTGTAGTCCCCTCAAGCCAATGAGAGGACTTTTCTAAATAATATAAAAGAAAGTACATAGTTAGAAACCTCGTTTCACATACGAGGGGAGTGAGATGAGAAGAGAATGTACATCAAGAATATTTAGAGAGAGGCATGGCACGCAGGCCATATACAAAACTTTCAACCCTAGAGCCATCTTGTTCACCATACCCAAACAACACTTTGAAAGGTAAATTATAAACATATTTTAATTCATACATTTATGAAATAAAATATTACTCATGATAAAATTCTCTAATTTATATCACTTTGATTTGATTACTCGAGCTACGACAATCAGCCAGTCCCTACGGCGGTCCTGCTAGCCCCCTGGAGATTTTGAAAACAACATATTTTTAAAAGGAAATTTCTTTCATAAAATCAAATTTTAACCCCCAAAAGCAATGTCCGAATCGAATTCTTCCATCCGCCGTCATGAACGTCCGAGTCGTCATAGGTCTCTGATGCGTAATCGACGTTCGAACCTTTCAGAACGTGATCTATGCGACCAGAAACATATGACGTCTCCGATCATGATTGACCCCTGTGTTATCGTCTTCTGACCTCATCAAGATCATCCGACCTCTACGATTCAGAACCACAAGAATAACGGCCGTGAAACCCTAACGCGAATTATCAAAATAGAGCATTCAAGATTTGATATCTTGATTCAAAAATTTGGTTTATTACATACATATCACATATATCGGCATGTAGAGAAACCCAATTTAAACGTACGTGAGTTGGCTCTGATACCACTGTTGGGATACGTACACGCAGCGGATTAAAATTTCTTACGAATCCTTCCTGAGGATCACTCAACGATGCTTAAATCAAGGTTTGGGAACCGAATCATACCTTATATTGAACACGTCCGCGTCACGTTCTCTTTGATCAGGTGGGCTACTTTCTCGATCAACATGTCCGCGTCTCGTTCTCTTTGATCAGGTGGACTACCTTCTCGATCAGCAGAAGTCGACTCTAGGATCGGCTTCCTCTACTGGTATCCACACGAACAATCCCCGAACACGGTTGCGGCAGCGTGCTAGCGCTTCTTGTGCGTCTCTCTCTCAAGTTGCTCTAGGGTTTCTCGCGGCTTTCTAATACGCTCGACTGAAAAGTCCGTAAGTTTTTCTAAACCTGATAGGCGTATTATATAACCAAAACTAATCCTGATTAATTTTGAAAATTCGGAATTTCAAATCTGGTCAATATATTAATCAGATCTATCTCATAAATGTAATCAAATATATTAAAAGCCAGATTTGAAATCCGAATCTTGAATTTAGATCAAATCTAAATTTAAAACCTTTTGATTTAATTTATCAATATAAATTAAATCCGAGATATGATATCTATCTATTTAATTAAATCTGAGATACTATATCTCAATTTAATATTAAACAGATATATGATATCCTTATTCGAAATTAAATGAGATACAATATCTCTATTTGTTTCAGATATTTAATTTATCAAATAAATTAAATATTAAACAAATATCATATATAATATTATAATCTTCATTTATAATATATATATATATATTAATTTCGAATTTATATATATATATATATATATATATATATATAAATCCTAGATCAAATTTAGTATTCATTTAATCTCAGACTAATCTAGGATTCAATGAATCTGGACACTTTTACCCGTGTTGGATTATTCTTGTGTGCGACCCTGCAGGCCCATATGAGATTGGTAGTGGGCCAACACTGTATCAGCCCACAAGTCGCAAGCGACCTCTAGCAAGACATTGCGACTACCCAATTCACATGGGGATCGATGACACGATACTACCTATCGTACAACCATGTCACGTCCCTTTTGTCACACGATAATTTGGTCAAGGATGAGGCATGGATAATGTCAACTTCCTTTTCTTGACCAATGCTTTCTCGATTCTTGAGTAGTCTAATAAGTGAAATGGAAACTCTTTTCCATCACAGTATGGCCATACATTTCTTAGACTCACTCATCGAGGGGCCCAACATTATCTCTCTACATATATGAGGGACAAATCCCATCTTGACCACTCACATTCCTCCGCATGAAAACCACTGATCCCGATCCTAGTCTTTATCATCACCCGGTCAAAGGAGACTTTTGACTAGGTCAAAGACCAGTGACTCATCATGTAGGAATCCATGATGATCTCAGGTCATAGGGCGTCGTGACGCGGTTATACATGAGATAAGCTTATGACTTAATCCATGCAGCTTTCTCATAGTGGGTCGGTCCAGCACCTTGTACTCTTACAAGTGCCCATGACTTTGACTCGTATCTCCATACCTCATCAAAGTCATACTGGTCTTATTTCATCTTCACTCCTGTGTAGATGACCGACCAAGGACATTTAGGATAATCTATAAGATTATCCAGGGATGCAGTTATCAATAGGAACATGCAAACGAAAATGATAACAAAAGAGAATACTTTAAATAACTTAAATATCCAAAGTACAATGAATTGCCCCTAGGGCATAATTTCCAACAAGAACATGAGAGGTAAATTGGAAAATATAATAAAGCCTAATTAAGACTAATAAATCAGAAATCAAAATCAGATCAAATTTTACAATCAGATCCTACAATCAAGGGATCCTAATCATGGGGGATTTATTTCCTATTCTAACTGATCTGATCCTACAACCAAGGGATCCTAATCATGGGTGATTTATTTTCTATTTTAACACTCCCCTTCAAGCTGGAGAGTATATGTCGATTAGTCCCAGCTTGCCACGAAATGCCTCAAACTTCGTTCGACTGAGTGGTTTACTCATGATATCTGCAATTTGGTCTGCAGATCTTATGTGAGACAGTGTCATAATGCCTGCTTCAATCTTTTCTTTAAAGAAGTATCTGTCTATCTCAACATGTTTGGTTCTACATGATATACCGGGTTCTTGACTATTTCAATGCTGGCCTTTTTATCACACCAGAGTTGCATTGCTCCCTCATGTTGAATTTCTAACTCTCTCAGTAATCTTATAATCTAGATTCCTTCATATATTCCTTTGTTGACAGCTCTCAGTTCTGCTTCTGCACTGCTTGTTGACACCACTGTCTGTTTCTTGCTTCTCCAGGTAACTAGATTTCCCCAACACGTATGTACAGTACCTTGTGGTTGACCTCTTGGTCTCTCTATCCCTTGCATGGTCTGCATCAGTGTAGATTTCAATGTTTTTGGTAGTTCCTAGATTTCAATGTTTCAGGCCGTACAATGACTTGCTTAGCTTACACACAGAGTTATTAGGAGCTAAAACTCCATCTGCAATCTCCATGTATACCTCTTCCTCTAGGTTGCCATTCAGGAATGCATTTTTCACGTCCAGTTGGTATAGAGACCAATCCAAGTTCACTGCAAGTGATAATAGTACTTGGATGGTATTGAACTTGACCACTGGGGCAAATGTCTCCTAATAGTCGATTTCCATACGTCTAAGTGTATCCTTTTGCAACAAGTCTCTCCTTGTATTTGTTGATACTACCATCAAGATTGAATTTCAGAGTGAAGATCCACCTGCATCCAACTGGTTTCTTTCCTTTAGGAAGAGTCGTATTTTCTTTGAGTGCCCTAAATCCCTCTTCTGTAGCTTGCTTCCAATTTGGATTAGCCATAGCTTGTTGAAATGTGTTTGGAATGGTTATCTATGCACTGTTTACAACAAAACTTTGCATTTTTGCAAATAGATTACCATATGAGACAAATCTTTGAATTGGATGATAAGTACACGATCTTACCCCTTTTCTTAAGGCAATAGGCCAACCCGTCTCTTCAAGATTAAGCTTGGATTGGATTCATGGTCGTTCCTTTGAATGGGAGAGATAGTTCTACCAGTGTCTGGTTCAGTTTGAACTTGTGAGTTGGACTCTGTCTCGTGTCGTGATTCTGCATCCATTCCTAAATTGACCTCAACATGTGTTTCCGGTTCATTGGGTTCAGGTTGAGATGAAATGTATGGATTAGGCTGGTTTATTGGAGCAAGTGAGTCAAGAGAGGCTATAAGGTTAGGTGGCACAGACGATGTGTTGGGTGAGTTTGAGGTGTTGGAATTAGAGGTTTCCAAAATTAGCCATTCAACATTAGAATACTCCCCCTGAATGGGTAATTTGGGATAATAATTGTCAGCTTCCGAGAACACTGTATCCCGAGAGATAATAAGTTTCTTGGAAGACACGCAGTATCATTTGTACCCTTTTTGAGTAGAGGAGTAGCCAAGGAAGACACACTTGTCTGCTTGAGCACTGAATTTGTTGCCTTCTCTTTTGTGAACAAAGACCACACAGCTAAACACCTTGGGAGGTAATGAATTGATGAGGGGGAAATTGGGAAAGAATTTCAGAAGTTTTTGAATTAGAGTATCATATTTGAGAACTTTAGAAGGTATGCGGTTAATGAGATAGGCCGTGGTGAGGATGGCATCACCCCAGAATATGGTGGGAACATTTCGTTCTATTAGCAAGGCACGGGTTACTTCCAACAGGTGACGGTTTTTCCGTTCAGCTACCCCATTTTGTTGAGGGGTGTAAGGGCAAGAAGTTTGGTGATGAATTCCTTGGTGATCAAGAAACTCTTTGAAGGTTGTGCTCATATATTCCTTGGCATTATCACTTCGAAGGACTTTAATGGATGTGTTGAATTGAGTTCGAACAAGGTATAGAAGTTCTGAAAGACTTTGGCAACATTGGATTTGTCTTTCATTAAGTAAACCCATGTGGTTCGAGTGTGATCATCAATGAAAGTAACAAACCACCTATTATGAGTGAGGATAGTTATTCGGGCAGGGCCCCAAATATCGCTGTGAATCAGTGCGAATGGGGAGGAGGGAGTATAGGGTTGTTTGGGATATGAAGATCGTGTCTGTTTTGCAAATTGGCAAGTTTCATAATGAAAAGGAATAGAACTTTTATTGAATAAATTGGGAAACACATGTTTCATATAATCAAAACTAGGGTGACCTGATCGACAATGCCACAACAATACATCATTATTCTATGAATTCGAGCTAACTAGTACCTGTCTTGCCTTCCACGTATTTTTATTCTTCGAGTTTGATCCTTCAAGGTAGAGCAATCCATCCCATTCTCTAGAAGTCCCAATCGTCCTCCTCATTCTTAAATCCTGAAAAACACATACACCATCATCAAAAACCATTCGACATATTTGACCTCTAGTCAACTTGCTTACAGATATCAAATTACAAGTAAGTTCTGGTACAAACGGAACATTATGTATTGCCAAGTGATTAGATAATGTAACAATCCCAATAGCCTCAAGCCGTGTTAATACACCATTAGCTACCTTTACTTTGAGATTTTCAGGACAAAGTTAAAGGTTGTGGAATAGTGTTTTGGGAAACACATGTTTCATATAATCAAAACTAAGGTGACCTGATCGACAATGCCACAACAATACATCATTATTCTGTGAATTCGAGCTAACTAGTGCCTGTCTTGCCTTCCACGTATCTTTATTCTTCGAGTTTGATCCTTTAAGGTAGAACAATCCATCCTATTCTCTAGAAGTCCCAATCGTCCTCCTCATTCTTAAATCCTGAAAAACACATACACCATCATCAAAAATCACTCGACATATTTGACCTCTAGTCAACTTGCTTACAGATATCAAATTACAAGTAAGTTCTGGTACAAACGGAACATTATGTATTGCCAAGTGATTAGATAATGTAACAGTTCCAATAGCCTCAAGCCGTGTTAATACACCATTAGCGACCTTTACTTTGAGATTTTCAGGACAAAGTTAAAGGTTGTGGAATAGTGTTTTGTTACCGGTCATGTGATCTGTAGCTCTTGAGTTAACAATCCAGGTATCGTCACTAGTCATCACAGCATTGAGAGCGATAATAGAGTTACATGATTGTACAAGGTTCATGTTGGGAACAAAACTAGACTTATTCTGTTTATCGAGCATTCTGTGAAACATCTGTAGTTCCTCCATACTTAGGCGATCGTCATTCTCCACCTTTGGTTCAGCTGTGGTGAGGTGACTTTGGAAGTTCGATTTTCCCCCGAAGGGTTTGCCATGGAGTTTCCAGTATTCTTTCCTATTATGGGCCTTCTTCTTATAATAGTTACACCATTTACTAGCTTTTCGTTCCCCGTGTAGTCCTTGAACTGCAAGTGCGGAGCTTTTAACGTGACTTGGTCCACTTCGGTTTGAGAGCTTCCTACTTTCTTCAAATTGCATAAAGTTAACCACATCAAAGAGTTGTGGGAGTGGCTTCAGCCCCATGATTCTGCCCCTTATCTCTTCGAAAGCATCGTTTAGCCCTAACAGAAAGTCATGTATTCTTCCTTCTTCCGCAATTCGCTTGTACAGTTGTGCATCTTTGAGACTTTCCTAGGGATGAACCTCAAACAAGTCTTGTTGCTGCCACAATTTTAGCAATGCATTATAATATTCAGTGACTGACATATTACCTTATCGTAAATCCTGGAGTTGTCAATTCCTTCTAGCGGCATCCCATATTTCCTTTGCCGTGTGTGCAAGCAGATATCCCTCACTGATCTCCAAGGTCATTGAATTACACAACCACGTCATGACTTGGTTGTTTTTAGCAAACCATGTGTCAAAATTAGGGTCATCGGGGGCTGGTTGAGGCGCTGTCCCATTAATGTATTTTTCCTTTCTTTTACCTCGAATATACCTCAGCATGCTTTGTGACCACTGGAGATAGTTCCTACCTTTAAACTTATGGCTAATAGCCATAATGTGATGGTCTGAAAATTCTGAAGCCATCTCTGAGGTTTTGTTTGGTACTGGGTTGCTGGTTAGAGAGGAAGAAGATGAGGAATTTTGAGTTTGAGAGTCTGTACCGGACATAAAACCATGGGAAATGTTCTGGTTGATTGTCCTGGAATTGATCCGAACAAAGGAGCGAACTGAGGAGAATCCATGCTTCTGGAATAGTTGTCGGAATCTGGAAAACTTCACCGGAGAGTCGCCGGAAAATTCAAAAGTTCAATGGAGGATGCAATGAGCATTGGGTTTGGTCGGACATCAAAGGAGAAGGCTGAAAATGGAATGAGCTCACTGTCCGTCGAGCGCGTGTCCAACACGCGCCGCCAGAAGCTCACTGTCCGTTGAGCGCGTGTCCAACACGTGCTGCCAGAAGCTCACTGTCCATCAAGCGCGTGTCCAACACGTGCCGCCGTGGAGTCGTCGGATGGCCATCGGAGTTTGGGTGTTCGCCGATCAGAGCTTGCCGATCGTTCTGGGCTAGGTGGTGTCGTCTAACTCGCCTCCTACAAGGAACCCTAGACTCGCCAAAAAACTCTACTCCAATTTTTCTCTCTGCCTCACAATCACTCACTATTTCTCTCGCTTTCCCTAGCCTTGGACGGATGTCCTTGGCTCTGATACCATATTATAAAATCAGAGGTACCATTACTCTCTGTATTGTATTATTAGATAGAAAGGATTACAATGAACTTATAGGAGAAGCAAGGGAGAACATGAGAGGTAAATTGGGAAATACAATAAAGCCTAATTAAGACTAATAGGGTTAAAGGTCATTTTTGCCATGGAAGTATTGCTATGGGAGCGCTCAGCACCCGGAAGTTTTTTGGGTACCAAATTTGCCCCGGAAGTATGAAAAAGGTACCAAATTTGCCCCGGAAGTACTAAAAAGGTAGCAAATTTGCCCACCCGTTAATTTTGACTAACTGTTCACGTGGCATGCCACCTCATCAACCAATAAGAGTTAAGTATCATTTTTGCCCCGGAAGTTTTCAATGAGAGCAATTTTGCCCCGGAAGTTTTTACTAAGGAGCAATTTTACCCCGGAAGTTTACAAAATGTGTCAATTTTACCCCGGAAGTTTACAAAATGTGTCAATTTTACCCTTTTAAATCAGTCAAAGACCACACATGTCATGCCTTGAAAAGGTCGAACTTGGAGTCAGAGAAGGAGATCCTTGAGATGTTGAGCTCAAAGCAGCCAGAATTTGCGAAGCCGAACTGGTCACAGGAAGTACCACTTATGATTTAAGCAAATGATCAGTCTATGCAAACCAAGGTTCTTAAAACTGGACCGGTCATTGAACCAGTTAAGGTACTAGGTCAAGGGTCAGTGGGTCCTTAATATGAAATCATTAAATTTTTTTTTTAATACCACCCTTCGGTAAAAAAAAAACATGTCTCACTGCACTCATATACCCATTAAATAATGAGTTAAAGTATGTTGGGTACCTCTTGAGGGGAAAAAAAAGGTATGTTGATTTCTGGTCTGAACCGGCCGGTCCGGTCTGGCTTTCAAAACATTGATACAAACGTAAGTGATGCTTCCTTGAGCTCAACGTCTCAAGGATATTCTTCTCTGACTCCAAGTTCCACCTTTTCAAGGCATGACATGTGTGGTCTTTGACTAGGGAAAAATTGCTCCTCAATGAAAACTTCCGGGGTAAAATTGCTCCTTAATGAAAACTTCTGGGGCAAAATTGCTCCTTAATGAAAACTTCCAGGGCAAAAATGATACTTTTGATTGATGATGTGGCATGCCACGTGTCATGAGGTGGCATGCCCCGTGTGATGAGGTGGCACTTAACGGTCAAAATTAATGGAGGGGCAAATTTGCTACCTTTTTCATACTTCCGGGGCAAATTTGATAGCCAAAAAACTTTCGGGTGATGGATGCTCCCTTAGCAAAACTTCCATAGCAAAAATGACCTTTAACCCAGACTAATAAATCAGAAATCAAAATCAGATCAGATCCTATAATCAGATCCTACAATTAAGGGATTTTAATCATGGGTGATTTATTTCATAATCATGATGTGGTTGTGTAATTCAATGACCTTGGAGATCAGTGAGGGATATCTGCTTGCACACACGGCAAAGGAAATATGGGATGCCGCTAAAAGGACCTACTTTTCCCTTGAATACACCACTACATTGATTCACCTGAAGATACAACTCCGGGATATATGACAAGGTAATATGTCGATCACTAAATATTATAATGCATTGCTAAAATTGTGGCAGCAACAAGACTTGTTTGAGGTTCATCCATGAGAAAGTCTCAAAGATGCACAACTGTACAAGCGAATTGTGGAAGAAGGAAGGATACATGACTTTCTGTTAGGGCTCGACGACACTTTCAAAGAGATAAGGGGCAGAATCATGGGGCTGAAGCCACTCCCACAACTCTTTGATGTGGTTAACTTTGTGCAATTTGAAGAAAGTAGGAAGCTCTTAAATAATCTTTTTTTTTGCTCAGCTCTTAAATAATCTGTTGAACATTAGAATTTCAGCATGTTGATACATTTTGAAATGGAAAATATGTGTTGAACACATGGGAAATGCAGACTATAGACAAAAGGATCATGACTTTGAAACAAGTCCATATTCCAGAGTTATTACTGTTTGATTTTAGAAAGCTGGCAACTGCAACAAACAACTTT
The DNA here is from genome assembly GCA_034222035.1 of Acacia crassicarpa. NCBI lineage: Eukaryota > Viridiplantae > Streptophyta > Magnoliopsida > Fabales > Fabaceae > Acacia > Acacia crassicarpa. The sequence continues at coordinate 1,173,901 of JAWXYG010000014.1, forward strand.
GACATAGCAAATAAACTAGGGCAAGGCGGCTTTGGTCTAGTTTACAAGGTGACTTTCATTTTTTTGGAACTTTATCATCTTTCAATTCATAAGAAATTGATGTTTTCCATCATCTTATTTCAGGGAAAATTGGAAGATGGACATGAAATAGTAGTAAAAAGGTTATGAAGATCATCTAGACACAGCATGGAAGAATTTATAAATGAAGTGGAATTGATTTCAAAGCTTCAACACTGAAATCTTGTTAGACTTATTGGTTGTTGCATTGAAGGAGAAGAAATATATCTTTGGTTAGTGAACATCTTTGGTTAGTGAACATCTTCCATGCTTATGAATAAATTGGATGTTTAAATGCTTTGCATAAGATAAAGAAGAGAAAGAGAGGAAAACTTGATTGAATGTTGATGAATATACAACGAAATACAAGCTTAGTACTTCAACTCAATTTACAAAATGTTATTACATAGTTGACATTTTCTAGAATTTCTTGCCTTATTTCTAAATTATGTGTGTGTTTTGTATCTCTTTGATGTGCAAGTTAATTGAGTTTGTATAGAGTAATAGTTAACGCATAATAGACAGAGCATGAGCGAGAGTGAGAGCAAGAGGAAAGCGACGAATGACGCGATGGTCGAGAGAGAGGCGATGGAGATGGCGGTGGTCAGAATCAGGCAAAGGAGTTACGACGCGATACGTTTGTGTTCGGGAAAGCAGATCCAAAGGCTACTAAGAAGGCTGCTTAGGTGAAGGAGGGTGGTTTTGGACCTTGAAGATTGGTTGCTTTGTCATATAAGGAGAAGCTGTTGTCTCTGGGGGGACTAGGATATCTTGTTAGCCATGCGGACGAGGAAGACATTGTTAATGGCTAGAAAGGATTTTTTGCACGGAAAAATGCAGAAAAGGAAACAGATACTACGGAATCAGAATCAGTGATAGAGGAGGATATGGGGGCCAGTCAGATGAGCGGATACCCCGTTTTATCTGTTATGTCAGAACAATATACATCATGGTGCCGGCCGTGGATGAACTCGCTGATTATCAAATTGCTGGGATTGTCGATTCCGAAGCATGTTCTGATTGACCGAGTGAGGTGTATGTGGAAGCCAAGACAGCCATTGAAAGTTGTTCCTTTAAGCAATTATTATTTCATAGTCTCGTTTTCAAGCATGGAAGATAGGGACTATGCTTTGTACGATGGCCCTTGGATGATCGATGACCATTATCTTCTTGTTTAGTAGTGGAGGCTGAATTACAATCCAAAAAAAGCAGACTGCCAGAGAAAGATTGCGGTATGGGTCAGAATTTCGGATTTGCCGATGGAGTTTTGCACGGTGGAGTCGTTGGGAATCATTGGAAGTATGATAGGGAAGATGATCAAGATAGACCGATTGACCTCCATTTACGATAAAGGTGAGTTCGCAAGGATCTGCGTGGAAGTCGACCTCCAGCAACCTTTATTGCCGGCGTTCACTACCTTCAGGGAAGACAAGCAGCTGGTTTATGAAGGCTTGCATTTGGTGTGCTTTGGGTGTGGGTTGTATGGACACGAACAGGCCACCTGCCCTTATCGGACAACGGATACAGGAGGTGCAAACAGTGAGCACATGAAACAAAGTGCAGGTATCGTGGTTGAAAGTGATGATGGACACGTGAAACAGGTGACGACTAGATCTGTTGTTAATAGGGAAGGACCAAAACTCATAGTGGCCGGTGCAACTGGGGAATCAGGTGCAGCAGATAGTGTTGGCAGCAGCAGTCACATGGAGATGGGGGGATCCACGGCAGTGATGACGGAAGCTAGCCTTAATTGCGTTTTGAAAACAAGCTCGATTGTTACAAGCGGAAAGGACGGTGGGAGTAAGCACTTGGGACCACAGATGATTTTCACACGTGATCTAAGGGGGAGCAATAATGGCATGGCGAAACTTGTGGGCATAAAGAGTAGGATCACGGATTATTCGCAAGGTTTGAAGGTTGATGGAGTAAATCTTGGAAAATCCCGTGGGATAAGTAACAGTACGGTCAAGAAGGGAATAAATGAGGTTGATGGAGTAAATCTTGGGAAATCTCATGGGATAAGTAATAGTACGGTCAAGAAGGGAATAAATGAGGTTGATGGAGTAAATCTTGGGAAATCCCATGGGATAAGTAAGGTCAAGAAGGGAATAAATGAGGCTCAATCTATGGGATCTGTGAATATCTTATTAAAGGAATAAGCAGTTAATGGGATAAATTTTTGGAAAGTCTAATGATGCGAATGGGCCCTTTGAGAAGCCCAAGTCGGAATGGGTTATAGTGGGTTCTAAGAGGAAAAAGGAAGAGAAGCGAAAGCTTTATGGTAAGGAAAATAGACTATTGGACAGGCCCAAAAAATCAAGGCGACTGCCCAAAAAGGTACTCAGATTGTGGAAATTACAAATCAGTATTCTTCCTTGTCGGTAGAGGACATGATGAACAATGTGGAGACGGAGGTGGTTAGTTTTGGTAAATTAGATGGAGAACCTACTTCTACAGAAATGTTGGATGATGAAATGGGGGTTGGAGCTCATAAGCCAGATAACGGTTTAGAGACAGTTGTTAGTGATCCGTCGGGCAGTGGTTTGGCCCATATATCCCTTGCACTGTCTTAATGAATTACATGATATGGAATTCATGGGGTACAGGCTCGAGGTCTTTTCCAAGCTTGATACGTGAAATTTAAAAATACTATAAGTTGGATTTTCTTGCTATCCTTGAAACTCAGTCTGATGCATCAAAAACCGAGCGCAGAATTCATCAGTTAGGCTTTAGCAAGTATTCGTATACTGCTGCAGAAGGTTATAGTGGGGGTATTTGGTGTCTTTGGGAGGAGGTATCAATAAAGGTGGTGGTCATGGAAATTCATAAACAATATATACACCTTCAGATTGATATACCGAAGCAAGGGATGTTATCTTTTACTGTAGTATATGCAAGTCCGAACCGGGTATTCCGACGTATGTTGTGGTTTGAGCTCTTTCAGATCAAGGAAACGATATTGGGACCTTGGTGTATTGGGGGCGATTTTAACGCCACAGTCTTTGCGAAGGAACGATGTTCTTGTGCGCACTCAAAGACTACAGCAGATAGTGAGTTTGTCAGATGGATTGATGATCTAAATTTGGTCGATTCGGGGTTTGAGGGGCCAGTGTTCACTTGGAAGTGAGGGAATACGGAAGCTCGGTTAGATAGATTGTTAGTAAATGAAGCTTGGTACTCTAAATTTAGCGATGTAAGAATTCTTCACCTTCCGTTCTACAAATCTGATCATCGACCGGTTTTGCTGCGACTAGTGGGAAATTCTTCATATGATCAAGTTGAAAGACCATTTCGCTTTATTGCGTCATGGGTTCTTCATGATAATTTCCTCGACTTGGTTCAAAGCGAGTGAAATCCCGATAGAGGATGGGGCACGAACATCGAGAGTTTTGCTCATGCTTGTTGTTGGTGGAATAAGGAAGTTTTTGGGAATATCCAGAAGAGGAAAAGTCAGCTACTACGGAGGTTGGATGGAGTAAATAGAGAATTGGCAAGAAAGGGAAGTCTTAAGGACTTAGAAGACCTTCAACAAAAATTATGGCTTGAATTGGATGAAGTCTTGACTCAAGAGGCTCTTCTTTGGGCCCAGAAAGCTAGAGTGAACTGGTTGGTGGAGGGTGACAGGAACTCTAGGTGATTTCACATGCAGGCTAATAGTTGAAGGAAGAATAACCGTATCAATGCTATCTGTTTGAGTGAGCGGAACTGGTGTTTTGATGAAGCACTAATTAAAGTTCAAGCTACTGAGTACTTTTCCAGTCTATTCAAAGAGGAGGATAGGCTACGGGTTGATCTTGTGTGTGACATCTACTACCTTAAGCTTTTGGAGTTGCATAAACGGGTTTGTGCCAAGGAAGTGGATGAAGCTGAGATCAAGGATGCGTTGTTTAGCATGGGACCCTTGAAATCACCTGGTCCGGATGGTTTCAACCCTTTGTTCTTCCAGCATCAGTGGGAGACTATTCGGGAATTGTGGTGCATTTTGTGAAACAAGCGTTTCATCATCCGGAGTGGGTTTGTGAGGTGAATGGTACTCTTATTGTCTTAATTCCTAAGAAGGAGCATCCTGAGACATTCAGAGACCTCAGACAAATTAGCCTCTGTAATGTGATTTACAAGGTCATTACCAAGGTGGTGGCAAACAGAATGAAAGGCTTTATGGCCCATGTCATCTCCCCAAACCAATGCAGCTTTGTTCCAGGACGGCTTAGTTCAGACAATATTATCGTGGCTCAAGAGGTGATTCATTCTATGTGCACGATGGGAGGGAAGAAAGGGTTCATGGCTATAAAGATTGATCTTGAGAAGGCTTACGATCGTGTGAACTGGAAGTTCCTTATCAAATGCCTTTAGGAGTTGGAACTTCCCCTGAACTTTATCCAGTTGGTGGAGCAGTGTGTTAGCACTACATCATTGCAGCTTTTGTGGAATGGGAGTAAGGCTGACTTTTTTAATTCGTCACGGGGTGTTCATTAAGGTGATCCGATCTCACCTTACTTATTTGTGATATGCAATGAGAAGCTTGCTCATATGATCCAAGAAAGGATGGAGAGGGGCCTTTGGAAACCTATCAGGCTCACAAAGACGGGTCTGCCAGTCTCTCATCTATTTTTTGCTGATGACATCATTTTGTTTACAAAAGCTTCGGTACAGCAAGCGGAGATGGTTCGTGATTGTCTGGTTCTGTTCAGTGATTCCTCAGGATTGAAAGTGAATTCCGCTAAGACTCGAGTTTTCTTCTCAGAAAATATCAATCATATTAGGAAATCTGAGCTTAGTAATATCCTTGGCTTTTCTTTGACACCGGATCTCGGAAAGTACCTGGGTTTTCAACTTCACCATAAAAGGCTTGTGAAGGAATCATTTTAGGGCATTGTTGATAAGGTTAAAGACAGATTAGCCCGATTGAAGGCCAATTCATTCTCTTTAGCAGGAAGGGCTACACTCATATCTGCAGTATCCTCTGCAATTCCTGCATATACTATGCACACTTCCCATCTGCCAGCCAGTGTATGTGATGACCTAGATAAGCGAAATCGTACTTTCTTATGGGATAGCATAGAGGAGAGCAGGAAGACCCATTTGGTTGCTTGGGATGATGTGTGCAAAGAAAAGAGGCATGGTGGCCTGGGGCTTCGACATGCGAAAGTTCATAACCAAGCCTTTCTCATGAAATTGGGATGGCAGCTTATTACTTGCAGAGAGGCCCTTTGGGTCAAAGTGGTCCATGATAAATATAAATGTGGGGAGGATCTCCTTCCTTAAATCACAGAACGGCGCCCTGGTTCGAATACGTGGTCCGACATTAAGAAGACATGGAAGTCGGTGCTGGGAGGAATAGTCACTGATAGGGAGCTAACACAGCAAAGTGGAAGTGGGAGAAACATGGTAATTTTACAGTTAAATCCGCTTATCGTGTACTATTAGGGGATGATCAGGAATAAGGGTTTGATTGGAGTGGTTTATGGAAAGTTAGAGCACCCCAGCGGTGCAAGACCTTGCTATGGCTAGCAGCTCGCCATTGCTTAATTACGAATGCAAATCGTAAGAAAAGAGGGCTGGTCCTGGAAGCAAGCTGTGCGCTCTGTGGGCACCCATGTGAAGACTCTAGTCACGTGTTTCGTGACTGTACTCATTCTAAAGCTCTTTGGAGGAAAGTGGTACCACCAACAAGATGGAGCTGGTTCTAGAATCTTAGCTTTTCCGATTGGGTGTAGAGGAACATAAGGGGTAGATCGGAAGAAAGCTGTCGATGGGCGTCAACATTTTCGATCCTTTGTTGGTGGTTGTGGCGCCGCAGGAACATACTTATCTTCGAGAAGAAGTGGACCCCAAATGACAACCTTATTGCAAGTACAATAGCAATGGTGGATTGTTTGACGCGTACCAAAGATCGTCTCGTAGGGATGAAGATTCAGGGGGCGTGGCCAAACCCCAGCCGTGAGTCCTGGCGCCCACCAGAGGAAGATTGGGTGAAGGTTGTTAGTTCTCTATGTGTTTTGATGATAATCAACAATTGTAAACATGTTTTGAAGTTTCCAAAATCTGTTAAAAACTATCTGGCAAGTGCATACTCGAGTAAAGGAAGCTATACTCGAGTATGGAATTGACAGTGGATTGCTCAAATGCATTTTACAAGTCAATACTCAAGTATTGAAAGCAATACTCGAGTATTGAAGTTACAAAGAGCAATCAAGTTTTGAACATAGGTGCATACTCGAGTATAGCATTTACATACTCGAGTATAGGTTATCCAGAGAGCATCCAAGTTGTTGAAACTGAGTCAATATTCAAGTATAGGAAGCTATACTCGAGTATTGGACTTACAGAGAGCAAATGTGTTTTCAACTTGAGTGCATACTCGAGTATCATATTTTCATACTCGAGTATAGGCTCTTACAGAGAGCAAACAAGTTTTCACTTTGAGTGAATACTCGAGTATGGTATTGGTATACTCGAGTATTGACCTTACAGAGAGCCCCCAAAAATTTTGTAACTGATGCATACTCGAGTACAGGTTTTGCATACTCGAGTATTGGGCTCTTAAACTTGTTTTCAACTTAACACCTGATTATGCATACTCAAGTATTGATTTGTATACTCAAGTATTGATATGGAATAACTTCACATCTTTTGAAAATTGAGTTGCATACTCGAGTATAGGTATGCATACTCGAGTATGGGGCCATACAGAGAGGTTATTGATTTGTCAAGGACTTGTATACTCAAGTATAGAAATGGATACTCAAGTATTGAGACTTTTGAACTTAAAATTTTTCTCACAAACAGTTGCATACTCGAGTACATTACTAACATACTCGAGTATAGACTTTGGTTTTCAAGATCAATTCACGATGGTTTGCCTCTGGAAGCTGCATACTCGAGTATCACATTGGATACTCCAGTATTAACACTTATACACAGTGCCATACTTGAGTATAGATGAACATACTCGAGTATACAACGGTAAAAACTGTTTTTCAAATCACACGAATTTGTAAAACACTCTTATTTGATCTTATTGCTTTCATCTATCATTCACTTATGTTCCCAGCTATGTTTAATCAGTTTGTTAAGTGAATTTCAGTAAGCACAGATAAAGATTAATGAAGGTCAAAGCCAAAAAGCAAAAAGGTGTTCAGAGCATTTAATGCACTTCAGTAAATTAACCTCCTTTTGGTTAATCCACCTGAACACACCTTCTCAACGGTAAAGAAGGATTTCTACAACAAGTAAACTTTTCTCCAACGGGCAAATCCACAAAGAGCCACCTCAGATTAATTATACAACTGGATTAGTTGGAGTTTAGAGAGAGAAGCTGACCAAACTTAATGCTAATCACCTACAACGGTTGGAATCATCATACAACGGTCAATTAATGCTCTCTAACTATAAATAGAGTGCATTGAAGTCTTCTCAAGCTAATACATCAACTGAGAGCGAAAATTCATTAAGTGTTCATTTATTGCCTTCAGCTTTCATCTGTATAGTATCATTGTGATACAATAGCTTCAGTGATTATCTAATCTACTCTTTGAGAGAGTTATTTCTGTTGTAATTCATTGTTGTAAAGAACCACAAGTCAGGGGACTTGGTGGTTGAGATAATTGATTGCAACTTGTAAGGGGGAGTGAGTTCTAGAGAGAGAACTACTCTGAGTATAGAGCTTGTAATCAATTGTTGAGTTATAGTGGATTGAAAATCCCAAGTGAGGCTTGGGGACTGGATGTAGGTCAAGGATAAGACTGAACCAGTATAAATCATCTTGTGCAAGCTCTCTCTTCTCTCCATCTCTGTTATACTCTGCTCTTACTTGTTCAAAACAGAGCTAAGTCTTTAAATTTTTAAAGATACCCAATTCACCCCCCCTTTTGGGTATCAAGCTCCAGTCTTCAAAGGTGAATGTGGATGGAGCATATTCGAGAGTCACGAAGAAGAGTGCATGTGGGGGTCTGATACGGGACTCTATAGGCAAGTTCCTTAAAGGATTCATCCATCATATGGATGAAGGAGATGCGTTATCTGCAGAAATTTGGGAGTGTCTCCTTGGTCTCAGAATGGCATGGGATATGGGGTTCAGGAAAGTCTGGATTGAAACTGATTCCACGGATTGCTGTGATCTGCTTATGGGTGAAGCTAGAAGGAACCATGGGGACTCTAACCTCCTTATGGAAGTCCGAGCCCATCTAGATAGGGACTGGACAACGAAGCTCACTGTGCCTCGTTCATGCAACCAAATGGCAGACCATTTAGCTAAGACATGTTTGGATAGTCGTCAGGGATATCATGAATTATATGTTCCGTTGGATTACCTACTGGGTTTGATTTGTAAGGATTGGCATAGTTGTAATGCATTCTTAGGTATTAGTTGAGGTATCTGTTTTGTATCAAAAAAAAAAAAAGAGTAATAGTTATGTACAAGTAAATTAGAGAATACAAATGGTCACCTAGTGTGCCAAATACTACAACCATTTACTAGCATATTGTAGGAAGTGAGTGAAAATTCCTTTTTTCAACATTTGCCTTCATTACATATTTTCTAAACCAGTCTTTTATAGACCCAGAGCACCCAAATATTTTTGACTGGGGAAGATGCTTCAACATAATTGAGGGAATAGCTAGAGAGTTGCTTTATCTTCACCCAGAGATTCAAGATTAAGAATTATACACACAGATTTGAAGACAAGTAATTTATTATTGGATAAAGAAATGAAGGGTGACGGAGCAAATTGGCCAACAAAATTTTATCTCACGAGCGGCTAACACAAAAATCTTTTAGATGGACCTTTTATACCAAAAGACTTTTTAAAAGGTAAAAGTAACACAAAATCGTTACTTTTCCGTCAACTCTGTTAGTGGGTTAGAGGATCCTATGCAAATGCACTGTCCATGAAAGTGTCACCAAGAAGTACACCAAGCTGGTGGCCGCTAACAAGGCTTCCGAAATTCGCTGTCCCTTTGAGCCCAGGGTGGTACGGATATCTGTCACCAAAAGAGGCCCGCCGGAGAAACTCAAGCCTGCCGGCGATTGGTGAAGGTTTCTTCTACTAATAACGGAAGTAAGTTCAGAGGAGTATGACAAAGACCCTGGGGCAAATGGGTGGCGGAGATTCGAGATCCCACTTGTCGTGTACGTGTGTGGTTGGGCACCTTCGACACTGCGGTGAAAGCAGCCATGGTTTATGATAATGCATCGATTAAGATACGGGGACCAGACGCGTTGACAAACTTCGTTACCCCACCACCGAGGGAAAAGCCGGAAGAAGTAGAAGTGGCGGTGAAGACGGAAATCAATGTGGTGGTGAAATCAGAAGCATTAGGCTACGGCTATGATTCCGGCAACGAATCACATCGTCTGCCATCTCCCACCTCCGTGCTGCAATTCAAAAGCAACTGCAGCAAAGAGACTGAACCCCATAAAGCAAGCGAACCAGAGAAAGAAAGTGAGGCGGAGACAAAGGCGGCCAGAGTGGAAGATGTGTTTCGAGAGTGTGAAGGCGAGACGAGTCAGTCAGATGAGAGGGACCGGACTTGTTTGGGTTTGACATACCAAATTGGGAGCAGGTGTTCGTCATTTTTAGATTTTTTCCCCAAATTCTGACCTACTAACGGAGTTGAGGGAAAAGTAACGATTTTGTGTTACTTTTACCTTTTAAAAAGTCTTTTGTTATAAAAGGTCCATCTAAAAGTTTTTTTGTGTTGGCTGCTCCTGAGATAACAGTCTGTTGGCCAATTTGCTCATTCATCCATGAATCTAAATATTTCAAATTTTGGGATGCCTAAATTGTTTGGAGGCAATGAAAATCAAGCAAATACAAAAAGAATTGTTGGAACATAGTAAGTGCTCTTTTTGTTTTGCTTGAGATAATAATCTAATGACATATTGAGAGCTCATTAGAGATGTAATGTTTAATTAATTTCATTATCATTTTCAGCATTATTGTGAGTTTTTCCTGCTTTTTTATATTATACGGAATTGCTATGTGTTTATAAATTGTGTCTCACTGGTTACACTTATTCTTATCTTGTAAAAATTTCTACTTCTAAAGTATTTTATCCAACAATTTTTTCACGCTCATTAAAGAACCTAATGATCATAAAAGCTCAAACCAGCAGGTTTTTTTTTTTTTTTAAACATGATGTATAAAAAGCACAAATATGCCAGAAATTCATAAAGGATCCCCCAAGCATATAGGAAGTGGGAAAAGAGGGAATTAAGATTATAAAACACTTTTGCAGAGAGATACCTACAGTTTTTTACATATTGATATGTTGAACTCAAATAAGAACTTATGGGGTTCACTTTTTATTTTATTTTTGTAGTTAGAACTGGTTTTTTTCCATCATATGTTTTTTAGATATTTTAATTTTCTTTGTTTACATAGTTTTTTTTTTTTTGGGAACAAAACGACAATTATTAACTGATCCTTAAACTATTATTCCTTCCGGTTTTTATTATAAGGCATCAACTAGTAAATGTATTTGATATCTTTTATAAGGTACTTATTTGTTCCCAAAGAACATTAATAATTTTTCACATATATGCCCCCTAATTAATAAGGGCAGTGGGTGAGAGTAATAATTAATATAATATTAGAGTTTAGTGGAATTAGTAGGGGTAATATTGGAAGTTACTTAAATTATAGAACAACTTTATTGATTTTAACTGTTTTTATTGGTTTGTGAGAATTATTAGTTGATGTCTTATAATAAAGACCAGGGACAGTAGTAATGAAAAGCTATCTTTCTATAATTTTGTAATTTTGGAACAAAAATTTGCCAATTTCTATTATTATCCTGTGTTCAGTAATGAAAAGCTATCTTTCTATAATTTTGTAATTTTGGAACAAAAATTTGCCAATTTCTATTATTATCCTGTGTGAACACACACACACACATATGTATATATATGTGTGTGGGGGGTATATTGTGTTATTATGAAAAGAAAATGAAGGAACTGAACATTTAAAAAATAAAAAATAAAAAATTTCTCTAATTTTTACTCTTCTATTTTCCCCCACCCATACCATGCACTAGGAAGATAGTATTTATTTATTTATTTATTTTTTGAATTGCAAAATGTGAGAGAAGCGATTGTGCTGGACAGGGATAGTCAGCAATTCAGCATGAAGTGGAGGGTACTTCAGCATGAAGTGGAGGGTACTCCAGAAGAGGTTGGTGTAGACTTAAGTGGTAGAAGTGTATAAAAAAAGACATGGTCACAATTGATTATGATTGATTACGCCTTGTTGAAATGACTCGGGTCGATGATGGAGAAGATTCAATGGCTTAGTAATCGCAAGTCTTTGGGGGATTTTTTTTTCTTCTCCAATGCACTCGTAGATCAAGATATAGTTCAAGATGCTATGTATTATATGGTGTAGTGAAATTGCTAGCCTTGCAAGCAGAGGAGAATAACCGAAGTGGTGGAACAGTCTCTGGGTTATCCTTCATTGCATTCCAAAGCCCATTATCTTCCTCCACTTCCGATTATCATCATGTTCTTCATGGGATTCAGTAGAAATTGTTGCTTATTAATTTCATTTCTTGTATATTTGTTGTCTCTCAGTCTTCTGGTCTGTGCCCTGGACACCATCGTGCCTTCTGCGTCGATCCACGAACTTGAAACATTGAGCTCAAATAATAACATGTTCACACTGGGATTTTTCAGTCCGAAGAATTCATCAAATCGCTATATAGGAATTTGGTTTATGTCTGAATCCAATGTTGTTTGGGTAGCTAATAGAAATAATCCACTGAGGGATTCTTCTGGGATTCTCACAATATCAGAGAATGGCAATCTTATTGTTTTGGATGGGGAAAAGCAGGTTGTTTGGTCAACAAATGTCGCCTATATTGCATCAAATTCCAGCGCTCAACTCTTAGATTCTGGCAACCTTGTTCTCGTAGATAGAACTAGAGGAGTATCCGTGTGGCAGAGTTTCCAACATCCTGGTAATACACTAATACAGGACATGAAAGTCAGTACTAATAAAAGAACAGGTGAGAAAGTCCAGCTTACATCATGGCAAAGTCCATCTGATCCATCCTATGGAGAATTTTCTTGCGGTCTTGAAACGCGTAATGTAACTGAAGTATTCGTGTGGAAAGAAAATCGTCCTTATTTTCGAACTGGTCCCTTTGATGGCTTAGACTTCCTTGGGTTACCTAGGATAATTTCAGCTAACTCCCAAAATGGGTTCCGGATGGGAAGAGAGGAAGGGAGTATCGACCTTTCTTTTTTTGCTGACTCCCTTTGGACTTTTACCTTGGATTCTCAAGGAAAAACAGAACAACGACGTTGGAATTCCCAGGAAAATATATGGGAACTCAAGAGGATAATTGGTTCTTCAGAGTGTGATGTTTATGCCAAATGTGGGCCATTTGGGATATGTAATTCGCAGAACTCCCCCATGTGCAGTTGCTTGAGAGGGTTTGAACCAAGGAACAAAGAAGAATGGGGAAGGCAGAACTGGACCGGTGGGTGTGTGAGAAGAGAAGCACTTCAGTGTGAAAGAGACAGAAATGATTCTCAAACTAGCAAAGTAAATGGGTTTTGGATGCTGGAGACAGTGAAATTACCAGATGATGCGCAAGTGTTGCCTTCTTACTCTTGGGATACCGTAGATTGTCAAAGTTCATGCCTGAAGAATTGCTCTTGTATAGCTTATGCCCATGAAAGAAACCTTGGCTGTATGATTTGGAATGCAGATTTACTGGACATACAGAGCATGCCGGATGGAGGGATTGATGTATACATACGTTTAGCCAACTCAGAACTAGGTATATATATTTTAATTAGAGTAAGCTGTTTAATCCAAGAGCACACTTGTTTTCTGTCCAACATGTCCTCAATACTCAACCTGGATTAGGTTCAACTTTAAATTTCATTCAAGCATTATGTATCCTCTTGTATGACTATTTACTAGTTATATGTCCTTGGGAGCTATGTTTCTTCTTTAATTATTTTCAAATTATGTGGTTCTTATTTTCTTCAAAAGAATTATATAATGTGGGGGCTATTTTCTTTCAAGGAGTCTTGGATTTATTGTTCGAAAATGAAGGCTCTCTGAATGTTCTTCTTTTCTGTGATACAGGCAAAGGCAGGAGGAAAATGAAAACACCTATTATAATATCAGTTTTGTTAGGAACAATTCTCATTACTGTGTCTGGATATTTCTTATGGAAAAAATGCTCAATGCAAAAAGGTGATTTTCAATTTTACTTAAGAGTTCATTCGAGGGATCGGTCATCATGTTTCTGATTGTTTTATACAGGATACAATCTTAACTTTATTATCTTAGTTAATCTGTCGAGCATTTCAGTTTCATCATTTTTATACAGAATATGTGAGAACTTCATATAGTCAACTCATTGCTCTAAGAACCTGATGTCAGAATAGCGATATATATTTTCAAGGAAATAAAATGCGAAAACTTTGTAAAACATAGGGAACATGAATATGCAATCTCAAGACAAAAGAAGGATTATGCACTTGAAGCAAGTCCATATTCCAGAGCTATCATTGTTTGATTTGAAAGAGTTGGCAGCTGCAACAAACAACTTTGACATAGCAAATAAACTTGGGCAAGGTGGCTTTGGTCCAGTTTACAAGGTGACTTTCATTATTATTATTATTCGTTTTGAACTTCATTATCTTTCAATTAATAAGAAATTGATAGTTTATATCATCTTATTTCAGGGAAAATTGGAAGACGGGCAGGAAATAGCAGTAAAAAGACTATCAAGATCATCTGGACAGGGTATGGACGAATTTATTAATGAAGTGGAATTGATTTCTAAGCTTCAACACCGAAACCTTGTTAGACTTCTTGGCTGTTGCATTGATGGAGAAGAGATATTGGTTTATGAATACATGCCAAACAAAAGTTTGGATTCCTATATCTTTGGTAAGTGAACATCTTATATATGCACATGATAGTTTATTAAATTGGATGTCTTTATGCTTTGCATCAAATGAAGAGAGATAAATTAAAAAAGGAAAATTTCATTGAGTGTTGATAAATATATAAGGAAATACTAGTTTGCTACTGCAAATTATTTTACTTGATGCTGCCACTTGTTTGATATTTCTGGAATACATGTGTGTTTTTGTATGCGTTCATGTTCAAGTTCAATGAAACTTTTATAGAGTGAGAAAAAGTTCAAGTAACTAGGTCACAAGAGGTCACCTTGCAATCCAAACAGTCACAACATTAACTTTCATGTTGTAGGAAGTGAGTAAAAAGTCTTATTATGAACATTTTCCTTACATCACATATTTCCCAAACCAACCTTTTGCAGACCCACTCCAACGAAAATCTGTTGATTGGGGAAAACTCTCCAACATAATCGAGGGAATAGCAAGAGGTTTGCTTTATCTTCATAGAGACTCAAGATTAAGAATTATACATAGAGATTTGAAGGCAAGTAACATTTTATTGGATAAAGAAATGAATCCAAAGATATCAGATTTTGGGATGGCTAAATTGTTTGGAGGCAATCAAAATAAGGCAAATACAGAAAGAATTGTCGGAACATAGTAAGTGCTTCTTTTGCTTTCCCTGAGATAATAATGTTAATAGTGTATTGAGAACTCATTAGAGATGTAATGTTTAATTACAGTGGCTACATTTCTCCTGAGTATGCAACAAGAGGACTCTATTCAGAGAAATCTGATGTTTTTAGCTATGGTGTCTTGTTGCTAGAGATTGTTAGTGGAAGGAAAAACACTAGCTTTTATGAAGAGGAAGAATCTTTGACACTTTTAGGATTTGTAAGCTTCTCCAATTTGTACATTATTTTCTTGCAAAAGCTCTAAAATACCTTTGTACCAACGAATATAACATCAAAACTTAACACCAATGATTTTTTCTTGTTTATTTTTCTAGGCATGGAAATTATGGAATGATGGCAATGTTATACCTCTAATAGATTCACTGATATATGATCCAAGCTTTCACAAGGATATATTGAGGTGCATACATATTGGTCTTTTGTGTGTTCAAGAACTTGCAAAAGACAGGCCCTCTATGGCATCTGTAATGTCAATGCTTCAAAGTGAGATGGTGGATATTCCTCCCCCAAGCCAACCGGCATTCATCCTCGGGCAGGCTATGTCTTTTGCATCAGAGCGAGCTCTAGACAATAATGAGTTATGTTCCATAAATAGAGTAACTATTTCAAATTTTAAAGGGAGATAGGCCGGGCTTTGTTGTGATTATGTATCATTTGAATGATCTAAAATGCATTCTACACATATATATACACAGAATAATGAGTTATGTTCCATAAATAGTGTAAATATTTCAAATTTTAAAGGGAGATAGACAGGGGTTTGTTGCGATTATGTATCATTTGAATGATCTAAAATGCATTCTACATTGACACACTTAGTTTCATGATTTCAATAGGCTAGCTGCAATCCTTCTTTCTAGGTACAAAATATTTTGCATTTTGTAGCCCTAACTGTTTAATATTTTTTCTGTATGTAATGAATAATTGGGGGTCATGTTCCCTCCTTCGAATGCTCAATTGTAAATGCAAAATTTTATTTATTCTGCTGTCCATTTACTAATGTATTCGACTTTTATATACTGTTGCATTTCCTATCTACTTCCTGTTGGTTAAAACAGGCGAGAAAGTGCAACTTACATCGTGGAAAAGTGCATCTGATCCATCCAATGGAAGATTTTCTTTCGGTCTTGAAGTCCGTAATGTAACTGAATTATTCGTGTGGGAAGGAAATAGTCCTAAATGGTGCGGTGATCCCTGGAATGGCATGACCTTCCTTGGGATAACTCAGGGAAATTTCATCTAACCCCCGAAATTTGGCTCTGATGAAAGAAGAGGAAGAGAGTTTTAGATTTTCTTTTTATTTTTATAATTCTATCTGGACTTATACTTTATCTTCTCAAGGTAAAGTAGACCGAGAGGTTGAAATTCCCAGACACATACATGGGAAATTTTGGGGACATTGAGTTCATCGGAGAGTGCTGTTTATGGCAAATGTGGACCATTTGTGATTCGCATAGCTCCCCAATCTGTAGCTGCTTGAGAGGGTTTGTTTGGACTAGTGGGTGTGTGAGAAGAGAACCACTTCAGTATGAAAGGGACAAAAATGATTCTCAAACTACCAAAATAGATTGGTTTTTTATGGTGGAGAATGTAAAAGTACCAGATGATGCACTGGTGTTACCTTCTTATGCTGAGAATGCTGCAGATTGTCAAACTTCATGCCTCAAGAATTGCTCATGTAAAGCTTATGCCTATGAAACCAACCTTGGCTGTATGGTTTGGAGGGCAGATTTACTTGACCTACAGAGCTTCTTATATGGAGGGCTTGACATTTAAATACGTTTAGCCTACTTAGAACTAGGTATGTACTTTAATTTAAAGACAGCTCTTTAAAACACCCAAGAACACAAGTTTCTCTGTCCATGTCTTCCCAGACTCAACTAAGATTTGGCTGTTCAACTTTAAATTTCATCTCAGCATTATATCCTTTGAACGATGCGACTTCATAGTTTATGTTCAATGTGTAATCTTCAGTTCTTTAAAAGAATTATAAAATGTGTGGGGCAATTTTCTTTCAAGGAGTCAACTGCTTCTTGCAAAATAGTTCAATGTCATGTTAAAAACTTGGGGAGCCTTACTTTATTTTGTTGTACTTCTTAACATCTTTTGATGACAATATGCGTGGTATAGTTTTGAACTTTTGACCAGAAAATGAAGGCTCTCTGAACGTTCTTTTCTTTGAAACAGATCGAGGCATGAGGAAAATGACAACACCTATTATGAGATCAGCTTTTATAGTAGAAATTCTCATTACTGTGTTTCGATATTCCTTATGAAAAAAAATGCTCAATGCTTATGATGATTTTCAATTTTACTGTAAGGGTCCATTGAAGGGATCAGTGATTTTTTTTTTCTCTCTTTAATACCGGGTTCAATCTTAACTTTGTTATCTTAGATAATCTGTGAACATTAACATTTCATCATTTTGATTCAGAATATGCTAGAACGTCATATAGTTAATTCATTGCTCTAGGAACCTGTTAATGAAAATACATGTTTCTCAAGGAAATGAAATGGAAAGACTTGTGTTATCACAGGGGAAATGCAGATTCATGACAAAAGGATTATGACTCTGACGCAAGTCCATATTCCAGAGTTATTATTGTTTGATTTTAGAAAACTGGCAACTGCAACAAGCAACTTTGACATGGCAAATAAACCTCCAGGTTATTTTCATTCTTCTATTTAATATTTATCACACTTCAGTTCACAAGAAACTATCTATTTTAATCATATTATTTCAGGGAAAGTTGGAAGATGGGAAGGAAATAGCAATAAAAAGACTATCAAAGTCATTTAGACAGGGAATGGAAGAATTTATAAATTAAGTGGAGTTGATTTCTATACTTCAACATCCAAACCTTGTTAGACTTCTTGGCTGTTGCATTGAAGAAGAAAAATATTGGTTCTTGAATACATGCCAAACAAAAGTTTGGATGCATATATCTTCGGTTAGTGTACATCTTCCATGTTTATGAGTAAATTGGATGTTTCGGTACTTTGTGTGTTGTATCTCTCTATGTACAATACCAATTGTGTTTGTATGGACAAATAGTTAAGATGGAAGCAACTAAGTCACAAATGGTCACATAGCATACCGAATACTGCCACCGTTCATTCTGAACATTTGTCTTCACCACGTGTTTCCTAAAACAGTCTTTTGCAGATCCAGAGCACCAAGATCTTTTTGATTGGGGAAAGCGCTTTAACATGATTGAGGGAATAGCTAGAGGGTTGCTTTATCTTCAAAGAGATTCAAGATTAAGAATTATGCATAGAGATTTAACGGCAAGTAACATATAATTGGATAAAGAAATGAATTCAAAAATATTAGATTTTGGGATGGCTAAATTGCTCTGGAGGCAATGAAGATAGGGCAAATATAGAAAGAATCGTCAAAATATGAATAATTTATTGATAGCTCATCCTTTTGCTTTGCTTGAGATAATAATATGAATAATTTATTGATAGCTCATCCTTTTGTTTGGAGGCAATGAAGATAGGGAAAATCCTTTTGTTTGATTGCAGCGGCTACATTTCTCCTGAGTATGCAACAAGAGGACTCTATTGAGAGAAATCTAATGTTTTTAGCTTTGGTGTCTTGTTGCTAGAGATTGTTAGTGGAAGGAAAACCACTAGCTTTTATGAAGAGGCAGAATCTTTGACACTTTTAGGATTTGTAAGCCTCTCCAATTTGTACATTTGTTTCTTGCAAAAACTCAAATAGTTTTTGTTCCAATGTATATAACATCAAAGCGTAACATCAATTTTTTTTGGGTAAATTTTTCTAGGCATGGAAGTTATGTATCGATGGCAATGTTATACCTCTAATAGATCCACAAATATATGATCAAAAGTTTCATAAGGCTATATTGAGGTGCATACATATAAGGCTTTCTTCTTCTTCTTCTTCTTCTTGCGTACAAGAACTTGCCAAAGATAGGCCCATTGTGGCATCTGTAATGTCAATGCTTGAAAGTGAGATGATGGATATTCGTCCCCCAAGTCAGCCTGCATTCACCCTTAAGCAGATTATGTCTCGTGCTGCAGAGCAAACTCTAGACAAGAATGAATTATGTTCCATCAATATAGTAACTATCTCAAATTTTCAGGGGAGATAGAGAGGGGTTTGAGATGATTTTGTCTCATCTGAAGCAAGTAAAATTTACTCTTCGTTGACATGTATACTTTCATGATATTCAATAAACTAGCTGCGAACCTTGTTTCTAGCTACAAAATAAATTTCTTTTCTGTCAGCCCTAATCATTTAATATGCTTTTCAATATGTAATGAATATTTGTGATCATTTTCTCTCCTTCGAATGCTCAATTGTAAATGCTGAGTTTGATTTGTATTTGTCACACTGACTATCTCCATTCATATACTATTAGATCCTTGCCAAAATCTGGCAGTGCTAATTAAACATGCTTTTCTTATTTCTGCTGCTTGTGCTGCAGCATCATAAATGCACAGAGCAGCCAGAGCGTGTAGTATTGGGGTGATTATAGGCTTCAAAACCAATTACATATATTATTTGACTTGTAATTTATTTGGTGTAAAAAACATGGTGAGTCATACTGTACAGATCAAATGCGTGAATTCTAGTGAGTTTCTAATGGAACATCTTTCTGCAATTTATTATCGTGGAAATCAGATATGCAATGCTGCGCAACTTCTTTTTGATTGAGAAGGCTAAAATATTTTGTTCATTGATATCGACTCTAACCATTTGATAATGATATTTGTATAGGGGGATTGTATTCAGTTTTCCTTTTTTTTTTTTTTTGTAAGAAATGGCAATCAGTCATTTTTTTTTATAACACATATGGCATTAAGTCCTGTTCATTAGAAGAATAGTAATGAAGGGAATTCTGTGAACATTCTTAAGGATGCTTTTAAATTTGTGTTGCTGGTATAAATACACCAGCAAGGTACTTTATGATTAGATTTGCATTACTGATAATCCCTCACATGTATATTCATGCATGGTTACGTAAGCTTATCGTTTATATTTTCTACTAATGTACTTGACTTTCATATACTGTTGGGTTTCTTATCAACTTCCTGTTGGTTAAATGCCAATCTATCTTTAAATTAGTTTATTGATTCATTAACATTTTGTTTACGACTGTGGAATAGATTGAAGGTTTTCAGCTCAATTTATTGCAAGTTCAATTTCGTCTCTCCTTGGGTTAATTTTTGCATCTGTTTAGGGACTGCACCACTTTCAGTTCTGATTTTAAGTGACAAGTGCATCATCCGTTGAAGGTTTAAAGGTAGCAGAAGATATTTGAAAAGTATAGACAGCAGAATAAAGGTGAATGCAATGTCTTGTAACTTTTATAAAGTGATCAACTCATCCAACTTGTAACTTCATAGAAGGTGGACACTCAAAAAAAAATAAAAAAAATCGCTGCTCCAGTGTCCAGCCAGCCCAAGGATGTTCCAGCCTTCGCAACAAGACAAAATGAAAGGGCAAGATACTTGAACATCTTGGGTGGGGGTGTGCTGACTACAAAATAAGAAACTTCTTAAAAAGCTAATTATGTAAATATAAATATAAGAAACCAGGAAAATTATGTTTTTATAACCACGTAAATCTTTTGTCTTGAGTAAATTACAGGTAATTCCAACATATGTTCAAGGAAATAGCAGTCAAATCCGACCTAGATTGACAGGTTCTCAAAATTCTTAATTTTTGATGTTTAAATTGGACACTTGATTCATTAACAGGTGTTTATTTTTTAGGTAAAAAATGACAAAATTAGATTTTAAAAAGAATAGAAAAAGTGGCTAGCAGAAAAGAAAAACAACCACAAGATGGTACATGGGAAGTAACAAAGTGAACTACTAAGTAGGCCCATGTAGCCTTCACAATTCACTTCTTTCTCCATTCGCCTGTCAAAGAAGCAATTGAATTATTACTAAGGTTTTGAAACCCGACCAGGCCACTAAACTTGCTAGGGTATTGGATCAAGAGTTAGTGAATAAGATCGGAGTCAAACTAGAGCTAACAAACCGATGAGAAATTAAAGGTTTTGAGGTAATTAATATAAAATTCTAAAAAAAAATGTTTAAAAATTGATTATTTTTTTTAAAAACCAAATCTAGTTGATGTCAAGACTGGACCAGCTTACTGACTGGATGACCAGTTTCCGGTTTGGGTTTTAGAATATGGATTATTACCACAAAAAGATCAATTGAATCTGCCTAAGTAACAATAACCACACTAATGACAATGAAGCAACAAAATAGGAAAATAAAATTGTAAGGATATGAAAAGATATGATTATAACTTCTTGATGTCCTCTTGGCTATAATCCCTGATTTCATGGGCTCCTCATTAAGGCCCTTATGTCTATATATTTTGTAAGCCTTTCACTCAGAAATATAAGAAATTGATTCATCTTTCTCAACAAAAACATAACATAATATTATCCTCTCTATCTGTATTCTTTTGTCTGTTTTCCTTCATTTCTGTAATTTTGGCATTTCTGCAATGGTGTTGGAATTCATGGTTTTTAAATACATTTTACATGGCCTATCATCATAGGATATGGTTAAAAGGAACTCACCTAATATAGTTAACTCTTAAATGATCAATCATATCTCTGTAATCAATTTTTTTTTTTTTTAAAAAAGCGCTGAATGTTTGTTTTATTTTTGGTTCGTTTTGTTTTTGTCTGATTATTGAAAGGGCTGTTGAAATTTAACTGCAATATTTTATCTACTTGTGGTGGAATAAATGTTGAATCATTTTGTTTTGATGATAACTAGTACAAATTTATAAATAGTGTTAACATATTTGCCAATATATTATTTCTATATTTAATCAATTATTTCTACATATAATTTCTACCACAACAATTCCAAAGATAAATTAGATTTAGCCCCTTACGATGCACAAGACTTTAAGTTGTTTAAGTACTTCACTTGATTTTCATACTTTCGATCATCGTGGCATGTGGGGAAAATAAAAAAATCAATGGAGAAAATAAATAAAGGCCAAAACACTTGCAGTTTTTTGCATTTTATTACATGTTAGCACTGAAAGATGCACTTTTTCACTGTTCTTTACAATAGGCTTTCATTTCAATAAAACCGTAGCTATCATCAATCAAAAGTCAGCATGAGTCAATCCATATATCATCGAAATCCAACTTCCATATGCTAGATTTCGACAAAATTTACAAACTACAGTTGTGATTAAAACCCTCCTTTAAAAGTAACAGAAAATAGAGCAAGAAAGAGTGTGTGTTCACCTTTATTCTGCTATATCTACACTTTCAAATATCTTCTGCTACCACAAAAACATGTGGTGCTAAAGTCTTGAAACTATTTCTATGCCATTTCTTTCCTCCGGTACTGTTAAAACTTTTCAGACTGATTCAATGCTTGGTGCCATGAATTGCATGTGTTCTCCTGTCCAAGGTAGCGAAAAGCAAAACGCACACTAAGATGTTAGACATGTATAGAGCTTGAGGAGAGAAGCGCTAGATAGGCAATCCCCTTAGTGAAGTGTGGTACTTCAATAATTAAAAAGCATGATGTTTTAACAAATTAAATTTATTTCCTTATTCTCAATGAAGTATTAATTGATTAATTTACTTTTTCACAAGACATGTTATTTATGTGCTTGGATTCAATCTTGCTAAGTGTAATGTCTAAAAATGGTTTCTCTATTTGTGATTGATGACTTGGATTGTATGCTTGGCTTCAAAGTTACATTTCTTGAAGTCTTTGCAATCTGCAACCCATTCAATTTGTCTCTCTTCTTATTCTTTCCCTTTTTGTTTCGTATCCATTCTTTCCATTATCACTGTTTTATTTGCGCTTAAGCCAACATTACATCCCAATAAAAGTGCTCATGATTTATGCTTGATAAGTGATTTTTAGGTGGAGCTGTGAACTATGGTCAAGCCTGTGGTAGTGAAAATAGGTAGGATGGAGAGCAAACACAAACCTTCAAATGATTGAGTGATGAGAGTAAGTACTTTACCTAGTGAGGGAATCAAGGTTGCATTGTTTTTTTGAACAACAAGGTTGCATTGTCACTACAAAAAAAAAAAAAAAAGACCATTTGTAGCTGTTACTACAAATGATATTAGTAGTGGTTTTAGACGCTACAAATGACATTAGTAGCGGTTAATCAAACCGCTACAAAATCTACTATTGCAAGTCTATTTGTAGCGGTTAAAATAAACCACTACTACATATGCATTGATCGTTACTGTATCTGTAGCAGTTTCAAATGACCGCCACTATATGAAGTTGCACTGACGTCAAAGTGAGACATTAATAGCGGTTGACAAACCACTACAAAGTGAAATTGACAAAACTTGTGGTGGTTAGTAAATGGTTACGAATTATATAAAAAATGCATCAAACTTTAAAATTATTTTGTAGCGGTTACATGATCGCTACAAAATATTCCCGCTATTTTTTTGGGAAAAAAAGTTTTGCTGCCAATTTTAATTATTTTCATGTCCACCGCTACGATATATTCCCACCATTTTTTTGGGAAAAATGTTTTGCCACCTTTTTCAAATTTTTTGATATTTGTAGCGGTTTTAAACCGCTACACTATATTCCCATAATTTTTTTTTAAAAAAAATTACCATCGTTTCAAATTTTAGTTCATATTTGTAACAATTAATAAACCGCTACAAGTGTATAAAATTGAAAAAAATAATTTTTTTTAATCATTATATTTAATTACTTAAATATTATATTATCAATAATTTATATTTTTAGTAAAATAAATAATATCAAAATATGATATTTGATTATATATGTTTATCATATAGGTATAACTAATTGTGAGTTGATTTAAATAATATTTAATTTTAAAAATAATGTGTGTGAAAGTAGGTGGAATAATGTGTGTTAAAGTAGGTGGAATAATGTCTGTAAAAGTGGAAAAAAAGTTGAAAAATATTCATACAATTTTTTTTTTTAAAAAAATAGAATCACAAAGGTAGAAGAAAAAATAAATATTGTGATAATCATCATCTTTGATTTGGTTGAACAGCACTTTCCATCTTCAAACATTTAACCTTTTTGAGGAAATGTAGAGATATGAGAGAAAAAGGGGAGAAAACATGTTAGAAAACGAAATTGAAGCATATTAGATGTGGTTTGGTGGGGGGGGGGGGTGTTTATATTGATATATGCGTACCTAAATTAGTAGCAGCTAACGAGGTGGTTTTTGTAGCGGTTCATTTTATTTTGTAGTGGTTTATAACTGCTACAAATCTTATTATGGTGTTTTTTCAGAAAGAAGAAGAAGAAGAAGATTACAGAATAAATCGTAAGCATAATTTTTTCTCTCTATCTTTGTCATCATCCCTACAAAAAAAGTTTGTATAAAATGTCACTTGTGAGTTGAATATGTTTGAACACAAATAAAACTTTAGTTATTAAAAAACGTACTGAACTACACGTAAATTATCATCGCTGTCTAGGAAGAAGTTTTCGAAGCTGGCGGCCTGGAACGGCTCACTCTCGTAAGCAACGTTATCACCATCGTCCATGTTGTAAAGGTCCTGAAGCTTTAAGTGAACCACCATATTCCAATCCTTGTACCTCTCATCGGCGACATAAAGAAACCTGATGGACCTCCAAGGCAAGAATTTATGGCTCATCATCTTCAGACTGGCCAGTTTGAATAGGTTGGGAGAAATTCACTGATGTGATGCCTAAGTTGTCAGTTGTGAGTCTTCGGGACATTGCTGTATTCGCTCACAAACACTTGAACAATGTCATGGTGAAAAGGCCTTGGAAATTTATATTGACCACATCAAGCAACTTTCCATAATATGAGACATCATCAAACTACATGTTCCCATCATTGCTGCTCGCATAACTCCTTGTCCCAAACATGCCATATATACCCGAGTTTTGGATTAGCAATCCCTGATCTCGTGAAACGATGCAAAACTTGAAACCATTGACATTGTATGCCGTAAATCTTTGGGCATGGTCAAGTGGGCCGAGTGTAAGAGCTCTAAATTTTGGTGAAGCATGGATAGTGTCATCCTCCTGTTTTTGAGATAGGAAGTCTCTCAGGGTCTAAGTAACTTGGCTATGCAGGTCAGTGGACCTAATGTGTATAAACCGTGGAATTAAAATGCCAATGGAAAGAGGGGCACAGAAGACCTATATGGTGTTAATTAGTTGGAAAAAATATCATTTAGCTATGCTATAAGGTATGGGATGATTAGCTAAGCAAAAATGTGCTAAAATAACTATGCAAATGACATTTCCTGGTCAGGTAAGGATTTCCTGCGTTTTTTGAGGAGATAAGCATGAAAAGTTAGCTGTAATAATTACCTGAGGACATGAGTCACTACAAGATTAAAAAGCAAAAAGTAAGTAATGATTACAGGCGCAAAATAGTCAAATCCTTACCCCTTAAGCATTCCATTTTGTCCACCTAGGAGAGAGAAGGAAAAATCAGATGATTTTATCTACTCAGCTCAAACACAAAATACGGGTCCCACGGGATGCTAACCGGTAGAGAATGGGACCGATAAGCACCAGTTAGGGGCTTCTTTGGGATTGAACGAGACAAATGTGAGGCCATATTAGAAAGTGAAATAGCACCACATATGTATGGATAATCAGGGGAAAATATATGAAGAGTTGAAGAAAAGCAAAATCAGTCCAAAAATCAAAGTGTGGGTCCCACTTTCTGGATCAAAAGGGAATAAATCAAATAAATTGAGAAAAATAAAATAAAAATCATAGGATCTGATTTGTGGGCCCAAGATGGCTCCACCTACCCTAGGAAGTGTCTAGAGAGCTTGGGGAAAAAGAAAAGAATAAAAAAGAAGTTTCGGGCCAAAATTGGTAATTTTCATAAATTCCAGGCCAAAGTAGGTAATTTTCTCCAATGAAAAGTAAAAATCTAGATATTTTGCAGGGGGAGGTGCCACTTGTCCAGACCCTAGAAGCTTATGGTTTTTCTTGGAAAATAAGTGAAAAGCCGGATGAATTTTACTAATTACTGGACAGGAATTTACACCAGTTATTTCAAACTGCTTGGATTCTTTTAATTATTTAAAAAGACATAAGTTCTCTCTCTCCTAACCATAAGGCACGAAGTTTTCATAGAAGAGAGAGGTTTCAGCTGAGTCTCCATAACCAAGAACAAGGTCCAAGCTACCAAGATCATCAACCAAACTTCCGATTGATGTAAACACCGAAAACCTGAACCTTTGCAACTTGAACTCATGATTTTCACGCAAGGGGTTAGGGCATGGTGTTACAATCTGATTTTTGTGTTTCTGATGGTCTCAAAGTGTTCAAAACGTGATTTTTTATGGGGTTAAGTTATAGTTTAAGTTTCCAAACTCGAAAACCCTGAAAACTCAAAGAAGCTTGTTGCCAGTATTCTGGGATTCCGGGCAGCAAAGCTTCAAATATGTTTTTAAATAGTAAATGATGGTTTTTTTAGTTGAAATTTTACAGGTGAAAATTAGACATCTGGGACATCGTTTTGATATATAATTCGACATATTTTTGATTTACCAACTGAGAGAACATAATTTTTTGAAAACGACTCTGGAAGCACCAGGTTTTTTCTGACCAAAGGCTAAAGATTGAGCTCCACGCCAAAATATGGAATCGTTTGGACTTTGGAAATATTTTTACTGGAAAATAGACACCCTAACGGTTCAAACCCCATTGATTTTGTACGAATATGATTTTTTTTGAATTTATTACAAATATTTGAAGTTGGGCCAGATTTACTGGATTTTTTGGAAAATAAGTAAAGGGCTCGAATTTAATTATAAATACAAGGGTGTTTTTGGAAATACTAAAAAATAAGGTATTTTAGTTTCTAAAAGTGATTAGGAACGATAAAATATTAAGACGGTATATGCCCCACAAGTAGTAACCACTTTACTCAGATACTTTTATGTGTTTTGTTGCATGTGTTGCTTGCCATATGTATTTTTGTATGTGTTTTGCCAAATATGCATACAGAGCATATTTATGATTGTGTTCCTAACGCTGAGGATACCTGCCAGGGTCTGACTATGTGGCGGCTTAACGGAGTCGGGCTTGTGGTTCCGGTAATTCTGGGGCCTGTCTTGGTAAGGCAGCCCAACGATTCGAAGATGTGTTGTTGTATATGTTTCTGTTTGCATATATGGTATATTTGGCATATTGTTTGTGGGGCCTATCACATACATGACATGGATGCATGCATACACATCACACATTTAGTGCATGAGTATTGATGGTTACTCTGGGGGCCATTATCGGACTCCAGACGCTTTTGTAGACATAAGTGGATGTGCCTGAGATAGAAGAACCTTTTTGGAAAGGTAAGGCATGGCAATGCAGTGAAGAATAGGGGATGCCCTATTGTATTTTATACTTATATTTTTGGGGATGACTGTACATATTTGGTATTTATTTTTGGATAACTATACCCTTAACCCTTTGTGGACTTTTAATTTCTATTTATTTTACTTTTACCAGTACAATAGATAGTCCAAACCAGTTAAAAGCTCTGCTGCGCTCACTCTGATACAAGTTAAATGGACCTATTCTTCAAAGGAAAGGTAAGTAATACAAGGAATCCCTTAAACCGACCACCTGAAAGGGCGAGGTCGGTAGGAGTGTAAAATTAGTAATATCTCTTTACAAATGTGAGGGACAAATCTCATCTTGATCATTCACATTTCTCTACATGAAAATCACTAATCCCGATCGAAGCCTTTATCATCACTCGGTCAAAGGTGACTTTTGACTAGGTTAAAGATTAGTGACTCATGTAGGAATCCATGATGATCTCAGTTCAAAGGGCATTGTGACGTGATTATACATAAGATAATCTTATGACTTAATCCATGAAGTTTTCTCATAGTGGGTCAGTTCAGCACCTTGTACTCTTACAAGTGCCTAAGACTTTGATTTGTATCTCCATACCTTATCAAAGTCATACTAGTCTTATTTCATCTTTGCTCCCACATAGATGACCGACCAGGGACATATAGGACAATATTTATGATACATCTAAGGATACAATCATCATAATAAACATGCAAATGATATGATAACAAAATGGAGAAATACTTTAAATAACAATAATATTTAAAGTACAATGATTGGCCCTTAAGGCATAATTTCCAACAGACTCCTATTTGCACTAGGTGCAATCATTAATTTGTCTAATTCCTATTGTCTTAACATGACGCTCATGTTTTAGTTGTGCAAGCGGCTTAGTAAGAGGATCAGCAACATTGTCTTCTCCTAGTACTTTGCATATTTTTATATCACCTCTATCATTAATTTCTTTAATAAGATGAAATCGCCTGAGTATATGCTTGGTCCTTTGATGTGATCTAGGCTCCTTGGCCTACGCAATAGCGCTGCTATTGTCATAGAACACATCTATTAGATTTGAGATAGTAGGCACCACCCCCAATTCAGTAATGAACTTCCTGATCCAAACGGCTTCCTTAGCTGCATCCGATGCTCGTATATAGTCAGCTTCTATTGCAAAATCAGCTATAGTGCTTTGCTTAGAGCTCTTCCAGCTTACCGCACCACCATTCAAAAGGAATACATATCTAGATTGTGATCTAAGATCATCTTGGTCAATTTGGAAACTTACATCTGTGTAACCAGTCACACAGAGCTCATCACTCAATCCACCATATACCAAGAACAAGTCCTTTGTCCTTCTTAAGTACTTTAGGATATTCTTGACAGCGGTCCAATGACTCTCATCGGGATCTTGTTGATATCTGTTGGTTATACTTAAGGCAAATGAGACGTCCGGTTGAGTACATAACATGGCATATATGATAGCTTTAAAACTTAAATAATATTCCCTTCCGTTCTTTCTATAAGAACATCCCAACGATACTTGAACATAAAATCTTGTATATATATTTTTTTCATTGGCTTATGAAATCTTGGGAAAATCTGAGAAAAATACCATGAAAATTTTTAGAAAGACAAATCATAGTATCCAATATGCAAAATACCACATCAAACTAGATGGAAGAATCTAGAATGTTGAAATATTACAAAAATACATCATTGCCCTTGAGTTAATACAATGTTAAAGAATTGTATTAGAAAAATATAAATCAGGAACAGATATCTTCAACATTAGGAGGAAAAATTATTGTCCTTAGAATATGGTTAGAATCGCAATTGTCTAGATAAAAGGTTAAAAAAAAAAGAAGCTAGTATTAGTCTATGTTGTGAACACAGTCAGGAAAAAATTAGTCAATATGGCTGCAAAGTGAATAAACAAATTTTATTAAAAAAAAACCCAGAAAAAAGAGGTGGAAGAGACTACCATATCAAAAATATAAATACAGAAAAAGATATAAACCATATAAATATTTCAGGAACAGAAGACAGAATAGGCAAAAATATAGACAAGAAAAAGAAAAGCAGAAATATAGTCCAACTAAAAAGGAAAACTATAAATGTTGGATATGTCACGAAGAAGGACATTATGCGAATGAGAGTCCAAAGAAAGGGGAAAAAAAACGCAAGCTCTTAAAATGGCCTATGATTTAGGATATGAACCAGTAGAAGATTCAGATATAGAATCAAAGATGAAATATATGAATATGGAACAGACCAATCTGCAACAACTAGTCAAGAAGAAGATTCTGAGTCAAGGAAACCCAAATGCTACATTTATAAAAGTAAGGATAAATGATAAAACTATTCTAGCATAATTAGATACCGGAGCAACGCTGTGTTTTGGAAAAAAGCACATAACAAATAAATGGAAAACTATTATAAATATAACGATAGATCTAAGATAATTGATAGAAAACAAGAACAAGAGAATAGAGAAGAGAGAAAGATGAGAGTGATTCTTATTCTAGTGTGTCTCAAATACATAACATATGCCTTCTATTTATAAGCACAACTCTCTAATCTACAATTAATGAGATTCCATAATCATAGTGATTAATGGGTGAAAACAGGAAACTATAGGAGAATAGGAAATAATGGGAGATATGGACATCCACAAATATAATATTCATAACACTCCCCTTGGATGTCCATTATAAATGTTCCTCATTAAAAACTTTAACTAGGAAAAACCTAGTGGGATAAAAACTTAGCCAAAGAAAAGAGTACATAATCCATTGATATACTTTCCAATGCTGCCTCATTAAAAACATTTCCAGGAAAACCCAGTGGGACAAAACCTAGATAAAGGAAAAAGAGTACAGCATGTACCGATTCTCCTTTTTGACAACATCAATATTACTCCCCCTAATGACAACATTACTTCTAATGTCTTCGTGTTGGTGAAGAACTATATTTTGCTACCATGCAAGATACATTAGTGCTCCATTAGTACTAAGATATGACACTTCTGAACTAAGTACTTCTTCTTCAACTTCTTGCTTTAAATAATTAGATGCATAAATTATGGCTTCAAGCGTGAAAGCTATATGACTTTTGGCCATATAATATCAAAATTTATATCAAGCAACATAAATTACTTATAAATTACTCGAAATTTCATAAAGTTAAAAAGTTATGGAAAAATAAGACAATACCAAATTAGGGAAGGTGAATTAGCATGAACAATTCAATATTAAATAATAAAATAATTAATATTATAATTAGTAAATAAATAAATAGTAGCAAATAATCAATAAATGAAAGAGAAGTAAAATAGTGGAAGAATAATAATAATCAAATACAAATTAAATAAGAAAAATAAGGGGAAAAAATGAATGGTGATAAACATATGAAGGACCTCAAAATACTCAAAATTCCATTAAGTTAAAAAGTCTTAGAAAAATACACTAGTGCAAAAAAGGCTTTTAAGACCGGACGAAACAGGCTCATAAGACCGGACGGACGACCGGTCTTGTTCTAGCCGGTATTAAAAGTCGACATATAAGACCGGACATTGATCCGGTCTTAAAAGTCTACATATTTTAGACCGGACATTTAAAACATACGGTCTTACAATTTGTACTAAATGAACATGAAATAGTTTGATTTGGTCGGTCCAAAAACTCAACTTTTAAGACCGGCTTAAATTTAGGCCGCTCTTAAAAATATCGGACTTTTAAGACTGGACAAAAATAAATACGGTCTTAAAGTTAGCGACTTCTAAGACCGACTAATCATACGCAGTCTTAAAAGACTGACTTTTAAGACCGGATGATAATTACGTCCGGTCTTAAAAATTTTCCTTTAAGACCGAACGTCTAAGTATGGCATAACGGTCTTAAAAAAGGCCAACTTTTAAGACTGGCTTAATATGACCTTTAAGACCTGTCATATAATTACATCCGGTCTTAAAAGTTAAACATATGAGACCGGCTTATTTATTTCCAATCTAAATTTTCCCGAATTTTTCCCTGCTGTTGTTCCTCCTACTATATATATATATACACAAATCCACTACTTAATCCAGCACATAAAAGTCGATACTTTAAGCTATAAGATATGAACAATTATTTGAAATAAATTGAATTGGAAAAATGATACAAATATTATTCACCATGAGTTATTTGGCCTCTTAATTAATCTACAACACCTAAGTTAATTTCATACAATAAGATAACTTACTTACAAATACAATAAGTTACAAATACAACATAGATGCGCCCAAAATAATATTCACCATGCCTTCATCTGATTCCCACCCAACAATGTAACATCCTCTTTTTTAACATGATCAGATCCTGCCAAAAAATAAAACAAGGAACAAACTTCATAGTTAAAGACATTTTAATGAACATAGAAGGAATAATATATATAGTTAAAGCCTTAAAGTAGTCAAATAAATCTGCATATATATGAATATTACCTTATGAATTGACTCTTTTATAAAGTGATATCTTCTCATATCCCTTCTTGATGATCACTTCTTATGCCGGGTTCATTATCCGCTTCATCTTCTTCGTTCATGTCCGGTAGACCCCTTGAAAAAGGTGTACTCTCAGGAATACCATAATTTGAATTTTCCTCATCAATATCAATGACCCTCTTCTCTTGGAGAGCTACAGACCACATTTTATTTTCTTGATCGGTGATATAGAAAACTTGTTGCGCCTGGTCTGCCATAATAAAAAGTTCATCTCCAAAACTTCTACCATTATTGACATGAACCCACTTGCATTTGAAAATGGGAAATCTAATTTTCACATAGTCCACCTCCCATATCTCCTCAATAACCCCATAATATGACATGACTGCCAATAAAGGGCTCTTGTCATTCGAACTGGAGAAGTGCATAGATTCAGCCTCTAACATAACACCACTATTCTAGACTGTGCTCCTATCATCTAGGGACTTCGTGTAAAATGTATAACCATTGATCACATACGAATTCCAACTTATGACATCAACCTCAGGACCATGTGCTAACCATTTGAGGGTATCAGAAACACATTCCTCCCCCTCGACCTTTTGTTTGAACCAGTGTGCAAAAGTTCTGTTATGCTCCCTAATCAACCTTTGTGCAGTCATTCGAGGATTTTCTTTCCTCACAGCTTCTTTATGTGCAGCTATGCTGGCTTGAACTTCATCAACATTATTCAAGATGTATAAGTGAACTTGTGACAATTCATCAGGATCCACAGTCTTTACTGAAGCCCCTCGCCTAGCCCCTCCAGCATGATGACGTTTTGGAAGCCCAATATGTCTTACTTTGGCCAAATAGTTTTGACAAAATTCCATGGCTTCTTCAGAAACATATTTCTGAACAATCGATGCTTCTGGACGGTATGCATTCTTCACGTACCCTTTAAGGAATTTCATAGATCTTTCAATTGGATACATCCACCGTAAATGGATAGGGCCGCACAACTTTATCTCTCTCACTAGATGAACAATTAGATGAACCATGATGTCAAAAAATGTAGGAACAAAAAGCTTCTCAAGGTGGCCCAAGATAATATATCCTTCATTCTCCAATTCATCCAACTTTTCAATGTCGAAAACTTTAGAACAAACCGTATTGAAGAAGATACAAAGTCTAGTCAAAACAACTCGAAGGTCATATTTAGTGATGCCTCGAATAGCTATTGGGAGTAGCTGTTGCATCAAGACATGACAATCATGCGATTTTTGGCCTACTAATTTCAAGTCCTTCATCGATACAAGCCTCTTAAAATTAGAAGAATAACCCGAGGGAACTTTTGTGCCATGTAAACACTCACAAAAACTACATTTCTCATCCTTAGACAAAGTATGCGAAGCCGGGGGACAATAAGTTCTCGTCCCATACGGCCTTGGATGTAGCTCTTCACGTATTCCCATTGCTTGCAAATCCAATCTTGCCTTCACACCATCCTTGGAACTGCCTTGTATGTTGAGAAGCGTGCCAACAATGCTATCACATACGTTTTTCTCCACATGCATGACATCGATACAGTGTCTCACATCAAGATTGCGCCAATAAGGAAGATCGAAGAATACAAATCTCTTTTTCCATATATTTGTATCTTTCCTACTCTTGGCTGTCTTGCCGAAGATGACATTGATATTTTTCACCTTCTCATAAACTTGCTCCCCGGTCAATGGCAACGGAGCATCTTCATATTCTTGGCCACCAAAGAAGGCTTTCTTTAATCGACGATATGGGTGGCCCCATCTATGGAATCTCCTATGTCCAAGATAAACCGTCTTTCTTCCATGTTGGAGCTGATGGTAGCATGTGCCTTCTTCACAAACCGGACATGCTTTATGGCCCTTTACACTATACCCTGACAAGTTACCATAAGCTGGGAAGTCATTTATAGTACAGAACATCATGGCTCGCAATTTGAAGACCTCCTTCTTGAAAGAGTAAAAAACATCAACACCTTCTTCCCATAACTCCTTCAAGTCTTCGATCAAGGGTTGAAGGTAAACATCAATGTCATTTCCGGGTTGTTTTGGTCACGAAATCAACATAGATAGCATGATGTACTTTCTCTTCATGCATAACATAGGAGATAAATTGTAAATGATGAAGAGTACAGGCCATGAACTATGTACGCTGCTAAGGCTTCCATATGGATTCATGCCATCCATGCTAAGGGCAAGCCTAAGGTTCCTAGGTTCTTCGCCGAAGTTGGGAAATAATTGATCGATTTTCTTCCATTGAGAAGAATCGGCTGGATGATGAAGCTTTCCATCAGAAATCCTCTCATCTACATGCCACAACAAATGTTTTGCATCATTTTCATTCGCAAACAACCGCTTGAACCTTGGTATGATTGGAAGATACCACAACACTTTTGCAGGCCCCTTATTTGACTTGTACCTTGGGGTTTCACATATCGGACAGTTCTGCCTCTCTTCAAACTCTTTTCTATACAATACGCAATCATTCGGGCATGCATGGATTTTTTGTACTCCATCCCCAGTGGACAAAGTATTTTCTTAGCATCATAGTATCGATGTGGCAATACATTATCATCCGGAAGCATGTCATTAAAAGGCTCAAGCATTTCAGAAAAACTCTTGTCGCTCTATCCATGACGTGCCTTCAAGCTTACCAATTTCAATACAGCGTTCAACAATTGGTATTTTTGACACCCTGGGTATAGCGGGGTCTCCGCATCACTGCACATATTACCATATGCATGTGATTGTTGAAAGGCCTCTTCTCCTACATCACTAATAATGTCCTCTATGCGATCGTCCATATCCGTGTCATTATCATCAAAGGCCACTTCCCCATATTGAGATCCACTTGGTATTTTTTCACCATGCCATACCCATACTGTATACGTCTTACAAAATCCATGACAAATTAAATGTGTGCGTATAACTTCAGGACTTAGTCGCCTCTCATTCAAACATTTTACACAAGGGCAATAAAACTTCCCACTATCATCATTGGCATTTTGTTTAGCAAATTCAATAAAGTCCCTCACCCCATTCTGATATTCAACGCTCGTCCGTAAAGCATTTATCCAGCTGTGATCCATAGTAGAATTCCTATGGACGGAAAGATTTAACATACGTATAATAAGGCAAAATAAATGCATAACGAAGAATCACTTTTGGTCATCAATATCACAGTGAAGCCAAACTAAAATACTCCCAAAGCAAAATAAATGCATGACGAGGAAATTTAAATGCTTGGCAAGAAGGTGTTGTAGACTCACCTGTAGCATATAAATTCAAATGTCAAATAAGAGTCTTTCTTCTCCCACCACGAACATTGATGTTGGAGACAGCAAGAGTACCCTAAAAACATTTGTTGGTCAGTTGGGTAGGTCTCAAGTGCAAATATAATCTTCAAAATAGAATATTCATTAACAACAGAGAAGCCCACAAGAGCATTTCATTGATTTCGTTCAACTCAAGAAAAACCCAGAACGATAAGTAGGAAAACCATGAAGTTGTATAATCGAAACACCTCTTACAGCTTGGTCTAAGTTTAGCTGAGGAATGAGGAAGTGATTGTCGAGAGAGCAACGCGAAGCACCAACGGAGCAAAACACAACCACTGGAGGAAGAACCTCCTCAGTAATCCCTTTCGGCGCGACAAGAGAAATTCAGAGAGGGAAATTTAATTTTCCGCGCGACAGAGACATGTTTTATATTTGGACTTTTTAAGACCGATTAATTATAAAGCATCCAGTCCTAAATATTTTACATTGAATTTTTAAGTGTTACTTTTAAGACCGAATTCTTATCCTGTCCGGTCCTAAATATTTAAGACCGTAGTTTTATAATACTCCGGACCTAAGTTAATTTTCCAGATAAAAAAGTATTGGCCTTGGGCCTTTGGCGGCGAGCGCAGAAAATTATCAATGCTAATTAATTAATATCAATATTAATTACTTGAACAATAACTTAAAAAGAGACAAGGTTATAGTTCTTAATTAATGCTATTATTAATTACTTGAACAAGAAATTAAAAAGAGACAAGATTATGGTTCTTAATTAATGCTATTATTAATTACTTGAATATTTTCGTACACATTGCCAAAAAAAAAATATTATCAAAGCTTGTTATCCTTCAAAGCCCAGGCAATCTCAGCTTGAGCAGCATTAATTTCCCGACAGATATCAGCAAGTTCCCGTCTTATTCGTATCAGGTCGTTGGAGGAAAGAGGACGAGAGTCATCGGTAGGCGCGCTGGGGCCAACTGGTTGGAGAGGTGGAGCAGGAACCTCTTCATGGACAGAAGGCTGGAGGGGGGGTGCGACAATCTCTTCATCATCGGAAATAACAATGGGTCCAACGACCCGAGACTCTTCTATTTCAATAGAATGCACTCTCGATGGAGTAGGCGCACCGTATAACGATCGATGGAAGGCACGAGCATCAGGAGTAAGAGCAACCCTATGAGTGGTTCTCTTGTATCTAACCATGGTTTGAGCGGTTGGCGTAAAGAGGTATGCGGAGTTTATTAATAAAGGTAGAGAGCAGTTCTCAGATAAGCGCAAACAGGTACGTAGTTTGGAGTTACGAGGTAGAGCGGCGAGTTATTAAGGAGTGTTAGGACAGAGAGGTATAAATAATTAATTGAATAAAAAATAAATAATATACTTTTAGGACCGGAGAAATGATAAAAAGTCGGTCTTAAAATTAATTCATCTAAAAAATAAATATTATTTATAAATATTATTTATTTTTTAGATGAATTAATTTTAAGACCGACGTTTTATCATTTCTCCGGTCCTAAAAGTATATTATTTATTTTTTATTCAATTAAATTACTTTTATGACCGATCTTTTATCAGTTTTCCGGTCCTACAAAAAAGTTCATCGTTTCAAATTCCGATAGCAGAGTCGTATCCTTCCACTCTATCAGAGGATCTCTTCGGCTTCCAGATAAACTTCCCAACGTAACTAGGCGTCTCCTCGTATTCTGATGAACTATGCGTCTGCTCATTAAAGGTTCCGGCGTTTCACTCCAGATGGGTTCTCTATTTAAACCCGTTGTTACTTTACTTTCTTTACATTCTTCATCATCACTTCTACAATGGCTGCTCCACCACCCCAACGTCCTCCACCACCACCAGGTCCTCCTTTTCCTCCGCCCGCTGGGCTTCACAATCCTTACCCTCCTCCTCTGCCTCTGAACCCGACCACCAAACAGCTGCTGCGCCACCTCCTAGCCTGCGTCGATCATATAGATCAACGATAGGGCCATCTTTTTCAGGTCTACCACGCCATCAACAACAAGATGAACGCGATACTCGATGCCCACGACGTTGAGTACAATCCGTTTGATGACGACGTCACCGACCCCTCCGACGAGTCCCTCCCCTCCGACAACGATGGGGAGGAGTAAATATTTTTATGTTTTTAAAAAATATAATAAATTTTTTACTTTCCTATTTCGATCGCCTTTATCCTTCTGATCAGTACATTCTTTCTGTTTCCGACAAGGAGGAAAAAACAAAACATTGTCCTCGTGTGTTTGATCAACATTAAAAACTCGCACATTAAAAAATGAAGATCCAACAGAAGATTCTTTCAGTTTCCGACAAGAATGAAGAAAACAAAACATTGTCCTCGTAAAGTATCCAACAATATACAGTTAAGATCAGACCAACAAAACAAAATGATCGTTTACCTTATTCAAATAAAAACAAACACTGACAATTCTTCTCAAGGTTGGACCATCATTGTCGTCGGTTTTACCTCCCCTGATTAGAAACAAAGTGTCCTTTTCTTTGTCCAACAAAAAGAAAAGGGACAAAGAAAAGGGAAACCGATAATCTAAATCGGGAGAGGTAACATCGACGACAATGAGGGTCCTAGCTTAAGCAGAACGCCAGAACCTCGGTTGCCTTGACCCTAATTAATTTGTTCGAAAAGCGAATGAATTACTCTATTTAAAGGAAGACTATTAGGAGCGGACGGTAAAAGGAGGCACGGTCCTAAAAGTCTCGAATACTTTTAGGACCGTCATTTTAAAACATACAGTCCTAAATGTCTCACCAATATTTTGTCAATACTTTTAGGACCGGAAGTATAAAACATGCGGTCCTAAAATTCTCATACTATTTAAATCGAAAACCTTTAGGACTGGAAGTTTAGCCATATACGGTCCTAAAGTCGTAAACTCGCTTATTATTTACATCATCCTGAACCTCAAATTTCAAGCGCACTAAATAGCTATATCCACCATCCAATTTCAGATACCCCAAAATGGACACAAGAAAATTGTTCGAAAAATTAAAAAAATTTATCTATTGAATTTTACATTGCCTGTGTATTATTTACAATTCGAAAAAATAATCAAATTTTACAGAATATTTACAAATGAATAACATCATTAATTATTGTCCCTGATCACTACTTAAGATCAGGTCATACAGATATTGATAAAATAATTTGCGTATGTGCTCGAGTTCAGCATCCGAGAAGGGGGCAGGGCATTGAAACATCTGTAACATCAAAGACACAAACTGAATTAACTTGCGTGCATAATATGTAACATCAAATATTTACCTTTGCAAATAATTTAGTTTCTCCTTTAGTGACAATATCATACATGTGTTTCATGATGTATTGGCCACATAGGTTGGACTCATGTGGTTGCCGACGAGTCTAAACAGAACAAGAAATATATAAGTAATCTATATACAAGTTCACAAGGCAGTTGACAAGTTTACAAATATTATATTGTACCAACCGCTGGTTTGAGCCATTTAGGCTCTTTGGTCTTTGAAGGACGCGTATGGAGTGCATCAATTTGGAAGGTCCTCACGGCACTATCATCAAAAAAGCATATTTAATTCACTGAAAATTCACAGCAGAGATTTCTGACAAGAGAATCAAAATGACATGCTTACTCGTTGATGGTCTGGACCAATGTGGGCATGGCTCGCCGTGAGTGGAGCATAAGAAGATAACTTTATGTTCGACCATGCACATGAGGACCAATTGCCAGTGGCGGCTGAAAATTCACAGCAATAAAGTATACTCAGTGATATATGTAGGCATGTAGCAGAATTAAGTGACTTGTAGACAAGATTTGTGATATATGTACCTGTGGAAGAATGGCAACAAGTACACCTTTCTTCTCACATTACACAACCTCCTTGATATGTATTCTTGTCTTTGCTTCATGGTTGTTTGACTCATATATTGTGGGCACAAGAATCCAAAATCGTCGCTCCTGCCCTCATTCTCCAATTCTTGATGCAAGAACCTACAATAATTATATCGATCAGGGAATTCGTATATATATGTATGTGTGTCTAAACAATGCATTTAAATAACTCATAGAAGAACATACTTACTTCATCCAAATTTGAATAATTGCATCAGTAAGCTCCCGTCTGGGAAGCAGCAGGGAGTCAATATCTTCGGTGTCAACTTGGACTGGTAAGGGATTTGTGTCACCTACTACTTCATTGACAGGCCACGATACAGTTTTAAAACGTCCACTTTTCACCATATCGGTTATTTTTCGCTGCCAGTCAACTTAGCAGTAGGGGATTGAGCTTGAGGAGGAGGGGATAGAGCCTGAAGAGGAGGGGATTGAGCTTGAGGAGGAGGGGATAGAGCCTGAAAAGGAGGGGATTGAGCCTGAGAAGGAGGGGATAGAGCCTGAGGAGGAGGGGATTGAGCCTGAGGAGGAGGGGATTGAGCTCGACGAGGGGCTAGAACTTGAGGACGAGGGGTTGAAGCTTGGGGAGGAGTACAAACATGTACAAGTTTCACTGGCCAAGAGATGTAGGTTCCCTTGACATCACTCACAATCTTCATCTCATCAGTTGGGAGAGGGAGGGATGCATCAATGATCACCTTTTCAACTGACACTCTGACTTCATCATCAGACATTTGTTGGTGGTGTACAGTGTTGGAAATTATGCCCTAGGGGCAATTCATTGTACTTTGGATATTTAAGTTATTTAAAGTATTCTCTTTTGTT
The DNA here is from genome assembly GCA_034222035.1 of Acacia crassicarpa. Classification (NCBI taxonomy): domain Eukaryota; kingdom Viridiplantae; phylum Streptophyta; class Magnoliopsida; order Fabales; family Fabaceae; genus Acacia; species Acacia crassicarpa. Next base: position 1,213,388 of record JAWXYG010000014.1, read on the forward strand.
ATCATTTTCTTTTGCATGTTCGTATTGATAACTGCATCCCTGGATAATCTTATAGATTATCCTAAATGTCCCTGGTCGGTCATCTACACGGGAGTAAAGATGAAATAAGACCAGTATGACTTTGATGAGGTATGGAGATACGAATCAAAGTCATGGGCACTTGTAAGAGTACAAGGTGCTGGACCGACCCACTGTGAGAAAGCTGCATGGATTAAGTCATAAGCTTATCTCATGTATAAACCGCGTCACGACGCCCTATGACCTGAGACCATCATAGATTCCTACATGATGAGTCACTGGTTTTTGACCTAGTCAAAAGTCACCTTTGACCGGGTGATGATAAAGGCTCGGATCGGGATCAATGGTTTTCATGCGGAGGAATGTGAGTGCTCAAGATGGGATTTGTCCCTCACATATGTAGAGAGATAATGCTGGGCCCCTCGATGAGTGAGTCTAAGAAATGTATGGCCATACTGTGATGGAAAGGAGTTTCCATTTCACTTATTAGACTACTCGAGAATCGAGAAAGCAATGGTCAAGAAAAGGAAGTTGACATTATCTATGCCTCATCCTTGACCAAATTATCGCGTGACAAAAGGGACGTGACATGGTTGTACGATAGGTAGTATCGTGTCATCGATCCCCATGTGAATTGGGTAGTTGCAATGTCTTGCTAGAGGCCCCTTGCGACTTGTGGGCTGATACAGTGTTGGCCCACTGCCAATCTCATATGGGCCTGCAGGGTTGCACACAAGAATAATCCAACACGGGTGAAAGTGTCCAGGTTCATTGAATCTCAGATTAATCTGAGATTAAATGAATACTAAATTTGATCTAGGATTTATATATATATATATATAATTCGAAATTAATATATATATTATAAATTGAGATTATAATATTATATATGATATTTGTTTAGTATTTAATTTATTTGATAAATTAAATATCTGAAACAAATAGAGATATTTTATCTCATTAAATTTCGAATAAAGATATCATATATCTGTTTAATATTAAATTGAGATATGGTATCTCAGATTTAATTAAATAGATAGATATCATATCTCGGATTTAATTTATGATGATAAATTAAATTAAAAGGCTTTAAATTTAGATTTGATTTAAATTCAAAATTTGAATTTCCAAATCTGGTTTTTAATATATTCAATTACATTTATGGGATAGATGTGATTGATATATTGACCAGATTCAAAAATCCGAATTTCCAAAATTAATAAAGGATTAATTTTGGTTATATAATACGCCTATCGGGTTTAGAAAAACCTACGGGATTTTCAGTCAAGCGTATTCAGAAAAGCCGCGAGAAACCCTAGAGCAACTTGAGTGAGAGAAACGCACAAGAAGCGCTAGCACGATGCCGCAACCGTGTTTGGGATTGTTCGTGTGGATACCAGTAGAGGAAGCCGATCCAAGAGTCAACTTCTGCTGATCGAAAGAACGAGACGCGGACGTGTTGATCGCCCACCTGATCAGAGGAACGAGACGCGGACGTGTTGTTCGAGAAGGTAGCCCACCTGATCAAAGGAACGAAACGCGGACTAGTTCAACACAAGGTATGATTCGGTTTCCTTAACTCTGATTTAAACGTCATTGAGTGATCCTTCGGAAGAATTCGTAAGAAATTTTTTAATCCGCTGCGTGTACGAATCCCAACATACAGTTGATCCCAATGAGTTGTGGACAGTCCCCCTTGCAACCAATAGTTGTCTATCATGATGATCATGATCCTCCACATAAAGGTCACAAGGTTGCTCTGATGTCCAACAATGCAGCTCCCTCTAGTGCTCTGCTGCACAGTTGCAGGTGAGTGTGTGAAGGGAACACTGGTCTCTGGACGAGAGCTCAAAAGAAGCTTCACCTGATTCAGTTCCTCCCTCAACTTGCTCATATCAGATTGATGCTTTGCTTCTTTAGCCGCTGCCTCCTCATTTAATTTGGCCACTATCTGATCCATCTCCTCCTGGGTAACCACCTCTTTCCTATGGAGTTTGGTGGATGAACCAAAGAATACCTTTAGGCCTACTCGTCCTCCAACCCCCCTTACACGACCACCATGGTCCAGTTTTCCGGTGGCAGCCGTGAGAGCATCACTTCTACCGGACGACACGAAAGATCCCTCTACCTCTTTCTTCTTAAGATCTTCCTGTAAGGTACAGATAACGAGAAGCTTAGTAATGAATCATGTTAACTAAAAAATAACAACAATAATGATACTTACAATTTTTTCAGCAACTACACGAGTTTGTTCACTCGTGTAGGAGCCGCTTGGCTTTTGCCGAATGTGCAACCACAAATCCTCACGACGTATTGGAGATGGCGGACCATGCACCGCCTCAGGATTGGATTCTGCTTGACCTTCCAATCTCTTCCGCTTGGCCGCCATCAATTCCTTTTCAGCCCTTTCATATCCGCCGGGAGAAGCCCTATGCGGGCAATCATTCTTTCTCCCTATCTCCTGTGCTTTTGCCCTTCTTTGCTGTGAATCAGAATTGAAAACAACTATTAATTATGAATTCCAGCCATCTCACTAACAGAAATTAGAGAACTTCTGCTTGATATGAACCTCAAACACTAATCAAATTCTACATTTTATTATTTAAGGAAGATGTAGATAGGTTAAGAAACAAAAGAGAATTATGCTTACAAAAGTGCTATGTTTTGTACCTCTAGGTAGATAGAACAAGAAAAAACAGAGGATTATGCTTACAGAATAATACAAACTTGATCCTTTTTAAGGCATCCAGTGGGATCATCAGTACGTCCACATTAGATATTAACAATTGGGTTTATAAAGTTTCCCCCTTTTAAGACTATTCATTTCCTCCTTTGCAAGTCAAACCATTATACAATTACCTCCTTATGTTTTTACCTTTTTAGGGTTTACATATCAGACTTGCATAGACAAAGCTAGGAAATGTATACTTCTATTCACACACCAAACAATATAATTTAACTAACAGGATTAGATGAACAAATATAAGTTCACATGTTACATAAGCAAACAAAACTAAATATAGACTCACCATAGCTTCAGGAGTGGTCCGCAGCCGAACAAATTGTTGCCAAATTCATTCATCAATAAAAGTGTATTGTTCCCAAGGCTGTTTAGCAGGCACAACCTTGTAAAAAATATATGTGTTAGCGAGAGAGGTCTTAAACTTCCTCCACCGATCAGCACAATAGGACAATGTCTTGACTTTCAACTCCTCAGAGTCAGGGACAGTGTATGTAAGTCGGATAGTGTCCCAAATAGGTTGCTTTACTTTTTCAAAGTTAACACTTTTCCACTCATCTTCCAAGATGCTAACCTTGCTGCGTGCAAGATAGCCGACAAAACTATTATATTTGTTTTTATTAGTAAGGCCACAACTTTTCATCGAACTGAATCTCGAGCCTTGACCCAGAAGTCCGACTTAGAGATACATCCATCATTCGTGTGCCTCTTCTACCACGGCGTGCAGGGCGGTTAGGAGGCACATTGTCAGTGGAGGAGGGTTCGTTCTGACCCACACCATTAACTGGCTATCTCGGAACACGAATGGAATCGTCTTCACCGTTCATTTTTGAGACAGTAAGAGAGGAATGCCTGAGCAACTGAGAGAGTAAGAGAGCCTACTGGTACGTGGGTGAGGAAGAGTGGTAATGCAATAGGAAGAGTGGCTTCACAACAACAAGAGGGGTTTCAGAGGTACAACGTAAGTCTTATGGGTTTCGTGCGAAGATATAGGGGTTTCAGAGTTCAGAGATACAACATAAGGCTTAAGGCAACGTTTCGCGCGAAGATATATTTGGCGGTTTATTTTTAAGACCGGATGAACAAAAACGACGGTCTTAAAGGTACGTTTTAAGACCGTCATCTTTTAAACTCCGGTCTTAAAAGTATTACTACCGGGCGCGATTTTTGTCCGGCTAAAAAGTATAATCTTTAAGACCTCCTGTTATATATATCCGGTCTTAAAAGTTTTATTTAATTTTTTCCTTATTATTTTGGAGCGTAGAAAAAATAAGTCGGCCTGTTCGAGATTTCTCTATAAAGAATTTTTATATTTAACAATTTTTTTAATAACATTTTTAAGACCAGTCGTTTTTCTAAGTGGTCTGAATAATTTTTTTGAGCCCTTTTTTTCCCCCTCCTTCTATATGTTTTAATCCTCTTTTAATATTCCCTCTGCAAGTGTGCCCTTATATGTATACAGTAAATTCTTTTCAAAAGACGAAGGACTGCATTTTTTTTTCAACGTCTCTTACACTTCTTCAATACCAGAGAAGCTTCGCGATCTGAAGTTCCAGCCGGCCTCCTTCACTCATCTCTGTTACTTCGCCTTTCCTTGCCGTCACTGTCCATCCGTCCATCATTGTTCGTCGGCCGTCCTATTGTCCGTCGGAACCTCCGTTTTCTTTGGCCAAAATCACAGAAACCATTTGTTCACTCTTTCATTCTGTGTCCTGCTCGTTTCTTGTCCGATGTTCACGTGGATTGAGAGTAGTTCATTCAGATTCTTATTCCCCTCTTTTCTGTACATGTTTTTGGGTAGGACTGAAGCCTTGATTGTTGCTAGAATGTGCAAACTCTTCTTCTTTATTTTCCATTGCAACTAAGGACGTTTTGTTTTTTGTTTTTTGTTTTTTTTAAAAAAATTTAGGTAAGCTTAAGATTCTTTTTTCTGGAATCTCATGAATGTTGTGAGTGTGTGGTTTGCCTTGGACTTCTATGATTTCTCCCCGGACCTGTGATGGCTGTGGCGGAGCAGAGATTCTATCACTAGGTTTTCCATCGGGTAGCAGGGACTAAATTGAACAGATGACATTGTAATTATGGCATATCATAGATATCAAAATTTCAAACATTGTCGTTTTCTCCTACTGCAGAAAAAGTTATCTACCACAAAAGCAGAAATGTTTTCCCCTTTTAATATAAACAACTCTGTCATAAACAATGAGTGAAAACAAAATAGAGCATCTAGATCAAATAACTTAAATACAACAACCATTGTCTCAAATAAATTGAAATACAACATTCATATTGTCTCAAATAATTCATACATACTAAAATAAATAAATAGTAAATATTACTCTAAAATGTAACAAATAATAAATAAATGATAGAGAAGGAAAATAGGGGGAAGAATAAAAATAATCAAGTACAAATCAAAAAAGAAAGAGAGGATAAAATTAGAAAAAAAAACAAAAACAAAAACAAAAAATAAGGAGAAAAACAAAGGCCATTCATTTTAATATAAACAACTCTATGATAAACAATGAGTATATGAAAACGAAATAGAGCATCAAGATCAAATAATTTAAATATAACAATCATACTCTCTCAAATAATTCTTACATATTTAAATAAATAAATAAATATTAAATATTACTCTAAAATGTAACAAATAATAAATAAATGATAGAGAAGAAAAATAGAGGGAAGAATAAAAAATAATTAAATAAGAAAAACAAGATAAAATAAGAAAAACCCAAAAACAAAAAAGAGTAAGAAAAAGGGAGTCAATTTAGACAATTTCATATAAACAACTCTGTGATAAACAATGAGTGAAAACAAAATAGAGCATCTAGATCAAATAACTTAAATACAACAACCATTGTCTCAAATAAATTAAATACATCAATCATATTGTCTGAAATAATTCATACATACTAAAATAAATAAATAAATAAATAAATAGTAAATATTACTCTACAATGTAACAAATAAAAAATAAATGACAGACAAGGAGAATAGGGGGAAGAAATACAAAGCAAAAAAGAAAGAGATGATAAAATTAGAAAAAAAAACAAAACAAAAAATAAGGAGAAAAAAGGATGCCATTTAAACATTTTAATATAAACAACTCTGTGATAAACAATGAGTATATGAAAACAAAATAAAGCATCTACGTCAAATAATTTAAATACAACAACCATACTGTCACAAATAATTTAAATATAACAAAAGTGTTATCTAATCAAATACACAACAAATAATAAGTCAAGCATCACAACAAAACAATAAAATAGCTCATTTAAATCAAATAATTTTACTAAGAAAACAAATTAACTCAAACTATTTAAACAACGTCGAAATTCCATTAAGTTAAAAAGTCTTGGAAAAATAAGATAATACATAATTCATACATAAGATAATTCGTACATAAAATAATTCATACAAATACATAAGATAATTCATACAAATACAAATAAGATAATACATAAGGAATGGAGAATTGGCATGGCCAGAAAAACAATCAAAAAAAGACAAATGAGAAGAGAGACATGGAAAAAGTAAAAAGGAGAAGAATAATATAATTTTCGCTACATACATATTAAAATAAATACTAAATATTAGTCTAAAATGTAACAAATAATAAATAAATGACAGATACGAAAAATAGAGGGAAGAATAAAAAATAATCAAATAAGAAAGATAAGATAAAATAAGCAAAAGGCAAAAAACAAAAAAGAGTAAGAAAAAGGGAGTCAATTTAGACATTTTAATATAAATAACTCTGTGATAAACAATGGGTGAAAACAAAATAGAGCATCTAGATCAAATAACTTAAATACAACAACCATTGTCTCAAATAATTTAAATACAACAATCATACTCTCTCAAATAAATAAATAAATCAATGAATAGTAAATATTACTCGAAAATGTAACAAATAATAAATAAATGATAGAGAAGGAAAATAGGGGGGAAGAATAAAAATAATCAAGTAAAAATCAAAAAAGAAAGAGAGGATAAAATTAAAAAAACAAAAACAAAAACAAAAACAAACAATAAGGAGAAAAACAAAGGTCATTTAAACATTTTAATATAAACAACTCTGTGATAAACAATGAGTATATGAAAACAAAATAGAGCATCTAGATCAAATAATTTAAATACAACAATCATACTCTCTCAAATAATTCTTACATATTTAAATAAATAAATAAATAATAAGTATTACTCTAAAATGTAACAAACAATAAATAAATGACAGAGAAGAAAAATAGAGGGAAGAATAAAATATAATCAAATAAGAAAGACAAGATAAAATAAGCAAAAGCAAAAAACAAAAAAGAGTAAGAAAAAGGGAGTCAATTTAGACATTTTAATATAAACAACTCTGTCATAAACAATGAGTGAAAACAAAATAGAGCATCTAGATCAAATAGCTTTAAATACAACAACCATTGTGTCAAATAATTTAAATACAACAATCATACTCTCTCAAATAATTCTTACATATTTAAATAAATAAATAAATAGTAAATATTACTCTAAAATTTAACAAATAATAAATAAATGACAGAGAAGAAAAATAGAGAGAAGAATAAAAAATAATCAAATAAGAAAGACAAGATAAAATAAGCAAAAGCCGAAAACAAAAAAGAGTAAGAAAAAGGGAGTCAATTTAGACATTTTAATATAAACAACTCTGTCATAAACAATGAGAGAAAACAAATTAGAGCACCTAGATCAAATAGCTTAAATACAACAACCATTGTGTCAAATAATTTAAATACAACAATCATACTGTCTCAAATAATTCATACATACTAAAATAAATAAATAAATAGTAAATATTACTATAAAATGTTACAAATAATAAATAAATGACAGAAAAGAAAAATAGAGGGAAGAATAAAAAATAATCCAATAAGAAAGACAAGATAAAATAAGCAAAAGCCAAAAACAAAAAAGAGTAAGAAAAATGTGTTAGTTCTGATTAGTTTTGATGATGTCTTATATAGATGCCATTATCTAGAGTAAAAAGTTTCCATACTACATTTATCTTATACCTTGACTAATTCTTATATATTAATGTTGATGTGGAGTTTAAACAATGAAGAATGATCATGAATGGAGTTTGAAGAAAGGAAAACTTGTTAAATATCATGAGAATATCAATATTCAAGTCTGTGATCAAATGAAAGTTGGAACGGTTCAATTCGAAGTTAAAATAAGCTTCCTGAGTCATTTGTACGAATGGTACTGTCCATGCAAGTAATTCTCGAGAATCAGACTTCAGATTCTCGAGAATCTCGAGTACAAACATTAATTCTCGAGTACAAACATGTTCTTCAGCATACTCTGTTATGCTCTGTTTCTGGCGACCTCTGGTAATTCGACAATATCTCCCAAACCAGAGATTGGATTGAGATTAAACCAGTGGAATATGAAACTAGACATCCAACACGTATTGGTGGTAAAATTTCATGGCCAAAGGAGTTCATATGAATTATTTATGAATTTTACAAGTTGACACATAAATCAACGTCACAGTCAGGAACAACCTTCGGTAATTTGAGTGTATCTCACAAACGGAAAATTGGATTGAGATGAAACTAGTGCCATTTGAAACTAGACTCAAATACCTTTCCAAAAACATCAAGAACACGGAAAAAAAAGATCAATTGAAGGATTTATGATGTTTTGAAGTTGACAGGTCTGTTCTAGATGCTGTAGAAAATGCTGATAAGATCAACCCCCATTCATCTGATGTTAATGGACGAACTACAACTAGTTTGGAGGTGATTTTTCCTGAATGAGAGGAAGGCTTTAAGGAGATTAAGTAATTGAATCAGAAGTAACTCATTTGCACCTCCATGTGAAACTGATTCCCAAATATGGTTCAGTGATTCTCGAGTACGGTTCAATGACTCTCGAGAATGCGTAATCCACAACGTCAAGTGCTTTCTCCCATCTGAGCAATTCTTGAGAATGGATCAAGGATTCTCGAGAATGTTATGTGACAGAGTACAGATTGAGTCCCTCTCTTTCAGTAGTAAGAGTTGGTTGTGCTTAGCATTTTGGTTTGATTCAGTTGAGGATGAATTTAACTGGAGGGAAATTCCATCATGTGATCAAGGCCAAGAAAGACTAAGGTTGAACGGTATCCATCGCAAGCTTCTCTAAATAATTCTTCTTCGCCTACATCGATTCTCACCTGAATTCTCGAGAATAAGAAAGGGATTCTCGAGAATGCCTCTCAAGAATAGACAGACGCTTCTCTAATGAGGTTCTCCAGAATGCGCAAGTTAATTCTCGAGAATGCGCGGTAAACTTCAATGAATTCTGCTATTCTCTTTTGCTGACTCTCAAGAACACAACTTGATTCTCGAGAATACACGATCCAGCTATTATTCACAAGTGCTGCGGACATGATTCTCGAGTATGAATGAATTGACTCTCGAGAATGATTAAACACAAGGAATTCTGCAGATACTCGACTATTCAGGAAGAATTCAGGAAGTTCTCGATACTCAAAGAATGATCAAGATTAAAGCCTCTGGTATAACTGAATCACTGAGATACTAAAGTATGGGAAATGAACTTCTCGAGTATTGACGAGGAGCTGCTCTTACAAAGGAATAAGGAATTCTCGAGTACGACTCAAGCAATTCTCGAGAATATGTTCCTCTCATTTTCATCATCTTCCAGTATCACTGATCATCTGCTCAAAATCAACTGGGTCATTTTCTATTATGTGTTAATCATACTCAAACTCATTTATATCATATTTAATTATCTTTTTGATTGAGTTTCAGTTGATTAATCATGTTAATCTGAGTGTTTGAACGAAAGGCAACCTGACGTGGCAAACACATTAAATGCTCATTCAGAAAAGCAGAGCCACAATCAGAATTAAAGTATCAAGCAGACGAAATTATTCTTTTGAGGATTACTTAATCCAGCTATCACTCTGAGCCACTCTCTGCACAAGCACAGTCGACGGCGAACGCATTTATGAAGCAACCGTCGATTAACTTCAACGAAAATCATTTGTGCCTAACGGAAATACGAAGAGACACAACGGCTAGTTTTCAAAACCTCTCAACGGTCATTAAGGACGATCAACTATAAAAGGAGAAGGATTGAAAATGGACAAGATATACGAGCTTGCACTGTTAAAATGCTGATATTCTGAATCCAACACTTGTCCCATACACTCTCTGTTTCTCAATGTCTATATAGTCTACTGTAAAGAGTGAGGTGATCGATTATGTACTTCGGTGATTATCATTCATCTACTCTGTGAGAGAGTCTTATCAATCATTTTACAATTCATTCAAATCTCAAGATAGAGGTATCTTGAGTGTGGGTGTATCAATTACAACTTGTAAGGGGGAGTGGAGTCTGAGTGAGAGGACAATCCTTCGTTTACAGAGTGTGTAATTGTATCAGTAAGAGACTGTAAAGGCTTTTTCTCTTGTGCCTGGTTAAACAAGAAGATAGTGGATTGAAAATCTCAAGTGGAGTTTGGAGACTGGACGTAGGTCAAGGATTGGGCCGAACCAGTATAAAATAGTTGTTTGCATATTCTCTTCCCTATACTCTTATATTTCCAGTATATTTGTTTGATTGACCGATTATCACTTTACAATTATTATTGTCATACGAACTGCTTTAAGTAAGTTGCGAAAAGATTTTCAAAGTTATCTAAAGTTCTATCAGACACCCAATTCACCCCCCCTCTTGGGTGATAGCTAAGTCTAACAAAATGGAATCAATTTAGACATTTTAATATAAACAACTCTGTGATAAACATTGAGTGAAAACAAAATAGAGCATCTAGATCAAATAGCTTAAATACAACAACCATTGTGTCAAATAATTTAAATAATCATACTGTCTCAAATAATTCAAACAAACTAAAATAAATAAATAAATAATAAATTGTAAATATTACTCTACAATGTATCAAATAAAAAATAAATAGGGGGAACAAATACAAATCAAAAAAGAAAGAGAGGATAAAATTAGAAAAAAAAAATCCAAAAACAAAAAATAAGGAGAAAAACGAAGGCCATTTAAACATTTTAATATAAACAACTCTGTGATAAACAATGAGTATATGAAAACAAAATAGAGCATCTAGATCAAATTGGATCATGGTCTCTCAAATAATTCTTACATATTTAAAATAAATAAATAAATAGTAAATATTACTCTAAAATGTAACAAATAATAAATAAATGACAGAGAAGAAAAATAGAGGGAAGAATAAAAAATAATCCAATAAGAAAGACAAGATAAAATAAGCAAAAGCCAAAAAAAAAAAAAAAGAGTAAGAAAAAGGGAGTCAATTTAGATATTTTAATATAAACAACTCTGTCATAAACAATGGGTGAAAACAAAAAAGAGAGTCTAGATCAAATACCTTAAATACAACAACCATTGTGTCAAATAATTTAAATACAACAATCATACAGTCTCAAATGATTCATACATACTAAAATAAATAAATAAATAGTAAATATTACTCTAATATGTAACAAATCTTAAATAAATGACAGAGAAGAAAAATAGAGAGAAGAATAAAAAATAATCCAATAAGAAAGACAAGATAAAATAAACAAAAACCAAAAACAAAAAAGAGTAAGAAAAAGGGAGTCAATTTAGACATTTTAATATAAACAACTCTGTGATAAACATTGAGTGAAAACAAAATAGAGCATCTAGATCAAATAGCTTAAATACAACAACCATTGTGTCAAATAATTTAAATACAACAATCATACTGTCTCAAATAATTCATACATACTAAAATAAGTAAATAAATAGTAAATATTACTCTAAAATGTAACAAATCTTAAATAAATGATAGAGAAGAAAAATAAAGGGAAGAATAAAAAATAATCCAATAAGAAAGACAAGATAAAATAAGCAAAAGCCACAATCAAGAAAGAAGACAAGATAAAATAAGCAAAAGCCACAATCAATTTAGATATTTTAATATAACAACTCTGTAATAAACATTGAGCATCTAGATCAAATCGCTTAAATACAACAACCATTGTGTCAAATAGTTTAAGGGATTTACTTTTCTCATGTTGCATAAGAGAAACAAGATTCCTACACACACATAAAATGATGGAACCCACACATATATATAGTGCTAATTATATATATATATATATATATATATATATATGCGGGTCCCATCATTTTATGTGTGTGTGGCATGAGATAACATTTCTCCTATAACATGAGAAATGTTTTTCCCATAATGTAAATACAACAATCATATTGTCTCAAATAATTCATACATACTAAAATAAATAGTAAATATTACTCTGAAATGTAACATATAAGTAAATGACAGAGCAGAAAAATAGAGGGAAGAATAAAAAATAATCAAATAAGAAAGACAAGATAAAATAAGCAAAACCCAAAAACAAAAAAGAGTAAGAAAAAGGGAGTCAATTTAGACATTTTAATATAAACAACTCTGTGATAAACAATAAGTGAAAACAAAATCGAGCATCTTGATCAAATAGCTTAAATACAACAACCATTGTGTCAAATAATTTAAATACAACAATCATACTGTCTCAAATAATTCATACATACTAAAATAAATAAATACAGAAAAAAATTGTGAATATTACTCTACAATGTAAAAAATAAAAAATAAATGGCAGAGAAGCAGAATTGGGGGAAGAAATACAAATAAAAAAAGAGAGGATAAAATTAGAAAAAAAAAATCCAAAAACAAAAAAATAAGGAGAAAAATGGAGGTCATTTAAACATTTTAATATAAACAACTCTGTGATAAACAATGAGTATATGAAAACAAAATAGAGCATCTATGTCAAATAATTTAAATACAACAACCATACTGTCACAAATAAATTAAATACAACAAAGGTGTTATTTAATCAAATACACAACAAATAGTCAGGCATCACAACAAAACAAATAAATAGCTCATCGAAATCGAATAATTTTAATAAGAAAACAAATTAACTCAAACTATTTAAACAACACAAAGATATGAAGAAACTCAAAATACACGAAATTCCAATAAGTCAAAAAGTCGTGGAAAAACAAGATAATACAATTAGGAATGGAGAATTGGCATGAACATAAAAACAATCAAATAAAAGAGAAGAGACCTGGAAAAAGTAAAAAGGAGAAGAATAATATAATTTTTGCTACATAATTCATACATATTAAAATAAATATTAAATATTATACTAAAATATAACAAATAATAAATAAATGACAGAGAACAAAAATAGAAGAATAAAAAATAATCAAATAAGAAAGACAAGATAAAATAAGCAAAAGCCAAAAACAAAAAAAGAGTAAGAAAAAGGGAGTCAATTTAGACATTTTAATATAAACAGTTGTGATAAACAATGAGTGAAAACAAAATCGAGCATCTAGATCAAATAGCTCAAATACAACAATCATTGTGTCAAATAATTTAAATACAACAATCATACAATCTCAAATAATTCATACATACTAAAATAAATAAATAAATAGTAAATATTACTCTGAAATGTAACAAATAATAAACAAATGACAGAGCACAAAAATAGAGGGAATAATTAAACAAAATTCAAATAAGAAAGACAAGAAGATAAAATAAGCAAAAGCCAAAAACAAAAAAGTTTTAATATAAACAACTCTATGAGAAACAATGAGTGAAAACAAAATTGAGCATCTAGATCAAATAACTTAAATACAACAACAACTGTGTCAAATAATTTAAATACAACAATTATACTGTCTCAAATAATTCATAAATATAAATAAATAAATAGTAAATATTACTCTGAAATGTAACAAATAATAAATAAATGACGGAGCAGAAAAATAGAGGGAAGAATAAAAAATAATCAAATAAGAAAGATAAGATAAAATAAGCAAAACCCAAAAACAAAAAAGAGTAAGAAAAGGGGAGTCAATTTAGACATTTTAATATAAACAACTTAGAACAAACATTGAGTGAAAACAAAATAGAGCATCTAGATCAAATCGCTTAAATACAACAACCATTGTGTCAAATAATTTAAATACAACAATCATACTGTCTCAAATAATTCATACTTACTAAAATAAATAAATAAAAAAATAAATTGTAAATATTACTCTACAATGTAACAAATAAAAACTAAATGACAAAGATGGAATAGGGGGAACAAATACAAATCAAAAAAGAAAGAGAGGATAAAATTAGAAAAAATAAAATCCAAAAACAAAAAATAAGGAGAAAAACGGAGGCCATTTAAACATTTTAATATAAACAACTCTGTGATAAACAATGAGTATAAGAAAACAAAGTAGAGCATCTACGTCAAATATTTTAAATACAACAACCATACTGTCACAATTAAATTAAATACAAATAAAATGTTATCTAATCAAATACACAACAAATAATAGGTCAGGCATCTTAATAGCTCATCGAAATCGAATAATTTTAATAAGAAAACAAATTAACTCAAACTATTTAAACAACAAAAAGATATGAAGAAACTCAAAATACTCGAAATTCCATTAAGTGAAAAAGTCTTGGAAAAATAAGATAATACATCATTAGGAATGGAGAATTGGCATGAACATAAAAACAATCAAATAAAGACAAAATGAGAGGAGAGACCTGGAAAAAGTGAAAAGGAGAAGAATAATATAATTTTTGCTACATAATTCATACATATTAAAATAAATACTAAATATTACACTAAAATATAACAAATAATAAATAAATTACAGAGAACAAAAATAGAGCGAAGAATAAAAAATAATCAAATAAGAAAGGCAAGATAAAATAAGCAAAAGCTAAAAACAAAAAAGAGTAAGAAAAAGGGAGTCAATTTAGACATTTTAATATAAACAACTCTGTGATAAACAATGAGTGAAAACAAAATCGAGCATCTAGATCAAATAGCTCAAATACAACAACAACTGTGTCATATAATTTAAATACAACAATCATACTGTCTCAAATAGTTCATAAATTCTAAAATAAATAAATAAATAGTAAATATTACTCTGAAATGTAACAAATAATAAATAAATGACAGAGCAGAAAAATAGAGGGAAGAATAAGAAATAGACAAGATAAAATAAGCAAAACCCAAAAACAAAAAAGAGTAAGAAAAAGGGAGTCAATTTTGACATTTTAAAATAAACAACTCTGTGATAAACAATGAGTGAAAACAAAATCGAGTATCTAGATGAAATCGCTTAAATACAACAACCATTGTGTCAAATAATTTAAATACATCAATCATACTGTCTCAAATAATTCATACATACTAAAATAAATAAATAAATAAATAAATTGTAAATATTACTCTACAATGTAAAAAATAAAAAATAAATGGCAGAGAAGCAGAATTGGGGGAAGAAATACAAATCAAAAAAGAAAGAGAGGATAAAATTAGAAAAAAAACAATCCAAAAACAAAAAATAAGAAGAAAAACGGAGGCCATTAAAACATTTTAATATAAACAACTTTGTGATAAACAATGAGTATATGAAAACAAAATAGAGCATATACGTCAAATAATTTAAATACAACAACTATACTATTACAAATAAATTAAAAACAACAAAGGTGTTATCTAATCAAATACACAACAAATAATAGGTCAGGCATCACAACAAAACAAATAAATAGCTCATCGAAATCGAATAATTTTAATAAGAAAACAAATTAACTCAAACTATTTAAAGATAAGAAGAAACTCAAAATACTCGAAATTCCATTAAGTCAAAAAGTCATGGAAAAATAAGATAATACATAATTAGGAATGGAGAATTGGCATGAACATAAAAACAATCAAATAAAGACAAATGAGAGCAGAGACCTGGAAAAAGTAAAAAGGAGAAGAATAATATAATTTTTGCTACATAATTCATACATATTAAAATAAATACTAAAATATTACACTAAAATGTAACAAATAATAAATAAATGATAGAGAACAAAAATGGAGGGAATAGGCAAAAGCCAAAAACAAAAAAGAGTAAGAAAAAGGGAGTCAATTTAGACATTTTAATATAAACAACTCTGTGATAAACAATGAGTGAAAACAAAATCGAGCATCTAGATCAAATAGCTTAAATACAACAACCATTGTGTCAAATAATTTACAAACAACAATCATACAGTCTCAAATAATTCATACACACTAAAATAAATAAATAAATAAATAGTAAATATTACTCTAAAATGTAGCAAATAATAAATAAATGACAGTGCAGAAAAATAGAGGGAAGAAAAAAAGAGTAAGAAAAAGGGAGTCAATTTAGATATTTTAATATAAACAACTCTGTGATAAACAATGAGTGAAAACAAAATCGAGCATCTAGATCAAATAGCTTAAATACAACAACAACTGTGTCATATAATTTAAATACAACAATCATACTGTTTCAAATAATTCATACATTCTTAAATAAATAAATAAATAGTAAATATTACTCTGAAATGTAACAAATAATAAATAAATGACAGGGCAGAAAAATAGAGGGAAGAATAAAATATAATCAATTAAGAAAGACAAGATAAAATAAGCAAAACCCAAAAACAAAAAAGAGTAAGAAAAAGGGAGTCAATTTAGACATTTTAATATAAACAACTCTGTGATATGAATGAAAACAAAATAGAGTATCTAGATGAAATTGCTGAAATACAACAACTATTGTGTCAAATAATGTAAATACAACAATCATACTGTCTCAAATAATTCATACATACTAAAATAAATAAATAAATTGTAAATATTACTCTACAATGTAAAAAACAAAAAAAATAAATGGCAGAGAAGCAGAATTGGGGGAAGAAATACAAATCAAAAAAGAAAGAGAGGATAAAATTAGAAAAAAAAATCCAAAAACAAAAAAATAAGGAGAAAAACGGAGACCATTTAAACATTTTAATATAAACAACTCTGTGATATGAAAACAAAATAGAGCATCTACGTCAAATAATTTAAATACAACAACCATACTGTCACAAATAATTTAAATACAATAAAACTGTTATCTAATCAAATACACAACAAATAATTAGTCAGGCATCACAACAAAACAATAAAATAGCTCATCTAAATCAAATAATTTTAATAAGCAAACAAAGTAACTCAAACTATTTAAACTACACAAACATATTAAGAAACTCAAAAATATTCGAAATTCCATTAAGTTAAAAAGTCTTGGAAAAATAAGATAATACATAATTAGGAATGGAGAATTGGCATGACCAGAAAAACAATCAAATAAAGACAAATGAGAGGAGAGACATGGAAAAAGTAAAAAGGAGAAGAATAATATAATTTACGCTACATAATTCATACATATTAAAATAAATAGTAATAATTACTTCAAAATGTAACAAATAATAAATAAATGACAGAGAAGAAAAATAGAGGGAAAAATAAAAAAATAATCAAATAAGAAAGACAAGATAAAATAAGAAAAAGCCAAAGTCAATTTAGACATTTTAATATAAATAATTCTGTCATAAACAATGAGTGAAAACAAAATAGAGCATCTAGATCAAATAGCTTAAAATACAACAACCATTCTCAAATAATTTAAATATAACAATCATACTGTCTTAAATAATTCATACATATTGAAATAAATAAATAGCATGACCAAATTAAGAATTGTTAATTAGCATGACCAGAAAAACAATCAAATAAAAACAGGACACATGGAAAGAGTAAAATGTAGAAGAATAGTTTTCATTACATAATTCATACATGTTACCCCCCCCCCCCAAAAAAAACGCAATAAAATATCAAATATTAAAATAAATAAATATTAAATATTACTCTAAAAAGTAAGGATTTGGCTTCCATCCTCTTCTCTTCCCATCCTCTTAATTTCAACCGTTGGATTGAAATCTGAATGGTTCAGATTTAATCTTTTATAAAAAATATTAATAAAATATTTTAAAATAATATTTTTATAAAATATTAAATCTGAACGGTTGCGATTTCAATCCAACGGCTAAGATTGAGAAGAGGATGGGAAATGGATAGAAAGGGAAGAGGATGGGAGCGGATCCCAAAAAGTAACAGATAATAAATAAATGAAAGAAGGAAAATAAAGCTTGTATACAAAATAAACAATAAAAAAAGAGCATCTAGTGTTATCTAATCAAATACACAACAAATAATAAGTCAAACATGATAATAAAAAAGCTCTTATAATTTAAATAACGCAAACATATAAACTCAAACTATTTAAACAGCTCAAACATATCAAACAACTAAAAATACATACTCAAAATTCCATTAAGTTAAGAAGTTATAAAAAAAGAAGATAATACCAAATTAGGAATAGTGAATTAGCATGACCAGAAAAACAATATAATAAAAACAAATAACAACCAGACTGGCCATCAGATTGGTTGGGGTACTGTTAGTTGGGGTACTGGATCAAGAGTCAGTGGGTATGGGTCAAACTGGAGTCAAACCGGGCCAAACCGGTGTGAAATTAATTAAACAACTCTAAGTGACTATAATAAATATATGAAAACAAAATAATTGAACAACTCTAATGACATGACTGTGATAAGCAATGAGTATAAAACAAAATAACCCATCTACATTTGATAATTTAAAATACAACATAATGGCTCAAATAATTTAAATAACACAAAAATGTTATCTAACCATATACACGACAAATAATAAGTCAAACATGACAACAAAATATTGCAAATAATTTAAATACCGCAAACAAATTAACTCAAACTACTTAAATAGTACAAACATATAAATTTCTTAAAATTCTATTAAGTTAAAAAGTTATGGAAAAATATGAAAATATCAAATGAGGAATAGTGAATTATCATGACCATAAAAAGAATCAAATAAAAGTCAATTCAACCTTCCAAATAGAAATAAGATGAAAGTGAATCTATCCAAAACTATCCAGCATTTAAAAGTAATGTTTTCTGACAATCATATTTGCACAAGGGCTATTCATCCGGTACTAGCAACAAAACAACATTCCACATGTTCAAATCAGTATTGTAATTAAGGTACTTACAGAGACCCACCCACGGATTAAGCCAGCCTATAGATCTTCCATGATAAAAACCAAAGGTCACATCAATAGGAAGATGATGTGCAATCATAGGAAGTGGCTCCCAAACTTGTTAATGCTCATTAATACAATAAAAGGAGCAAAAAAAAAGATATGACGACTGTGCACCTACATTAAGTAGTGGAGGATAAAAATAAGATCAACCCCTCTTATCTTTCTCCTTATCTCTCCTCTCTCATTTTCATTATCCATGCCACTAGACCTACACCATTACACCATTAAGTTCTTTGATTCGACTCTAAATCAGGATTATATAAGAAAGAATAGCTAAAAAAATGTAACTGTTGGAAACAAACTATGTTGAGCTAATTTAGTTAAACTACCAAGGTATAAAATAAGGAAAAAGGGAGAAACAAAGTGGACAATATACAAAGAAAAATAAACTACAGCTCGCCCTCCATTGTCTAAGAATATGAATATCAATTCGAACAGCCCACACCAGCTTCCCAGAAAGAATACAACAGTGGTTCAGTGTCTCCCGCTCTACTTTCCCTGCAGATTCACTTTGAATCTTCACATAAATTTATCTAAACAATAAGAACAAAAAATAATAGGAGATGAGTTTATTTCTCCACATAAGCTTCCACATCAGTAAAAATAGAAACAAATGTCAGGACAACTGGCGGCAATAGTGAACAGAGAAGCCTCCCTGTGTTAGTTCTAATGGTGGTAATAATGAACAGAGAAGCCTCCCCACCTTTTTCTTGTTCAGGTCAAGTAAGACAAAAAAATCGAAAGGAATAATCAATCAAATAAAAGGAAGACTACGAATGAGATAAGAACTTATTCAAATTTATGGCAAACATAAATAAATATAGAAAATATAGTAGCAACCAATGAATAACATATATATATATATGAATTGAGAAGATAAGTAACTTCAAGAGTACTAAATTTACTAACAAACCATTAACTATTCATTATAAAATGAATAACATGTCTCTAAATTAATCAATAAATTAATTAACAAGATAATATATAAAACAGACAGCTTGAGCTTGAGGCAAAAAAGTAGAAGCCTCACCAAATGAAAACCACTTTTAACGTTTATCTTGTTCACAAAGCTTATAGCTTTTTCAAATTCCATTGTTTTCTTTGGAGGAGCCCTCATCCTCATAAAGTCTAATCTCATATGCACAAGGAAAGAAGGTATTAAATCCAAAAATAAAGTTATTGTAAAATATGATTTAAAAATAAGAGGAATAGTCTACCGTTGAGCCTTGAAACCTCACATGTTTTCTCCCCAATGCTAGTATCAAATTTTAAAATTTTATGTGAATTTCAAGCTTCAAGTTATAGGAATAAAAATAAAAATTAAATTTAAATTAAATTTAAATTTTTTTTAAAAAAAAAGAACACGCAACTCCAATTCCTGTTTGATAATGATCTAAGAAAATCAGTGTCATCTTTTGATAAATGATAAATGATAAATGACAAAAGCCAAGAAAGCTATGAAATAAAAGAAAGCTCAAAGGTGCTACTAGACACATGCAGCCAGATTGCTTTAAGTAGCTCATCAATCTTCACCAAGAATGAAGAATAAATAAAAGTTCAGTGGATTCCGACCAAGAGAAAAAGAAAAGGAAAATTGTGATGATTAGAAATCCCGATCTTATCAAAGTCAAAGACAAACCTATCGCTTGCATTTCCTGTGTATATCTAGTAGTCAACTCTGTAAATTGGGCCAGAACTCACCAAGATTATAACCACATTTCCTGCTTGTGTCCAAGTTAACTTTCTCATAACTCAATGGTCATTGAGTAAATATTAATTTTAGGGACCCTTTCCTGCTATTGAAATATGGTTCTTTCTGCACATTCTAAAAATTCATACAATTTCTCCATTTTGACCTTGTATAAATCCAAATAACTAAAATTTGCAATTCACAATTTAATCAATAAAGCTACATTTTCAACCATAAAATGCATAAAACTGCTAAACTTGGCGATACCAAACAAACTGCTAAACTTGAATCAGGCCAATCTAAATTTAATCCATTTCTTATACAAAAGGTTCAAATCACAGCCTAGCAGTAATTCTAGAAATTGTGCTCCATTTCTTATACAAAAGGTTCAAATCACAGCCTAGCAGTAATTCTAGAAATTGTGCAATCACATAATAACAATGAATTGACTTATCGACATGTCCCAATTGAATCAAGGTTTAGTGCAAAGTGCCAGCAATATTTTTGCAGAAATCACAATAACCTCATGACACTAAATTTGCAAATAATATATCAGAGTACGGAATTGAGCACTCTCAGCAAGCAAGTTCATCAATATGCTTAATTTCAACCAGCAATTGCAATATAGATTGAAGCAAGTACTAGCAAGTGTGACAGTTCAGAGTCAAAATGCTATTTTTTTAGTGATATTTAGAAAGAGGGGAAATTGTTAATTTGAGTTTTCAACAAATTTCCATATACAAAACTAAAAGAAAGAGGTAACTAATGTGCAATAGTTAGATTCTTAGCTCTACGAACACAATTTTAGCAAGTTACTAGCAGAAAAAGCTAATTTCAATTAGAAAATGGTCATTGTTAACAAAACAGAGGTATCATAGGCTAAAAAATCCAATACACACAATAGCACACCACAACAAATTAAGATTTGACATTCAAACAACTGAAATCAGCATATATCAGTTCCTAAATACCTTCTTAAACTCTTACTATGTTCTTCGTCTTAATCGTTATCATCACCCTCTTCCTCCTCACCATCTTCCACAATGTCTTCATCTTCATCACCCTCCAGGTCTCCAAACTCCTCTCCTTGAATGGCCTCCCCGGTAAACCATGATACAGCATGGGGAATAATCTTGTCTCTTATTGTTGACCTGAACAAAGCATGATAAAGAATTAGGAAAGCTTGTTAAAACATTAGTAAGAGCAACATACTGGACCAAAAATATATGACACGACTCACAAACAAGTACATGGTATATAAGCTCACCCAATATCAAGTGTTGCTCCATCTGGTTCTGAAGTTCCTCAGCCTACTTATAAAAATTTAACCATCGTTATAAAAAAAAAAAAAAAAGGAAAAGGAATCAAATTTATTAGCCTAGGTTATCTAAGAAGATAGTCATACCAAATCTTCATCATTATTCTTTGTCATCTTGGGAACCTGTGGTGGGTTGAAAAAATTGAAGAAACCTTAAGTTTCAGTTTTAGTAAATGGTTTTAGCATTCTTTGAACCCTTCTTGGGCTTTTCCTTGAGCAGCTTCTAGGGCAAGCATTTGCTTGGGTACCATTTAATTTCCATGCTACATGAAAAGGACAACAATAAGGATTAGTGACACAGTAAAACTCGAGCTCAAATCCTTTGGTACTTTCTGTCCTGCTCCATTTAATATCTTTGAGATACTTCAGAGCTCCTTCATCTCACTCAGATATAGCAGTGAAAAAACAGTTACGATTGTTCTTGACAGGGAAACTCATATGGGAGGTCTAAATAACCTCTGAACAATAAATACAAGTGACTAACCTCCTCAGCTAACACTTCATTATTTTTCATAGCAGTGAGCCAAAAAGCAGGCACGCTTTTCTCTAAACAAGATAATAACTACATCAAGGAAATGAAATACTTCCAGAAGAAAAAGGTATTGCTTTTATGTGGTACCCTCATCCTCTTCTGTGGCAGCTGCAGTTTCATTTGCGACTACTTCCACTTCAGAAACACCATTTACAATGTCATACCGCTGCATCCATTCATTACATGTTAATATGTGAAAATGTCAATATCAGATGTTCAATTACAATTGAAAAAGATTATGCATGAGGATCTTAAATATTGATGAAAAATGTAAATCTGGCAAGGTTCACGACATCTTAATGTGTAAATGGTTAATACCCAAGCAAAATTTTAATCACCTCAAAACCATTAGAGTCTGATAGTGTTTTCTAAATGTTCCTCGGACATATCCGCTGCTCTAGGATCATTAGCATTCTTGTCTGCATGATATATCTTCAAAAGGAATAAACATTATCTTTCTTAATACTGCATCAATATTTAGCAACCAATGAAAAAGAAAGATGTATATTCAAATGAATGTCACAAAAGCCTAGTTGCACAGTTTCCAACAAAACAAAAGAGACAAGCAATCTTTATAGAATCAAAAGGAGCACATAGCAATAACACGCAAGAAAGAGGAAAGGGGGCGAAAGTATGGATAAAGTACCTTGCAATTGGTAGATTTTCTCAGGAAAATATGTTGAGGATCACTGTGAAGATAGAAAAATGCAGTGAAGAGCCTTTGGGTTTACCTTGTAATAATTCTTCCCTTTCTTTGAATCCAGAGAGAAGAACTGGGACAGGCAGCGAAGGAAGATTCAAAAGTAGAGTAAAGGAAAATTGATGTTGAGGAAAAGCAGTGGGAACGAGGAGCTAGGACTCATTTTGGATGCAGAAGTAGAATTTTGGGAACTAAAGGCAATCGATCCTTCAAACAAGGAACTGGAGGAAACCAAAAACGATGCCAAAACTTTGATAGCAATCAAGAGATGAGGGGGACTGAGAGATGAGAGATGAGTGATGAGGAGGAAAGAAAATAGAGAAATAAAGAAGCAACACGAACAAAATCAATAAGGGAGAAGGAAAATAATAGAATAAAAGCATGGACGATATGAGAGAAAAATATCGGGTAGGAAAAGAAAAGGAAAAGTATGTTGATCAAAAATCCCAATCTTATCAAAGTCAAAGACAAACCTACAGCTTGCATTTCTTGTGTATATCTACTAGTCATCTCTGTAAATTGTGCCAAAACCTACCAAGATTATAACCATATTTCCTGCTGGTGTCCAACTTAACTCTTTCTCATAACTCATTGGTCCTTGAGTAGATATTAATTTTAGTTCTTCCTCTTTTCTGCTATTGAAGTCTAGTCCTTTCTGCACAATTCTAAAAATTCATACAATTTCTCCATTTTGACCCTGTATAAATCCAAATAACTATACAATATTCACAATTCACAATTTAATCAATAATGCTACGATTTTCAACCATAAAATGCATAAAACACCCCATGAAGTACCGAAGAAAATATAACAATTAAATGGATTTAACAAATTCCCCCACACTAGAACATTTGCACTCCTGGGTAGATGAATCTCAATTAATAATCCAATTCTAAATTATCATAATAGCAGCAAACTCGACCAAAACAAGAGCTCCTTAATCAGATCATTTTCTTATCAATACAGAAATTCACAATCATCTAGACAAAACCGTTCTAATGCACAATCAGGTAACTGGTAATAGGCATCAAGGACTCACAGGTATGTGTGTTTCTCTCTTTCTCTCTTCTTAATCATAAAGGGTTCTTTCTCTCCTCTCTCCTAGGCTAGCCTCCACCATAACCTTGTCAAATCTCTACTATCTCCACCACTCAAAACATGGGAATCAATGTATCAAGAGGTCTTTCCCAAGGCTGTAACGTTGGAAAGGTTAAAATGGACATGGAAAAGAAGAGCATTGACCATACAAGCAAAAATGCATATTTAAGAAGTATGTAAAACAATAACCAGCTTCTTAGTTATTTTTGTATGTATACGGCTCATCAATCAAAGCTAAAGCACAAATAAATTCAATTCTGATCATCTATGCAAATAGTTTCATCAGCTTCTACACTAATATGCTTTTCCATGCTGATTGATCCTTTCTTTTGTACACTTTATTTCCTCTCTCTCTCTCTCTCTCTTTTTTCTTTTCACTTTCTTTTTCATATTGGCTTTTGCTTTGCTTCTTTTTCTTTTTTTTTTTTGGGGCTTACACTTGTTTTCCCCTTTTCATGCCTTTTTCTATCATCAATTCTTTTTTCATAACTTTTTTTTTTCTCTCTATATTCTTTCCTCTGTTTTTCCTCTCTATTTTTTCTTTTCCTTTCACTCTTTTTTTCAAAGATCAGGTCCATAAGCATAATACATCACAGCCGATTACTTCTACAGACTTTCATTGACCTTGAACTCAACACAACTTAAAATATTCATTTCAAGCCATTTCAGAAGCTAGGTCATTTTTTGCAAATATAATATTGCATTCTACTCAACTGGTCAATGTAGAGAAAAGAAAATGAATGGCTCAAAGTGGTTAGCAAAGGTTAAAACTGTTTTAGGTTTGTGTTTGGGTAAAAATAAGGTTTAGAATCAAATGCCTCTATCTTTTACACTTCCTCCCATGGCCTCAATCAAGAGCTAGGACAAGTTCTAGAGAGAACTAACACTAGGGAGTATGCACTCAATATTAAGAAATGAAATCAGGCTCAAAATTCCTTCTATCCAAGGTTAATTCCTCTAGCCCATGAACAGATACAAAATTATACACAACTGATCCTAATGCCATGAATAATCACTCCTTTCTGTATCGATTGTGCCGAATCAGCTAACCAAATCAAAATTCTCATACCCCAATCAAGCTTACTTCTTCAATTAATAATTAAAAAATAATCCCCAATGTTCAATTTTTTAAGCCCAGAACAGATAGCATATTAGAGTGCAAAGATGTTCAAGTGTACAGGAATTCATTTTTCACAATAATGCAATCAGAACAGCACACACACTCAAATCCATTCTTCCCCCACACTTGAAGTCAATGCAAGCATAGACTAACAATAATCAATGTAGATCAAACTTGTAGCAAGGATAAGGAATAAGGCTACTACCATAACAGTGGGCACAACGATTTTTTCTACCTTTCACAGCTAGATTAGTCCCATCTCCCACACTTATTCTAAACAATCAATCAAGAAAGTAAGGAGAGGAAAGGGACAACCGTGTGAACGAAATCTCCTCAAACTCTAATAGCAAAAATTCTCATTAACTTGTACATGGCTCTTCTCCTTGATAGTTCTTCCTTGGCGGTGGTTCTAATCAATTGGTAAAGGCTCCAAGATACAACAAGGTATGGATTGATTTCCTTGAAGTTCTTTCCCATCAAGTTCCTGCAAGCAAAAACTAACGTCAGCATCAAGGTATCCAACAAAAGTGGTGTCGAGTAAAGAGATCCATTTTATCACAGCAAAATCTCTAATTTAGATCACACCAATATGTTAAAAATAGAGCTAAGAGTAATCAACCATTCCCCTAAAATATTTTGGGGCAGTAAGACAAATTTAGATCAAAATGATCTCTTACTTATCTCATTCATTCAAAGATAAATCTAATAGCAATTAATGTATCCACTTGGTGATACCAAACAAACTGCTAAACTTGAATCAGGCCAATCTAAATTCAATCTATTTCTTAGACAAAAGGTTCAAATCAAAGCATAGCAGTAATTCTAGAAATTGTGCAATCGCATAATAACAATGAATTGACTTATCGGCATGTCCCAATTGAATCAAGGTTTAGTGCAAAGTACCAGCAATATTTTTGCAGAAATCACAATAACCTCATGACACTAAATTTGCAAATAATAGATCAGAGTATGGAATTGAGCACTCTCAGCAAGCAAGTTTATCAATATGCTTAATTTGAACTAGCAATTGCAATATAGATTGAAGCAAGTGCTAGCAAGTGTGACAGTTCTGAGTCAAAATGTTATTTTTTTAGTGATATTTAGAAAGAGGGGAAAATTGTTTATTTGTGTTTTCAACAAATTTCCATATACAAAACTATAAGAAAGTGGTAACTAATGTGCAATAGTTAGATTCTAAGCCCTACGAACACAATTTGGAGCAAGTTACCAGCAGAAAAAGCATAATTTCAATTAAAAAATTGTCATTGTTAACAAAACAGAGGTATCATAGGCTAAAAAATCCAACAATACACACAATAGCACGCCACAACAAATTAAGATTTGACACAAACAACTGAAATCAGCATAATTCAGTTCCTAAATACCTTCTTTTTGCTCTTGCTATGTTCTTCATCTTAATCGTTATCATCATCCTCATCTTCATATTCGTCATCCTCTTCCTCCTCCTCATCATCTTCCACAATGTCTTCATCTTCATCACCCTCTAGGTCTCCAAACTCCTCTCCTTGAATGGCCTCAGCTAACACTTCATTAATTTTCAAAGCAGTGAGCCAGAAAGCAGGCACGCCTTTCTCTAAACAAAATAATAACTACATCAAGGAAATGAAATACTTCCAGAAGAAAAAGGTACCCTTATCCTCTTTTGTATCAGCTGCAGTTTCATTTGCGATTACTTCCACTTCAGAAACACCATTTACAATGCCATACCACTGCATCCATTGATTACATGTTAATATGTGAAATTATCAATATCAGATGTTTGATTACAATTCAAAAAGATTATGCATGGGGATCTTAAAAATTGATTAAAAACGTGAATCTGGCAAGGTTCGATACATCTTAATGTGTTAATGGTAATACCCAAGCAAAACTTTAATCACCTCAAAACCATTAGAGTCTGATGGCGTTTTCATGTTCCTTGAGCATATCCGCTGCTCTAGGATCATTAACATTCTTGTCTGGATGATGTATCTGCAAAAGGAATAAACATTATCTTTCTTAATTTTCTTCTATGCGTCAATATTTTAGCGACAAATGAAAAAGAAGGATGTATGTTCAAATGAATGTAACAAAAGCCTGGTTGCCTGGTTTCCAACAAAACAAAAGAGACAAGCAATCTTTATGGAATAAAAAGGAGCACATATCAATAACACGCAAGAAAGAGGAAAGGGGGAGAAAGTATGGATAAAGTACCTTGCAGTTGGTAGATTTTCTCAGGAAAATATGATGCGGATCACTGGGAAGATAGAAAAATGCAGTGAAGAGCCTTTGGGTTTACCTCGTAATAATTCTTCCCTTTCTTTAAATCCAGAGGGAAGAACTGGGACAGACAGCAAAGGAAGATTCAAAACTAGTGTAAAGGAAAATTGATGTTGAGAAAAAGCAGTGGTACAAGGAGCTAGGACTCATTTTGGATACAGAAGTAGAATTTTGGGAAAAACTCAAGGCAATCGATCCTTCAAACAGGGAAATGGAGGAAACCAAAAACGATGCCAAAACTTTGATAGCAATCAAGAGATGAGGGGGACTGAGAGCTGAGTGATGAGGAGAGAAAATAGAGTACTAAAGAAGCAACACGAACAAAATCAAAAAGGGAGAAGAAGGAGAATAATAGAATAAAAGCATGGAGGATGAGAAAAAAATACCGGGTAGGGGGTTTGAAAATCAAGATGGAGGTTTTAAGGTAAAAGAACCAATTAGCAACGGCTAGTAATCAAGATACAACCAAATTACTCTTCCCAATAAATGCCGAGAATTCAAATAATCTCATCTTTACCGTTTCAGGGAAAAGACGCTCACGATGCAACCACACTAGCACTAGGGCAAACACAAATAGACGGCTGAAATCTACTCTTTGCCAATCCACACCTAAAACGGTAACGACGGACTCTCTGCCAAACGGCGACGACGGTTGTCTCTCCGGTTGACAATGCCTAATCCCCATATCAACTCTTCACCCTCTACGGTCCCAATCGGTCTAGGAACGACGTCTTCTATAAGATAAGTTTATTTTTCATCACACAATTATAATTATGATTTTAAACGAAAATAACAATCGCTCATTATTAGTGGATCAATTTTATTTAAAAAAATTAAAATTAAATAAACAGAATAAATTAAATTTTCTTCAACATATTAAGTTATTGAGATAGGATATTGTTACAACCATTTTTTTGTTACAACCAATGTTACTACCACTTTTCCACCGTTAGATGAGAATCTCAATAGGAGAGAGAAATTATAAAGGCATATGAGATTATGATCTAACGGTGGAAAAGTGGTAGTAACATTGGTTGTAACAAAAAAATGGTTGTAACAATATCCTATCCCTAAGTTATTAACACAAATTTTTATTCTGGTCCTTTCCTAACGTTAGTATTTGAGTACCATGTCCGATCAATTTTTTGAGCCTCTATCTCAAAGTTTGAATGATTGGGTTCCACCTAGTTTGCTCCTCAATTTTCCTTTTTTCTTTTAATAAATTACATCATTTTATTCATTTATATCTTTACTTAGTGTTACAGATCGGCCCAAGGCTCAAATCTGAGATATTGCCCAACAAAGGACATATCAAAAAGTACAATGCACCGATCATAGAGGAAGATCCGATATCACTACGGATCCGATCTATTAACATCTTGGGAGTATCCGGATCATATTCACATGATATGCTCCCCAAGAGACTCGCCCCGGATATCACGCCAAGCCGAGATATTCGTCTCGGAAACCTCTATAAATATGGAGGTCGACTAAACAGGTGCACACATTATAACTTACCACCTTTACTTTCTACCACAGAGCACACACACCACCCCTCTGGCTAATGCCACCAAGTATGTTGAACTACATGGACTTTGATCTCTTCAAAGGGTACGTAGGCTCTAGGCTTGACCCCTAGTCAAGTCCAATCAGTCCTGTACCCAAAACAAAACATTGGCGCCGACTGTGGGGACGTTAAATTTCAATTCCCGTGACCACCGATGGCAAACACCAAAAGCCATAGCCGAAATCATCAGCCTAACCAGCCGTAGGCTAAAAGGAATCCCCAGCCAAGCCAACCCCAGGCTGGACCGAGTCAGCAGCACACTCATAGTCAACCACTGCGTGAAAATACTTCGGAAGGCCACGTTACTGACACGGCGTCCTCCCCTCCCGTCATCGATCAACTGTTGGAGGAAATAGCAAAGGAGACTCCAGTTCCAGACACTCCGGCACCAAACGCCGACGTCCGCACTCTACGAAGAACATAGGAGTCAATGCTCCAAAGATTCGAGAACAAGGAAAAATGGGATTACCTCCAACGCCAAGAAGATCTCTGAGTTATCGAACAAATGATAAAGGACTGGTACAAAAAGCTTGAGAGCTTGTTTCAAGGTGGAAACCGAAAAGACTCTCGTAAAGGAAAGGAAAAAGCAATCTCGGATAGCAGTAGTCCATCCAGTAGCCCTGAGTTAAAATCAAAACGCCGGACCCTCGACAAGACGAAGGGAGAGAGGAGAATGGGGCGAGAACACCAATCGGCCTCGGCACTGAAGAAAGCGCGGTTATCTCGGATCATGGACAAAGAGGACCGAGGTGAAGAGGAAGACCGAGACGATTACGAAGACCGAGATTTCGATGAGGATCTATATTCAGACAAACACTGAGAGGTAAATAAAGCACCTCGGTCACATGGGTCGCTAAGGGAGTGCAAAATGAAGTACTTGACAGGATCTGGCGGAACCCCATTCTCGAGAGCAACAACGACGTCCCCCTACCCAAAGAATTTTGATTTGGCCGATCTTCCAAAATACGATGGGACTCAGGATCTGCGCAACCACCTCGAGATATTCAAGAAGCTGATGTGGGTTCGGTCAATAGAGGGCTCGGTAATTTTATGTCTCTTCTCGGCCACATTGACCAGACCGGCGCATAAATGGCTGAGTTCTCTACCACATAATTCCATACGGAATTTCGAAGACCTCGGACAAAAATTCGAGTTGCACTTCGCCACCAGTAAAAAACAGCCAAAGTCTTAGTTCACATTGAGCAAAGTAAAACAGAAGAAGGGTGAGACGCTTCAAAGGTACTTGGACCAATTCAGAGACGTGGCAATGCAAGTACGCTCGCTCTCCGAGGAGGTTCATGTACATTGTCAAGTCAACAGCTTGGACCCATCATCACGCCTGGCTAGAAACTTGTGCAAGAATGAGTCTACACACTGACCGACTTCTACACCCAGGCGAAGCAGTATCTAGATGTCGAACAGATGGAGATCGCCAACGTCGACGAACCTGAGAAATAGAGGAATACGTCGCCTGACGTGAAGGATTGAACGGACAAACAGGAGATGGAGTCCCGTAGGCGTAATCGAGATAACAGACCCCGAGGGGAAAGGCCCGACAATAGGGTGAAATACGACAGCTACACCCCTCTGAATGTTCCTTGATCACAGTTGTGGAAGGAGGTGGCTCAGACCGAGATGAAGAAGGTCGGGAAGCCGAGGTCTATCAGAAACTGACCCACAGCAGATCGGTCCAAATTTTGTGCGTTTCACGATGGTCTGAGGCACACTATGGATGAGTGCTATGAACTCCGGGATGCCATTGAGAAGTTTGTAAGACAGGGAAAGCTACGTCAGTACGTGATCAAAATCTTGGGAAGAAGAAATGGTAAATGGAATCATGACAACCGAAGTAGGAGCTCGGCCACAGACTCTAGGAAAGAAGAGAAGAGACGAAAATCTAATCCGAGGATGAATTCCCAGAAGTTGAATTCCAGTGCAACGTCGTCAGTGGAGGATTTGGCGGTGGTGGAGACACGGTAAGCCAGTGTAAGAAATATTTACAAGAAGTTCTGACGGTGAGAGACCTCCCAAAGTTCAAGGACGACCCAACGAAATCGAAACCACCTCCATTAGTATTCACTAGCGAAGAGCTAAAGGATGTCATACCGGGCCACCAGGACGGACTGGTTATCACAGGAACTCTAGTAAACTGCCGGGTCAAAAGGATTTTCGTAGATGCTGGGAGCTCAGCCGACATTATAAGCTAGGATGTTTATAAAAGGATGCACCTCGACGT
The DNA here is from genome assembly GCA_034222035.1 of Acacia crassicarpa. Classification (NCBI taxonomy): domain Eukaryota; kingdom Viridiplantae; phylum Streptophyta; class Magnoliopsida; order Fabales; family Fabaceae; genus Acacia; species Acacia crassicarpa. The sequence continues at coordinate 1,244,795 of JAWXYG010000014.1, forward strand.
AGAAGATCTGAAGTCGTGCAAGACAACCCTTATAGGGTTTAACGGAGAGCGTTCTTTCCCTAAAGGCTACATAGACCTCCAATTAATGTTAGGGACCAAAGAGGCTTTTAAATCAAAACGAGTAAGGTTCATAGTCGCCGACTTTCGTTCCCCTTACAACGTTATATTGGGCAGGCCAACCATACATAGTTGGGACATGCTAGTATCTACGAAGCACCAAAAGCTCAAGATGGTTAACAACAAGAATCAAGTGGTAGAAGTGTCTGGGGACCAGAGGGAATCTCGGCAATGTTATTTTGAGACCTTTCGAGTCGAGGAAGGAGGACCCTCATTTCCGCCTCGGCTTGGAAGGGGTGAAATTCATGCCAACGCCGAGAATGATAGACAGCCCTGGCAACCAATCAATATGGTAGAGCTCGACCTCAGAGAACCATAAAACCAATGCCTAGAGCCAAAGGAGAGCTAGAGGAATTGGTCTTGGGAAGCGATCCATCCAAGACAACTAAAATCGGCAGAGACATAAGTATGGATCTGAAAGCTCAATTCATTAAGTTCTTGAGACAAAATGAGGATGTTTTCGCATGGACGTCAGCCGAGATACCAGGAATCGACCCACATTTTTGCTGCCATAGACTGGCCATCTGGCCGGGGTCGAAGCCGATAACCCAGAAAAATAGGAATATTGCAGCCGACAGACAAAAGGCTCTTGAGAGTCATGTAACAGAGTTCTTGGCAGCCGGGTTCATCAGGGAGGTACAGTACACCACATGGCTTTCCAACATGGTTATGGTGCTAAAACCAAATGGCAAATGCAGGGTGTGCACGGACTACACCAATTTAAATAAGGCATGCCCAAAAGACTTCTACCCAATGCCGAATATTGATCAATTAGTCGATAATTCAGCTGGGTATAAGTTGTTATCCTTTATAAAAGCCTACTTTGGCTACAATCAAATAGCTATGCACCCGGATGACCAGGAGAAAATCGCCTTCATGACCAAGAAGGCTAACTATTGTTATAATGTTATGCCATTCGGGTTGAAGAACGTCGAAGCCACTTATCAGCGTATGATGAACAGGTCTTTGAAGACCAGATTGGACGAAACGTGGAGGTGTACATAGACAATATGATTGTGAATTCGAAGCACCAAGAGGATCACATCCAGGATCTGGAACAAACGTTTGAGAAGTTAAGAAGACATCAATCACGTTGACCCCGGCCAAATGTGCCTTTGGAGTCCCAGCCGGAAAATTCCTAGGGTTTATGCTGACCAATCGTGGAGGTTGAGCTCTTGGCAGCCGGGTTCATCGGGGAGGTATAGTACACCACATGGCTTTCCAATGTGGTTATGGTGCTAAAACCAAATGGCAAATGGAGGGTGTGCACGGACTACACCAATTTAAATAAGGCATGCCCAAAAGACTCCTACCCAATGTCGAATATTGATCAATTAGTCGATAATTCAGCTAGGTATCAATTGTTATCCTTTATGGACGCCTACTCCGGCTACAATCAAATAGCCATGCACCCGGACGACCAGGAGAAGATCGCCTTCATGACCGACAAGGCTAACTATTGTTATAGTGTTATGCCATTTGGGTTGAAGAACGCCGATGCCACTTATCAGCGTATGATGAACCAGGTCTTTGAAGACCAGATCGGACGAAATGTGGAGGTGTACATAGACGATATGATTGTGAAGTCGAAGCACCCAAAGGATCACATACGGGATCTAGAACAAACGTTTGAGAAGTTTAGAAGACATCAGATTAGGTTGAACTCTGCCAAATGTGCCTTTGGAGTCCTAGCCAGAAAATTCCTAGGGTTTATGCTGACCAATCGTGGAATTGAGGCCAACCCGGACAAGTGAAAGGCTGTGCTAGATATACATGCCTCGAGGTCAAAGAAGGAGGTTCAATAATTAACGGGCCGGTTGGCCGCCTTAACAAGATTCTTACCCAGATCCGTAGAAAAAGTATTGCCTTTCTTCAAATTGTTGAAAAAGGAGACGCGTGGAGGCTAGAACCCAGACTGTGAAGTTGCATTTGAGGAGATTAAGCAATGCTTGGTAATCCCCCCAGTTCTGACAAAGCCGGAGCCAGGGGAGACCTTGTTCTTATACCTATCGATAGGAGACGAGGCCGTGAGCGCCGCCTTGGTAAGGGAAACCAAAGCCGGGCAAACACCTATCTATTTTGTGAACAAAGCATTAGAAAGCTCAGAACTCCGATACCAGAAGCTCAAGAAGGTGGCTTTCACCTTACTGATAACGGCAAGGAGGCTTCAGCCATATTTTTACAGACATCGGATCGTCGTCTGAACCCGCCAACCCATCTTCCAGGTATTACACAAGCCAGACCTTGCGGGTCGGATGAATAACTGGGCAATCGAATTTTCCGAGTTCGATATAACATTTGAAGCCCGACACGCAATCAAGTCACAGGCGTTAGCAGACTTCATCAGGGAATTGACCCCGGCAGTTACAAACGACAAACTATGGAAGGTCTATGTCGACGGTTCCTCTGATACAAAAGCGAAGCAAAGAAGCTGATCTGAGAGGCCGCAATCTACACCATGGTCGATGATTAGCTTTATCGAAAGGGATTGCATTGCCTAATGATGCGGTGTTTGGGCAAAACCGAGGCCAAGTATGTGTTGGCTGGGATACACGAAGGCAGCAACGACCATCACATGGGGGCAAGGCTCCTTCCAGGAAAGTCCTACGCACCAGATACTATTGGCCGATCATGAAGTAGGATGCCATGGAAGCTGCCAAGAGATGCGACAGTTGCCAGAAACATGCCAAGATTATCTGGCCACCACCAACCGAGTTGAAGGGCATTTCAACTCCCTAGCCCTTCTACAAGTGGGGTATGGACATCCTGGGACCATTCAAGCCAGTGCCCAGTCAACTCAGATGGCTCACCGTCGTAGTTGATTATTTTACTAAGTGGACTGAAGTGGAGCCATTGACGACGATCACCTCGGCCACATAATAAGGTTTTTTCGACACACCATCATTTCTCCTCGGTCTAACTTAGACATTAAGCAATACTTCTCCTTGGTCGAACATCCGCAATCTAATGGCCAGGCCGAGCCCGCCAACAAGATTATCCTAGACGACCTGAAGAAACGAATGCTAGACACATAGACCAACTAGGTCGAGCAACTTCACAGTGTTTTATGGGGCTACAGAACGAGTGTGCAGACTTCAACCCAAGAGACTCCGTTTTGGTTAACCTATGGATGCGAAGCGATGATCCCGGTCGAGATAGGACAGCCATCATGGAGAAAACTCAGAGCCCGGTAGGATGGACAAGCGTCAAATGACGACGCCTTGCGGACGGACTTAGACCTCATTGACGAGGTACGAGTCGTGGCACATTGCCAAGAACTAGCCGCCAAGCAGCTTCTTAAGGTAAAGTATAATCGGAAGGTTCGACCACGGTCTTTTGACCGAGGTAACCTCGTACTCCGACGGGCCGACATTGACAATAAGAACGCCCGGGACGGCAAGCTGGCTGCGAATTGGGAAGGCCCTTACCAGGTCAAAGAGAGGCTAGATGATGGAGCATATATTCTCAAAACCTTGGTAAGGAAGCCAGTTAAGAGAATGTGGAACGCCGACAAATTGAAGATCTATTACAGCTAGACCTTGATTCGGCCTGACAACCACAGACGCACCTCGTTTGCAGTTTGGTTATCCCTTAATTTTTATAGTTTGGTTATTTCTTAATATTTCTATTTCATTAGTTTATGTTTTTAAGATACCAATGAAACTACTTGTTAGCTCTTTGGAGATGTTTTGTTATTAATGAAGGATCCCTCAGAGGAGATTTGCTAACGTGCACGAATAATTGCTTAAGCATTACGCCGAGGTCCTTAAACCCAGTCAAAACATGACACCGAGGTCTTCAAACCCGGTCAAAAACTTGACACCGAGGTCCTTAAACCTGGTCACAAACAAAACCCATCTAGATGGATAACACCGGCTGTTGTACTCCGACGTACTCAGGTTAGAGCTCGGTGAAATTGCCATACATGGCCATTGTGAAATTGAAGCGTCAATGCTCACCCCAATTTAAGTATGAGAATTGGCATTCCAACCCTGATCAGGTCAAAATGTCCAAGTATTGCATTACAAACACCTCAGCTAGACATGTGACAATTCGCGCTTATCTAGGTTACAATTTATAATTCCGGCTGCAAAAGCCGGAACACGATAGTGCGGTTAAAACATACAACCCTACCCAACTTTCCCAGACTTAAGTTCTGGTCGAGTATATAGACCTGTACCTACTACGGTCAATAAATTTCTAGCTAAGTTTAGAATTTATAAATAAAGTATGGCAATCAAGTGATTAAAATTAAATCATACATTGTTATAATATATACATAAATGGCACAAACGCCGGAAATATTCAAAAGGGCATAGACGCCAGAAATATAAAAACCCTGACTACTAGCTCAAGGGAGCAGCACTGGCAGAGGGAACCTCCTTGCTAGACTGCCCGGCCTCAGGAACCCCTTGCCCCGCCTTGTCTCCGTCATCTTCCTCTTCTTCAAAGGATAAGGACTCATCAGCGGGCGAGGATTGGAACGGAACCAGGACCCCATCCTGTACATAGACCCGGAAGTCGTACCCGGCTAGGTTCAGGGTGACGTCAGGGTTCAGGCAGCGGATCTGCTCCAGAGCCATCTCAAAGTAGTCCTGGGCGGTCTCCTTCAAGGACTCGGTCGTCTCCAAGTGCGCTACTGCTCCGAGGAAAAAGCCTCTTTGGCCGAGTGAAGCTCTAAGGTCAAGGTGGCACGCTACTTCTGCAAAGTCTTTACAGCATCCAGGCTCTCACCAAGAGCCCGCTGCAGTCGGGCACACTCAAGGACGTTTTATCCAGCATTTCTTTAGAGACCTGCAGTTCTTGAGACGTCTTTCCAGTCGCGGCCTTGGCGGCATCTTGCTTCATCTCCAGGTCTTCACCCTAGCCTCGGACTCGTCCAACGCCTTAATGGTCGCGACCTCATCCAAAGCTTTCTTCTTGGCCGCCACTTCCGTATGAGATGCCTTAAGCTGTCGAATTTCTTCCTCAGCCAAAGCATGCTTGCCTTTCAGGTGAAGCAATGCCTGATGTAGCCCGATGGATTTGCATAAGAACCTCTGGGCATCATGCACCACGACCTCATTCACCGGCGATAGCGGTCGACCGTCCATAAATTGACGGGGAGGTAAGAAAGCGACGTCAAGTTCCTTGGTCACCCCCTTCTCCCAGACGAAACCCCGGGGAAGCAGTGAAGAAATATCGGTCGTCTGGTGAGGAGGAGGTGGAAGTACCAAGGCCGATGGAGTAGAAGGAGCGGCAACAGACTCGGACACTAAAGCCTCTTTCCCCTTCGAGGCAAGAGTGACTACTCCTTGGGAAGACTCGGCGAGGACAGAGAGAGTAGGGCCTTGGCTGTCAGTGGCCTTTGCTTTCTTGGCCCTCGACGAGGTAGTAGCGGCCTTGTTCATATCGGTATCGGCAGCAGCAGCCCGTTTCCGAGTCGGCCTACTCGGTGAAGACGCGGTCGGGTTTACCCGCGACAAGTAACTGGGGAGTGCCTTCATGTCTTGAGCTATAGAGGCAAATGAAAAAGGTTAGAAGCCAAATCAGTATGTCAGGCGAAAATATAAAGCGAAGCAGGATAACAGATATATAAGCAAAAAAGAAAAAAAAATGAAACCCCTACAAGTTAAGGGTATCGGCCTCGAATCGGCCCTGGTTATGAAGAAGGCCGCGCTCTGGACACCGTACTCCTTTACATAGGTCGACAACCGGAGGATGGAACGGATTGTCTCCGGTAGAAGGTCGTCAAGCGATACTTGATAAGACCTGGGATTTTTTTTGTGATGCCCTTCCTTCCAGTAAAGGGGAAATCTCCACTCAATGTCCGCGGCCTCAACCCCTTTCAAAAACCAGGGCTGCTGACCAGGCTTAGCAGCGACCTTGAAGAAGGCATTCTTGAATCGCTTGAAGGAATCCGAGAAGGCGACCATAAGCTTCCTGTCCGGATAGCCGCGAAGTGATGTCAATCCTTTCAACTTCTCACTCTATTTTGGTGAGCCAGGAGTGAAGGGGCAGAAATAGTAGAAGAAAAGATTAGCGGGTTAAAGGTCATTTTTGCCATGGAAGTTTTACTAAGGGAGTGCCCAGCGCCCGGAAGTTTTTTGGGTATCAAATTTGCCCCGGAAGTATGAAAAAGGTAGCAAATGTACCCTGGAAGTATGAAAAAGGTAGCAAATTTGCCTGTCCGTTAATTTTGACCATTAAGTTTGACTGAGTGTACATGTGGCATGCCACCTCATCAACCCAATAAGAGTTAAGTATCATTTTTGGCCCGGAAGTTTTCACTGAGAGTAAGTTTGCCCTGGAAGTTTTCATTAAGGAGCAATTTTACCCCGGAAGTTTTCACTAAGGAGCAATATTACCCCGGAAGTTTACAAAAGATATCAATTTTGCCCTTCTTTCCCACATATTAAATTTGACTATTAAATCAGTCAAAGACCACACATGTCATGCCTTGAAAAGGTCAAACTTGGAGTCAGAGAAGGAGATCTTTGAGATGTTGAGCTCAAGGCCGCCAGAATTTGTGTAGCTGAACTGGTCACAGGAAGCATCACTTATGATCTAAGCAAATGATCAGTTTGTACAAATGTAAATATTAACACTATTGATTTGTTTTACTGAACCAATTTTTGGAACAATTCATTTCTCATTTTGTGTTTCATTTTCTTAGATCATAAGTGATGCTCTCTCTGGGTTTTGCGACAGACCTTTCAGTCCCTGTAACCAGTTCGGCTTCACAAATTCTGGCCGCCTTGAGCTCAACATCTCAAGGCTCTCATTCTCTGACTCCAAGTTCAACCTTTTCAAGGCATGACATGTGTGGTCTTTGATTGATTTAATAGTCAAATTTAATATTGGGAGAAAGAAGGGCAAAATTGCTACTTTTGTAAACTTCCGGGGCAAAATTGCTCTTCATTGAAAACTTCCAGGGCAAAAATGATGCTTTTGATTGATGAGGTGGCATGCCACGTGTCATGAGGTGACATGACACGTGTGATGAGGTGGCACTTAACGGTCAAAATTAATGGAGGGGCAAATTTACTACCTTTTTCATACTTCTGGGGTAAATTTGATACCCAAAAAACTTCAGGGTGCTGGACGCTCCCTTAGCAAAACTTCCATGGCAAAAATGACCTTTAACCCAAGATTAGTTGTACAAGGAATGGGAACGGGTAATGAGTTGCACAGGCATTCAAACACCACTAGATAAGCCCACCCATTAAGGTGAAGCTGTGAAGGTGCAAGGCTTAGGTGCATTAGGGCCGAAATCTAGAATTCGGTGAACGGGAAGCGAACATCGACCTTGGTTAAGCAGTCCCGGTAGAAGAAAAAGAAGTTAGTGCGGTCAATTTCCCGCTCGGAGCAAATGGGCTCGTCGGCTTCCGGAGGACAAACGACGCACCCTTCCATGTCCGGGACCTTTAGTTGGGCAATATCTACATCCAACATCAGAGAACGAGTTTTAAACACCTCGTGTGTCACCCAGGCATACTTCTGGCATAAAGCCTCAGGAGGACTAGAAGAGTCCGACTCCTCAGCCTCGGACCGTTGACTTGATGGCAAAGATTTTGGAGCCATTCACCTATAAGCAAAGTAAAAATACTAAGATAAACAAGTGTGGGAATACCTGGCACAAGCCTATTAGTAGGCGAAAAAGACGGCGGACTCGAACAAAAAAGGGTGCTAGAAGAGGGGCCCGAGGGTTGCCGATGCTGGCAAGAACCGAGTATCGAAGAAGCTCTGGAATCTCCGCCATGTGCGATGTAGAAGGAACTCTCAGCAAGGCAATCCCAGCAGGGGCCGAGGTACCCCTCTGGATGGGAATCCGAGCCCAAAAAAAAGGAGCCTGATAAAAATTTAGAGGTTGACCTAACAAGGCGGAGGACGTGGCACCAATCCCGGTACTTGAGGCAAAGATAGGAAAATCTTTCTTTGCAAAGTGAGTGAAGTTTCCTCCTTTTTGCAGTAGATCCCTAGTATATATATACTAGAGCAGGATTCCTAGAAGGCATTGATACAAGTGTGAAATTCAGAATCTCTAATCCTTAGGAATTGGTTCATTGGGTCTTAGCAAGGCAAATATCTCCTATTTAGTGTATTTTAAGTTTGGAGCAGGTGGTGGATTGGAGATTTGCAGAAGAGAGTTCAAATAAGAAGGGGATATTGTGATCTTTTGTCCCCTAACTTTTGTTGTTATCCTTTCCTAAATCAAGTTTCCATCCTTATCTAGTTGATTGTCTATTTGCATGTGAAAGTAAAATACTTTGACAAGTTTTGGATTGTACGAGGCTCTAATAGAGATCAGAGGTTCAAATTGCTTGAGCCAGGGGGAAAGGTCTAGACTACAATCCTCTCTTAGCGTACCGAGATCCACAGAAACTATTGGACAGAAGGTTTTATGATCAAATTGTTCCCTAAATTTAGCACCTTCTTCACTAGACATCCTACATGGTTCCTCTGAAAATCCTCTAGGTCTTCTAGCGTGATTATAAATTTGAACTATAGCATGATTTTCTGTGGATACCTAAGGAGTAGATTGCTCTTGTTCTTGAGGATGCTGTGAACTGGCTTGCCCAGGTGTGGGAACAAAATGTTGAGTGGATTTCTTTTTCTTTACTTTCAGTTTTTCCCTGGGAGCCTCAGCAGCCATTGAAACCTTTCTTTTCCCTTTAGAAGTGATTTCTGGATCATGATGGCTCTTTGTACGACCTTCTGAATTTTCATCTATTGAAGCCCCTTTGTCCTTAGAGTTGGGCGACTTATCTTCAGGAATTTCACCTTGAACTCCTTTGATTGATCGATCAACGCCATGGCGAAGTTGAGTAGAGCGTGTTTTGATCCTTACTAGGCATTCAGGTTTAAGCTGTGGAGTGGATTGGGTTTCTTTGGGGTTGGATTCTTGAGTATTGTAGGGTTCAGAACGTTTGGGAGCCATTTTCACAGGATTTTGTTGAAGAAGATAGGAGGATTTGAGAGTGAATAGGGTTAGGCTCAAGGGTAGTGAGAAGTGAAGAGGAACAATCAAGCTTCAGAATATATAATATCTGCGACAAACTCGAGGTTACAAGTGTAGGCTCGAGTTTGCATAAACTTGTACTAATCTGGACTTCAAGAGTGTATGTATGAACTCTTGAACTTCACCTTCAAACTCGAGGTTAATACTTACAGGCTCGAGTTCGCAAAATCCTCTAACTTGGTTGCTCTCTGTATCTCATAAACTCGAGGTTGTTAGTTTTAGGCTCAAGTCTTCTTATGATGTTGAGTTCTAGATTCCTCTCTGTTTAAGCTAAACTCAAGGTTTCTCACTTATAGGCTCGAGTTCAACTTTCTTCAGACTTTCATCTCTTCTCTGGTTGTCTCGAGCTCGAGCTTAACATGGATAGGCTTGAGTTTTATCCTCTTGACAGCAGACTTCAGCAGCATGTCAGAGATTTTAATGATAATCATAAAGCATCTCTAGATTCTCCAATACTTAAGTTAGTAAAGAGTAATCATCAAACACATAACTAACATTAAGTGGAGGCAATTTACACTCCATTTGGATTTATCATCCCCAATTGTCTTATTATGAGACTGAATTATACTTTGATACTTTATGTTTTTAGAATTCATCTGAGATTAAGCATAACAGTTCTTTTAGTTGCTCTTACATGATTGAAAGATATTACATTCGAGCAAGAAATAAGCCACAATCAGCAACAATGGTTTCCTATTGATTCTTAATACTGAACATATAGATAATTGATACAAAGAAGATCATTTCTCAATGATAGTTTATAATTATATTCATGTTGGAAAGTATGTCATTGATATGAGTTTTCGTAAACTATGCAAATAGTTTCAAATTTCAAATATTCTTTCACATCATGATGGTGCTTTATGAGAACAAGAATTTTGATGAAGAAAAAAAAATCATTTTTGAAAGTATATTTGAGATCAATGCTTAAACTAAAACATAGTAGAAGTCAATTGGTTTAATGAGCATGTCAGTATGCTTCGAACATGTTGAACAATGTTCTTAAAAGAAAAAATCGTGAAAGAAATGATTTAGTCATGAAGACTAAATAAGATAGGAACTTTTATAATGACTTTGCTGTTGACTAAAGGATAATCTTGCCGCTTAAATAGAGTCTACAAACAAATGAATGCTCAAGGCAAGAGTTTGAACGCAGTTACTCAGAAATGAATGAAAATAAATTTGTTGTACTTAAGTAATTGCTAGAATTCATGAATAATGTACACATTAGTCCAAATGACTTAGAATTCCAGAATATCATCCTAGTAAGTTATGTTAGTTCTCAATGTGTTTTGATGATGATTGGAACAATTGTAAAGCCATGAAAACCAAATTGAGAAGTTTTCTCTTGCAAAAACCGACTCCCTTGCTGTCAAGAGAAAACTCGAGTTTTGAAGTGAAAACTCGAGTTTTGGTTCTCTGAAGAAAATCTGACCAAAAGGCAAAATCGCCAGTTTTGATATTTTGATTTTTTAATGAACATATAAAAACTCGAGTCTTGGTTTGGCTGAGAGATTTCAAAGTTTTCAAATCACGAAAAAAAAACCCTCCAGATTTTTTTTTTTAAAAAAAGCACTGCCAGTTTTGAACTATTTCAAAGAAATTCATATGTTTTTATAAAATAGTTCAGAACTCGAATTTTGGGGTCAAAACTCGAGTTTTGATATGTTACTCTGGCATTTGTTCTTACAACAAACGAAAACTGCCAGTTTTTGAGCAAAACCTCCAGTTTTCATTTTACACAGGTTCTCACTAAGTTTTCCTAAACATATGAAAACTCGAGTTTTGGGAGAAAACCTCGAGTTTTGGTCTGGCAGAGAGCATTCAATTTTATACAGTTCAAAACCACCAGTTTTGGCTTGAAAACTCCAGTTTTGATACGTTCATTCATTTTCAAAGTTTTCACATGTTTTTCACACTTAAGTGAAAACTCGAGTTTTGTTTTGCAAACTCGAGTTTTGGCCATACAGAGAGTCGTTAATTTTTGAATTCGATTTCGTGTCAAGACTTCATCTTTTAAACTGCTTCTAAGAATTTCAAAGTTTTCTCTAAGTTAAGAGAAAACTCGAGTTTTGATTTCAAAACTCGAGTTTTGTCCTAACAGAGACTTTTCAAGTTTTCACCCTATTTTGAAAACTCAAGTTTCAAAATGAAAACTCAAGTTTCCAACTTGAAGCAGATTTTCAAAGTTTTCATCATTGGATGAAAACTCGAGTTTTGTTTTACAAACTCGAGTTTTGATTCAACCCGAGATTTCAAAACTCGAGTTTTGGTCAGGCAGAGAGCAATGCGTTTTCACGATGATTTGAAAACTCAAGTTTTAATTTGAAAAATCAAGTTTTGATGTTTTGGACTTCCACGAGCTATTTTCATTAAAAGTCCAAAACTCGAGTTTTGAGAATTATACAAACTTGGTCCAAAAGCTCAAAACTCGACCTTGCTCTCTGGAAATAGAAAACTCGAGTTTCAGTATTGAAACTCAAGTTTTGTTTTAAGTGCACAGTTGAAAACTCGAGTTTCCATGAACAAAACTCGAGTTTCCAACGTTAAGCTTGAAATTTGATTTACACGATTTTACAATCTGTCCTCGTTTGATCTTAATGCTTTCCAGGAGTATTCTCTAATGTTCCTAGCTATGATTAATAACTTTGCTAGCGAGTTTCAGCTTATTTAGAGAATGATTAATGAAAGTTTGAAGAAAAAGGAAAAAGCATGTCAGGACATTAAATGCTGAGGCCAGAAAGCTGCATACTTCTGGTTAATCCATCTACACACGTTTGCAAGGCATTAAAGAATGATTTCCACATCTAGCACCTGCTATTCCAACGGATCAATTCGACAGAAGTCAACTCTAAATATTTTGCCCAGCTGGATTAAGCAAAAGCTAGAGAGAGAACAAGACCAAAGCTGAACCAGAACCTTGTCTGAAATGAACAACGGCTATAAACGGTCATAGGAACCTCTCAACGATCATAATTTGATTTCTGCTTATAAATAGAAGATAGATTCAAGCAGAAAATGCAGAGATGCAAGCTTACCATGTCAACATGCTGATGCTCTGTTCTCTTATCACTTACACTCTGTTTTGACATGTTTTAGATAATCCAAAGTGTGAAGTGACTTGTATTTGATCCTCAGTGTTTATCATATTTTCTCTTAAAGAGAGCTTTCTTCTGTGTATATCATTCATAGTAAGTATCACAAGTCATAGGACTTGGTGATCGAGAAAATCAGAACACATCTTGTAAGGGGGAGTTAGTCCTAGGAAGAGGATAGCTCTTGAGTGCAAAGAGTGTATCTGATTGTATACAATTACAACTTGTAAGGGGGAGTGAGTCCTAGATAGAGGATCATCCTGTGTACAGAGTGTGTAATTGTAATTGAGTGATAGTGAAAAATCCCAGAGTGTCTGGGGACTGGACGTAGGTCAAAGAGTTAGACCGAACCAGTATAAATCCACAGTGTCAAGCTCTTCTTCCCTATCTCCTCTTGACTTTGGTTTTATCTGTTGTGTGGGTGAAAATGAAAGAATTTTTGAAATCTCCAATTCACTCCCCCTCTTGGTGATTTCCTTCACTTTCAAGTTATTCCATATGATGATTAATGCATATGCACTAATGAATATTTATGAAGCTTAGAATAACTTATCCAACTAAAATTTATGCTTAAAGCATAGCAGATTCGCAGATTGAATAGACTTGAATCTCATATATGATCAACTTGTTAGACATGAGGTCCAACTAGTCAAAGGATAAAACAAAGGAGTTCAAGCATCACATTGTGTTTTAAAGGTTAATAGGTGAAATGTAGGAAAGACTCAATTGGACACATATTTGGATCATATCTGACATTCAGTAAACAATATCAACTTCCAATTTTTTGAAAAACACCAATTGAATGCAATATAATCATGAATGTTTTTCAAAAGCATTTGTATGCATTTTCCACAACCAGAGTGAATTGAAATCAATAACAAATTTTGGAATTGAGGAATAAAAAATAAACTTAGAAAATTACACACAAATTCATTTATGGTCCATTTAGCGATTTGAATGGTATTTTGAAAAATCATAAATGATTGATGGCTTAATGGAATGCAGTGATGGACAAGGATTCATAACCCAAATATGAATTTCATATAGGTACAATATGGGGTGTGAAATAGATATCACTGTAATTCCTCTTGTCCTCATAGAGGCTTGCTTGGTAGAGATGAACTAATGTAGATAACTCCTTTTTCGATGTTCACCATCAACATCAAGCATAGCTTTTTCAACTTCCTTAAGAGTTAAATTATTTTGTTATATAGTTGCTCTCTTGAGAAGCTTTCCTTGATCCTATAATACTGTATAACACTTTTTCTTTCTTGGTATCCATCCTTGTTTAGATCCAATCATTGTTAGCATGTAGGCACAAAATTCACATGCTCCAAGAATATAATCAAATCATGAAAAATTGAGCACAATGAACATGATTGTATGCATAAAAGTTATACTTTTCTTTTCTCATCATCATGTATGCATAAAGTATTAAACTATTGAACAATGCAATTTTCTTCATAGATAAATCCATTAAATAAATTTTAAGAATTATGTAATTAATTTCAAAAATAGTTTGCAGTGTTCATTCCTAAGGTTACAGATTATAAAACCACAATAAATGTTTTAGATAGTAGAGTAAGAGGTTTTACCATTGTGTACCTTACACTTTAGATATTTTGAGGATCGACTTTGCATACCCACTGTTTCATAGGTTTCTGCAAAGTTCTCTCAGAAGATATAGTCTTCAAGTATCTTCTGTTTGATACTTGAGAGACTCTTCTCTTCTCGTTCTCCTCAAAATAGTTGAATGGAACTCTATGATAAACTGTTTTTGAGGTAGATGATATTCTTCTTGCTTGTATCCATTACTTCCTTTGGTGTTTAAACCTTGTAGCTCCAGCAATGGGTGCCTTGTGAGTTCCCTTTCTTGATATAGATACTACGATCTTCTTAATTGGTGCTTGAGAAACTCTTGGCTTCTTGCTCATCTTCTTTGTACCCTTATGTCCATTGATTTTTAAATGGTCCTGCACACATAAAGCACTAGATGGACATTTTGGTACCCATTTATACTTGGGTCCTTGACTGTTAGTATTGGATCTTGCTTGTCCTTTAGGAACCCAAACAAAATGTTTTCTCGCATTAGAATTTCTTCTAATATAGCATGTATGTGAGATATGTCTAGATTTTCCCTTTAGTTGCAAATAATAAAATGGTGCTTATTATGAACATTTTTGCAAGAATTGTGTGGGTCTAGTGGATGCAATGTTAAATGACTCATCCTTGAACATTCTTTCTTCCCACATGTTTTTCCAGCATGATTGAAAATATTTCTGTTTTTCAAAATAGAATCAGCAAATGGTTGGAAAAAATTTTATGCGGTTGTTCAAAAACATTTTTCTTATCTACACAAGAGGGATTGAAATCGTTTACCACATGTGCATCTTGAGCTTCAAATAATGGTTGATCACAATCTTCCATGAGCTCTCCTTGGGAATCACCTTCCTCTTGTTCTTTTGTGTTGACTGAATTTTGGAAGTATTCAATGATTTCTCCTTCTTCATTCTCCACTTCCAATTGTTCACCAAATGTGGATACACAACTTGTAGTTTTAGATGAACTGTCAACACTTTCAACTTCCACATATTTGTTAGAAGCATACATATAATCAAGAGTATCCCATATTTCTTTAGCGCTAGAACAATATTTGATTTTCTCAAAATCATTTTCGGTTAAGGCACTATAAAGAATCTTTATTGCTCTAATATTCAAAGAAAATGTTTTCTTTTCTTTTTCACTCCAATCCTTTCTTGGTTTGAGATAAAAAAACGTTTGTGAAAATATCCCACATATGAAAATCAGTTGCTTTGATAAAACTAGTCATCCTAGCTTTCCAAAACCAAAAATCAATATCTTTGAAGAATGGTAGAATGGTATAATCGAAACCTTCTGAAAGTGAACAACACCCAAAGTCAGCCATTGTCAACTCTTAAGACTGTTAAGTCCTTTAAACAAAAGCCCTGCTCTGATACCAAATGTAAGATCTGGCTGTCACCCAAGAGGGGGGTGAATTGGGTGAAGTATAAAAATTTAGGAACTTTACAACTCTTTTCGTAACTCACTAAAATCAGTTTATAAAGTGATAATCAGACATTTCACTGTCTATACACATTGAAACATATATGCTGGAAATGTAAGAGATAAGGGTAGAGAATGTACAAATTGATTTATACTAGTTCGGCCCAATCCTTGACCTATGTCTAGTCCCCAAGCCTCACTTGGGATTTTTAATCCACTATTTTCTTTCAACTTGATTACACGTTCTGTGATTGAAGTAATCCTCTCACTAGGATTCACTCCCCCTTACAAACCGTAATCAACGTACCGCTTGATTACACACTCTGTACTCGAAGTAATCCTCTCACTAGGATTCACTTCCCCTTACAAGTTGTAATCAACACAATGTGTTTCCCACTCAAGATCACCTTCTCTCTAGAAGTGAATAGATAAACACTGAAGATCAAATACAAATCACTTCACTCTCTAAGTTATCTAAACATGAAAAAACAGAGTGCAAATGATGTGAGAGCAAAGCATCAGCATGTTGGAAGTGTAAGCTTATTTTTCTGCGTTTTTCTGCTTGAATCTGTCTTCTTTTATATGTAGAGATTAGTGTATGACCATTTATAACTGTTGCCTATATCAGACAAGGTTCAGATTAAGCTTTGGTCCTTTTCTCTCTCTAGTTTTTGCTTAATCCAGCTGTGCAGAATATACAGAGTTGACTTCTGGCAATAGATCCGTTGGAATGGCAGCTGCTGGATGTAGAAAGCATTCTTTAATTCCATGTAAACGTGTGCAGAAGGATTACCCAAAAGTATGTAACTTTTTCTGGGTCATGCTTTTTAAAAGTGCTGACGTCACTTTTGCTTTTGCTTTAAACCTTCAATAAACATTCTCTAGTTCATCTAAAACTCACTAACAAAGTGGTTAAACATAGCTGGGAATATCAGAGAATAATAATGGAAAGTATTAAGATCTGAAAGTGCAGCTAAATCACCAAGAGGGGGGTGAATTGGGGATTTTAAATTCTTTTCTGAGTATGCTCTGTTTTTTAAAAAAAACTTGATGAAACAAAATTGAAAAAGAGTATGAGGAGAAGAAGAGCAGAACACAAAGAAATTATCCTGGTTCGGTCCAATCTAATGACCTACGTCCAGTCCCAGTCACTCTGGGATTTTCACTAACTTTCTTGACAATTACAGATACTACAAACGAAGGACGATTCACAACCTTGAACTCGCTCCCCCTTACAAGTTGTAATTGAATAACCCAATCTCAAAGTCCCACTACTTTGAGATCTTTTCCAGAAAAAGAAATTACAATGAAAGAACTCTCTTTGAAGAGTGGATTTCAATGATCATTGAAGTACAATGTGTCTAAGTTACAATCAAAAGAAAGAAGCAGCTCTTTTTCGAGTAGAGTGGTTGTAACTCAGTTCTGTGTTTTTCCTGGTTGAATTCTTCAGCTATTTATACTGGTTTGAGGCTTGTGAACGTTACAGATCCGTTGGGCCTTCTTCCAATTCAAAATTATAGTTGTTGCTGGAGTTATAACATGGATTAAGCTGCTGAAATTGTTCCCTATCTGAAATATAGCTGTTGCTGCTCTGAATGCTTGATTCTTGTTCCATCTTAATGAATTCACCCATTGAAGATGTTTCATAACAGACAAATGATCTTGTATAACGGCTAGATGATTTTGTACAACAGCTAGTGATTCGGTATAACGTTTCTCCATGATTTCAGCAAGTTTCCTAAAGTGGCTCTTTATTTGAATTTCATCCAAATTCAAGAATCTTCTATAATATCAGGATTAAACACATTAGAACAGCTCAGTTACAATGATAAACGATGTATATAACGTTCAGGATCAATGGGTAACTTAAACTTGAAGTGTAGATTGAATTTGGCAGTTCTGGAATAAATTAGCGTTTTTCTTTCGATGTACCAAAACTCGAGTTTTTAAGATCAAAACTGGAGTTTTGAACTGTTCAAGCTTCATAACCGGAGGTGATGAAACCAAAACTGGCAGTTATGAAGGTTTATAAATTCAGATGCTCTCGGGTTGCCCAAAACTCGAGTTTTGGTTCTCAAAACTCGAGTTTTGAACTATTCATGTGAAAACAAGAATTGAATTCAAAACATCAAAACTGGAGTTCTTGAAGCAACACTGACAATTTTCATATCAAAAAAGATTGAAGGCTTTCTGCCTTGGCAAAACTCGAGTTTTGGATTCCAAAACTCGAGTTTTCATATTTTATGAAAACTTGGAAAATACACGTACAGTTGAAAACTAGTGGTGATGGTCTCAAAACCGGCGGTGATGAACTGGAGAAAAATCAATTGCTCTCTGTCTCTTCAAAACTCGAGTTTTGGTTCCCAAAACTCGAGTTTTGAACTTTCTTCCAAAATAAGAGAAGTTCAAAACTGGCAATGATGAATAAAAACCGAAGGTTTTGAGATGTGAAAAACTTAGAAGATTTGCAAATCTCTCTGCCAGGCCAAAACTCGAGTTTTGGATTCCAAAACTCGAGTTTTGAACTTTTCACAAGTTCAAAACTGGCAGTGATTACGAAAACCGGCGGTGATGGCTTTTGAGCAGTTTTGCCACAGATCAAAACTCGAGTTTTGAATCCCAAAACTCGAGTTTTCCTCTGATAGCAAGGAAAACTAATTTTTTGCATCCTAAAACTTATCTTTTTAGTTTTCAAGTCTTTCCAATTGTTCAATCATCATCAAAACTCATCGAGAACTAACAAGATCAAACAAGAAGGTATTACAATTTTGTCAAATTCGAATTTCAATTTCAGCGATGTAAACTCAAGTTTGGTTTATCTAAACTTGAGTTTTGGACTTTGGTGTGTAATCAACTATTTCAGTTCAAAACATCAAACTGGAGGTTTTCATTCTAAACCTGAGGTTTTCAGCATATTAAAACTGCAATGTTTTCAGGTTGACTCAAAACTCGAGTTTCCATATCTAAACTCGAGTTTCCTCCATCTAGAGAGGAAAGTCGCAATTTGAGCTTTTGGAACACATTTTGAAATAAACTCAAAACTCGAGTTTCCAATACTAAACTCAAGTTTTAGACTTTTAATGAAAACAATGTGTTTTAGTCCAAAACATCAAAACTTGAGTTTTCAAAACATTGAAAAGTTCTAAGCTCTCTGTTTAATCAAAACTCGAGTTTGCTCAACAAAACTTGAGTTTCTATTTGAGTATGAAAACATGGAGAAGATTCAAGGCTCTCGGCTTGGCCAAAACTCGAGTTGTCAAAGTGAAACTCGAGTTTTCATTTTATATGAAAACCTTGAGAAATCTAAGCCAAAGACTAAACTGGAGGTTTTCATGGAAACCAGAGGTTTTGAAAAATTGAGAAAACATGAGTACTCTCTGTCAGGCCAAAACTCGAGTTTTGTAACCAACTCGAGTTTTCACTTAATTGTGAAAACTATTCAAAAAACCAAAACTGGAGGTTTTCTTTAAAACTGGAGGTTTTCAAAAGTTCAGAATTCAGGTGAATCTCTGTAAGGCGCAAACTCGAGTTTTCTTAACTAAGAAAACTATTTGAAAACTCTTGGCCTGACACAAAATATAACTTTGAGTTTATTTAATTATAAAACATTGAAAACTCTCAGCCAAGTGCAAACTCGAGTTTGCATCTGCAAACTCGAGTTTGCGTCTGTAAACTCGAGTTTACAAGTTTTGTAAACTTTGTGATTTTCAAAGTAATGGTAAACTTTACTCAATGAGAAATAGTGTAGAGTTTGTGAAAACCTCTTAATTTTGAAAATTCTTCCCAACAAAGGCAAACTCGAGTTTACAGGTTTTGTAAACTCTTTAAAGATTCTCTGGAAGTTGCAAACTTGAGGTTTAGAAATAGGAGTCTCGAGTTTAAAAGTGTTTTCAAATAACAAAATGCTCTCGGTCTCTCGCAAACTCGAGGTTCCAAGAGTAAACTCAAGTTTACTCAAAGTATGAGAAAACTTTACAAGACTCTCAAGTTCGAACTTATGGTCTAGTCTCAAGCTTAAAGTGTAAACTGGCGAGTTTAGTCCTCTGTTTGTAGCAAACTCGAGTTTCCCAAATCTAGGCTCGAGTTTGGCACTGACAGAATGTTTTTGGTTGAAATTCTCAAGTTTCAAAATCAATTTAGCTTTATCCAAAAAACATCTATACTTGTTTACAATTGTTAGTTATCATCAAAACACATAGGGAACTAACAAAACTAACATTATGTACGTCAATTATAATCTTTTTTTTTATCTATCTTTGATCTTTTGTGAATTTAACTAACCTTTTGTATACTAACATTGCTTTAGGGAAAAAAAATATGGATGCAAATTTAGTAGGGGGAGATGTACGCCATTACCCACAAAAAAAAAGGATGGCAGTTTTGTCTATGAGGAAGCTAGAGAAAAGAATGTATGTATTTTCTTTGAGAATGAGGAAGCTATACATGCTATTTGATTACATGTTTGATGTTGTATTGTAGGACCAATTACTAGCTGAGATGGAGGAAACGTCTTCTGAAGAAGAGGCCTATGAACATGTCTTTGGGAAAGAGCACCCTGGACGCGTTAGAGGAATGGGGTTTGGGGTGGTTCCATCTCAAATGCGTAAGCGCTATAGCGGTTCTGCATCATCTTCTAGTGATGGTCCTTCTCAAGTAGAGTATGATTCCCTCAAAGAAGAACTTGACACCTTAAAAGGGTAAATGGGAGAACTTGACACCTTGAAAGCATAAACGGCTTCTATTTTGCAACATATTGGTGCTCAACAACCTTCTCATTTTCCCTTCAATAAGGTAAATCTTGTGTCATAATTAAATATATACTTTGGAATTAAATCGTAGGTTCGATCTTTGTTGGCTATGCTGGACATCATTTAATTTTTCTGCATTATGGATTATTTGCATATATCTTTATTTCATATGATTACTTTGAAGTGGTGACTGCTTCTGTTGATGATAGATTTAGGATGTTGACATGGTCAGAGCTTGTATGGATTATAAGTCATGTGTATCACTTGTTTATATATGTGGCCAATTTACACATAATGACTGCTAATGTGAAGTTTAATTCTTGTGTCTTTGAAACTCTATGAAAGGAAATTTCTTGTTCATAACAACCAAATCCCATAGATTACTAACATCAGCTTGCAGATACTCTTTTCTCTACTTTTTCCTTTTCACTTTGTTTACCCCTAACTTGATAAACCTTTATTTGATTTGGTACATGAAAATTACTTTATCGATAGAAAATTCCTTGCATGCAAAGTAGTGTCCACTGATTTCTTTATCCTGTTACAGTTTATCCTTGGTTGTATAAATGCATGAACACCTCTATTTTGGATTGAAAGTAAATTAGACAAGATGGTATATTTATGAATAGCCTTGCATATATGTAAGAAATTCTGATACTGTTGATGTGATATGGGGCTGTTTATATGGTATGAACAAAAGCTAGAACTTGATCAAATTTGAGTTCAATCTGAATCATTAGCCTCTTAGCTGAAACTTGATCAAATTATTGAATTCAGGTTTGTTTTTGTTTGCTTAATATAGTACCCTTATGTTTTGTTTTAAAAATCTGGTTCAGGTCTGTACTTGTATGTTTCTATTTCAGAGAAAGCTAGAAAGTTAAGTACCCTGTTTGCATATTGTGATTGATTGCAAATTTGTTTTGTTTTAAAAATTTGCACTTGGCCACATAATTAAAAATCAGGTTTTAAAGAGTTCAACTCTGCTCAAATTTTGTTTGCTAAATGCTAGACTGCTTTCTTTGTATTATGCTTGATATATGCTAAATTGATAGTCATGTTGATGCCATGATACAATGAAAAAATGACTGAACAAGACATTGTAGCATATGATGTTTGTTTTCAATTTTGTTTCAATGTATGAGGATGCAAATTTGGGGTCTCTAGGGCTCAGAAGAACTTCTCATGCTAGTCATGACCCGCATTGTGACAGACCAAATTCATCACCTCATATTCCATCTCCATCAGCACAACCACAACCTTGAATATTTTATTTAGATATTGATTTGGATAGTATTGTTGTCATTATCAAGGGAATTTATCCGATGTTTAGCAGTTGAGACTTTGTTTATGCTTGTTAAACATATTTTGTTCTATGATTTTGGATAATGTATGCAAACATACACTTTAATATTGTGGTGAATTTATATATCTTATGCTTTTAATTAAGGGCTTTTAACATTTTATGGATATGTATGTTGAAATGCAATAATTTTTTTTCCTTGACACATCAAATGCAACAAGTTATTATTTCTGTTACGAACCGGCCCAAAGCCCATAGGAGCGACAGGGCCCAAAGGGGGACATATCTAGAGATTATGACGCACCAATAATCCGGGAGAATTCGAGATCATGGCAGATATAATCTATTAGTATCTAGATTATCTCAACAAGAGATAATCTCCTAGATACTCGCCTCAAAGATCTGGGATGACCGAGATGTTAGACCTGACTATCACCCAAGAGGGGGGGTGAATTGGGTGTCAGATAAAACTTTAGAAACTTTAATATTCTTTTCAACTCTTAATGAAGGTAACAAGTATGAAAATAACTATTCATAAATCAACAGTTAAATATTTAAATAAATGTTAAAATAATATTTGCTGGAAATATAAGAGTTTAAAGAAGAGATTATGCAAACTGTGATTTATCCTGGTTCGGCCCAATTCACGATGACCTACGTCCAGTCCCCAGGCACCTCCTGAGATTTCAATCCACTATTTTCCTCAAGCTTTAATCAGGTACTTGAGAACCACTACAATCCCACAAGTTTAGCCGGGCACTTGTGCAGCCTTTTACAAATCTCTTACCGAGATACTCCCCCTTACACACCGTAAGGATACACTGCTTGATCACACACTCTGTACTCGAAGTAATCCTTTCCCTAGGATTTACTCCCCTTACAAGCTGTAATCAACACAATGTGTTTCCCACTCAAGATCACACAATCTTGAGTAACTCTCAGATAAAATGTTTACAAACAAATCTTCTCTTTAAGAAGTGATAAGATGAACACTGAAGTACAATATAAATAATCTCACTCTCTTAATAAATTATATGATCACTAAGAAAATAGAGAGAATATGAGATAAACATCAGAAGGCATTTTTAAGGTATAAGCTCATGTCTGCTTCCATTTTGAATCTTTCTCCTTATGTAAGCATGTTGAACGAGCCGTTGGAGAAATATTGACCGTTGTGAATAGTAACGGCACTATTTGAATTTCATCCATTGAAGCTTGCGAGTTGCGGCCGTTTGTGTATTCGTCCGTTGGAGAGAGTTGACCATTTGAATATATTACCGTTATGATTTCTGATCCGTTGGAACATTAATTGTAGATTCATATATGACCGTTGCAGATGCATTTGAATGGTTTGAGTATTACCGTTGGAGCAGTAAGCGTTCGGTCCGTTCGTGAAAATACTCATTGCTTCATCCTTCTCATATCAACAAACACTAGGCTGAATTCCTTCATTCTTGTTTTCATAAATAACCGTGACCTTCTTGCCTTTCAAATGCTTCAGCTTCCATGTCACTGTGTGTTTGCTTCAAACAGATTTTTGCTTCCATCGGTCTTGATCTTATTTCAAACGTTAAACTCCTAAAATTCATACACAAATGACAAAAATAATGTTAAGAAGGAGTATAAATGATTTTGGTAATCATCTGGATGTTTTCCATACGCAACAGTATTTCCGGACGCGGTGATTCTTGAAGATGATGAACAGTATTTTCGTGATAGAAGATTCAGAACATAGCTCAACTTCCAGTAGCCATATCTCTTCGTATATAGCTCTAAAATTAGCAAATGATATATCCCTGGAAAGCTCTTGATGTCTTCTTTCCAATGGAAAAAGATTCAGCTCAAAATACTTTGTATTTTGACCGTTATGATCTGATGAACGACGACTGCCCAGAAAACAGAGTTCCAGCAACCCAGAAGTTTCGAAATTCATATCTCCTTCGTTTCAAGCTCTTTTTAGTTGCTTTCAAATTCTTTGAAACACTTGTTGAGTCTAGATTCATATGGAATTGGTTTCACTTCATTTGGCTTTGTATAATGAGAGATCTACACAGAAAACCGAGGCTATTCTGAGTTGATTCCAGAATCACATGTATCAAATTTCGAAGGCCATATCTCCCTGGTCTGAGATCCGTTTTGAGTGGGTCAAATTTTAGTGTGATGCATTTTGATTCTAGTTTCATATGCCACCAGTTTCAGCTAAATTGGATTTGTGGTTTGTGAGATACACCCAAAATACCGAAGCTCGCCTTGCTGTGTGGCGTGAATTGCACTGTCAACTTCCACAATTTGTTTCTCCTTTATCTGAACTCCTTTGGACTTGAATCTAGTCTCCAAATGACGCATTGGGAGTCTACTTTCATCCAAAATTAGTTTCACTTCAATCCGACGTCTGGTTTGTGAGATATCATCAAAATATTGGATGTCGCCCATGAAAAACGCTGAAAAGAGGCAAACAGAGGTGAACAGTGACGCTGCTGGAAGTTTGGAACGATTTTGACTGTTCAAATGAGAAGTCAGCGGAATTACAAGTTTGCCATCCAAGCTGAAGTTCACCATAATTACAATTATGCCATTCTGAATGAATTTGGAGAAATGAATGTGAATAACTTGAGACAATTATTTTCTTGACTCGAGGCAACTTGTCTAGAGGCAAACAAGTCATTGCAGCAAACGTGTATGATCCATATAGCACTGTTCATACCGTATATCACTATTCATATATACGGTTTTGTAGCTAAAAAATTGCTCTTCATGATGATGCTCCAAATGACTTAATTTAGCACCGAATTAAGCCTTTCGGACTTCCGTTTTGATCATCGAGACTTCATGTATGAGCACTATTCATGTATACATGGCACTATTCACGCTGATGTTTGCTGACTCCGAATTAAGCTATTCCAACTTTTGCTTAATCATAAAGACTTCTAGTAACACAAGAACTTGAATGTTGATTTTTCCATCATATTGTGCAAGTTCTTCATTCTTTAGTCTCTTCTCGTTTTCTGGATTATCCTTCATGATTCAACTTGGAATGATCTACATTAAATACAATAGTTAGTCCAAATAGGAGATAATTATATTACTCAATCTTTTTGCTTATAACAATGACATATATATAAGACATCATCAAAACTAATCATAACTAACACGAGATACCCGTCTCGGACACCTCTATAAATATAGAGGTTTACTAACCAGTTGCACACGTTCTAACTTATGCTCACTTTACATTCTGTCACACAGAGCACACACACCACCCCCTTGGCCTCACGACTCCAAGTATACTGCGAACTACGTGGACTTTGATCCCTTCAAAGGGTACGTAGGCTCTAGGCTTGACACCTAGTCAAGTCCAATTAGGTCCTGTTCCTAGAACAGAACATCGGCGCTGACCGTGGGGAACTATAAACTTCTATCCCCGTGACCACTAATGGCGAACACCAGAAGCCACAGCAGAAACCCGCTGCAGCAGGCTGACAAACACCAACCCCAAGCCGGGCCAAGCCAGTTGCATGATCAACCACGACGAGACAACACCCCAGAGGGACACGTTACTGACACAGCGACTTCCCCTCTGGCTGACGATCGACCACTACTGGAAGCAAGCAGGGAGATTCCAACCCGTGACGTTCTGGCAGTCGAAGCCGATGTCCGCATTCTTCAGAGGACGCAAGAATCATTGCTTCAGAGATTCGAAGACAAGGAAAAACGGGACCACCTGCAACGAGAAGGAGACTTCCAAGCTTTCAGCTGTATGATTAGGGATGAGCTCGAACGCCATCACCGACGCGGAAGCCATAGAAAGCCCCGTAGAAGAGAAGAAAGGACTATCACAAATAGCAGTAGCCCGGCTGGTAGCCCAGAGTCAAGATGCCGGACCGACGACCAGACAGGGAGAGAAGGCAGATCTAGGCAAGAATGTCAACCGACATCCACGCGAAAGAGAGAACGGCTATTACGGATCTCAGAAAGGGAGGACCAAGGCTGTGATGACAACCAGGACCTGGGTGATGATGAAAACCGCAACGGCCACAGGGAGGACCCAGACCCTGAAGAGCATCGCGAGGAAAACAGAGCTCCCTGGACGCATGGTTCACCCCGGAAGTATAGGATGAAGTACTTGACGGGATCCGGTAGGACCCCTTTCTCTAGGGCAACAGCGGCAGCCCCCTATCCAAAAAAGTTCGATCTGGCTGACCTCCCGAAGTACGATGGGACTCAGGATCCGCGTAATCACCTTGAGATTTTCGAGAAGCTGATATGGGTCCGATCTATAGACGGCCAGGTCATTTTGTGCCTCTTCTCGGCCACATTGACCGGACCGGCAGACAAATGGCTAAACTCACTGCCTAACAATTCCATTCAGAGTTTTGAAGACCTCGGACGTAAATTTGAGTTACACTTTGCCACGAGCAAGAAACAACCGAAGTCCGAATTCACACTGAGTAAGATGAAACAGAAAAGGGGCGAGACGCTGCAAAAGTACTTAGATAGATTCAGAGACGTGGCAATGCAAGTGCGATCTTTATCCGAGGAAGTTCATGTGCACTGCCTGGTCAATGGATTAGACCCATCATCACGCTTGGCTAGGAATTTTTGCAAGAACCCAGTCTACACTCTGACCGATTTCTACGCCTGGGCAAAACAGTATCTGGATATCGAACAAATGGAGATTGCCAATGCGGACGAATCTAAGAAGCTGAGGAATTCCTCGCCGGACGTAAGGGACCAGGCGGACAAGCAAAGGGCCGAGCCTCGGAGACGCAACAGAGACAGCCGATATCAGCAATAAGAATGCCGGCCAGGAGAACATGGAACGCTAACAAATAAAAGATCTATCAAAGCTAGATCTCGGCACCGCCCTATGTTATTGTTTGGTTATTTCATACGTTATTGTCTGGATATTTCTTTAAGTTCTCAAGTTTAAATTATCCTTTATTTTTCCTTTGAGTGATTCATGACCATTTGTAAGCTCTTTGGAGCTGTTTTTGTTAATGAAGGATCCCACAAAGGAGATTCACCTATGTGCACAAGTATCAGCTTAAGCATGAAGCCGAGGTCCATAAACCCGGCATGAAGCCAAGGTCAATAAGCCCGGCGTGAAGCCGAGGTCAATAAACCTGGCATGAAGCCGAGGTCCTTAAACCCGGCATGAAACCAAGGCCAGTAAGCCCGGTTCGAAAACTAACTCTGAGGTCATGTACCCGGTCACTAACAAAAACATCTAGATGTATGAAACCGGTCATTGTACTCCGACAAGCATTGGTTAGAGCTAGGCGTAAGCGCCACACATGGCCTGCGTGAAATTGACGCGTCAACGCTCGCCCGATCTAAGCAAGCGAGCTATCATGCCGACCCTGATCAGGTCAAAATGTTTGATTAGAGGTAAGTAGTTTCGCCCTTATATCGGTTACCATTAATCCGACTAGTGAAAGTTGGAACTAGGTAGTGCAGTTAGTTACACCTGACGAGGTTGAAACAAGACAACCCTGCCCCAAACTCCCAGACGTAAATGCTGGTCGAGTATATAGGCCTGTACTTAATGCGGTCGATAAATTTCTAACAGAGCTTATAGTTTATAAACAACCGGCATAGACACCGGGAATATAAAGAGTGACAGGGCACAGTTGCCCTAGCTCGAGAAAGCAGCGTCACCAGAAGACACCACCTCGTTGGACAGACTAGCCTCAGGAGCTCCTGACCCGGCCTCATCACCACCTTGCAAGATGGAGAGGACCCCGGACACCGTCTTTCACATAAGCCCGGTAGGCATACCCGGC
Organism: Acacia crassicarpa; assembly: GCA_034222035.1. Taxonomy (NCBI): domain Eukaryota; kingdom Viridiplantae; phylum Streptophyta; class Magnoliopsida; order Fabales; family Fabaceae; genus Acacia; species Acacia crassicarpa. The sequence goes on from JAWXYG010000014.1 coordinate 1,271,863, forward strand.
AAGGTTCAGGGATATGTCCGGATTCAAGTGCTTGGTTAGATCAAAGGCTGGGCTGAGGTAGTCCAAGGCAGTCTGCTTCAAACGAGGAAGTTGTGTCAGAATGGGCTTGTTGCACTGCCAGGAGAGCATCCTGAGTCAAGTCCAACTTGGAGGAACGACATCATCTGAGGGAACCACTTCGTTGGAGGGAGTAAAGATTAAACCTCAGACATGAGATCCAGCTTAAATGGTAAATGCACCTCGGCAGCCCAGAGCCCTCAATTGCCAGGCTGGGGGCAACAAGACAGGAGTGGCACCATTAAGCTGTCAACAACACAAAGCAACTTTGAAAAGCATGTCGCCATCAACCGAGGCCAAGGTCAGCAAAGACAAATAACCGAGGCTAAGGTAAAATAGATCCCGCCTTGGGAAAAAACCTATCGCCCAAACAAACAAATCAGTAGCGGAATACGAATTCGAATTCTTCAAAGACTCGGACAAAAGAATGTCAAGACGGAACAATTCGGATACGAAATCCGGGTTAAACAATAAAGGCACCTCAGCAACCTAGAGACCTCTAAACCCATAAGGAAGGGCTGAAGTACGATGGACGCATCAAGTCCGCGCAAAACTCTCAAACCGCCAGGTGTCAGCTGATGATACTGGAGAATGCATAAGGATCCCGACCCCGAGGTCGAGCGAACTCCTTGATATTACCTCGAATCCTTGAGGCATACCTCGGATCTTTGAGCAAAGGACATCAGTAACCGAGGTCAATACGACACAACCCGGCACTGTGCGGTAGATAGGCAAGAGGGTATAGGTTCATAACAATCTAGCCCGGGTAACCTGAAGAAAGGATTCCAACCTCAAAGACAAGAGAATCGCCTTGGCATTATCCCAGATCCTAGAGACATTACCTCAGATCTGTGGAGTAGACAGCTTCAATAGCCGAGATCAACACCTGGATTCAAATGTAGATGCAAGCTCACTGCTACGCATCCTGGACCGATACGGGTTAAGTAACACCCCCGCCAGTTAAGGCACGGCGCTTTCGATGCGACAACCGGAATCAAACCCTCTAGTGTCCTGAAAAACGAGACCTCGGACCTTTACAGGTCGCGGCAGCTAAAAGCCGGTCCAGCTGAAGTAGAGGCCCCCCAACCTTGACAAAGGCCGGGGGCAATAAACATCTCGGCTGTCCAGAGGCCTGAACGACCAAGCTGGGGGGGCAACTATTACAGACCGGCCCAAAGCCCATAGGAGTGACAGGGCCCAAAGGGGGACGTATCTAGAGATTATGACGCACCAATAATCCGGGAGAATCCAAGATCATGGCAGATATGATCTATCGGTATCTAGATTATCTCAACAAGAGATAATCTCCTAGATACTCGCCTCGAAGATCTGGGATGACTGAGATACCCGCCTCGGACACCTCTAAAAATACAGAGGTTGACTAACCAGGTGCACACGTTCTAACTTATGCTCACTTTACATTCTATCACAAAGAGCACACACACCACCCCCTTGGCCTCACGACTTCAAGTATTCTGCGAACTACGTGGACTTTGATCCCTTCAAAGGGTACGTAGGCTCTAGGCTTGACACCTAGTTAAGTCCAATTAGGTCCTGTTCCTAGAACAGAACAATTTCATTATTAGGAAAAAAAATTTATTAAATTGAAACTGTAAAAAATCACCTATTAACTACTTTTTGTTATTAAAATTAAAAAAATATAAAAAGTAAAAAAATTATTTTTATATATATTGGCTGATAAATAACCATCTGCAAACCATCTCAAAATGACATTTTAAGGCTGTTTATATACCCATCTTTCAAAATCTTTAACCCCATGCAAAACCGCCTCAAAATGACATGTTGAGGCACTTACTGAACCGCCTCGGAATGATATTTTGAGGTGGGCACAATAACCGCCTCCAAATCCCAATTTGAGGTGGTTAATACTAAACCGCCTCTATATTTCATTCTGAGGCGGTTAACATACCCGCCTCAAAATATCATTTAGAGGCGGTTATGAAAACCGTCTTTGAATTCTAATAGGACTTTTGTTGTGTTGATTGAGGCGTTATCAGCCGCCTACGCTATTGCCTTTGTTTCTTAGTAGGCGGTTAGACCAGCGATGCATTTAAACCGCCTTAGTTTGACTCTCGACGGTGGTAACTTTGACGCTTTTTCAACCGCTTGCTTGCGCAAATAGAGGCGGTTTAAACCGCCTCTAAATGCTCATATAACCGCCTCCATTTACTAGTTTTCTTGTAGTGATAAGATATCTTTTTAATAAGAAAAGAAGAATCAGTGACCCAGACCTAAGTTATATTTAGGTTATATATATGAAGAAAGGAAATCATGGAGGGAGGAGTAGATCAAGAGACGCAAAACAAGAAGGAACGAAGAAGCAAAGTAGCAGTGGCTGAGCGTTTCGGTTCTCTTCATCATCTCCACGGAAGTACAAAAGGACTGTGAAGGTGACGAAGAAACTTTCTTTCCTCTCTCTCCTTATTCTTTGAACCTGAATTCTTATCTTTTTGTTATGGATTTTATTAGAGCCATGTGTGGCTAGTTGGTTTTGCAACCTAGAGGACTTATAAACTTATGGGTGAATTGGATTTTGTTTTCATTATTTAGTTAAATTTGATATTAATTTTGGTTGCTTAATCTTGATTAGTTTTATCTATTTAGTGATTGGCCATCATTGAATATGATTTAGAGCATTAGCATTTACCTTGATGAAGAGGATTTTAATTAGGTTCTGAGATTAAGTAATATGGAATTAGCTTACAATTTAATTTGCGATTAGGATAGACATATACCTAATAGCCCCATATAATTGTTGAAGAGTGTGTTTGATTTTTGTTGCCTCTTAAGTAACTATGTTAGACATAACAAGTTATATTCAAGAGAGGGTTGTAACTGGACCGACAGATATTCCCAGCTATTTATACTTGAGATTAACAAAATTGATATTAAAGCTAATTAAAGTAATGAAAACAAGGTTTATGAAGCTAATAAGGGATTAGTGACTTTAGGTTGCTCATTTGATTATTGTGGTAGTTTTCTTATTTTTATTTTATTTTTAATTTCTTTTCTTTTAATTAGATTCAATTTGGTTTGCTCAACTTAAACAAAAGTGTAAAATTAATGCTTAATTGAAGTTATGGGTACTAAGTCCTCATGGGAACGATCTTTTCTTATCACTTTATTACTTGATACGGCCTGTATACTTGCGGAGTTATAGGCTATAAAGTTTTGTCCCATCAAGTTTTTGGCGTCGTTGCTGGGGACTTGTGTGCCACAACTATCTTAGTTGGAATTGATTGAGCATTAGTAGTTTAAGTTTGAGTTTGTAAATATTTTATTTTATTTTTTTTAAGGAAAAAAATTTTAAAAAAATGGATTTCAATTGGCAACCAATTGGTCTTAATATTGAGAAGGAGATGAATTCTTCGTCTTCTATACAAGATGAATTGATTGCTATTTTAAATTCTTTGAATGAATATAGGCAATGTAAAAGGAGCATAAATGATAGTTGTCTTCCATATATTGATTCTTCTCAATCTATTTGCATGTCTTGTGCTTATTGTGGAGAGAGTCATTTATACGAGCATTGCCCATATATTATAACTAGTCATTTTGTGGGGGGTGATTTTGCTAGGAACCAAGCCTATTTTGATCATTCATTTTATCCTAGTGAAGGTTTTGAGCAACATAATTTTAGGGATCCATATGTCTATTATTCTCATGAAAATACTCCTCCTTTTTACTCTTATCCACCTATTGAAGAACACACCATTGAGTACAGGGAAAAATCTAATTTAGAAAAATTATTTGAGGAGTATGTGGAAGCATAAGAGAGATCTAATAGAAAGCTAAAGGAGATTTTCTCTAGCATTGAGTCAAGTCTCAAAAATGTTGGGGAATATGTGAGTCAAATTCTTTCTACCCTTGAGACTATGGGGCAAGATAATTCCTTAAACATGGTTACCACTTCTTATGATGATAATGATTATTGTGAGAAAGTTGAAGGTGTGGAATTGCATGAGACTATGGATAATGTAGAAAGTGATTGTGAGCTTGACATTGATTTAAATGAGAATATTGGATGTTTAGAAGAGGTTTCGTCTGTGGAGCCTAAGGATTGTGAGGTTGATGATCAAATTAATCTAGATGTCCCAATTGTTGTTGTTCATGACCCTCCTCTTGAAGTGTTGACTCTTACTGATGAGAGTTAGGTTGATTTTATTGGATGCTCTAAATTCTTGGAAGTGCCTAATTTTATTTTCAAGGATATGCATGTTGTGCTTCATTTTGAATTTAGTGATTGCTTGTAATCCAAGATTGTCTATGATTAAGGAAGTACAAGTAATTAACTTGAATGATCAATTTTTGTGTGTGATACCTTGTCATTTGAAAAGGAATGAAGATAAGGTAATTGAGGTGTTTGATACTTATGATTAGTGGTTTGTTTTGAGAAGTCTGGATGAAGACTATAAATTTAGCGCTTCTTGGGAGGCAACTCAAGGGTTTTGTTTACTTATTTTATTATTATTATTTCTTTATTTCTTTCAGTTTTATTCAAGTTTGAAGAAGATCACTCCTCTAGTTGCTATAAGGTCTTGCTTGAGCACTCTCTTCTCCCTAAAAATTTGAAATATCATGGATGGTACTAGGGGAAGCACTCCACATCAGAGTTAGGCCTAAATCAGGGGAGTACTAGTTCTTTCCCTCTTTATATTTTCGCAACATTAAGGACAATGTTTGATTTAAGTGTGGGGGAGAGATATAATTTCTTTGGTTATGCTTGTCCTTTTGCAATTGAAAAGATTTTTTTAAAAAAATTGAGATTTCTGCATTGTTGAGGATTGACCTTAATTTTGAGCTTCCCCATCTTAGAGAATATTATCAGGTCAAAAATTAAAATAGAAAAAAAAAATGTTTCGACTAAGTTTCTAAGCCTTGAGTTTTTTTTTTTTTCCAATCTTGAGATGGACTATGAGAATAGGGATTAGTTTATAATATGATCAACAAATTATTAGTTCAAGAATATTTTGCTACATGATATCTTTAAAAAAGTAGATGATGACCTTTGCCAACTAAGTAAAACTTTTGTGTAGGGAAATGACTCAGGAAAAATAAAAAAATAATAAAAAATAAAAGTAAAAACACAACAACTCCAATGACTTTTGTAGATCTCACTTAGTAACCGGGGGCACTTCATTACCAATGTTGGCACTCGCGTCAAATGGTAAAGTCAAATAGGGTTATGAGTTGGGCTAAAAGCCTTTTGAGGTGCAAGCTGGAGTAACTGAGTAACCGGTGCTGTATCACCCATATGTAGGGTTGTGTCAAAAGAGGACCTACAACGGCTCAAGAAACAAAACAAATAAAAGAGGAAAAAAAAAGAAAAAAGAAAAAAAGGAAGACAAAATGAGTTATTTCCTACTTGAGAATTCTTAATAAATTAAATGAAAAGCTTAATTTGGTAGGGGCATTTGGATTTTTCTGGAGAAATTAAGTAATGTAATATTCTTTTACTAATCTTATGGTTGAACTTATTGCTTGCTGATCTTTTGATTATGAGACGTTAAGAAATTGTTACACTCTATTGACGTAGTGACCTATTTTTATAAAACATTAACTTAAGTAAGATTTGATGATATGATCCAAGTGTGATGGTTTATTGCTCTCTGTTTATGAATTTTATAAGCAATGTTCTTTTCAGATAATGAATTCTCTTTCTTTTTCTTGAGGAGAAGCAAATGTTTAACTGTGGGGGAGTTTGATAAGTATATATTTTATGATTAAATAGATGTATATTTTATGAGAATTAGTTGGATTTATTGATATTATATACTTATTTAATTATCTTTTATATACTTTACTATCATTATAGGATAAAAAGGTAGTTTGATATAAAATCTACTTATTTTCAATTATATTTTGCAGGAAATATTAGCTGATTTGGAACAAAAGTAGAAAAAGCAATTAAGAGGATATGCGATCAGCCAAATTCGGTAGTCTCACACAAGAAAAATAGAAACAAAATCAATTGTGTGATCTGGTGGAGTTGATTACAAGATATAAGATATCTTTTTAATAAGAAAAGGAGAATTAGTGACCCACGGCCTAAGTTATATTTAGGTTATATATACGAAGAAAGGAGATCATGGAGGGAGGAGCAGATCGAGAGATGCAGAACAAGAAGGAACGAAGAAGTAGAGGAGTAGTAGCGGTTGAGCGTTTTGGTTCTCTTCATCATCTCCACGGAAGGACGAAAGGACTGTGGAGGCGACAGAGAAACTTTCTTTCTCTCTCTCCTTATTCTTTGAACCTGAATTCTTATCTTTTTGTTATGGATTTTATTAGAGCCATGTGTGGCTAGTTGGTTTTGCAACCTTGAGGACCTATGAACTTGTGGGTGAATTGGATTTTGTTTTCATTATTTAGTTAAATTTGATATTAATTTTGGTTACTTAATCTTGATTAGTTTTATCTATTTAGTGATTGACCATCATTGAATATGATTTTGAGCATTAGGATTTACCTTGACGAAGAGGATTTTAATTAGGCTCTGAAATTAAGTAATATAGGATTATATTATGATTTAATTTACGATTAGCATAGACATATACCTAATAGCCCCATATAATTATTGAAGAGTGTGTTCGATTTTAGTTGTCTCTTGAATAACTATGTTAGACATAACAAGTTATATTCAAGGGAGGGTTGTAAGTGGATTGACAGGCATTTATAGCTATTTGTACTCGAGATTAACAAAATTGATATTAAAGCTAATTAAAGTAGTGAAAACAAGGTTTATGAAGATAATAAGGGATTAGTGGCTCTGGGTTGCTCATTTGATTATTGTGGTAGTTTTCTTATTTTTATTTTAGTTTTAATTTCTTTTCTTTTAATTAAATTCAATTTGGTTTGCTCAACTTAAACAAAAGTGTAAAATTAATGTTTAATTGAAGTTGTGGGTACTAAGTCCTCGTGGCAACGATCTTTTCTTATCACTTTATTACTTGATACAGCCTGTATACTTGCGGAGTTATAGGCTATAAAGTTTTGTCCTATCATTTCTATTTAGGGTCATGTGAATGATAGCCGACAACACGTATTGCAAATGCAATGTCTGGTTTGGTATGAGACAAATATAGTAATTTGCCTACCATCTGTTAAGTTACCTATGTCCACCACTTTACCGAGATCTGTTTCTTCATCTTCTTTATTAACCTGTATAGGTGTGTCACTGGGTCTGCAACCTGTCATCCATGTTTCCTTTTGGAAGTCTAGTACATACTTCCTTTAGGAGATGTAGATTCCTCTGTTGGATCGAGCTACTTCCATCCCAAGAAAGTACTTCATTTCTCTAAGGTCCTTGATTTAGAATTCTCATGCTAGGGCTGCTTTGGTTTGATTAATATCTACCTCGTCATCTCCCGTAAGAATTATATCATCAACATACACAACTAACACAACCACCTTACCCTTGTGATTTTAATGAACAAAGCGTGATCGCTCTGCCTCTAAGAATTTTGATTATATTCAACTTGGCTATCGGAGCAAATGTTTCAGTGTAATCTTTCCCATATATTTGGGTGAAACCTTTTGCAAACCAGTATAGCTTTGTATTTCTCAAGTGTCCCATCTGCTTTATTCTTTGGGGTGAATACCCATTTGCATCCAACAGGCTTCTTTCCTTGAGGTAGATCTACTATATCCCATGTCTTATTTCTTTTGAGGGCCTTCATCTCTTCCAAGACAGCTTGCCTCCACTCAGATATAGTCGGGTTCAGCTACCGTCCACTGCAGTGGATGGTCCGTTACCTAAAAATAAGGGAATTATTACCGCATGCGGTAAATTCTGAAAAGCAATCTCAGCCATTCAAGCTTTAATTCAATGGTTGAGATCTAAGCAGTGGATGGAAAAGGATATTAAGGCAGTGGACCATAGCTGAACCCGATATAGCCATGGCCTCATCAACAGTGTCTGGTACCCTTATACTAACAAGGTGAGAAACAAATACCCTATATTTAGATGAAAGGACCTTCTAGGAGACAAACTTCTTAATAAGATGTTGAGTGCATGATCTAGGATTTTTCCGTACTGTAATGGGAAGATCAAGGTCAAAACCCTTTGTTACCACTATTTCTCCCAAACCTGCCTCTGGTTCTGACTCCTAGTGAGTGCTAATAGCTTGTGACTCATTACCCTTTTTATTTCATCGTACATAGGTCTTATCCCACTTGTTTGTGTCTCCCCCTAGAATTGGCACATTATTAAGGTTATTAGGATTATCAAAGGTATCTGGTTCTGTTTGGATAGGTGTATAGATTGGAGGTGTATAGATTGTAACTATTTGGTCATCTTTTGGTGTCTGGAATTCACCATCTCTCACCCCTTGAATTGCAGACGGGGAATAATAAGGAGTAGTTTTATGGAAGGTGACATCCCAGGTAACGAAAAAACGTTTGGAAACCAGGTTGTAACACTTGTATTTCTTTTGGGAATTGGAGTAGTCAAGAAAAAACACAACGAAGGGCTCTAGGGCCAAGTTTGTTAGCATGATGGAGGTGAACATAGGATGTGCAGCCAAACACCTTGAGTGGCAGAGTGTTTTTAAGGTATGGGAGGTATTGATGGAAGAGCTGAAGTGGTGTTATGTGTAAGAACGGGCTGAACCCAAGGGGGGGTGAATTGGGTGAAGTATAAAAAATTAGGAATTTTAAAAATCTTTTCGTAACTTACTGAAATCTGTTTATAAAGCAATAATCAGTCATTCAAATATATATACACATTCAAACAAATATGCTGGAAATGTAAGAGATAAGGGAACAGAATGTGCAAACTGATTTATATTGGTTCGGCCCAATCCTTGACCTACATCCAATCCCCAAGCTTCACTTGGGATTTTCAATCCACTATCTACTTTCAACTCGATTACACGTTCTGTACAAGAGGCAATCCTCTCACTAGGATTCACTCCCCCTTACAAACTGTAATCAACACACCGCTTGATTACACACTCTGTACTCGAAGTAATCCTCTCACTAGGATTCACTCCCCCTTACAAGTTGTAATCAACACAATGTGTTTCCCACTCAAGATCACCCAATCTTGAGCAACTCTTAGATAGATAGAATAATTACAATAAATCTTCTCTCTCAGAAGTGAATAAATGAACACTGAAGAATAATACAAATCATCTCACTCTCTAAGTTGTCTAGACATGAAAAACAGAGTGTAAATGATGTGAAAATCAGAGTATCAGCATATTAAAGATGTAAGCTTTTGTCTCTGCGTTTTTCTACTTGAATCTGTCTTCTATTTATAGGTAGAGATTAATATATAACCGTTGAGAGATTCAATGACTTGAGGTTTAATGCAACAACTAGAGGTTTTCAGATGTTCAGAAAACTTGGAAAATTCTTGGCCAATCTCAAACTCAAGTTTACATGTCCAAGCTCGACGTAAGAATCCAATGCAAGAAGAATCAGCTCCAAACTCATTGTATTATGTCCGTTATGATCCGATGAATGAAGGTTGTTCTTGACCAGCGTTTTTACAATGTTCTGAACTGACTGTCAACTTTTCAAGGCCATATCTCCCTGGTCTGAACTCTGTTTTGGTCCGTTCAACTCTTGATGGAAATCTCTGTGAGTCTAATTTCATATGCCACTGATTTCAGCTCAATCGGACTTGCCGTTTGTGACATACACCCAAAATATCAAAGGTGGGTCTGGACTGTGACGTTGATTCTTGTGGCAACTTGTAAATCTCATAGCTCCTTGATCTGAAATCCTTTGGGCATGAATTTTATATCAACATGACGAATTTGGAGTCTAGTTTCATATGCCACTAGTTTCACCTTAATCAGATCTCTGGTTTGGGATATATCATCGAATTACCAAACCTCACCCGAGCTGAACGTAAAACAGAGTTGCTGAAGAGTGCTAAAAACTCAAGGTTTCTATACAAACCTCGAGGTTTCTGTGCAAACCTTGAGGTTTCACTGCCAAACTCGAGTTTTCCTAGTCCAGAGATGCCAGAGATGCTGAAGACACTCAAACCTCGAGGTTTGTACTCAAACCTCGAGTTTTCTCGTCCTAAACATTATATTTGCTTGTTTTAACTCTGAATTAAGCCATTCAAACTTCCATATGATCTTGGAGCCTTCTAGCATCAATATAAGCACTTGAATAATTATATTCTCATTCCATTCAACAAGTTCTTCCTTCTTTAATCTCCCATCTTGATTATTCTTCATAATCCAACTCTTTCTTTCTTCTCTTCTCTTGATCATTCTTTGTCATTCAACTTGGACTCATCATTCTTAGCAAGTTATACCTTCTTCAATATCTCCTCTTCTTCTTGTTAATATCTATAATTCAACTTGAACTAATCTACATTTAAATATAGTAGTTAGTCAATGTAGGAGATAACTATATTACTCAATCTTTTTGCTTTTAATAATGGCATCTATATAAGACATCATCAAAACTAATCATAACCAACATTCTCCCCCTTTTTGATGATGGAAAATACTATAAGAAAAATATGTATGAATGAGAAACTATATTAGACCCAACATATTTTTCTTGACATTCTCTTCCCCTTATTTGTCATTAGCAAAAAGTTGAAGTAAAGAAGAAATGCTTAGAGAGACAAATATGAAACCATATTAGAAATAGTCAAAGAAATTGATTTTCTCTCCTTGATTTGAAAGTGTTTTCATTTATTATAAGATGCAATTTGGAAGGTTTTGATGAAAACAAATTTGAGAGAAATTGGAGAGGTTTTCAAGACAACTTTCACAATTAAAGCATATAGATACCAAACATGTGCAAAATTTCGACTGAATATAAAAGGATAGAGATTAGAAATGCTCATGTTGGTTTTGCAAATTGATGAACAATCTATGAAGTCCATTTGCTAGCTTTGAGATCTGTGATGTGCTCTAAATAACCTCTGAGATGAGACTAAAGTACTGGCTTCTTGAGTTGTATCTCATCTAAATGAATATGATCAGTACTTCAGCTTTCATCCTTTTCCTTTTCTTCATATAGCTATTCTTGTAGGGCATTAAGGAAAGTCCTAGCACATAATATAATCTCCTACTACAAATCGAAAACATTCTTTCCAAAAGATTTGTTAGTGCTATTAGTTCTCTATGTGTTTTGATGATAATCAACAATTGTAAACATGTTTTAAAGTTTCCAAAATCTGTTAAAAACCATCTGGCAGTTGCATACTCGAGTATATAAAGCCATACTCGAGTATTGGATTGACAGTGGATTGCTCAAATGCATTTTACAAGTCAATACTCAAGTATTGGAAGTAATACTCGAGTATTGAAGTTACAAAGAGCAATCAAGTTTTGAACTTAAGTACATACTTGAATATAGCACTAATATACTCGAGTATAGGTCATCCAGAGAGCATCCAAATTTTTCAAACTGAGTCAATACTCAAGTATAGGAAGCTATACTCGAGTATTGGACTTACAGAGAACAAATGCTTTTTCAACTTGAGTATTGGACTTACAGTGTTGTAGAAGGATTTCTACAACAAGTAAACTCTTTTCCAATGGGCAAATCCACAGAGAGCCACCTCAGATCAATTAATCACCTGGATTAGTTGGAGTTTAGAGAGAGAAGCTGACCAAACTTAATGCTAACCACCTACAACGGTTGGAATCATCATACAACGGTCAATTAATGCTCTCTAACTATAAGTAGAGTGCATTGAAGCCTTCTCAAGCTGATACACTAACTGAGAGCGAAATTCATTAAAGTGTTCATTCAATACTCTTAGTTTTCATCTGTAAAGAGTATCTTTTGATACAAGCACTTCAGTGTTTATCTTATCTACTCTTAGAGAAAGTTATTTCTGTAATCATTCATTGATTGTAAAGAACCACAAGTCAGGGGACTTGGTGGTTGGGATAATTGATTGCAACTTGTAAGGGGGAGTGAGTTCTAGAGAGAGAACTACTCTGAGTACAGAGCTTGTAATCAATTGTTGAGTTATAGTGGATTGAAAATCCCAAGTGAGGCTTGGGGACTGGATGTAGGTCAAGGATAAGACTGAACCAGTATAAATTGTCTTATGCAAGCTTTCCTTCCCATTCTCCTCTGTCATACTCTGTCATAGCTTGTTCAAAACAGAGGTGTTTCTTTAAATTTTTTAAGATACCCAATTCACCCCCTCTCTTGGGTATCAAGCTCCAATCTTCAAGTGCAAGCCAAATATCAAAGTATCCCTTTCTATATGATATTTTTCAAATAAAGATAATGAAAGGAAAATATGATATTAACTCATCATCAAAACTAACAAGAGATAATGAATGTATATGAGTATGCTTAAAAGGGTTTTTCTTAAAATAAAGGGGGTGAGCTTTTAAAGTACAAAACACATATGAATGTAAAGCTCTTCCTTAATGAATGCATGGCTAAAATGTGAAGTTCCCTTTCATGATACCAAATAATAATGAGACAACGAATGTTATGAGGTTTGGAAATATTTTTGCTTGCAACATGGTACCTCAGAATTGAAAACTTTCAACTTCACTTGGGTGGACTTGAATTTGGTATGAAGAAATCACTTATGCTTTTTATGATGATGAAAGAGTTTTAAAGCATAAGGATCATTTTTGAAAGTGGAGCTGAATACCCAAGAGGGGGGTGAATTGGATATTCTAAAAATTTTCAGAAATTGCTCTGTTTTGAGTTATGAAAACAGGGTAAAACAGAGTGAGGGAAGAACAACAAGACACAAGAAGATTTATACTGGTTCGGTCCTAACCACTGACCTATGTCCAGCCCCCAGCCTCACTAGGATTTCCACTATATCAAAGATTACACGCTCTGCACTCAAGAAGTGATTCTCTCACTAGAACTCACTCCCCCTTACAAGTTGTAATCAATGATTCCCCAAATCACCAAGTCCCCTTGACTTGTGATACCTTTACAATAAATGATAATCAGAAAGAAAACTCTCTCAAAGAGTAGATATAAATGAACACTGAAGCTCTTGTATCAAAAGATACTACACAGATGAAAACTGAAAGAAATGAATGAAAACTTCAATGAAATTCGCTCTCAGTTGTTGTGGTTTTTGAGAAGACTTGAATGCTCTTCTATTTATACTCAGAAGGCAATAAATGACTGTTGCAAAGAGGATTGATCAGTTGGAGGTGTTCTGCTGCAACTTTGGTCTTCTTCTCTCTCTATTCTCCACTTGACCTAGGTGGACAATGACTCAGGGCTGACTCTCTGCGAATTAGTCCGTTGGAGAAGAGTTTACTTGTTGTAGAAAACATTCTTAAATGCTTTGTAGACGTGTGCAATTGGATTAGACAAAAAGTAGCAACTTTCTGTTAAGCATTTAATGTTCTGAACCACCTTTTTGCTTTTGTTCCAACTCTTAATTAACCTTCATTAATCTGCCTAAAACTCACAAAGAAAGTGATTAAACATAGCAGGGAATATGGAAGATTAATTCTGGAAAGCATTAAGATCAAATAACATGTCATTCCAAAATCGTTAAATTCAAATCTGCAAATCAGCGATGGAAACTCGAGTTTTGTTCATGGAAACTCGAGTTTTCAACTGTGCACTTAAGGCAAAACTTGAGTTTCAAAACTGAAACTCGAGTTTTCTATTTCCAGAGAGCAAGATCGAGTTTTGAGCTTTTGGACCATAGTTTGAGTAATTCTCAAAACTCGAGTTTTCAAAATAAAACTCGAGTTTTTAAAACAAAACTCGAGTTTTGAACTTTTAATGAAAATAGCACGTGAAAGTCCAAAACGTCAAAACTTGAGTTTTCAAAAGCTTGGAAAATCATATGCTCTCTGTTTGGCCAAAACTCGAGTTTCCAAATTGAAACTCGAGTTTTCACTTAATCTGTGAAAACATTGAGAAGTTCATGTCAGGCTAAAACTTGAGTTTCAAAACTAAAACTCGAGTTTTCAAATCATCGTGAAAATGCATTGCTCTCTGCCTGATCAAAGCTCGAGTTTTGAAATCAAAACTCGAGTTTTCATATTGTTATGAAAACATTGAAATTTGGCAATGCTCTCGGGTTGGGTCAAAACTCGAGTTTGTAAAACAAAACTCGAGTTTTCATCCAACGATGAAAACTTTGAAAATCTGCTCAAGTTGGAAACTTGAGTTTTCTCTTTAAAACTCGAGTTTTCAAAACTGGGTGAAAACTTGAAAGCTCTCTGTAAAGTCAAAACTCGAGTCTCGAGTTTTGAAACCAAAACTCGAGTTTTCTCTTATCTTAGAGAAAACTTTGAAAATCTCAGAAGCAGTTGAAAGATGAAGTCTTGGCACGAAACTGGATTCAAAAATCAAAGACTCTTTGTATAGCCAAAACTCGAGTTTGCAAACCAAAACTCGAGTTTTGTCTTTAGTTGAAAAATGTCATAAGTCTCTGTAAAAGCCAAAACTCGAGTTTTCAACCTGAAACTCGAGTTTTGTCTTGAGATGAAAAATTGAGTGCTCTCTGTATGATTCAAAACTCGAGTTTCCAAAGGAAACTTGAGTTTTGCTCTTGTTTAGTGAAAACGAGCATCTCTCTGTCTGGGCCACAACTCGAGCTTTGAAATCAAAACTCGAGTTTTGTCTTGACAGCAAGTTTTTCAACTTACCAAGACAACTTCATTTTTGGGTTTGCAATTGTCAAATCATCATCAAAACACATAAAGAACTAACAATTTTAAATAGATGATTATGCTCAGGCTAAGACTCATGAAATGAATACAATCAAGTTAGCCTAGCATGATTATGATATACAATATAATACCTCACTCAAGTAATATCGTAATTACTTGAGTCATAATCATTTGTAATCCATAGATGCATCATTGGCTAGTTATTATGTGATCAATACCGAGGCTCTCCCAGATGTGAATAAGCTTTAAGAAAATGAGTCTCTATAACCACCAATTGCTCTGAATGCATCTTAGAAGCAGAAATCCCAAATGAGCTTTGAATAGGACCTCAAAATTAGTTTCTTCTCATAGTTTCTCGCCAAACAAGTATGCTCCTTATCCTCTTGGTCTAAGCCTCTTACTAGAGATGGGATGTCATTCAAGTGATGTCACAGAATTTGCAGATATAGCCACTGAAATGGTCTATTCTATTTGCATATGTTCTTTGTATCTGACAACAGAACATTTTGGTCAACTCCTGCCAAAAAAAAAAGTGTTCTTTGGTACTCAATGAATCATGAGTCCACACAAGATTAGACATAACAACTCTTATGCTCTTATAGAATCAAATCATATGATGTTTGAACAAAGAGTATAATAAATCAATCAAAGATTAAGAACATAATTTTACCCAATTAAATAAGTTCAGGCCAATGAATCCAAAGGGTAATAATTAAACGATACCAAAAAGGTTATTTCTCAATGACAATTTGAAAGTATATTTTATGCAGAAAAGATGTCATTGATAAAATACATGTAAATTTGA
Organism: Acacia crassicarpa; assembly: GCA_034222035.1. Classification (NCBI taxonomy): domain Eukaryota; kingdom Viridiplantae; phylum Streptophyta; class Magnoliopsida; order Fabales; family Fabaceae; genus Acacia; species Acacia crassicarpa. Next base: position 1,287,349 of record JAWXYG010000014.1, read on the forward strand.
GCATAAAAAAATCTTATTCATAAAGATAAGCATTTATCAATTCACAATTCATGAATGAGATCAGACTTTTCAAGAAGGATAATGAAATATTCAAAGCATTTCAAATCTTGAATGTTCTTTCAAAATGTGAAAATTCATTATGAAATCAAAATTTTGATGAATGAAAGATTCATTTTTGAAATATGCTTGAAAACAATGATCACTTTTAAAAACATGGTGGAAATCAACATGTTAAATAATAAATTAGAATGTATCTGAATGCTTCAGTTTTGAAGAATCATGTCAAACATTGAAGTTAACATGTAGAAGAATTTTTCCAAAAGCAAAAGTCATAAAGGTAAAGCATTATCAAAACATGCTTTGCACAACAAAAACATATGAGCATAATGACTTTACCAATGACCAAGACATAATATTGCCTTTTAGAATAGAGTCTTGAAATATGTGAACATTCAAGGCAAGAGTTTGGATACATGGCTATAGTTACTCAAAAATAGATGAACACAAATGCTGATGTATTTGAGTAACACAAGGAGTACTAGGATTCATGGACGATGAAGTACAAACTCATTAATCCAAATGATTAGAGTTCCATAATATTATCCTAGTAAGTTATTCCATATAATGGTTAATGCAATAACATTTAATGCATTAATGAACATTCATAATGCTTGGAGTAACTTGACCAATAAGAATTTATCCAATAAGCATGAGATTTTCACAAATAGAATTCTTTTCTGGAGATAAGCTTGAAACTCATATAGATAATCAACTTGTTAGATATATGATCTAACTTAATTGAGAATAAAGAATGAGGAGTTCAAGCATCATATTGAATACCAAAAATCAATATGTAAATGATAAGGAAAACTCAACTGGACAAATTTGAAGCATATCCAACATTCAATATACAATATTAACTTCCAATTTGAAACAGTATTTGAATGCAATCAAAGTATGGATATGTTTTCAAAACATTTGTATGCTTTTTCTCAAAACAATGTGAGTTGAAATCCAAACAGATTTTACACTTGTGCATTTCAAAAATATAAAATCAACAAAGTTATGCACAAGTTCACTTGTTTGATTATCAAAAATTCACTAACAAATTCATTTATGGTCCATTTAGCAATCTGAAAACATTTTGAAAAATATAAATGATTGATTGTTAATGAAATGCAATGATGGACAAGTATTCATTACCCAAAAATGAATTTCATATAATCACAATATGGGGTAAGGATTAGATATCACTGTAATTTCCTTTGTCCTCATAGAAGCTTGCTTGGTTGAGATAGATTGGTGTAGATAACTCTTTTTTCGGTGTTCACCATCAACATTAAGCATAGCTTATTTAGTTTTCTCAAGACTTGAATCATTTCTCTATCTTTCATTCTTGAGAAGCTTTATTTGATCCTACAAAACTGTATGAATCTTTTTCTTTCTTGGTATCCAACCTTGGATCCAATCATCGTTAGCTTATAGGAACCAAAATTCACATGCTCTTATAAATATAATTAATTCAGAATTAGCTAAGCAAAGTGAATCAAACATGAGTTTATGCATAAAAGAAATACTTTCTTTTCAAATCATCATGTATGCATAAAGAATTAAACTATTGAACATTTCAATTTCTTTCAAGAATAGATCAGGATGTGAGAAACCAGTTTTTTTAAAAAAAAAATAGTTTGCAATGCTCATTTCCTAAGGCTACAAGATATAAAACCTCAAAGAAAATTTTAGATGATAGCATAGGAGGTTTTACCATTGTATACCTTAGCCTTAGGTACTAGGAGGATTAACTTTGCTTACCCACTGCCTCTTTCTGTCGCATTGATTATTCATATGTCTTCCCAAGGGTGTTTGCAAAGCTCTCTCAAAAGATATAGACTTCCAGAGTCTTCTATTTGAAACTTGAGAGATTCTCCTCTTCTTGTTCTCCTCAAGATAGTTGAATAGTACTCTATGGTAATTTGTTCTTGAGGTAGATGATACTCTTCTTGCTTGTATCCATTGCTTCCTTTGAGGTTTAAACCTTGTAGTTCCAGTAATGGGTGTCATGGGAGTTCTCTTGCTTGATATAGATTCTATGATCTTCTTCTTTGGTGCATGAAGAACTCTTGGCTTCTTCTTCCTCTTCTCTGTACCTTGATGTCCATTGATATTCAAATCATCCTGCACACATAGAGTACTAGATGGGAATTTTGGTACCCACTTATACTTGGGTCCTTCACCGTTAGTATTGGACCTTACTTGTCCTTTTGAAACACAAACAAATTTATTTCTCACATTAAAATTTCTCCTAATATAGCATGTATGAGAAATATGCCCAGATTTTTCACAATAATTGCAAATAATAGAATGATGTTTACTATGAACATTTTTGCAGGTATTATGCTGGTCATTAGAGTAAAACTTCAAATAATTTTTATTTGAACATTCATTCTTCCCAATAGATTTTCCAGCATTTTGTTCCAAAACATTCTTGCTTTTCAAATTAAAATCAACATTTGGTTGAAAAACAATTTTATACAATTGTTCGAAATCATTTTTCTTTGATACACAAGAAGAATTGGAATCATTTACCACATGTGCATCTTGAGCTTCAGATAATGGTTGATCATAATCGTCCATGAGCTCTTCCTGGGAATCCTCTTCCTCTTGTTCTTTTGTGCCGACTGGATCGTGAAAGTATTCTATGATTTCTCCTTCTTCAATCTCCAGTTGTTCATCGATTGTGGATACGCAACTTATAGTTTCAAATGAACTGTCAACACTTTCAACTTCCACATATTTGTTAGAAGAATATATAGAATCAAGAGTATCCCAGATTTCTTTAGCACTAGAGCAAAACTTGATTTTCTCAAAATCATTTTCGGTTAAAAGCACCATGAAGAATTTTCATTACTCTAATGTTCAAAGAAAATGTTTTCTTTTCTTTTTCACTCCAATCCTTTCTTGGTTTGAAATAAAAAAACGTTTGTAAAAACATTCCACATATGAAAATCAGTTGCTTTGATAAAAGTAGTCATTCTAGCTTTCCAAAACCAAAAATCAATATCTTCGAAAAATGGTGGAATGGTATAATCAAAACCTTCTGAAAGTGAACAACACCCAAAGTCAGCCATTGAAACTCTTGAGACGATAAAGTCCTTTAAACAAGAGCCTAGCTTTGATACCAAATGTAAGAACCGGCTGAACCCAAGAGGGGGGTGAATTAGGTGAAGTATAAAAATTTAGGAACTTTGAAAATCTTTTCGTAACTTACTGAAATCAGTTTATAAAGCAATAATCAGTCATTCAAATATATATGCACATTCAAACATATATGCTGGAAATGTAAGAGATAAGGGAAGAGAATGTGTAAACTGATTTATACTGGTTCGGCCCAATCCTTGACCTACATCCAGTCCCCAAGCTTCACTTTGGATTTTCAATCCACTATCTTCTTTCAACTAGATTACAAGTTCTGTACAAGAGGCAATCCTCTCACTAGGATTCACTCCCCCTTACAAACTGTAATCAACACATCACTTGATTATACACTCTGTACTCGAAGTAATCCTCTCACTAGGATTCACTCCCCCTTACAAGTTGTAATCAACACAATGTGTTTTCCACTCAAGATCACCCAATCTTGAGTAACTCTTAGATAGATAGAACGATTACAGTAAATCTTCTCTCTCAGAAGTGAAAAAATGAACACTGAAGAATAATACAAATCATCTCACTTTCTAAGCTGTCTAGACATGAAAAACAGAGTGTAAATTATGTGAAAATCAGAGTATCAGCATATTGAAGATGTAAGCTTGTGTCTCTGCATTTTTCTGCTTGAATCTGTCTTCTATTTATAGGTAGAGATCAATATATGATCGTTGAGAAGATTCAATGACTTGAGGTTTAATGCAACGACTGGAGGTTTTCAGATGTTCAGAAAACTTGGAAAATTCTTGGCCAATCTCAAACTCAAGTTTACATGTCCAAGCTCGAGGTAAGAATCCAATGCAAGAAGAATCAGCTCCAAACTCATTGTATTATGTCCATTATGATCCGATGAATGAAGGCTATTCTTGACCAGCGTTTTTACAATGTCCTAAACTGACTGTCAACTTTTGAAGGCCATATCTCCCTGGTCTAAACTCCGTTTTGGTCCGTTCAACTCCTGATAGAAATATCTGTGAGTCTAATTTCATATGCCACTGATTTCAGCTCAATCAGATTTTTCGTTTGTGAGATACCCAAAATACCAAAGGTGGGTCTGGACTGTGACGTTGATTCTTGTGGCAACTTGTAAATCTCATAGCTCCTTGATCTGAACTCCTTTGGGCTTGAATTTTATATCAACATGATGTATTGGGAGTCTAGTTTCATATTCCACTGGTTTCACCTTAATCGGATCTCTGGTTTGGGATATATCATCGAATTACCAGACCTCGCCCGAGCTGAACGTAAAACAGAGTTGCTGAAGAGTGCTGAAAACTCGAGGTTTCTGTGAAAACCTTGAGATTTCACTGCCAAACTCGAGTTTTCCTAGTCCAGAGACGCCAAAGATGCTGAAGACACTCAAACCTTGAGGTTTGTACTCAAACCTCGAGTTTTCTCGTCCTAAACCTTATATTTGCTTGTTTTAACTCTGAATTGAGCCATTCGAAATTCCATATGATCTTGGAGCCTTCTAGCATCAATATAAGCACTTGAATAATTATATTCTCATTTCATTCAACAAGTTCTTCCTTCTTTAATCTCCCATCTTAATTATTCTTCATAATCCAACTCTTTATTTCTTCTCTTCTCTTGATCATTCTTTGTCATTCAACTTGGACTCATCATTCTTAGCAAGTTATACCTTCTTCAATATCTCCTCTTCTTCTTGATTAATATCCATAATTCAACTTGAACTAATCTACATTTAAATATAGTAGTTAGTCAATGTAGGAGATAACTATATTACTCAATATATTACTCAATCTTTTTGCTTTTAATAATGGCATCTATATAAGACATCATCAAAACCAATCATAACCAACATTATGTAAGATAACGATTGGATGGGCATTCGGTTGATAAGGAATGTAGAAGTAAGAATAGCATCGTCCCAATTTTAACGCTTATGCTTCGCAGTGGGCAACGTCTATCTCTTCTTGCACTTTGATACCATGAAGAAGAGAATCAAAGAGAATAATTGTTGTATATTATTCAAATGAGAGCATGATTCAATTTATAGACAAAATAGAGAATCAAACTTGAAATTTGAAAAACTAATACCCTAACAATAATTTCCTATAAGCTCTAGCTTTAGTTAATCCCTATAATTATGGGATTAATAACAGATTCTACACCTTTCATCATAGGATATGGTTAAAAGGAACTCACCAAATATAGTTAACTCTTAAATGATCAATCATATATCTGTAATCAATGGAAAAAAAAACGAAAGCGCTAAATTTTTTTTTTATTTTTGGTTCAATTTTGTTTTTGTCTGATTGTTGATAGGGCTGTTGAAATTTAACTGCAATATTTTCTCTACTTGAATGTTGAATCACTTTGTTTTTGATGATAACTAGTAGAAATTTTATAGATAAATTAGATTTAGGCTGCATTTGGATGGGCTTTTTTTTATAAAGTTCATGCGGTAGATGAGAGAGAAACAAAAACAGGAATGCAAATGATTTAAGAAAATAATCTAGTGAAGGTCATTTTAATTTTGTTGATTACTTGCAACCTAGTCTGCTTGTCAGTGTGAACTGATTATGTATGGTTATAGGAAGTGGATGGAGGTATGATAAAAGATCATTTTGGTCCTCCAAAAACAACCTTGCCATCAATGAGCTCTTTCAGAGTCTAGTTTTGTTTCACCAAAATATGATTCTTTATTTGGTGCTCCATTCAATGTTGAGTATTGCCTCTAGTTGAAAAATTCTGTTTAAATTTCACTTACCCTGTAATGTAAAGTATTCAAATTGGTTGAATTGGATGTGGAAAATGACCCTATCTGTTATGAAAAGTATTCAGTGGTTCGAAGGATTAGATGATGTTTTAGAGTTTATAATTATGCACTAAATGTTTTTGGTATAAAGTATTAAAGTGTAAGATGTTTCAGAAGAATGATAGCAACATGACTGGCGTGTGACGTCAAGTATTTACCATAGTCCAGATGTAAGCTTGCAGGTCCAAAATCACTCCTTCCTCAACCCCTTCTTCCTCTTTTTCGTCCTCTGCCGTCTCCATAGCTCTCAATCTCTCCTCCTTTGTTCCTAGTGTGTGTGTCTTGAATGAGGGAGGGCTGATGGGGTGAAGGGTTTTTATGGGTTTGATGTCCATTTTACCCTTCGCTTAATTTTGTTTGCAACTTCATCTCTCGTTTATTATACTGAAATCATCAAATACTTCTCAGAAACTATCCTTGATACTTTATATGGATTGTCTGCTTCATTTAGCTTTTTGCAAGGGTTAAACAATACTAAGGACAAATTCAGAATATCATAATTTGGTTTCACCAAAATATGATTCTTTATTTGGTGCTCCATTCAATGTTGAGTATTGCCTCTAGTTGAAAAATTTTGTTTAAATTTCACTTACCCTGTAATGTAAAGTATTCAGATTGGTTGAATTGGATGTGGAAAATGACCCTATCTGTTATGAAAAGTATTTAATTCATTTTCTATGGCCAAAACATGAACTAGTTCGTTTTTGACACTGTTGAACTTTTGTTTTCCGTAGAGTTCTTTTAACCTACCTTTGATAGTACGATAAGCAACCTTTCATAAGCATCTTGTGAATTCTCACTTGTATCAGCAATTTGACTTCCCTATTGCATTTCTTGGAACAGATATGGATTGTCTACATTGCCTCTTTTCTATTGTTTAAAATAGATTATATGTCTAAAGGAAGTTAGAAGGCTGTTTTTTATCTATTCTCAGACCAACCAAAAAAAAAATTCTTTCAAAATCTTTGTTCATCCTGATTAATTCCTAACGTTTAGCTCTTGCTGCGAGATATGCCTGTGGTTGAAATTCATTAAAAGCTAATATGCTAATGTCTTGTTTGTCGGCAGTGGGAACACTATCGGGTGCCATGACAGGAGCTTTGATAGGCCAAGAGACTGAGAGTGGTTTCATTAGAGGAGCAGCAGTTGGTGCCATAACCGGAGCTGTTTTCTCCATTGAAGTATTTGAATCTTCTCTTGTTCTTTGGCAATCTGATGAATCTGGGATTGGGTGTCTTTTATATCTGGTGAGTAACTACTAAGCTGGCTTGACCCTCAATCATTCGTTGCTTAAGGGGTTTACATATGCAGGTGAAAAACTTGCTGTCTCCTGGGATTTGATTGTCATTCTAGCTTTCTGAATTATGCAGATTGATGTCATTGCTAGCCTACTGAGTGGGAGACTTGTGCGTGAGAGGATTGGCCCTGCCATGTTAAGTGCTGTCCAAAGTCAGGTAACTATATGTTTCAAGTGATGAGACTTTCATTTGTATTTAAACTCTCATCTAGCATATTGCTCATTCTATCTCTGCTCTTAAATATCAGATGGGTGCTGTTGAAACAAACTTTGAGGAGGTTCAGAACATCTTTGACACTGGTGGTTGCAAGGGTTTAACAGGAGATTCTGTTGAAAAGATCCCAAAGATCACAATCACAAATGATAATAATATTGATGCTTGGGGTGAAAGAGTTTCTTGTTCAGTCTGCCTCCAGGTTTGTATTGTTGCAGTTTCTTTGTTGTGTGAATATGCATATCTGTATCTGAAGAAAAGATTATCCTTTTGGGGAATTGACATTGAGAATTTGTACATATTCAGGACTTTCAGCCCGCAGAGACAGTTAGAAGTTTGCCCCATTGCCATCATATGTTCCACCTACCATGCATAGACAAGTGGCTCTTCAGGCACGGTTCATGTCCGTTATGTAGAAGGGATCTGTAACTATGTATATCCATAGCTACAAAAAAGTTCTTTGATTGTTTATACCCTCTTTCACTTCTAGGGCTTGTAATGGGTTTCAGGGAGCATCCCATGAGCGTGTTACTGTACTAAATTAGTGTAAAGAAAATTTTGATATATAAAATAGTCTCGGCTCCTTTTCGCTGGCCTCCTTCACTAATATCTTTACAGGGGTTTTACTGTAGGAGTTCTCAAAAAAGGGATTGATGAAGTTCTTATCTTGTAGTGCCTCTAGTCAATATCGTGTACGGATACATCTTCTAGACTCCATTAATGGTTATGTCGTTTTTAGGCCTCGCAACCACATTCTGTCTCATGAGGAAGCCATAAACGATGAGCCAATTAATGATAATGATCATGCTTCAGATGATGAAGGGGTGGGTGAAGGTGATACTGAGAAACATCCCTCTGATCACAATCAGAGGCCAAGTGTACGAAACAATAATCTAAGAAAAAGGAAGAGAGGGAGGAAAGGAGAGAAAAGGCAAGGGATAGCTGACAATTTGCAACACTCTCTCGATCGGATCCTTGAAAATATTGACCAAGTGTCACAACCGTCAAGTGCAAATGACCATTTTAGCATTTGAGCATGTTTGAAGTTGAAGATATTCAAAACTATAGATAGTTTATAGTATAGTGTTATGTTTGAACTTGAACATGAATTTTTATTTGAACCTGAATTATTGTTATGGCATATAAATTAAAAGAAACATTTGATAACAACTTTGATCTATATGGGTGTATGAAAAATTATATCAACAATTTAATTTCAATATTATTAAAATTCAATTATATTATAATTTTAAATTCAATTATTGAATATAATATTTCTAAAATTTTAATATAAGTGATTTCTTATCCAAATGAATGTAAAGAAAAAGTGCTTTTATATGTCCATTTCAGTAATTTTACTAATAAAAAAATGCTTCTCTATTTTAACATCCAAAGAGCTTTTTTATTTAAAAGTCCTTTTTAAATTGTGTATCCAAACGTAAAATAGCTTAATTTCTACTTAAAGCACTTATTTAAAAAGTAATGAAAAAAAAAATCACTTTTTTTAAAAGTCTATCCAAATGGGCCCTTAACCCCCCTTCACAAGACTTTAAGACTTTGTTTTATCACTTCACTTGATTTTCATACTTTTGATCATCATGGCATGTGGATAAAATAAGGGAGAATGATAAAATTAAAAAAAAAAAATTACCATTTGAATTTCAAAATTCTGTTAACAAAAACAATAATGGGATTTACAACCCTTTTTGTTGTAAAATCACGTATTTGTCATTTTTAATTTCAAATGGTTTTTTTGTGGATTTTCCCATTAAAAAAACAATGGGGAAAATAAATAAAGGCCAAAACACTTACAGTTTCTTGCGTTTTATTTGATGTTAGCACTGAAAGATGCACTTTTTCACTGTTCTATACAATAGGCTTTCATTTCCATAAAACCGTAGCTATCATCAATCAAAAGTCAGCATTAGTCAATCCATATATCATCGAAATCCAACTTCCTTATGCTAGATTTGGACATAATTTACAAACTATAATTGTGGTTAAAACCCTCCTTTAAAAGTAACAGAAAATAGTGCAAGTAAGAGAGTGTGTTCACCTTTATTCTGTTATCTACACTTTCAAATATATTCCAACCAAAGAAACATGTGGTGCTAAAGTTTTGAAACTATTTCATTGCCTTTTGTTTCCTCCGGTACTGTTAAAACTTTTCAGACCCTGATTCAATGCTTGGTGAAATGAATTGCATGTGTTCTCCTGTCCAAGGTAGCCAAAGGCACAAAGCACACTAAGATGTTAGACATGTACAGAGCTTGAGGCGAGAAGCGCTAGATAGGCAATCCCCCAAGTGAAGTGTGGTACTTCAATAATAAAAAGCATGATATGTGAATTGAAATAGCCTAGCATATATGTTTAAAATTTAATACTTTCCTATTTTGTAACAGAGGAACAAGAGATAGAACTTTCATAGTTCATGGTGATAACAAACCATTTTGCACAACTCACTTGAAAGAAATAATCACCCAATACTATACAATTTCGCTGCTAGGTGCCCTTCTGATTCTGCAACACATGCACAGTAGAAATAATTCGAGCGTGTTTGTTTAGCACTGCCATATCTGGTGAAGATCTGATGGTGAAAGCAGAGGTAAAACGCCTATGATCCTTTTATTCCTTGAACTTACTTGAACACAAGAAGCCTTAATATAGGCAGAAAACAAATTGAAGCTAACCCGAGAATCCTATTTTCCAACATCTTAGATAAGATAGGATAAGATTTAATACTATATCCAATTGAATATCAACACAGTATATATATTGATGAAAAATGTAGTTTATATCTTTCAAATGATACACAAACACAACAAACCCCGGTTTACCTCCCTATAAAATTTGAAATAGTTACTACATTTATGGAACATAACTCATTGTTGTCTGGAGTTTGCTCTGTTGCACAAGACATAGCCTGCCTGAGGATGAATGCCGGTTGGCTTGGAGGAGGAATATCCATAATCTCACTTTGAAGCATTGACATTACACAAGCCATAGTGGGTCTGTCTTTTGCAAGTTCTTGAACACACAAAAGACCTATATGTATGCACCTCAATATATCCTTGTGAAAGCTTGGATCATATATTAGTGAATCTATTAGAGGTATAACATTGCCATCATTCCATAATTTCCATGCCTAGAAAAATAAACAAGAAAAAAATCATAGGTGTTAAATTTTGATGTTATATTCATTGCTACAAAGGTATTTTAGAGCTTTTGCAAGGAAGTAATGTACAAATTAGAGAGGCTTACAAATCCTAAAAGTGTCAAAGATTCTTCCTCTTCATAAAAGCTAGTGTTTTTCCTTCCACTAACAATCTCTAGCAACAAGACACCAAAGCTAAAAACATCAGATTTATCTGAATAGAGTCCTCTTGTTGCATACTCAGGAGAAATGTAGCCACTGCAATCAAACATTATATCTTTGATGAGCTATTAATAAATTATTCATATTATGATCTCAAGCAAAGCAAAAGGAGCACTTACTATGTTCCAACAATTCTTTCTGTATTTGCCTTATCTTCATTGCCTTCAAACAATTTAGCCATCCCAAAATCTGATATCTTTGGATTAATTTCTTTATCCAATAATATGTTACTTGCCTTCAAATCTCTATGTATAATTCTTAATCTTGAGTCTCTATGAAGATAAAGCAAACCTCTTGCTATTCCCTCAATTATGTTGGAGCGCTTTCCCCAATCAAAGGATTTTCGTTGGAGTGGGTCTGCAAAGATCGGTTTGGGAAATATGTGATGGAAGGCATATGTTCGTAATAAGACTTTTTACTCACTTCCCACAACATGACTTAGTTACTTGCACCTTAACTATTACTCTATAAAAAATTCGTTCAACTTGCAAATCAGCAGATACAAAAACGCAACTGTACTTTGAAACAGGGGAAGCATCTCTAAAAATGTCAACTAAGTGGCTGCATAAAGTATAAGTTGTGAAAGTACCCAACTCGTATTTTCTTAAATATTTATCAACACTCAATGAAGTTTTCCTTTTCCTATATCTATTTCTCAATCTCATGCAAAGCATAGAAACGTCCAATTTAATAAAGTATCATATTCATAGAAGTTGTTCACTAACCAAAGATATAGGCATCCAAGCTTTTGTTTGGCATGTATTCATAAACCAATATCTCTTCTCCTTCAATGCAACAGCCAAGAAGTTTAACAAGGTTTCGGTGTTGAAGCTTAGAAATCAATTCCACTTCATTTATAAATTCTTTCATGCCTTGTCCAGATGATCTTGATAGTCTTTTTACTGCTATTTCCTGTCCATCTTCCAATTTTCCCTGAAATAAGATGATATAAAACACCAATAATCAATTCCTTATGAAATGAAACATGATCAAGTTAAAAATAAAAAATTAAAAATAATGGAAGTCACCCTGTAAACTGGACCAAAGCCACCCTGCCCAAGTTTATTTGCTATGTCAAAGTTGTTTGTTGCAGTTGCTAGCTTTCTAAAATCAAACAATAATAGCTCTGGAATGTGGACTTGCTTCAAAGTCATAATCCTTTTATCATGAATCTGCATTTGCCCTGTGTTTAAAATATTTTTTCTATTTCATTTCCTCAGAAAATATAATATAATACCAGGTTCCTAGACCAACGGGTTAACTATATGAAGTTCTCGCATATTCTGTATCAAAATGATGAAATAAAAATGTTGGAGAGATTGTCTAAGATTACCTATTTAAGGTTGCATCATATATAAACAATCAGAAACAAAATCACTGATCCCTTGAATGAACTCCTAAAGTGAAGCTGAAAATCACCTTTTTGCTTTGAGCATTTTATCCATAAGAAATATCCAGATGCAGTAATGAGAATTGTTCCTATCAAAACTGATATTATAATAGGTGTTGTCATTTTGCTCCTGCCTTTGCCTTTTATGAAAGAAAGAAGAACATTAGAGAGCCTTCATTTTCTGACAATTAATTATTTCAAAACTATCCCATATAAATATGGTCATCAAAATATGTCAAAAAGTTCACTAAAATAAAGCTACCCAAGTTTTTATCATATTGATTTTGAAATAAGCATCGTGCTAGTTGACTGCTTGAAAGAAAATTGCTCCACACAATTTATAATTCTTTTGAAAAAAATATAGAACAATATATATTTTAAATATACCAGAAGTAACATCGCTCCCAAGGATATATAACATTACATAACGTGTAAATAATCATACACGATATATAATGTTTAATGAAATTGAAAGTCAAACCAAATCCTGTTGAGTACCTGCAGAAAAAAGTGTGTTCTTGGGTATTTTAAAAAGCTTTCTCTAATTAAAATATATACCTAGTTCTGAGTTGGCTAAACGTATGTAAATGTCAAGCCCTCCATATGAGAAGCTCTGTATGTCAAGTAAATCTGCACTCCAAATCATACAGCCAAGGTTTCTTTCATAGGCATAAGCTATACAAGAGCAATTCTTGAGGCATGAAGTTTGACAATCTGCAGCATTCTCAGCATAAGAAGCTAACACCTGTGCATCATCTGGTACTTTCACATTCTCCACCATAAAAAACCAGTCTGTTTTGCTAGTTTGAGAATCATTTTTGCCTCTTACACACTGAAGTTGTTCTCTTCTCACACAGCCACTGGTCCAATTCTGCCTTTCCCATTCCTGTTTGTTCTTTGGTTCAAACCCTCTCAAGCAGCTACAGATTAGGGAGCTCTGCCAATTGCAAATCCCAAATGGGCCGCATTTGCCATAAAGATCACACTCTGGAGAACCTGATGTCCTCGAAAGTTGCCAACTACGTGTCTGGGAGTTCCAAACTCCTCGCTCTAGTATACCTTGAGAAACTAACGTAAAAAGCACGATAGAATTTCCTGTATAAACAGAATACCTAACACTCCCATTCTCTCTTTTCATCAGAAGCCCGTCTTGGGAGATAGATGAAGATTTCCTGGTTATCCCAAGGAAGGTCATGCCATTCCAGGGACCACTGCGCCATTTAGGATTATTTCCTTCCCACAGAAATAGTTCAGTTACATTACGGACTTCAAGACCGAAAGAAAATTTTCCATTCGATGGCTCAGATGGACTTTCCCATGATGTAAGTTGTACTTTCTCGCCTGTTTTTATGTTAGAAATGAGTTCCATGCCTTGTAAGAATGTATTGCTAGGATGCTGAAAACTTTGCCACACGAATGCTCCTGTAATTCCATCTGCAAGGACAAGGTTGCCTGAATCCAAGAGTTGAGCACTTGAATTTGATGCAATATGGGAGACATTTGTAGACCAAACAACCTGTTTTTGCCCATTCAAAACAACGAGATTCCCATTTTCTGATATTGTGAGAATCCCAGAGGAATCTATAAGTGGGTTGTTTTTGTTGGCAACCCAAATAATAGTGGATTTGGACATGTACCAAATTCCTACATAGCGATTAGTGGAATTTTGAGCACTGAAGAATCCCAGCGTGAACATGTTATTCCTTGAGCTCACTGTTTCAGGTTCTTGGATCAACACAGATGCTGTAATGGAGTCCAAGGCACAGACTACAAGATTAGAAGAGAACAAGCATATATGGGAGGCAAGTAACAAGCAAGCGGTTTTACTGAATTTCATGAAGAACATGACGATTATCGGAGATTAAGCAAGAAAATGGGTTTCGGAGTACTTTGGAACTTGGTTGCCAAAGACTTCTGAAACCGCTGAACCAATTTTTCGTCGCACTGTACATCTATTGGATTTTCTCATTGATCGATCATAATCTTTAAAACAAGTTTAAGCAATAGAACTTCGACGCATGGCTCTGCAGTGCTTTGACTTTCTCAAATTTGTCTGCCCCGCTTTCTGGACATTGAAGTCATTAATGGACGCTCAGTTTCAGTCCTTTTCACTGCCCAAATAAAACTAAATTCAGTAAAATCAAACTAAATTCAGTAAAATCCTTCTTTATTCGGACTCTCTTGATGCTATCAATGTGCTTATGAGAGATTGCTGTCATTCTAAACATCCACTTAGAGACATCATCAGCGAGACCAGGGATCTTCTGTTCCAGGATCGGGACGTGACTCTTCACTATACTTCAAGAAACAATATTGCTTGCGCTAATTTTTTGGCCAGGGAAGGCCACAATGTGGGTGCCGATACAGATGTGTTACTAGTTCCGACAACCCCCCGGAATGTCTGGATACGGTCCGGGAAGGCCAATTGATGGGCCATGTCTAGTTTATTTGTTGATTGATGTAGTTTCAGGCTAGTCTTTCATAGGCTAGCCTTAACTCGTATCTTCAAGCCACGACTTGCCTCTTTTCCTCAAAAAAAAAAATAAAACTAAATTCCAAATGGTCTTTTTTTTTTTTAACATACGGTTTTTTCCTTCCTTTTTTTAATCAGCATGGGTCCGCTACATCATATTTTAATGTTCTTTATTTTTCAAGGTTTAATTTGTGATTATTGGCACATAAACTTATTAAAATAAAGCATAAATTTATTAAAATAGACACATATACTTATCAATGTATAACTTATCAAAACACATACATTGACTTGTTCATCCTTGTTTGAGTCATGGTTGGAGAAGAGGGTTTTGACAGCATGTTAATTTGTATATTTTGACAAGTTATATATTGATAAGTATATGTGCTTGTATTGACAAATTTATACACTTAGTTTGACAAGTTTATGTGTCTACAAAAACAAGTTATACATTGGCTAATGTATATACCTATTTTGACAAGTTATTTGTTGACAAATGTATATGCTTATTTTGACAAGTTTATAAACCTATTTTGATAAGTTTATGTGCCTATTATAACATTCCAAATTTTTATTCTAGAACTAAGTAATATTTTAGGAGAGATTAATTTATAATAATTAAAATTTACCTTAAAATTTACCATATAATTACTCAGTGAGTAAATTTTTTAAAGGGTGAAAGGGCAATTATACCAGCAAACTATTTCTGAAAGAGCACCTAGCACAATTAACTATTTGAGGTATCTTATATACAAAACAACAAATAAAAGAGGGAAGGAAACACAACGCCGTCAGTTTTGAGCTTAACGGACGTTTCAAAGCTTATGTGGCATTATACATGTGGCCTTAGCTCAGATAGCTTTAACTCTGGTTTTTTTCCCCCTTTAGCTTCGACCCTTCAACGAAGAGAGCAGCGGAGAGGACGACACGATCCTGAGAAGAATAAAGAAGTGTGAATACGCGATCAACCCCAAATCGACGTCAAGGAACCTAAAAATATGAGTGATTCTCCGAGATGGGCTGCTTGCAAGCGTGGTTGTCTAAAATCGTAAACCAATTGTGCATCCTATTTCAGAATCGACAATCGATCTAGGGTTAGGGAGCTGCAATTTATTCATAGGTAACCGAGGATTTTAGGCAATAAATGGGCTTCTTAGTTGTTTACGGTGTGTTAGCTGTAATTTGTGACAAAGTTTTGATTGGTTACCTTGCTGGAGCGTTAATGGCGGATAAAGGGAAGGGCGTAGCTCGTTCAGAAGAGGAGACGGGACCTGTGTTGGGAGGCAAGGATGAGGTACTAGAAATTAATTACTTGAGTAAGTTGAGGAAGGTAAGTGAGGTTGTTTATGTTGAGGAAGAAACTGTTAGAACGTTTTACATAAGGTTGGGTCAGGGGGAAAATGAACTTGATGGTGATTGTATAGAAGAATTAGGTGAGGTAGATGATTTAGGTGACTTAAATGACATAGGCAGGTCAGAAGACATTCCATTGAACCAAAATGCTGGTGAGACAGGGGAATCTGATTCTGACATTGATGATGACAGCTTTATGCCACAATCACTGTCAGAATCTTCTGAGAATGAAGACAGTTTAGAAAATGATTATGAAATACATGAACAAACTGAAGTTAGTGACGAGGAAGAGGAAAATTTAGAATATGGTGGGCCTGTAGAAGAGAGGCTGAGGTTAAGTCAGTTGGATGTGTCTGAAAGAATGCCCTATTTCACGGTTGGAATGACATTCTTGGATAGGGTTGAGTTGAGGAGGGCTATTGATAAGTATGCTATAGACAATGGGGTTTGTGTGAAAATAATAAGAAGTGAGAAGAAAATGGTAATTGCAACTTGTCAAGAGGGTTGCCCATTTAGGTTGTATGCATCTAGAGATAGCCTTGGAGTTAGCTACATTTTGAAAACACTTGTTCACGAACACATGTGTGATAGGGTTTACAAGAATCCAAGAGCTAGTGTGAGATGGCTAGCTGAACACTTCAAGGATAAAGTCCAAGACAATCCTCAATATAGTACAAGTGAGATGAAGAAGGAGGTTGAGCGTGAGTTGAAACTGTTTGTAAGCAAATATAAGTGCAAGAGGGCCAAACGGAGAATAATGCAACATATGGAAGGGAGTTTTGTAGATGAATTTGACAAATTAGAAGCTTATTGCAATGAGCTCAAGGTGTCAAATCCTAGGTCCGATGTAGTGTTGAGTTAAGCCCTGAAGCGTTAGATCAAGGCAGGAGGGTTTTTAGAAGAATGTACGTGTGTTTTAACTCATCAAAGGTATGACATTCTTGTGACATTGTCTTATTTACTGCTTGTGAACTATTGGTTTCTTAACAATCAGTCCCTTAATTGACTTGTAACGTTGTTAGTTTGCAAAGACCAGACTTGTATGCCTTATATTTTGGTCTGTTTGTATGCATAAACTGTTGTGATTTCAGTCTATATTTAGCTTGGTTTTGTTGCCTTTGTATTAGGTTGGATGGAAAGTTGGGTGTAGACCATTTATTGGCCTTGATGGTACTTTTTTGAAAGGGAAAGCTAGAGGGATTTTGTTGACCGCAGTGGGGTTAGATGCAAATGATAGTATGTACCCAATAGCTTTTCGGTTGACCGAGAAGGAAACTAATATTAATTGGACTTGGTTCTTAGAGTCGCTTACAGTGTCTCTTGAACTTGACGAAGGTGGTAAAGTAACAATTATGTCTGACATGCAGAAGGTAAAGTGATAATTAACATTTTCAATTATGTTCACCTTTGTTTAATAGTTACGGTACACATAAAGATACTAACTGTTTGGTACATGCATAGGGGTTGGCACAAGCTATCACTAGCGTGCTACCGTTGGCTGAACATAGGCTGTGTGCAAGGCATATTTATGCCAATTGGATCAAAAAATGGAGGAGACATGAGCTGAAGAAGAAATTTTTCACTTGCGCCTAGAGCACCTACAAGGAACAATTTAATGACAACCTCAAGGCAATGGAGAAGGTTAATAAGGTAGCAGCTGTTGGTGCTGTAAGTTACCCTGTCAATGGATGGGTAAGAGCGTATTTTACAAATAGGTGCCTCTCTATGGTTGTAGACAATAATGTGAGTGAGAGTTTTAATGCGTGGATATGTGAGTGTCGATATTTCCCTGTAATTAAGATGTTTGATGGCATTAGGCTTAAGTTGATGGAAAAATGGGCTGCTAGTGATAATATTGTTAGCACTTGGAAGGGTAACTACAGCTCTAAGTGTCTTGACTTGTTTGACACGAATAGATACTTGGCTATACACTGGAGGGTTTTCTTTAATGGTGATGATGGGTATGAGGTGGTTGAGGGTAAGGATAGGCACTCAGTACAGTTAGATAGGAAAATGTGCACTTATAGAGCATGGGATTTAACTGGAATCCCATGCCAACATGCCATATGTGCGATGTATGATGCCATTAGTCAAATTTCACATTATTACCATAGGGAAACATTTGTTGCGAGTTATAGAACAAAATTCCAGCTAGTGAGGGGACAACAATTTTGAGAAACACACAAGTACCATCCATTGCTACCCCTACCTGTATGCAAATTACCAGGTTGACCTCTAAAGTGAAGGAAAAGGAGCACAAAGAAGACGCAATATCTCCACTGCCACTACAAGTGAAGCACCTGATTTTAATGCTTCTACAACTCCGCGTGCAGATAAATTAAGCAAAAAAGGGGCTGTTATGAGGTGCAGCTTTTGTAGGAAAGAGGGACACAATAGAAGCATGTGCAAAGGGGTGAATAAATTTTTTTACTTGTATTACTTCTGAGTTGTATTGAGCATGATAATATGAGAGGCTTCTGTTTTACATTAATATGAGCATGATAATATGTATTACTTGTGAGTTGTGACTGATTATATTTATTGGTTGCAAATGAAAGCAACAAATTTCTTGGTTAGTTGATCATCAAAATGCATCTTGTAATTACATATGTCGTTCATGTCCTATTTTTGACTGATCATATTGTTCAAGTGGCTTTAGATAGCTGTTAGAATAGTTTTGTACTGTTAATGTATAGTTGGTTGTTCAAGTGGCTTTAGATAGCTGTTAGGAATTACATGTATTTTTAAGATCATAAGGTTTGTTAGAACAAATATTGATGCCTTTAGATAGCTGGTTTGCTAGAAATGCATTTGTAACTGTAGCTGTTTGATTTTATTGATATTATCATCAACATTGTTTAGGTTAACGTTTGGAATTCCAAATCTGATGTGAACAGGAAGCAATAAATTGTACTTGTGGGAACTTATGTATGCATAATTATGATGGAAAAATGGTTAATATGATCACTGACGGAAAAATGGTTTCTGCGTAATTAAGCACTCAATACAGTTTGTTCATTTGCTTGGGATTGACCCACTTTGGTTTGTTCATCTGCTGTTGCTTCACCCTTTTCATCAATATTTCTTGATAAATATTTCTTGTTTCAGTCCCCCCCCCCGAACAATTCTCATCTTGGATGGAAGAGAAGAACACCTAATCCATGTGGTACAAGTCAACAATCTTCATGCCCACCTTCCCAACAAACACACAAACCACAAACCACTCTGAACCTTGCAACCAGGCAAGTAGAAGGACTCCTGCACACAAAGTTGGATTTGGAATATTGGTGGATGAAGACATTGGTAGAACTGTTTACAATGTGAGATTTATGCAAACATTTCATTGTTGTCGTTAATTCTAATTTTTTTTTTTTTACATACTGATTTCTTTTGTTTGTTTTCCTTTAAATTTCCATAGCCTGGCTTAACTTCTGAATAGGTAATTGATGCGGGTACACCCATAGAGTTTCAGCACAATGCCAACCCTCAAACAAGATTTGCAATACCAAATGAGAAAGAAATTAGAAGATCTACACCTACAACATTGTCCTCCGACGAAGGTTCTAGAAATATTGACTTCCCCTCTCATACTAATTCGCCACTACCAGTACAACCACCTAGATTGCAGTGGAACGGGCAGCCAAGTATTAGTGGCTTACAACTCAGAATACAAAGCCAACAGATTATGTCAAGGCAAAGATCGCAACTACAACAACAAAGGGATCAACTTATCACCTGGAATATGCCTAGCTCCTCCAAGTAAAAGTGTTTAGTTGGCTGTTTTTTGTTGGGTGATTTCTATTGGGATATACGTAAAATCACCAAACTGTATGTAACCTGAAAACAAGCAAATGTTTAGTTGTTTTGTGTTTGGTCTTATGACCAACCTTTTGCCTTTGTGGAATTAGGATACCTTTGTGGGATGTACGATCCAAACATATTGGAATCAGTGTATATCATTGCTTGTATGTTTTGGCAGGTGTAAATGAAATATATCTTCTTTGTCATTGTACATATTATTGTTTTTGCTGTCAAAATTTCATCACAATTTGATTTCACTTGGCTATTTTTGTTATCAAATCATTAATGCATCAGTTGTATTTGTATACTGCTATTAAAATTTTAGTAGGCTATGCGCGTGTTTTATTTCCAAGGATGTGGAATCATTGGTGTAGCCTGAATCTGCATGTTGCTGCACTGTTTCCAGCCATAATTCAGTCATGGGATATTGTCATATATCATTGGTGCATTGCTTTGTATAAATTGTTCTTGCATAGTCAATGTACAAAGCAACCTGTCTAACTTTGCTATAAACTAAGGTGAGGAAAATGAGCTCACAAAATACAGTGATTTTGTAATCAACCTAACCAAAACAAAATACACAAATTTTTCCATCAACCTAAGCAAAACTAAGTTGTTACATATAGCTTCATTTTCAAATACAATATACACAACCAAACACATGCTACAAATAACAATGGCATTGCTACTTTAAACTTCCTTTCCCCCTTCCTAAGTTCCCCATCATATATCTCATGTCTGTGTTTTAGCCTTCTCAAATCTGTGTGTATTGCATCAAGATCTTCACTCACTCTTTGCCCATGCTCTGTTCTTCAAAGCAAAGAATTTTCATCATATAATTTGTCAATGTCGTCTAATAGCTCCTTAATCACAGTATTTGCCCTGTCACCGAATTTGTCATCATGCCAAGCAAAGAATCCGCACCCACCATCCTATATGAAAAAGGATACTTCAAATAAAATTTTACAAACCTTCATATGCAAAAACTCAATTTTCAATAGCCAACTTCTGGCACATTTATCCCCACTTAAATCAAGGAAAAAACCCACATCAGAACATGCAACAATAAAACTTCTAGGATGTCAACTAAACTCATAGTTGAAACAAACTTTCCCATCAAACCAATTTGAGTCATGCCACGGTACTCTAAACCTACTTCCCTTATATGGCCTAGCTGAAACAATACATAATACATGAAGAATTATAGTTCATAGTTCATGTATTATTTCAAATCAAATGAGCACAATAGGCCTCTCGTCAATTGCACAGAAAACCAATGACCAGAACATATGATTTTAATGTTAACCGCTGAGCAACTCTTAACAATTTAGCAACCCATATACACTACATTAGGCCTTTCTTCAATTGCACAGAAAACCAATGAGCAGAATCGAGTCTAGAAGCAACAAATACCCAGAGTTGAATAATACCCAAATCGGATTAACCACAAACCCAACGACCAGAACAAATTATTTTAATGTTAACCGCTAAGCAAGTCTTACAAATTTAGCAACCCATAAACACTACATTAGCCCTCTCGTCAATTGCACAGAAAACCAATGATCACAATAGCGTCTGGACACAACAAATTTCCAGAGTTGAATAATACCCAAACTCGAAAATACCCAAATCGGATTAACCTTGCTTACCTGGCAATAGTATGGGCATTCGTAGAACCTCCGACCTGGGTTGCCCTCAGTCCACGCCGTCCATCTCGAAGCCACCATTCTGTGATAACAATACCTTCTTGGAGGTTCATAATCATCCTCACAACTGGGTTCTCGAAGAAGCACCACCCTCCGCCTGCTTATTGCCGTCAAGGATGAAGAAGATGATGCGTTTCCAAATCACCGTCACATTTACCTCCGAGATTGCGTTTTCGCCCTTCTTTGTTCTTCTCTGCTATCTCAGCTTTTCTCAGGATCGCATCTTCATCTTCATCTTCATCTCCGCTCCCCATCGTCGAAGCTAAAGGCACCCAAAAAAAAAAAAATCAGATTTAAATCTAATGCCACATGTATAATGCCACATAAGCTTTGAAACGTCCGTTAAGCTCAAAACTGACGGCATTGTGTTTCCTTCCCTCTTTTATTTGTTGTTTTGTATATAAGATACCTCAAATAGTTAATTGTGCTAGGTGCTCTTTCAGAAATAGTTTGTTGGTATAATTGCCCCTTCACCCTTTTTTAAAAGTAAGAGTTAAAGAGATGTTATTAAAAAGAAAAAAAAAACTTTATGATATTAATATTATATTATATAAGGATATGGGCTGCAGATATTATGAGGTGGGCATATTATAAATAGCCCCACACACACCCACGGATGGAGTGAGAGCGAGAGTGCGAGAAAATAGACACATGAAGAGAGCAAGAAGGTTATATGGGTGTTCTCAGATGGATTTTGGCATGTGTTTGAGCTATTAGATTAAGAGCAACGTGGTAATAATTGATTTTGGCGAGAGATAACAACTTTCTTCTCATTGTACATGCTTATATAATGTTTGTAAGTGATTGTTAGTTTTATAAAAATATGAAACTATGTTGATAGTACAATTGTCTTGTGGGATTTATTTTCATGGAGAAATGATTAGTGACATTATATTATATGAATTTGTGTGGAATTATGAGGTTGGGAATATTCTATTGGAGGGTTATATGTAACCTATCAAAGTTTAGGGGATTTTATGAAATTAGAAAGCCACATAGGATGCCACATGTTGTCTGTTAATCTGACATAACAATTTTTGTTAAAAAGATAACGGTCAGTTAATGCCTCAAAAGAATAAAAAATAAAAAAAATAAAAGGTCAGGAGGTCAAATTAAAACTTTGAAATGTCAATTATATGCAAGTGACCCAAAAGTTCAATGAAATTTTGCATAATTTGCCCATTATGTTTAAGTGTTCTTACATCATATGCTAATTTTATTATAAAATAATCACTACAATTCTTATGAAATTGGTAATAAGGAAAATAATTTTTGGCATGGTTTAAGTTAGGTCTTATATTAACCGGTTTAAAAACTCTGTTATTATTAAGACAAGTCCCATAACAGGTCTAAAAAGTTACTTTTTAAGACTAGGTTATTTCATTGGCTGATTTTAAAAAGTATCAATTTATTATAAAAATGCTCATTTCTTAGACTAGATAACTTCATATTCGGTCTAAAAAGTGGGCAATTTTTTAAAATAATATACATTTTGTTTTGTTTCACAAAAGCACTGTTAGATTATTATATTTAAAAATTATATTATGCAAAATAAATTCAACAAACAACACTAAAAATACAAACATAATCTATACAAACATTTTATTTTGTTACACAAATGCTCATTTCTTAACTTGGATTTTTATGAAGATATCCAATCAGATTTGTCCTCAAGTTTTGATGAAGAGACAGATAATTTACTAGCTTGTAGTCTAATAAACCTCTTTGTTGTAATATATCAGTACTTAATTCACCTTCATGCAGATGAAGTGTTAGCTGAATTGGCAGACCTGATTAGTCCTACACATAGCTTTATGGATGTAGCTGCTTCTGAAATAGAACATATTTGAAGGTAACACTGTGTAAAACAAATATACACATTATCACCCCAATATGAGAAATGATGGTAAGTAAACTTACTATAATTGATTTGAAAATCTTCGGATTATCTAGATGAGGGAGGTCCCATATGTACATGCAAATATGCTTGCTACATTATGGTATAATGGAAGACGTAAAAAGGACAACAAAAAGAGAGTCCCCAATTCATTTCACAGGAAGGTTGTGTTACCAAGCATGAGGGCACCACCTTTACTACAAAGACTTTTCCTTGACAAGAAAAGTTTGGATGCAAGAAATTTCTATGAAACTATAAGGTAATACAACATGTTCTCATTCACATCCATGGGAGGCAAGATAGATCACTCCAAGAATTCTCGTTTTGGTCCACACTGTTTTGTATTGTCAGGTTAAAACCACCATCATAACATAGGGAGTTTGTTAGCTCCTGAAGGTTCATGCCTAGTATGCTCTTAGTTGTACATTTTTTATACAGAGAATGAAGTCAGGAACGAAATTGGTGCAACAAGGTAATTCATTCAATTGATTCAACTTTTAGATTTACATCTCAATATTTTCAATACACGTTATAACTTTGGAAACTTTAATATTTGACAGTAAATATCAGAAAGATTGAACAATCGATACAAGGATTGTTGCAGAAATGAAGGATATGGTGGATGAAGTAACTCTGTTTGTGAAACAATATCATTTTGCATCATAACAATTAAAAAACAAGAGATGTAATGAAATGAAGCTTGCCTGATCAGCTCAAGTCAACAAGATGGTCGGTTTACAATGTACTAACCGCTTCATTAGAAGTTGTAGCACTAATTCTTGGTGACAAAGATAAATCCTTCAATGCAGGAGACATAACAATTAGAGAACAATCAGGCTGCCCACAACTGATCCATGAATTGCATGCTTCTTAACTACCACTTCAGTATCCCATTTTATTCTATCCATGAAGAAAAACTTAGTACTGCTAAAAAAAAAGAAAGAGGCTAAGCATGAGAGAATTGTTCACGTACAGGTTAATGTATAGAGAGAATGAGTTTTCTACATTACTACATGCCTCTCGGTTGCTTCAAAAATTCACCTGCCCAGAAGGGATATATCTAGAGAGAAAGAAGGTTAATGTTTTTGGGTTATCCATTTACCCGGAAGGGATAGATTTTGTATAATATGAAAAATAAGATCTTAATTGTAAGTAGACATGTCACCTTTATGGTTAATGTTCCAGCAAATCCGTTCAGTCTACTTTATGATCCTCTTGTAAGTGGAGCTAAATACCTAAGAGGGGGTGAATTGGGTATTCTCAAAATTTTCGACAATAACTCTGATTTGAGACAATAAAAACAGAGGTGAACAGAGTAAAGGAAAGAATAGCTAGACACAGAAATTTATATTGATTCGATCCTAACAACTTGACCTACATCCAGTCTCCAGACTCTCTGGGATTTTTCACTATATCAAAGATTACACACTCTGCACTTAAGAAGTAGTTCTCTCTCTAAAACTCACTCCCCCTTCAAGTTGTAATCAATGAACTCTCAAATCACCAAGTCCCCTTGACTTGTGATTCTTTACAATAAATGATTTACAGAAAGAAACTCTTTCTAAGAGCAGATATTGATAATCACTGAAGCTCTTTGTATCAGAAGATACTATACAAGTGAAAACTGAAGAAAATAAATGTAGACTTGAATGCAATTTGTTTTCAGCTGTTCTAGTTGTTGAGAAAACTTGAATACAACTCTATTTATAGTTAGATGGCATTAAATGATCGTTGCATCTTTAATTAGACCGTTGGAGATGATTTGCAGTGGTTAGGAGCAGCTTTGGTCTTCTTCTCTCTCTAATATCCACTTAATCCAGTTGTTCAAGTGTTCAGAGTTGACTTCCTTTGGATTAATCCGTTGGAGAAGCAGTTGCTTGTTGTAGAAATCATTCTTTAATGCTTTGCAACCGTGTGCAGATGGATTACCCAAAAGTGTGCAACTTTCTGGGCATAGCATTTAATGAGCTGACGTTGCTTTTTGCTTTTGCTTTAAACCTTCAATAAACATTCTCTAATCCATCTGAAACTCACTAAAAAAGTGGTTAAACAAAGCTAGGAATATAAGAGAATAATACTGGAAAGTAATAAGATTAAACAAGAAGGTTTTCCAAATTCGTCAGATTTGAATTTCTGAATCAGCTCTGTAAACTCGAGTTTGGTTCATGTGAACTCGAGTTTGGAGCTTCAATTTGTAAAAGCATTTCAAGTTCAAAACATCTAAACTGGAGGTTTGTAATCAAAACCTGAGGTTTTCAACACACAGAGACACTACAAAGCTCTCGGGTTGATCTAAACTCGAGGTTGCATATCTAACATCGAGTTCCCTCCACCCAGAGAGGAATGTCGCGATTTTGAGTTCTGGAGAGTTTTGATTAAGACATAAACTCGAGTCTATTAGTAGACAGGCTCGAGTTTGACACTGTTCAAGTCAAAACCTAGTTTTAGCTTTTAAAAGGCAAACTTGAGGTTTCCAATGCAAACTCTAGAGTTTTCTCAAGTTGAAAACTGCATTGCTCTTTGTAAGATTTAAACTCGAGTTCACAAGGTTAGACTCGAGTTTGTTCAACTTTGAAAAAACTCTGAATGTTTTTTGCCTGAAATAAACTGGAGGTTTATGAAATAAGTCTCAAGTTTACTTTGGTTGAAAATCCTTGAAAGCTCTCGGCCAAGTATAAACTCGAGTTTGCAATGATGAACTCGAGTTTACATGTTTTGTAAACTCTTGAGATTTTTCAAACTGGAAAAACTTTATTCAAAATGAAACAGTGTAGAGTTTGTGAAAATTTCATAATTTTGAAAATCCTTCCCGCTAGAGGCAAACTCGAGTTTGTCATAACAAACTTGAGTTTACAGATTTTGTAAACTCGTTGAAGATTTTCTCTAGAGGTGCAAACTTGAGGCTTATAAGTGGAGGTCTCAAGTTTAAAAGTGTTTTTAATTTAAAAAGCTCTCTGTCTCTAGCAAACTCGAGGTTACTTAAGATAACCTCAAGTTTACTCAAAGTTTGAGAAAACTTTGGAAAACTCTCAAGTTCGTTTCAAAGTCTAGTCTCAAGTTCATAGTTCAAACTGGCGAGTTTACCTTTTCTGTCAGTGACAAACTCGAGGTTGCAAATGCTAGGCTCGAGTTTGTCGCAGACAGAGTGTTTTTGCTTAAAATTGACAGGTTTTAATCCACTCTTATCTTGCTTAAAAACATCTCCACTAGTTTGCAAATTTTAGTAATCATCAAAACATACAGGAAACTAACACCTCTACCTATTCCTATTTAAGAGGAAACGATTGACGACATAAACAGGGACGAAACAGAAGTGGTGCAGCCTTCTCCTGATCGACTAGCACATGGCAGCCAAGTCTCTTCGAGACCAGCTAGGCAATGACAACCTCCATATCATTCTAAAGACTATCAATGCGAGTATTTACAATCTTCTTCGAATAATGAAGTGGGTGAGTATGAATATATCAGATCTGGTAAATGGTAATGCACTCCTTCAAACTGTATATTTTAATGATTTATCGTCTCAATATCAAAATTTTCTCACATCTATTGATAAGGAAATAGAACCAGATAGTTATAAGGAGGCAGCAAAAGATCCCAGATGGATTAAAACTATGCAAGACGAAATACAAGCCTTGGAGACAAACAAAACTTGGAAGATTGTTCCTTTACCAAAAGGTAAGAAACATATGGATTGTAAATGGGTATATAAGGAAAAGTATAGGGCTGATGGGTCCGTAGACAAGTTCAAGGCTTGTCTTGTAGACAAATGATATAGTCAAAAGGAAGGAATTGACTTTTATGAGACATTTTCACCGGTAGTTAAAATACTTACTACTAGAGTTTCACTTACTCTTATTACTGTTCGCAAATGGTCTGTTTGTCAAATGGATGTAGCCAAATGATATATGTTCATTCCCCAAGGGTTTGAGCAAAAGGATAGGAGTGATTTTAAAGCGTACAAGTTAGAAAAATCCTTATATGGGCTTAAGCAAGCCTCAAGATAATGAAATGAGAAATTAATTCAATCCTTAATTAAATGGGTTTTTACACAAAGCAAGTATGACTATGCTTTGTTTCAAAAGCGTACCAAAACCAATATAGTCTTTATTCTTATGCATATGTTGATGATTTAATGGTAACTGGAAGTAGTAGAGTAGCTATATATTAATAAAGCTTAGAGGTATTTGCATAGTGAATTCAAAATTAAGGACCTCGGTTCTTTAAAATATTGCTTAGGTTTTGAAGTGTTGGTGTCTAACCAAGAATACTTCTTAACCAAAGGAAGTATGCCACTGAACTTGCTGATTTGACAGGTTTAGATGAGGCCAATACATAAGAGGTCTTTACTCCGTTTGAGCAGCATCTCAAACTCACGGCCGAAGAAACTAGATATGATCATTTTCTTCATGATCCAGGGCCATATAGGAGACTTCAGGGTAAGTTATTGTCTTTAACTTTAAGTAGACTTGATATCTGATTCATTGTGTAGGTGCTGAGTCAATTTATGCAGCTACCTAAGGAGTCTCATATGAAGGTTGCTCTCAGATTGGTGAGGTACTTGAAGAATTAACTCTCTTGGTTGTATAAACACTTCTTGTCTTCCAGGAGCGAAATAAATATGTAATGTTACAGATACAAGGAGATCAGCCACCAGGTTTTTGGTTAAGTTAGGAGGTTCCTTGATTTGCTAGAAACCGAGGAAGGAAAATACTGAATCTACTTCCTCTGCCAAGGCTGAACAACGGACTCTACGAATGGCAACTTCTGAGTTGACATGGCTTGTGGCCCTTATGAAAGAATTGCATGTATATAACAAAGAACATGTAAGAGTATTTTGTAACAACAAAGATGCGATTCACATTGCTACAAATCCGGGTTTTCATGAAAATATGAAGCATATTAAAAGGGGTTGGGTAAAATCTGTTATGGTTTACGTGCTCATTTCTCTCTTCTCTTTCCTATTGAGACTTGGTATGGGTACATTTCTCTCTTCTCTTTCCCACTGAGACTTGGTACGGGTACTGCTTATTTGCGTTTCCATTTGTATGCAATCCAACCTTAGAACAAAGGTAGTGAAATGAAACTTTCATGGGGTTTGTACTCCCTTCGGTCTTAATTATAAGATCAGATTGACTTTTTTAGAGAAATTAAGAAAACTAATAAAATTACTTTAGAGTATTTTTATTTTATTTTTTTCTCCAAATGAATTAGTTTGACTAATAAACTACTAATATAGAATCTAACGATACACAACATACAATATAATTAATTAACTAACTTATTTAGTTTCTTTAATCTCTCCAAAAAAAAATTTAACCCGGTTTTATAATTAGGAACGGAGGTAGTATTTGATAAGAATTTTGAAAAAATTCATAACTTTTTTCAAAATTCAAATTTGTTAATGGCATTGTTTTTCTTTCATTCCTTTGATAGTCATTGAATTATCAGTAACTAATTAATAGGGACCTTTAATTTGTTTGAGTTGGAAATGAAGTCAAACTAGTTATCGTACTTACTTCCGGCTCTATGCATGGGGATCACTTTGTCATTATGGTAACGCACTATGTGCATGGATAGACACTCATTTAAACAAACAGCTTTATTCAAATAATAAACTTTATTAGAATAGGATTTGAAAAGCATGGGATCCTATATGAAGAACATTATTCAAATAGGAGTATTCTTTGTTTTCTGCTGTGCAACCACTGTTTTATTAAACTCTCTTTTGCAAAAATTTTAAGACATGTTTTTGGTTTGAGAGGAGGGGAAGAAGGAGAGACCAAACTTAAAGGCTAATATTGGGTGTGCTTGGTTTGTGGGGAGGGAGGGAGGGGAGACTGAACTCAAAGGCTAATATTGGGTGTATTTAGTTTGAGGGGAATGAGAGATGAGAGATAAATTTTTTACCTCATTTGACCAAATTGCCCATAGAAAATGTTAAAAATTTCAAAAATACACTCTCAACAAAAAAATATATCATTCTCATTAATGACAATTTGTTCAGTATAATTCCTTTCCTCTCATCCCCTTCCCTCAAATCAACTATGTTATATGTTTAGTCTCATCTGTCTCCCTTCCCTTTAAACCAAACACACCTTTAGTTTACCTCTTTTAGGGAAGAAGATCCTCTCCTTATCTTGTTTTTCATTTTCTCTCATTGGCATCATTTGGGCTTTTGATTTAGGATAGTGAGAAAAAAGTAAAAGTAATATTGTATTGATTGGACATATATGATTTACAAATTATAAAGGATGATGAGAAAAACTCAACCCCTCTTTTAGTTGTCCATCTGTTTCTGAGAATTTAGTGTCTATCAAGAGTCACACAAACATAAAATTATGGGAAAATTCCACTAAAATGCCTAATGAATTTGTAAAACCCTCAGAAGTCCGTCGAATTTGTAAAAAGACTGAGAGGTGATAAAGACCTTTGGGAGATATGTAAATTCGAGCGAAATGACCATTTTGCCCTTAGTTGTAAATAATTGAAAAATAAATAAATACCTCCCGCGGTGGGTCCCACCGCCTGCAGCCACCACGCTTGCCGGCGGCCACCAGTGACCACCGCCGGCCACCAATCGCTAGCGACCACCGGCCGCCGCCGGCCGTCAACCACCGCAGGTGCCGGCGGAGATGGTGGCCCGCCGGCGACTTGCGAGAGGTGGTGGTCGCTAGCGGCTGCCGGCGGGGGTGGTGACCGCTGGCGATGGGCCCACCATGGAGGTATTTAATTTTTTAAAAAAATTATTTATAACTAAGGGTAAAATAGTCATTTCACTCGAATTTGCATATCCCTCAAAGGTCCTTATCATTTCTCAGTCTTTTTACAAATTCGATGGATTTCTGGGGGTTTTACAAATTTATTTGGTATTTTAGTGGATTTTTCCCTAAAATTATTCGAATAATGCTAGAAAAGTTATTTTTTATCACTAATTCAAACCTGGATTTAATCCCTCAAGCATGGTTTTCCGTGGGTAATTCACTAAGTTTTTATTATCTACCATTCAAAGTTGAATCAGATTTTTGCAAACATTTTTTTTTTTTTTTGCGCCGACAAATTTGAATATATGCTATATTCTTCACGATACAAGAGACGAAAGTTGAATTGTCTAAAAACAGTACCGTACATGCATATGGTTTGCTTTCAGAAATTGCGAAGAAATATATACACATATTAATCGAAGACTCTTATCATTGACTCTTACTTTGGTCAACTATGATGGGGCACAAGCCTACTTTTTAGTTAGTTTAGTAATGATGTTCAGTCAATTAATTAATGTTTACCTTTTGATTTAAATTTTAGAATTGAAAATTCACTGTCAATTTTCACCTCATTATATATTAATGATAACAAAATTCTATTTAAGTATTATGGAGGTAGGACAACAAATGAATGATGATTTTCTCCTCATCTTTTTTCCTTTATATCTCTCATTAATCTTATTGTGGCCGAGCCACATTATGGCCAGCTGGGGCCTTTTATTTTATGTATTTTTATATATGTGTTATATAATATTTTATTTTAGCCACTAATTTAGCTTCAGCTAATCTTTTATTTTTTCTATAATCATACTCTTTTTTTTGGAATGTGAGAAGAAAATAAAATTTTTGTTTGAGATACCTATTGAAAATATTAGTATCATTTTATATATGATGTTGTTCATATTCATTTTAAAGACTAAATAGGTACTCAAAATCATTTCTTTTCACTCCACTCCTTTTCTGAAAGTTATTCTATGTATTTTTATCTTTCTAATGAGGGTAATATTGTGTGATTAGTGAAAATTTTGGAGTTATGATTTCGGGAGAATCGTGAGTTTTGAAAATAGAAGACTATATATATGTAGAAGATGATTAATGGCTAATTTTAATTGGTTTGAATTTATTATTTGGTTGTCTTATGATTTTATAATGAATTTCTCTTTAAAAAAATAGATTATAATAGATTATTTGCTTAGCTGAAATTGAATCGATTTTGTTTTTTTTTTTTTTGGAAATATTTTTTGGGTACATATTATATTTCTTTTATTTTCTCCAATTACTTTGTTTTGAGGTAAGTGAGATGTGCATTTAAATGTTAATTTTGTGGATTGAGTAGTACTATAAGAATTAATGTTTAGTGACACAAAATACTAATTAACACTGACATCAATATATATATTCTGGGTCACCAAATTTTTGTAGGTTGAAAAAGATAAGTAACGATAAATAAAAAAGCATAGATGTGTTCTTTAAGAAGAAAATAACTTCGGAAAGTGATATTTCTAATAAAATAATTTCTGAAAATAATGCACTTTCTAATGAGTCGCCTTTCAAACATCATAGAATTTTTATTTACTATGTTATCTTTTAATTTATAATTTTCAATTATCATTTATTTGTATTTTTAATGTTATGGGATATTATTTAGTAAATAGTTCAATATGTTTATTTTTTTGCCCGAGCTAAAATAATTGTCTGGTTCTGCCACTGCTTATTGAATTGTTGATTGAGAAGATGAGAGAAAAATTAAAGTAATAATATAACTTTTTAAATTAATTGGATGGATATGATTTAAAGATTATAAGAAAAGAATGATGAAGGAAACTCAATCCAAAAAGGCTTCTATTGTTCTGACACATTAGTTACTTAAATATGACAAAAACAAGTTAATTGGGAAAATTTTCTTTAGGGCCCTATTAACTAACATAATCTTAAATAAGGTCTAAAGAAAAGTTACATGTCAAAAAGGTTTTAGGTTCTTTTCTAACATGCAATTCTGAGCTGAAAATACAAGAAAAAAACAAAAACAAAAAAACAAAACTTCACAAAAACGAGTCGCAGATCTCTCTTCTATTCCTTCGGCTGATCGCCGTTTCCCTTTTGTGACCACCATCGACGCTGCCTTATCGGCATGACGGAGCAGTTTTTCGTGTTTCCTCTTCTTGGAGTCGCATTTGTGTACGTGATTGTGGCATGGGTTTTGTTTGGTTTCCTCTTCCTCTTATTTATTGCGAGATTTTCTTTCCTTTTTCTCTCCAGAAGAATGAAATCGTTTCTTATTTATTTCTGGAAATGAATTAATTGTTTCCCCAAATTGCATTTCACAGTCTCCTTACTGAGTTTGAATTTATGCTTTAGGTTTGTGATTAATTGTGATGATTAATATTATTGTCAATTTTGTATTGCAGATTGGAACGTCTAGGTTTTTACTCAGTGAAATTTGTGGGTTCTGCTTCTGGCTCTATTTGAGTGAAATTGGTATTTGGTAATATGGCTCTAGGGTTTGGGGGTTACACTCGATCACTTAGCAGGAAGAGGATTGTGCTTTCAACCAATGTTGAAGCTTCTCCGCTGGACTCAAGTTCAATGACTTCATTGAAAAGAATGCGTAGCCGGGCATTCACTCCTAACTCTGAAAGGTCTTGTAACATCCCAACTTTCTAAATCGTTTTTGAAATAATTGATCAGAGTAGAGCATCGGAATAAGTTTAAAATAGCGAGTAACTGATGATTGTATAAAAATATTAACCATGGTTGGTTATAGTAGTGGTACATTCATCCCAATAATTCAAAATATTATAAAAAACAAAAACACTCCAGCCAGATCTTCACACGGGCTGCTTACTCCTGTCGTCGACCCTCGGTCCTCCAGACCCTGAAGCTATATTAGGAGCTGAGGTTCAATTACCATTGAACCTCAGGTAACGGTTAACCTCATGCTTATGTATGACAAGATATGTATGACAGATATTCATTCAGCAAGAAGCAACAATACACATCACATGTAAAGTCATCTACGTAAACAGTACACATCGCATGTACAATCATCTATGATATCAGTACACATCACATGTACAACCATCTGTGTTATCAGTACACATCACATGTACAATCATCTATGTTAACAATACACATCACATGTACAATCATCTATCACAAATATAAGCATATCATAAGCATCAGAGTTAGTGTTACGGTACGCGAACGTACCTGGATTGATAATTTCGTATGTAATCGATTGGGCAGCGTTCTTTCGGTCAGCCTATCATAACAATATCGTCCTATTAATTTAAAGAATAATATCCTAAAAGATACTTTTGGCCACTACTGAATATTCTACCCTTGGTATATTAAACCATTATTTTATTTCTTCAAAATTCGTGGAAAAACGCTGGACAATATTGGGCAGAATTTCGCCTATCTTTGAAAAATCATAACTAATTCTAGAAAAATCGAAACGAAGATCCGTAAAAAGTTCCGGACTCCTTAGGATGTCTATTTTCCAGAAAAAATATCAGGCCTTGCCCAGAATTCAAAAATCATTCCCAGATTTCACGTGTTCATCCTCTGCCCAGAAATTCCAGCATTTTCGCAACATAAACTTTGAGAATTTCTTTCTCATTGTACAGAGCTCATTTCAACATGTTATTTACAGATTTGGAAAGCTCTATATGTCTACTTTCATCATGAATTTTCTCAGAATTTTTCAATAGAATTTTCAACATAAAATATGCGTTTTTCTGTGACTTATTCAGAAATCGCTTAACCGACGAATTTTCGCCAGAACTTCGTTACTACCGTGTTCATAACCTGGGAATTTTGCAGAACTACTTCCATCACTAAATTTTCGAAATGAAGCTATTTTTAACTATAAAAACATGAAACTAAATTTATTCTAGAATTTTAAAGATTAAAACTACTTCTATCTATGAATATAAACTCAAAACTAAAGAACTTTGCTTACCTAAAGCTTGGACTCCTTCAAGCTCTTCCTCCAACTCTCTCAACTCTCTCTCAAATAAGCAAGTGTTGCTTTGCTTGGTGTGAGGAAAAGTGAATGCCCAAAGCCTCTATTTATAGTGCAAAGGTTGGGCAAACTTGTAATTAAATGCAACTTTCCTCTTGTCAACTTTCCACCATTGGATCTAGGGTTTCCTTGAAGACTCACATCCTCACCACTCAATCACTCATCTGCCCTCTCTCTCTCTCTCCCTTCTTCTCTTTCTTCTTCCTTCTCCTAGAAGCCAAAAACAACTTGAGGTGCAAGTATGCAATAGTGTTTTGTATCCTACAAGCTTTGACCCATTTGACACATGTTTGAAAATCAATTCCTTCCTCTTGAAGCTGTACAAAAAACGTGCTCCCTCTGAATTTTTGGGTTTTAGGGTTGTTTTGGGCTTTATTGCTATGTTGGGCAAAGGTTTGGCAAGGATTTGGGCTACCAAAAATGATCCAATGTAAATTGTTGTGATAAAAAGCCCTAATTTAATTTCTTTTTGTTTATTATTTGATTTAGCTTAATTTAATTTGTAGTGTTCTAATTGTTTTACAACTTAATTATGATTCTACTAATTTCAATTGTTTCAATTATCGATCCCTTGTTAAGCTTTAATATTGAATTTAGCCAATATATTCCAAATTGTTTGTTGATATTTGCCATTAGATTAATTATGAATGTTAATTCAATTAAGATTAATTTTTGGTGTTCACTAATTATTTTTAGTGTCCTCTAATCATTTTAAACCTCTTCCTACTCCTTTACGGCTTATTTTTGACAATATATGAGTTATATGTCAACATATCCTTAAGTGTAGATTTAATTATTCTTTAATTGTTGGAAATTCCATTTAATTGGTTTAGGGGTTTTTGTGGCATTCTACAATATTTTATGACCCCTATTAAAATTTAGGAAGTTGGATTTTGCCCTATTAAGTCTTACCGACAACTTATTCAAGAAATAGAATAAACACATTACTATTTTGGAGACAACATACTCTCCTATTTTCAATAAGTCCTAATGGCCAAAATATCATGTTTAAAAGGAATGCAAATCTTGGGGTATTATAGGTCTCGTCTCGAAGCGTTGCCTTAGGATACTCTGGTAAGTTTCATTATTAACAATTCAAGCTCAAGTTTGATTGCATTTCTAATTTATGTAGCGGATTGTCTGAAACTTCTCTGTTTTCTTTTTAAATCAGAGATAAGGGTTTCATGCGCGGTAGATCATGAAGAGTTGAAGCAGCTTTATCATGTTTCGGAAACAATAAAAGAAGCAGTGAGTAGCAATAACACTGTTCGTGTTCATTGTATTTGATTCAGTTTCTAATTTTAGTGGTTTTGGTTGGTAACTCCTGCTTTTGCTAAAACATTTCAGGCTCTTATTGCGAAGCAATGGCATTTTGAATATAATACTCCGAAGAAGAAAACTTTCGCCCTTCAAACTGCAATTGAGTTAGATGATGAAAATGAGATCCTAGAAATGAAAGCTCCAAATGCTCCATTGAGGAAATTTAAGTCAAGGCTAAGTGGAAAGAAGCTATCTAACATCTCAGTTGCCTTATTTTCTTAGAGGACTGATGGATCAGGGAGTTAAGATTCTGTGTATATAAATAGATAGATAGGCTGAATCTGTTGTTTATAGATCAAATAGGCATATATTTGGAGATGATAAGGTCTCCTATATCTGATCTTCTTAGCTGATTTTACACTTAAAAGAAATCTTTCACAAGCCGGCCATATCTTTAAATCCTTCATTTGAAGAATCTTGTTTGGAGGGCAATCTAATATGAGGAGGCCCTTATTGTCTTATAAAATTTGGGGTTGTACAGTTGATTCTGCATGCTCTTTGTACTAATAAATGAATGTAGTTTCTGACTTTTATGATAGAATTTGTTCTTGGATACTATCATTAGCAGCTACAGATTATGATTCGATTGAGTTTATTTCAGAGAAATGGCGATTATTGTGTTTACACTATCTAACTAGTATTATAAGGGAAAAAATATTATAAGCTGTACTTTTTATTTTCTTAGCTGAGAAGCCAGCGGTTAGTCCTTGAGAGTTGAGACAACTCTAACATATCTGTCAAATAACTTTCCAACCTATATTATTCTTTTTAATTTCAATGATAGATAAGGAAGGAAACTTTAAGAACTACATGATAGAATGCTATTGTTTGGACTTGGAATCTATTTGACAGAGTAAGCTATCATATATGGCTTGGTGATACCTTGTTGATTGTGGTAGTCTAAATTAAAATAATAATAATAAATAATAAAAAATTATTCCTACATCTATGTTCATTAAGAAGAATTGTTTCGCATTTCAATGACACATTAACAAGTCCATCAGAATAACATTAAGAAGTCTGTCAGTTTATTATCAACGAGTATATCAATAGGTATTAATAACTATATCAGTACGTGTTAACAACAACTACATCAGTGCTTGTGTTCCTTGAAGAATTCTTCAATGAACAGGTTGTATTTGGAGGACCTTGCGTCTTGATATTGTTGTTGACGAACCTTACGTCC
The DNA here is from genome assembly GCA_034222035.1 of Acacia crassicarpa. Classification (NCBI taxonomy): domain Eukaryota; kingdom Viridiplantae; phylum Streptophyta; class Magnoliopsida; order Fabales; family Fabaceae; genus Acacia; species Acacia crassicarpa. The sequence goes on from JAWXYG010000014.1 coordinate 1,324,139, forward strand.
TGATATTGTTGTTAACGGAACCTGATATTGTTATTAACGCACATTGATATTGTTGTTAACGTACATTGATATTGTTGTTAACGCATACTGATATTGTTGCTAACACAACAATTTTTATTGCCTAATGATCCACTACAATAAGTGGTTAATGATCTAGTAGTTGTTAGATTAGTATCTTTTTTTTTTTTTTTGCTTCTTCACATACCATTAACAATTAACAAAGAGCAAAAAGCCAAGAAAAAATTCTTCTTGTCATTTAAATTAAAATGTTAGGTAATCATCATCATCAGAACATTTACACAATACCAAATTGTGAAGCTCATTTATATCAATACAAATGAACTTTCACACAAAAACAAATTCTTCAAAACTTTGTCAGTCTATACAAATTCATGTATACATAACAATTGATCCAATAAAATGTGTCCTAAATACAATCAAAGTTATGTTTTCCCTCATAACAAGTCAGCCTATCTACCTAACAAGTTTGTTGGCTAATGTCTCATCTTCCTCTTGTATCCAGAGAACCTTGGGGCCCTTGGTGAAGATTTCATTGTTCTTGCTTCTTCTTTGCTTACAACGTTTTCCTTCTTGCTCATGTACCTAGAACAATTTTAAATGAAGAAAAATAATTTAGCCTTGATCATTACTATAACTTAGCAGAATAATTATGCCTATGGCATAAAGGACGAAGAGTTCCTATGGCATAATTTAGCGACGCCTTCACGAAATCATAACAGCTTTATGAGAAGAAATGCAGAGATCAACTAAACATTAAGAAACACACAATGTAAACAAAGGTTCCAAGTCCGTTGCTCTCCTACACACGATGTAAACAACATTTATTATTATCAAAACACAAAGAAAGGATTTAGATGTCTTGCATTAGAAAAACATGATTTGAAACAGTCAAGAAGGAAAAAATGAGCAAATAGATTCAGTGTGATAAAAAAATTATTTATCATCAGACAATCATATATAATGTCATTTACAAAACATCAAACATCCAAGTGCAATAACAACACAGTTTCCCATCATTCATAAATCAGATAACAGAGAATCTGTCATTGATCAGCTCAAGGAACTTGAATGGCCCTAGAGTCCAAAAGCAAACTTCAATGCACTAAACTGTTTTTGACAATTCACTGCCCATTTCCATGGTGCGCAGGCAGAGAGGAATTATCTCTGTTGAAAGAAGGAAGCTTATAACTTATGTATCATCAACCTAAAGATTAAAGGAAAAACAAAAGGTTATTACAATAGGCCAAAGGATCAAGATGACCAAGTGCAACCACAAAAGCAAGTTAAAAATGCTTCACATGACCAGGAAAATTGATGTTACCATTGAGGAATAGCATCCTTGTATCTGGATGAGAGGCCACATACTGTAAGAAAAACATCAGAGCCCAGAAACCTTAGTAGCAAGTTTTTCCCTACTTTTTTAATCTTTTTATTTTAAAAGGCCATCTATCGAATCCCAAAATAATAAAAGGTATGGTTATTGAATGAGTTGAAACATATTTAAGCGTCACAGTCTATTCCTAAATCAGAGCAAGAAATAGAAAAATGAAACTAGTCGCTACTTTTAAGGCATTATCTGAATGTTACAATAAAATATAGAAAACATGATAGTAAAGTTGACAAACGCATCTGACTTGAAGAAGTACAAGAGCATTGCACACTCGATTTGATTGTGCTGGGGTATGATTTGGTGCTGAAAGAACAGGGTATATTGAAACTATTTCCTGCAAGAAAATATTCAACTCCTGGTAAGTGCAAGTAACACAATAGGCACCCAACCATTCAAAAACAATGAAGAAATTAAAGTTCTTGATAAATCAAGCAATAATATATATAAGTATCTTTGATTCTTTGTGACTTTTGAGCATATAAAATACAAACAAAATGTGGAAATTTTCTAGCTGCAATTTAGAAAGTATGCCAACAGCAGCATGGATGAAGTTACACGCTGTCATAAACATTGCTGGCAGCAGCAAAACAAGTATTTATGTAAATTTCAAGTAGAAAAGACTATTTTAAATTCAACATGAAATCATGTTTTTTTACTTTCATTCAATCATCATTTCGTCATTCACAATCACTTTGCTTAAATTATGAAAATAAAATGTTGGAACTCTGCAGTATAAGATACGCATAAAAGAAAAGAACAAAATGCAAACATCATCATAGGAGAGAATTTTTGGTAAGCTCAAAGAACTTTAGGTTCAAAGCAAGTAGTTGTTTAGAAGAAGGATTGATGTACATAAGCTAATAGAAAAAGGACATGTATTGCAAGTTATTACGGATCTGTATAAAGCCCATATTCAATATATGACCCAGCAAGGAGTATATTGCATATCAGGATCTATCTATAATGAAGGAGGATCCTATCTTATCTACAATCCAGGTATATCTAAACGTATATCTAGTACTTAGGATATCGGGCCCTTGAATCACAAGGCCCAAGCGACTCAACCTAAGGTAAACTCTATAAATATAGATGTCAAACCCTAAGGTACACAGGTTCTAACTCTGAACTATTTACATATAGTCACACAAAGCACACACCCTACCCATTTGGCTAAACACCCGAATGTGTCTCGAACTATGTGGACTTTGATCCCTCTACAGGGTACGTAGGCCTTAGACATTGCTTCTAGGTCAAATCCGATAAATCCTGTTCTTGAACAGAACATTGGCGCCGTCCGTGGGGAACCCTAAATTTCGATTCCTGCGACCAAAAATGGTCAACACCAGAAGCAGCAGTCAGATGCCTTTCCACAGGCAATTCCTGAAAATCCACAGCAACAAAATCAAGAACCGTATCAGCCTGCGAAAGATTCAGAGAAATGATTGTTGTTTGAGCAACGACTTTGGTTTTGAGTTGTTCACATGGGTTCTTCTTTTAACTCTCCATGCGACCACAAGACGAGAAGATAGTAGGAAGGATTGTCATCCTCTCTCCTCGAGAACCCAAGATCGTAATCCTCTTTCCTTGGGAACCCAGACTTTTCAACTCAGGCATAAATTTAGATGCTCTATTGGGATCATAAGCTTGCAAATGATGAGAAGATAGTATGAAGAATCATCATCATCTCTCCTCGAGAACCCAGGATCGTCATCCTCTCTCCTCAAGAACCCACGAGCGTCATCCTCTCTCCTCGGAACCTAGGATCGTCATCCTCTCTCCTTGAGAACTAGACTTTTCAATTCTGGCATAAATTTTAGATGCCCTATTGGGATCATAAAGCAACCACAACATTTGAATTCTCCATGCCATTTAGTTCAAAGGAGGTATTTTCACAACTTGGGGATGCAGGGCAAACGAGCAAATCGAGATAGTCGAGGTTGTGGGTAAGCCGAGGTTTATTCAACGCCTATGGCGTCTCGACTCCATCACGATAGTCGAGGTTGATAATATGCCGAGATGAGGAGGTGCCGAGACGCTGAGATTGTTAGATGCCGAGATTCAAAGAATGCCGAGATATACTTTGAGTGCATGTCGAGATGTACTCTCGGCTGAGATTTGTATTCCCCTTCTCCGAATCTAGTTGTTTTGAGACAAGGCAAACGAGCAAATGGAGAACTTCGTCAAGCATTTATTGAGCAAAAGCATCATGCTGTAGTAACTCTCTAAGCTACATCCAGATGAGTATCACCCTCTTTATCTCATCTGCTCAATCTTTGCTTATTATCAATTATCTATAAACATGTATGAATTCATGATAAAGAAACCAGTTTTCGAAAACGCTGTTCAAGTTAAACATGTAGGAATCTGAGGTACATAAACCTGTTTCCGAAAATCATGTTCAGGTTAATATGTATTCCTTTAGGATGCGGTTAAGCCAAGATTTTGGCTAAAACGTACTCCTCCGGGATGCAGTAACGCCCACATAAAGATTAAAATGTGCTCCCTTTAAGACACGGTAAAGCAGAGATAACAGATAAAATGTGCTCCCTTCGGGACACGGTAAAGCGGAAATGTACTCCGAATTAAATCCTGGTCAACCGTGTTGGGGTGTATAGTTCTCAGTTGGCACCAAATGAATATCTTGCACAATGAATTTTTGACTCTGGCCCAGTCATCAAATGGAACCCAATTACACTGATTACAATTAAAATCCGGGCTCTGTGGAGGTTTTTGCGAGAAGCGAAAAGAAGCCGGACCTAGGTTACACCGAATCTGGCTAAAATCCCGGCTCCGTGTTAAGCTTTGTGATAACTTATTTTCCTCTCACTTTTTGGTTGCCAAGAAAGAATAATTTATATATTTTTCATTACTATAGCATATCTAACTTGTTCATTTAAGTACCTATTGAGTTTGGAACCTTGATAAAGTGACTTTATTGGAGTTAAAATCTGAGTTCCGCGTGGAGTCCATTCCTACGAAAGGGGACGAAGGCAAACCCATTTAAACTGATCAAAGTTAGATCCGAATTCCACGTAAAAACAAAAAAAAAAAGGGTTACGACACCTATAATGGAATCTCAGGTTACGACACCCATCTCGGATAAACAAATTCTGGGTTACAACACCCATCACAGATAAACAAAACAAGGGTTGCAACACCCGTAATGGAAAAAAGGGTTATGACACCCATAACGAAATCTTGGGTTAGGACACCCCTCTCGGATAAATAGATTCCAGGTTACGACACCCATCATAGATAAACAAATTCAGGAAAAATTTTGCGGAGGAGACCACCTCCAAAAGAAAAAGAAGAACGACCTCGGTTACACTTAATACAGTTAAAATCTAGGCCTCGTGAAAAGAACGGTTAAATTTGTGTTTCCATGATCAGTTTGGAACCTGGTAACATCGAAAGAACAATTAAATCCGTGCTCCTTGATTGGAACCCGGATAAACTAAAAGTTATACAGTTGACTTCGCGCTCCTTAATTGGACGTTGGATAAGCTGAAAATTATACAGTTGAATCCGCGCTCCTTAATTGGACCCCAGATTGACTGAAGATTATCACTAAATCTGGTTAAAATCCAGGCTCCGTGTAAAGTTTTACGGAAAGCGAAAAGAAGCTGGACCCCGGTTACACTGGACAAAGGAGCGTACATACTCGAAACCTTAGGAAGGAAGCCAATCAAAAGGACTTGGACTGCCGACAAGCTAAGAATCTACTATAGTTAGACCTCGGCTTCGTATTCCCACTATGCCAGACACAACATCTCATTAGAACGGATTACTTTGATGAAGAATTCCCCAGTGGAAATTCAGAATGCGCATTATTGATAGCTTAAGTATTACACGAGGTCCCTAAACCCGGTTTGAAAGAGAACCCATCTAGATGGCTGACACAAGGGCTAATAAGCCCAGGTTAAGAGCACGGTGAAATTGCCATTACTGGCCTTTACAAAATTGACACGTCAAAGCTCGCTCTGAAATAAGAAGATGAATTGTCATTCTGACCCTGATCAGGTCAAAATGTCTAAGCGTTGCGTTTCAAACACCATGGTTAGACATGTGACAGTTTGCCGTTATCTCAGTTATGGTCCTGGACAATGGAACCAGAACTCGGTAGTGCGGTTAAAATAAAAAACCATCAGCAGTTAAAATGAAAACCCTACCCCAGATTCCCTGTAACACCCCAAATTTTGGACCCTAAGAATGAAGAATAAGCCTCAAATAGGTGGGCGACTAGGCCCAGTTCGGGAAGAGTTCCAAGAAGGACGAGAGTTAGAAAGCCTCTCTGGGACCAAGTAACTCGGCCATACGGGTTAGTGGACCAGTATGAATAAGCCGTGAAATTAAAGTGCCGATGAAAAAGGGGCACAGAAGGCCTACACGATGTAAATCCGGTGGGAAGGATGCCACCCAACTATGTCCTAAGGTGTAGGACAATTAGTTGAGCGGAAATATGCTGATATAAGTAAGTATATGGCATTTTCAAGGCAGTTATGGGAGCCCTACGTTTTTTAAGTAAACAAGAAGGGAAGAGAGAGAAGGTGTATCTGGACCCAGTAGGGAAGGAAAAGTCAGTAGTAGTAGTACTACGTCGGACACGTGGCATTTCGGGGCCAGAGTTGGAGTAGTGGGTAGCACGCATTACGAGGTGGATCTGAGATATTGGAACAAAGGTTTCTTGATCCCGAAGGTATTATATTTCGTCCACTTGTGGTCAGGGAAAAGTGACTGATGATCCGAGGCCACACAAGCTCAGTTGAAGGGCACGAGTTACGAGGTAAGGTGGGACCAACAAAAGGGAGTTAGCGGGACCGGTTAGGATTTCCCAGAGTCGGGCCTAGGCCCAGGACACTGATGAAGAGAGAGAAAAGATATTGCCATGTAATAATGAAGAGAGAGAATGTCACATCATGGTCATAATGAAGAGAGAGAAAGAATAAAATAACCCGGTTTAATTTGGACCACACAATTCAAACCTGAGATGACATTAGAGTGACATGTAATTATGACTCATAAAGGGAATTTAGAGCACATCTACGGGCAGATTGCGTGGGCCCCATGGCTTTGGAAGAAGATGGCTCGAAATGACCATTTTACCCCTACACCTAAAACCTACAGCTAAGACCACCTAGGGGCAAATCTGGAACTCCAATTTTGGCCTAGGAATATTACTCATTTACTCTAATGATCCTAATGCTGATAGGATAAACCGACTAAAAGGTGAAATGAACCAGGTAATCATTGAACTCATCTAGTAATTCAGTCTTTGAAAAGGAGCAAATTAAATTTGATTAAGACTGTATGGGCTCATGCTGCTCTGATTTTGTTTTTGGGCCCTCACATGCTTTTCTGTTTCACTTGTCAGTTTTCTTTCATCTAATCTTTGGGCAGGTTTATCTGCTTTGTAGTTACTTTCCTCATTTAGAAGTTTAATGTTAGCCATTTGCTTCTCTGTGGACACCTTTTATCTGAATATGAGGAGGAAGATGATGTGACGTGATCATATGATATAATTTAACAATAGGCTTTTTGACCGCAAAAGGAAAAAAATAAAAGTATTGTCTAGTATTGTGCTATTTTGCATGTATCAAGAAGAACAAGAGAGTGATCATTCTTCATTAGATCTGTGTGAATTCTGTTTGCTAGTATCTTCTATTTAAAGCCCAAACTGAAAAGATGACCACAGAAACGGATGGTAATTTGGAATTTACGATGCTGTCTGCTTTGTTTAGGATGACAATAAAATCAAGCTTCACAAGACTATTACATGGAGGTTACAATTTATTTCCATCGTAGTAATACATTGTGCATGTTTCCTTGATTATATTTTGACCATTTATATATTTAATTGTCATTAAATGTCTCTTGAAAAGTGATGTTTCTAAATTCTTTTTCCAAAAGGTAGTTCTGACATAATCTTACAACACAACCTAAATGTGGACATAATGTTCTTTGCATTTGTAGGTCACTTGATCCTTATTGCCTTTATATGGACATCATGCTTCTGCCTTTCAAACAATTTTTGTAATTTTTATGTAAAACTTGAAGTGTTGACATTGCACGACAGAGAAGGTGCTCTTTGGAGGGGTGGGTGACCAAACTTTTGTCAAACATTGATGTATCTAGATGTGCTACAGTGGCATCCTCTTTTGTGCTTTTTAGTTACTTGGTGTATAACTTATTTTTTATTTTTGTGCTTTTTAGTTTATTTTGTTGGCAACATTTATGTTTATATTTCATTTTGTTTATTTATAATTTTTTAGGATTGCTATTGTATATATTTCTACATACACTTTTCTAATACAATATTCAGTATTATTTATATACATTTTCTTATTTTGTAATTTTTCCTATAATTTTTATATTTTTATATTTGGTAATTATTTCTATATATATATATATATATATATATATATATATATATATTTGGAATTGAGATTTGTGACGAAAAATGAATTCCGTTCCAAAAATTGGAATTTTGCGACAGAATCAAATTCCGTAATTTTTTTTTATATTTTTTAATGTAATTTTTATATTTTTAAATAATTTTTATTTCCATGGTAAATTACTTTTTGTATTTACTTTTCTTTTAAAAAATTAATTTTTTTTAAAAAATTATTAGTTTTGCTACGGAAAATATTTCCATTACAAATTTGCGAATTTGCTACGGAATGGTTTTCGTCGCAATTTGCTACGGAAATATTTTAATAATTCTGTCGCAAATTTGCGAATTTGCTATAGAAAATAATTCTATAGCAAATTGGCGAATTTGTTACGGAAAATATTTCCGTATCAAATTTTTGAATTTGCTACGGAAACAAATTTCGTAGCAAATTGCGACGGAAAAATTTTCCGTAGCAAATTCGAAAATTGGCTACGGAAAATTTTTTCCGTCGCAATTTGCTATGAAATGTTTCCATAGCAAATTGCGACGGATTTTCCCTTTTCCGTCGCAATCGCTACGCGGTTTTTTGCTACGGACTATTTCCGTCGCAAATTCCGTAGCAAATCCATTTTGCTACGGAAAAAGTCTGTTTTGCTAAGGAATTTTTCCGTAACAAAAATTGATTTTTCTTGTAGTGACTACAATGATGGATTAAATTACAGAAATAAAATAAAATAAAAAGTGAACCCCATAAGTTCTTATTCGAGTTCAACTTATCAATATGTCAAAAATTGTCGGTAGCTATCTGCAAAAGTTTTATAATCTTAATTTCTTGTTTTCCACTTCCTATAGCTAGGCTTCCCTTCCCTTTGAATTAATCCCCCACGGGAAAAAAAAATCCTTTAATAATTTCTGGCATATTTGTTCTTTTTATAGATCATGTTTTTAAAAAAAGAAAAAAGAAAAAGAAAAAACTGGTTTGAGCTTTTATGATCATTAGGTTCTTTAATGAACGTGAAACGTGACATGAAAATGAATAATATAGATTTTGTGCATGTATGATCAGCCCTGGGATAAATTTTTTTTTTTGGGGGGGGGGGGGGGGAGGGGGGGGTAAATGTCTACTCATTGACTAATTTTTAAAAAATATATTTGGGGGCCCAAATGTATAATAAAAGTATTTTAACAACTCTAATATATAAGATAAAATACATTTTTACATTATATTCAATTTTTTAAGAAAATTTCTGAACAATCTTTTTTTTTTGGGGGGGGGGGGTGATGGCCCTGCATTATCACTAAGATCCGTCTCTATGCATGATGCTGACGTAGCTTGAGAAATGTGGATACAAGGATATGTGCTATTACGTTTCAAGAAAATTGTGGCTTAGTGTGCTTATTGTTTTAAGCTTGAGTAACTTTTCTATTTAGTTGTTCCGTAGATTGATGATTCTACATATTGCGAATCATGACATGTAATTATTTTTCGTATGTCCATATGCTTGTGAGTGTCTATCAGGATGGTGGTGGTTGTTTTGACTCTAGGCTTGAGTTTTAGAATTATATTGAATCAATACAAAGACAATATTTATAAAGTGAAGAGGAAATTGCGAAGTGCGAACGTTGCTGGTTGTTAAGAATTTAGGTTGTTGTATTGGGAATCATTGATGGTAAATTGTTGTGCACCATACTTTCTTTTGTGATATGCTAGAAAAATTTTCCCGTTAAAATAATTAACTAAATATTTTGCTGCATGATTTCTTGCTTACCCAAAAACAAACAAACAAACAAGAAGAAAGTTGTAATTGTCATTGGCTGTTGGAAAATTAGTTGACTTTTGGAGTGTGCTTGGAAATGAACCCTTTGAGAAGATGTATCTTTAAAATATGGTTCATTTGAGTAATAATAACGATGGATACAAATACTAAAGTGTACGTAAGAGCAATGATAGAGGTGGTGGCAGAATTGATTGTGGTTAGAAACTAGTGTGCATGTTGTGATCATGCAAGTATGTAAATACTTAACGAGTTTTAGTACAATAAAAAGATGATTAAATAGACTGATGATAAAACCTTAGGGATAGAATAAAATTATTAGATGTAGTAAGTGAAAAATTTATTAATAGTGCTGGCATAAGAAAGATAATCCCTATATTGTGAAGCAAAAAAGTTTGATGGCTATTATAATTAAGAGTTTGCGAGTGAGTGTATGAATGCTTGACATTGTAATTAATGATGCGATGGGGATGGGGGATGATACAATATAATAGTACTCTTCTAATGACTTTTTCAGAAGCAAACAAAGAGGTGAAGGGATGGAATGGTAAATATTGGTTTCTAATGAGTGGTTGAAATGAGAATTCCAAGTATATGATATATTGTGATTTGGAAAGTTTTGTTAATAATGGAAAATTGCTGGGAATCATATTTAATCAATGATATATACAATGAGCATATATATCTTTCCTAGAGTTTTGAAATTATATTCATGAGGTGTTGGAACTTTACACATTGTTAGGAGTCTACCACTCTAGTCCTATTTATATGTGCCATTTTGATCAAATCACACATACCAAGGAGAGGTAGTTAGCTCAATGATTATGAGGTAAATTTTCAACTTTACCCTTATTTATGATTGGGTACCTTCAACTTTTTCTTCTCTTTTTATTTTCATTGGTACAATTAATATGGGAAAAATCGTCACAAGCTCATTTATTTGGTCAAAGGGGACTTATAAATAGGACCAAATTTTTTTGGTTAAAAAGGACTTATAAATAGAACCAGAGTAGTATTCACATATTGAGTCAAATAAAAACTTTTTTAAAGCATATTTTTTCTTTCTTAAGGAAAATTCTGAACTAAAAGTTTTTTTTTTCTTTTTACTCTAGAGAAAATATTTTGAAATGAGGTTTACTAACAAAAAAAATTGAAATGTAGTTTACAAAAAAAAAAAATCATTTTTCACAAATATGTACTACTATCTAACAAGTTCAAGCATGTATTCTAAACATGTTTATTTTACTTTTATTATGCATGAAATTGCCCATGATTATTTTAGCATTGGAATATCAAAGTTTCATTTGGAAAACTGTTAGAAGGAAAAAAAGAAAAAAAAATCTCACCTATGAAAAGGTTTCTTTTCAAAATATCAAGAGATTTGCAAAATCTTAGGTCTACTTAAATATATAATTAGAGAAAAAAAAGATTTATTTTTTAGAATTTTCTCTTCCAGTATTTTTTTCCTATAATTTTCTCTCCATCCAAATATAAAGAAAGTACAAACCCAACTTGCAGTATATAGTAAGAAAGAGCAACAAAATGGCGGACCACCTTGCTAAAAAGGCTCTTAATGTTGCCCAAGATTGACCTTAACTACTGGTCCCGATGTACCATCTAATTTACTGGATGCGAATAGCGCATAAAGATAGTTTTCAGTTTTCCTATGTATTAAAAAAGCAGATTGATACAAAGAAACATTCAAAATGATAATGGTTCCTCGTTGTTATTTTGAATAACCTTAACAATCATTTCATTTTAAGATTTTATTTTAATTTACTCAAATTATTTGATTTCCTTAAAATAAGCCTATGTGTGTCAAAACAACAGTAAATTCTCACAAACTTGTTTTGTTTCCCTTCCTCATCTGATACAGATGGTTTTCCAGCAATAATTGAATAAATAGCATAAGAGTGAAAGTCACGAGTCCAATCATGTTTGTAATCTCAGACAGTTAGTATCTACTCCTTTAAGTTAAGAAAAAAGAGTAACTGAATAATAGTATCTGCTTCTTTTTTATGTATCTTTGTGCTAGCCATCTATGATCTAGCCTTCTCTTTTCCATCAAGCGTCAGCTTGCCTGTATTTTTCAAAAAAAAAAAAGAATAAATAATATTACTTCCAGTACTAAATATAAGATATAGTTTGTAATACAAATTATATTACAAACTATGTTTTATATTTAGAACCGGAAGAGTAGTAAATGCAATTTCAGTGAATTAAATGCAGCATTTAATTTTTTGATACAATGCAGCATTTAATTTTTATTGAAACGTTAATGATGTTTATGTGTGTAATCAACACCGTTTTGACACTGTTTTTGGATTAAAATATTATGAAATGCACCCAACAATAAACCAACAATAATAAAGCGTATAAATAGGGGGGAGAAAGATGGGGAATTACAATGAGGTCCTCACAATAAGAAATTTAATTACCGAATTAATGCCTGCTTTTTAGTTCTTATTGGGCTTATGGGTAATTATGTCACTACGTTGGGACCTCATTGTAATTCCCATAAAAAAGATTTTATGACATAAAATCCAGTGGCTACAATAATCCCCCATTATGATTGTCACAGGACAGAGGCTAATATTGTCAGGATTTTTTTTTTTTCTTGGTCGAATATATTGTCAGGATTGTCGGAGTCAACGAATTAATATCACAGCCAGCCAAATACAAAGCATGTGCCAGAGGAGCGTGGAGGTTGGAGGAGGGTGACGTCATTAAAGATCCCTTTAGACTATAAAAAGGACTTATAAGAGTTAATTGGTTGACATTTTCATCACTTACAAATTTACAAAAGGCCTTTTTTAGTCCATAAAAAAGATGAATAAAAGTCTTTTTTTTTTGTAAGGGACTAAAATAGGTCTGTGTTTTTCGTCAGAGACCAGAAAGAGTATTTATTTCGTTATTAAATTTCACATCCAATTAAGCAGGAAATAAAACAAGTCAATGTTGGACATGAAAAATTATACTCACTCTAGTCCTAAATATAAGAGTTAGTTAACTTTTTTGGAGAGATTAAGGAAGCTAATTAAATTACTTTAGAGTATTTTTATTTTTATTTTCTTCTTCAAATTAATTAGTTTAACTAATAAACTAATATATAATCTAAGGATACACAATATATGAAATAATTAAGTAACTTATTTAACTTCCTTAATCTCTACAAAGAAAATCAACTAACTCTTTTAATTAGGACGTAAATAGGATGTCTGGTTTTCTAGTTCTTCTATAATATGTATTGGTCATAGATTCCAACACTGTAATAATCTCCAACAACAGTACGTACACTTAAACTTGGAATCTTCTTTGCCCAAAAGAGCAGGGAAAAGAAGTTATGGATGAAGAGAAACCAATTGCTTCCTGTGGCGAAAATTAAAACTCTTGCTCTTCCTGTCTTCCTTACTTTGAACTTTCATAAAATTACCAAAATTTTCAATTATAAAAAGTAATAAATTAAATGAATAATTTAATCCTACACTATAGAAAATAAAATAAAATAAATCATTTGTATAAGACTACATATGAAGGGTTTAGGAGCAAAAATACACATGTGCTTTATCCTCGGGAGAGTCCAGCATCATATGCTTTTTTTTGGATCAAAAATACATATGTGATTACATTTTAGGAGCAAAAGTCACTCCACCGTTAAAATTTTGTTGTAAATACAGTACTTCTTATTGTAAATCTAGTCTGTTGTAAATATGGCTTTTTCTGTTCCAAATGGCCTGATTTTAAATTTTGTTGTAAATACAGCACTTCCGGTTGTAAACCTAGACTTTTTATGTTGTAAATGACCTTCCTATGTTAAAAATCCAGGTGTTTAAATGTTGTTATAAATATGACATTTTCTGTTGTAAATATGGCTAGATTTTAAATTTTGTTGTAAATACAGCACTTCCTATTATAAATATAGCATTTTTTTTGTTGTTGTAAATGACATTTCTATGTTCAAAATCCAGGTGTTTAAATGTTATTGTAAATATGACAGTTTTTGTTGTAAATATGACATTTTCTGTTGCAAATGTACCGTCAAGTTAGATTTTAAATTAAAGGTGGTTTGATTTTTGCTCCTAAAATATTAATACATGTGTATTTTTGCTCCCGAAAAAAGCATATGGTGCTAGACACTCCCGGGGCTAAATCACATGTGTATTTTTACTCCTTTACCTAAATATAAACTATTTAAATGTTAATCTTATAGTTAAAAAAGGAATAGGAAAGAAGAGGATCAGAGATTGATAATGCACATTCATTATGATTAGTGTATCACGGCACCGTAGGGATTCAAATTGCTTCAAAGATTATAAAAAAGTAAGACTATGAAATCTAGAAAGAAAAAAAAAAGAATAATAATTTTTTAAAGGACCCAATTACTCTATTTTTATGAAGGTTTGATTGAATCACTAGGGGTTAGTGGTGGGGGGGAAGCCACATTATTATTTCAACCTTTTGTTCTTAAATCTCCGTAGGAAATATGTATCTCGATCTTATAGTATGTATGCTTACACTTGCACTCTTTGAATATCTACTTTCCTCATCAGTCTTTGTTATAATGACTAGCTAAAATACCATTATTATGAACAATTAATCAAGAAATTTATTTTTCAAGGTAAATAAAAAATAAAAAGAGGATACTTATTTTTGAAATTAAATTAAATAAATAATTTTTTCAGAATAAATAAATTATATGATATCTAATATTATTAATAAAATGATAAAAAAAAATGAATGCAATAAAAAACTAGAAAATGATATAATGAGAATATCACCATTTTTTTTTTTTGGAACAATTCTAGAGATATTCATTACTTTAAAAGGAAGGACTATTACAAGACAATCTGACACACCGCGGGATACAAGAAACAGATGACATGCAACAATGAAAGAGCAAAACAAGTAAATAAACAGCAACGTAAGACACAGACTGGAGAAGTACGGACCCGAAAGAACGACAAAGACTCAACCAGGATTAATGTTCCTAGGCCTTGCCGAAGCTTGTTCCTGCTGAAATCTAGTGGCCTTCATATCATTGTCCAGCACTTGAGACAAAGGAGGTAAGGGTATTCCTACCCACCCAACTGGGCACACCTCCTTATTAGTAGCTGCAGTAAGCCAGTCTGCTGCTTTGTTCCCCTGATGAGGAGTGTAGATGACTGAAAAACTAGACTTAGACTTTAGGACACTTGTAATATCATCAAGAATGCCTCGGGCCTGCCATTCACAGAATGAAGGTTGATTTTTCTCTACACAGCGCACAAGAGTTTGATTGTCGGACTCAAGAAGAACATTTTTGTTGCCCAAGTCTTGAAGAATCATTAAGGCTCTTTTCAACGCTAGAGCTTCCGTCATAAATGCCGAGATGGACTTGACTTTATCGACAAAAGCCCACTGCATTCGACCCCGGTGATATCGACAAACAAGCCCTATTGCTGTAGATGCCATGGATACTTTGAAAGATCCATCGACGTTGACTTTCAGCATATGTTCAGCAGGTGGCACCCATTTGACAGCTAAGGTAGACGTGTTACTAACAGCCCTGTCGTTATCCGGGAACCACACCGTCCAGTAATTAATTAAGGCTTGCTGTGCTTTCTCAATCACCACAGAAGGATCTAAGCGTACCTTAGAGAATACATAGTCGTTTTGCCCCTTCCAAATGAACCACAACAACCAGCCAATAAGTGCACGATCATAAGCTGTAAGTGGACTATGGTGATTCATAATGTCAATCCACCAACAATTGAAGTTGTTTATCCTGTTTAGATCACCTTTGAAAGATAATCCACACCCAAACCAGACACAACGCACCCATTGACACTGGAAGAAAAGATGCTCTAGCGTTTCATCAGCGAGGAGACATATTGAGCACGTCGCCGTTGTACTTCTTTTTCTCCTAACAAGGTCAGCGTTAGTAGCAAGAGCTTTTGATAGGCATCTCCATATAAACGTCAGAACTCTTGGGCTAGTTTTGAGCTTCCAACTATCCTTCCACACCTCGCTAGTAAGGTATATTGAGGGTCCAGCCGTTTGTGGGTCGCTCATGGAACTTGTATCTGTCAGATAATACCCAAGTTTGACTGAAAAGATCCCATTGTTTGCATTGCTCCACATCAGTCAGTCTTCTTGTGGTGTCCATGGGAGAGGAATGGCGTTAATGGCGCTCACAACCTGTTCATCAATTGCGCTCCTAATCGAGCTAAGGTCCCACCCACCACTATAGGAGGATATTAAAATTAATTCTAGGTACCATGTCCAATATAATGGTCCTTTAAGTGTAATCATATACTCCCTCTGGTCCTAATTATAGGATAATATTTGATAGTTGGATTTGGTCTAATTATAAGACAACATTCTAATTTTTGTCAATTTCTTCCTAAAACACCCCTATTGATACTTTCTCAATAATAATTAAATATAATAATAATAATTTAGTACTGCACCTATACATTTTATAAAATAAGTAATATTTATAGCTTATTAATGCCAAATATACCTAATTCTACTATTTTTTTAATAAAATAATTTTTTATTTATAAATCTATCCATAAGTTGTTTAATTATTTGCGTTTGAAGAACGGGGCCTGGCTTTCACGCTCACTATTCACCACTTTCCATCCCCTGTACTCACTAGGAAGTAGGATCACTACCACATAGGTGCACTTGATGTTTATTTTATTTGGCTAAATTGAAATTTGAGTAAGAATATTTTAGAAAAAAGAGTAAAATTAACTAATGTAAATTATATTTTTAATCCTTTTAAAATCAATTAAACATGTCCTATAATTAGGACCAAAGAAAATATACGTTATGGAATTCAAATGTAAAAGCCCTTCCCTGCTCATTGTTGTAAAATCCTCCTTTTTTTTTTTTTGGGTTATAAATCTCTCCTCTTGCGAAGAGAAGTTTTGGAGTGAAAATGGGGTAGGTCTCACACCCCATTTTCCCCTTTTGTTTTTCTTTCTCCCACATTTTTTTCTCCAATTCAAGCAAGTAAAAATCTATTTTCCCTCTCATTTTACTCCCTAATTTTCGTATCCCTCCATTTTTCTCCATCTAAGGGTGGAGTTGAAGTTTTTTGGGGGAACCATATTGGGAGAGGTTGACCCATTATATGTGAGAGAGATAGGTAATGAATATGTTCAGAAATCAAAGTCACTATATCGTAGGGTGGCATGCTGTGACTTTTCGCCTATCACATCAGTTTACTTTGACCACTCATCCTGTACCTTTCTGATTACAGTTTTTGACCTTTTCATTTTCAGAAAAATTGTGAAAAAGAACTTTAAAGTAGTAAAGGATGAAAATATATATATATATATATATTTCAAATATTTAAAAGGAAAAATTCATTTAAGAGTCTTTTTTATAGAAAAAATCCTAAAAAAAGCTTCAAGATTCTGAAAAACCCAAAAAAGGCCCAAGGGTCTTTTATGTGATTTTCAGAATCTACATGAGTTGTTAACGGGGTTGATATAGTTGTTAACGGATAGGTCATTAACAACTAAATCAGCCCCATTAACAACAATTTGCTAACAACTAAATCAGCCCCGTTAACAACTATATCAGTACTACGTTAACAACTATATCAACCCCATTAACAACTCACGTAGATTCTAAAAATCCTAGAAAAGGCACTGGGGCTTTTTCTAAGATTTTCATGATCTTGAGACCTTTTTTGGGATTTTTTCTGTAAAAATGGCCCTTATGTGAAATTTCCCTATTTAAAATGTTCGAGAGGAGTGAGGACTTGTTTTGTCCTTTTCAAAGATAAATAGAAAAAGGATTCTGCACGCGAAAAAGGATATGACTCTGTGCGTGAAACAGGATATGCCCTTATGTGAAATTTCCCAGGATATGACTCTGCACGCGAAAAAGGATTCTCCTCTGCCTTCAGAGGATGACCTACGATCGACCAAGAAGGTCAGGATACAAACAGATGGAACGACAAATGGAATTGATGGAGGGCTGGAGGAATCGGATGCACTGATGGAAGAACCCGTCCCCAAGGTTAGTCCCTCGTATCGAAGCAAGTTGCTCAATGGGGGTCAGGCGCATGGAGAGAGCCAAACGCAATCGAAGGTGAAACTCATTGAGGTTGATTTCAAGGTCGGAAAGGACAGTGAGATTCCTTGCATAGATTTTTCAAGCGAAATTTGGGCGGTGCTAGCTAAGGGGATGGAACGAACACTGATCATCAAACTGCTCGGTTGTTCAATCACATATTATGATCTGGTGGCCAAAACACAGTTGCTATGGAAACTGAGAGGATCTTTTCAACTGGTGGACATGGAACACAGTTTTTATTGCGCCACATTCGCACTGGAGGAGGATTATTTAAAGGTCCTTACAGGAGGGCCCTGGGTGATTTACGGCGCCTATCTGACGGTTCAGCCATGGTCGTTGGAATTTGACGCTAAAATAGGGGTTATTCGTAAGGAGGGCTCTGGGTGCTTTGCTTGACGAGGTCGTTAAAATAGATTATATGACGGAGTCACGTGGTTGAGGGAAATATGCTCGGATTGCAGTACTCATTGATCTTTTGAATCATCTTGTTCCAAGCATCAAGGTGGTTGGTACAGTTTATGGTATTGAATACGAGGGATTGCCACATATTTGCTTTGCATGTGGCAAATATGGCCACTCAAAGGAAAGGTGCGTTGACAAGGTCCAGCAGAGTGTGAACACGGTGTCTCCTGGCCATGGCATCCTGGGACCCTCACTTTCATCGAAACCGGCACACGACGGAAAGGCCATCAATGATGCATCGTTGGCAAGCGGTACACCGTACGGCTCTTGGATGCTGGTGAAGTATGCCAAAAAAGGAAACAAGCTACATAAGGAAAAATCCACCAATAATGGAGGATTGAACGTTACAGGCGGGTTGACAGAGATTTGTCGTATCTCCCAAAATAACCAAGTTCAAATAAGATTTTTGCAGAAATAGGGAACTTGGGTCGTTTCCCCCATGAATTCGCAGCGGGTTTGATTGATAACAGTGAAAGAGAACAGTAAAATAGGGGGTTTTGATGTGAACAGAATAAAAACGAAACTAAACAGAGACAAAACGAAACAAGCAAAAACAGAACGAATCAAACAGAGGTTAAACAGTTAACAGAGATTAACCCAGGATTACAGATTCACTTTCCTTCCTCGGACGAAACAGATTCACAACCAAACTCGTGATCGACTCTAGATAAACCGAGATCTATGCATTTATCTAGAATTTCCCTCAACTGAACAATCATTCAGAATCTATTCAAATCAGTGGCGTATCACTGTACGATCGCATAATAATACTTTAACCTAGTTCGAACTACATCCTTGGGAAATATCGATCTGGGTTTTTAATCAAAAACCCAATCCAAATCCAAAAATCGAATCCGATCGGAGAATACAGAAATGAGTTAGATGGTTACCGGTTAAGCGCGAATCCTCTTGACAGTAGAATCCTTAATCCGTGGGCTAATCACAGAGATTTAGCCAAACATAACTAGGAAAAACGAAGAATAGATGAAGAATGCCAAGAACGCGAAGAACATATGAAGAACAGTTGACAGAAAATAAAAGCTTCTATTTTGATCCACAAGTTTAACAAAACGTGAATGAATAGGTGTTTTTTGCTGTTGCCACACTTAACCCTAAATGGCAAAACGAAAATGAGTCTCCAATCTGCAATTCAGGCCCAAAATGGAAAATACTAAAAATGGACTTTAATTACAAATAAAAATCCAGAAATAAACATATGACTTCGGCTCCAAAATCAACCGCCCTCTTGTCCGAATTTTCTCTTCATGCATTCATAACAATTGTAGCTCTCTGAATCATCTGAAATATGAGACAAAAATGAGGAAAATCCGATGTCTGGGTTCAAGAGTTATGGTAAAAAATAGCGAAGCAATGTAAAACTGGAATTTTACTATTAAAAATGGCTAAAATAAAATCAAAGGCCCAAAGCCCAAATAGATATAAAAACCATTATTTATTAGCTAAAGAGTCCTAAATTATTAATCAGGAGACAAAAAGTAGTGTATGAAATATTTAATTATCAAACTCCCCCACACTTATCTTTTTGCACTCCTGAGCAAAATTCAAAGAAGAAGACCTAAAGGAGAAACTCTTCTTTTCTAACAATTGCTAACAGTGTAAAAATTGAACAAGGGACACAGCTCCAAAAGATCAATCAATCAAGACCACAATCTCTTTATCTCAAATCACAATTCATGGTAATCTCATCAATGATGCTAATCACAAAAGATGGTCTCTCAAATGATGCGCTCAATCAATCAACCTCTCAAGTGTTTAAGGTATATAAGTGTATCACTCAAATTCTACTCAAGAAAATTGTTCTACCATAAGCTTGCTCAATTTCTACGTCTCCACTACTCATAACACATGCATGCACAAATCAAGAGAGCTTGTTATTAAAGGTTGTAATGGGGTTAGGGTGAAGGTAGGTAAAAGTATGGAATGAGAGGTTAAGCACCAAAGAAATTAAAAAGAGCATTGATTAACACAACCATTCTCTATGTAAGAAAACTTTTATTTAACTCATATACTTCCTTTCTTTCTATCTTTTTTTTTTGGGTTTTTTTTCATACTTTCTTTTCAAAGCCCCTTTTTTTTCCTTTTTTTTTTTTTGAGAAACGGTATTATATACATAATCACTATGACAAAATCAAATATCTCTCCCCCCCCACTTAAACTGTTGCACTCCTGAACAACTCCTACACTTAAACACAAAACCAAGGTAAACCAATGCTCAATAAATTTGCAAGGTGCGGAATAAAATGGTTTTACGCTTAGACTTGTAATGTAGCGTAGAAAAGAATGGGAAAAAAGGCACAAAGGGGTTAGCAAAGGAATAATAATGCAAGGGAAAGGCTATTTGGACAAAGTGGGGAAAATAAAAGAAAGAAAACAAGCTTCCATCATACTTATGCACATAAGTGAAAAATGTAGTTTCAAAAAGAAAAGGAGCAAGTTCTGGAAAACGCAAATCATGAGCAGATGCACACATGAAAGAAAGAATGGCAAAAGATGAATTCCATTCATGTAGGCCCAAAACCTCACAAGGTTAGTACCAACTTAGGCAATCAACAACATCAAATCAACTACCAAGACATGTAATCGAAGAGTCAAGAATTGCAGACCAGACAGAATGATCCATTAAAACAAACATGTCCAAGCTCATAATATGTAGCAATCATAGAAAGAGAGACTGTATTTATTTCAAAAAGCAAAGAAGCAAAAGGAAAACAAATAAAAGAGAAAGGGGGAGAAGAAAGAAGAACACTCCCCAAGGGGTTTATGGAGGATAAGTGGCATCAATGAGGAGAATCTCCGCCTCCTCAGGCTGCTGCTGGGATCCCTTATGAAATGGCTTGAGGCGATGCCCATTGACCTTAAAGGTGCTTCCTGTGGGTGGATCACATAGCTCAACAGCACCAAATGGAAAAATGTTAGTGATCACAAAAGGGCCATCCCATTTAGATCGAAGCTTACCTGGCATAAACTTCAAACGGGAATTAAACAGAAGAACTTTTTGGCCCACAGAAAATTCCTTCCTCAGGATATGCTTATCATGGAATGCCTTAGTCTTTTCCTTGTACAAACGTGAACTCTCATAGGTATCCAACCTCAGCTCGTCTAACCCTTACAACTGTAGCTTCCGCTCTATCCCAGATTTAGCCAAATCCATGTTACACTGCTTAATGGCCCAATAGGCTTGATGCTCCAACTCAACCGGAAGATGACATGTCTTCCCAAAGACAAGCCGATAAGGAGACATCCCAATCGGAGTCTTGTAGGCGGTGCGATATGCCCACAAAGCATCATCTAGTCGCTTACTCCAATCTTTTTGAGTAGAGTTAACAGTCTTCTGAAAAATTTGCTTAATCTCTCTATTTGAGACTTCAGCTTGACCGTTGGTCTGAGGATGGTATGTTGTGGAGACCTTGTGGAGCACTCCATACTTGCGTAATAAGGCACCCATACTTTGGTTGCAAAAATGGGATCCCTAGTCACTGATAATGGCTCTAGAAACACCAAACCTGTAGAAAATGTTAGATCTAACAAAATCCACCACCACAGAAGAATCATTAGTCCGGTTGGCTTTCGCCTCAACCCATTTCGAGACATAATCAACAGCTAGTAGTATGTACGTATAACCATATGAAGCAGGAAATGGACCCATAAAATCAATACCTTAAACATCAAAGATCTCACAAAACAATATAGGGTTTTGGGGCATCTCATGCCTACGGGAAATACTCCTGCTCTCTGATAGTTATCACATGACTTACAAAACAGATGGGAATCATGAAACAAGGAAGGCCAAAATAATCCACTGTCTAACACTTTCCTAGCAGTTCTTTGAGGTCCAAAGTGACCACCACAGGCTGAAGCATGAGCAAAATGCAATATAGAGTGAAACTCATGATCAGGCACACATCTCCTAACTACTTGGTCACTACAAAATTTCCACCGATAAGGGTCATCTCAAACATAATATTTAGATTCACTCTTTAATTTAAGGGTTTGGGCCTTGGTGGAATCTACAGGCAAAACACCAGCTACCAAGTAGTTAACCAGATCAGCATACCATGGAAGCTTACCTTGCAGCTGTAGAAGAGGGGTGAGAGGAGATATGGGTGATGCGACTCAAGTGGTCAGTTACCCAGTTTTGTGCTCCACTTCGGTCTCAAATCTCAACATCGAACTCTTGGAGCAAGAGTGTAACATCTTAATTTTCATTTCTAAGATTTAAATGTAATTATAAAATAATTATAGGTAATTATTGTAATATTAAATAAAGTTTGGGCCTTTGTTGTAATTTGCCATTTAAAAAAAAAGGAAAAAAAAATGAAGACGTGTTGAGGCGGAAGAGAAAGAAAGAGAAAAAAAAGAGAGAGGAAGGAGTGAAACACGTGGGAGGAATTAAATAATAATAAAAATATAATAAAATAATATTAAAACACTGCCCCATTAATTGAGGCGGTGACTTTGGCAAGCAAATTCTCTCCATTTCACTCTCTCTCCTTTTTTCTCACAGGCGGATCTGGACCGTTGGATCCTTGATCCAACGATCTAGATCTTAAAAAAAAAATTGTTTTTTTTGTCTTTTTCGAAAAAGACAAAAAAAATTGTTTTTTTTTTGTTTTGGCTTGATCCAACGGTCCAGATCCACCTGTGAGAAAAAAGGAGAAGGAGGGAAGTGAGAGAAAAATATTTGGCAGTTTAATATATATGTATGTGTAGTGTGTGTACGCTAGCGGTGAGACTGAGAGAAAAATCAGAGAGTGAGCGTAGTGATTAAAGAAAGAAGGAAGAAGAAAAGCTGGAGTATTTTGGGTATTTTGAGGTATGTTATTTATTTTATAAGATTATTTTGGTGATCAAATTAATTTCTTTTTGATAAACTTTCTTCATGAAAGTTGTTCTATATATTTTTCTCTTTCCAATAACTATAATATTATGTTGGTTAGTGAAAATTTTGAGATTATGATTTTTGAAAAGTTTTGAATTTTTACAATAGATGACTATATATATGTTTAGAACGATTAATAACTAGTTTTAATCGGTTTAGAATTTTTGATTGATTTTTGTATAAATTTAAATTAATTTTTCTACTCTAGAAAATTCAAGAGTTATATCCTATTGAATATTCTTACCGATTAAAAGTTGTGCAAATTTTATTTTGAGTTAATAGAGGAATTATAGAGATTTTAATCGGTTGGTTTTGAAATTTGAAGAATTTAAATTGTTATTTTTTTTTAGTTTTTATTACAATAAAATATATTTATTTGAATTTGTATAATTTAAGATATATGAAATTATAATTGTAATAATATAAAGGGTTTATCTGTGACCAGTGGTTGTTCGCGTTTTACTCTCTGAGATAAGGTTTAGCTTGGAATTGAGGTAACCGGGATTAATTTATTTCATATGCATGTTTTGGAATGTAAGGTGTTTACTAAATCTTATTTTCATAAATACTACTGACATGTGTCTTGAAAATTATGTGTGAATATGAACATGTAGCTATTTCAGAGAAGCAGTGTATTTTCTACTCTATATGTATGTATGAGTGGATCTTGTTATTGAAATTATTGTTGTGGTGGCTGTTGTGATAATTGTTGTGGGTTGTTGAATATGGAATAATATATTGTACTATGTTTTGATAATTATAATATGATACTGTTTATCTATTTTGAGATTTGTTGGGTTGTGTGGAAGAGATTGAGGGTGAAATTGTGCTCATCGGCTCTCTCATATTCCTGGCCTGGATTTGAGATAAGTGTTTTGGGCAGACACCTCCTTATTACGGTATTTTGTGGTGGCACAGGAGGGGACAGTATCCTTGAAGTGATAGTCAACCTTGGCTAGGTTACTAACACTGATGGGCTGATCCACGTCTACGAGGAAATAAGGAGGAGCAGGATGGATGAGTGGGGATGGTTTTAATGGTTGTTAATTTTTATGTATTATTTAAATATTGTTGATATTTC
This sequence comes from Acacia crassicarpa, assembly GCA_034222035.1. NCBI lineage: Eukaryota > Viridiplantae > Streptophyta > Magnoliopsida > Fabales > Fabaceae > Acacia > Acacia crassicarpa. The sequence continues at coordinate 1,348,232 of JAWXYG010000014.1, forward strand.
ATTTATGATAATAAACCTGCTTCTCTGACTTATAATCTTTTCTTGCATATTTGATAAATTAATTTTGGTTACTGGGACTTTATGTCTCACCCTGTCAATATCAATATTTTTCAAGCGAGGTCCCTAATTCTACTAATAGTAAAGGGAAGCAACCAGAGATGTAATAGTTGTGAATTTTGTAAGCCTCATTTGGTTTTGGTGCTGTAATGATTTTTATATTGCCATACTAGGGCCCACGTGTTTTGAGAATACTGTTTATCAATTGGAATGACTGTTTATTTATTATGGAACTAAAGGTCAAATTTTATATGATGTAATATTTTAGTGGATCCACTATCAAAACTTGTGAGAGAATGTTTTGGTATAAACTTTGATGTGGAATTGGTGTTGTAAAACTCGTGGGCTTGTATTCTTCCGCTCAACAATTGTGCCCAGAGTTTTGGATTTTGCTATGATGAGTTTGTGGGCGAGATTTGTGCCCTGAACCCTGTTGTGCTTTCTATCGTTTGAAAAGAGTTTTCCTTAATCTCTTGTTAATCTGGTTTAATGATTATATTATAGTTATTTATTGTTTAGTAAGGAAAGGTCTTTTCAAAGAGCATCCACCGGATGAGCTGTGGCTTAGCATTTGCCTTTTTCAAAAGAAATTTCAATGCTACATGGTCAGAGAAAACCACTACCCTACTTGCTAGCAGATAGGACCTAAATTTATCAAAAGCAAATACAATAGCCAACAACTCCTTTTCAGTAGTGGTGTAATTAGACTGGGCAGGATCCAAAGTCTTAGAGGCATATGCAATCACATGAGCAACTTTTGGGGCACAATTTGGAAATGGAAAGGGGCACAAAGAGTTCGGGTGTTCTTATGGTTGGCTAGCCGTGGAAGTTTGTTAACCAATGCAGAGCGGAGGAGGCAACACATGACAGATTCTGATGTGTGAACAAGGTGTGGTGTTGCGGTAGAGGACATTGACCACGTTCTCCGGCATTGTACTTTCGCTCAAGAAGTATGGAGCATCCTCCTTCCAAGCACTCAGCGAGCGGGTTTCTTCCAAGGAGATTTCCAGACATGGTTGATGCGGAACCTTGCTCAGAATAGTTCATTGGAGGTGGATCATAGCTAGTGGGCAGCTCTACCTTTGGTCTAGCATGCTGGAAATTGTGGAACGTAAGGAATATGGTCCTCTTTCAACAAGCTCATTTCCAACCTGAGGTGATAGCTAGAGAGGTGAGCATCTTGGTCGGCTTCAACGAGCAAGCGGAAGCACATAGCACCAGGGATCAGAGATGCGCTTCCCCAAGGCAAGCCCGCGCAATCTGTTGGGTGAAACCACAGGCCTCGAAGGTTACTTTAAATTGTGATGGTGCAAGAAAGGAGGGAACATTACGAGTAGGGGTGGGATGCATGATTCGGGACCATACTGTCGGTGGCTACATGGCTGTTGTAGGAACATAGGCATCTGTTCACCTCTCCAAGCGGAGCTATGGGCCCTTATGGATGGTCTGGAATTAGCATGGCATCATGGATTCAAGGACCTTGAAGTCCAGGTGGACTGTTTGGTCGCCATGCAGCTAATGACAGGAACTAGTGACTTAAGTAATGGCTATCGCAATATTGTCAAGCGGATTCAAAGGCTCTTAGCCATGGATTGGAGAGTCTTAGTGAACCATGTTTTCCGGGAAGGGAACCGTTGTGCGGATTTCCTAGCCACTTTTGCGTTAAAGCTGGAGGAAGGGTACCACCACCTGCGAGCGCCACCTGAGGAGTTGCAGCACCTTCTTCATGAGGATGAGATTGGCCTGGGATGTCGTCGGATGTGCCCAGTTGTTTCTGATTAGATTTTGCTAGTCAGCCCTTGTAAACGAAAAAAAAAAGTTAAATAGAAATGACTGAAATGTTTCTCTGAATTTAAAAGTGTGCTCAGATTAACAAATTTAGGTAAGGCTTTTTCCCCCCCTCTATTTGCCATTTTTTAAATAATTAATTACTATTTGGCACTTTTTTCAAAATATTTCCCAATGTGTCACATTTAGTCAACTAAACCTTGGTTTAGTCGACTAAAAATCGGGGAACTTTTTATTTTTTGAATGTCCCAGACATTTAGTCGACTAACCCAAATGAGTTAGTCGACTAAATATAAAAATATGGCACATTGGGAAATATTTTGAAAAGAGTGGCAAAATGGTAATTAATTATTTAAAAATGGCAAATAGGGAAAAAAGCCCAAAAATCACCACTTATTACAATAACAAAGTATTAATTTCTACTTCTGTTAAGATCTTTCACAAATTATAATTTAAAAATCACCAATTACTATAATGATAGGGTATTAATTATTTTTTTTTTTTGGGTTGTCAGGAAGGATATTGATTTCAATTTTTTATAAAGGTTTCACAAGTGCAGATAAGATTTTAATAACAAATTCTAAAAAATTTTCACAAATTCTAATTTAAAATTCACCACTTGTTATAATAATAAAGTATTGATTCTCACTTCTAATAGAGTTTCATAAGTTTAAATAAGGTTTTAACAAGTTTTGATAAAATTTTATCAAAAGTAGGAATTAATATATTGTCATTGTAGCAAGTGGTTTTAACAAAAATCCTAGTGTAAATCGTTTTTTTTAAAAAAATTATACTCTCTCATGTTCTTAATTAAAGACATATTTGGAGAGTTAATCTTAGTCTTATATAAGAAAATTTTTACATTTATCAATTTTTTCATAATTTACTTTTATTGATGTTCGTTCAACAACAATCAATGAGAAAAGGGAAGGAAAGAATTAAAGAAGATAACTAATGTATTTAAGAAAATACATATTGTATTAACTAATTATTTAATATAATTAAATTAAATAAGGGATATGATATTGTCACTACCAAGTTACTACCACTTTTTCACCGTTAGATTAGAATCTCATCTATCTTTATTATTTCTCTTTTCTATTGAGATTCTGATCTAACGGTAAAAAAATGGTAGTGACTTGGTATGACATAAAATTAGTAGTGAAAATATCTTATCCCATTAAATAAATATATATGTTTTTTTTGGTCGAAAAATAAATATGTCTTAAGAACAATAAGTGAGTATATAGTTTTATATGAGCTGTCTAAAAGACTTAACTTTTTTCAAAAATGAGGGCCAGACAAATCTGATAAAATCTGGATCGATGAATGAGAAATTCCAATAGTTGTCCAAATGTGACGCATAATTGGTTCAGTCGTTATAGAGTGTTTTTGGGGACCAAGTCCATGGGAAAATTCCAAATTTTTGCTGGGTTTTTCCTTCTTCCAATGAAGTCGCAGCTTAAGAAAAACTAAAAAGTTCAAAATTCAATGCTTGCGATAATCGTCATGTTCTTCATGGGATTAGCAAAAAAAGCTTGCACGTTGCTTGTTTTCCTCGTATGTTTGCTCTCTTCTACTCTTGTGGTTTGTGCCTTGGACTCCATTGCACCATCTGTGTTAATCCAGGAACCCCAAACAGTGAGCTCAAGGAATAACATGTTCACGCTGGGATTCTTCAGTCCTCAAAATTCCACTAATCGCTACGTTGGAATTTGGTACATGTCCAAATCCTTTATTGTTTGGGTTGCGAATAAAAACAATCCACTGACAGATTCTTCTGGGATTCTCGCAATTTCAGAAAATGGCAACCTTGTTGTTTTGAATGGGCAAAAACAAGTTCTTTGGTCAACAAATGTCTCGCATGTTGCATCAAATTTCAGTGCTCAGCTCTTAGATACTGGCAACCTTGTGCTTGAAGATAGAATCACTGGAGAATTCGTGTGGCAGAGCTTCCTGCATCCTAGTAATACAATGTTACAAGGCATGGAACTCATTACTAACAAAAGCACAGGCGAGAAGGTGCTGCTTACATCATGGAAAAGTCCATTTGATCCATCCAATGGAAGATTTTCTTTCGGTCTTGAAGTCCGTAATGTAACTGAATTATTCGTGTGGGAAGGAAATAGTCCTAAATGGCGTAGTGGTCCCTGGAATGGCATGACCTTCCTTGAGATACCTAGGGTAAGTTCATCTAACTCCCAAAATAGGCTTGTGATGAAAGAACAGGAAGGGAGTCTTAGATTGTCTTTTTATCTTGGTAATTCTATCTCAGCTGTTACTTTAGTCTCTCAAGGTAAAGTAGAGCGAAGACTTTGGAATTCCCAGATGCATGTATGGGAACTTTTGAAGACAATGGGTCCTTCAGGTTGTGATGTTTATGGAAAATGTGGCCCATTTGGGATTTGCAATTCGCAGAGCTCCCCAATCTGTAGCTGTTTGAGAGGGTTTGAACCAAAGAACAAACAAGAATGGGAAAGGCAGAACTGGACAAGTGGGTGTGTGAGAAGCGAACCACTTCTGTGTGAGAGAGTCAAAAATGATTCTCAAACTAGCAAAATAGATGGGTTTTTTATGATGGAGAATGTAAAAGTACCAGATGATGCACAAGTGTTACCTTCTTATGCTCAGGATGCTGCAGATTGTCAAACTTCATGCCTCAAGAATTGCTCTTGTATAGCTTATGCCTATGAAACAAACCTTGGCTGTATGGTTTGGAGTGCAAATTTACTTGACATTCAGAGCTTCTCATATGGAGGGGTTGATATTTACTTACGTTTAGCCTACTTAGAACTAGGTATGTACTGTTAAGAAATCTCTTTTAAATCACCCAAGAGCACACCTGTTTTCTGTTCAACATGCCTCTTCCACCACACTCATAAGCTTTGGCACAGCTTGAAATTTCATCTAAGCAATATTTGATTTTACTGCACTTCTTAATGTCTTTTGATGACAATGCATGTGGTATGGTTTTGATTTATTGTCAGAAAATGAAGGCTCTCTGAACATTCTTCTTTTCTTTGAAACAGGCATAGGCAGGAGGAAAATGGCTACATCTCTTATAATATCAGTTTCGATAGGAACAATTCTCATTACTGTGTCTGGATATTTCTTATGGAAAAAATGCTCAAAGCAAAAAGGTGATTTCCCATTTTACTGTAAGAGCTCATTCAAGGAATCAGTGATTTTGTTTCTGATTGTTTATATATGGTACAATCTTGACTTTGTTGTCTTAGATAATCTGTTGAACATTGGAATTTCAGCATGTTGATACATTTTGAAATGGAAATGTGTTGAACACAGGGGAAATGCAGACTCAAGACAAAAGGATCATGACTTTGAAACAAGTCCATGTTCCAGAGTTATTACTGTTAGATTTTAGAAAGTTGGCAACTGCAACAAACAACTTTGAGATAGCAAATAAACTTGGGCAGGGCGGCTTTGGTCCAGTTTACAAGGTGATTTTCATTTTTTTTTGGAACTTTATCATCTTTCAATTCATAAGAAATTGATGTTTTCCATCATCTTATTTCAGGGAAAATTGGAAGATGGACAGGAAATAGCAGTAAAAAGGTTATCAAGATCATCTAGACAGGGTATGGAAGAATTTATAAATGAAGTGGAATTGATTTCAAAGCTTCAACACCGAAACCTTGTTCGACTTATTGGCTGTTGCATTGAAGGAGAAGAGATATTGGTTTATGAATACATGCCAAACAAAAGTTTGGATGCCTATATCTTTGGTTAGTGAACATCGTTTATGAATAAATTGGATGTTTAAATGCTTTGCATAAGATAAAGAAGAAAAAGAGGAAAACTTGATTGAATGTGGATGAATATACAAGGAAATAGGAGCTTAGTACTTCAACTCATTTTACAAGACGTTATTACGTAGTTGGTGTTTTCTAGAAGTTCTTCACTTGTTTCTAAATTATGTGTGTGTTTTTTATCTCTTGATGTGCAAGTTCAACTGAGTTTGTATAGAGTAATAGTTATGTACAAGTAAATATGTGAATACAAATGGTCACCTAGTATGCCAAATACTACCACCATTTACTATCATATTGTAGGAAGTGAATGAAAATTCCTTTTTTGAATATTTTCCTTCATTACATATTTTCTAAAACAATCTTTTATAGATCGGGAGCACCAAAATCTTTTTGATTGGGGAAGGCGCTTCAACATAATTGAGGGAATAGCTAGAGGGTTGCTTTATCTTCACAGAGATTCAAGATTAAGAATTATACATAGAGATTTGAAGGCAAGTAATATATTATTGGATAAAGAAATGAATCCAAAGATATCAGATTTTGGGATGGCTAAATTGTTTGGAGGCAATGAAGATCAAGCAAATACAGAGAGAATTGTTGGAACATAGTAAGTGCTCTTTTTGCTTTGCTTGAGATAGTAATTTAATGACATATAGAGAGCTCATTAGAGATGTAATGTTTAATTACAGCGGCTACATTTCTCCAGAGTATGCAACTGAAGGACTCTATTCAGAGAAGTCTGATGTTTTTAGCTTTGGTGTTTTATTGCTAGAGATTGTTAGTGGAAGGAAAAACACTAGCTTTTATGAAGAGGCAGAATTTTTAACACTTTTAGGATTTGTAAGTCTCTCCAATTTTTACATTTGTTTCTTGCAAAAACTCTAAAATAATTTTGTCCCCGTGTATATAACATCAAAGCTTAACATGAATTATTTTTTGGTAAATTTTTGTAGGCATGGAAGTTATGGATGGATGACAATGTTATACCTCTAATAGATCCACAGATATATGATCCAATGTTTCATAAGGATATATTGAGGTGCATACATATAGGGCTTTTGTGCGTACAAGAACTTGCCAAAGATAGGCCCACGATGGCATCTGTAATTTCAATGCTTGAAAGTGAGATGATGGATATTCGTCCCCCAAGGCAGCCTGCATTCACCCTTAGGCAGACTATGTCTTGTGCTGCAGAGCAAATTCTAGACAACAATGAATTATGTTCCATCAATATAGTAACTATCTCAAATTTTCAGGGGAGATAGAGAGGGGTTTGAGATGATTTTGTCTCATTTGAAGCATCTAAAATTTACTCTTCATTTACATGATTACTTTCATGATATTCAATAGGTTAGCTGCCAACCTTGTTTCTAGCTACAATTTTTTTTCCCCTGTTTTGTTAGCCCTAACCATTTAATATGTTTTTCTATTTGTAATGAATATTTATGATCATTTTCCCTCCTTCGAATGCTCAACTGTAAATGCAGAGTTTGATTTGTATTTGTCACACTATCTCCATTTATATACTGTTAGATCCTTGCCAAATCAGACAGTGCTAATTAAGCATGCTTTTCTTATTTCTACTGCTTGTGCTGCAGCATCATAAATGCACAGAGCAGTCAAAGCGTGTAGTATTGGGTGATTATAGCCTTCAAAACCAGTTACATATATTATTTGACTTGCAATTTATTTGGTATAAAGAACATGGTGAGTCATTCTGTACAGATCCAATGCGTGAATTCTAGGAGTTTCTAATGGTACATCTTTCTGCAATTTATTATCTTGGAAATAAGACATGCAATGCTACGCAACTTCTTTTTGATTGAGAAGGTTAAAATATTTTGTTCATTGATATCGACTCTAACCATTTCATAATGATATTTGTATAGGGGGATTGCATTCAGTTTTGCTTTTTTTGTAAGAAATGGAAATAACATCATAGATCCTTTTTTGTATAACACAGATGGCATTGAGTCCGGTTCATTAGAAGAATAGTAATCAAGGGAAGTCTGTGAACATTCTTAAGGATGCTTTTAAATTTGTGTTGCTGACTTGCTGGTATAAATACACCAGCAAGGTACTTTATGATTAGATTTGTTTTTACTGATAATCCCTCCCATGTGTATTCAAGCATAAATACGTAAGCTTATCGTTTATATTTTCTGCTAATGTACTTGACTTGCATATACTGTTGGGTTTCTTATCAACTTCCTGTTGGTTAAATGCCAATCTATCTTTAAATTAGTTTATTGATTCATTAATTTGAGCTCAATTTATTGCAAGTTTAATTTCTTCTCTCCTTGGGTTAAGTTTTGCATCTGTTTAGGGACTCACCACCATTTTCAGTTCTGACTTTAAGCGACAAGTGCACCCATTGAAGGTTTAAAGGTAGCAGAAGATATTTGAAAAGTATAGACAGCAGAATAAAGGTGAATGCATTGTCTTGTAATTTATCATTATTATTATTATTATTATTTTTGATACTGAAAAGTTTAGGAAAGGGGTTGGATTCGTTCACCCACGATCCAAGAGCAGGGTGAAGTCTCCCTTCCTCCTAGGCGATATCGATGTTGGGCAGGACGAACTGTCTATTACCCTTAGGGGTTAACCTAGGCACTTAGGAGTTAGGATGTCTCCCCCAGTGCCTTGACCAACTCCAGGATCGAACCCCCTCCTTTTAGTGAGAGTGTTGTCTTGTAACTTTTATAAAGTGGTTAACTCATCCAACTTGTAACTTCATAGAAGGTGGACACTAATTAAAAAAAAAAAAAAAAAATCGCTGCTCCAGCCAGCCCAAGGATGTTCCAGCCTTGGCAACAAAACAAAATGAAAGGGCAAAATACTTGAGCATCTTGGATGGGGGGTATGCTGACTACAAAATAAGAAACTTCTTAAAAAGCTAATAATGTAAATATAAATATAAGAAACCAGGAAAATTATGTTTTTATAACCACGTAAATCTTTTGTCTTGAGTAAATTACAGGTAATTCCAACATATGTTCAAGGAAATAGCAGTCAAATCCGACCTAGATAGACAGGTTCTCAAAATTCTTAATTTTTGATGTTTAAATCGGACACTTGATTCATTAACAGGTGTTTATTTTTTGGGTAAAAACTGACAAAATTAGATTTTAAAAAGAATAGAAAAAGTGGCTAGCAGAAAAGAAAAACAACCACAAGATGGGACACGGGCAGTAACAAAGTGAACTACCAAGTGGGGCACACTTCTTTCTCCATTCGCCCCTCAAAGAAGCAATTGAATTATTACTAAGGTTTTGAAACCCGAACAGGCCACTGAACTGATTAGGGTATTGGATCAAGAGTTAATGAATAAGATCAAAGTCAAACCAGAGCTAACAAACTAATGAGAAATTGAAGATTTAAAGGTAATTAATATAAAATTCTAAATTTTTTTAAATCGATTTTTTTTTTAAAAAAAATACCAAACCTAGTTGATGTCAAGACTAGACCAGTTTACTAACTGAATCACCAATTTCCAGTTTGGGTTTTAGAATATGGATTATTACCATAAAAAGAGCAATTTAATCTGCCTAAGTAACAATAACCACATTAATAACAATGAAGCAACAAAATAGGAAAATAAAAATGTAAGGATATGAAAAGATATGATTATAACTTCTTGATATCCTCTTGATTATAATCCCTGATTTCATGGGCTCCTCATTAAGGCCCTTATGTCTATATATTTTGTAAGCCTTTCACTCAGAAATATAAGAAATTGATTCATCTTTCTCAACAAAAACATAGCATAATATTATCCTCTCTATCTGTATTCTTTTCTCAGTTTTCCTTCATTTCTGTAATTTTGGCATTTCTGCAATGGTGTTGGAATTCATGGTTTTTAAATACATTTTACATGGCCTATCATCATAGGATATGGTTAAAAGGAACTCACCTAATATAGTTAACTCTTAAATGATCAATCATATCTCTGTAATCAATAATAATAATAATAAAAAAAAAGGCGCTGAATTTTTGTTTTATTTTTGGTTCGGTTTTGTTTTTGTGTGATTGTTGAAAGGACTGTTGAAATTTAACTGCAATATTTTATCTACTTGTGAGGTGGAATAAATGTTGAATCATTTTGTTTTGATGATAACTAGTAGAAATTTATAAATAGTGTTAACATATTTGCCAATATATTTAATCAATTATTTCTACATATAATTTCTACCACAACAATTCCAAAGATAAATTAGATTTAGCCCCTTACGATGCACAAGACTTTAAGTTGTTTAAGTACTTCACTTGATTTTCATACTTTTGATCATCGTGGCATGTGGCGAAAATAAAAAATCAATGGGGAAAATAAATAAAGGCCAAAACACTTGCAGTTTTTTGCATTTTATTACAAGTTAGCACTGAAAGATGCACTTTTTCACTGTTCTTTACAATAGGCTTTCATTTCAATAAAACCGTAGCTATCATCAATCAAAAGTCAGCATGAGTCAATCCATATATCATCGAAATCCAACTTCCATATGCTAGATTTCGACAAAATTTACAAACTACAGTTGTGATTTAAAACCCTCCTTTAAAAGTAACAGAAAATAGAGCAAGAAAGAGTGTGTGTTCACCTTTATTCTGCTATCTACACTTTCAAATATCTTCTGCTACCACAAAAACATGTGGTGCTAAAGTTCTGAAACTATTTCTATGACATTTCTTTCCTCCGGTACTGTTAAAACTTTTCAGACTGATTCAATGCTTGGTGCCATGAATTGCATGTGTTCTCCTGTCCAAGGTAGCGAAAAGCAAAACGCACACTAAGATGTTAGACATGTATAGAGCTTGAGGAGAGAAGCGCTAGATAGGCAATCCCCTTAGTGAAGTGTGGTACTTCAATAATAAAAAAGCATGATGTGTTGACAAATTAAATTTATTTCCTAATTCTCAATGAAGTATTAATTGATTAATTTACTTTTTCACAAGACATGTTATTGATTTGCTTGGATTCAATCTTGCTGAGTGTAATGTCTAAAAATGGTTTCTCTATTTGTGATTGATGATTTAGATTGTATGCTTGGCTTCATAGTTGCATTTCTTGAAGTCTTTGCAATCTGCAACCCATTCAATTTGTCTCTCTTCTTATTCTTTCCCTTTTTGTTTCTTATCCATTCTTTCCATTATCACTGTTTTATTTGCGCTTAAGCTAACATTACATCCCTATAAAGGTGCTCATGATTTATGCTTGATAAGTGATTTTTAGGTGGAGCTGTGAACTATGGTCAAGCCTGTGGTAGTGAGAATAGGTAGGATGGAGAGCAAACACAAACCTTCAAACGCTTGAGTGATGAGAGTAAGCACTTTACCTAGTGAGGGAATCAAGGTTGCATTGTCACTACAAAAAAAAAAAAAGACCATTTGTAGTAGTTAAAATTGCCTATTTGTAGCGGTTTTAGACGCTACAAATGACATTAGTAGCAGTTAATCAAACCGCTACAAAATCCACTATTGCAAGTCTATTTGTAACGGTTAAAATAAACTGCTACTACATATACATTGATCGCTACTGTATCTGTAGCAGTTTCAAATGACCGCCACTATATGAAGCTGCACTAACATCGATGTGAGACATTAATAGCGGCTGGCAAACCACTACAAAGTGAAATTGACAAAACTTGTGGTGGTTAGTAAATGGTTACTGTTACGGACCGGCCCGCCCGAGTAGTTTTACTTCTATTTGCTTTTTGTTTATTTTGGGCGTTGGTGCCCTTGTATTTTTTGAACGACTCGGGTCTTCGTGCCCTCTGTACAGACTTTATGATAATAGCTTTCCTTGTCTTAGCCTGCCTTTCGTTGACTGCTATTTGTCCTTTTGTCGAACGATTTAAATGCGTATCTAGGTATCCTAGGCAACGAATGGTATATTTTTCGACGTCATCCTTTTACCTTGGTTTGTGTACGCTCATGCGGGTATGGGCCGCTCCCTGGCAATGGGTAATTAGAACGCTCTTTTGCCTAGGTTCAAGTTTCGGTCGGCTTCCTGAGCTCGGGTACCTTAGACAATGAGAAAGCTTATCACTCTTTTGTCTAAAGTGCAGCTGGTTGTCAGCCGTATGTGTGTGTTTGACCGTATAGGCCGTATAGACGTCACAGACAATGGGTAGATTTGTCCCTCTTTTGTCCAAGTTTTGTTTTGTATCGGCTACAAGCCGTACGCACTCTACCACACCTGGTGTGCGGGAGTTTGGGGCAAGGTTGTCTTGTTTCAGCCTCGGCAGGCCTAACTAACCGTACTGCCCCGGTCCGGCTTTCAAATAGCTGGACTCCAACTTTCATGTAGTCGGATTAATTTGAGCCGGCGTAAGGGCAGGGTTACCACGTGTCTAATCGAGGCTTCATTTGCCTGAGATCGGACATTTTGACCTGATCAGGGTCGGCATGGTAGGCTGCTTGCTTAGCCAGGTGAGCGTTGACGCGTCAATTTCAAGGGCCATGGATGGCGCCCTCGCCGAGCTCTAACCAATGCCTGTCGGAGTACAACGGCCGGTTTTCGTACATCTAGATGTTTTTGTTGGTGGCCGGGTTTGAGCCCTCGGGGCCTTTCGCCGGTGCCGGGCTTGTGTAGCTCGGCTTTTGACTTATTGTTTTGGGCCGAGCTTTGCGGCTTCGGCTTCATGCTTAAGCGAGTACTATGCACATTCGTAACTTGCTTAACAGGATCCTTTATTGATAAGAGAAATAGCCCTAAGGGGGCTTTACAAAGCATCGTAATTAGAAATGACATAACTTGGACTTTGAACGAAAAGAAAAGACATGCAGGAAAAGGGACAATTGCTAAGTAAACAAACACTGCCGAGGAAGGATCTAGCTGTAGTAGATCTTCAACTTGTTGGCATTCCAAGTCCTTTTGATTGGCTTTCTTGCCAAAGTCTCGAGGGTATATGCTCCTCCGTCGAGTTTTTCCTTGACCCGGTACGGCCCTTCCCAATTTGTCGCCAGCTTCCCGTCCTTGGCATTCTTATTGCCTATATCGGCCCGTCGGAGTACGAGGTTGCCTCGGTTGAAAGATCGGGGTCAGACCTTTCTGTTGTACTTAGCCGCGAGTAGTTGTTTGGCGGCTAGCTCCCAGCAGTGAGCCGTGACCCAGATTTCGTCGATGAGGTCCAAGTCTGTCCTTAAGGCGTCGTCATTCGATTCCTGCCCTTCCTGTCTGGCTCTGACCTTTCTCCAGGATGGCTGTCTGATTTCAACTGGTATCATTGCCTCGCATCCATAAGTTAGCCTGTACGGGGTTTCCTGGGTCGAAGACTGCACGCTCGTGCGATATCCCCAGAGGACGTTGTGGAGCTGCTCGGTCCAGTTGGTCTCGGCTTGCAACATTCACCTCTTTAGTCCGTCCAGGACGATTTTGTTGGCGGCTTTAGCCTGGCCATTGGTCTGGGGGTGTTCCACGGACGAGAAGTGCTGCTTGATGTCCAGGTTGGACATTAGTGCTTGGAACCGATGGTCCGTGAAATGGGTGCCATTGTCCGTGACGACCTCGGCTGGTATCCCGAAACGAGAGACGATGTTGTGCCTGAAGAACTTCATCACTCTGGCCGAGGTTATTGTGGCGAGTGGCTCTGCTTCGATCCACTTAGTGAAGTAGTCAACTGCGACGATGAGCCATCCACATTGCCCTTGTGCCGGCCTAAATGGTCCGAGGATGTCCATGCCCCACTCTTAGAAGGGCCAGGGGGCTGGCATTCCTTTCAACTCTGAGGGTGGCGGCCATATTATCCTAGCATGCTTCTCACAACTGTCGCACGTTTTGGCTTTTTCCATGGCGTCATGACTCATAGTGGGCCAATAGTAGCCGGCGCGTAGTGCTTTCCGGGTGAGTGCCTTGCCCCCCATGTGGTGACCGTTGGCGCCTTCGTGTAGCTCGGCCAGCACATATTTCGCTTCAGAGTCTCCAAGGCAACGCATCATGGGGCAATGGAGTCCTTTCCTATATAGTTGGTCATCCACCATAGCGTAGAGGGCGGCTTCACGGATCAGCTTCTTTGCCTCGGTCGGGTCGGTTGGGATAATTCCCCTCTCGAGGTAGTCTTCAATTGGCTTCCTCCAATCGGCCCCGGCGGAGATGGCCATGATGCAACTCGGCTCAGTTAGATTCGTGCTGGCGAGCTTAGAGAGGATGTCAGCCCGAGCGTTCTCTTCTCTGGGTATATGGGAAACTGTGACCTCCTCGAACTCAGCCATGAATTCTTTGGCTTTGTTTAGGTACTTTGCCATTAGTGGGCCTTTCGCCTGATAAGTGCCGTCTACCTGAGCCGCGACGATCTGCGAGTCGGTTAAAACCTTTACCCGCTGGGCGCCATTATCCTTGGCCTGAAGTAGTCCGGTCAAAAGGGCCTCGTATTCGTCCTGGTTACTGGAGGTCTGGAACTTCAACTGCAGAGAATGTTCGGTGGCTACCCCCTGTGGGCTTTCTACGATGACTCCTGCGCCGCTACCCTTTGCGTTGGATGAGCCATCAACATAGACCTTCCAGATCCCATCATCTGTAGTGGCCGGTGTGAGTTCTCGGATGAAGTCCGCAAGCGCTTGGGACTTAATCGCCTGGCGGGCTTCGAAAGTGATGTCAAACTCGGAGAGTTCTATGGCCCAGTTGGTCATTCTCCCGACTAAGTCGGGTTTGTGGAGAACTTGTCTGATCGGCTGGCTGGTTCGGACCACGATCCGGTATCCCTGGAAATAGGGCCGGAGTCTGGGTGCCGCGGTAAGCAGGAAGAAAGCCACTTTTTCCAATTTTTGATACCGGAGTTCAGAGCTCTGTAGTGCCTTGCTAATGAAGTATATCGGCTTTTGCCCGGTCTCGGACTCCTTTATTAGGGCGGCGCTTACGGCTTCGTTGCCGATTGAGAGGTAGAGGAATAAGGTTTCTCTGTGGTCTGGCTTTGTGAGTACCGGCGGGGTTGCCAAGCATCTCTTGATTTCTGAGAAGGCGGCGTCGCAGTTCGGGTTCCAGCCGCCTCGGGTCTCCTTCTTCAGCAATTTGAAGAGAGGTAGGGCTTTCTCAGGCGACTTTGGTAGAAACTGCGTCAGGGCGGCTAGCCGGCCTGTTAGCTGCTGTACCTCCTTCTTGGTTCTCGGGCGCTGCATGTCTAGCACGGCCTTACACTTGTCCGGGTTGGCTTCGATCCCTCAATGGGTCAGCATGAATCCGAGGAATTTTCCAGCCGGAACTCCGAAGGCACATTTGGCCGGGTTCAACCTGATACGATGTCTTCTTAACTTTTCAAACGTCTGCTCTAGGTCCCGGATGTGGTCTTTTGGAAGCTTCGACTTGACGATCATGTCGTCTATGTAGACCTCAATGTTGCGCCCGATCTGATCGTCGAAAACCCGGTTCATCATCCTCTGATAGGTGGCCTCGGCATTCTTCAGTCTGAAGGGCATCACATTGTAGCAGTAATTCGCCTTATCAGTCATAAAGGCGGTCTTTTCCTAGTCATCTGGATGCATGGCGATCTGGTTATAACCGGAGTAGGCATCCATGAAGGAGAGGAGCTGGTACCCGGCCGAGTTTTCCACGAGCTTATCGATGTTAGGCATCGGATACGAGTCCTTTGGGCAGGCCTTGTTGAGCTTGGTGTAGTCGACGCAGACTCTCCACTTGCCGCTGGGTTTGAGGACCATGACCACGTTGGATAGCCAGGTGGTGTACTGTACCTCTCGAATGAAGCCGGCCTCTAGGAGTTCTTCTATGTGATCCTCCAGGGCCTTTTGCCTGTTATCTGCAATGTTCCTCTTCTTCTGGGCCACGGGTCTTGACCCCGGCCATATGCCGAGCTTGTGGCAGTAGAAGTCGGGGTCGATGCCGGGGACCTCGGCCGAGGTCCATGCGAAGACGTCTTGGTTTTGCCTTAAGAAGCGGATCATGAGAGCCTTTAGGCCGTCCTCCATATCTCGGCCTATTTTCGCAGTCTTGGACGGGTCTTCGCCTAGCACTATCTCTTCCAGCTCTCCCTCCGGCTCTGGCCTCGGGTTGTCTAGGTCTCGGAGGTCGAGCTCCACCATGTTGACCTGCTACCGCGATCGTTTTCCCGAGCCGGCTTCGGCCACTTGCTCCTTGGATCCGAGCCTAGGTGGAGACGAGGGTCCTCCTTTCTCGACCCGGAGAGCTTCAAAGTAGCACTGCCTAGACTCTTTTTGGTCTCTGGACACCACGACTATCTGGTTCTTGTCGTTCACCATCTTCATCTTCTGATGCTTGGTGGACACTAATATGTCCCACTTGTGGATCGTCGGTCTGCCCAGGATGATATTGTAGGGGGACCGGAAGTTGGCGACCACGAATCTTACCTGTTCCGAGTTGAAGGCTTCTTTAGTGCCAAGGGTCAATCTGAGGTCGACGTAGCCTTTTGGGAAAGACTGCTCGCCGTTGAAACCGACCAGTGTGGTCTTGCACGACTTGAGATCTTCAGGGTCGAGGTGCATCCTCTTGTAGGCGTCCCAGCTTATTATGTCGGCCGAACTTCCTGCATCCACAAAAATCCTTTTAAGGTGACAATTGACCAAAGTTCCAGTGATTACTAGTCCGTCTAGGTGTCCGGGTATGACGTCCTTCAGCTCTTCGTCAGTGAAGGTCAAAGTGGGTGGCCTGGGCTTCTTGGGATCTTCCTTAAATTTGGGGAGGTCTCGGACGGTCAACACCTCATGGAGGTATTTCTTCCGCTGGCTTATAGTGCCCCCTCCTCTGCCAAATCCTCCGCTCACGACGTTGCACTGGAAGTCTACGTCGGGAAATTCATCGTCTGAGGCCATCTTTTGCTTCTTTCCTGGGTTTCGGTTCTCCTTGGGCGGACTTCTGGAGCGGCCGCGGTCACTGCGTTTCCCGCTCGCCCTTCCCTGGGTCTTGATCACGTACTGACGTAGCTTTCCTTCCCTCACGAATTTCTCAATAGCGTTGCGGAGGTCATAGCATTCATCGGTTGTGTGGCCGTTGCAGTCGTGGAACTTGCAGAACTTGGATCGGTCCGTGTTGGAGTGTCCTTTGATAGGCCTCGGCCTCTCCACCCGTTTCATCTCAGTCTGGGCTACCTCTTTCCATACCTGGGATCAAGGGACATTCAGCGGGGTATAGCTGTCGTACTTGGCCTTCTGGTTGGCCCGGTCAGCCTTGGCTCGGTTGTCTCGGCTCCGTTGTCTGTGGTCGGTCTTCGCCTTTCTAGGTCGTTCCTCGTCACTGGGCGGACTCTTCCTGGTTCGTTCGGGTTCATCGGCATTGGCCGCCTCCATCTGTTCCATCTCCAGGTACTTCTAGGCTTCGGTGTAGAATTCGGTCAAGGTGTACACTGGGTTTTTACATAGATGGCGAGCCAGCCGGGATGATAGGTCTAATCCGTTGACTAGGCAGTGCACATGGACGTCCTCAGGCAGTGACTTTACATGCTTGGCCACGTCACGGAACCGGTCTAGGTACTTTTGCAGGGTCTCGCCTTTCTTCTGCCTCACCTTGCTCAGTGTGAAGGTGGTCTTCGGCTGTTTCTTGCTGGTAGCGAAATGCAGCTCGAACTTGCGTCCGAGGTCCTCGTAGTCTCGGATAGAGTTGTCTGGGAGGGAAGTCAGCCATCTGTGTGCCGGCCCGTCCAGAGTAGCTGCAAAAAGGCGCTGAATAACTGGGCCGCTGATCTGCCGGATCCACATGAGCTTTTCAAAGGTGACCAAGTGGTTGCGCGGGTCCTGACTCCCATCATACTTCGGCAGGTTGGTTAAATCAAAGCGCTTTGGGAAGCGGGCAGTTGCCACCTCCCTCGAAAACGGGGATTTTCCAGTCTTCGATAGGTAAGTCACGCGATATTCCCGAGGTGATCCATGGCGAGGCCGGGGAGTTCTGTCCTCCGCGCGGGGTTCTTCTCGATCTCAGTACTCCCTTGCGTGCCGATCAGTGTGGTTAGGACCGACACCGTGGTTTTCTATGTCTCCCGGGGACCGTGGTCTGCCCCGATCTGCACTCGAGCGCCGCCTCGGTTCGCCGTTGTCGCGGCGTGGGTTCCTCGGCTCAGAGTTGCTCGAGGAGCTGTTGTCACCTACCGGGGCTCTCCTTGTACGACCATGACCCCTGCGGCGGCCTCGATCGCGGCGGTCTTTCTCGAGCGCTTCCTGGATCATCTTTTCGATAGCTTCAAAGTCAGCCCGCCTCTGCAGGTCATCATGTTTTTCCTTGTTCTCCAGGCGCCGCAGGAACGATTCCTGTGTCCTCCGCATCATGCGGACGTCGGCATCAACTGCCCGGACATCACGCGTTGGAGATGGCGCGAGCGTTCCTTGTGGTCGCTGGTCTTCCTGCTGCGGCTGCTCCTCATGGAGCGGCTGTTCCCTCTCAGGGGAGGGAGTCATCGTGTCAGTAACATGTCCTTCTGGGGTGTTTCCTCTCCGTGGTGGTGCCGGCGGCTGGCCTGGTGGCGGGCAGCTAGCTTGTGGATCTCCTCCTACCGGTTGGGGATTTCTGCTGTGGCTTCTAGTGCTCACCATCAGTAGTCACGGGGATTGAAGTTTATGGTCCCCACGGACGACGCCAATGTTCTGTATGAAGAACATAGAGATTGGACTTGACTAGGTTGTAAAGCCTAGAGCCTACGTACCCTCGGAGGGATCAAAGTCCACGTAGTTCGCAGCAAACTGGAAGGCACGTAGCCAGGGGAGTGGGGTGTGTGCTTTGTGTGGCAGAAAATAATAAGAGCATAAGATAGAACGTGTGCACCTGTTTAGGGTTTCCTTCTATTTATAGAGGAGTCTGGTGCGCGTATCTCTGCCTTAATGAGCAATATCTTAGATTGAGCCGTCGAGGGCTGATTGGCTGGTGCCATGATTGTCGGAGAATCTCTATTAATGAGATCCTATATTTGTGGGATCTCGGATCCCTTCCTATTTTGGCGTGGATCCTATCCCTAGCGGGATTGGGCCGGCCATGGCATCAGGCGTCTCGGGGGGAACGGCATCAGCAATAGCCGGATCCCCTGCATCACCCTCCACCTCCTCCGCAGGATCTTCGGCGACTTGGGGCTCATAGGGAAGGAAGGACCCGTCCTCCTTAACAAAGGCACGATGATCGTACCCTCCCACCTGAAGTTCGACCCCGGGGTTGAAATGCCGGATTTGGAGCAAGGCCTGCTTAAAGCAGGCCTCGGCAGTCTGCACCAGGGCATCAGTAAGCTCCTGGGAAGTCACCTTCTCTGCAGCAAAGGCTTCTTCGACCGCCTTCTTCTCCCCGGCCAGAATGGCCAACCGCTCCTTCAGAGCCTTGACCGCAGCCCGGCTTTCGGACCCCTCCTTCAAAGCCCGGGCATGCTCCTCAGCAACCCTATCGACCTCCACACGGGCGAGTTGAAGCCCTTGGTTCGCTTTTACAGCCGCAGCCTTCGCGGCATCCCGCTCCACCCGAGCGGCAGCCAGTTCCGCCCGGACCCCATCCAGCTCCCTCAGGGCAGCATCCCGCTCGGCCCAGCCCTTGGTAAGCTCCTCCCCTGCCGACCTAGCCTTGGCCTCAGCCACCTCCAGCTCCTCCTTCAGGTCGTCAGCAGATGCGGCCTTGGCCTCCGCCACCGACAAACCCTTAGCCAACTCCTCGACCTGCGCTCGCAGCCTCTGGACGTCAGCATGGGAACAAGCATATTGCTCCCAGACCAGAATCAAGGCTTGGTTGTATCCCACCGCCCGGCAAAGCTCCGTCTGGTTCCTGTGCAGCTCATCCAGTGCCGGCCGAGTCAGTGCGGCGCAGCCAGTGAAGTGTCGGGGAGGCAGGAAAGCGGTAGAGACCTCAGGAACTACCCCATCGCACCATAGACGGCCACGAGGGAGAAGAGACTTCGGGAGCGGTGGAGGCGGAAGCGACGAAGAGGAAGGCAGATCCGGCAGGGAGGCAGAAGGCTTATCGACGAAAAACTCAGCCTCAATCTCCTTATCAGAAATCGAGGCCTCTCGCCCCTCAGAAGCCTGGGACTCAGGCGCCGGGGTAAGACCAACAGCAGCAACCTCCTGGCCCTCCAGAGCCGGAGTCTCTACAACGGGAACGACCTGTGGTGCCGTGGCGGAAGAAGGGCCGTCGGCAGCAGAACCCTTAGCCTTCTTAGAAGCTGGAGCAGTGGGAGCACTGGCAGCAGAAGAAGCCGCCCGTTTCTTCCCGTGACTCGAAGGCGCAGCGGTCGCTTTGGACAGGCGAGCGTACAACGGCAGGTCATCCATAGTCCTAACTGCAAACAAAGACAAACAGAGTAGGTCAGAATCCACCAATTCAAAAGACCAGCACTGAAGCAAAAATAAACACAACTGCTAAAGATCCTACAGGAAGAAGGCAGCGGCTCGGCGGATATGTAGAAGCCAGCCGGCTGCACACCATACTCGGCCACCAAGGCCTCAATCCGGGCCACTGCAGAAGCTGATTCCGGCAGGAGGTTTGTGCGCGGAACTTGAAAGGATAGGGCCTTGGCCTTATAATGACCCTCCTCCCAGTACAGAGGGAAACGACCGCCCCCTTCCAAAAACCAGGGCCGCTCCCCTGGCACGGCCTCAACCTTAAAAAACGATCCTTTAAAGCGTTTGAAGGAATCCGAGAAGGGTGTCATCAGTTGGCGTTCCGGATTAATACGAAGGGATACTAACCCCCTCCGCTTATCGCCTCCCTTCGGCGGGCTGGGTGTGAAAGGCCCGAAGAAGTAAAAGAAAAGGTTGGCCGAGCAGTTTAAAGGGGGCGAGAAATGGCCATAGAGCCTCTCGAAGGCTACCAGATAAGTCCACCCATTCAGATGGAGCTGGGACGGGGCGAGGCGAAGATGCTGCAACGCCTCCATTTGGAAGGGGGAGAAAGGGAGACAAACTTGGACCCGCGACAAATAGTCCCGGAAGAAGAAGTCCGGCCGACCCTCAGACTGGGCCGCGCAGACAGGGTCCTCCGGCTCCGAACACCTAAGCACGCACCCAGGCATGGCCGGCAACTTTAAACGGGCTAGATCCGCCTCAGACATCAGCGACGGCGTAGCCAGCACATCGTGCGATACCCAGCCGTACCGACGAATCAAGGCTTCAGGCGGACTGGAAGAGTCCAAACCACTGGCCTCCGAACGCTTTTTAGACGATCCAGACTTTGGAGCCATAAATAAGCCTATATGAAAATAAACAAAGCCGGTATTAGCAAAGAAGCAGAAGTACCTGGCACAGGCATAACAGAAGGCAAAAAAGGCCGTGGACTCGGACGAAGGGGAGCACGAGAAGGAATAGCTGGGGCAGACCAATGCCGGCAGGAGCCCAAAATAGATGAAGCCTCGGCATCTCCATCACCCTCCATCAATGCGGAAGCTTCCGCCAGGCAATCCCAGCAGGGACTGGCATAACCCTCTGGGGCGGACGTCTGGCATGCGGCAGAAGGACCCTCGTAAAAATTCAGGGGTCGAGCCATCACCACCGGGGCCTCGGAACTGGAAGAGGAGCCGACCCAGGTCCCACCAGGCGACTCAAAAGGAAGAGCCCGGGCAAGCGGCCGGAAGGGATGACGTGGAATGGGAATAGAAACCCTTCCCGAAGGCGAGCGAGCCCCAGCTCACCCCGGACGCGCGGCGCCACCCCGGCGTAAAGGATCCAGGATCCTCGTAGCAGGAGGTTCACCCCCAAGAACCCAGTAGGTCATACGAGGAAGACGCGCACGGAGGAGCATTTCCTCCTCCGGCGTCAGCGACGCCCACGGTCGCGGAATGTTTCTACCTCCCGCCATAATCAAAGACCTATGGTATTAGGAACCGGTGTTTGAGGGAGGTTTGGGAAAAACTTTGGGTACAGTGACGCTAACGGAAACCCAGAAAAACCCAGAAGAATAGAAACACAGACAGCGATTCCCAGTATAAACGGAAAAATACGGAAAACTACCGAACAAATGCACAAGGGAACAAGCACAATACCTGTGTAAGTAAAATAGAAGAGACCACAACGCTGGAAGACGGCGAAAATCTCAAGAAGAAAGGAATCCCCACTCAAGCTCTAGCGAAATCAGAGAAATTTCTGGACAACAGAGTGAAGTAGCGGGAGAAAGTGGAAATGAACAGAAAGAAGGCTATTTAAAAGCCAACGCAGGGGCACGACGGTCTATTCCCGCACAGACGCGACGAGATTGGCGCAGCACGACGCCAGCGCAATAAATGCGCACTCACCTCGAAAGCCGAAAAGACGCGGCGGTTGTAGAACGCCCCCAATAAAAGCCTGACACCTGTACGCCCGCAATAATGGCCCATAAGAGCAAGCCCCAAAGCGTCCGCAGAATCCCAAAAGGCGGAAGGGCCAGGGAACTAGGCAGGGCAAATAACCGCCCAGTCAAAAACAAACCCAGCGTTCTTGGCAGTACGAGGAAGGGTTGAGCCGACCACTGCTCCGGACCGGACAGATGGCCACGGCATCAAAAAGGCCGACCTAGTCCGAACTACAGGCCTCGGCCCTATAAAGGACCGGGGGCAAGAAGCACCTTGGCCGTCCAGAAGCCTGAACAACCAAGCTGGGGGGCAACTGTTACAGACTGGCCTGAAAGGCCCAGGTCCGGACCCCGGCCCAATCCCGCTAGGGATAGGATCCACGCCAAAATAGGAAGGGATCAGAGATCCCACAAAGATAGGATCTCATTAATAGAGATTCTCCGACAATCATGGCACCAGCCAATCAGCCCTCGACGGCTCAATCTAAGATATTGCTCATTAAGGCAGAGATACGCGCACCAGACTCCTTTATAAATAGAAGGAAACCCTAAACAGGTGCACACGTTCTATCTTATGCTCTTATTATTTTCTGCCACACAGAGCACACACCCCACTCCCCTGGCTACGTGCCTTCCAGTTTGCTACGAACTACGTGGACTTTGATCCCTCCGAGGGTACGTAGGCTCTAGGCTTGACAACCTAGTCAAGTCCAATCTCTGTGTTCTTCATACAGAACAGTTACTAATTATATAAAAAATGCATCAAACTTTAAAATTATTTTGTAGCGGTTACATGATCGCTACAAAATATTCCGCCATTTTTTTGGGGAAAAAAGTTTTACTGCCAGTTCTAATTATTTTCATGTCGACTGCTACAATATAATCCCACCATTTTTTTGGGAAAAAAAGTTTTGCCATCTTTTTCAAATTTTTTGATATTTGTAAAACCGCTACACTATATTCTAGTTCATATTTGTAGCAGTTAATAAACTGCTACAAATATATAAAAATGAAAAAAAATTAAAATTTTTTAATCATTATATTTAATTACTTAAATATTATATTATCAATAATTTATATTTTTAGTAAAATAAATAATATCAAAATATGATATTTGATTATATATGTTTATCATATAGGTATAACTAATTGTGAGTTGATTTAAATAATATTTAATTTTAAAAATAATGTCTGTGAAAGTAGGTGGAATAATGTCTATGAAAGTGGAAAAAAAGTTGAAAATTATTCATACAATTTTTTTTTTTTAAAATAGAATCACAAAGGTAGAAGAAAAAAGAAATATTGTGATAATCATCATATTTGATCCGGTTGAACAGCACTTTCCATCTTCAAACATTTAACCTTTTTGAGGGAATGTAGAAATATGAGAGAAAAAGGGGAGAAAACATGTTAGAAAACAAAACTGAAGCATATTAGATGTGGTTTGGTGAGGGTGTTTATATTGATATATGAGTACCTAAATTAGTAGCGGCTAATGAGGCGGTTTTTGTAGCGGTTCATTTTATTTTGTAGTGGTTTATAACCGCTACAAATCTTGTTATGATGTTTTTTTTATAAAAAGAAATAGAAGATTACAAAATAAATCGTAAGCATAATTTTTTCTCTCAATCTTTGTCATCATCCCTACAAAAAAAGTTTATATAAAATGTTACTTGTGAGTTGAATATGTTTGAACACAAATAAAACTTTAGTTTTTTAAAAAAGTACCGAACTATAGGTAAATTGTCATCTCTGTCTAGGTAGAAGTTTTCGAAGCTGGCGGGCTGGAACGGCTCACTCTTGTAGGCAACGTTATCACCATTGTCCATGTTGTAAAGGTTCTGAAGCTTTAAGTGAACCGCTATATTCCAATCCCTGTACCTCTCATCGGCGACATAATAAACTTGATGGGCCTCTGAGGCAAGAATTTACGGCTCATCATCTTCAGACTAACTTGTGTGAATAGGTTGGGAGAAATTCACTGATGTGATGCCTAAGTTGTCAGTCGTGAGTCCCCGAGACATTGTCCTATTCGCTCACAAACACTTGAACAACGTCATGGTGAAAAGGCCTTGGAAATTTATCTTGACCACATCAAGCAACTTTCCATAATATGGGACATCATCGAACTACATGTTCCCATCACTACTGCTCGCATTGAAAATGGAGCCGAATACCCAAGAGGGGGGTGAATTGGGTATTTTACAAATTTGAAGAACTTGTTCTGTTTTAAGACAGAAAAACAGGGCAGAACAAAGCAAGAAGAAGAATAGCTAGACACAAGGATTTTATACTGGTTCGGTCCTAACAACTTGACCTACATCCAGTCCCCAGACTCTCTGGAATGTTCCACTATCTCAAACATTACACACTTTATACTTTAGAAGTAGTTCTCTCTCTAGAACTCACTCCCCCTTACAAGTTGTAATCAATGAATTCCCTAATCACCAAGTCCCCTTGACTTGTGATTCTTTACAATAAATGATATTCAAAGAGAAACTCTCTCTAAGAGCAGATATTGATAAACACTGAAGCTCTTTGTATCAGAAGATATTATACAAGTGAAAACTGAAGAAAATAAATATAGGCTTGAATGCAATTTGTTTTCAGTAGTTGTGGTTGTTGAGAAGACTTGAATGCAACCCTATTTATAGTCAGATAGGATTAAATGACCGTTGCATCTTGGATTAAACCATTGGAGATATTCTGTTAGGGTTAAGTGTAGGTTTAGTCTTATTCTCTCTCTAAAATTTCACTTAATCCAGCTGGGCAATGCTTTAGAGTTGACTCTTTGCAAATAAATCCGTTGGAGTAGCAGCTGCTGGAAGTAGAAATCATTCTTTAATTCTTTGTAGGCGTGTCCAGATGGATTACCCAAAAGTGTGCAACTTTCTAGGCATAGCATTTATTGTTCTGAACTGCTTTTTGCTTTTTGCTTTATCCTTCAATAAACATTCTCTAATTCATCTGAAACTCACCAACAAAGTAGTTAAACATAGCTAGGAATAGTAGAGAATAAGTCTGGAAAGTATTGAGATCAAACAAGAATGATTTATAGAATCGCAAAATTCAAATTTCAAATCTAGCGCAGAGACCTCGAGGTTTGTTCACCAAACCTCGAGTTTTGGACTTAGCATGTGAATCTGATTTTATGTCCAAAATATCAACCCTTGAGGTTTCTAATCAAAACTGGAGGCTTTCAAAACTTTGAAATGCTCGATGCTTTCTGGCAAAACCTCGAGGTTTCATAGCAAACCTCGAGTTTTCACTCAAGTATGAAAGTTTTGAAAAATCTTGTCAAAAGCAAAACCTTGAGGTTTCTGTTGAAACCTCAAGTCTTCAAATTAGTGAAAAACTCATTTGTTCTCTGTTTGCCAAAACCTCAAGTTTTCTATAAAAAAAAAAACTCGAGTTTTGTTCATGTAACACCTCAATTTTAATACCCGAAAACTTGGCCAAAATATTTGGAATACCTCAGATGTAGGATATTTAACATCCAAATACATATTTTCAATATGGTCAAAGGTAAAGATCCATTTATACAAGGCCAATTTAAATTCAAAATAGTATATCAGAGTTTTTTAAAATGCGGAAGTCTTATGGTCATGACAAATAAAAATAACATAACATGAGCTTTCCATATGTGCCTTCCCTGATTTCCCTACTAAATTATTCACCTGAAAAAAATAAACATAATAACCGTAAGATCCAAAGATCCCCGTAACCATTGGTTATTCAGAAATATACATGCAAACCAAGATCGAGAACATATTTATAAATTCACAATAATTAAAATATATGCTTTTATATATAAAAACCTTTCACAAAAGTTCTCGACTCGGTTACCAAAACTTCCTCTCAAAAAGGGTTCCAAAACATCATAATTTACTTTCCAATATTTCACAAGAGATGTCACATATGCAATCTGCCAAACAAATATTGATGCATGGATCATCCTTATCACCCTGATCACCTCTTATAACCGTTGACTGGAGCCATCTAACACATAACACATCCTCCAACAAAACATGTCCATTACTCATAACTATCCAACGAAACATATCCATTACTCATAACTTCAACATGGCTCCCCTCCTTGTAATCACAATTAAGGAGGTGTCAAACTGAACCCGGTTAAAAGAAAAGTGATACCAAGGGATCCAAGAATATCCAATCTCATCAAAACAACTTTATTAGATTTCAAATCAAGCCTTCCATAGGCACAACAAATCCCAAAACAGTTAATAAATATGAATACATATATACATTTGACAAGTATATAAAAGAATAACCAAGGTTACCTCAATTCCAAGCTTATTTTTACCATACTCCAATGCTCTTAATACCAAATAATTTCTATCATTATTCTCCGACTCTCCTTCCTGCTCTCTCTCTCTCTCTCTCTCTATGTGTTTTGAGTGCTTGTATTGTGAAAGAAATGAGAAGGGGTGAGGTATTTATAGAGTTTGGGTCTCAACTACTTTTTAAAAATCACATGTCCATCTACTACGCATCTACCATTTATCTACCATTCATTTGTCCATCTACTACTTATCTACCATTTATCTACCATTCATATGTCCATCTACCATGTAACTATACATCTCCATCTACCATCTAACTACCATTCATATGTAGCTACCATACATATCTCCATCTACCATCTAACTACCGAATACTCATCTTCCGATCAAATATCACATGCTTATCTACTTCATAACCATCTACCATTCAAGTTAATATCTGATTTCTTTACCCTGATTGCATCAAAAAATACTGATTATCAAGAGCCTAGTAGCTTTCTTATTTCAAACTTATTCCTAAAATTAATTAGTTACTATTAGAAAAATTGGGATGTTACAGTTCAAATATGAAAAACTTTAAGATTTTGCGCCAAGACAAGAACCTCGAGGTTTCAAAACCAAAACTTGAGGTTTTGAAACCTTAGAAAACTCAGTTGCTCTCTGTTTGGACAGAACTCGAGGTTTTCCTCAAAACCTCGAGTTTTCACACTTTGTGAAAACTTATAGATTTTTTGTCAAATTCCAAAACTGGAGGTTTTCTCATAAAAATGGAGGTTTTGTGAAGTGAGAAAGTTCAAACATTTTCTGCCTCCACAAAACTCGAGGTTGTGGGATTTTTCCCAAAACCTCGAGTTTTACTCATTGTGAAAACTTTGAGAAAATCTTGTCAAGTTTAAAACTGGAGGTTTTATGGAAAATTGGAGGTTTTGAAACTTAGCTGAAATCTAAGATTTTTGTTCAGTCAAAACCTCGAGGTTTTTCACTGAACCTCGAGTTTTCTCAAAACTTGAGGAAAAATGAAGTTTCAAATCAGATTCCAAAACTTGAGGATTTAAAATGAAAACTAGAGGTTTTGAAAAGTTCAAAAAACTGAGAGACTCTCTGTATGACAAAAGAAGAAAAACCTTGAGTTTTGCATTTTCACAAAAAAACCTGAGAAGTCTCTGTGTTTGGAAACCTCGAGTTTTCTCTGGAAACCTTGAGTTTTCTCTTTTCTCAGAAAACTTGAGTTCCTCTCTGTAAGGCCAAACCTCGAGGTTTCTGTGCAAACCTCGAGTTTTGCTCTCATAGCGAGTTTTACACCTTTGACAGCAAAACTTCAAACTTTGTTAATTATTTGAAATCATCAAAACCTTCAGACAACTAACACGCATAACTTCTTGTCCCAAACATGCCATATATACCCGAGTTTTGGGTCAACAATCCCTGATCTCGTGAAACGATGCAAAACTTGAAACCATTGACATTGTATGCTGATGAGCTTACTTTCGTCGCTAAAGCAATCAATTAAACCAGGACCAACTAATAATGCAATATAGTGGCAACCTAGGTCATTCTCCCAAGGAGCAATCTGTGGGTTTTTCTTTAGGTTGAATTTAGGTGATAAAAATGCAATGGAATGAACCTAAACTAAAATGCAAAACACTACTACCTAGATGAAATTAAACTAACTAAATGCACTAATGCAATTGACTCTAAAACCTAAATGAGAATGAAACTAACCTATATGAATATGAATGCAATTTTGGGGGGTTTTTGTTAGAAATATTAAAATCCTAAGAAGAAAATTGATTAAAATCAAATTAAATAACAAAGATCTAGTTCAGTTATGAGGAAGAAGGGGACAACTTAGGAATTGCATGGAGTTAGCTTTCTTAGCCCAAACCAATTAATTAGACCAAAGGAAGATTAATGAATTTAATCACCTAATTGAACACGGGAAACCCTTTAGCTCAATAACACATATTCCACTAGAAAACTCATAATGAAATAAGCGGTGGTTAATTAAACTCATTAAAAATCAATCACAAAATAGTTTCGAAAATCTTGTTTACAATTATCCAATTGAACAACTAGATAATTTATCAATCCAATTAAACAATTAAGATGGTAAACCAAATTGACAATTAAATTAATAATGAAAACTCAATTAATAATTCAATTAACAATCAAAAGGTTGCAAACAAAACTCCAACAATTGTCTCACACATAAAAACTTTAAATTATCAATCCAATCCAAAAGAAATATATTTACAATCTAAAACTAGATTGTTCTCAATTAACACAACTTGAAACCCTTTAAAACTAAAGAACCTCAAGTTTGGATTAAGAAGATAAAAAGAATAACACTCCCTTATGATCTCAAGTGTAAAACTTTAGGCTCTAGCTTTCTCCATGCTCCTCCCAAGTTGCCTCCCAAAGAACCTTAAGCTGCCATGGAAACGCTTCCTTCTCCAAATGTTTTGCAACTCACGGCCATGTAGAATGATTCATGAAGATGGAATTAATTGGATGTGAGGGAAATATTGACGCCTTGCGTACTGTACGTGAGAGAAGAAAGGAATCCAATAGATATATGATAATCCAATGGATATGAGGATGGAAATTAATAGCTCCAGCTGCAGCGTCTCTTTGCGTGAATGTGCGGCTCTCAATGTTCTCCTGTTTCGCGTGCGTCCCTGCGGCTAGGTTAAATAAATGGGGAGGAAGAGATTTTGGGTACCAACTTGAGCCAATTAAAATTTCAAAAGCCCAACAAAATTCCACCATTAGATATTCTTTTAGCTTCCAAGGTTAATTCTGTATCGTAGGATCTTCCAATATACGTTTTTTATCCTGTAAGAATTAAATCAAATCGTGATCTATCATATATTTAGAAATATTATTCAATCACAAGATCTCAACCAGAATATTGATAATTTAAGTCCAATAATCTCATAATTAATTCTGATTTATTATTTCCTAAAATAGGCTAACAATCCAATTATTGTCTAATAAATCCAAATTAGCCTAAAATAGTCCCCAAAATAAATGAATAAGGCGGGATAAAATATATTAAATTGGGATTTATCATATGCCGTAAATCTTTGGACGTGGTTAAGTGGCCCGAATGTGAGAGCTCTAAATTTTGGTGAAGCATGAATAGTGTCATCCTCCTGTTTTTGAGATAGGAAGTCTCTCAGGGGCTAAGTAACTTGACTATGCAGGTTAGTGGACCTAATGTGTATAAACTGTAGAATTAAAGTGCCAATGGAAAGAGGGGCACAGAAGACCTATATGGTGTTAATTAGTTGGAAAAAATGACATTTAGCTATGCTATAAGTTATAAGATGATTAGGTAAGCAAAAATGTGCTAAAATAAGTGTGCACATGACATTTCCTAGTCAGGTAAGGATTTCCCGCGTTTTTTTGAAGAGATAAGCATGAGAAGTTAGCTGTAATAATTACCCAAGGACACGAGTCACTACGAGATTAAAAAGCAAAAAGTAAGTAATGATTACAGGGGCAAAATAGTCAAATCCTTACCCCTCAAGCATTCAATTTTGTCCACCTAGTAGAGAGAAGGAAAAATTAGATGATTTTATCTGTACTCAGGCTCAAACACAAAATACGGGTCCCACGGGATGCTAACTAGTAGAAATGGGATCGATAAGGACCAGTAAGGGTTTTCTTTTGGATTGAACGAGACAAATGTGAGGCCATATTAGAAAGTGAAATGGCACCACATATGTATGGATAATCAGGGGAAAATATATGAAGAGTTGAAGAAAAGCAAAATCAGTCCAAAAGTCAAAGTGTGGGTCTCACTTTCCGGATAAAAAGGGAATAAATTTGATAAATTGGGAAAAATAAAATAAAAATCATGGCATCTAATTTGTGGGCCCAAGATGGCACCACCTAGCCCTAGGAAGTGTCTAGAGAGCTTAGGGAAAAAGAAAAGAATAAAAAAGAAGTTCCGAGCCAAAATTGATAATTTTTATAAATTCCGGGCTAAAGTAGGTTATTTTCTCTAAATGAAAAGTAAAAATCTAGATATTTTGCAAGGGGAGGTGCCACTTGTCCAAGCCCTAGAAGCTTATGGTTTTTCTTATAAAATAAGTCAAAAAACCAGATGAATTTTACTAATTACTGGATAGGAATTTACACCAGTTATTTCAGATTGCTTGGATTCTTTTAATTATTTAAAAAGACATAAGTCCTCTCTCTCCTAACCATAAGGCAAGAAATTTTCAGAGAAGAGAGAGGTTTCAGCTAAGTCTTCATAACCAAGAACAAGGTCCAAGCTACCAAGATCATCAACCAAACTTCCGATTGAGGTAAACACCAAAAACCTGAACCTTTGCAACTTGAACTTGTGATTTTCGTGCAAGGGGTTAGGGCATGGTGTTACAATATGATTTTAGTTTGATGAAGACCTTTTGTCATTAGCCTTGGGGTCCACAATCAACAATTAACCAAGGATTGTGTATAGGCAACCCTAGGATTGTTCTCTCTTCTCGAGGAGCCTTTTATTGAATCCTAAGTAATCTGGATGTCATGCAAATGAAATGAAAACAAGGAGGGATTGGGTTTTTGATTTTTAAATTAATAAACTAAATTGGAAATGCAATTTAATTAAATGCTAGCTATTATTTTTGGTATTTTTTATAAAATGGAATGGAAATATAGATAATGGATACTCTTGGTAATTAAGAAGTGACGATACTCAAAAATTATGGGAGTTAAAACTCACTAAGTCTTAATTAGAAAAACCTCAAGATATCACTTGAATCCAATAATCTTAATTAATAGCAGCTCCTACAATCGTTCCAAATTACTACCTCTTAAGAAATTGTTTAAAACCACTTAATGTGTAATTAAGATTGGAATAATGTAGACATGAGTCTTCTTAAAATTGAGCGCTAATCAGTCCCTCAAATGCACAAATCAACCAAATTAATTAGACAATATCAAGCTAATCAACATAGTTTCTTTGCAAACATAAAGTAATTCAAATACATATAATCTTCACACTACATACCCAATCTCAATCACTAGAGACAATAATCATTAATCTCAATTCCAGAATCATACACAACAATTCCTAAATCTAGGCAATTAAATATATAATTCTAGACTATGGAATAATAGTAAAAACTCCCCCATAAAGTTTTGGAAGTCAAGCACAAATCTCCACCACCAAGAAAAGGGAACCAGCCTTTCATAACCATTGGAGAACCAAAATGAATATGTCTTCCTCCTTCTCTGAAACGTTGGTGGCTACTGAAGAAATTGATGGTGAAGGTGGAGGTGTGGAAAAGGTTGTGTGAGGGTGGAGGTGGATCTGATGAATGAATCGAGGGTCCAAGTGTGTGTGTAAATGGGTGAAGGGAGGTTGAGAAAGGGAAGGAAAGAAGAATGAAGACGATGAAGGTGATTGAGGGAGAAAGATGCTGCAGCGTTAAAGTCCAGGTCTGGGTATTCTGGTTTCTGGTTCTCGTTGGAAAAAATGGAGGAATGAAAGTGAAGGAAGCTCGCCGGTGGAGGAAGGTTGGTGGCTCGCCGGCGACGGTGAAAGGTGGCTTTGTCACCGGCGAGAGGGAGGTGACTCTGGAGGATGAAGAAAGGGAAGGTGACGATGATCGATCGTGTTCCGTCTCCGTCTCCAAGTCCCCGTGTGTACGCGGCGCTGTCTCGATTTATTCCATTAAACCTGTCTGGCTCTCTCAGGTCCAGGGGTCTGATGATTAATTCAAATGGAGAATTCAGCTGACCTAAATCACAAAATGTCAAAACGCAGTGTTTAGCTACAGGGACTTAAACGAACATTTTAAAAAGTTCTGGAGTAGGGACCAAACTGAAACTTTTAAAACTTGATTTCGGATTTTTATTTTCCAATTTTATCTAATCTTTTAGGCAACTACAATTTAAACCAATTAACCTAATATCAAGTATTCTCATAAAAAATCAATAATTAAGAGTAATTACACTTTTTGACAATTTTGCTCTTTTTAGCCCTAATTTAATGTATTTACTCTTAATCTTAATTTATCACAAGAAAGACATTTTAGGCTTAATAGTTATGATAAAGTCCATTAAAAATATCAATTTAATTATCAAAAATCATGTAAAGATATTGTTCAATAAGTGTTTCTAATGGTCTCAAAGTGTTCAAAACGTGATTTTTTTTATGTGGTTAAGTTATAGTTTAAGTTTCCGAACTCGAAAACCTTGAAAACTCAAGGAAGCTTGATGCCAGTATTCTGGGATTCTGGGTAGCGAAGCTTCAAATATGTTTTTAAAATAGTAAACGACCATTTTTTAGCTGAAATTTTACAGGTGAAAATTAGACATCTGGGAAATCATTTTGATATATAATTCGACATATTTTTGATTTACCAACTGAGAGAACATAATTTTTGAAAACGACTCTGGAAGCACAAGGTTTTTTCTGACGAAAGGCTAAAGATTGAGCTCCACGCCAAAATATGGAAACGTTTGGATTTTAGCAATATTTTTACTGGAAAATAGACATCCTAACAGTTCAAACCCCATTGATTTTGTATGAATATGATTTTTTTGGAATTTTATTACAAATATTTGAAGTTTGGCCAGATTTACTAGATTTTTTGGAAAATAAGTAAAGGGCTCGAATTTAATTAAAAATACAAGGGTGTTTTTGGAAATACTAAAAATAAGGTATTTTGGTGTTTAAAAGTGATCAGGAACGATAAAATATTAAGACGGTACATACCTCACAAGTAGTAACCACTTTACTTAGATACTTTTATGTGTTTTGTTGTATGTGTTGCTTGCCATATGTATTTTTGTATGTGTTTTGCCAAATATGCATACAGAGCATATATTTGTGATTGTCTTCCTAGCGCTGAGAATACTTGCCGGGGTTTGACTATGTGGCAGCTTAATGGAGTCGGGCTTGTGATTCCGGTAATTCTGGGGCCTGTCTTGGTAAGGCAGCCCAACGGTTCGAAGATGTATTGTTGTATATGTTTCTGTTTTCATATATGATATATTTGGCATATTGTTTGTGTTCACATACATGACATGGATACATGCAGACACATCACATGTTTAGTGTGCATAAGTATTGATGGTTACTTTGGGGGCTGTTATCGGACTCTAGACGCTTTTGTAGACATAGGGGACGTGCCTGAGATAGAATAACCTTTTTGGAAAGGTAAGGCATGGCAGTGCAGTGAAGAATAGGGGATGCCCTATTGTATTTTGTAGAGTAAATACCCCATTTGGTCCCTGAAAAAAGTTACGGATCCCTCAGTAAAAAAAACTCGTCCTGTAATCCCTGACCACATTTGGGACACTTCACTGCATGTGTTCTCTTCAACCTGGAAGAACTAACGTGGACGGTTTTTGGATTTTACAGGGATTACGAAATGAGTTTTTTTCACTAAGGGACCAAAAAGGGGTCCGCGATTTTTTTCAGGAACCAAATAAGGTATTTACTCTATTTTGTACTTATATTTTTGGGGATGACTATACATATTTGGAATTTATTTTTGGATGACTGTACCCTTAACCCTTCGGGAACTTTTAATTTCTATTTATTTTACTTTTACCAGTACAATAGATAGTCCAAACCAGTTAAAAGCTCTGTTGCGCTCACTCTGATACAAGTTAAATGGACCTATTTTTAAAAGGAAAGGTAAGTAATACAAGGAATCCCTTTAACCCACCACCCGAAAAGGCGAGGCCGGTAGTGGTGTAACATTAGTAATATCTCTTTACAAATGTGAGGGAGAAATCTCATCTTGATCATTCACATTCCTCTGCATGAAAACCACTAATCCCGATCGAAGCCTTTATCATCATCCGATCAAAGGTGACTTTTGACTAGGTCAAAGATTAGTGACTCTCATGCAGGAATCCATGATGATCTCAGGTCAAAGGGCATTATGACGTGATTATACATGAGATAATCTTATAACTTAATTCATGCAGCTTTCTCATAGTGGGTCGGTCCAGCACCTTGTACTCTTACAAGTGCTTAAGACTTTGATTTGTATCTCCAACTTTGATTTGTATCTCCATACCTTATCAAAGTCATACTGGTCTTATTTCATCTTTGCTCCCACATAGATGACCGACCAGGAACATTTAGGACAATCATTATGATACATCTAGGGATACAGTCATCATAATAAATATGCAAATGATATGATAACAAAATGGATAAATACTTTAAATAACAATAATGTTCAAAGTACAATGATTGGCCCTTAAGGCATAATTTCCAATAGACTCCTATTTGCACTAGGTGCAATCATTAATTTGTCTAATTCCTATTGTCTTAACATGACACTCATGTTTTAGTTGCGCAAGCAACTTAATAAGAGGATCGGCAACATTGTCTTCTCTTGATACTTTGCATATTTTTATATTACCTCTATCATTGATTTCTCTAAGAAGATGAAATTGCTTGAGTATATGCTTGGTCCTTTGATGTGATCTAGGCTCCTTGGCCTACGCAATAGCGCCGCTATTGTCATAGAACAAATCTATTAGATTTGAGATACAAGGCACCACCACCAATTCAATAATGAACTTTCTGATCCAAACGGCTTCCTTAGCTGCATCCGTTGCTGGTATATAATCAGCTTCTATTGCAGAATCAACTATAGTGCTCTGCTTAGAGCTCTTCCAGCTTACCGCACCACCATTCAAAAGGAATATATATCTAGATTGTGATCTAAAATCATCTTGGTCAGTTTGGAAACTTACATATATGTAACCAGTCACACAGAGCTCATCACCCAAGCCACCGTATACCAAGAACAAGTCATTTGTCCTTCTTAAGTACTTTAGGATATTCTTAACAGCGGTCCAATGACTCTCACCGCGGGGATCTTGTTGATATCTGTTGGTCATACTTAAGGTAAATGAGACATCTGGTCGAGTACATAACATGGAATGCAAGATAGTTCTAATGGCGGAGGCATATGGAATCTTACTCATGCGATTTCTTTGATCATGTGTACTAGGACACAGATCCTTACTAAGATGGATGCCATGAAACATGGGCATGTGACCCTCCCCTTTGAATCCCGCATACTAAACCTATACAGTATCTTGTCTATGTATGTGCTCTGACTTAGGCCTATTAACCTTTTGGCTCTACCTCTATAGATCCTGATCCCTAAGATGTAAGTGGCTTCGCCCAAATCTTTCATTGAGAATGACTTTCCTGACCAAGACTTGACACTCTGCAAGGTAGGGATGTCATTCCTAATAAGTAGGATGTTATCTACATAAAGAATTAGAAATACAACTGTGCTCCCACTAACCTTCTTGTAAATACAAGGTTCATCAATGTTTTGCATGC
The DNA here is from genome assembly GCA_034222035.1 of Acacia crassicarpa. Lineage (NCBI taxonomy): Eukaryota > Viridiplantae > Streptophyta > Magnoliopsida > Fabales > Fabaceae > Acacia > Acacia crassicarpa. The sequence continues at coordinate 1,383,677 of JAWXYG010000014.1, forward strand.
ATCCAAACTCTTTGACTACTTCATCAAAATGATGATTCCAGCTCCGAGATGCTTGCTTCAATCCATAAATGGATCTTTGAAGCTTGCATACTTTACCAGAGTCCTCTAGACATACAAAACCTTTAGGTTGTGTCATGTACACATCCTCAAGGAGCTTTACATTAAAGAAGGCTCTTTTGACTTCCATTTGTCATATTTCATAGTCATAATATGTTGCAATAGAAAGAAGGATTCTGATTGATTTACCCATTGCAACTGGGGAAAAGGTTTCATCATAGTCTACACCATAAGTTTAAGCGAATCCTTTTACAACCAGTTGTCTCTTAAAACATTTATTTTGCCATCCATGTTAGTTTTCTCCTTGAAAACCCACTTGCACCCATAATTTTTACACCTTCAGGTGGATCGACTAAGGTTCATACATTATTGTCATACATGGATTGCATTTCAAACTTCATGACATTTAGCCATCTTTTGGATTTTGGTCCCATTATGGCTTTTCGATAGGTAGTTGGCTCATTCTGCTCAATGAGCAAAACATCATGACTTCCAGTAATCAAAAATTCATATTTCTAAGGTTGTTGCTGTGTTCTATCGGACCTTCATGGGCCTTATGTTACTTGAGTAGGCTCAACAACTTGTTGTGAGTTTTCACCATTTTCAATCTGTGGTTCTATGTTGTCTTGAAACTCTCAAACTTCTTTGAGGTGTACCTCATTCCCACTGGTTCTTTTAGAGATAAACTCTCTTTTTAGAAAGACACAATTTCATATAACAAACACTTTGTGATTAGTAGGATTGTAGATAAAGTATCCTTTAGTTTCCTTAGGATACCCCATGAAAAGGCATTTTGAGGATATGTGTGATAATTTATCAAAAACTTGCTATTTAACGTAAACCTCACATCCCCAAATTTTGAGAAAAAACAAACTGGGTTTCTTCCCAAATAAGAAAGACAAGATAAAATAAGCAAAAGCCAAAAAATAAAAAAGAGTAAGAAAAAGGGAGTCAATTTAAAGATTTTAATATAAACAACTCTGTCATAAACAATGAGTAAAAATAAAATAGAGCATCTAGGTCAAATAGCTTAAATGCAATAACCAATGTGTCAAAAAATTTAAATACAACAATCATACTGTCTCAAATAATTCATACATACCAAAATAAATAAATAAATAGTAAATATTACACTAAAAAGTAACAAATAAGAAATAAATGACAGAGAAGAAAAATAGAGGGAAGAATAAAAAATAATCAAATAGGAAAGACAAGATAAAATAAGCAAAAGCCAAAAAAGAAAAAGAGTAAGGAAAAGTGTAACATCCCCAATTTTCATATGCCTCAATGTGGATTTTATTTGCTTAAATGGATTTTATTGAAATCTTGTGAATTAAATTGGCTCCAAGGGGGATGAGAAGAAGGTTACATGAAAAATTTTATTAGGGATTTTGGACAAGAAAATTAATGAAAGAATAATTATTAAGGTATAATTTTGATTTAGAAAATTTAGAGGCATTATTTTATGACCTAGAGAAAACAATTGAGGAAGAGAAAATCCTTATACGGAAGTAAGGATTTAATTTTTGGCATTAGTCTTGCCTTTGCAACTGATTAAGCAATGATCCATGTTGCAAATAAAGCCTTGTAGGAGATTAAAGGGATCATATTGGTACAAGCTTCATAAGATGATGTTAACACAGCCCCATGAAATATTTCGGTACATAAGTAGTAGATATAATGAGAAAGCTTGGCAAATTGGTAAATTGGTGAAACATCAATGTAGAAAATACTTGTCCAGTTTGGTCCGTACAAGGCAAATCGACTTAAAAAATTCTTTGTTAGATAACTCGGTGAATGGTCAAATTAATTAATGAATCATAGCCCTTAATTCCTTAAAGCTCCGGCCAGTATTTTTCCTTGAATTTTAAACCGAATGGCATGATGTAAATTAAAAGGGAATCAGGTCTGGATATTTGTTTCTTTTGCCAACCGACTCCAATCTTCTCTGCTGAAAATTTGGTTGGCTGGAATAGTTAAATTAAAGAACCAGAACCCTTAGTTTTGGCCAGCAATCTCGTTAGAACAGAACCAAGTGGCAGCCCGTAAATATGTGAAAGTTGAAGTCTGAATATTCATGGTGTTTTGTTCAACCGACATACCATATTAGTTAAATCAAATGATCAATTCTCTTTAAGCAAAACTCGGACAATTATCCAGGGAACACACCGAAATGGAAACAAGAGTGTGAGTGAATAAAGGAAAATATCAAGGCACAAAAAGAGACGTGTGTGACCGTGGCACCTAGCTAATTTGGACAGCATATCTCCAGCAAACCGAAAAGGGAGTAGGACTGTGGAAGATTAATAAAAGTAGAAGAGGAGGAGGTCCCGAGATTAAGAGGTAAGTTTTTAATGAGTTTTATTCAACATGAAAGGTAATTGGAGAGACACATAAAATTCTGAAATGTGGTTTTGGAGTAAGGAATATTAGAAACTGGTGATGCATTATGAATTGAAGCTTAGGAGAATAACTTGTCGGTGGAATTAATGTTTTGATGAGTTCTTTTGCTGTTTGTTACCGGGAAAAAAAAAGAAGAGAAGGATAATATTTTAAGATGTTTCCATGATTTGTTACCGAATGAAGGGGGGGTATAATATATTGTATGTGAAAGTTTGTCTCATGTTGATTTGGCACCGATTGAAGGAGGAACAAAATGTTTGGTTATATCCAAGCGGTTTGGTCATTTTGTCCTGCTTGTTTGCAATTTTGCCACCGAATGAAGGAAAGGAAAAAAAATGTGTTTTGTTGTACTATCTTGCTGTTTGACCGAATGAAGGGACATTTTTTTTGGATATGATAATGAGCATGAAGTTGGAAAAATAATTTTGAAGAGATTTCATATTATGATTGATGGACTTCTTTTTTTTTTCTCTTGCCTTGTTCCCTCGGTCAACAAGTCTATTAATGGAAGAGTTGGATTTTGGTGTAATAAATTCATGGTGTTTATAATGAAAAGTTATGTGGACTAGGCGGTTCTTAATAGAATTAAAATGAAGAGGTATTCTTGGAACACTAAGTAAGTGTATTTTAATGATTTATAGGTTTAAGGAATCCTTGGAAAGTCTACGGGCCTACTAAATATTAAGGACAATAACTATTACAACAGGTAGTAACCGCTTTACCCAAATATCTCTATGTGTTTTGTTGTATGTTTGTGTTTGCCATGTGCGTTTTCTTTGTATATGTTAGTGCCAAATATGCATACAGTATTATGTGATTTCTAGCGCTAGAGATGTTCAGTCCGAGGCCGATTTTGGTTGATGGCTGTACGGGTTGAGTTATCAGTCCGGGGCTAGCCTAGAGAAGGGTGGCTCTACGGGTTGTGAGTCCAGTGAGTCCGAGGCTTGCCTTGGTAAGGCAGCTGTACGGGTTCTTGGATTGCGGTATGTGCTTTACTGTGGTTTGATCTGGATGCATATATGGTATGTATTTGGCATGTTAATATATTCTTGGTTGCATGGTAACATACATACTCTTGACACATTTAGTATTTGAGTACTGACGGTTACTCTGGGGCCCGAATCATGGACTCCAGGCACTTCTACAGCTGCAGAGGAACGTACAGATAAGTAAAGACCTTCAGTGAAAAGGTAGGACCCGGTGATGCGGTGAAGAGTAGGGGATGCCCTACCGTCTTTTGTATCGTACCTTTTGGGTGACTGTATTATATACTTAGGGTTTTACTTTTGGATTACTGTACCCTTAACCCTCTGGGGACTCGTATTTTCTGTTGTTTTTACTTTTATCAGTACAGTAATTTGTCCAAACCGATCCTGCGCTCTGTTTCGCGTACTCTGATATGCTAAATGACCTAACATTTAGAGGTAAGGTAATACGGTAAAAAGAATCCCTCTAACCTGCCACCCGGAAGGGCGAGACCGGTGGAGGTGTAACAAAAAGGGAGTCAATTTAGACATTTTAATATAAACAACTCTGTGATAAATAATGAGTGAAAACAAAATAGAGCATCTAGTTCAAATCGCTTAAAGACAACAACCATTGTGTCAAATAATTTAAATACAACAATCATACTGTCTTATATCATTCATACATACTAAAATAAATAGAAAATATTACTCTAAAATGTAACAAATAATAAATAAATGACAGAGAAGAAAAATAGAGGGAAGAATAAAAAATAATCAAATAAGAAAGACAAGATAAAATAAGCAAAAGCCAAAAACAAAAAAGAGTAAGAATAAGGGAGTCAATTTAGACATTTTAATATAAACAACTTTGTGATAAACATTGGGTGAAAACAAAATAGAGCATCTAGATCAATTAGATTAAATACAACAACCATTGCGTCAAATAATTTAAATACAGCAATCATACTATCTCAAATCATTCATACATAAATAAATAAATCAATAAATAAATAGTAAATATTACTCTAAAAAGTAACAAATAATAAATAGACAGAGAAGAAAAATAGATGGAAGAATAAAAGATAATCAAATAAGAAAGACAATATAAAATAAGCAAAAGCCAAAAAGCAAAAAAGAGTAAGAAAAAGGGAGTTAATTTATACAATTTAATATAAACAACTATGTGATAAACAAAGAGTGAAAACAAAATAGAACATCTAGATCAAATAGCTTAAATATAACAACTATTGTGTCAAATAATTTAAATACAATAACCATACTGTCTCAAATAATGCATACATACTAAAGTAAATAAATAAATAGTAAAGATTATTCTAAAATGTAACAAATAATAAATAAATGACAAAGAAGAAAAATACAGGGAAGAATAAAAATTAATCAAATAAGAAAGACAAGATAAAATAAGCAAAAGCCAAAAACAAAAAAGAGTAAGAAAAAGGGAGTCAATTTAAACATTTTAATATAAACAACTCAGTCATAAACATTGAGTGAAAACAAAATAGAGCATCTAGATCAAATAGCTTAAATGCAATAACCATTGTGTCAGAAAATTTAAATACAACACTCATACTGTCTCAAATAATTCATACATACTAAAATAAATAAATAAATAGTAAATATTACACTAAAATGTAACAAATAACAAATAAATGACAGAGAAGAAAAATAGAGGGAAGAATAAAAAATAATCAAATAAGAAAGACAAGATAAAATAAGCAAAAGCCAAACAAAAAAGAGTAAGGAAAAGGGAGTCAACTGAGACATTTTAATATAAACAACTCTGTTATTAACAATGAGTGAAATCAAAATAGTGCATATAGATCAAATAGCTTAAATACAACAACCATTGTGTCAAATAATTTAATACAACAATCATACTGTCTCAGATAATTCATAGATACTAAAATAAATAAATAGTAAATATTACTCTAAAATGTAACAAATAATAAATAAATGACAAAGAAGAAAAATAGAGGGAAGAATAAAAATTAATCAAATAAGAAAGACAAGATTAAAAAAGCCAAAGTCAAAAACAAAAAAGAGTAAGAAAAAGGGAGTTAATTTATGAAATTGGAGCCTAAATACCCAAGAGGGGGGGTGAATTGGGTATTCTTAAAATTTTTCGGTTAGGTGCTCTGTTTTTGAATAATGAAAACAGGGATTAACAGAGATGAGAGAAGAGAAGCTTGGACACAAGGATTTATACTGGTTCGGTCTCAACAACTTGACCTACATCCAGTCCCCAGACTCTCTGGGATTTTCACTATCTCAATGATTACACACTCTGCACTCAAGAGTAATTCTCTCACTAGAACTTACTCCCCCTTACAAGTTGTAATCAATGAACCCAACCACCAAGCCCTGACTTGTGGTTCTTTACAATAAATGATTTACAATCAGAAACTCTCTCTAAGAGTGGATGATGATAAACACTGAAGCTTATAACGTCAAAAGACAAAATCCAAGTGAAAACTGAAGGTAGTTGTGAAACTTGAATGCTTGTGCATTTTCAGATATTGTAGTTGTTGAAGAGTCTTGAATGCAGTCCAATTTATACTCAGGAAGTATTAATTGACCGTTGCATCTTCAATATTACCGTTGAGAGAAGTCTTCAGGTGATTAGCAAGTGTTTTCACCATCTTCTCTCTTTATAGTTAGCTTAATCCAGCTAGCCAAGTGATCTGACTTGTTCTTCTGCAAATTAATCCGTTAGAAATGAGGTTGTTGAAAATGGATCTTGATACCCAAGAGGGGTGAATTGGGTATCTTTAAAAATTTTAAGAATGGCTCTGTTTTTAGCTAAGGAAAACAAGGTATAACAGAGATGTAGAGAAGAAAAAGCTTGCACATAATGATTTATCCTGGTTTGATCTTATCCTTGACCTACGTCCAATCCCCAAACCACACTTGGGATTTTCAATCCACTAAATCAATCAAACTTGATTACACACTCCACACTCAAGAGTAGTTCTCTCTCTAGAACTCACTCCCCCTTACAAGTGTTAATCAAGGCACCCAACCACCAAGTCCCCTGACTTGTGGTTCTTTACAATCAATGAACAATAACAGAAATAACTCTCTCAAAGAGTAGATAAGATGAACACTGAAGCTCAAGTATCACAAGATACAATACAGATGTAAAACTAAAAGTATTGAATGAACAGTTAATGAATTTCGCTCTCAGTTGTTGTGTGTAGTTGAGAAGACTTCAATGCACTCTATTTATACCTAGAGAGCATTAATTGACCATTGTAGGATGAATCCAACCGTTGTAGATGATTAGCATTAAGTTTGGTCAACTTCTCTCTCTAATCTCCAACTAATCCATGTGTTTAAGTGGTCTGAGGTGGCTCTCTTAGGATTTGCCCGTTGGAGAAGAGTTTACTTGATGAAGCAAGCATTCTTGACCGTTGAGAAGGCGTGCTCAGGTGGATTAGCCAAAAAGAGGCTAATTTAATGAAGTGCATTAAATGCTCTGAGCACTTTATGCTTTTTGCCTTTGACCTTCATTAATCTTCATCTATGTTAACTGAAATTCACTTAACAAATTGGTTAAACATAGCTGGGAACATAGGTGAATGATGAATGGAAGCAGTGAGATCAAATGAAGGTGTTTTACAAATTCGTGTGATTTGAAAATCAGTTTTTAGCTTCCAGTACTCGAGTATGTTCTTCAATACTTGAGTATGTCACTGTGTACTAGTGTCAATACTTGAGTATCCAATCTGATACTCGAGTATGCAGCTTCCAGAGGCAAAACATCATGACTTGAACTTTGAAAGCAAGGTCAATATTCGAGTATGTAAGTGTATACTCGAGTATAGAACTGTTTGTGAGAAAATGACTTAAGTTCAAAAAGCTCAATACTTGAGTATTCATTCTTATACTTGAGTATTCAAATCATTGACAAATGAATAACCTCTCTATATGGCCAATACTCGAGTTTGCATATCAATACTCGAGTATTGATTGATCTTTCAAAAATTGTAAAGTTTTTCATGTCAATACTTGAGTATTTAAATGAATACTTGAGTATTCAAGAACAGGTGTTAAGTTGAAAATCAGTGTAAGAGCCCAATACTCAAGTATACAAAACTATACTCGAGTTTACAACAATTACAAAAGTTTGATGGCTCTCTATAAGACCAATACTCGAGTATGCAAATGTCATACTCGAGTATTCACTCAAAGTGAAAACTCATTTGCTCTCTGTAAGTCCAATACTCGAGTATAGCTTCCTATACTTGAGTATACTCGAGTATTGACTCAGCTTGAAAATTTTGAATACTCTCTGGATGACCTATACTCGAGTATGCAAGTCCTATACTCGAGTATGTACTTAAGTTCAAAACTTGATTGTTCTCTGTGACTCCAATACTCGAGTGTTGCTTCCAATACTTGAGTATTGCTTTGTAAAATGCATTTGTGCAATCCACTGTCAATCCAATACTCGAGTATGCAATCCTATACTCGAGTCTCCAATTGACAGATGATTTTTAATAAGTTTGGAAACTTCAAAACATGTTTACAATTGTTGATTATCATCAAAACATATAGAGAACTAACGGTTGCTTGTTGTGGAAAACATCCTTTAATGCTTTGCAACCGTGTGCAGAAGGATTAGCCAAGTTTGTGCAACTTTCTGAGCAGTGCATTTAATGAACTGAACCACTTTATGCTTTTTGCCTTGACCTTCATTAATCATCCTTTAAATCATCTGAAACTCACTTAGCAAAGTGATTAAACATAGCTAAGAATATATAAGAATGATAAATGTAAGTATTAAGATCAAATAAGAGAGTTTCACAAATTCGTCAGATTTGATTTTCAGGTTCAGCGCTCAATACTCGAGTATGTTCATCAATACTCGAGTTTGTCACTGTGCACTTAAGTCAATACTTGAGTTTGATACTTGAGTATTCATCATCCCGAGAGAAATCATCGTGATGTGAACTTTGGACCTTAAGGACAATACTCAAGTATGCAAATCAATACTCGAGTATTCTAGTTATTGATAAGAGGAAAAGCTCTCTGTATGCCCAATACTTGAGTTTCCAAAACAATACTCGAGTATTCATTTACTTGAAAAATTGTGGAGTTTTTCCATGTCAATACTTGAGTATTCAAGTGAATACTTGAGTATTCATAAACAGATGTTAAGTATGAGACTTTTTGTGAAAGACCAATACTCGAGTATGTAAAACCAATACTCGAGTTTTCATAAGATGTAAAAGTTTGAAAGCTCTCTGTATGTTCAATACTCGAGTATTGCTTTAAATACTTGAGTATTGAAAACTTTAGCAAAACGTTGAAATTCTCTCTATGAGTTCAATACTCGAGTATTCATATCAATACTTGAGTATTGTCTCAGGGTGGAAACTTGGAGTGCTCTCTGTAAGACCAATACTCGAGTATTGATTCCAATACTTGAGTATTGTCTCAAGGTGAAAACTTGGAGTACTCTCTGTAAGCCCAATACTCGAGTATTGCTTCCAATATTTGAGTATTGCTTTGTCAAGAAGCATTTGAGCAACTCTCTGTCAAGTCAATACTTGAGTATTCATATCAATACTCGAGTTTTCATTTGACAGTAAATTTTTAGCAAATGCAAAAACTCCAAGGTGTGTTTACAATTGTTGATTATCATCAAAACACATAGAGAACTAACAATTTAGAAATTTTAATATAAATAACGGTGATAAACATTGAGTGAAAACAAAATAGAGCATCTAGATCAAATAGCTTAAATACAACAACCATTGTGTCAAATAATTTAAATACAACAATCATACTCTCTCAAATAATTCATATATAGTAAAAGTAAATAAATAAATAGTAAATATAACTCTAAAATGTAACAAATAATAAATAAATGACAGAGAAGAAAAATAGAGGGAAGAATAAAAAATAATCAAATAAGAAAGATAAGAAAAAATAAGCAAAAGCCAAAAACAAAAAAGAGTAAGAAAAAGGGAGTCAATTTAGACATTTAAATATAAACAACTCTATCATAAACAATGAGTGAAAACAGAATAGAGTATCTAGATCAAATAGCTTAAATACAACAACCATTTGAAAGACGGAATATCACCAAGAGGGGGGTGAATTGGGGATATTAAATTTTCTTTCATTTGTTGCTCTGTTGGCACACTACAAGAACAAAGGTGAGCAGAGTAGAGTTGAGGAAGTATGAACACAAGAGATTTATACTGGTTCGGTCTAAATCCTTGACCTACGTCCAGTCCCTAGACTCTCCGGGATTTCACTGTCTCAAATGATTACACACTCTGTACTCTCAGAGTAATTCTCTCACACTAGAACTTACTCCCCCTTACAAGTTGTAATCATATAACCCAATCTCAAAGTCCCAATACTTTGAGATTCTTACAATAAAAGGTAATCAATGAATAGCTCTCTAATAGAGTAGATGAATAAACATTGAAGATTGAAATATCAGAAGATATTGATTCTTGAGTCGAAACAGTAGATGATTTTGCTTGCTAATTAAATGCGCAGAGTTTCGGTGGTTGGAGACTTGAATGCTTCTCGTATTTATAGATGCTTGCATTTAATGACCGTTGAGAAGTGATTAATGAGCCGTTGTGAGTAATGAATGTGACCGTTGAGAATTCGTGGCTTTTTCTCTTCGTATGTCTCCGACATTCGTCCGTTATTCTCTGTTGACATTCCATATTCAAATTGGCAACGACTACGAGAGCAGTTAGCCTATTCTGGTGGATCGTAGTCCCTTATGTGGAATTTCGCCAGTAGCCTGTATTATCGAAGCAGCATCCTTTTTAAAATTCTCCGAGAGTAGCAATCGATCCAATGTGGATTGGCCAGGAGATCTGTCCATCCCTGTTTGGGACCTGAAGAGCTCACCATCAGTGGTGCGGGGTGGAATTCCGCAACTTTCTCAGTAGCGAATATAGCCGTCTACTGCGATTGCGATAGACCTTATCCCCCTTAGACCCCGTTATCGCTAAACTCCTTGGATTGCCAAACCAAAAGAACCATTGGAGTCCTTCTCGGGCGCTGCGGGTGTATAGAGGATAAAGTGGCGAGAAGGGGGCGAGCTACGGCAGCCTTAACTCGCGTCTCAAGCCCTCGAGCTGACGCTCGAGCCGCTTCGCACGTTGCGCGTTAGCTTCACGCAAGCTTTTTAGTAATTCGATATTTGAAAGGGCCTCGAGCTGTCGAGTGAGGATTGGCTGAACGTACTTTGGCAGCTCTCCTAGTGGAGCTATCCGTCAATAGGTCAATGCTCTCCTCTTCATCCCTGGTCGGAGAAGAATACCATTGGTCATGGGCGTGATCTAAGGCAGATAGGACAGTGACATTCTTTTAGAAAAGTGGGTTCTCGCTTAAATAATAAATAAATGGCGGACGCCGAACTGCTATTGGTGATCATGGGGCTGCACGTTCTACGCCCAAATAAGTATAAAAGCCATTATTTATTAGCTAAAGAGTCCTAAATTACTAATCAAGAGACAAAAAGTAGTGTGTAAAATATTCAATTATCACATCCTAGAGAGTAAAAAAAGACTGTTGCGTATGAAGGGCTTGGGGATGTGTGTGGGGTGTGCAGGCAAGTTGGCCATATATCCGGTATGAATCCGACGGTAGCAACTGATAGGCGTCTGATGGGAGAGAAACCAAAGCCGAGTGATGTTGCAGAAGTTTGGCGAGTGGTTGGCAAGAATGGTGTTGTTAATACAGAGGTGGAAACCCAGAAGGATGGCTTGTGTTTGTGCGACTCTCAGCATAAGGTGGTGGAAGAGAGAACTATGTAGATGGGGGAGGTTCAGAAATCGGTGGGTGGTGGATGTTTGGAGGAACACTCTCCCGGGTATGAGGTGTCTGATGCATCAAAGGTTCCTCTAAATGGAGATGTATTATTCAATGAGGATTTACATCAGGTGAAAGAGGTAGCTATGCAGCCCGTGGAGGAACAAGAAACAGTGGGTGATTGTGTGGATGTGGAGGGTTGTCATAGTCTCAAGGTGAGTGTTATAGAAAGTGATGTGGTGAAATTGCTCCATAAGTTAATTGCGAGCAAGAAGGATCCAAGGCATATGTTGTGGATGATGGATGTTTGGAGGAACACTCTCCCGGGTATGAGGTGTCTGATGCATCAAAGGTTCCTCTAAATGGAGATGTATTATTCAATGAGGATTTACATCAGGTGAAAGAGGTAGCTATGCAGCCCGTGGAGGAACAGGAAACAGTGGGTGATTGTGTGGATGTGGAGGGTTGTCATAGTCTCAAGGTGAGTGTTATAGAAAGTGATGTGGTGAAATTGCTCCATAAGTTAATTGCGAGCAAGAAGGATCCAAGGCATATGTTGTGGATGATGAAGGAGGACCCAGTAAAAAGGGTGGGTATAACTTGGCCTTGTCCATTATGGGCCATGCAAAAGAAGTAACTTCATGTGGGGCTGAGGAAGATATTAAGGCGCAATTTATGAATTTTCAATCTGGGGGTAGTAGCTATTTGGCCGAGCCAAGTGGAAGTCTGCGGAAGAATGGTGATAAAAGAAAAAGAGGTAGACCGGTAGGAAGCGGGAAGGTTAAAGCAATGGTGGGAATTTGTGGTAAAGCGTCTCAGGTGCGCGGTTCACCTATCATCTCTCCTCAGTTATTATGATGTCGTTCCTCATATGGAACTGTAGGGGGCGGCCAATGCTGATCTGGGGCGCCAATTGAGGTTTTTGATCTTAAAGTACAATATTAAGTTAGTGGTATTAGTTGAGATGAGGACCACTGGTGATAGGTGCTTGAGGTTGAGGAGGAAGGTTGGGTTTGATAGTTCTTTTATGGAGGAAGCAAGGGGTTTCTCGGGAGGGCTTTGGGTCCTTTGGAAATCTTAGGATATTTAGGTAACCATTTTAAATAATTTGTTTCAACATGTGCATATGAAAGTGGATGCTACGGATCACGGTTTCCATTTTACCGCTGTTTATGGAAATCCTAGGGAGGAGGAACGTAAAATTCTCTAGGAATGCCTAGACAATATAGCAGGATCTAATATAGATCAGTGGGTGGTGGCGAGGGACTTTAATGAGATTTCGGATGTGAAGGAAAAGAAAGGGGGTAATGTTGCGCCTATTGGTCCATGTCGGGTGTTTCGGAGCCAGATGCTAGGATGGCAACTTGATGATATCAAGGTTTTGGGGAGTTATTTTACATGGATGGGCCCAAAGTGGGGTCATTTAGATCGTGTCTACAAGAAGCTTGATCGGGTCATGGCTAATGTTTCCTGGCGAATGTCCTTTACTAAGGCAGATGTGGTTAATCTCCCGCGTTATAATTCAGATCATAATCCTATGTTGCTAAGGTTGGCTGGACCTCCGGAAGGTAAGCAGGTTAGACCTTTTCGATTCATAGCTGATTGGTTGAATCATTCTGAGTTTTTTACATTTATGGCTGCTCAATGGAAGACTAGTATTGACCTTCCTATTATGTTAGCTCGTCTGGTCCCACCTTTGAGTCGTTGGAATAGAGAGGTTTATGGTAATATATTTCAGCTGAAGAATTCCTTAAGCTCAGAACTGGAAGTATTGCAGCAACAACATGAGAGTAATGACTCTGCTAGTTGGGGGTTAAAAGAGCTAGAATGCAGAAAGCGTTTGAATGAAGTCTTAAAGCGAGAAGAAATGCTTTGGTTCCAAAAGTCACGTCATCAATGGCTAACCAAAGGGGACCATAATACTAGATTCTATCATCTGAAAACTGTTACTAGGAGGAATTTTAATAAAATAGCCCGGCTGAAGAATGAGCATAATATCTGGGTGGAAAATGAGGATCAACTCAAACATATGGCCCTTACATACTTCCAACGTATGTTTCTAGAGGGGAGCCCAACCGCAGGTGGCTTATTTCTACTGGGCTTAGTGTTCCCAGGGCTCTAATGGATGGTTTACAGCAGATTCCTATAAGTGAGGAGTTCGGTGTTGTTTATTTAGCATGGGAAGTTACAAAGCCCCGGATACTGACAGATTCCCTGCATTGTTCTTGCAGAGGCAGTGGAGTATGCTTAAGCACCAGATTATGAGATTGATTGTAGATGTTTGGCATAACCCTTCTCATATTCGTTTTCTAAATGATACTTTGATTGCTTTGATCCCTAAAGTGCAGGTGCCTACGTCTATGGCCCAATTTCGGCCCATCTCTCTATGCTCAGTCTTGTATAAATTGATCACTAAATTAATTGAGAAGCGATTGCAACTGATAATGGAGATTGTGATTTCACCATACCAATCTAGTTTCATCCCCAATAGACAAATCCATGATAACATTGTCATTGCTCAAGAAGTGATTCACTCAATGAACAAAATGCGAGGGAGACAATTTATGGCAATTAAGTTTGATTTGGAAAAGGCGTATGATCATGTGAACTGGAAGTTTTTACAAAGAATCCTTGAGGAAGTTGGCTTTCCATGTACTATAAATGACTTGATTATGCAGGCTGTTTCTACCTCATCCTTTAATATTTTATGGAATAGGGGTAAAACTTCATCGTTCCAGCCTACGAGGGGCATCAGACAAGGTGATCCCATTTCCCCTTACTTATTTACACTAGCTATGGAGAAACTGTCGCATATTATTTCCACTGCTATTAGTGGTGGGCTTTGGACCCCTATTAAGGTGGGTCAAGGAGGACCCCCGGTCTCTCACTTGATGTTTGTTGATGATCTTATGTTATTTGCAGAGGCAAAGGATAATCAATTGGAGATTGTTATAAAGTGCTTATCTTTGTTTGAATAGATTTTAGGATTAAAGGTAAGCATGGAGAAAACTGTTATCTATTTCTCCAAGCACATAGCTGAGGACTTGGCGGGTTCATTGGAGGCTAAGAGTGGCTTCAAGAGAGTTAAAAATGTTGGAAGATATTTGGGGGTGTGGATGGTACATGGGCGTGCAATGAAACAATGTTATCAACACATTGTGGAGAAGTTACGAACGAAGCTAGGTGGGTGGCAGCAGCAATGTCTGTCTTAGGCTGGTAGAATAACGCTTGTCAAGTCAGTATTATCTACTATTCCTTTATTTCATATGCAATATGCTAGACTCCCCCTAAATATTTGCAATGAAATTGATAGAATTAAAATGAATTTCATTTGGGGTGATTCCCACCTTCATAAAGCTCATTGTCCTTTAAGTTGGAATGTGTTGACTAGTCCTAAAGACTATGGGAGGACTTGGGTTAAAGTCGGCCGCAATTATGAATGATGCTATCCTCATGAAGTGTGGGTGGAGGTTCCAAAACGACCATGATGCCTTATAGGTTCGGTTTCTACGGGGTAAGTATAAGGTACCAATTGGAAACTTGCCACTACTTAAAACTGGTTGTTCACCATTCTGGGCTTCTCTATGTAACATTTTTATTAATATAAGGGATGAGGTGGTATGGGAAATCGGAGATGGGTCTGATATTTCTTTTTGGAAAGACAAGTGGGTGTCCTCTTCCATTCGTCTTCAGGACTACGTAGTAAGTCCCATTCCTGCTGAGTTGCGAGATTCTGTGGTTAATAGGTTTGTCAATCAACATGACCGGTGGAATTTTCCTTTACTCAGTAGCCTACTTCCCCAGAACGTGGTTGACCTAATTAGAGGTATGCTTCCGCCTTCTTATGAGGATGGGCCAGATCGGTCTTTTTGGTTATCTGGAAAATTATCTGGTGTTAGTATTAAAAGTTGCTATCTGTATTTAGCTGAGTCTAGATTTCAGCAATCTGGTATTAGTTGTGACATGTGGTTAAAGTTATGGAAATGGAGGGGACCACCTAGAATTCAAGTATTTGGATGGAAATTGTTTCATCAGCGGCTCCCTTTGAGGTATTGGATACGTGTTTGGTCTGACAACGATCGACTTTGCCCACTTTGCCATCAAGAAGCAGAGACCAGCCTACATGCATTTAGAGACTGTCATGTGGTTCATGTTTTTTGGTATGAGGTCGTACATGATGAGCAACTACATTCGTTCTTTAGCTATGATTGGATTGACTGGGTTACGGAGAATTGGAAGAGTGATGGAATTTCTCTAGGAGGATCTCAATGGCATCAGGTATTTATTGTCTCTTGTTGGTTTATCTGGAAATGGCGAAATGAATCTATTCACAACACACAAGATGCACATCGTAAATATTGCATGAGGCCCATTCTTGAGCTACTGGGAATACTAAATTCTGGAATAGACAGAGGAGGGTTTCAATGCATAGTACGGAATCATGTTAATGTTCACTAGTCCTTTCCAGAAGATCCCTTTGTGAAACTTAATTCAGACGGGGCATCAAAGGGAGTTGAACAGGCGGCGGCCTGCGGGGGTTTGCTGCGAGATTGTTCTGGTAGGTGGCTTGGAGGTTTTGCTATTCGTCTTGGAAGGTGCTCAACAATGCTAGCAGAGTTATGGGGAGTTTTGAGAGGCTTAGAGACGGCTTGGGAGGTAGGTTGGCGGCATGTAGTTGTTGAAAGTGACTATCAATCAGTCATTGCATTACTATCCAAACAAAGTAATGCAGCTCGTGAGTCCCATCTGGTGTCTTGGATACGAGCAATCACTCGCAGACAGTGGATTATAAGTTACAGCCATGTTCTAAGGGAGGGTAATCAGTATGCGGATTGGCTGGCCAATTTTGCTTTGATGCATGTGGAGCATCCTGATGGTACCCATTTCTCTGATCCACCCGCTGGTCTCTATTGTTTCCTTGCTACTGACATGGTAGGAGTAGTATGATAGGAGGCGTCTCAGACGTTAACTTCTTAGTTTCTTTCCGTTGTTTTGTTTTTTAGTCGATTATCTTTCCTTGTATCAAAAAAAAAAAGCTTAAATACAACAACCATTGCGTCAAATAATTTAAATA
This sequence comes from Acacia crassicarpa, assembly GCA_034222035.1. Lineage (NCBI taxonomy): Eukaryota > Viridiplantae > Streptophyta > Magnoliopsida > Fabales > Fabaceae > Acacia > Acacia crassicarpa. The sequence continues at coordinate 1,399,988 of JAWXYG010000014.1, forward strand.
CAACAATCATCCTGTCTAAAATAATTCAAACATACTAAAATAAATAAATAAATAGTAAATATTACTCTAAAATGTCACAAATAATAAATAAATATTAGAGAAGGAAAATAAGGGGAAGAATAAAAATAATCAAATACAAATAAAACAAAAAAGAAAGAGACGATAAAATTACAAAAACAAAAACAAAAAAGAAGAAAAATAGCCATTTAAACATTTTAATATAAACAATTCTGTAATAAACAAAGAATTTATGAAAAAACAATAGAGCATCTACGTCAAATAATTTAAATACAACAACCATACTGTCACAAATAATTTAAATACAACAAAGCTATTACCTAATCAAATACATAACAAATAATTAGGCAAGCATCACAAACAGAAAAACAAAATAGCTCATCTAAATCAAATAATTTTAATAAGCAAACAAATTAACTGAAACTATTTAAACAACACAAACATAAGAAGAAACTCAAAATACGGGGAAGAATAAAAATAATCAAATACAAATAAAACAAAAAAGAAAGAGACGATAAAATTAAAAAAACAAAAACAAAAAAGAAGAAAAATAGAGGCCATTTAAACATTTTAATATAAACAACTCTGTAATAAACAAAGAATTTATGAAAAAACAATAGAGCATCTACGTCAAATAATTTAAATACAACAACCATACTGTCACATATAATTTAAATACAACAAAGTTGTTACCTAATCGAATACACAACAAATAATTAGGCAAGCATCACAACAACAAAAAAAAAAACAAAATAGCTCATCTAAATCAAATAATTTCAATAAGCAAACAAATTAACTCAAACTATTTAAACAACACAAACATATGAAGAAACTCAAAATACTCGAAATTCCATTAAGTTAAAAAGTCTTGGAAAAATAAGATAATACATAATGAGGAATGGAGAATTGGCATGACCAGAAAAATAATAAAATAAAGACAAATGAGAGGAGAGACATGGAAAAAGTAAAAAGGAGAAGAATATTAAAATAAACAGTAAATTTTACCTTAAAATGTAACAAATAATAAATAAATGACAAAGAAGAAAAATAGAGGGAAGAAAAGAAAATAATCAAATAAGAAAGACAAGATAAAATAAGAAAAATCCAAAAATAAAAAAAAGTAAGAAAACTGGAGTCAATTTAAACATTTCAATATAAACAACTCAGTCATAAACAATGAGTGAAAACAAAATATAGAGCATCTAAATCAAATAGCTTAAATGCAATAACCATTGGGTCAAAAAATTTAAATACAACAATCATACTGTCTCAAATAATTCATACATACTAAAATAAATAAATAAATAAATAGTAAATATTACACTAAAATGTAAAAAATAACAAATAAATGACAGAGAAGAAAACTAGAGGGAAGAATAAAAAATAACCAAATAAGAAAGACAAGATAAAATAAGCAAAAGCCAAACAAAAAAGAGTAAGAAAAAGGGAGTCAACTGAGAAATTTTAATATAAACAACTTTGTCATAAACAATGAGTGAAAACAACATAGAGCATATAGATCAAATAGCTTAAATACAACAACCATTGTGTCAAAAAATTTAAATACAACAATCATACTGTCTCAAATAATTCATACACACTAAACTAAATAAATAAATAAATACAAAATATTTCTCTAAAATGTAACAAATAATAAATAAATGACAGAGAAGAAAAATACAGAGAAAAATAAAAAAAAATAATCAAATAAGAAAGACAAGATAAAATAAGCAAAAGCCAAAAGCAAAAAAGAGTAAGAAAAAGGGAGTCAATTTAGACAATTTAATATAAACAACTTTGTGATAAACAATGAGTTAAAACAAAATAGAGCATCTAGTTCAAATCGCATAAATACAACAACCATTATGTCAAATAATTTAAATACAACAATCATACTGTATGAAATAATTCATACAAAGTAAAATAAATAATTTATTAAATAGTAAATATTACTCTAAAATGTAACAAATAATAAATAAATGACATAGAAGAAAAATAGAGGGAAGAATAAAATAATCAAATAAGAAAGACAAGATAAAATAACCAAAAGCCACAACCAAAAAAGAGTAAGAAAAAGGGAGTCAATTTAGATATTTTATTATAAACAACTTTGTGATAAACATTGAGTGAAAACAAAATAGAGCATCTAGATCAATTAGATTAAATACAACAACCATTGCGTCAAATAATTTAAATAAAACAATCATACTGTCTCAAATCATTCATAAATAAATAAATCAATAAATAAATAGTAAATATTACTCTAAAATGTAACAAATAACAAATAGACAGAGAAGAAAAAGAGATGGAAGAATAAAAAATAATCAAATAAGAAAGACAAAAAAAATAAGCAAAAGCCAAAAAGCAAAAAAGAGTAAGAAAAAGGGAGTCAATTTAGACAATTTAATTTAAACAACTATGTGATAAATAAAGAGTGAAAACAAAATAGAACATCTAGATGAAATAACTTAAATACAACAACCATTGTGCCAAGTAATTTAAATACAACAATCATATTGTCTTAGATAATTCATACATACTAAAATAAATAAATAAATAAATAGTAAATATTACTCTAAAATGTAACAGATAATAATTAAATGACAGAGAAGAAAAATAGAGGGAAGAATAAAAAATAATCAAATAAGAAAGACAAGATAAAATAAGCAAAAGCCAAAAACAAAAAAGAGTAAGAAAAAGGGAGTCAATTAAGACAATTTAATATAAACAACTCTGCGATAAACAATGAGTGAAAACAAAATAGAGCATCTAGATCAAATCACTTAAATACAACAACCATTGTGTCAAATAATTTAAATACAAGATAATTCATACATACTAAAAACTAAGTAAATAAAGAAATTGTAAATATTACTCTAAAATGTAACAAAAAATAAATAAATGACAGAGAAGAAAAATAGAGGGAAGAAAAAAAATAAACAAATACAAATCAAAAGAGAAAGAGACGATAAAATTACAAAAAAAACATAAAAAAAATAAATAAGAAGAAAAAAAGAGGACATTTAAACATTTTAATATAAACAATGAGTATATGAAAACAAAATAGAGCATCTACGTCAAATAATTTAAATACAACCATTTTGTCACAAATAATTTAAATACAACAAAACTGTTACCTAATCAAATACGCAACAAATAATTAGTCAAGCATCACAACAAAAAAAAAACAAAATAGCTCATCTAAATCAAATAATTTTAATAAGCAAACAAATTAACTCAAACTATTTAAACAACACAAACATATGAAGAAACTCAAAATACTCGAAATTCCATTAAGTTAAAAAGTCTAGGAAAAATAAGATAATACATAATGAGAAATGGAGAATTGGCATGACCAGAAAAATAATCAAATAAAGACAAATGAGAGGAGAGACATGGAAAAAGTGAAAAGGAGAAGAATAATATAATTTTCGCTACATAATTCACACATATTAAAATAAATACTAAATATTACTCTAAAATGTAACAAATAAAAATGAATGATAGAAAAGAAAAATAGAGAGAAGAATAAAACATAATTAAATAAGAAAGACAAAATAAAATAAGCAAAGGCCCAAAAAAAAAAAACAAAAAAGAGTAAGAAAAAGGGAGTCAATTTAGACAATTTAATTTAAACAACTATGTGATAAACAAAGAGTGAAAACAAAATAGAACATCTAGATAAAATAACTTAAATACAACAACCATTGTGCCAAATAATTTAAATACAACAATCATAATGTCTCATATAATTCATACTACTAAAATAAATAAATAAATAAATAAGTACAAAATATTTCTCTAAATGAAACAAATAATAAATAAATGACAGAGACGAAAAATATATGGAAGAATAAAAAATAATCAAATTGAAACATAAACAACTCTGTGATAAACAATGAGTGAAAACAAAATAGGGGCATCTAGTTCAAATCACTTAAATACAACAACCATTGTGTCAAATAATTTAAATACAACAATCATACTGTCTGAAATAATTCATTCATACTAAAATAAATAAATAAATAGTAAATATTACTATAAAATGTAACAAATAATAAATAAATGATAGAGAAGAAAAATAGGGGGAACAATAAAAATAATCAAATCCAAATCAAAAAGGAAATAGAGTTTAAATTAAAAAAAAATCAAAAATAAGGAGAAAAACAGAGGCCATTTAAACATTTTAATATAAACAACTCTGTGATAAACAATAAGTATATGAAAACAAAATAGAGCATATACGTCAAATAATTTAAATACCAAAAAAAGGTGTTATCTAATCAAATACACAACAAATAATTAGTTAGGGATCACAACAAAACAACAAAATAGCTCATCTAAATCAAATAATATTAATAAGAAAACAAATTAACTCAAACTATTTAAACAAAACAAACATATGAAGAAACTCAAAATACTCGAAGTTCCATTAAGTTAAAAGGCCTTGGAAAAATAAGATAATACATAATTAGGACTAAAGAATTGGCATGACCAGAAAAAAAAATCAAGACAAATGATAGGAGAGACATGGAAAAAGTAAAAAGGAGAAGAATAATATAATTTTCGCTACATAATTCGTACATAATAAAATAAATAGTAAATATTACTCTAAAATGTAACAAATAATAAATAAATGACAAAGAAGAAAAATAGAGGGAAGAATAAAACATAATCAAATAAGAAAGACAAAATAAAATAAGCAAAAGCCAGAAACAAAAAAAAGAACATCTAGATCAAATAGCTTAAATACAACAACTATTGTGTCAAATAATTTAAATACAACAATCATAATGTCTCAGATAATTCATACATACTAAAATAAATAAATAAATAAATAGTAAATATTACTCTAAAATGTAACAGATAATAATTAAATGATAGAGAAGAAAAATAGAGCGAAGAATAAAAAATAATCAAATAATAAAGACAAGATAAAATAAGAAAAAGCCAAAAACAAAAAAGAGCATCTAGATCAAATCACTTAAATACAACAACCATTGTGTCAAATAATTTAAATACAAGATAATTCATACATACTAAAAAGTAAATAAATAAAGAAATAGTAAATATTACTCTAAAATGTAACAAATAATAAATAAATGACAGAGAAGAAAAATAAATGGAAGAATAAAAATAATCAAATACAAATCAAAAAAGAAAGAGACGATAAAATTTTAAAAAAAAACATAAACATAAACAAAATAAATAAGAAGAAAAACAGAGGCCATTTAAATATTTTAATATAAACAATGAGTATATGAAAACAAAATAGAGCATCTACGTCAAATAATTTAAATACAACCATGTTGTCACAAATAATTTAAATACAACAAAACTGTTACCTAACCAAATACACAACAAATAATTAGTCAAGCATCACAACAAAAAAACAAAATAGCTCATCTAAATCAAATAATTTTAATAAGCAAACAAATTAACTCAAACTATTTAAACAACACAAACATATGAAGAAACTCAAAATACTCGAAATTCCATTAAGATAAAAAGTCTAGGAAAAATAAGATAATACATAATGAGAAATGGAGAATTGGCATGACCAGAAAAACAATCAAATAAAGACAAATGAAAGGAGAGACATGGAAAAAGTAAAAAGGAGAAGAATAATATAATTTTCGCTACATAATTCACACATATTAAAATTAATACTAAATATTACTCTAAAATGTAACAAATAAAAATGAATGACAGAGAAGAAAAATAGATAGAAGAATAAAACATAATTAAATAAGAAAGACAAAATAAAATAAGCAAAAGCCCAAAAAAAAAAGAGTAAGAAAAAGGGAGTCAAATTTAGACATTTTAATATAAACAACTCTGTGATAGCAAAATAGAGCATCTAGATCAAATAGCTTAAATACAACAACCATTCTGTCAAATAATTTAAATGCAACAATCATAATGTCTCAGATAATTGATACATACTAAAATAAATAAATAAATAAATAAATAGTAAATATTACTCTAAAATGTCACAAATAATAAATAAATATTAGAGAAGAAAAATAAGGTGACGAATAAAAATAATCAAATACAAATAAAAAAAAGAAAGAGACGATAAAATTACTAAAACAAAAACAAAAACCAGAAAAAAGAAGAAAAATAGAGGCCGTTTAAAAATTTTATATAAACAACTTTGTGATAAACAATGAGTATATGGGGAAAAAAAATAGAGCATCTACGTCAAATAATTTAAATACAACAACCATACTATCACAAATAATTTAAATACAACAAAACAGTTACCTAATCAAATACACAACAAATAATTAGGCAAGCATAACAACAAAACAACAAAATAGCTCATCTAAATAAAATAATTTTAATAAGCAAACAAATTAACTCAAACCATTTAAGTTAAATTAAAATACTTGAAATTCCACCAATAAACAGCAAATTTTACTTTAAAATGTAACAAATAATAAATAAATGATAGAGAAGAAAAATAGAGGGAAGAATAGAAAATAATCAAATAAGAAAGACAAGATAAAATAAGAAAAAGCCAAAAACAAAAAAAGTAAGAAAAATGGAGTCAATTCAGACATTTTATTATAAACAACTCTGTGATAAACAATGAGTGAAAACAAAATAGAGCGTCTAAATCAAATAGCTTAAATTCAACAATCATTATGTCATATAATTTAAATACAACAATTCTCAAATTATTCATACATACTAAAATAAATGAATAAATAAATAAATAGTAAATATTAATCTAAAATGTAACAAATAATAAATAAATGACAGAGAAGAAAAATAGAGGGAAGCATAAAAAATAATCAAATAAGAAAGACAAGATAAAATAAGCAAAAGCCAAAAACAAAAAAGAGTAAGAAAAAGGGAGTCAATTAAGACAATTTAATATAAACAACTATGTCATAATAAACAATGAGTGAAAACAAAATAGAGTATCTAGATCAAATAGATTAGAGATATGACTATGCAACTCCATTAAGTATTGGAGGATAAAAATAAGATCAACCCTCTCTTTTTCTTGTTCAGGTTAAGTAAGACAGAAAAATCGAAAGGAATAACCTATCAAATAAAAGGAAGACTACGAATGGGATAAGAACTTATTCAAATAGAACATATAGTAGCAACCAATGAATAACATATATATATGAATTGAGAAGATAAGTAACTTCACAAGTACTAAATTTACTAACAAACCATTAACTATTCATTATAAAATGAATAACATGTCTCTAAATTAATCAATAAATTAATTAACAAGATAATAAATAAAACAGACAGCTTGAACTTGAGGCAAAAAATATAATGAACGCTAAATTTTTGATAAAGAAACTATGCAGTATTTGAAAGAAGGCATTAATAAGCAGCATGAATAATTAAGTATTATGAATAATATTTACAAACTAATAAATTCATGTGAAAAGATAAAAATTAAATATAAATAAGAAATAATAAGAGGGAGGATGAGAGCAAATAGAAATAAATCAATACATCAAACTATAAACGGTAAAGATGCATCTTCAAGTATGGAAATATATCTCAAACTATAAAAGACAATTTGGTTTTGACAAGCATAATCAAAGGTATAAGTTACCCCGTTGCTCTCATGGAAGCCAAATTCCATTAGTAATAGAAAAGAGTTCCTTTAGATTCAGCTTTCCTCCTTGGTTGGAATTTCTTTCCAGGCACACTAATTTAAGAATTACACCTGCAATACAAGTCGCAACCAAATAGCCAGTGTCCAAATCTATAAATTCTACCAAATTGCTGCTAAAATAATCATTTTAATCAAGATCTCCTACTATATGCATTTATCTCAATCATGCCTAATTAAGAAAATAATACTCTATATTCTTCCTTCCTAAAATCCCACCAAAATGCTCACTTAACTATATAAAAATAATGGTTTATCAAATTCCCCCACACCTGCACTTTTGCAGTCCCTAGAAGAAGATTCATTCAAGGAAATCCAATACAAAACCAAATAGATGTATATGTGAGAATGTAGCAAGCTTCAATCAAAAAATGCAAGCATAGTAGTATACCATACTTCAACTAACATCACAAGCAAAGTGTACAAATGCAAATAGTCCATGTGCTTAGCCTAGCCAATAGTGAGTAATGCTTTAGAACACAACTTGGTCCTGTTTTGCACTTTCTCACATTCCAGTAATTTCACTCCACTCCACTAGTCCAACCCCTTCCATAGGCTTGTAATGTGTCTACCCATCTCCACTACTCATTATACACATAATCTGAAATATACGCCGATGATGAGCAATAATTAGACAATCAAACAAGTGACAAAAACTTCAGCTGTCATGTACAACAATGTTTAAGCATAAATGTATTGCTTCAAATTATATTCATAAGTTGACAGAGTTCTTTTGACAATTTGTTCTCTCATTTTACTTTTCTCTTCTTTTTTTTTTTCTGTTCTTTTGAAGACATTTTTGTTCTGCCTTCACCTTTTTTTCTTTTCTTCTTTCATGCCTTTTCCTTTCTCTTCCTTGCCTTTTTTCTCCTTTTTTTGTTTCATTTTGTTTTCTCTTTCTAGCTTTTCTTGTTTTATTTCTTTTTTCCTATTTAGTTAAACATAAATAAATACTGCTAGTTAAAAAGAAAATAAATAACAATTAAGTAAAACAAGTGAAAATGATAAACTATTAACAATAAAACTAAATGCATTATGAATAATATGTATTTTCTTCATCGAAAAATAAAATTCTTGTGAAAAATAAATATAAATAACAATAAAAATATATATTTTACTTTTGATGTGAATACATTAAATAAAAAACAGAAACATATTATCAAAGGAAAAACAAACAAACTGCTAATCTAGTACAAGTGAGAATGATAAATAAAATTCGATTATACATACAAAATACATTAGTTAAAATAAAATATTTTACTATTGATGTGAATACATAACTTTGACCCCAAAAAAAAAAAAGAATACTTTAAATTAAAAAAAGAAACATTATCAAAAAAAAAAAAAAGAACAAACGACACAAGAGAATGATAAAAAGCAAAATAATCTATATCACAATAAAACTAAATAGAGGTAAGCAAATGAATGATAAATTATTAATAAATAATGAAAGATACTGTCAATGAAAGATTATTTATAAATAAATAAACAATATAAATAACATAAATAAGGGAAGTATTAAGATAACTCTTATGAAATGTATCCAAAAAAAAAAAGTATAAGAAAAACATCAAACAAACACAATTTATCATGTAAATGATCAATTATTAATATAAGAAAAGAAAAAAAAAATTAATATACAATATTTCAATGCATAAAATAAATAATACGTATTTTATATAGAATTAAAATTCAAATGAAAAGATAAAAATAAATATAAATAACAAGAAATAATTTGTATTTTACCTATAAGAATAATAAAAGAAAGAATTCAACATATTAAAATCCGATTATACATACAAAATACATAAATAAATAACTAAACAGAAATACTACTGTTAGTTTAAAAATAATAATAATAATAACCACTAACGAAAATGATAAACTATTAACAATATAACCTAAATGCATTATAAATAACAAATTCATGTAAACATATAAATATAAATATAAATATAAATAACAAATAATAAAGGGAGGATGAGCTCAAATCATAAAGGAGAAAGGATTCAATATATTAAATTAAAAACAGAAATATATTATCAAATAAATAAATAAATAACAACTAATTTACAAGAAGAAATAAAAAGGATATATCAATAATTTTTTTTTTAAAAAAAAAAGATAATGCTTGTATGAATAGATCCTAAATGTAAGTTTTAAAAGAAGAAATAATTACGGGAACAAAACACAAAGATAGGAGTTATAAACTTATAAGGAATAAGAATCGGTAGAAATGACAAGATTGCTCACCTAAATATAAAGAAGAGTCGTAGAAAAACAAATGGTTCCAATAGTACAAAGTGAGAATAAATGACAAAAACAATTCTGCCATCTCTAATTGAGATACAAATCTGACACTAATTAGCATGCACCCAAACGAACAACTTATATGATAATCCACAACTCCCAAGTAAAATGATCTACCTTTCCATTGGAACCAAAACAGTTTAGTTAGAAATATGAAGCAACAACATTGACAGTTCTCCCATAAAAGAAACCAAAGAACAATGATAAAACAGTAATAAGAATCAAATGGCAACATAGTTACTAACATAGTTAATGAATTAACTATCATTGAAAACCACTTTTAACGTTTATCTTATTCACAAAGCTTATAGCTTTTTCAAATTCCATTGTTTTCTTTGGAGGAGCCCTCATCCTCATAAAGTCTAACTCATATGCACAAGGAAAGAAGGTATTAAATCCAAAAATAAAGTTATCGTAAAATATGATTTAAAAATAAGAGGAATAGTCTACCGTAGAGCCTTGAAACCTCACATGACCTCTAATTTAAGAAGGGACTATTTTCTCCCCAGTGCTAGTATCAAATTTTAAAATTTTATGTGAATTTCAAGCTTCAAGTTATAGGATTTTTTTTTTTAAAAAAAAAAGAACACGCAACTCCGATTCCTGTTTGATAATGATCCAAGAAAATCATTGTCATCTTTTGATAAATGATAAATGACAAAAGCCAAGAAAGCTATGAAATAAAAGAAAGCTCAAAGGTGCTACTAGACACATGCAGCCAGATTGCTTAAGTAGCTCATCAATCTTCACCAAGAATGAAGAATAAATAAAAGTTCAGTGGATTCCGACCAAGAGAAAAGAAAAGGAAAATTGTGATGATTAGAAATCCCGATCTTATCAAAGTCAAAGACAAACCTACCGCTTGCATTTCCTGTGTATATCTAGTAGTCAACTCTGTAAATAGTGCCAGAACTCACCAAGATTATAACCACATTTCCTACCTGTGTCCAAGTTAACTTTCTCATAACTCAATGGTCATTGAGTAAATATTAATTTTAGAGAACCTTTTCTGCCATTGAAATCTGGTTCTTTCTGCACATTCTAAAAAATCATACAATTTCTCCATTTTGACCCTGTATAAATCCAAATAACTAAAATAAGCAATTCACAATTTAATCAATAAAGCTACATTTTCAACCATAAAATGCATAAAACTGCTAAACTTGAATCAGGCCAATCTAAATTCAATCCATTTCTTATACAAAAGGTTCAAATCACAGCCTAGCAGTAATTCTAGAAATGTAAAAGTGAGAGAGAAAGTGATGTCCAAAAGAGAGATGTAAAAGTGATGTTCATTCCAACTCATCTCCAATTGGCAGACATCTTCACCAAGCCTCTAGCCAAGGAACCATTCATCTTCATAAGAAGAGAATTGGGAATGGTAAATCCCAATGAGTTGTAAGTTTACTCTTAACCCAATGTTAGTTTAAGGTTTTGATGATCATTTGTTACTAACTTAAGCATCGGAGCTTCTAGACATGTTTTATGCAGGACATTTCTATCTAACATCTGCTGAACACTGTGATGAACTTGAGCCTGTGAATGATGAACTCGAGCTCGAGGAAGGCAGATAAAGGGTGAAAAGCAAAAGGGAGAGTGAACTCGAGTTCATTAGTAAATGAACCTCAGGTTCATTTTTGGCAGAGAGCAACCCTGGACCAAATAAGAAATGAACTCGAGCCTACACTTGATGACCTCGAGTTCGAAAGTCACAGAGAGCAACCCTGCTGAAACATCAACCTGAACTCGAGTTCATAAGTGACAACCTCGAGTTCGAAGGGAAGTTCAAGAGTTCACAGTACACTCTTGAAGTCCAGGTAAGTGGAGTTTTATGACGAACTCGAGCCCACAAGTTGTGAACTCGAGTTCATCGTGTGCTATATATATATACTACAGTTGTGAACTTTCCACTTCACTTCACTCGAACCTCCAGTTTGCCCTAGTTCCTCTCGTCTTCTTCATCTTCTTTATCCTCTGTTCTCTGCGAAAATGTCTCCCAAGAAAAATCCCACTGAAAAACCTAACCCTAATCCCTCTCAGACCTCCTCTCAAGCTCTATCTGATCGTCCTGTTCGCACGAAGCAACGGTCCTCCCGCTTACGAGATGGCATTGACAAAGAAATCAGAGGAGTTCAGAGTGGAAACCTAGCGGTTCCTCCCTCTAGACCAAAGGGAGTAGTGATTCGAGAGGAACGTACAAAGAAGAGGCACGATCCAGAACCGGAAGTTCAAGGAAGAGGAAAAGCTCCTCAACCTTCGGTCCCTTTGAGAGAGAAGCAACCTTTCAAAAAGAAAAAGACAGCTGGTATTCCCTCAGTTCCTACCCCTGGTCAAGGCAGTGGCCAACCTCAACATCAGCCTCAATCTCAGGACCAAGATGGTCCTCAGGTATCCCAGACACTTCCTGCCCTGTTTGAAATTTATAAATATAAGAGGTGTCCTCCTGGTTTTAGTATATAACCCTGTAGGATGTCCCCTGAGGAGGGCACTCAGTTTAGGAAGAAGTTTGATGAAAAGAGAAAGTTTTGTCCGATTGTGTCTGTTGATATGGATAAGATCAAAGAAGAATGTAGTTTAGACTTAAGGCCTTGGTTGAACACATTTGAATCATTAATTTCCATTAAGGCACCCTACAGCCCCAAGCTTGTCAAAGTATTTTATTTTCATATGAGGTCTACCAATATTTTAGACTCAGAGGGTGATTTAGTGGAAGAAAGGATAGTTACTAAAGTTAGGGGGCAAGAAATTACCATTACTCCAGCCTATCTCAATTCCATTCTGCAAATTGTCAATCCACCTAGGCTAGAGACTCACAGATACAAGCAAGAGGCCATATTTAGTTTGCTCAGACCAGATGTGGCTATTCTTGAGGGATTGGAAATCCTCAACTTCACACTTGCCTCTATGCCTCCAAGGAACCGGGCAATTTGGTACATTTACACAAGAAACTTGCTGCAGAAAGGGGGCAATTTTACCCATTTTGCCAAGAAGGACTTCAACATATTTGCTTCTATCTTGGACAAGCAGCCTCAGAACGTGGGGAATTGGATTTTTCAGGAGATGGCCAAGTTCGCTTTTAACTCTAGACTGTCCTCTCAGATACCCTTCCCAAGCTTGGTCTCAGTCATCCTTCACCATGAGAAGATTTGGTACTTGGCTGAGAATGATCCTCCACAATATCCAATTGAGTTTGGGCAACACATCATGAATCTCATGAGAGTGGATGAGCCCCAAGGATCTGACCAGCCAAAGGCTCCTAAGAGAACCAAGCAAGCAAGGTCCAGAGCTGAGGAAGCTCAGAGTGCTCCTCCTCCCTCTGATTTTGATGCACGGGTTCAGGAAATTGTAGACAAGGCTGTTTCTGGGTTGATTGAAGGGATTGAGTTGGTTGTAGGAAAACTGGTTACTGAGGTGAACAAGGGCCACAATGATCTAGTGGATATTCAAGAAGGCTTCAGAGTAGAGCAAGAAGCCTTGAAGAATCAAGTTAATGATCAAGCTTCTACTCTGTCTACCCTACTTGTCACCATGATGAGCCTCGGTGATAAAATGGACAAGATCTTGAAGGCTCAACCATCAGAAGCCTCTACTTCAGTGGCTGCCCCTCAAGCCTCAACTATGCCTGAACCTCAGCCTGACCCTGAGTCCGCTCCTCTTATTACTGAACTTCTTCCTGAACCTCACACTGAACCTCCAGTTCCTGACTCTGTACCTGACCCTAAGCCTGACACCCAGCCTACCCCCTCTTCCCCACATTTTGCTGATGACAAAGGGGGAGAGAGTGTTGAGTGATTTTGTGTGGATGTTCATATGGATTCTGTGTATGAAATAGAGTATAGTATTGAATGTTATAGTATTGAATGTTTTTGTGGAAATTTCATGATGTTATATATGGATGTGGATTATGAATTTTGTATCTTGTGTTTTGCTTGTGCTTCTGCTGTTATGTTAATTTTAACTCTGATAACTTGCTCAGTTTTCTGATAATCTTTAAAATTGGTTTTCTCAAACTGAATTTCACAAAGAAGTTTTCAAATTTCAAAATCAATTGTTTACAAATGTTGTCATCATCAAAAAGGGGGAGAATGTTAGTTCCTAATGTGTTTTGATGATTACTAACAATTGTAAACAATATTATTAAGGTTTGACAAAGTTTAGAATAATTTAAACTTGTATTTTTCAATCTGTCAAAACCAAACTCGAGCCTGGATTTGACAGAGAGCACAAACCTGTCAAGTTGAGTTCCAAACTCGAGATTGAACCTGAAGCTTAAAATTAAACTTTTGAAAAGCTCACATGAACTCGAGCCTACTAAGGTCAAACTCGAGTTCATTCTTTCCAGAGAGTTTTTTTTTTTAACTTTGAAAACATGTTAAACCTTACACTTGCTTTCTTCAAACCTCAAGTTTGAAAGGATCCAAAGAAAGTTTTAAGAGCATGAACTCGAGCCTGTCATTGCAAACTCGAGTTCATCTCTGGCGGGAGAAGTTTTCCAAACTTGTAGGTATTTTCAAAGCCTGCACTGTTCCATTGAACGAAAAGTTTCCAGTTTGAAAAGTTTTTTTTTAATACTCAAACTCGAGCCTAGCATTCTTAAACTCAAGTCTAGTTTTGGCCGAGAGCCTCCAAAGCTTTTCAAAACATTCGAACTCGAGCCCAATCATTTTGAACTCGAGCCTAAAAGTTCCAGAGAGCAAAGAACCTTTGGATATGTTTTAAACTCGAGAGTTTGTTTTGCAAACCTCAGGTTTGTTCTTTCAAGCTAAAACGAAGTCTGCTCAAAAGTGTCTCGAACTCGAGCCTGACATTAATGAACTTGAGTTCATTTCAACCCGAGAGCTTTTTAGTTTTTCAATGACTTGAGAACCTCCAGTTTAAAAGACAAACCTCAGGTTTGTTCATTTTGAACTTACATGTTTTTAAACAATGAAGCCTCGAACTCGAGCCTGCATAAACTGAACTCGAGTTCGTGTCGAAATTTCAGAAAATTTGAATTTGGGCATCTTAGAAATCAATGTTATTTGGTCTTAATCTTTTTCAGTATTGTTCTCTGATATTCCCTGCTATGTTTAACGTATTTGTTAGTGGATTTCAGAGCATTAAAGAATATTTGGTGAGAGGTTAGAGTATAAAGCAAAAAGCAACTCAGAGCATTTATTGCAAAGCACAAAAGTTACTCCTTCTACCCAAATCCTTCTGCACACGCGTACAAAGTATTTAAGGATGTTAGTTGAAACAAGAAAACCCCTCTCCAACGGATTAATTCGCAGAAAGTCAATCTTGATGACTTGGCCAACTAGATTAGGAGAAAACAAGAGAGAGAAGACCCCAAAACCACTTCAGAACACTTGGGCAACTTCTCCAACGGTCTGATTCAAGCTACAACGGTCATTTAATGTTCTCTAGCTATAAATAGAGTTCATTAACATCTTCACAACAGAATACAAGAACTCAGAGCGAAAATTTACTAAGTTCATTTATTGTGTATTAGCTTTCACTTGTAAAGTATCATACTTGATACAAGCACTTCAGTGTTTATCATATCTTTTCTGTAAGAGAGTCAAACACTTGTAAATCATTTATTGATTGAGATAACTACAAGTCAGGGGACTTGATAGTTAGGGTGTATTGATTATAACTTGTAAGGGGGAGTGTGTTCTAGTGAGAGAACAACTCTTAGTACAGAGTGTGTAATCATTATTGATTAAGTGGATTGAAAATCCCAAGTGAGGCTTGGGGACTGGATGTAGGTCAGAGAAAGGACCGAACCAGTATAAATTGCCTGTGTCAAGCTTTTCTTCTTACCTCCTCTGTTCTGCTCTGTTTTGAGTGTTTAAATACAGAGCAAGTGTTGAAAATTTTATAAATACCCAATTCACCCCCCCCTCTTGGGTATCAAGCTCCAACTTTCAATAGTGAGTAATGCTTTAGAACACAACTTGGTCCTGTTTTGCACTTTCTCACATTCCGGTAATTTCACTCCACTCCACTAGTCCAACCCCTTCCATAGGCTTGTAATGTGTCTACCCATCTCCACTACTCATTATACACATAATCTGAAATATAAGCCGATGATGAGCAATAATTAGACAATCAAACAAGTGACAAAAACTTCAGCTGTCATGTACAACAATGTTTAAGCATAAATGTATTGCTTCAAATTATATTCATAAGTTGACAGAGTTCTTTTGACAATTTGTTCTCTCATTTTACTTTTCTCTTCTTTTTTCTTTTTTTTTTTTCTATTCTTTTGAAGACATTTTTGTTCTGCCTTTACCTTTTTTTCTTTTCTTCTTTCATGCCTTTTCCTTTCTCTTCCTTGCCTTTTTTTCTCCTTTTTTTGTTTCATTTTGTTTTCTCTTTCTAGCTTTTCTTGTTTTATTTCTTTTTTCCTATTTAGTTAAACATAAATAAATACTGCTAGTTAAAAAGAAAATAAATAACAATTAAGTAAAACAAGTGAAAATGATAAACTATTAACAATAAAACTAAATGCATTATGAATAATATGTATTTTCTTCATCGAAAAATAAAATTCTTGTGAAAAATAAATATAAATAACAATAAAAATATATATTTTACTTTTGATGTGAATACATTAAATAAAAAACAGAAACATATTATCAAAGGAAAAACAAACAAACTGCTAATCTAGTACATGCAAGGATAAGGAATAAGGCTACTACCATAACAGTGGGCACAACGACTTTTTCTACCTTTCACTGCTACATTAGTCCCATCTCCCACACTTATTCTAAACAATCAATCAAGAAAGTAAGGAGAGGAAAGGGACAACCGTGTGAACGAAATCTCCTCAAACTCTAATAGCAAAAATTCTCATTAACTTGTACATGGCTCTTCTCCTTGATAGTTCTTCCTTGACGGTGGTTCTGATCAATTGGTAAAGGCTCCAAGATACAACAAGGTATGAATTGATTTCCTTGAAGTTCTTTCCCATCAAGTTCCTGCGAGCAAAAACTAACGTCAGCATCAAGGTATCCAACAAAAGTGGTTGTCGAGTAAAGAGATCCATTGTATCACAGTAAAATCTCTAATTTAGATCACACCAATATGTTAAAAATAGAGCTAAGAGTAATCAACCATTCCCCTAAAATATTTTGGGGCAGTAAGACAAATTTATATCAAAATGATCTCTTACTTATCTCATTCATTCAAAGATAAATCTAATAGCAATTAATGTATCCACTTGGTGATACCAAACAAACTGCTAAACTTGAATCAGGCCAATCTAAATTCAATCTATTTCTTAGACAAAAGGTTCAAATCAAAGCATAGCAGTAACTCTAGAAATTGTGCGATCGCATAATAACAATGAATTGACTTATCGGCATGTCCCAATTGAATCAAGGTTTAGTGCGAAGTACCAGCAATATTTTTGCAGTAATCACAATAACCTCGTGACACTAAATTTGCAAATAATATATCAGAGTATGGAATTGAGCACTCTCAGCAAGCAAGTTTATCAATATGCTTAATTTGAACCAGCAATTGCAATATAGATTGAAGCAAGTGCTAGCAAGTGTGACAGTTCCGAGTCAAAATGTTATTTTTTTAGTGATATTTAGAAAGAGGGAAAATTTGTTTATTTGAGTTTTCAACAAATTTCCATATACAAAACTATAAGAAAGTGGTAACTAATGTGCAATAGTTAGATTCTTAGCCCTACGAACACAATTCGGAGCAAGTTACCAGCAGAAAAAGCATAATTTCAATTAAAAAATGGTCATTGTTAACAAAACAGAGGTATCATAGGCTAAAAAATCCAACAATACACACAATAGCACGCCACAACAAATTAAGATTTGACACAAACAACTGAAATCAGCATAATTTAGTTCCTAAATACCTTCTTTTTGCTCTTGCTATGTTCTTCGTCTTAATCGTTATCATCATCCTCGTCTTCATCTTCGTCATCCTCTTCCTCCTCCTCATCATCTTCCACAATGTCGTCATCTTCATCACCCTCTAGGTCTCCAAACTCCTCTCCTTGAATGGCCTCAGCTAACACTTCATTAATTTTCAAAGCAGTGAGCCAGAAAGCAGGCACGCCTTTCTCTAAATAAAATAACAACTACATCAAGGAAATGAAATACTTCCAGAAGCAAAAGGTACCCTTATCATCTTCTGTATCAACTGCAGTTTCATTTGCGATTACTTTCACTTCAAAAACACCATTTACAATGTCATACCACTGCATCCATTGATTACATGTTAATATGTGAAAATATCAATATCAGATGTTCGATTACAATTCAAAAAGATTATGCATGGGGATATTAAAAATTGATTAAAAACGTAAGTCTGGCAAGGTTCGATACATCTTAATGTGTTAATGGTAATACACAAGCAAAACTTTAATCACCTCAAAACCATTAGAGTCTGATGGCGTTTTCATGTTCCTTGAACATATCCGCTGCTCTAGGATTATTAACATTCTTGTCTAGATGATGTATCTGCAAAAGGAATAAACATTATCTTTCATAATTTTCTTCTATGCATCAATATTTTAGCAACAAATGAAAAAGAAGGATGTATATTCAAATGAATCTGACAAAAGCCTGGTTGCCTGGTTTCCAACAAAACAAAAGAGACAAGCAATCTTTATGGAATAAAAAGGAGCACATATCAATAACACGCAAGAAAGAGGAAAGGAGGAGAAAGTATGGATAAAGTACCTTGCAGTTGGTAGATTTTCTCAGGAAAATATGATGCGGATCACTGAGAAGACAGAAAAATGCAGTGAAGAGCCTTTGGGTTTACCTCGTAATAATTCTTCCCTTTCTTTGAATCCAGAGGGAAGAACTGGGACAGGCAGCAAAGGAAGATTCAAAACTAGTGTAAAGGAAAATTGATGTTGAGAAAAAGCAGTGGTACAAGGAGCTAGGACTCATTTTGGATACAGAAGTAGAATTTTGGGAAAAACTAAAGGCAATCGATCCTTCAAACAGGGAAATGGAAGAAACCAAAAACGATGCCAAAACTTTGATAGCAATCAAGAGATGAGGGGGACTGAGAGCTGAGTGATGAGGAGAGAAAATAGAGTACTAAAGAAGCAACACGAACAAAATCAATAAGGGAGAAGAAGGACAACAATAGAATAAAAGCATGGAGGATGAGAAAAAAAATATCGGGTAGGGGGTTTGAAAATCAAGATGGAGGTTTTAAGGTAAAAGGACCAATTAGCAACGGCTAGTAATCAAGATACAACCGAATGACTCTTTACCGTTTCTGGCACTGGCGGACCCACACATGTTTTTGTGGGTGCACATAAATTTGAAGGAGATATATTTTTTTTTGGAAGGGACTTTACAATAAGTTGTCTAGGTGGTGTGGTGGTAATTTCACTAGTCCCACAGCAGATCCTGTGTTCAAACTCATCACATATGAGAAATCATAATAATTTTTGCTTGCATGTTGTTTTGGAATTTGATTGTGTAATATCTGAGTATCTGTATGCCATGGGATTAGGTATGGGTTGCCTTTTATCCTCCTTAAAAAAAAATCTTCTCCGGATCTCACTATTAATTGTGTACCCACAAACATTATATCCTGATTCGCCACTGGACTTTCAGGGAAAAGACGCTCACGATGCAACCACACTAGCACTAGGGCAAACACAAATAGACGGCTGAAATCTCTACACTAGGGCAAAACAGCCAAATTGATGAATGCTCTCTGCCACAATCCACACCTAAAACGGTAACGACGGACTCTGCCAAACGGCGATGACGGTTGTCTCTCCGGTTGACAATGCCCAATCCCCACATCGACTCTTCACCCTCGACGGTCCCAATCGGCCTAGGAAAGCCGACTCAATAAGATGAGTTCATTTTTCATCACACAATTATAATTATGATTTTAAACGAAAATAACAATGCTCATTATTAGTGGATCAATTTTATTAAAAAAAGTTAAAATTAAATAAACAGAATAAATTAAATTTTTCCCAACATATCAAGTTATTAACACAAATTTTTATTTTGGTCCTTTCCTGATTGTTAGTATTAAGAGTACCATGTCCGATCAATTTTTTTAGCCTCTATCTTAAAGTTAGAATGATTGGGTTCCACCTAGTTTGCTCCTCAATTTTCTCATTTTTAATAAATTATATCATTTTATTCATGGGTAAAGATTTTCTTCCATTACTAGAAATAAATTATCTCTAGTGACTCATAAAATTGGATTAATGAAGGGTGTTTCTATAATTTTACACTCTTAATTAATTCATCTAAAATTACAAACATATCCTTTATTAATTCAAAATGACGTAGTTTTAGGGGTCACTGAAGATAACTTATCTTTAGTGACGGGAGAAATATTTTTTCCCTTTATTTATTTATATCTTTACTTAGTATTGATTTAAATTTTATGATGATATGAAATTACTGATGAATTTGTAAATTTTTCTCCCCATCATTTGGAGATTCAGTTAATGAGTTGACCTAGCCATCATAAATTAAGAAGTTATGATTTTGTTAAATTTCAAATTTGAAAATCTTAGGTGATTTTCAAATTTCATAGTATTGGAATAAACAAATTTATAAAATAAATTTGTGAAAATCTCAAATTGTCTTGTTTTTAAATTCATTTCCGTTTATTTTATTATAGTATCATAAAAAATTGGAGAATAATAAAAAATCATTTCCCTGAATCTTCTCGTGATTTATAGTCATTCATTTGCCTTAATTTTTTACAGACAGTGATGCAATATTAGGAAGGATTATTAATTATTACTGATTTTATCAACGACTTTATTTTGTTTCTATTTAGACTTTCTTAGCTTATTTCTCTTTGTTTTAGGTCAAAACCCTGAGGCAAAGCACTTCATCTTAAAGTTTTAGTAAGTAATCAAACTGGCAACTGCACATATTTCATGCATAAACTTTAAATCTTAAAATGGTTGTAGATAATATTATCACATTATGATGGCCAATTCACCTGGTTTAAGTATCCTCTGCTTCAACGTGAAAACATCTGAAAGGCTTTGTTAAGTAATCAACACTGACCTTCCCAACAAAGTTTTGGGCTCTTGAGAGTGTTAGAAATCACATGAGAAAAACTGATGCAGTCTCCAGTAGAAATCACATGCTTAAGTATTTTCTCTCTTATTCATGAGAACATATGCCCAAAGTGTTCGTTGTCAATATCCTTCAACCTGAAACAAAACTGAAAAAACCCCATGTTTAGAGCACATAGACAGTGTAAAGGTTCTGTTAATTGGGGAAAAAAAAATTGGTTAGTTTTGGGAGGGGGCCTATTTTTTTTAAATCATATTAATAATTGTTTTTCCCAAATTAGAATGATAAATTTTGGAGCACTATGTAAAATTATAGATAAGGATAAAAGAGACCAAGTTGCACCGAATCATAATATGATAGAAAAAGTTATAAGGGGTTAAAACTACAATGATTAAAATATTATTTTTCTCTTTATTCATTTTCTAAGACCTCAGGCCTATTACGGTAAATTGAAAAAATTTCAATGTCCTAATTTAGGTCATATGACTTGATTATGGATTTAAAAAGTTTAGTAACTCAAATTAGAATTTGTGTATTTTAAATGACTTTTTAAAGAAATTTTTCTTTAACGTTTTTTAGGTTAAGTTTATCTTAAAAAGATATCTTTTCACCAACTACTCCCTCCGGTTCTAATTATAAGAGCTAGTTGATTTTTTTCGGAGAGATTAAGGAAGCTAATTAAATTACTTTAAAGTATTTTTATTTTTATTTTTTTTTCAAACTTATTAGTTTGACTAATAAATTAATATATAATCTAAGAATATTTAACATATAAGATAATTAAGTAACTTATTTTGTTTCCTTAATCTCCCCAAAGAAAGTCAACTAGCTCTTATAATTAGGACCGGAGGTAGTATATCTTAAAAAAATATTAAAGGCTATTATTATTAAGTTATTCAGAAATAGTGTTAGTGTGAATAGATTGGAGGTCTGTTTGAGTTAACCGAGTGGAAAATACGTTCATGTAAGTCGATACAAAACTCTTCTCTCATACTTACCTGATATCATATGTACTACAAATCATATTGAAAAAAGAACTTCTACCACTAATTTAAAGACGCACTAGATGTGTGATAGTTTTAGGTTCACTTGCATGCCATATGACAATCTCTCTTACTAGAATTTTTTTTACTAGTTTAATACATTATTATTAGTATTATTTTGTTCATATGTTAATAACTTCCTATGATATATGATCACCCTCAAACTAGCACATCAGTTTTTAATGAGGGCTAATAACACTATCAAGGAATAATATACGGGAACCCAAGTACCTCAAGATTTTCATGACAGAATCCATGATTTAAACTTAAACTAACATTTCAGAAAGAGAAACTTTTACTACATCAAAGAGAAGATAACTTTTTGCCTTGAAAAGAAACTCACATGCAGACATAAATCCCATGTGTAAATACCAAAATAGCATCACTTAACGAAAGCAGAAACAATTGATATGAATAGGAATAAATTTTGTACCACATTAGTAATAATGTCAAAGGAGTTATCCTCGAATGGCAGTCTGGGGTTCACATTTAAGTCCTGTACAACATACTCTGTGAGAACCTGCAATACCAACCCCTTTCATAAGTATAGGAGGGTTTAAACGCTTCTGATGTAACCCCAAAGAAACAAAAATTACATGGACGTGACTAATGCCTGATATCAGATTTAAAAGAAGGCCACTGACTTAGCAAGTTCAAGATAGCTTAGACAGTTATGTTTCTCCTGCAGGGTAAAACTATTGCATTTTATACATATTGATAGAGACACACGTGGCCCTCTCTTGGTTTACTTTGATACCATGAAGAAGAGAATCAGAGAGAATAATTGTTGTGTATTATTCAGATGAGAGAACAATTACATTTATAAACAAAATAGAGAATCAAATTTGAAATTTGAAAACTAATACCCTAACAATAATCTCCTATAATCTCTAGGTTTAGTTAATCCCTATAATTATGGGGATTAAACCTTTCATCATAGGATATGGTTAAAAGGAACTCACCAAATATAGTTAACTCTTAAATGATCAATCATATATCTGTAATCAATGGGAAAAAAAACACTGAATTTTTGTTTTATTTTTGGTTCGGTTTTGTTTTTGTTTGATTGTTGACAGGGCTGTCGAAATTTAACTGCAGTATTTTCTCTACTTGTGAGGTGGAATAAATGTTGAATCACTTTGTTTTGATGATAACTAGTAGAAATTTTATAGATAATCTTAACATATATGCCAATATATTTAATCAAATTGTTTCTACTTATCATTTCTACCCACAACAATACTAAAGATAAATTAGATTTAACCCCCTTATGATGCACAAGACTTTAAGACTTTGTTTTAGCACTTCACTTGATTTTCATACTTTTGATCATCAGGGCATGTGGATAAAATAAGGGAGACCGACAAGAAAATACTATTTGAATTTTAAAATCCTATTAACAAAAACAATAATGGGATTAACAACTCATTTTGTTGCAAAATCACTTATTTGTCATTTTGAATTTCAAATGGTATTTTTGTGGATTTTCCCATAAAATAAAAAATCAATGGGGAAAATAGACAAAGGGCAAAACACTTGCAGGTTTTTGGATTTTATTTCATGTTAGCACTGAAAGATGCACTTTTTTCACTGTTCTATATAATAGGCTTTCATTTCCATCAAACCGTAGCTATCATCAATCAAAAGTCAGCAATAGTCAATCCATATATCATCGAAATCCAACTTCCTTATGCTAGATTTGAACATAATTCTCAAACTATAATTGTGGTTAAAACCCTCCTTTAAAAGTAAGAGAAAATATGCAAGAAAGAGTGTGTTCACCTTTATTCTGCTATCTACACTTTCAAATATCTTCTGCTACCACAGAAACATGTGGTGCTGAAGTTTTGAAACTATTTCATTGTCATTTGTTTCCTCCGGTACTGTTAAAACTTTTCAGACCCTGATTCAATGCTTGGTGCCATGAATTGCATGTGTTCTCCTGTCCAAGGTAGCCAAGGGCACAAAGCACACTAAGATGTTAGACATGTATGGAGATTGAGGCAAGAATCACTAGATAGGCAATCCCCTAAGTGAAGTGTGGTACTTCAATAATTAAAAAGCATGATGTGTGAATTGAAATAGCCTTGCACATATGCTTAAAATTTAATACTTTCCTATTTTGTAACAAAGGACCAAGGGATAGAACTTGCATAGTTCATGGTGATAACAAAACATTTTGCACAACTCACTTGAAAGAAATAATCACCCAATACTACACACTTTCTCTGCTTGGTGCATTTATGATCCTGCAACACATGCACAGTAGAAATACGAAGAGCGTTTGTTTAGCACTACCATATCTGGTGAAGGTCTGATGGTGAAACCAAAGGTAAAACGCCTATGATCCTTTTATTCCTTGAACTTACTTGAACACAAGAAGCCTTAATATAGGCGGAAAACAAATTGAAGCTAACCCTAGAATCCTAGATTCCAACATCTTAGATAAGATAGGATAAGATTTAATACTATATCCAAACCTAGGGTGTACATAATTAAACAAATGATAAGCTTATACATATTAATAAGCCTTTCAACAAACCCAATTAATATCATGACAGTATATATATTGACGGAAAATGTAGTTTAGATCTTTCAATGATACACAATCACAACAAACCCCGGTTTACCTCCCTATAAAATTTGAAATGGTTACTACATTTATGGAACATAACTCATTGTTGTCTAGAGTTTGCTCTGTTGCACAAGACATAGCCTGCCTGAGGATGAATGCCGGTTGGCTTGGGGGAGGAATATCCATAATCTCATTTTGAAGCATTGACATTACACAAGCCATAGTGGGCCTATCTTTTGCAAGTTCTTGGACACACAAAAGACCTATATGTATGCACCTCAATATATCCTTGTCAAAGGTTAGATCATATATCAGTGAATCTATTAGAGGTATAACATTGCCATCATTCCATAATTTCCATGCCTAGAAAAATAAACAAGAAAAAATCATAGGTGTTATATTCATTTGTACAAAGGTATTTTAGAGTTTTTGCAAGAAAGTAATGTACAAAATGGAGAGGCTTACAAATCCTAAAAGTGTCAAAGATTCTTCCTCTTTATAAAAGCTAGTGTTTTTCCTTCCACTAACAATCTCTAGCAACAAGACACCAAAGCTAAAAACATCAGACTTCTCTGAATAGACTCCTCTTGTTGCATACTCAGGAGAAATGTCGCCGCTGCAATCAAACATTACATCTTTGATGAGCTATCAATAAATTATTCATATTATGATCTTAGGCAAAGCAAAAGGAGCACTTACTATGTTCTAACAATTCTTTCTGTATTTGCCTTATCTTCATTGCCTCCATACAATTTAGCCATCCCAAAATCTGATATCTTTGGATTCATTTCTTTATCCAATAATATGTTACTTGCCTTCAAATCTCTATGTATAATTCTTAATCTTGAGTCTCTATGAAGATAAAGCAAACCTCTCGCTATTCCCTCAATTATGTTGGAGTGCTTTCCCCAATCAAAGGATTTTCGTGGGAGTGGGTCTGCAAAGATTGGTTTGGGAAATATGTGATGGAAGGCAAATGTTCATAATAAATGGTGTTAATATTTGGATTGCAAGGCCAGCTCTTGTGACTTAGTTACTTGCACCTTAACTATTACTCTATAAAAATTTCGTTCAACTTGCAAATCAACAGATACAAAAACGCAACTGTACTTTGAAACAGGGGAAGCATCTCTAGAAATGTCAATTAAGTGTTTGCATAAAGTATTAAAAGTTGTGAAAGTACCAAACTCGTATTTCCTCAAATATTTATCAACACTAAATGAAGTTTTCCTTTTTCTATATCTATTTCTTAATCACATGCAAAGCATAGAAACATCCAATTTAATAAAGTATCATATTCATAGAAGTTGTTCACTAACCAAAGATATAGGCATCCAAACTTTTGTTTGGCATGTATTCATAAACCAATATCTCTTCTCCTTCAATGCAACAGCCAAGAAGTTTAACAAGGTTTTGGTGTTGAAGCTTAGAAATCAATTCCACTTCATTTATAAATTATTTCATGCCTTGTCCAGATGATCTTCATAGTCTTTTTACTGCTATTTCCTGTCCATCTTCCAATTTTCCCTAAAATAAGATGATATAAAACATCAATAATCAATTCCTTAAGAATCGAAACATGATAAAGTTCAAAAAAATAATGGAAGTCACCTTGTAAACTGGACCAAAGCCACCCTGCCCAAGTTTATTTGCTATGTCAAAGTTGTTTGTTGCAGTTGCCAGCTTTCTAAAATCAAACAATAATAGCTCTGGAATGTGGACTTGCTTCAAAGTCATAATCCTTTTATAATGAATCTGCATTTGCCCTGTGTTTAAGACATTTTTTCCATTTCATTTCCTCAGAAAACATATATTGTTAGTATAATACCAGGTTCCTAGAGAAACCGGTTAACTATATGAAGTTCTCGCATATTCTGTATCAAAATGATGAAACAAAAATGTTGGAGAGATTGTCTAAGATTACCTATTTAAGGTTGCATCATATATAAATAATTAGAAATAAAATCACCGATCCCTTGAATGAACTCCGAAAGTAAAGTTGAAAATCACCTTTTTGCTTTGAGCATTTTATCCATAAGAAATATCCAGATGCAGTAATGAGAATTGTTCCTATCAAAATTGATATTATAATAGGTGTTGTCATTTTCCTCCTGCCTTTGCCTTCATCAAAGAAAGAAGAACATTAGAGAGCCTTCATTTTCCGACAAATAATAATTTCACAACTATGCCATATATATATGGTCATCAAAATATGTCAAAAAGTTCACTAAAATAAAGCTACCCAAGTTTTTATCATGAATCTGCATTTGCCCTGTGTTTAAAATATTTTTTTCTATTTCATTTCCTCAGAAAATATAATATAATACCAGGTTCCTAGAGCAACGGGTTAACTATATGAATTTGTGGAATTTTAGAGAGAAAAATATATTCTTATTGTATTGATTTAATGTTGTGATACAAGATCTACTTATATAATAAGTAGAGAGATAAAATTAAACAAACTACGGAGAAAATAAAGGAGTAACTAATAGAGAAAATCTAGGAGAGAATAGAGGAGAGGTTACAACAACGTAGAGAGAATAATATAATATAATAACATTATATAATATTCCCACAGAATTTCTCGCATATTCTGTATCAAAATGATGAAACAAAAATGTTGGAGAGATTGTCTAAGATTACCTATTTAAGGTTGCATCATATATAAATAATTATAAATAAAATCACCGATCCCTTGAATGAACTCCGAAAGTAAAGTTGAAAATCACCTTTTTGCTTTGAGCATTTTATCCATAAGAAATATCCAGATGCAGTAATGAGAATTGTTCCTATCAAAACTGATATTATAATAGGTGTTGTCATTTTCCTCCTGCCTTTGCCTTTATCAAAGAAAGAAAAACATTAGAGAGCCTTCATTTTCTGACAATTAATAATTTCAAAACTATGCCATATATATATGGTCATCAAAATATGTCAAAAAGTTCACTAAAATAAAGCTACCAAAGTTTTTTTCATAATATTGAACTTGTTTTTAAATAAGCATCGTGGTAGTTGACTGCTTGAAAGAAAATTGCTCCACACAATTTATATAATTCTTTTGAAAAAATAAAGAACAATATATATTCAAAATAAACTAGAAGTAACATCGCTCCTAAGGATATATAACATTACATAACGTGTAAATAATCATACACGATATATAATGTATAATGAAATTTAAAGTTGAACCAAATCCTGTTGAGTATCTGCAGAAAAAGTGTGTTCTTGGGTATTTTAAAAAGCTTTCTCTAATTAAAACATATACCTAGTTCTGAGTTGGCTAAACGTATGTAAATGTCAAGCCCTTCGTATGAGAAGCTCTGTATGTCAAGTAAATCTGCACTCCAAACCATACAGCCAAGGTTTCTTTCATAGGCATAAGCTATACAAGAGCAATTCTTGAGGCATGAAGTTTGACAATCTGCAGCATTCTCTACATAAGAAGTTAACACCTGTGCATCATCTGGTACTTTTACATTCTCCACCATAAAAAACCCATCTGTTTTGCTAGTTTGAGAATCATTTTTGCCTCTTTCACACTGAAGTGTTTCTCTTCTCACACAGCCACTGGTCCAATTCTGCCTTTCCCATTCCTGTTTGTTCTTTGGTTCAAACCCTCTCAAGCAGCTACAGATTGGGGAGCTCTGCCAATTGCAAATCCCAAATGGGCCGCATTTGCCATAAAGATCACACTCTGTAGAACCTGCTGTCCTCGAAAGTTGCCAACTATGTGTCTGGGAATTCCAAACTCCTCGCTCTAGTATACCTTGAGAAACTAACGTAAAAATTAAAGCACGATAGAATTTCCTGTATAAACAGAAAACCTAACACTCCCTTCTCTCTTTTCATCAGAAGCCCGTCATGGGAGATAGATGAAGATTTCCTAGTTATCCCAAGGAAGGTCATGCCATTCCAGGGACCACTGCGCCATTTAGGACTATTTCCTTCCCACACAAATACTTCAGTTACATTACGGACTTCAAGACCGAAAGAAAATTTTCCATTCGATGGCTCAGATGGACTTTCCCATGATGTAAGTTGTACTTTCTCGCCTGTTTTTTTGTTAGAAATGAGTTCCATGCCTTGGAAGAATGTATTGCTAGGATGCTGGAAACTTTGCCACACGAATGCTCCTGTAATTCCATCTGCAAGGACAAGGTTACCTGAATCCAAGAGTTGAGCACTTGAATTTGATGCAGTATGGGAGACATTTGTAGACCAAACAACCTGTTTTTGCCCATTCAGAACAACGAGATTCCCATTTTCTGATATTGTGAGAATCCCAGAGGAATCTAGAAGTGGGTTGTTTTTGTTGGCAACCCAAACAATAGAGGATTTGGACATGTACCAAATTCCTACATAGCGATTAGTGGAATTTTGAGGACTGAAGAATCCCAGCGTGAACATGTTATTCCTTGAGCTCACTGTTTCAGGTTCTTGGATCAACACAGATGTTGTAATGGAGTCCAAGGCACAGACCACAGGAGTAGAAGAGAACAAGCAAATATGGAAGGCAAGTAACAAGCAAGCGGTTTTACTGAATCCCATGAAGAACATGATGATTATCGGAGTTTAAGCCAGAAAATGGGTTTAGGAGTACGGTGGAACTTGGTCGCCGAAGACTTCTGAAACTGCCGAACCAATTTTTTGTCGCAGTGTACAACAACTATTGGATTTTCTCATTGATCAATCCTAATTTTCAAAACAAGTTATAAGCAATAGAACTTCGACTCATAGCTCTGCAGTGCTGCGATTTTCTCAAATATTTCGGCCCGCTTTTTGAAATTGAAATTATTAATGAAAGCTCAGTTTCAGTCTTTTTCTTGCTCTGAAAATTTTGGCGCAGAAATGATAGACACTTGGGGGGGTTTTTGTTGGAACAAAATTAATCTCGAAGTTAACACAACTGTAGCAATTTGTCCCCAAAGTTTTTGGATGAGGAGCAGTGGCCAGTGGGTATCTAAAATATTTTTAGGAGAAATTTTACCCCCAAAAATTTACAAAATGTAACACAAATTTAACAGTTAAGATTAAGGAAAGAGTAAGATTGCTATGTTTTGTTAACTTACAGGGCAAAATTACACCCAAAAAAAAAACTTTTGAAAGCCTAGTGCTGCTCATCCAAAACTTTCAGACCAAAAATGATATTTATCCCTTTTCAAATTTGTCCGCTGAGGGCGAAACTGTCAATTTTTTATGGGAAAATCCCCCTTATGGCTCAAGTTATAAAAATATTGTTAAAAAAGACCTAGAGAAAAGTCATATATAAAAAAAAGCTCTATTCTGGTATTATTTCAAAAAACGTATACTGATATAGTTGTTAAAGTGTATTAATTTAGTTGTTAAGATATAATTGTTAACGTATATTGATTTAGTTATTAATATTATACCGATATAATTGTTTACGTTTCTGAAATAATATCAGAAACATGTGACTTGTTTTTATATCTTTTTTAACAATATTTTGATTATTTGGACCCCGGTGAAGATTTTCCCAAATTTTATTACTTAGTATTTTTTGGGTAAAATTGTCCCTTAAAAAACTTTCAGACATTCAATATTTCTCAGTAAAAACTTCCAAGACATTCTTACTTTTAAACCCTGTTCGTAAATCTCTATAGAAAATATTATTCATGTCTTAAATATGTGATATAGTGTAAATTGTACTATAACTATATTTTATATTTACCTAGAGAGTGATGTCTGTCAGAGTATATAGGTCTGTTGACATTTGCACTCTTTGGATATTTACTCATTTCCTTGTCTGTCATTGTTTAAGGTAAAACCAAAAAAAGCAAGTTAATGGTTGATATTAAAAAATTATTAACGCTATTAATAGAAATCGATAGGATTCTTCTAAGATTTTTACTGCGGAAAAATGTGGAGGTAAATAGAGGCTAAACTACTACCTGTGATATGATCTTTTACTACAAAGAAGAATTATAAATATAGTTGCTTCATTGACCCGCCAATTGGGACAGAATTGATAGTCATTTTATAGTGGAACATCACTTTTTTGTAAAGGAGTACAGCGTCCAGAATGCGGCCTTCTTCATAACCGAGGCCGGTTCAAGGCCTATCCCATCAACTTGTAGGGGTTCCGCTTTTATGTATCTGTTACCCTGCTTGTCTTTACATTTTCGCTTGATATACTGACTTGGTTTCTAACTGCTTTTATTTGTTTTTTCAGCTCAAGACATGAAGACCCTTCCCAGCTATCTATCCAGGGTTAACTCGGCTATGTCTTCACCGAGTAGGCAGACTCGAAAACGGGCTGCCCTTGCCGATGCCGCTGCAAACAAGGCCGCCGATGTCTCATCCGAGGCCAAGAAAGCTAAGGCTTCTGACGGCCAAGGCTCTACTCCCTCTGTCCCTGCCGAGTCTTCCCAAAGAGTAGTTACCCTTGCTTCGAAGGGAAAAGAGCCTGTGGTGTCCGTGTCTGTAGTCACTCCATCTATTCCATCGGCCTCGGTGCTTCCGCCTCCTCCACCTCCTCCTCCCAAAACGTCTGGTCCTTCTTTATTGCTTCCTTGGGGTTTCGTCTGGGAGAAGGGGGTGACCGAGGAACTTGACGTTGAAGAATGGAGCTTGATACCCAAGAGGGGGGTGAATTGGGTATCTTTAAAAATTTTAAAGGATAACTATGTTTTGTACTAGGAAGAACAGGGTAAATCAGAGGAGAAGAGAAGAATAGCTTTGCACAATACGATTTATACTGGTTCGGTCTTATCCTTGACCTACATCCAGTCCCCAAGCCTCACTTGAGATTTTCAATCCACTATACTTCACAAATTGATTACAAGCTCTGTACTCAAGAATAGTTCTCTCTCTAGAACTCACTCCCCCTTACAAGTTGCAATCAATTATCCCAACCACCAAGTCCCCTGACTTGTGATTCTTTACAATCAATGAATGATTACAATAATGACTCTCTCAAAGAGTAGATAAGATAAACACTGAAGAACTTGTATCAAAAGATACTATATAGATGAAAACTAAGAGTAATGAATGAACACTTAATAAATTTTGCTCTCAGTTGGTGTATCTACTTGAGAAGACTTCAATGCACTCTATTTATAGTTAGAGAGCATTAATTGACCGTTGTATGATGAATCCAACCGTTGTAGGTGATTAGCATTAAATTTGGTCAGCTTCTCTCTCTAATCTCCAACTAATCCAGGTGTCTGATTAATCTGAGGTGGCTCTCTGGAGTTTTGCCCGTTGGAGAAGAGATTACTTGTTGTAGAAATCCTTCTTTACCGTTGAGAAGGCGTGTTCAGGTGGATTAACCAAAAGGAGGTTAATTTACTGAAGTGCATTTAATGCTCTGAACACCTTTTTTGCTTTTTGCCTTTGACCTTCATTAATCTTCATTTGTGCTAACTGAAATTCACTTAAAAAACTTGTTAAACATAGCTGGGAACATAAGTGAATGACATATGAAAGCAATAAGATCAAATAAAAGTGTTTTCTCAAATTTGTGTGATTTGAAAATCAGTTTTTACCGTTGGATACTTGAGTATGTTCCTCTATACTCGAGTATGGCACTGTGTGCAAGTGTCAATACTGGAGTATCCAAACTGATACTCGAGTATGCAGCTTCCAGAGACAAACCATCGTGACTTGAACTTGAAAACCAAAGTCTATACTCGAGTATATTAGTACTATACTCAAGTATGCAACTGTTTGTGTGAAAAGTTTTAAGTTCAAAAGCCTCTATACTTGAGTATCCATTTCTATACTGGAGTATGCAGGTCCTTGACAAATGGATATCCTCTTTATATGGCCCCATACTCGAGTATGAATATCTGTACTCGAGTATACAACTCAATTTTCAAAAAGCGTGAAGTTATTCCATGTCAATACTTGAGTATACAGATCAAGTGTTAAGTTGAAAAAGTTTAAGAGCCCAATACTTGAGTATGTAAAACCTGTACTCGAGTATACAACTGTTATAAAAATTTTGG
Organism: Acacia crassicarpa; assembly: GCA_034222035.1. Taxonomy (NCBI): domain Eukaryota; kingdom Viridiplantae; phylum Streptophyta; class Magnoliopsida; order Fabales; family Fabaceae; genus Acacia; species Acacia crassicarpa. The sequence continues at coordinate 1,432,588 of JAWXYG010000014.1, forward strand.
GGGCTCTCTGTAAGGCCTATACTTGAGTATGCCAAAACCATACTCGAGTATGCATTCAAAGTGAAAAACTTGTTTGCTCTCGGTAAAGCCTATACTCGAGTATGCATATCTATACTCGAGTATGCAACTTAGTTTGAAAAACACATTTGCTCTCTGTAAGTCCAATACTCGAGTATAGCTTCTTATACTTGAGTATTGACTTCAGTTTGAAAACTTTGTATACTCTCTGGATGGCCTATACTCGAGTATGCAATTCCTATATTTGAGTATGCACTTAATTTTAAAAACTTGATTGCTCTCTGTAACTTCAATACTCGAGTATTGCTTCCAATACTTGAGTATTGACTTGTGAAATGCATTTGAGCAATTCTCTGTCAATCCAATAGTCGAGTATGCATACCTATACTCGAGTATGCACTTGCCAGATGGTTTTTAACAGATTTTGGAAACTTCAAAACATGTTTACAATTGTTGTTAATCATCAAAACAGATAGAGAACTAATAGACATTGCTTTTCTTCCTCCTCGCCAGTTCATGGAGGGCCGACCCCTATCTCCGCCGAATGAGGCCATGGTGCACGATGCCCAAAGGTTTTTGTGCAAATCCATCGGGCTGCTTTAGGCACTGCTTCACATGAGAGGCAAGTACACCTTGGCTGAAGCAGAAATTCGACAGCTAAAGGCGTCCCAGGCGGAGGTGGCGGCCAAACAGAAAGCTTTGGAGGAGGCCGAGGCAGTTAAGAAGGCTCTAATTGAGTCTGAGGCTAGGGTGAATGCCTTAGAGGAGGAGCGGGATGCCGCCAAGGCCACTGCTGGGAAGGCAGCGCAGGAGCTGCAATTCCCAAGGAAGCGCAGGACAAAATGACCTCTGAGTGTGCCCGGTTGCAGCGGGCTCTTGGTGAGAGTCTGGACGCTGTGAAGTCTATGGAGAGGCAGCGTGCCACTTTGACCTCCGAACTTCACGCAGCTAAAGAGGCTCTTACCTAGGAACAACAGGCGCACTTGGAGACAACTGAGTCCTTGAATGAGACTGCCTAGGACTGCTTCGAGATGGCTCTGGAGCAGATCCGCTGCTTGAACCCCGATGTCACCCTGAACCTGGACGAATACGACTTTCGAGCCTACGTTGAGGATGGAGTCCTAGTTCCATTCCAATCCTCCCCTGCTGGCGGGTCTCAATCTATTGAAGAAGAGGAGGTGTCGGAGAAAGACGAGGCGGGGCAAGGGGTTCCTGAGGCCAGGCCGTCTAAGGAAGTTCCTTCTAAAAGTGCTGCTCCCCCGTGCTAGTGGTCGGGGTCTTTTAAATTTGTTTTGTGGTTGTGGAGCGTCTGTGCCCTTCTTGAACATTTCCGGCGTCTGTGCCGTTTGTATAAATATTTTGACAGTAAATGATTTAACTTAATCATCTGATTGCCGTATTTTGGTTATAAATTCTAAACTTAGTTAGAAATTTATCGACTGTAGTAGGTACAAGTCTGTATGCTCGACCAGAACTTATGTATGGGAGAGTTGGGCAAGGTTGTATGTTTTATATAACATCCTCCATTTTTACTTAACATAATGACTATTTAAGGGTTGATCAACCACTGAGTAATACCTTATCAGTTACCAAAATATACAAAATAAATCAAAGTATGCAAAATGAGTCCTAACGTGGCAATATACAATCATCCAATGTATACCAAAAGGCGAAAACACTACTACCAGAAGAAGTAACCTAAGCTTCCGAGATCTTCCCTGATGGACCTAGATAGAATATCACCTGGAATAATGTGGTAATCATCAATCCAACTTATTACGAATACTAATATGTGCTAGTGAAGTGCCATGTGGAACAATTTATATAACAAAATATTTTTAAATATTACATATAATTTGTCAATATCCACATCACAAAATTTCATATCAGAAATTATGTATCATAGTTCATTAACACCCTTCCCAAGATATCTCCCACCAATCCAACCGAACCGCCTTATTTCCTCCGACTAGACCCATGGGCTAAATTACATCCATATTACTGGTTACTCAAAAGCTCACTGGTCATATGATGAGAACCGACCAATATCCTCAGAGCACATGTCCTAGACCATGGGTCTTTTCCCCTCATTGAACTAGTGGGGTGTTGTATGCCCTCATTGAACTAGTGGGCTAGTCCCTCATTGAACAGGTGGGACAATATAAAGCCAACCATCATGCATTAATAGAGGCCTCACCACTTGGTAGAATATACTACTTCATTTCCTCTCAATTCAACCCTTCCCATAATTATCATAATAAATATCATAATATCAAAACTCTCAATTCTTGTACATAAATAAATATGTGTATATTCACAATTCAAATCATAAAGTTCCGTAAGGCAATTTCTATTAAAATATTCATAATCATTTCACAAAATACTCACAAACAACATACTAATACACATAACAAGTGGAAAGTGATCACCTTTCGCCAAAGCTAACTATTATTACACTGCTCCTAATCCAAGAGCCTAAACACGCGCCAAAAATTAATCTATCACAACCAATTTACTAATCATTATTAACTTTTTTCAAACTCCACATAATTAAAATTGTAATTTATAATTTCATAAAAATATACCAAAATTTAATAATGAATATCATTAAAATAAAAACTGAAATTAACAGTTTGGCGTATACATTTTTTTTAAAAAAAAATGATCGTCTAGTCGCCCGGGTTTCAAAACTGACATAGCAGTCCTTCAAATTTCGAAAACTAAAATAATTAAAATTTCAATAATATCTTTATTAAACTAGAGGCTATTTCAATAAGTAATCAATACTTTAAATTAGAAGTTTAATAAATACCAGTTATCCTATAAATTATGCTTTATTGCATTACATATAATGTTTCTAAAAATTCCAACATGTATATATATATCTTGACTCTTTACATAGGATTTTTCCAGAATTTTCTGATTAAACTTTGAAAATTCGTAATTAATTCTACAAAAATCTAAATGAGTTGCTTCCAAAAGCTACGTGTTCCTCAGCATGTCTACTTTCACAGAAAAATAATGCTAATGGCCATAAAATATTATATTATTCCCAGATTTTTAAGATGTAAACATTGTTAAGAAAGCTTTCTAAAATTGTGATTCAACTTCAAAAATCATATATTGAGTTACAAACCTCTGTTCAAGGTGTTCCAAAGCTCTTTTTAAATATTAATATGTGTACTATCAACACACAAAATTTCATGAAATAAATCAAAGGTTTCATATTCCAAAACCATGCGGGAAGATGATCACTATTCCTGGAACATAAAATTCGTCCAGATTTTTGGTTAAACTTCGGAAAATCATATCGCCCTTTATACACGTCCGATTTAGGTGTTCTTTGGTCTTTTGGAAAGTTTGATATGTATACCATTTACTGTAAAAATATCAAGGAAAAAATCAAATTTTTTCTATTTCAAAAACGAGCCCGAAATTTACTGTTCACGTTGAACTGACATTTTCCAGTTTTCAGTGTCTAATTTTGAAAAATCATAACCCTCAATATACAGGTCCGTTTTGGCTGGGTTTTGGCTTGTATCAAAGGTTAATATGTATACTATTTACTGTAAAAATTTCAAAGAAAAACTCAAATATTTGCTATTCCAAAACGAAGCCCGAAAGTTACTGTTCACCAAATATGCAGAAAACGTTCCAGATTTTGGCTGAACTTTGGAAGATCATATTTCTTAATATACAAGTCCTTTTTGGCTGGGTTTTGGCTTATTTTAAAGTTTAAGATGTCTACTATCTTCCATAAAAATTTCGTGCAGAAACTTAAACGTTTTCCATAGAAACAGAAGCTCACAAGACCACTCTGTTTTCAGTTCGAAAAACAGAGGTATTTCGTTTCAGTTTCATCCCTCTTGATCAAACAGAAAACCCAGCACACTAAGGCCATGGAAACTAGAAGGAAAAGGCTCCAAGAACTAACCTTAGTCGTCCCTCAAGCTTTCATGCAAGTTCCACGTCGTTCTCCCTTTGGTTTTGTTCCACCTAGGTTCACGTTGCAACTCTCAGTGGTGTCTCTCTCTTGTTGTGTCTCTGTCTCTTGGCTTCTACACTCTAACTCTCCATCTCCTCTATTCTTTTCTAGCCTAAAGAATAAGAACGATGAACAACAATTCTCGGTCTCTCTTGTTCTCCCTTTGCGTTTCAATTTCTGTCTCATTTTCCTTTGCTTCTGGCCAAAGGGATTATAATGAGGAAGGGAGTAGGCTGTAGTTGTTGCTGGGCTCAAGAAAGATGGAGAGGTATGGTGTTGGTCTGAACTCGCGTGTGCAGTAGAAGATGAGATACGTCGAAAGCAATATATGCTGACAAGGGAGTGTTGCGTTGCTGATTTATGATGATGATGATTATTATTTTTTCTGCTCTTGCATGCCTGTTTCTTTTCTCGCTGCTCCATGGTGTCGTGTTTAGTTGAATGGATATGAGAAAGTAGGATTATGAATATCTACCTATCATATTTAGCTGTCACGGGTTGGGCTTTATATTATAAGTAATGGGCTGGTTTATGTTCAGTGAATAATTGGTTTTTGCTGCACCATCTTCTATTATCACGTGTTGACCCAAAGGAATTAATGGATTAATGGTTTGACTTAATTGTATGGGAATGGCAATTGAAGAGAATATACATATGGCCTGAAGGGAGACTGAACAATGTTGATAAATAATGGGCTTTGCATTTGCCCACATTTGTTTACAAGTTTGGGTAGTAAAGTTATCATTTTACCCTTCTTAATTTATACTTGATTATCAAATAAATTTTCCACAATAAATCCTTAATTCTACTGATTAATTCCACTAGGCCATATGATTTTGATTCCAAAATTTATCTCTTGCAAATATTTTCTTGATTTTATTTACAAGGAAATAAATTTCTAATTTTCCAAATAATTAATTTAATCATTTGGCCAAATTCCACCATTTAATTCTCATATATTATTTTTATAACTTTAGGCATAAATTATTCCTTATTTGAATTTATTCATTTCCACAAATAAATTTAAGAGAAAAAAAATAAGCCTAAATTTCCAATAATTAATTTCATAATCATTTTAGGGAAAATTTCACAATTCAATTTCCCATAAAATGTTCAATTTCAAATCCCAAAATTTGGGATGTTACATTTCAACCTCACGGGTTGTTAACTTAACCGCACTACTGCGTTCCGAATTTTACATCTGGAATTGTAAATTGTAACCGAGATAAGGGCAAATTGTCACATGTCCAGTTGAGGGGTCCGTAACGCAATACTTGGACATTTTGACCTGATCAGGGTCGGCATGACAATTCTCGTACTTAAATCGGGGAGAGCATTGATGCGTCAATTTCGCGATGGCCACGTATGGTGATTTTGCGATGGCTACATTGTGTTTAATTTTGTATGGTAGGTATTTAAGAAAAAAATGGAGATTTTTGTGGGTTAGAATTAATGTTTTAAAGATGGGGAAAAATTACAAGAAAGGGCCCTACAATTTTTTGAAAATTGGGAATCCAGGAAGAAAAGGGGACAGGAGAAAATTACAGAAAATGAACCAAATGTTTTGGAAATCATGTTCTGCCCCAAAATGTTTTGCAGATTCTCAACTTAGTCCCTCTCCAGAACTTTTAAAAGTTCATACTTTAGTCCCTGATCAAAACTCTGCGTTTTGACCAGGGATTAGGTTCAGCAACCACAGCTGAAAGACCCAGGACCCGACAGATTGAATGAGGAACCCAAGTGAGCTGAGGGTTGATAAATGAACCAGCGCTGCGAGCTTGAGGGGGACCTCCACGCCTTCGACTCTCAGACCTTCCCTCTCTCCTTCGCCCTTCACCCCTCTCGCCGACGACTTCCTCTTCCACCACTGTCGCCGGCGAGCAACCTTCCTCCACCATCTTCACTTTCACCGGTGACTAGGGGAGATCGGAGCTGGAGGCAGAGACGTACCTGAAGAAAAGAGAACAGAAAACGAGCGCCGTGAGGAGAACCTGAGACACTGAACCTTCGACTGGGACTACACACCATCGACTCCACCTCCTCCCTTCACTATCGCCGGCGACCCCCAATCTTCGTCCTCACCACTGACAACTTCCTCTCTCTTTCACCACCATTCTCTCTCCACAACGCACAGCACCATTGTTATTTGCGAGTTCCGACAAGGTTCTGTATTTCCGGCGTTGTGTTTCTCCTCCGGCAAGACTCTGTGATTTCTGGTGAAGTTTTGATTATTATGTGTGACTGATTCTTTGTCTTTTGGAGATGGAAAGTGGCTAGAGTTTTGAAGCTTCAACAGGGGAGTTTTTAGTTTGATTCATTTTCTCATTGGTGTTTTATGATTTACTAGGAATGTCATTCAATGCTTGAGACTGAGTTGCCGATTGGATTTCTCTGTGGATTGAACATATGTAATTAAATTGGATTTTGTGATTTGGTGTTTGGATTAATATATTTCTTTTATTGGGTTAATGAGATTATACTAATTAACGTGTTATTATGATCAATCATATATCTGTAATAAATGAAAAAAAAAGCACTGAATTTTTGTTTTATTTTTGGTTCGCTTTTGTTTTTGTCTGATTGTTGACAAAAAGCACTGCATTAATTTTTGTTTTATTATGATCAATCATATATTGCTTTTGTTTGTTTAGCACTGCCATATCTGGTGAAGATCTGATGGTGAAAGCAGAGGTAAAACGCCTATGATCCTTTTATTCCTTAAACTTACTTGAACACAAGAAGCCTTAATATAGGCAGAAAACAAACTGAAGCTAACCCTAGAATCCTATTTTCCAACATCTTAGATAAAGATAAGATAAGATTTAATACTATATCCAAACCTAGAGTATACATAATTAATGAAATAATAAGCTTATAAATATTAATAAGCCTTTCAACAAACCCAATGAAATATCATGACAGTATATATATTGATGAAAAATGTAGTTTAGATCATTCAAATGATACATAATCACAACAAATGTAACACCCCTTGATATATCAATTATTATCAGAGTTGTAGCGCACAGCCTAATGAGCATAGTCATTCTAGCATAGTAATACTGATATTAAATTCTGATTACATAACAAAATCCACATAGGGCTATACAAATAAATTTCTAGTCTCTAAAATAGGCTAATAAAAATAACCTATAGCATTTCTCGGTCCATCCAAGCATCACTATTCAACAGTGAGTACCGCCTTGCCTTGTGAGCCACGCTCTCTAAACTGAACAATCCACAGGTAGCAACAAATACTGGGACCCCGAAGGTTCCCAGAGTAACATGTTAATCTTACATTCTAAGCATAGATCAGTATATGACAGATAACCATCACATATACATTCAGCACATACAGCACAAACAATTCATACAGTACATATTTATACATATTGAATGGTACATACAATCATATAAAGACATACAAAGAATGCAAGATTAGAGTTACTACCTGATAGCCTTTCCAAATCCTGATCCGGTTCTCTATCCTCTGGTCATCTCAGATAAATACCGAATCCTATAATTAAATATTCATAGTTGGCAAGTTACTACTTGTCCAAATTCTCTATTTCTCTTATTTCCAAATAAACTCCATAATCTGGCAGAATTTCTAATTAACTTGAAAATTCATATTTAATTGCACAAAACTCCAATTAAGGTGATTCCAAAAGTCACGTGTTCCTTATTAAATCTATTTTCAGAGGAAAAAATAGATTCAACTTCAAATATACGCACACTGTTCCCAGAATTTCCGTTCATCTCAACTGTTCCAGAAAAACGTCCAGATTTAACACTTAACTTGAAAAATCCATATCTGGAGTTCTAGGTGTCCAAATCAGGTGTTTCAAAAATCCATGAACTCCTTGTTAAGTCTAGTTTCTAGAAAAATTGGTTTCAACATTTAATCATATTCCAATAATTCCCAGATTTCAAAAATGTAAACACTGTTCAGAAGATGTTTCAGAAAACGTCCCAGATTTCATACTTGACTTCAAAAATTCATAACTCTCTGAATATAAATCCAAATAAGGCTTGTGACCTATCAAATTAAAGCTTGATAAGTCTACTTTTATTCTGGAAATTTTCATAGAAAAACTCAAATGTTTACTATTTTAAAAGTGAATCCGAAAATCACTGCTCATTTCTGGGAACCAACGTTTTTCAGTGTTCAACTTCTAAATTTGAAAAATCATAACTAATTCTATAGAACTCCGATTAAGGTGATTCAAAATTCTATTTGAAGTTCTATAAGTATAGTTTATGGGAAAAATATTCGTCAAGCCAATTAATAGCTGTGTAATTCCCAGAAATTCCAAAAGTGAACGTTGCTCTATTCAGAGAAGAAGATTTTCCCAGAATTTCTAACCAAACTTAGAAAAATCATAATTGGAGTTCTAGACGTCGGATTAATACGTTCTAGCACTCATTTGAAAGCTTAAGAAGTGTACTTTCAACTTACCGAATTTCATGGTCAAAGGAATCATTTGTTCAGACGAAACATTGCATGAAGGTTTCTAATTTCCTTTCCTTCCTTCGGTTGCACACACCCCCTTTCTCTACTTTCGTATTCTTTCTCCAGCTCTCTCTCTCTCTCTCTCTCTCTCTCTCTCTCTTCTTCAACCTTGCACCAAATGAATAAAAGAAAAGGTACATGTGTGTAGATGTTTAGCGTGAGAGAGAGGAGTGTTTCACCCGTGAATGCATAATGAGAAAGAAATGTGAATGATTAAGAGAAAGATAAGAGATAGTTTGGCTTCATATGTATGTCATTCCGTGACTTAATAATAAAGGGTTGTGGTGTTTGTTCAATGACTAAAGTTAGACTATAATGGAGAAACAAGTGGTCCCTTATGTTGAAATGAGCAAGGAAGTGGTTTACATGTATTGAGTCCATTATCAAAGAAAAATGACGTAGGTGGAGGTTGCTTCTTGCTTTCCACATTTTTTTTTTCTAGCCAATATTGTGGACTTTGGTGAAACTTCCTTGTCCTTTTCTTCAACATGTGATTCATTCCATCACCTTTTTATCCTTGAAATAGTGTGTTTGCATATGAGAAAATAGGTGTTGTCCGGATGGAGAATTGAGGATTGAAGGTGATTAACTTTTGTCCTCTTGTGTGTGTTTGGAACAAAATGAGAGATATAGTGGTCCATCCACTATAGTGGAATAAATAAATAAAAAGGAAGACTAAAGATAATTGGGAGAGTAATACGTGTATCATGCTAACTGAAATCAGTATTTAATTCATTCCCTTAATTATTTGCAAACATTAGATAAATATGGGAAATAAATCCTTAATAACAAATAAGATTATTTCCTTCTAAAAATCATAAAATATTGACTCTAAATTCGCCACTTCAAAAATAGGGCTTAATAGTCTTCTAAAAATAGACTAATTTTCAAGTCTATAGGCCTAAAATTCGGGATATTACAACAAACCCCGGTTTACCTCCCTAAAAAATTTGACATAGTTACTACATTTATGGAACATAACTCATCGTTGTCTAAAGTTTGCTCTGTTGCACAAGACATAGCCTGCCTGAGGATGAATGCCGGTTGGCTTGGGGGAGGAATATCCATAATCTCACTTTGAAGCAATGACATTACACAAGCCATAGTGGGCCTGTCTTTTGCAAGTTCTTGAACACACAAAAGACCTATATGTATGCACCTCAATATATCCTTGTGAAAGCTTGGATCATATATCAGTGAATCTATTAGAGGTATAACATTCCCATCATTCCATAATTTCCATGCCTAGAAAAATAAACAAGAAAAAATCATAGGTGTTAAATTTTGATGTTATATTCATTGGTAAAAAGGTATTTTAGAGCTTTTGCAAGAAAGTAATGTACAAAATGGAGAGGCTTACAAATCCTAAAAGTGTCAAAGATTCTTCCTCTTCATAAAAGCTAGTGTTTTTTCTTCCACTAACAATCTCTAGAAACAAGACACCAAAGCTAAAAACATCAGATTTCTCAGAATAGACTCCTCTTGTTGCATACTCAGGAGAAATGTAGCCGCTGCAATCAAACATTACATCTTTGATGAGCTATCAATAAATTATTCACATTATGATCTCAGGCAAAGCAAAAGGAGCACTTACTATGTTCCGACAATTCTTTCTGTATTTGCCTTATCTTCATTGTCTCCAAACAATTTAGCCATCCCAAAATCTGATATCTTTGGATTCATTTCTTTATCCAATAATATGTTACTTGCCTTCAAATCTCTATGCATAACTCTTAATCTTGAGTCTCTATGAAGATAAAGCAAACCTCTCGCTATTCCCTCAATTATGTTGGAGCGCTTTCCCCAATCAAAGGATTTTCGTTGGAGTGGGTCTGCAAAGATTGGTTTGGGAAATATGTGATGGAAGGCAAATGTTCATAATAAGACTATTTACTCACTTCCTACAGCATGATGGTAAATGGTGTTAATATTTGGATTGCAAGGTCACTTCTTGTGACTTAGTTACTTGCACCTTAACTATTACTCTATACAAATTTCGCTCAACTTGCAAATCAACAGATACAAAAACGCAACTGTACTTTGAAACAGGGGAAGCATCTCTAGAAATGTCAAATAAGTGGCTGCATAAAGTATACTAAGTTGTGAAAGTACCAAAATAGTATTTCCTTAAATATTTATTAACACTCAATAAAATTTTCCTTTTTCTATATCTATTTCTTAATCTCATGCAAAGCATAGAAACATCCAATTTTATAAAGTATCCTATATGCATAGAAGATGTTCACTAACCAAAGATATAGGCATCCAAACTTGTGTTTGGTAGGTATTCATAAACCAATATCTCTTCTCCTTCAATGCAACAACCAAGCAGTTTAATAAGGTTTCGGTGTTGAAGCTTAGAAATCAATTCCACTTCATTTATAAATTCTTTCATGCCTTGTCCAGATGATCTTGGTAGTCTTTTTACTGCTATTTCCTGTCCATCTTCCAATTTTCCCTGAAATAAGATAATAAAAAACATCAATAATCAATTCCTTATGAATCGAAACATGATAAAGTTAAAAAAAATTAATGAAACTCACCTTGTAAACTGGACCAAAGCCACCCTGCCCAAGTTTATTTGTTATGTCAAAGTTGTTTGTTGCCGTTGCCAGCTTTCTAAAATCAAACAATAATAGCTCTGGAATGTGGACTTGCTTCAAAGTCATAATCCTTTTATCATGAATCTGCATTTGCCCTGTGTTTAAAATATTTTTTTCTATTTCATTTCCTCAAAAAATATAATATAATAATTAGAAATAAAAAATGATATATAAATAATTAGAAATAAAATCACTGATCCCTTAAATGAACTCCTAAAGTAAAGCTGAAAATCACCTTTTTGCTTTGAGCATTTCATCCATAAGAAATATCCAGATGCAGTAATGAGAATTATTCCCATCAAAACTGATATTATAATAGGTGTTGTCATTTTCCTCCTGCCTTTGCCTTTATCAAAGAAAGAAGAACATTAGAGAGGCTTCATTTGTTGACAATTAATCATTTCAAAACTAACATGGCAAGGATATATCGTCATCAAAATATGTCAAAAAGTTCAATAAAATAAAGCTACCCAAGTTTTTATCATAATATTGAACTTGTTTTGAAGTAACCACCGCGCTTGTTTTGAAATTGCTCCCAAGGATATATAACATTACATAACGTGTAAATAATCATACACGATATATAATGTATAATGAAATTTAAAGTTGAACCAAATCCTTTTGAGTACCTGCAGAAAAAGTGTGTTCTTGGGCATTTTAAAAAGCTTTCTCTATTAAAAATGTATACCTAGTTCTGAGTTGGCTAAACGTATGTAAATGTCAAGCCCTCATATGAGAAGCTCTGTATGTCAAGTAAATCTGCACTCCAAACCATACAGCCAAGGTTTCTTTCATATGCATAAGCTATACAAGAGCAATTCTTGAGGCATGAAGTTTGACAATCTGCAGCATTCTCAGCATAAGAAGCTAATACCTGTGCATCATCTGGTACTTTTACATTCTCTACCATAAAAAACCCATCTGTTTTGCTAGTTTGAGAATCATTTTTGCCTCTTACACACTCAAGTGGTTCTCTTCTCACACAGCCACTGGTCCAATTCTGCCTTTCCCATTGTTGTTTGTTCTTTGGTTCAAACCCTCTCAAGCAGCTACAGATTGGGGAGCTCTGCAAATTTCAAATCCCAAATGGGCCACATTTGCCATAAAGATCACACTCTAAAGAACCTGCTGTCCTGGAAAGTTGCCAACTATGTGTCTGGGAATTCCAACGTCTTCGCTCTACTCCTCGCTCTAGTATACCTTGAGAGACTAAAATCACGACAGAATTTCCTGTATAAACAAGCCTAACACTCCCATTCTCTCTTTTCAACAGAAGCTCCTCTTGGGAGCTAGATGAAGATTTCATAGTTATCCCAAGGAAGGTCATGCCATTCCAGGGACCACTGCGCCATTTAGGACTATTTCCTTCCCACACAAATACTTCAGTTACATTACGGACTTCAAGACCGAAAGAAAATTTTCCATTGGATGGGTCAGATGGACTTTTCCATGATGTAAGTTGTACTTTCTCGCCTGTTTTTTTGTTAGTAATGAGTTCCATGCCTTGTAATAATGTGTTGCTAGGATGCTGGAAACTGTGCCACACGAATGCTCCTGTAATTCCATCTCCAAGGACAAGGTTACCTGAATCCAAGAGTTGAGCACTTGAATTTTATGCATAATAGAAGACATTTGTAGACCAAACAACCTGTTTTTGGCCATTCAAAACAACGAGATTCCCATTTTCTGATATTTTGAGAATCCCAGAGGAATCTATAAGTGGGTTGTTTTTGTTGGCAACCCAAACAATAGAGGATTTGGACATGTACCAAATTCCTACATAGCGATTAGTGGAATTTAGAGGACTGAAGAATCCCAGCGTGAACATGTTATTCCTTGAGCTCATTGTTTCAGGTTCTTGGATGAACACAGATGCTGTAATGGAATCCAAGGCACAGACCACAAGATTAGAAGAGAACAAGCAAATATGGAAGGCAAGTAACAAGCAAGAGGTTTTACTGAATCCCATGATGATTATCGGAGATTAAGCAAGAAAATGGGTTTCGGAGTACTTAGGAACTTCGTCGCCAAAGACTTCTGAAACCGCTGAACCAATTTTTCGCCGCACTGGACATCTATTGGATTTTTTCACTCATCGATCCTAATCTTTAAAACAAGTTTAAGCAATAGAACTTCAACGCAGGCTCTGCAGAGCTTTGACTTTGTCAAATTTGTCTGACCCGCTTTTTTGACATTGGAGTGATTAATGAAAGTTCAGTTTCAGTCCTTTTCACGCCCAAATAAAACTTAATTCCAATTTTTTTTTTCAAACGGTTTTTTCTTCGTTTTCTTAATTAGCATGGGTCCGCAAGCGTCATATTTTGATGTTCTTTATTTTTCAAAGTTTAAATTTTGTGATTATTGGCACATTAACTTATTAAAATATAGCATAAACTTGTCAAAAAACATACATTGACTTGTTCATTTTCTTATTTGAACCATGGTTGGAGAAGAGGGTTTTGACAACATATAAGTTATGTATTTTGTCAAGTTATATATCGGTAAATATATATGCTTAAATTGATAAATTTATGCGTTTATTTTAACAAGTTTATGTGTCTATAATAACAAATTATACGTTGGCTAATGTATTTGCCTATTTTGACAAGTTATTTATTGAGAGGTATATATGTCTATTTTGATAAATTTATGTGCCTATTGTAACATTCCAAATTTTTATTCTAGAACTAAGTAATATTTTAGAATAAATTAATTATAATAATTAAAATTTACCATGTAATTCTCAGAGAAAATCTTTTAAAGTAAGAGTTAAAGAGATGTAAAAAAAAAAATATGATATTAATATTATATTATATGAAGATATGAGCTACAAATATTGTGGGATGGGGATATTATAAATAGCCCCACACACCCACACCCACACACACACTCGTGGATGGGGAAGTAGATACTCTGCCCATCAGTCTCTGCCCATTCCTCCTCGTTTTTAATCATAGCCGTCAAAATCTTAATTCAAGGGCCCAGAATAATTTTAAAAAAACTGCATGCGGTGCAAAATTATCGTATGCAGTTTTTTAAAAATTTGTTCTAGGCCCTTGGATCAAGATTTTGACGGTTAGGATGTGCAGATGATGAGAGATGGGCAGAAAGCTGATATGGAGAGAAACCAGATGCCACGGATGGAGAGAAAATGGAGAAAGAACCAGAGTGTGAGAAAATAGACATATGAAGAGAGCAAGAAGGTTATTTGGGCATCCGAAGATTGATTTTGGCATGTGTTTGAGCTATTGAATTAGGAACAGCATGGTAATATTTGGTTTTAGTGAGAGGTAACCACTTTCTTCTTATTGTGCATGCTTATATGATGTTTGTGATGATTGTTAGTTTTATAAAACTATGAAACTATGTTGATAATGTAATTGTTTTGTGCGATATATTTTCATGGATCCTCTTATTTTTAGCTTAAAAGTTACTTTTAAGCTAAAGCTAACAAAAAAAAAAGAGCTTTTAAAAAAAAGTTGAAAGCTGTTTGATGATTATATAATTTTTTTAGCTTAAAAGTTACTTATAAACTAAAATTAAAAATAAACTGTTTGACAAAATTTTTGTCATAAGCACTTTTTCTAATAAAAATTATCATAAAAGGCATATTATAAAAGGGTGGTGGTGGCGGCGGCGGCGGCGGCAGCGGTGGTGGCCGTAGTGTTCGATAAAGAGATTACGAGTTCTTTTTTCTTTTTTTCTTTTAAAAAAAAAGAGCTTAAAGGCGACGACGGTGGCGGTGGCGGCGGCGACGACGGTTGTGGCGATGGCAGTAGTGTTCAATCAAGAGATTACGGGTTCTTTTTTCTTTTTCTTTTTCTTTTCTTTTTTAGAAAAAAGAGCTTAAAAATAAGCTCTTCATAGGAGCTTATTTTTAAGCTCTAATAATTATAAGAGCTTTTGTAAAATCTTTTTTGGCCTAGCTTATACTTATAAGTAGAAAATAAGCTAAAAACAAGTTAGGTCAAACAGTATATAAATTTGTGTGGAATTATGAGATTGGGAATATTCTATTAAAGGGTTTTATGTAACCTATAAAAGTTCAAGGGCTTTTATGAAATTAAAAAGCCACATAAGATGCCACATGTCGTCTATCAATCTGTGTTCTGGTGTAGAACACAGATGTCCAGCCAAGGGCTGGTGCTTTGGACTTGACTAGAAGCCAAGCCTAGAGCCTACGTACCCGGTGACAGGATCAAAGTCCACGTAGTTCGAGACACATGACGGCGTTAGCCAGAGGGGTGGTGTGTGTGTTCTGTGTTGCAGAAAGTAAAGGTGATAAGTTAGAATGTATGCACTTTAGTAATCGGTCTTTGTATTTATAGAGAGTACCGTGGGTATGATATCTCGTTCTGATGAGATCCTAGGTGCGAGTATCATGGAGATATCGGCTGGATACTTCTATATTGTTGCATGATAGGACCTTCTTATAATGTAGGATCTTCCGCTATTATAGGCGAGATCCGATAATGGTTATATTCGCAGTTGGGCCACACATCGAATATGGGCCTTATGTAGGTCCGTAACAGTTGCCCTCCAGCTCGATAGTTCAGGCCTCTGATCTGCTGAGGTGTACTTTGCCCCCGGCTTACGTCGAGATCTGAGATCCTTGGTACGAACCAAGTTGACTCACGTGTGATGCGGTCATGAGGGCGGCGCTTTGGATCCGAGGTCTTGTCTCAAAGATCTTTTAGTGTTTTGTTTCCGACGTCATTCCGAGGCGTTATGCCCTGGGTCCGTAATAACACATGTTTGTCCGAGGCAGTGTCTTGAGTCGTGTCGGTCCGAGGTGTTGAGTGTGACCTTGGCTTTGCGGGTCTAGTCAACCGTGTATCGGTTGGTCGCTGATGGCTTCATGTGTTTTCGGGGTGAAAGCCCCTCCAACTTCGCCATCATTACTATTTTACACTTGTCCTCTCCGGATTGGGTGGAGGCTATAATCGCCATGCCTGGCCACGCACCGAGCTTTGTGCACATTTAATGCCTGTCGTATGTCACGTCTGCGCTTAGTGCGAAAAGACTCCCTTGTCCTTGACGCTTCGTTGCCTTGCTGTTTACGAGTGTTTTATTTTGCCCTTGGTTCATATTCCCTCAATTTCTTTCAAACGAAGGAGTTTTGCTTTTTCTCTCTGGTTTCCTATTTCGTCTTCCTTCTGCAACCGTTGCTCCTACACTGCCCCTTTTCACCTCTTCGTACACCTTCAGCCTTCATTACTCCAGGTACAAACTTTCTTTTCTTTTGTTATTCTACTGTGAATTTGAATCTTCGTAGTTTTATCCGATTCTTATTATCGCTGAGAATCCTTCCTTTTTCTGGGTAGACTTCATAAACTTTTGCTATTAAGTTCTTCTGGGTTAGTTTATTCTTGAGTCTTCGTCTCCTTTTCTGGATTTCCCTTACAAGAGGGCACCTTTGTTGAGCCTTCCCACTATTTCCCCTTCCTTATTTAGCCTTTTACACCTCTCTAGGTCTCCATTCCTGGTGATGGATAGAACTAATCGTTTACCCCCCTCAAATCAACCATTGACTCCTGAGGAAGAAGAAGTGTTGCGTGCCCGTTTTCCTCAGGCTACATGTTGGATCTTTGGTTTTGAACTTTCAAAGTAAGAGAGGTTGGCCACCGCTCTCCTTGGGGGGGGGGGGGTCCACCCGTTGGAGCTCGACGAGGTCTCGATCTACTAATATCGAGGTTCCGAGGCTGACTCCAGTTCGTGTTAGGCCGTGTAGTGTTCCGAACGCTCTGCCAGTCCGTGCTGGGCCTAGTGCTAGGGTTCGTGCTGAGGCCGATGCCCTCTCAGCTCAGCCTCTTAGTTTCTACGAAGCTCCCCCACGTGTGAGTGTCGACGCCCATCCTGAAGGGTACCTCGGCCCCTACTGGGATTGTCTTGCTGAAAGCTCTTATCTCATCGCTCACGGTGATGATTCCCGGGCTTCCTCCATCCTAGGTTCTTGTCGTCATCAGCTTCCTTCTAGCTCTACCTCTGGCAACCTTCGTCACCCAAGTCCGCTTGTTTTTCTGCCTGCTTCTATGCTTCAGTCAGGTATTTCCTCACTTACTGACCTTGGTATTTTTTCTTTCTTATTTATAGGTAAATGGCTTCGAAATCTTTTCCGCACAGCATCCAATCTGAGGTCAGGGAGTCAAACTCTTCTAGTCCTCCCGAGGCTATGTGTAGAAAATTCAAGTGGGTAACCCACGAGGTTCTGAAGACTCAGTCACTAATGTCCGAGGTCGATATTGCTCGTCTTCGTATTCCAGATCTAGATGGATGCTCTATTGGTCCTCCCAAGGAAGATGAGCCTATTTGCTCTTCCCGAGAACCAGGGCATACCAACTTCTTCTTCTTTTATCGGGACTGCTTGACCTGACTCGGCCTCCGCTTCCCCTTCACACAATTTCAGATGTCGGCCTTAACCCACCTCAGCCTTGTACCTTCGCAACTTCATCCCAACGGCTAGGGTTATCTAGTGGCGTTCGAACGCTTGTGCGCCTCCTTTCCCAGGCCCATTCCTTGCACGCCAGACCTCTTCTATTATTTTTGTCCTTTTACTCCCCGAGCTTCCAAAGAGGATGAGAGCTTGAAGGGGTTGACATCCCTCCGTGGTGATTCGGATAGGAAACTGATGACCGCATTCTCAGACTCATTTAAGCACTTCAATAACGCCTTCTTCAAGGTTATAGCTAAGCCTAGAGAATAGTCTTGGTTTTTTAAAGGGGTCGAGGGACCAGATGTGGAGTGGAGGTTCCCTCTGTACTGGAATGAGGAACACCATAACATAAACTCTACCTCGTACCAGGTCTCGACCGATGACCTGCTGCCAGAGACGGTCCCTGAAGTAGATCGGTTGAACGTGTTTGTGGGTAAATACGACGTCCTAAGCGCGGGCTTTTGGATTACCGGGCCTAGTGCCAAGCCGATACCTTCGGATTGTAGGCTTCGTTCGTTTGTTAACTTTTCTGCCTTTTGTCATGTGTTTGCTTTATTCATACTTTTGAACTTTATGGCACATATTCTAAGTATTTTTCTTTGTCTTTTTGTAGCCCAAGACATGGCGGAACTTCCCAACTATCTGTCCCGCGTGAACTCGACCGTGGCAGCGGCCAGCAGAACGAGCAGAAAACGTGTTTCCTCGGATGCCGAGGCTGGGAAGGCTACGGTGGCTTCTGGCTCGACGAGGGCGAAGAAAGCGAAGGCCTCGCAACAGCCTCTTCAGTCCCTATCGGGATGTCACCTGGGCCGGAAGTAGCTGGCTCCTCTGTTCCCACCGGGTCTTCACCTACTTTGAAGAATAAAGAAATTGCTACTTCTAGTTCCCATGCAGCTGATCCTCCCTTGCTCCGGACTTCTCCTCCGTCTGCCAACCTGATTGCCTGAGGCGTTGCCTGGGAGAAAGGGGTGACGGAAGAGCTCAGCGTTGCCTTCTTCCCTCCGGCTTGGTTTATGAACGACGTACCTCTGCCCCCAGTAGATGAGACGGTGGTTAATGACTCCCAAAAGTTCCTCTGCAAATCTATCGGCTTGCACCAGGTGTTGCTCCATTTGAAGGGTAAGCATGTGATAGCCGAGAAGGAGATCCGATGGCTGAAGCTCACCCAAACGGAGGTCGCGACAAAGGTTACGGCCATGGAAGAGGAGGTGGTCGCTGCAAAGGCTATGGCCGGAAAGGTAAAGGCCCTTGAGGAGGAGTTATCAATCGCCAAGGCTTCAGCAGGGAAAGCGACCGAGGAGCTCCTGATCTCAAAGGAGGCGCTGGAGAAGATGACTTTTGAGTGTCGTCGTCTTCACGAGGCCCTTGCCAAGAGCCTGGACGCTGTAAAAGTTCTTCAACAACAGCGTGGCGATCTGGCCATTGAATTGGGCTCGACGAAAAAGGCTCTTGCATCGGAGCAACAAGCCCACCTGGAAAGCCTTGAGTCTTTGAAACAGACGGCATCGGACTGCTTTAAGATGGACTTAACGCAAATCCAATTTCTGAACCCCTTTGTGTCCCTGAACCTCGACGGATATGACTACCGGGCCTATGTGCAGGACGGTGTGTTCATTCCAGCTCTTGCCTCTCTTGACGACGAGTCGCCGTCCATAGAGGAGGTAGAGGATGAAAAGCAGATCGTGGAAGAGGGGCGAGGTGGTGAGAGGGCGCAGCCTGCTATTGACGCGGCCGAGAAGGATACCTGCGAGGCAGTTCCTCTGAGTTGAGCTCCTCCGAGGAGCTTTTGTTTGCCTTTCTTTTATTGGGCACATGTGCCCTTTTGACTTTGCTTTTATTGCCAGCGTCTGTGCCTGGCTATTTGTAACTTTTGAACAACTTTGTTAATGATATATATCAATCAATTGGTTGCCAAATTTCGCTGTATTTGAATCCTTTATTTAGAAATTCTGTGACCGGGCCAGGGTCTTAAGTCTGTAGATCTACGTGTTATTCCCGGCGTCAAGCTTGGGATTCAGTGGTAAGGTTTTCTTTTTTGACCTCTAAGGGTATCGATTCAAACCGTACGAGGATTCAAATCTTAACCACATAGGGTGTATATTTTAACCGCGCTACTTAGGGTCTAGCTCCGTTGGTCAGGATCAAAACCAAAATAAGGGCAACGTGCCACAGTGTCCAAGCATGGTATGTGAACCGTAACGCTTAAACATTTTGACCTGATCAGGGTCAGGATGACAAATCACTTTCTTATCTCGGGCGAGCGTTGACACGTCAATTTCACGAAGGCCACGTATGACAATTTCGCCAAGCTCTGAACCTAGGCGTGTCGGAGTACAACGGCCCGATGTCATCCATCTAGATGGGCTTTGTGACCGGGCTTGGGTACCACGGCGTAATGTTTATGACCGGGTGTAATGACCTCAGTTTATTTTGTTTCTAACCGGGTGTCATGACCTCGGTGTTGTGTTCATGACTGGGCGTCATGGCCTCGGTGTAGAATCTTTGACTATCGATAGTAACATAGGTGAATTTTCACTGAGGAATCCTTCATTAAAAGAAACTGCTCCAAAGAGCTAACACATTATTCAATGTAATCATAAATGAAGTCTTAAGAAGGTAATAAACATAGATACTAAGTACTAAAATAAAAAAGTGACCGAGCTCCAATCATGGCGAGCCTGGTGTCGCTTTGTACTCTGCGCCAAGATCTAACTGTAGTAGATCTTTAGCTTGTCGGCGTTCCAGGTTCTCTTAATTGGCTTCCTTGGCAAGGTTTTGAGTATGTAGGCTCCATTGTCGAGTCTTTCTTTGACTTCTAACTCTTGTTGGTCCAATTAAATCCATATGAAGCAATTGAAGAGGCTGGTTTGTCGAGATTTCGGGTTTGTTTTTAAATGATGATTTGGTTTGTTTACCCGTTGACATGCACCACAGATCATATCATTTTTAAAACATAGTTTAGGTAAACCAATCACTAAATGTTTTCTTAGCAACTTATCTAATTGATGCATGTTGACATGAGCCAATCACTTATGTCATAACCAGCTTTCGTCTAAGTTGCTAATGGAGCTGGATACCCAAGAGGGGGGGTGAATTGGGTATACTTAAATTTTTCCAGAAATGCTCTGTTTTGAACTAAGGCAAACAGGGTAAATCAGAGGTAAGGGAAGAAAAGCTTGCACACAAGAATTTATCCTGGTTCGGTCTTATCAACTTGACTTACGTCCAGTCCTCAGACACTCTGGGATTTTCCACTATATCGATGATTACACACTCTGCACTCAAGAGTAGTTCTCTCACTAGAACTCACTCCCCCTTACAAGTTGTAATCAAAGATCCCAACCACCAAGTCCCCTGACTTGTGGTTCTTTACAATCAATAATCAATGATCAATTAAAACTCTCTCAAAGAGTAGATAGTGAAAATCACTGAAGCTTACAATGTCAAAAGACAATTTACAACTGAAAACAGAAGGTAGTTGAGACTATTGAATGCTTGAGCGTTTTAAGATGTTCTTAGTTGTTGGGAAGCCTTGAATGCACTCTATTTATACTTAGAGAGCATTAAATGACCGTTGTAAGATGAATCAAACCATTAGAGGTGATTAGTGATAACTTTGGTCAGCTTCTCTCTCTAATCTCCACTTAATCCAGGTGTATAATTGCTCTGAGGTGGCTCTCTATGGATTTGCCCGTTGGAGAAGAGTTTGCTTGTTGTAGAAAGCATTCTTTACCGTTCTGTAGACGTGCTCAGTTGGATTAACCAAAAGGAGGCTAATTTTTTGAAGTGGATTTAATGCTCTGAACACTTTATGCTTTTTGCCTTGACCTTCATTAATCTTCTTCTAAGTCAACTGAAACTCACTTAGCAAAGTGGTTAAACATAGCTAGGAACATATATGAATGATTAATGGATGCATTAAGATCAAAAGAAAGTGTTTCACAAATTCATCAGATTTGAAAATCAGTTTCAGCGTCCAATACTCGAGTATGTTCTTCAATACTCGAGTTTGTCACTGTGTACTTGAGTCAATACTGGAGTATCCAAGCTGATACTCGAGTATGCTTCTTCCAGAGACAAACCATCGTGACTTGAACTTTGAAAACCAATGTCAATACTCGAGTATGTAAGTCTATACTCGAGTTTTGAAACTTTAGTGAGAGAATCAGTTTAAGTTCAAAAACTCAATACTTGAGTATTTATTCCAATACTTGAGTATTCAAATCATTGACAGGTGGATAACCTCTCTGTATGCCCAATACTCGAGTTTGCAGATCAATACTTGAGTATTGATTCAATTTCAAAAATTGTGAAGTTTTTCCACTTCAATACTTGAGTATTCAAGTGAATACTTGAGTATTCATAAACAGGTGTTCAGTTGAAAAACTTTGTAAAAACTCAATACTCGAGTATGTAAAACCAATACTCGAGTTTCCATAAGTTATTAAAGTTTGAAAGCTCTCTGTATGATTAATACTCGAGTATACAAATGCTACACTCGAGTATTTACTCAAGGTGAAAGTTTGTTTGTTCTCTGTAAGTCCAATACTCGAGTATACAAATACCATACTTGAGTATTCACTCAAGATGAAAACTTGTTTGCTCTCTGTAAGTCCAATACTCGAGTATGCAAACCCAATATTCGAGTATTCACTTAGGTGAAAACTTGATTGCTCTCTAGAACTCCAATACTCGAGTATTGCTTCCAATACTTGAGTATTGCTTTGTAAGAGTGGATTTGAGCAATTCACTATCAAGTCAATACTCGAGTTTTCATACCAATACTCGAGTTTCCATTTGACAGTTGATTTTTAGCAAATGTGGAAACTTCAAAACATGTTTACAATTGTTGATTATCATCAAAACACATAGAGAACTAACAGCTAACAAAACATGTTTCAGAATTTATTTTTGGTAAATCCAGGTTATAGCAGTTTTCTTCACGAGGAGCTTTGAACAATACCTTCAGTTTACCTTTATCGATTGGAAGATCGTCTTTGTTGA
This sequence comes from Acacia crassicarpa, assembly GCA_034222035.1. NCBI lineage: Eukaryota > Viridiplantae > Streptophyta > Magnoliopsida > Fabales > Fabaceae > Acacia > Acacia crassicarpa. The sequence continues at coordinate 1,455,144 of JAWXYG010000014.1, forward strand.
CAGTGAGACATTCTTCTGAGTCAAAGATGATCTAGTTGTTCTTATCAACACTTTGGCTCACACTCAGAAGATTATGGCAGAGTCCTTCCACAAGATAAACATCCTTAATCTGAGTCCCATCTTTTGCGCCAACTTCACCAATACCAATGATTTTCCCGGATTGGTTTCCTCCAAAAGTGACTTTGCCGCCGTCTTTTGACCTTATTGCAACAAACTTGTTTGCATCTCCCGTCATGTGTCTGGAACATCTCCTGTCGATATACCACTTGTTGATTCTTGATGCTCTCAAACACACCTGCGGGACCAAAACAAATCAGGCTTTAGGTACCCATCTTTTCTTGGATCCTTTGGGGTTAGTCCGGGCTTTAGGAACATGAGTTCCCTTAGGCAGCCACTGATAATTGCCAACTAGCTTATCCCTTCTATCCTTTTTATGAAAACACGATGAAGTACTATGGCCCTTTCGATTACAATAATTGCAATGTGCATATGGGTTTGAAGAATGAATTGTTTTTCGAAAATAGTTTAGATAAGATTTTCCACCAGTTTTCTTCTTCCCTTTCTGTTTATCAAAAATAGGATTATATCCTATACCTGAACGATCGTTGGTAAACCTTTGAGCTTTCAAAATTACATTGAGCATTTCACTGCCCTTAGTAAATTTCTCAAGAGATTTTGTAAGATATGAATTTCTTTTCTCCAAATCCACACAATCATCAAAAATGAGTTTTTTAGAAGCAAGAATTTCAACTCGTAATTTAAGAGTCATGTTTTCCCTTTTCAGTGATATACACTCCTCCATAAGTTTTTCAAATTCAGATTGTATCTCATTATATTCATCAAATAGTTCATCATAGGTAGGTTGTGGATCATATACCTCACTATTGTGTTCAGCTTGCTCTTCTTCTACAACGAGACACACATTGGCAGTTTCTTTATCTTCCTCACTTCCTTCATCTGAAGAACCATCTCCCCATATTGCTGACATGTAGGCTTTCTTTTTGAATTGATATGATTTCTTCTTCTTCTCTTTAACCCCATCTCTTAGTTGAGGACATTCAGAGTTGTAATGGCCCGGCTTCTTACATTCATAACAGATGATTTGATCTTTATCCTTTAGTTCTCATCTGTTACTCGAGCTTCCCTTTTGAAATCTGTTTCTGAAACCTTAATCTTTCTTAAAAAACTTCTTGAATCTACGTACAAACATTGCCATCTCATCATCGTCCTCCTCATCCTCATCTTTCTCTTCTTTGTCTTTTACAGCATTAAGAGCAACTCCCTTGTTGTGGTTGTTGCCGTTGTTGACGTCATCTAAGTCCTTTTTGAATTTTAATTTGCTTTCATACTCAGACAGACTACCAAACAAGGCAGCAACTGAAGCCATCGATTCTCTACGAGCCTCCTCGATTGCGGTAACTTTTGCTTCCCAATCTTTTGTCAAAATATTGAGAATTTTCCTCACCTGAGGCCCTTGATCATATATCTTTCCCAAGGCTGCTAGTTGATTTGTCAGATGAATGTATCTAAGCTGGGATTCGGCAATGCTCTCTCCTTGCTTCATTCATAGCAAATCATACTCGGTGGTTAACATATTAATACGATTTTCTTTGATTCCAGAAGTGCCTTCATATGCTATCTCTAGAGCCTTCCACATTTCCTTTGCAGTTGACAGGTTACAAATTCGAAAGTACTCCTTTTGACTAAGAGCACTTTGAAGCATCAGAATAGCCTTACTGTTGAGAGTGATGTTTTTCTTATCATTCTCGTCAAACTCAGCCTCCGTCTTTGGAACAGTAATTCCTCCTTCAGTTTTTACAGGTACATAGTCTCCAGTCTCAAATACTCTCCAAAGACCATATTCAGTAGCCATCACGAACACTCGGAATTTTGCTTTCCAAAAGGAATAGTGCTCACCGTTGAAACCAGGAGGTCGATTGATTGAAGCACTGTCAGGTAATATTCCTTCCATGATCTTTCTCTGGATGTTAATGTTGGGATTCGTACACGCAGCGAATTAAAAATTTCTTACGAATCCTTCCGAAGGATCACTCAACGACGTTTAAATCAGAGTTAAGGAAACCGAATCATACCTTGTGTTGAACTAGTCCGCGTTCCGTTCCTTGATTAGGTGGGCTACCTTCTCGAACAACACGTCCGCGTCTCGTTCCTTTGATCAGGTGGGCGATCAACACGTCCGCGTTTGGTTCTTTCGATCAGCAGAAGTCGACTCTTGGATCGGCTTCCTCTACTGGTATCCACACGAACAATCCCCAAACACGGTTGCGGCAGCATGCTAGCGCTTCTTGTGCATCTCTCTCTCAAGTTGCTCTAGGGTTTCTCGCGACTTTTCTGAATACGCTCGACTGAAAATCCCGTAGGTTTTTCTAAACCCGATAGGCGTATTATATAACCAAAATGAATCCTTTATTAATTTTGGAAATTCGGATTTTTGAATCTGGTCAACATATCAATCACATCTATCTCATAAATGTAATTGAATATATTAAAAGCCAGATTTGGAAATTCGAATTTTGAATTTAAATCAAATCTAAATTTAAAGCCTTTTGATTTAATTTATCATCATAAATTAAATCCGAGATATGATATCTATCTATTTAATTAAATCTGAGATACCATATCTCAATTTAATATTAAACAGATATACGATATCTTTATTTGAAATTAAATGAGATACAATATCTCTATTTGTTTCAGATATTTAATTTATCAAATAAATTAAATACTAAACAAATATCATATATAATATTATAATCTCAATTTATAATATATATATTAATTTCGAATTATATATATATATATATATAAATCCTAGATCAAATTTAGTATTCATTTAATCTCAGATTAATCTGAGATTCAATGAACCTGGACACTTTCACCCGTGTTGGATTATTCTTGTGTGCGACCCTGCAGGCCCATATGAGATTGGCAGTGGGCCAACACTGTATCAGCCCACAAGTCGCAAGCGGCCTCTAGCAAGACATTGCAACTACCCAATTCACATGGGGATCGATGACACGATACTACCTATCGTACAACCATGTCATGTCCCTTTTGTCACGTGATAATTTGGTCAAGGATGAGGCATGGATAATGTCAACTTCCTTTTCTTGACCATTGCTTTCTCGATTCTCGAGTAGTCTAATAAGTGAAATGGAAACTCCTTTCCATCACAGTATGGCCATACATTTCTTAGACTCACTCATCGAGGGGCCCAGCATTATCTCTCTACATATGTGAGGGACAAATCCCATCTTGACCACTCACATTCCTCCGCATGAAAACCACTGATCCTGATCCTAGCCTTTATCATCACCCGGTCAAAGGTGACTTTTGACCAAATCAAAGATCAGTGACTCATCATGTAGGAATCCATGATGATCTCAGGTCATAGAGCGTCGTGACGCAGTTATACATGAGATAAGCTTATGACTTAATCCATGCAGCTTTCTCATAGTGGGTCGGTCGAGCATCTTGTACTCTTACAAGTGCCCATGACTTTGACTCGTATCTCCATACCTCATCAAAGTCATACTGGTCTTATTTCATCTTCACTCCCGTGTAGATGACCGACCAGGGACATTTAGGATAATCTATAAGATTACCCAGGGATGCAGTTATCAATACGAACATGCAAACGAAAATGATAACAAAAGAGAATACTTTAAATAACTTAAATATCCAAAGTACAATGAATTGCCCCTAGGGCATAATTTCCAACAGACTCCCACTTGCACTAGGTGCAATCATTGATTACTCTAATTCCCATTGCCCTGACATGACGCTCATGTGCCACTTGTGCAAGCGGCTTAGTGAGAGGATCTGCTACATTGTCTTCTCCTGGTACTTTGCATATGTTTATATCACCTCGTTCATTGATTTCTCTGATGAGATGAAAACGCCTGAGTATGTGCTTGGTCCTTTGATGTGACCTAGGCTCCTTTGTCTGTGCAATGACGCCGTTATTGTCACAGAACAAGTCTATTGGATCTAAGATGGTAGGAACCACCCCCAGTTCTGTGATGAACTTTCTGATCTAAACGGCTTCCTTAGCTGCATCCGATGCTGCTATATACTCAGCTTCTGTTGCAGAATCAGCTACAGTGCTCTGCTTAGAGCTCTTCCAACTCACCGCACCACCATTCAATAGGAACACATATCCTGATTGCGATCTTGAATCATCCTGGTCAGTTTGGAAACTCGCATCTGTGTAACCAGTCACACAGAGCTCGTCCTCCAAGCCACCATATACCAAGAATAAGTCCTTAGTCCTTCTTAAGTACTTAAGGATATTCTTGACAGCAGTCCAATGACCCTCACCGGGATCTTGTTGATATCTGCTGGTCATACTCAAGGCAAATGACACATCCGGTCGAGTACATAACATGGCATACATGATAGATCCAATGGCAGAGGCATATGGAATCTTACTCATGCGGTCTCTTTGATCTTGTGTACTAGGACACATATCCTTACTGAGATGAATGCCATGAGACATGGGCATGTTACCCCTTTTGGAATCCTGCATACTGAAGCTATTCAGTATCTTGTCTATGTATGTGCTCTGACTTAGGCCCAACAGCTTCTTGGATCTATCTCTATAGATCCTTATCCCAAGGATATAAGTGGCTTCGCCTAAATCTTTCATTGAGAAAGACTTTCCTAACCAAGACTTGACCTTCTGCAAGGTAGGAATGTCATTGCCAATGAGTAGGATGTCATCAACATAAAGCACTAGAAGTACAACTGTGCTCCCACTAACCTTCTTGTAAACACAAGGTTCATCCATGTTTTGAATGAAGCCAAACTCTTTGACTACTTCATCGAAATGATGATTCCAGCTCCGAGATGCCTGCTTTAATCCATAAATGGATCTTTGAAGCTTACATACTTTACCAGTGTCCTTTGGACGCACAAAACCCTCAGGTTGTGTCATGTACACATCCTCAAGCAGCTTTCCGTTAAGGAAGGCCGTTTTGACGACCATCTGCCATATCTCATAGTCATAATTTGATGCAATGGCAAGAAGGATTCTGATTGACTTGGCCATTGCAACTGGGGAAAAGGTCTCATCATAGTCCACACCATGAGTTTGAGTGAATCCTTTTGCAACCAGCCGTGCCTTGAAGACACTTACTTTGCCATCCATGTCGGTTTTCTCTTTGAAAACCCACTTGCACCCAATGGTTTTTACACCCTCAGGTGGATCAACTAAGGTCCATACCTTATTGTCGTAAATGGATTGCATTTTAGACTTCATGGCATCAAGCCATTTTTCGGAGTTAGGTCCCACTAAAGCGTCTTGATAGGTTGTTGGCTCATTCTGCTCAATGAGCAAAATATCACGACTTCCAGTAATCAGAAATCCATATCTCTAAGGCTGTAGCCGTGATCTATCGGACCTTCGTGGGCCTTGTGTTACTTGAGTAGGCTTAACAACTTGTTGTGAGTCTTCTCTAGTTTCCATCTGTGGTTCTACATGATCTTGTGACTCTCGAACTTCTTTGAGGTTCACCTTACTCCCACTGGTTCTTTTAGAGATAGACTCCTTTTCCAGAAAGACACCATTCCGAATGACAAACACTTTGTGATCGGTGGGATTGTAGACGTAGTATCCTTTAGTTTCCTTAGGATACCCCACAAAAAGGCATTTTGAGGATCTAGATGATAATTTATCAGAGGCTTGTTGTTTAACATAAACCTCACATCCCCAAATCTTAAGAAATGACAAACTAGGTTTCTTCCCTGTCCATATCTCATATGGTGTCTTCTCAACTGCCTTTGACGGAACACGATTTAGTGTGAACGCAGCTGTTTCCAGGGCATGGCCCCAAAAGGAAGGTGGAAGGTCTGTTTGACTCATCATAAATCGAACCATATCCAGTAGAGTTCGATTCCTCCGTTCAGAAACACCATTCCATTGAGGTGTTCCTGGAGGAGTAAGTTGTGAGATAATCCCACAACTCCTAAGATGGTCAATAAACTCTTGGCTCAAATATTCACCACCTCGATCAGATCGAAGTGCCTTAATTGTTTTGCCAAGTTGGTTTTGTACTTCATTTTGGAATATTTTGAACATTTCAAAAGATTCAGACTTATGCTTTATTAGATAGATATAGCCATATCTACTAAAATCGTCTATGAATGTAATGAAGTACAAATGACCTCCTCTGGCAGAGATATTCATTGGTCCACATACATCAGTATGAATGAGGCCCAATAAATCAGTGGCCCTTTCACTGTGTCCAGTAAAAGGAGCATTTGTCATCTTGCCCAATAAACAAGACTCACATGTATCAAATGATTCAAAATCAAATGAATTTAGAAATCCATCTTGATGGAGTTTTGAAATGCGTTTCTCATTTATATGGCCTAGACGACAATGCCATAGGTAGGTTGGATTCAAGTCATTTGACTTGAACCTTTTAGTAGTTATGTCATAGATTTGTCCATTATTAGGATGTTCTAAATTTAATACATAATGACCAGCATGCAAATCTCCATGAGCATAAAAAACATCATTAAGATAAATTGAACATTTACGGTTCCCAGTAATGGAAGTGAAACCTTCCTTATCCAAATAAGAAAGTGAAATAATGTTACTACTCAAAGCAGGAACATAAAAGCAATTGTTCAAAATTAACAAAAGCCCATTGGGCAGAACTAATTCATAAGTGCCTACGACTAAAGCAGCAACTCTTGCTCGGTTTCCAACTCGTAGGTCAACTTCGCCCTTCTTCAATCTTCTACTTTCCTTGAGACCCTGCACATTGGTACAAATGTGAGATCCACATGCAGTATCTAATACCCATGTAGAGGAAGTAGAAAAATGAATATCTATGACATAGATACCTGAAGCGATAGCCTCGCTATCCTTCTTGTTCTTTTTCAGACCTTCTAGATAGAGTTTGCAGTTCCTCTTCCAATGACCCGGTTCATTGCAGAAATAGCAGACCCCATCCTTCGGAGGCTTTGCCTTCTTGGCTGCAGGCTTAGATTCAGGTTTGTTCGACTCTTTGGTCTTACCAGCTGAGCCTTTACCCCATTTCTTGCCCTTGCCTTTCTTTTTCATTCCCTTTCCTTTCTAAACCATCAAAACAGTGCTAGGCTTTTTCTTAATGCTCTGCTCAGCTGTTTTGAGCATCCCATGCAGTTCAGAAATTGATTTCTCCATGTTGTTCATGTTATAGTTCAAGACAAACTGGTCATAACTATCCGGCAGTGAGTTTAAGATCATATCTATGGCTAACTTCGGAAGCATGGGAAATCCGAGCCTTTCAAGGTGATCAATGTAGCCTTTCATCTTCAAAACATGAGGGCTAACTGACGCACCTTCAGCCATCTAGCAGGAATTTAAGGCCTTCATGGTTTCATACCTTTCTTGCCTTGCTTGTTGCTGGAACATTTCCTTGAGATGAGCAATCATCTCAAAAGCCTCTAAATGTTCTAGATCTCTTTGGAGCTCTGGAACCATGGTGCCAAGCATCAAACATCCTACATCCACAGAGTCACGAGTATGCTTCGTGTAAGCATCTTTCTCAGCTCTTGGAGCATTGGCTGCAGGCTCCTCAGGAATGGGTCGATCAAGGACATATTGCTTTCCTTCCTGCTTGAGAACAATTCTCAAGTTTCTAAACCAGTCAAGAAAGTTTGTCCCATTCAGTTTTTCCTTCTCAAGGAGTGATCGCATTGATGTTGTTGCAGTGTTAGTGGTCGACATAATTCTACAATTAAAAGATATGCAAAGTCAGTTAACATTCTCCCACTAAATTAACAACCCTCATTATAATTAGTGGGCTAAGATCCATATTTGGCTTAAATTTAAGTCTGCTTTGGCAGGACGCTTAAAATAAGTTATTTAGGTAGGCAACTGCTTTGCCAATTACATCACATGTAACTCTTAGATCTTTATGGGATTCGATCATCATATGATCTGGCATGTTTAATCCCATCCAATGCCTTGAGATCCAAAACCGTTTTGATGATCTCAATTAAGTCAAGACAACAATGAATGTTGAGTATCACCATTACTCTCTTGCCTCACCAAGATTACTCAAATGCATCCACTTTGGTGGAACATACAAATGGGTGATCAAGATTTTGGCAAGTATTCATTAATTGACGGCATTGTGACTTAAGATTTTATTTTGAGGGTATTATTTCATTTGTGAACTAAATCTCCTATTATTCCTTCCTATATGAATGCAATCATTTATTGTATATCATATAAGGTCTAAACTAATCATGCAATGATCATATCAAAACATAATTAAAACTCGTGAACAACATGGCTCATCTAACCTGTAGTCTCCTCAAGCCAACGAGAGGACTTCTCTAAATAATATAAAAGAAAGTACATAATTAGAAACCTCGTTTCACATACGAGGGGAGTGAGATGAGAAGAGAATGTACATCAAGAATATTTAGAGAGAGGCATGGCACGCAGGCCATATACAAAACTTCCAATCCTAGAGCCATCTTGTTCACCATACCCAAACAACACTTTGAAAGGTAAATTAAAACCATATTTTAATTCATACATTTATGAAATAAAATATTACTCATGATAAAATTCTCTAATTTATATTACTTTGATTTGATTACTCGCGCTACAACAATCAGCCGGTCCCTACAGCGGTCCCGCTATTGAATTTTGAAAACAACATATTTTTAAAAGAAAATTTCTTTCATAAAATCAAATTTTAACCCCCAAAAGTGATGTTCGAATCGAATTCTTCCATCTGCCGTCATGAACGTCCGAGTTGTCATAGGTCTCTGACGCGTAATCGACGTTCAAACCTTTCAGAACGTGATCTATGCGACCAGAAACATATGACGTCTCCGATCATGATTGACCCCTGTGTTATCGTCTTCTGATCTCATCAAGATCATCCGACCTCTACGATTCAGAACCACAAGAATAACGGCTGTGAAACCCTAACGCGAATTATCAAAATAGAGCATTCAAGATTTAATTTCTTGATTCAAAATTCGGTTTATTACATACATATCACATATATCGGCATGTAGAGAAACCCAATTTAAACGTACGCTGAGTTGGCTCTGATACCACTGTTGGGATTTGTACAAGCAGCGGATTAAAAATTTCTTACGAATCCTTCCGAAGGATCACTCAACGACGTTTAAATCAGAGTTAAGGAAACTGAATCATACCTTGTGTTGAACTAGTCCGCGTTCCGTTCCTTGATTAGGTGGGCTACCTTCTCGAACAACACGTCCGCGTCTCGTTCCTTTGATCAGGTGGGCGATCAACACGTCCGCGTCTTGTTCTTTCGATCAGCAGAAGTCGACTATTGGATCGGCTTCCTCTACTGGTATCCACACAAACAATCCCCAAACACGGTTGCGGCAGCATGCTAGCGCTTCTTGTGCGTCTCTCTCTCAAGTTGCTCTAGGGTTTCTCGCGGCTTTTCTGAATACGCTCGACTGAAAATCCTATAGGTTTTTCTAAACCCGATAGGCGTATTATATAACCAAAATGAATCCTTTATTAATTTTGGAAATTCGGATTTTTGAATCTGGTCAACATATCAATCACATCTATCTCATAAATGTAATTGAATATATTAAAAGCCAGATTTGGAAATTCGAATTTTGAATTTAAATCAAATCTAAATTTAAAGCCTTTTGATTTAATTTATCATCATAAATTAAATCCGAGATATGATATCTATCTATTTAATTAAATCTGAGATACCATATCTCAATTTAATATTAAACAGATATACGATATCTTTATTTGAAATTAAATGAGATACAATATCTCTATTTGTTTCAGATATTTAATTTATCAAATAAATTAAATACTAAACAAATATCATATATAATATTATAATCTCAATTTATAATATATATATTAATTTCGAATTATATATATATATATATAAATCCTAGATCAAATTTAGTATTCATTTAATCTCAGATTAATCTGAGATTCAATGAACCTGGACACTTTCACCCGTGTTGGATTATTCTTGTGTGCGACCCTGCAGGCCCATATGAGATTGGCAGTGGGCCAACACTGTATCAGCCCACAAGTCGCAAGCGGCCTCTAGCAAGACATTGCAACTACCCAATTCACATGGGGATCGATGACACGATACTACCTATCGTACAACTATGTCACGTCCCTTTTGTCACGCGATAATTTGGTCAAGGATGAGGCATGGATAATGTCAACTTCCTTTTCTTGACCATTGCTTTCTCGATTCTCGAGTAGTCTAATAAGTGAAATGGAAACTCCTTTCCATCACAGTATGGCCATACATTTCTTAGACTCACTCATCGAGGGGCCCAGCATTATCTCTCTACATATGTGAGGGACAAATCCCATCTTGACCACTCACATTCCTCCGCATGAAAACCACTGATCCTAATCCTAGCCTTTATCATCACCCGGTCAAAGGTGACTTTTGACCAAGTCAAAGATCAGTGACTCATCATGTAGGAATCCATGATGATCTCAGGTCATAGAGCGTCGTGACGCAGTTATACATGAGATAAGCTTATGACTTAATCCATGCAGCTTTCTCATAGTTGGTCGGTCGAGCACCTTGTACTCTTACAAGTGCCCATGACTTTGACTCGTATCTCCATACCTCATCAAAGTCATACTGGTCTTATTTCATCTTCACTCCCGTGTAGATGACCGACCAGGGACATTTAGGATAATCTATAAGATTACCCAGGGATGCAGTTATCAATACGAACATGCAAACGAAAATGATAACAAAAGAAAATACTTTAAATAACTTAAATATCCAAAGTACAATGAATTGCCCCTAGGGCATAATTTCCAACAGTTAATCCCAATTGAGAAACCAACGCTCTGATACCAAATGAAGATGGAATATCACCTAGAAGGGGGTGAATAGGTGATCTCAATAATTTTAAACTTCCTTTTCAGTTCTGAGCAAAATAGAGACCAATAAGATAAATGAACAGAAGAGAATTTATCCTCGTTCAGTCTAAAGCTTCGACCTACGTCTAGTCCCCAGAACACCTGTGATTTCACTATTTTCCGTAACGATTACAGACTCTGCAAACAAAGGAAGGTCTCTTCCACTCTTAGACTCCACTCCCCCTTACAAGTTGTAATCTATACACCCACTCTTAAGGTTCCACAACCTTAAGTTACAATCAATAAAGAAATAAGTGTTTAAATGCTTCTCACGAGTTGATAGATAATGAACACTGAAGAACAGACTAAGTAACATAGTTGAAACAAGTGAAATTAATATCGAATTGATTGCGCAGTTTCGGTAGTTGGAAAATTGAATGCTTCGGCTATTTATAGTTGATTCCATTAATGACCATTGTTGAAGCACAAGAAGTATCCGTTGAGTCTTCCCAATATATCCGTTAGACAGATGATTCATTCGTTGTGAGTTTTGCCGTCTTAGGAAGAATGTGCAGAAGGAACATTCTCTTTCACTCTTTCTATTGTATCCGTTGTGAGATGGCATTAAATGCGAAGGCGGAGAATATCAGAGTTGGCTTTACTTTGCTCAGTATATCGGTCTCCGAGATTATAACGGTTTAGGTAGGCTGCATTTAATGCGTCTGATAGTCCAGATTGGTTAATTCAAATTCACCGGTAATTTATGTCTAAATGATCTGGAACTCATAAACAAATTGGTTAATAGCATTTGGTAATCATAATCAGAAGTAATCAAGTAAGATATTGATCCATTCAATGATTCCAGAATTTTGTATACGGTGATCTGAAAAACAGAGTGATGTTGCTCGAGCAAAGATTCATGCTTGCTCGAGCAAGCTTCTTTGAAAGGCAGAAGAAGATGCATTTGCTCGTTGGTGCTCGAGCAGGAAAATTTCCTTGCTTGAGTACAGTGCTCGAGCATGAATATATCATGCTTGGGCAAAGCCCTTTTAAATCTGTTCAAATCTCCTCAGCTTCGCTGTTGCTCGAGCATGCTTCAAAAGCTTGCTCGAGCAAGCCTTCAAAAACTCAGTAGTAAAGGCTTGATACTCACTAATGCTTGAGCATGTTTTAATACTTGCTCGAGCATGCTGCTCGAGCATGATGTAAACCATACTCGGGCAACCTTTTCAATCAGAGAGAAGCACCTGCTGCTCGACCTTGCTCGAGCAGCATTTTGTGCTTGCTCGAGCAACACATTTTCTATGGTCGAGTAAGGACTTCAGCAGAGCAAAACACACAAGTTGCTCGAGCAAAGTGCTCAAGCATGCTTTTCCCTTCTGCTCGAGTATGCCTTCTGCTTTTTCTTTGTTTTTGCCTAGCTCGATGTTGCTCAAGCAAGACCATATGGTCTGCTCGAGCAAAGTTCTATCAGATCACATCTGATATACTTTGCACATGATGTTGCTTGAGCAAGCTTAATCCTTTGCTCGAGTAACATTATGAAACTCAGATTATCAAATTCTTTGCAATGTTCTTTGCTTATTTAATTTCTCAACTTGGAAATTGTAATCATCAAAACACAAGAACTAACACAGACTCTATTAGACTGATGGAAGAAACAAGGAATATTATTAGAGATCAATTGTTAGATAGAAGTCAAGTACGTCGTTAGCTTTTAGTAACTTGTAGTATAATGAATATTATTTCTATTTTTGGAATAAGGTGCAATATGACTCTTTTTTTAATTAATGCATTAGTTATAATATAGTAGTTGACTATTTTGAGTGGAAATTACTATTCATTAGTGATAATGAAGTTTTAAGATATCTTACATTGTTGTATACTATTTAATTTTTGTTTTTTAGTCATTTCAATATATAAATTAAAAGAAATATTTGATAACAACTTTGATCTATATGGGTGTATGAAAAATTATATCAACAATTTAATTTCAATATTATAAAAATTCAATTATATTATAATTTTAAATTCAATTATTGAATATAATATTTCTAAAATTTTAACATAAGTGCTTTCTTATCCAAACGAATGTAAAAAAAAAAAAGTGCTTTTATATGTCCATTTCAGTAATTTTACTAATAAAAAAGTACTTCTCTATTTTAACATCAAAACAGTTTTTTTATTTAAAAGTACTTTTTAAATTGTGTATCCAAATGTAAAATAATTTAATTTCTAATTAAAGCACTTTTTTAAAAAAGCAATGAAAAAAAAACACTTTTTTTAAAAGTCCATCCAAACGGGTACTATGTAATGTTATAGATACAAGGAGATCAACCACCAAGTTTTTGGTTAAGTTACACTACTACAAAACTGGGATACGGAGTCTTATTTTTTGTACTTTTGACGTCCTTTTCCTGCGGGACGTATATCTGGGGGACGCCGTAGGGAAAACTTAAGGAGTCCTATTTTAAAATTAGACGCCTTAAGTCATAACTTAAGGAGTCTAAGTTCTTAAATTAGACTCCTTAAATCATAACTTAGGGAGTCTAATTATATAACCTAGACTTCTTAAGTCATGACAATTGTCTCAGTTAAGGAGTCTAATAGTCGGAATTAGACTCCTTAAGTGATGACTTAAGGAGTCTAATTCAATTACTTAGACTCCTTAAGTCTCACTTCAGAAGTCTAATTCCGTTACTTAGACTTCTTAAGTCTCACTTTAGGAGTCTAATTATAAGAATTAGACTCCTTAAGTGTTTCTTTTTTTTTTAAATAATTGCTTCGTATATTCACTATCCCACAATTTCTTACAAAAAAACATCCTTACATAAACAATCACCAGAATGTGATAATTGCACACAATACCTAGCTATGTGCTAAAAGGTTAGCTCAGCTAACCTTATACAGAAACAGAATACATGCACCTTTATATAACAAATATCCTAAGATACATAGTTTATGATGAATTGGACATAGAAGTAGCAAAGTATGTTGACAGCTTCTGTCACTTTTATGAAAATTCTTAATGAAAATCACAATGAAAAACCTCAATTACAACATAGCAAATATCTGCAATCTCTAAGCATAGGAAAGAAGGCAAAGAAACACCTTATGGAACTTATTAAATAGCCTTGATTGAAATTTGATAGTTAATTGATCCTAATTTCAGGGAATTCAATCCAGATTCCACAAATGAATGGATGTGCATATTCAGCAAGTTCAAAGTCTTGCACAATAAAAAGAAGGCAAACAAACACCTTTGGCATTATAGGTATGTCTTTGAGTCCCCACTTTGGCTGGAAACCAATGCCCAAAAATCCAGTTCTCATTTCCTCATCAATAGCTTTAACCTATCAAAAGAAGTGTGAAGTGATTTTTCATAAAGTTACAAAATATATTTAGAGGGCACATCAATAAATATATGAGCAGATAACTCACTACATATAACTTCAAAAGACACACAAGACAAACTAGCCCGATGCATTCAAATGTTCAATAAATTCAATTTGGAAACATGTCAGGAGTTAACATCACAAATTTGCAGCAACCCCAATGAATAATATTAAGAATCAATATTTAGTCCTATAGAATCTGTGAACAACAAAATGGAGATGATACCCCGTTTGTAAATAACATGAAAATTTCACCACAGGACTAGAGCCAACATGTGTGAGACACGAACCGTCTCCAACACTACAGAACTCCTGTGCACTTCAACATGATTATAAAGATGTCAGGATTACAAGGCAAACTAATAAACCTCAAATATGGCTCTTGCTGCTAATAAATTACAAAATACACATGGCTTAATCTGTTTGTGTAGAAAAAGAACTAAATAAGATACATACATTCTCTGCAACTCAGTGCAATTTCCCATTTCAGATGGAATTGTCCCATAGAAATTGTTATTATGAAGACCACTACAGCATATGCAGATGAAAATAAAGCTAGAGATAAGATTAAGAAAAACTTGTCTGCTGCAGCACACCTCAAATCTGAGATTGTCATTTACTAATACAACATGGATATAAAGTTCAATATCCTTTTTGACTTCTTCACACTAAGGGGGAAAATCCATTAAAAAAAGAGTATTAAGAAGATTAAAAAAGATCTTAAAATTAACGTATGACATCATTATCCTGCTTTAGCCCAACTCTAATGCAAACCAAATAACTGACAAGGGTAGATGAAATGCAATCTGATATTTAAAAGAACAAATGTATGAAAAATTCAGATGTTATATGAGAACTTAAGTCATTTTACCATCTGCAAGGATGGACGATAGATAAGTTTAGAGATAGCAATGGTCTTAACAACAGTCCATAATTCCAAGCCCCATTAAAACATCGCATGCGGTGCTCCATTTTCCATGAAAGTCATGGACCATAAGAACAATTACTAGCTGCATAATATTGTGTTCGGATGAAACCAAAAACTAATATCACATAATTCTGTCCCTTACATACATGAAATTACAGATGTGATAAATTTGTAATAACAAGCTAGCCAAGTGAACAAACTGTTTTTTTTTTAAATTATTTTTTTAATCTATTTATCAGCATAAACAAACTGACATGCATTAAAGTGCATATCAATGTCTTTAATTAACTCCTTTTAAAAAAAATTCTACTATATTTTATATTTAAAAAAAAAAAACAAAAAAAGTAGCGTGAAGTCATTAACTTCCTACTCTCTCACATATATTTTAACTTCTATATTTTGGATTATATTTTATATTAACACATTTTTCCCAAACACCACTCTCCTTGGACAGTATGAAATCAAGGACCTCAGAGCCATATAATATAGATGATATATAATATACTTGTACGATTACATCTGCCAAGCAAGAAAAGTTATCAAAGAAACTTACAAATTTGTAACTCTCTTGGATTTTGGATCGCATTTCACTGCTCTACATTTGCATGGGTCAGGATCCTCAGGCCTCCATTGTAACAAGATACCATCTGAGCTAACAATTGCTGTCCTGAAACTTAGAAGCACCTCACCTAAAGATACCATGAATGTATACTATCAATATAATATCCCCGAGAGAGTCTTTCACCCCAGACTATTTAAATGGTTAGTTTTACCAAAACCCTTATGGCAGCCACGTATAAAAGGAAATGGTAACTTTAAAATGTAGAATTCAAATATCTTTATTAATTCAAAACTATTAACTAGTCAAATGAATTCATTCAAAATGGGTTTAGAATCAAAGTACTCAAGAAGAGTTAAAACCAGAAACAATTATCGAGTTTCATGTGCAATTAATATTTGCTTTATAACCACATAACTATGACAATTTTAAACTTTGAAATTTTATTCAACACAAATAACTATCTTACTTTCAATCTTAAATAATCTATTTGATTTAGACACAGTAATATATTATAGGTATTCATTGCATGTTAACCAACTTGAGGTTCCATAATCAACCATGCATGAAAAAATGTCCCAGTATCAGCATTGATGAGAATAGATCCATGCATCCAGAAAATAAACAAGAATAAATGCCAAACCTGCACCATGATAGGATTAGGTCCTGATAGAGAAATGTGAATTGCTGGCCCAACATTGACGGAAGACTCCGCCTGAAAGATGAACATGATCTTGATGAATAATATGCCTTGCAGTATAACCTAAAGCAAACCAACATAGAATAGGAATACAGAAGACTGTCCCATACGCAGTGTCAAGATTGTACGGCCAAGCTCAAGTAGAAATGCATTAACTCAGACTGTATTTGACCCCTTATATTTGGGTCAGTAGTAGTAACTTCTTGCTCCAAGCGTCCTGCAATATGCTAGATTTACAAATTACAAATTAACAACAATCAAATGATAAAATATTTGCTAAAAATAACAAGACCAATACTGCATCTTGCGATTATAAAAATATTTTTGTATCCAAAAGTGACATCTTATAAAGGGTGAACTCAAAAAGGCACATCACCTAGGTAAATTCAGGCAAGAGACAGAACTGCAAGATTATATAGTCACACAAATAGATTACATGTGTGAGGACCAACATGAGGAAATTTTATTTATTGAATGTACATTAAAATCATCTCTCAAATATAAGATTATCTTCCAGTCCAATTAGAATTTGATAAGACAAGGCATCTAAAAGATGGTACCGAAGCTTAAATGGTGCAATGAAATAAAATGCATCCCAGAGTTCTACAATTAAGGTGTTGAGACAACATGGGTCTCCTCAACATCAATAGAAGACCAATATCGACTAGAATTAGCCTATTTCCAAAATTACAGACAAGGATTTGAGGATTAGGATTTCTAAAAATCATGAATTTAGCGGATATGTGATGTTATCAAGTATCAAGTACTTCAACTAAGCTAAGAAAACCTTTATAAATGATTTTTTTCTCTTTTTCTTTTTTAAATTATTTTTTTCCTTTTCAGCCTCTCATAAATAAATTTTTTACCACCTACCTCTTAAAGTAGGCTCAGTATGTAAGCAATTTTGGCGTATTTTAGGCCCCAAAGCACATATATTCTCCAAAGGTAATAGTGACTAAGAAAATGAAACAAGACAACTTTTATCCCTGATCTGGAAGCAAAATTCTTTCAAACTTCAATATCTGCATACTTATAAACTCCTACATATATTCCTTGCTACCAAAAATTGCACACATCAAAGACATGCTTAAGTCATTTGGGGGGAAAGATTTATATACTTCTGAGAGATAAGTTGATTACAGATAGTGCAGCAATTGCATGACCATTGAGCAGCTGTTCAGCACGATGCAAGATAGCACTTAATGCTTCAACTGTTGGCAACCCTTGTCGGTTGGAGGGTAATTCTGCATGTGTTTGCTCTCCTCCACTCACTAAAGACGAATTTGTTTGATAACCTGCTTGAACAAATCTAGCTCTTAAAAATGTGGCCATATTCAACAGAAATGTTACAGAAATTGGCTCTATATCATTACCATTTTGTGATAATGTCTGTCCCATGTGATTTATAAACTCAGAAAGAGTATCCAGTGAATGAGGAATTGGCTGATATTAGTTGAACAAGACATAATGTAAATAAATATGAAGACAATTAAAAGGGCAGTAAATAAGAAAAGCCTATGTTCTTACTGCACTAAGTGATGGCATATTTATGGATCCTGCAGCAAGAGGAATCAGAACCACTTGAGGTAAAGATGGGAATGGTTGGTTAGGAAATGTCTGTGCTTGATTTCCTGATTGGTTCTGGTTCTGGTTCTGATTCTGATTCACTTCTCCGCCCTCATTCCCAGAAGGACCCTGGGTAGATAGATTTGCCTCGAGAACAAAAATAGACCCGATGAGTTCAGAAGAAGTAAGATGAAGGATGCTTGTCTTGTGCTAGCGACTGAAAGATAATTATATGATCTAAAACAGTTCTACTTAACAAATGATAGCAAATCAGAGGAACTAAATATGCTAATATAATACCATAAAAAAGGTAAATCCAAAGCTTACAATACTAGAAGAACTCATAAGATGCTCATGATGAAATTGATGACAAAAAGTTCACAAGGAAACACCAGCTAAATAAAGTAGATCCGTATGATCAGTCTATAAACATGAAAATTGGAGAGAAGTCTGGAAAGAAAACAAGACAGCAATACCCAGCAATGTTCTAAAACAAACAAACTTAAGTAACATCAAGGAAAGTTCAATTGCTAAGCCTACTTTAAATATCCTAAGATAAGCTTAAAAATCAATAAATAAACAAAGAATGCTCATATAAAACATAGCTCAGGAAGTGACAGCTTCTGCTTGAACCTAGCTACATGGATGGCCTAAAAACTTTATCCCCATATTTTAGAAACCAAGTATTGTTGTTCTAATAAATCAATGATTTGAGGAGTACACAGCCTCTTGTAAGACAAAAAATTGCTCAATCATGCATATATACTATCAAAATAAATCAGTCAAACATTATAAAAGTCATCCTAAGACATAAGAATCACAAATAAAGATGAGCTTAAACTTTAGTATTCAGTATGCAAAGCACAAACATGTACCTTCGTCACTGAATAATGAGGTAAGAATACCTAAACAAATGCATACACTAATATCTTCCCCTGAAAAGCAATAAAAAATATGTAAGTAGGAAATAATGGTAATGTTGAAAAGATAGAGATTAAAATGATTTCTTATACAATGATCTATTTAGAAGAATGGAAGGTCATGCATCCAAAAGATAAAACAAGATATAAAAGGAAGTTAAGAACTATACGGTTGAAAAGAGTAGCAAAAGCTAATATGAAATTCTGAATACTCACTCAATCATTACAAACACATTTTACAAACTAAAAATTGGGACCTTTCATAGATAAGTTACCAGAGCAGATTGAAGAAATAGTCATTACCTTCCACATCCAACAAATCCACATATGATGCAAGCCCACAGATTTTCTACTGTTCCGCAAACAAAACAGTTTGGTTTCTCATCTTGCTGTTGACAAAATCGACAGACCTATAATAGAAACGTTATAAGCTATTTACAACAGCATTCTCCATCCACTGATCCACATATATAGCGTATTTCTATTGTTAGGTTTCTCATCCCCACATGCGACAAAGCCCAAGCACTACTATGTATAGTGTATTTCTAGTTTCCAGAGCAAATAACTAGTATTTATTCTAGCTTCACATTGACATAATCCCTCCAAAATGAAGCAAATTGGCAAAATGAAAATGCAAGTTTAGCTGCCAAATAATTAATGTAAGAACAATAGTGAATAAAAAAAAAACTTTTCATCATGCATTTAATTGATGCTTTCACCAGATTGATCTGCCCTTGGACTGCTGGACATACCTAGACAATTGAGAGAGAGAGAGAGAGAGAGAGAGCCTTTATTATTAGAACAACAAACCAGAAGTCGCTTCCCTTCACTTAGATTCAACCTCCGCTGAGCTTCCGAGCTTCTGTGCATCCGGGCTTCTGGGCCGTGCCGATGGACGATGGAGGTGAGTGGCGATAATGGAAGGAGGCGGTGTTGGTGCCGGTTGTCCGAGCTTGATGAATTGCACTTCCCTGTCTCTGTCTGGTTGTCTCGCTAGGTCATAAGAGAGCAAGGAGGAGCAGAGTGAGGGCAGAGACAAGGTGGACTAGGGTTGAGAGAAATCTGAGAGAATGAGAATCGATGTATACGTGCGCGGGAGACAACGTGGGAATGGGTTTTGGGGTGGGGAAAAATGACCTAAGGAGTCTAATTCTTGGACTTAGACTCCAAATTCCGACCTAGGGAGTCTAATTCTCAGACTTAGACTCCAAATTATTTCCTTTTTTCCGCTTGGGCGCGTTAGGGCTACACTTTTGGCGTTTAAGATTTAAAATTAGACTCCAAAAGTCACCTACTAATTATAAAAATGCCACCGCGTTAGTGTTAGGAGGTTCCTTGATTTGCTAGAAACCAAGGAAGGAAAATACTATATCTACTTCCTCTGCCAAGGCTGAACAACTTCTGAGTTGACATGGCTTGTGGCCCTTATGAAAGAATTGCATGTATATAACAAAGAACATGTAAGAGTATTTTGTAACAACAAAGTTGTGATCAGTGTTGTTAAAATGTAGTGTCTACGTGGAAACTGTAAGGGTGAACAAAAACATAAAAACGGAAAACGTAAACGAAACGTAAGAGTTTAAAAATATTTGTTGGTTTGATTGGTTTAATTTGTAGGTGTTTAAAGAAATTGGACCAAATTTGAAAATAGAAGTTTGGACTCAAGTTATAAAAGTTGTAGTTTAGTCCCTCTACAAAAACATTTTAAACTTTTCACTTAGGTCCTTGTGTGAAACACAGCGTTTTGGGCAAAGTTAGGTCAGAGCTTTCACCTTCCTCACGTGAATAGGGACCCAAGAATGATATATATTGAACATCTAGTGCCGTGAATGAGAAGCTTTGACTCTCACCCTACCTTCATCTTTCCTCATCAACCTCCACCTCCTCGAAGTCGCCGACGGTCTTCACCTTCACCACCATTGTAATATCCCGAATTTTGGACCCGAAAAATTTAGAATAAGCCTAAATTAGGCAGATTACTAAGCCTGATTCGGGAAGAATCCCTAGAATGACAAGAGATAGGAAGTCTCTGATAGGCCCAGGTTTGAAAAGATGCGGGCCTAGGGCAAGATACCGGTGAGGTATAAAGCCGATGTGATGAAGCGGGACCCGGGAAAGATGACAAAACAAATATTCTTGACCCTTGGAAGTGTGTATGCACCATACTAGGACAAGAGAGAGAAAGAGACACTAAAATAGGCATGTTCCAAAAAGCAAGAGATAGGGTGATCATTGCACATGGACACGTGTCACCATGAGATTAAAGGAAGATAAGGGAAGGGCAAAATGGTCAATTCCTTGTCCTTTGGGCATTGAATTTCATCCTACATGAGAAAGGGAAGAAAATGATATGATTTTATCCATACCTCGGTCCCGACACAAGACATGGGACCCGTAGGCGATAAACCGATGGAAAAGGGGACCGATAAGGACCAGTTAGGGGATTATTTAGGACAGAATGAGACAAATTGTTAGTTCTCTATGTGTTTTGATGATTACTAACAATTGTAAACAATATGGAGACATTTCTGTTTAAGATTAAACTGATTTGAACTTGTAAATTTTAAGTAAAACCATTCTGTTTGCGACAAACTCGAGCCTATAATGTGCATGCTCGAGCTTGCCTTAGACAGAGGCTACAAACTCGCCAGTTTAATTTTCAAACTCGAGACTAAACCTGAAGTTTGAACTGAAAGCTTTTCAAAAGTTTGGGAGAACTCGAGCCTACACTTTTAAGCTTGAGTTCATCAATGGCAGAGAGGTTTGTATTTTGAAAACACCTTTAAACTCGACACCTGTTTCTTCAAACCTCAAGTTTGCAACCTCCAGACAAAATCTTTCATAGCTTTCACAACCTATGAACTCGAGCTTGTTATGGCAAACTCGAGTTCATCTCTGGTGGCAAGAAATTTTCAAACTAAGAGATTTTCACAAACTCTGCACTGTCTGATTAAGAGTAAAGTTTTCCAGTTTGAAAAATCTCAAGAACTTTCAGAACAAGCAAACTCGGGTTTAAATTGTCAAACTCGAGCCTATCTTTGGCCGAGAGCTTTCATAGTTTTTTTTTAAAGTTAAACAAACTCGAGCCTTAAAGTTCCAGAGAGCAACGAGTTTTTCAAAGTTGAATAAACTCGAGCCTAAGACTATTAAAGTCGAGCCTAAAAGCTCTAGAGAGCAAAAGTATTTTTCAACTTGAGAAAACTCTAGAGTTTTGATAATCTTTAAATTCATATTATTTTAAATGCAAAAAGAAGCTATAAACTCTGTCATTATCATGCTTTAATGGAACAATTAGTGAAATATGTGATTTCATCTTCATAATGAGTTTTTAGACTTCATTTGCATTAATTTTGGTCATATTTGAAGTTTGGTTAAAAATTGGGCTTAAATCACACCTCTTTTACAATCGGGTGATAAACACTGTTCGGTATTTTGGGAATAAATTGAGTTATAGAAATTCAATTGATCCCAAATTTGAATTTTCAGAAAGATAAGAGGAATCCCTACAACTCCTATAAAGAGCCCAAAAGCTAACTCAGATGTTTAGAGGGCCAAAATTGGCCTGGAAACCGAAACAGGCTGCTTTCACTGGGCTCCGGAGCAACGTTCGGTATTTGACCCATATCTGGAGCTACAGACCTCTAAATGAGGTCCCATTTGAAGGAAGGGAAAGATGACATCTGGGGGAACAATTGTTATGAAGATCACATGGGAAAATTCGGATGATTTCGTGGTCTAACATGGGCTGGAAAAGAGCACACGGTTTTGGAGCTGTAAAGTGATTCAAAGATGCTTCCAAGTTGGCCACTAACTAAAGTGACGAACTTGAGTTGTAAAGTTCATGGATGAGATGCTCCTAGCTGCCTATAAATAGAAGGGTGTTGTGAAGAGGAGGACACACCTTGGAGAGACCAAGATCTCTCCCATTCTAAGTTCCTTCTTTTATTTCTTGCCTCCTACTTGGGATGGCTTAGTTTAGCTTATTAGTTTCATGTATTGTTTTTAATTCTTGACTTTAATTTCTTGCCTCCTTCTTGATATGGCTTAGTGTTAATCTTTCCTTTTTAATTATTTTGATTTTATGTTCTTCATCTTTTACTTTTATGGATTCGTAATGTTTTTGAGATTTATTTTTATATTGCAATAGAAGCTTCCATTTTCTTTAATTGTTCTTTGTGTTATTCATGTTCATGATGAACTTGTTCATGTTCTTCATGGTCATGACGAACATTTCTACATTTTCATTTCACATAGCCATGCTTGGCTAAGTTTCTGTGATCGACCCATGAGTTGAGGATTCCATGGTGTCATCCGGAGGACTTGTGCTTTAATTAGTAACTGACTTGTTTCTGTTAATTTTAATCGGATCCGATTATAATTATAGATTGGGTATTAGATTTAATATCCAGATTGAAATCCCAAGGACTTAGGTCGGACCGGGTTATAGAGATTGTTGTGCGATCGTGCAGCGAGCTCACCACGTGTTCGATCAGATGCTAAGCGATCGTTTAGTCGAGGGAGTTTCTGGACAAATGTAGAGATTTCGGTTTGTCTAGAATCAATCATAAGTTCAATTATTCTATTTTTGTTCGATGATGGAAGGTCTTGGAATCCCAATTCTGGGTTGATCCATTTCAATTTGATTAATCTCATTTTTTTTTCATTCTGTCTTTAATTCCTGTTCTAATTCCAACAAAACCAATCCCCCCTTGTTTTCATTTCATTTGCATGACATCTAGATTACTTAGGATTCAATAAAAGGCTCCTCGAGAAGAGAGAACGATCCCAAGCTTGCCTATACGCAATCCTTGGTGAATTGTTGATTGTGGACCCCAAGGCTAATGACAAAAGGTCTTCATCAAGTTTGCATTGTAAACCTCAGGTTTACATGTTTTTGAGCTGAAATGTTTTTATACACTGAAGCAACAAACTCGGGCCTGGAAGAACTAAGTTCGAGTTCATGACGCTAGTTCAGAATTTCAAATCTGACGATTTCATAAATCAATGTTATTTGATTTTAATCTTTGATAATATTATTCTCTGATATTCCCTGCTATGTTTAACGTCTTTATTAGTGGATTTCAGAGGTTTAAAGAATGTTTATTGAGGAGTTAAAGCAAAAATCAAAAAGTGGTTCAGAACATTAAATTCCTTGCTTAGAAAATTACTTCCTTTTGGCCAATCCATCTGCACACGTCTACAAAGCATTTAAGAGTGATTGCTACAACAAGAAACATCCTCTCTAACGGATTAATTCGCAGAAAATCAACTATGATGACATGGCCAACTGGATTAAGTGTAAACTAGAGAGAGAAGATGTCAAAACCACTTCAGAACACTTGGACAACCTCTCCAACGGATCTATTTGGAAAGCAACAGTCATTTAATGATCTCTGAGTATAAATAGAAGAGCATTCAAGTCTTTCCAACAACCACAACAACTGAGAGCGAATTTCATTGGAGTTTTTCATTCATTTCTTTCAGTGTTTTCATCTGTGTAGTATCTTTGGATACAAGAGCTTCAGTGTTCACTTATATCTGCTCTTTAAGAGAGTTTTATTTTTGATTATCATTTATTGTAAGGAATCACAAGTCAAGGGGACTTGGTGATTTGGGAATCATTGATTACAACTTGTAAGGAGGAGTGAGTTCTAGTGAGAGAATCACTTCTTGAGTATAGAGTGTGTAATCTTTGATATAGTGGAAATCTCAGTGAGGTTGGGGACTGGACGTAGGTCAAGTGTTTAAGACCGAACCAGTATAAATCTCTTGTGTTAAGCTCTTCTTTCCTTTGCTCTGTTCTACCTTATTTTCACTGTTAGAAAACAGTGTTTTCAGCATGAATTTTTAAAATACCCAATTCACCCCCCTTTTGGGTATTTGGCTTCACTTTCATTTGGTATCAGAGCTTGGTTATCTCAAAAGAGCTAAACAACTCGAGATAAGATCAATATGGAGGGCATACTACCTGATGGAGCCTCTATCAACAGACCACCAGGCTTTAACGGTTAGCATTATTCCTTCTGGAAAGCCAAATTCAAAGTCTTTGTCATGGCTTCTGAATATGGCTTATGGAGAGTATTTGAAGTTGGAGATTATGTACCAACTGTTGTGGAAAATGGTCTTAGAGTTCCAAAGCCAAAAGAATCTTATGATGAAAATGACCAAAGAAATGTTACTCTGAACAGCAAGGCTATTCTTATGCTGCAAAGTGCTCTTAGTCAACAAGAATACTTCCGAATCTGCACATTGTCATCTGCAAAGGCTATGTGGGATGCATTGGAGATAGCTTATGAAGGAACGACCGGAGTCAAGGAAAATAGAGTCAATACACTTATGACAGAATATGATCTTCTTCGTATGAAGTCCGGTGAGTCTATCATCGATTTCCAATTGAGGTTCACTCACTTGATCAACCAGCTAGCTGCATTGGGTAAAACCTATGATCAATCTGTTCAAGTGAGGAAAATTCTCAATATCCTCAGCAAAGAATGGGAAGCCAAAGTGACAGCCATTGAGGAAGCACATGGAGGGTCAATGAGCTCAGTAGCAGCCTTGTTTGGGAGCTTATCCGACCGAATATGAAGGGAAGCTCAAGTTCAGAAAAGAGCTTGATGAAGTCAGTGGAAAGAACAAGGGAATCGCTCTAAAGGCTGTCAAGGAGGTCAAAGAGCCAGATGCTGAGGAAGAAGAAGATGAAGAACTGGGCATGATGGTTCGAAGATTCAAAAAGTTTTACAAAAAGGATCAAGGCTTCAAGAAGTTTCACAAAGGAAGCTCTAGCTTTGAATCAAAGAAACCTATCATATGCTGCGAATGCGAGAAGCTCGGACACATCAAATCAAAATGTCCTCAGCTGAAGAATCAAGAGAAGGAGAAAAAGAAATTCGGCAAGTTCAAGAAGAAGGCATACGTCTCAGCCATATGGGGAGATAGCTCATCTGATGAAGATGAAGTTGAAGAAGAGGAGAAAGCAAACATATGTTTGGTTGCAAAAGAACAGCAAGATGATATTGAGGTATATGAGTCTCAACCTTCCTATGATGAATTATCTGCTGAATATAATTTAGTGCAAATGGAATCTGAAAAACTTGCTGAAAAGTATTTGGCTTTGAAAAAGAAAAACATTACTCTTGAGTTGCAAGTTGAAAAACTTTCTTCTCCAGAAATTTTGGTCTGTTAAGAGTGCCCTGATTTTAAGCAAAAGAATTTTCATTTTACTAAGGCACTCGAAAAATTTACAAAGGGAAGTGAAATGCTTGATGTGATTTTAAAACAGCAAAGATTTATCAATGATAGATCAGGCATAGGTTACAGACTAGATTTCGACAAGAAGAAAGGTAAAAAGAAGAATGGTCAAAAATCATACATGAATTATTTTACAAAGTCAGTTCATTCTTCTAATCCATTTGCATATTGCAACTACTGCAATAGGAAGGGTCATTCAACTTCATCTTGCTTCCATAGAAAAGAAATAAAGGTTAAACCTGCTGGTAATTACCAATAGGTACCGAAAGGAACTTATGTTCCTAAGGTCAAATCTAACCCTAAAGGACCCAAGAAAAGATGGGTACCTAAGACTTGATCTTTTGTGAATTGCAGGTGTGCCTAAGAGCATCAAAGCCCAACAAATGGTACATTGATAGTGGATGCTCCAGAAACATGACGGGAGACAAAACCAAGTTTCTCTCAGTCAAGCCTAAGGAAGGTGGTAAGGTGACCTTTGGAGGAGATCAATTTGGAAAGATAGTTGGGATTGGTGAGATTGGGAACAATGAAGGTCCATTCATCAAAGACATATACCTTGTTGAAGGTTTATACCACAACCTCCTTAGTGTGAGCCAAAGCACCGACAAGGGTAACCTTGTTATTTTTTATTCTAATGAATGTTTGATTGTGAAAAATGATTTGCTTTTCTCAAAAAATTTGAAATCAAAAGCTTTATTTAGAGCACCTAGAGATGGCAATTATTAGACTCTCAACCTCTCTAGCAATGCCTCAATTTCTGAAAAATGTTTTGTAAGCAATTTGAATGAAAGTTGGCTATGGCACAAGTGTTTAGCCCATGTCAACATGTTTCAACTTGACAAGTTGCTCAAAAAGGATTTAGTGATTGGCATTCCCAAACTTAGTTTAAAAAATGATCTGACTTGTGAAGCATGTCAAAAGGGAAAGCAAACTAAATCATCTTTTAAAACGAAAAATGAAATCTTTACTAATAGACCACTACAATTGCTACATATGGATCTTGTGGGTCCAGCAAGGGTGAGGAGCCTTGGTGGCAATTTGTACACATTGGTTATTGTAGACGATTATTCAAGGTTTTGTTGGACTATTTTCTTGTCTTCAAAAGATGAAACATTCGATCAGTTTGTTGTGTTTGCCAAGAAGGTCCAGAACGAGAAAGGATTTTCTATTTCAGGCATTAAAATTGATCATGGTGGAGAATTTGAAAACAATGCTTTTGCTGAGTATTGTGACAGCATGGGGATAGACCACAACTTCTCTGCTCCAAGGACTCCACAACAAAATGATGTTGTAGAAAGAAAGAATAGAGTCCTCACCGAGATGGCAAGGGCAATACTGAATGAGAACAACATTTCTCAAGTGTTCTAGGCTGATGCTATGAGCACTGCTTGCTACATCTCCAACCGAGCATACCTGAGAAAGAAGTTGAACAAGACCCCATATGAGCTATACAAAGGAAGGAAACCCAATCTGAGCCATCTACACATTTATGGGTGTAAGTGCTATGTGCACAATAATGGTAAGGAAAATTTGGGTAAGTTTGACTCTAAGGCTGATGTAGGTATATTTCTTGGATATTCAAATAGAAGCAAAGCCTATAGAGTTTTCAACGCTAGAACTAAAGTTGTTGAAGAATCCATTCATGTTGTGTTCAGTGAAGAAGGGACTGATAAATCTTTGGTAGATGAGGAAGAAAACATTTTCAAAAATCAATTCTTTTCGAAAACTACTCCTTCTATTACTAAAAATTCTGAAAATGTTTTTGAGGTTGATCCTGAAAGCAATATTGAAAACCCAGATCAGTCTCACCTTAGGGCTCGGAAATTTATTAGAAATCATCCTTTAGACCAAGTCATAGGAGATGTAAATCAAGGAGTAAGAACTCGAAAGAGTACTTTGAATGAAGTTAACTTTTTCGCATTCATTTCAAACATAGAACTCTAAAAAATAGATGAAGCCCTTTCAGACAATGATTGGGTGATAGCTATGCAAGAGGAGTTACATCAATTCGACAGAAATCAGGTTTGGGACTTAGTACCTAGACCCAAGGATCATCTGGTTATTGGGACTAAATGGGTATTTAAGAACAATAGTGATGAATCTGCAATCATTGTCCAAAATAAGGCAAGATTGGTTGCAAAAGGGTACAATCAAGAAGAAGGGATAGATTATGAAGAAACTTATGCTCCAGTGGCTAGATTGGAAGCTATAAGGGTTCTTCTAGCCTTTGCATGTGTTAAAGGTTTTAAACTCTTTCAAATGGATGTTAAAAGTGCATTTTTGAATGGTTTTATTCAAGAGGAGGTTTATGTAGAACAACCTCCAGGTTTTGAAAATGAACAATACCCTGATCATATTTTCAAACCCAAAAAGGCATTATATGGTCTCAAGTAAGCTCCAAGAACTTGGTATGAGAGATTAAGCCAATTTCTCCTAGATCAAGGATTTATCAGAGGAAAGACTGACACAACATTATTCATCAAAAGAAATAAATTGAATGAAATTTTGATTGTTCAAATTTATGTTGATGACATAATCTTTGGTGCTACTAATGATGCTTTGTGTGAGGAATTTTCAAAGAATATGCAGGGAGAGTTTGAGATGTCAATGATGGGAGAGCTCAACTACTTCCTTCGACTGCAAATCAAACAAAGAAAGGATGAAATCTTCATCTCCCAAACCAAATATCTCAATGATTTGCTGAAGAAGTTTGGGATGGACAATTGCAATGGAGCTGACACACCAATGAGTACAACCACTTCATTGGATGCTGACGAAGAGGGCAAAGATTTTAACATCACAAAGTATAGACGAATGATAGGATAATTTCTCTATCTAACTGCAAGTCACCCGGACATCCAATTCAGTGTTGGAATGTGTGCAAGATTCCAGTCTGCTCTAAAGGAGTCTCATGCTGAACATGTGAAGAGGATCTTCAGATATCTTGCAGACACCAAGACACTGGGATTGTGGTTTCCTAAGGGTAAGTCTAAGCACTTGGTGGCATATTCAGATTCAGACCATGCCGGCTACAAGACTGATAGAAAGAGCACAAATGGCCAATGTGAGTTCTTTGGCAACTCACTTGTGTCTTGGTTTAGCAAGAAACAAACCAATGTAGCTGTGTCGTCAACCGATGTTCAATATGTGGCCGCTTCAAGTTGCTGTGCTCAAGTGCTGTGGTTGAAACAACAACTTGCTGACTTGGGAGTCAATCTGAAGGAGATCCCAATTTTGTGTGACAACACAAGCACAATAAGCTTGGCAAAGAATCCAGTTCAACATACAAGAACCAAGCATATTGATGTGAGACATCATTTCATAAGGGATCATGTTCAGAAGAAAGATGTCAAGGTCATGTTCATCCCAACTCATCTTCAACTAGCAGACATCTTCACAAAGCCATTAGCCAAAGAACAATTTAATTTCATAAGGAGAGAATTGGGAATGGTAAATCCTAATGAGTTGTGAGTTTTCTTTTACTAAATGTTAGTTTAAGTTTTGATGATTTATTGTTACTAACTTAAGCATCGGAGTGTCTAGATATGTCTTATGCAGGATGTTTAATCTTGAGTTTTTGCTGATAAAAGGAGCAAACTCGCGCCTATGAGTTGTGAACTCGAGCTCAAAAGAGACAGAGAAGAAATGAAAATCTGATGCTGAGTAAACTCGAGCCTGCAACTTATGAACTCAAGCTCGAGAAAGGTAGAGGAGAAATGAAGATCAGATGATGAACAAACTCGAGCCCAGAAGTGATGAACCTCAGGTTCATTTCAGGCAGAGAGCAAGCTTGAGCTAAACAATAGAGAGAACTCGAGCCTACAAGTAATGAACTCGAGTTCACGGGACACAGAGAGCTATCAAGTTCAAAGATCAATCTGAACTCGAGCCTGTAAGTATGAACCTCAGGTTCACGAGAGAAGTTCAAGAGTTCTCAGTTACACTCTTGAAGTCCAGGTAAGTAAGATTTATGACGAACTCGAGCCTACAAGTATGAGCTCGAGTTCATCGCGTCTGCTATATATACTGTAGCTTGAACTCTCCTCCTCACTTCACTCAAACCTCCGGTTTGCCCTAAAAATTCTTCTTCTTCTTCTCTCAAACTTCTGCAAAAATGTCTTCCAAGCAAACAACTTCCAAAGACTCGAACCTTAAACCACCCAATCTTCATCCCAGAATCTCCCAGAACACCCTGTTCGAACAAAGACCCGTTCAACTCGCCTTCGCCATGGGGTTGAAACATCTATCAGAGGGGTTCAAGGGGAAAACGTTGACTTTCTGCCTTCTAGATCTAAAGGAATCGTTATCAATGAAGAACGGACCAAGAAAAGGCACGACCCAGAGCCAGCGACTCAGGGAAAAGGGAAAGCACCTCAATCGACGAAACCTTTGAGGGAAAAACAACCGTTCAAGAGGAAAAAGACAATGAGTGTGCATTCTGTTCCTACAGCTGGGCAACCCAGTTCTCAAGCTCAGCCTGCTCCAGAGCAACAGGAGCAAGAAGCTCCTCAGGTATCCCAGACACTTCCTGCTTTATATGAAATCTACAATCACACTAGGAGACCTAGTGGATTTTCTAAGGAACCCTGTATGTTGACTGCTGATGAAGGTGCTGCCTTCAAAAAGAAATTTGATGAAAAGAAAGTTTTCTGCCCTATAGTGTCTATAGACTTAGCCAAAATAAAAGAAGAGTGCAATCTTGACCTTTCGCCCTGGCTTAAACCATTTGAAACTTTGATTTCTATAAAAGCTCCCTATAGCCCAAAACTTGTGAAAATCTTCTATTTTCACATGCAATCTGACAATGTCTTGGATGAAGAGGGGAATCTTGTGGAAGAGAGGATCATAAGCAAAGTCAGAGGTCAGAAAATCACCATTACCCCTTTATATCTGAACTCAATTCTTCAAATTTCCAATCCCCCAGCACCTCAAACTCAAAGATACAAGCAGCAGCCTATGTTCAGACTTCTCAGACCCAATTAGCCTGTCCCTGAAGGTCTTGAAATCCTCAACTTTACCCCTGCAGCTATGCCCCCTAGGAATAGGGCAATTTGGTACATATACACTAGGGATCTACTTCAAAAAGGTGGAAATTTCACCCACTTTGAGAAAAAGGATTTTCCCATATTCTGCTCAATTCTAGATCAGCAACCTCAGAATGTTGGCCATTGGCTCTTTCATGAGATGTCCAAATTTGCTTTCCAATCCATGTAGACATCTCAGATTCCCTTTCCTAGTCTGGTCTCAGTGATTCTCTTTCATGAGAAAATTTGGTACCTGGCTGCCAATGATCTTCCTGTCTACCCAACTGAATTTGGAAGACATATTATGAATCTCATGGGGATTGATCGTGAGGAGAGGTCTGATCAGTCAAGAGCTCTAGCTAGACCCAGGATAGTCAAGTCCAGAGGCACTCACTCTCGAGCAAAGGAAGCTCAAAGTGCTCCTCCTCCACCACACTCATCACTCCCTACAGACTTTGACACAAGGGTCAAGGAAATAGTTGATAAGGCTATTTCTGATCTCACTGATCGAGTGGAATTGGCAGTCGGGAAGCTAGTTTCTGAGGTGAACCAAGGTCACAGCAGCTTGGTTGATGTTCAAGAGGGCTTCAGAGTGGAACAAGAGGCTTTGAAGAATCAGATCAATGATCAAGCCGCCACCATTTCTACCTTGCTGGTCACCATGATGAGCTTGAATGACAAAATGGATCAGATTTTGAAGAATCAGTCCACGGCTGCATCTACTTCAGTTTCTGGCACTGTTCCAGCACCCACTATCCCTGAACCTCAGCCTGAACCCGAGCTTGCCCAGCCTTCCTCTACCTCCCATTCTTTTGCTGATGACAAAGGGGGAGAGAGTGTTGAGTGATGAGGAGTAGTTCTTGTTTTTGCTATAGTTTTTGCTAGTTCTTGTTGAATACTTGCCTTGTGTAGTTCTGTAGTTTTTGTATGAATATTTGCTTTCAAAACTCTAGTGGTAAATTGTAATTCTTGTAATGAATGTTCCATTTTTTGCTATTACACATGTTTGCATTCTACTGCTAGCTCTGATTCGGTTGAATATAACTTGAACATTTTTTTCTACAAAACTGAGTTTCAAAACTGAATTTCAAAACTAATTGTTTGCAAGTGTTGTCATCATCAAAAAGGGGGAGAATGTTAGTTCTCTATATGTTTTGATGATTACTAACAATTGTAAACAATATGGAGACGTTTCTGTTTAAGATTAAACTGATTTGAACTTGTAAATTTTAAGCAAAACCATTCTGTTTGCGACAAACTCGAGCCTATAATGTGCATGCTCGAGCTTGCCTTAGACAGAGGCTACAAACTCACCAGTTTAATTTTCAAACTCGAGACTGAACCTAAAGTTTGAACTGAAAGCTTTTCAAAAGTTTGGGCAAACTCGAGCCTACACTTTTAAGCTTGAGTTCATCAATGGCAGAGAGGTTTGTATTTTGAAAACACCTTTAAACTCGACACCTGTTTCTTCAAACCTCAAGTTTGCAACCTCCAGAGAAAATCTTTCATAGCTTTCACAACCTATGAACTCGAGCTTGTTATGGCAAACTCGAGTTTATCTCTGGCGGCAAGAAATTTTCAAACTAAGAGATTTTCACAAACTCTGCACTGTCTCATTAAGAGTAAAGTTTTTCAGTTTGAAAAATCTCAAGAACTTTCAGAACAAGCAACCTCGAGTTTAAATTGTCAAACTCGAGCCTATCTTTGGCCGAGAGCTTTCATAGTTTTTTTTTAAAGTTAAACAAACTCGAACTTAAGCTTTTCAAACTCGAGCCTTAAAGTTCCAGAGAGCAACAACTTTTTCAAAGTTGAATAAACTCGAGCCTAAGACTATTAAACTCGAGCCTAAAAGCTCCAGAGAGCAAAAGTATTTTTCAACTTGAGAAAACTCTATAGTTTGCATTGTAAACCTCAGGTTTACATGTTTTTGAATTGAAATGTTTTTATACACTGAAGCAACAAACTCGAGCCTGGAAGAACTAAGCTCGAGTTCATGACGCTAGTTCAAAATTTCAAATCTAACGATTTCAAAAATCAATGTAATTTGATTTTAATCTTTGATAATATTATTCTCTGATATTCCCTGCTATGTTTAACGTCTTTATTAGTGGATTTCAGAGGTTTAAAGAATGTTTATTGAGGAGTTAAAGCAAAAAGCAAAAAGTGATTCAGAACATTAAATGTCTTGCTCAGAAAATTACTTCCTTTTGGCCAATCCATCTGCACACATCTACAAAGCATTTAAGAGTGATTGCTACAACAAGAAACATCCTCTCTAACGGATTAATTCGCAGAAAATCAATTATGATGACATGGCCAATTGGAATAAGAGTAAGATGCCAAAACCACTTCAGAACACTTGGACAACCTCTCCAACGGATCTATTTGGAAAGCAACGGTCATTTAATGATCTTTGAGTATAAATAGAAGAGCATTTCCAACAACCGCAACAGCTTAGAGCGAATTTCATTGAAGTTTTTCATTCATTTTTTTCCTTCAGTTTTTTCATCTGTGAAGTATCTTTTGATACAAGAACTTCTGTGTTCACTTATATCTGCTCTTTAAGGGAGTTTTATTTCTGATTGTCATTTATTGTAAGGAATCACAAGTCAAGGGGACTTGGTGATTTGGGAATCATTGATTACAACTTGTAAGGGGGAGTGAGTTCTAGTGAGAGAATCACTTCTTAAGTGCATAGTGTGTAATCTTTGATATAGTGGAAATCCCAGTGAGGCTGGGGACTGGACGTAGGTCAAGTGTTTAAGACTGAACCACTATAAATCTCTTGTGTTCAGATCTTCTTTCCTTTGCTCTGTTCTACCCTGTTTTCACTGTTAGAAAACAAAGTTTTCAGCAAGAATTTTTAAAATACCCAATTCACCCCTCCTCTTAGGTATTTGGCTCCACTTTCACAAATGTGGGGCCACATTTGGAAGAGGGAAGGCGCCACATGAGTATGCCCAGGCAGAGAAAAATATTTGGAAAAGACAAAGAAAAGTACAAAAAGACGCACTTTTGGACCCAGTGAGACCCAATGGGGCCGGTAGACCCTGAATTTGACCGATAAAGTGGGAAATTGGAATTAATTATTGGGGATCAGTTTTGTGGGACCCCCTAGGCGCATGAGACCCTTTCTAATTAGTAAAATCTGATTTGAAGACCCAAAACAAGCTTGACTAGTCCATTAATTAAACCGTGGGGCCCGTCGGTAAGTCAAGATAGCATTTTGGAGTCAAATTGGATAATTCAAGTCAAATTAAAAGATGGAATTTGATTATTTGGGCAGAGAACATGCCACATAACCCTCCTAGAAGGCTCTCAAATTGTCACATGGGATAAAGTTGTAACTAGGCCAATCAATTACCAACTGAATGGAAGAATTACTGATTACTTTGCAACTAGTTGGTTACTTTGGGCTATTATTAAATATACATGCTCTCTCTCTCCCCAACCAAGGGGAGCACGAAATTTGAAGAGAAAAGAGAGAGTATTCAGCCAACCTCCATAGCCAAGCTCAAGCTCCATGCTCCTAGGATCATCAACTCAACTTCCGATTCAGGTAAACACCGAAAACTCAACTCTTTGAAGCTCAAAGTCGGGATTTTCGTGCTTCTGGTTGGGGCTTGGTTTTGGGGTCTGATTTTGGAGTTTTTGATGGTCCCAAAGTGTTTAAAACGTGATTTTGTGTGGGGTTAAGCTATGGTTTAAATTTCCGAACTCGAAAACCCCGAAAACTCAAGAAGAAGCTTGCTGCCAGTATTCTGGGATTCTGGGCAGCGAAGCTTCAAAAATGTTTTTAAAATAGTATAGACGTTGGTTTGAGCTGAAATTTTACAGGTGAAAAGTAGACATATGGGGCATAATTTTGATATGTAATTAGATATATTTTTGATGTACCAATTGAGAGATAAAAATTGACAAAGTTAGATCTGTGTGCAACAGGGTGAAATCTAACCTAGGCGTGAAAAGTGAGCACCACATCAAAATAAAAGTACTTTCAGGGTCTGGGAATATTTTTCATGAAAGATAGACATTTTAATGCTTCAAATGGCGCTGGAATAATGCAAAAATGATTTTTTTTGGAATTTATTAAAAATCCCACAAGTTGGGCCAGAATCATTGGATTTTTGAAAATTTGGTGTTGGGCTCGGTTTTAGCAAGAAAAATGTTATGGCAATTTTGTAAATACTGAACAAGTGTATTTTAATGATTTATAGGTCAAAGAAACCCTTGGAAAGTCAACGGGCCCAATAAAATATTAAGGACTATTTACCACACCAGGTAGTAACCGTTTTACTCAGATATCTTTATGTGTTTTGCTGTATGTTTGTGTTTTGCCATGTGTGTTTTCTCTGTATATATTGTGCCAAATATGCATACAGCGTTGTGTGTGATTCCTAGCGCTGAGGATGTTCAGTCTGATGCCGGCTTTGGTTGGCGGCTGTACGGGTTGAGTTATCAGTCTAGGGCTAGCCTAGAAAGGGCGGCTCTACGGGTTGTGAGTTCAGTGAGTCCGAGGCTTGCCTTGGTAAGGCAGCTATACGGGTTCTTGGATTGTGATATGTGCTTTGCTGTGGTATGATCTGGATGCATATATGGTATGTATTTGGCATGCTCTTATGATTCTGATTAGCATGGTAGCTTACATACTCCTTACACATTTGTTATTTGAGTATTGACGGTTACTCTGGGGGTCGTTATCGGACCCCAGCCTCTTCTGTTGTCACAAGGAGGCATGCCCGATGTGAAGAGCTCTCCTCAGAATGATAAGTGCTTATCGGTACAGACTGAAGAATAGGGAATGCCCTATCATGTTTTTACATATATTTGAGATGACGGTATGTTTTGTTTTGGTATTTATTCTAGATAACGGTACCCTTAACCCTTCGGGGACTTTTATTTTCTGTTTATTTTACTTTTACCAGTACAGTAGATAGTCTAAACTAGTTAAATGCTCTGTTGCGCTCACTTTGATATAAGTTAAATGGACCTAATAACTAACGAATGGTAACTAAGTGAAGGAATCCCTCTAACTCGCCACCTGAAAGGGTGAGGCCGGTAGGGGTGTAACAACCATCACCGCTGGCGACCTTCTTCCTTCACCCTCCATCACAGCCGCGAGATCCGACAGCAGTTGACGATGAAGAAGAAGTAGCCAGTGACGGTTGAGGCAGACTGGCAGAGGCGGTGAACTCGTCCATTTCAATTGTTTCGACCGAGTTGGAACGATGTCTCAACCGTTTCAGCGCGAAATCCGTTTCAACCTCCGTTCTGACTCGTTTTTCGCCGTAAAAACGTCCGTTTCAACGTTTTGAGACGATGTTTTTACAACACTGGCTATGATTCACATTGCTACAAATCCGGGTTTTCATGAAAATATGAAGCATATTGAAAGGGGTTGGGTAAAATCTGTTATGGTTTACGCGCTCATTTCTCTCGTCTCTTTACTATTGAGACTTGGTATGGGTATATTTCTCTCTTCTCTTTCCTACTGAGACTTGGTATGGGTACTGCTTATTTGCTTTTCCATTTGTATGCTATCCAACCTTAGAACAAAGGTAGTGAAATGAAACTTTCATGGGGTTTGTACTCCCTTCGGTTTTAATTATAAGATTAAGTTGACTTTTTTAGAGAAATTAAGAAAGCTAATTAAATTACTTTAGAGTATTTTTATTTTATTTTTTTTCCAAATTAATTAGTTTGACTAATAAACTATTAATATATAATCTAACGATACACAACATACAATATAATTAAGTAACTTATTTAGCTTCTTTAATCTCTCCAAAAAAAATCAACCTGGTCTTATAATTAGGACCGGATGAAGTATTTGATAAGAATTTTGAGAAAATTCATAACTTTTTTCAAAATTCAAATTTGTTAATGACATTGTTTTTCTTTCATTCCTTTGACGAAGTCCACTACATAGTCATTGAATTATCAGTAACTAATTAATAGGGACCTTTGTTTGAGTTGGAAATGAAGTCAAACTAGTTATTTGGGGGATCGAACTTAATTCCGGCTCTATACATGGGGATCACTTTGTCATTATGGTAACGCACTATGTGCAGGGATAGATACTCATTTAAACAAACAACTTTATTCAAATAAACTTCATTAGAATAAGATTTGAAAAGCATGGGATCCTATATGAAGAACATTATTCAAATAGGAGTATTCTTTGTTTTCTACTATGCAACCACTGTTTTATTAAACTCTATTTTGCAAAAATTTTAAGACATGTTTGGTTTGAGAGGAGGGGAAGAAGGAGAGACCAAACTTAAAGGCTAATATTGGGTGTGCTTGGTTTATGGGGAAGGGAGACTAAACTCAAAGGCTATTATTGGGTGTATTTAGTTTGAGGGGAATGAGGGAGGAGAGATAAATTTTTTACCTCATTTGACCAAATTGCCCATAAAAAACTTTAAATATTTCAAAAATACACTCTCAACAAAAAAATATATCATTCTCATTAATGACAATTTGTTTAGTATAATTCCTCTCCTCTCATCCCCTTCCCTCAAATCAACTATGTTATATGTTTAGTCTCATCTGTCTCCCTTCTCTTCAAACCAAACACACCTTTAGTTTACCTCTTTTAGGGAAGAAGATCCTTTCCTTATCTTGTTTCTCATTTTTTCTCATTGGCATTATCTGGACTTTTGATTTAGGATAGTGAGAGAAAAGTAAAATTGTTACGGACCTGCATAAGGCCCATATTCGATGTATGGCCCAACTGGAGATATGAACGGATCTTGCCTACTTTATAAGAAGATCCTATCACGTGATAATAGAAGAGTATCAATCTGATATGCCCTGGATACTCGCACCTAGATATTTGCACCTAGATATCACGCAGGACCGAGATATCCTCCATAATAACCTCTATAAGAACAGAGGGTAGTAAACCAGGTGCACACGTTCTAACTTATGCTCACCTTACTTTCTGCCACAAAGAGCACACACACCACCCCTCTGGCTAAACACCTCGAAGCATTAATCGAACTACGTGGACTTTGATCCCTTCAAAGGGTACGTCCAATAAGTCTTGTTCCTAGAACAGAACATTGGTGCCGATCGTGGGAACGTTAAAATTCGATCCCCGTGACCACCGATGGTGAACATTAGAAGCCACAGCCGAAATCATCAGCCGCCGCAGGTTGACAGGGATCCCCAGCTAAGCCAACCCCAGGCTGGACCAAGCCAACAACACGTTCGGAGTCAACCCCAGCGTGAAAATACTCCTAAGGGCCACGTTACTGACACGGTGTCCTCCTCTCCCACCACCGATCAACCATTGGTGGAAGTAGAAAAGGAGACTCCGACCCGAGACGTCCCAGCACCAGACGTCGACGTCCGCATTTTACGGAGAACACAGGAATCGATGCTCCAGAGATTCGAGAACAAGGAAAAACAGGATCACCTCCAACGTCAAGAGGATTTCCGAGCTATTGAGCAAATGATAGAGGAAAAGCTCGAGGGCCTGTTTCAACGTGAAAACCGGAGAGATTCTCGTAAAGGAAAATAAAAAGTAATCTCTGATAGCAGTAGTCCATCTAGTAGTCCCGAGTTGAGATTAAGACGCCGAACCCTCGGCAAGACGAAAGGAGGGACGAAAACAGGGCGTGAACGCCAACCGGCCTCGTCACTGAAGAAAGCGTGGTTATCTCGGATCACGGACAAGGAGGACCGAGATGATGAGGAAGATCGAGACGATTACGAAGACCGAGATGGCGATGAGGACCGATATTCAGATGAACACTGAGAGGTAAATAAAGCTCCCAAGTCACATGGCTCACCTAAGGAGTACAGAATGAAATATTTGACGGGATTTGGCAGAACTCCATTCTCAAGAGCAACGGCAACGGCAACGGCTCCTTACCCGAAGAATTTCGATCTGGCCGATCTCCCAAAATACGATGGGACTCAGGATCCGTGCAACCACCTTGAGATTTTTGAAAAGCTGATGTTGGTTCGGTCGATAGAGGGCCTGGTCATCTTGCGTCTCTTCTCGGCCACATTGACCGGACCGGCGCAAAAATGGTTGAGTTCTCTACCAAATAATTCCATTCATAATTTGGAAGAGCTCGGGTGCAAATTCGAGTTGCACTTCGCCACTAGCAAAAACAGCCGAAGTCTCAATTTACATTGAGCAAGGTAAAGCAGAAAAAGGGGGAGATGCTTCAAAAGTACTTGGATCGGTTCAGAGACGTGGCAATGCAAGTATGTTTACTTTCCGAGGAGGTCCATGTACATTGTCTAGTCAATGGCTTGGACCCATCATCACGCCTGGCTAGAAACCTGTGCAAGAACCAAGTCTATACACTGACCGAGTTCTATACCCGGGCAAAGCAGTATCTGGATGTTGAACAGATGGAGATCGCAAATGCCGATGAACCCGAGAAACGGAGGAATACATCACCTGATGTGAAGGATCGGACCAACAAATAGAGGACGGAGCCCCGTAGACACGATCGTGATAACCAATCCCATTGGGAGAGGTTGGACAACAAGGCAAAATACGACAGCTACACCCCTCTGAATGTCCCCCGATCATAGTTATGGAAGGAAGTGGCTCAAACAGAGATGAAGAAGATCGGGAGGCCGAAGTCGATCAGAAATCGACCTACAACAGATCGGTCCAAGTTTTGTGCATTTCATGACGGTCCGGGGCACACTACGGATGAGTGCTATGAACTCCGCGATGCCATAGAAAAGTTTTTGAGAGAGTGAAAGCTACGCCAGTACGTGATCCAAACCCAGGGAAGAAGAAATGGTAAATGGAACCATGACGGTCGAAGTAGAAGTCCAGCCGCAGACTTTAGAAAGGAAGAGAAAAGACGAAAATCTGATCCCGAGGACGAATTCCCAAAAGCCGAGTTCCAGTGTAACATTATCAGTGGAGGGTTTGAAGGTGGTGGAAACACAGTAAGCCAGCGTATGAAGTATCTACAGGAAGTTTTGACGGTGAGGGACCTCCCAAAGTTTAAGGATGACCCGATGAAACCAAAACGACCTCCGCTAATATTCACTAGCAAAGAGCTAAACGACATAATACTTGTAACACCCCTACTTTTGTAATGCATGTATCAGTGTAAATTTGCATAGTAATGAGAAGCCTTTTTGGAGTATTTATTTCCCGTAGTTTATGGTATAAAATTATTTCAAAGGCCCTAAGATGGAAATCATTGGTTATGAGTAGATAGCAAAGGTACTAAGCCAAAATAAGAAGAAATCCTGATTAACGGTAAGGTAACTTGTGCACGAAGAAATCCTGGAGATATAAACTGGCATCATAAAGAAAGTAAAAACAAACATTGTGGGCCCAGGGTATGCGTGTTAACTAAGAGAGGAAGAGAGAACACGTGCCTGGACCCAGTGAAGAAGGAAAAGTCAATGGTAAGTGGTGCTATGTCGGACACGCGGCATATCGGGGCCAAAAGTTGGATTGTCGGATGGCACGCATTTCGTGGAGGATCTGGAGTACGAGAATAGGGGTTTCTTATTCTCCAAGGCACAGAAATTTGAACCCCTGGTGGTCTGGGAAAAGTGATTGATGATCTGGGCCCACATAAGTCCAGTTGAAGAGCACACATTACGAGGTAAGGTGGGACCGACAAAAAGGGAGCTAAGCGGGACTAATTAGGATTACCGGAGTCAGGCCCAAGCCCAGAACACTGGTAGGGGTGAATTCTAGTAGGGCCAGAGGAGTGTGAAAATATCTGGCTATGTAATAATGAGGAGAGAGGTTGTCACATCAGAGTCATAATGAAGAGAGAGAAAGAATAAAATAACCCGGTTAAATCTGGACCACACAATTCAAACCTTATATGACACTAATGTGACATGTAATTATGATTTGAAAAGTGTAATTATGACATATTTTTGGGCGGATTTCATGGGCCCCAGCTTTGGAAAAGATGAATGGCGCAAAATGACCATTTTGCCCCTGCACCCTAAACCTATACTTAATACCACCTAGGGGCAAAATTGGAACTCCAATTTTGGGTCTTAAACTTGCCATTTTCTGCCTAAAGGAGAGCCCTAGATATTTCTAGAAGTCTTGGGCAGCAAGTAAGGGAAAATATTAAGTTAATGCGAAGCATTCTTTTACCCGTTGGACAATAACCAAAAGTGGACAAAAGCTTGCACTCTTGAGGCCTATAAATAGGACACTCTCCCCTTCCATTTTCCACTCAAATCATGAGCTCAACGAGGTCTAGAAAGTGAAGAAGGTCACCCGCAACCGACATCCGGAGGTAAGTCCCTAAACCAGCAACCGAGTTATCTTCTTCTCTGCCCTGTGATGTTTCGTGGTTGTGCAGTTGGTTTTTCATATTTTTGATGTCTCCAATGGATCCAGAGGGCATTTTTGTGTGGGGTTAAGTGGGATCACTTTGTTTGGAACTTTGAAAACCCTAAATCTTCTTATACGAAAATCTGTCGGTTAATTCGGTTTCTGGGCAGCAAGTGTTAATCGGTAGTTTTGAGGTAGCAAATAGTGTCTGATTGCTTTGAAATTTTTAATGGTGAAATTAAACATCCTGAGGATGATTGTGATATAATATTTTGTGTCATTTGGATTTTCCAACCGAGAGATATTTTAAGATGAAGATGACCTAAAAACTAGACTTTTCTCTCGGACTAGTGTTTAGTATTTGGGAAAAAGTATGAGGGTTGAACCCAGATGAACTTGGTAACTATTTTTCCTATAAAATAGACATTATAAGGGTTCCAAGGCCACTGATCCCATGTCAAAAAGATTCTTTTGGAATTTATTAAAAATCGGTGAAGTTGAGTCATATATCCTGGAAAAATTTGAGGCTATGAGAATTTCATGAAATTAGAGTTGGAGTTTGAATGTGTATTTGATAGCATGGTACTTGGCTGTATTTAGGGTATTCTCGCGTGTGGGACGCACCTTGACGTTAAGAGGAAAGCACACTGCTTACAGGAAGTGCCAGGTAGTAACTGTTGACTTGTATACTCTATGTTGCTTTCGTATGTATGTTTTATCATAATGTAGGAAATCGGGCTGCGGTGCCTATTGGACTGCGTGTCCTTAGGTTTCTGATGCAGTACCGAGATCGAGATGTGGTACCTATGTGACTATGTGTCCCTAGGGTTCTGCTACAGTACCGAGAGCATGTAGGATCGGGCTGCAATACCTATTGGACTGTGTGTCCTTAGGGTGTTGCTGCAGTACCGAGATATGTGGGGTAGGTGCAGCCTATATGACTGTGTGTTTATAGGTGTCCACTAAGGCCCTAGGCTAGGTGGTTGGGGTCGATCCCTGACTACTGAGGCCCATTTGCACGTTGTTCCAAGGGGCTTGTATTGACCAGGTGGTCCTAATGAGTTGCTACATGCTGGTTGTTTGTGCCGTGAGGCATGTTTATTTGTACTTCCTGATTGTGATTTTGCATTGCATGCACTGTACACATATGGTACATGAGTCTAACAGTTACTTTGGGGTTCAACCTTGAACTCCAGACTATTTTGAGAATCAGGAGTAAGGCAGAAGCAGTTGAGGGAGATAAGAAGGTAGGGTGTGGAGCGGTGAATTGAAGAAATAGGGAATGCCCTATCCCATTTTGTACTCTATATTTTGGATAACTGTTGTCTATATGCAGTACTTTATTTTGGATGACTGTATCTGTTGGAAATTATGCCCTAGGGGCAATTCATTGTACTTTGGATATTTAAGTTATTTAAAGTTTTTTTTTGTTATCATTTTCGTTTGCATGTTCGTATTGATAACTGCATCCCTAGATAATCTTATAGATTATCCTAAATGTCCCTGGTCGGTCATCTACACGGGAGTGAAGACGAAATAAGACCAGTATGACTTTGATGAGGTATGGAGATACAAATCAAAGTCATGGGCACTTGTAAGAGTACAAGGTACTGGACCGACCCACTATGAGAAAGCTGCATGGATTAAGTCATAAGCTTATCTCATGTATAACTGTGTCACGACGCCCTATGACCTGACATCATCATGGATTCCTACATGATGAGTCACTGGTCTTTGACCTAGTCAAAAGTCACCTTTGACCGGACGATGATAAAGGCTAGGATCGGGATTAGTGGTTTTCATGCGGAGGAATGTGAGTGGTCAAGATGGGATTTGTCCCTCACATACGTAGAGAGATAATACTGGGCCCCTCGATGAGTGAGTCTAAGAAATGTATGGCCATACTGTGATGGAAAAAAGTTTCCATTTCATTTATTAGACTACTCGAGAATCGAGAAAGTAATGGTCAAGAAAAGGAAGTTGACATTATCCATGCCTCATCCTTGACCAAATTATCGCGTGACAAAAGGGGCGTAACATGGTTGTACGATAGGTAGTATCGTGTCATCGATCCCCATGTGAATTGGGTAGTCACAATGTCTTGCGAGAGGCCGCTTGCGACTTGTGGGCTGATACAGTCTTGGCCCACTGCCAATCTCATATG
The DNA here is from genome assembly GCA_034222035.1 of Acacia crassicarpa. Classification (NCBI taxonomy): domain Eukaryota; kingdom Viridiplantae; phylum Streptophyta; class Magnoliopsida; order Fabales; family Fabaceae; genus Acacia; species Acacia crassicarpa. The sequence goes on from JAWXYG010000014.1 coordinate 1,498,827, forward strand.
GGCCTGCAGGGTCGCACAAAAGAATAATCCAACACGGGTAAAAGTGTCCAGATTCATTGAATCTCAGATTAATCTGAGATTAAATGAATAATGAATTTAATCTAGGACATATATATATATATATTAATTCAAAATTAATATATATATATATATATATATATTATTAATGGAGATTATAATATTATATATATAATATTTGTTTTGCATTTAATTTATTTGATAAATTAAATATCTGAAACAAATAGAGATATTTTATCTCATTTGATTTCGAATAAAAATATCGTATATCTTTTTAATATTAAATTGAGGTATAGTATCTCAGATTTAATTAAATAGATAGATATTATTTCTCGGATTTAATTTATAGAGATAAATTAAATCAGAAGGCTTTTAATTTAGATTTGATCTAAATTCAAGATTCGGATTTCAGATCTGGCTTTTAATATATTAGATTAGATCTATAAGATAGATTTAATTAATATATTATCCAAATTCAAAATTCGAATTTCAAAATTAATGAGGATTAATTTTGATTATATAATACGCCTAATAGGTTTAGAAAAACTTACGGGAATTTCAGTCGAGCGTATTACAGAAAGCCGCGAGAAACCCTAGAGTGAAAAATTGAGAGAGACGCACAAGAGGCGCTAGCACGTTGCGGTAGCCGTGTACGAGGATTGTTCGTGTGGATACCGGTAGAGGAAGAGGATTCTAAGAGTCGTCTTCTGCTGATCGAGGAGGTAGCCCACCTGTTCAAGAAAGAACGAGACACGAACGGATTCCACAAAGGCATTATTCAGATTCCTAAGTCTTGATTTAAATGCACCTGAGTGATCCTCTGGACGGGATTCGTAAGAATTTTTTAATCCGCTGCGTGTACGGATCCCTACAGTGGCATCAGAGCCAACTCAACGTGCATTTAAATTAGGCTCTTTCGTTTGATTATCATATATAGCTGATGTATGAATAAAGAAACTGATTCTTTGTATGCAAGAATGCGAATCTTTGTATGCAAGAAATTGAATCTTGAATATTTTAATTTGATAACTCGCGTTAGGGTTTCACGGCTATTCTTCGTATGGTTCTGAATCATTGAGATCGGACAATCACAATGAGATCAGACGACGATGACGCAGGAGTCAATCATGTTCGGAGACGTCATTTGTGTATGGTCGAATAGATCACGTTTTGAATGGTTCGAACATTGATTGCGCGTCGGACACCGGTGACGACTCGGACGTTCTTGATGGCAGATTAGAGAACGACCTGCCTAGACGTTCGCGGGGAAGTTAGGGTTCGTCCTCTAACGTCATTTTTCTGAGCTGTCCAGATTCGACGATGGTTGTGTGAAACATGACTGCATTCGGACGTTCAAATCAACACGTTAAGGACGCCTTCTTCATCCACGCGAACGCCATGTTCAGGCGACGACTTTTGGGGGTTAAAATTAATTTTATGAAAGAAACTCTCTAAAACAATATAATGTTTTCAAAAGCTCCAGGGGGCGCTGCCCCCTGCACCCGGGGACCGCTGTAGGGACCGGCTGATTGTCGTAACGCGAGTAATTAAATTAGAGTAATATAAATTAGAGAATTTTATCATGAGTAATGTTTTATTTCATAGATGTATGAATTAAAATATGTTCATAACCTTTCAAAGTGTTGTTTGGATATGGTGAACAAGATAGCTCTAGGGTTGTAAATTTTGTATATGGCATGCGTGTCATGCCTCTCTCTAAATAATCTTGATGTACATTCTCTTCTCATCTCACTCCCCTCGTATGTGAAACGAGGTTTCTATCTATGTACTTTCTTTTATATTATTTAGAGAAGTCCTCTTATTGGCTTGAGGGGACTACAGGTAAGATGAGCCATGTTGTTCACAAGTTTTAATTATGTTTTGATATGATCACTGCATGATTAAGTTAAACTCTATATGATATACAATAAATGATTGCATTCATGTAGGTAGAAATAATAGGAGATTTAGTTCACAAATCCAATAATACCCTCTAAATAAAATCTTAAGTCACAATGCCGTCAACTAATGAATACTTGTCAAAACCTCGATCACCCATTTGTATGTTCCACCAAAGTGGATGCATCTGAGTAATCTTGGGGAAACGAGAAAGAGTAATGGTGATACTCTATATTCATTATTGTTTTGACTTAATTGAGATCATCAAAACGATTTTGGATCTCAAGGCATTGGATGGGATTAAACATGCTAGGTCATATGATAATTGAATCCCATAAAGATCTAAGAGTTACATGTGATGTAATTGACAAAAAGGTTGCCTACCTAAATAACTTATTTTAAGCGTCCTGCCAAAGCGGACTTAAATTTAAGCCAAATATGGATCTTAGCCCACTAATTATAATGAGGGTTATTAATTCAGTGTGAGAATATTAACTGACTTTGCATATCTTTTAATTGTAGAATCATGTCGACTACTAACACCGCAATAACATCAATGCGATCACTCCTTAAGAAGGAAAAACTGAATGGGACAAACTTTCTTGACTGATTTAGAAACTTGAGAATTGTTCTCAAGCAGGAAGGAAATGCTTATGTCCTTGATCAACCCATTCCTGAGGAGCCTGCAGCCAATGCTCCAAGAGCTCAGAAAGATGCTTACACGAAGCATACTATTGACTCTGTAGATGTAGGATGTTTGATGCTTGGCACCATGGTTCCAGAGCTCCAAAGAGATCTGGAACATGTGGATGCTTTTGAGATGATTGCTCATCTCAAGGAAATGTTCTAGCAACAAGTAAGGCAAGAAAGGTATGAAACCATGAAGGCCTTAAATTCCTGCAAGATGGCTGAAGGTACGTCAGTTAGCCTTCATGTTTTGAAGATGAAAGGCCACCTTGACCACCTTGAGAGGCTGGGATTTCCCATGATTCCGGAGTTAGCCACAGATATGATCTTAAACTCACTCCCAGATAGTTATGACCAGTTTGTCATGAACTATAACATGAACAACATGGAGAAATCAATTTCTGAACTGCATGGGATGCTCAAAACAGCTGAGCAGAGCATTAAGAAAAAGCCTAGCACTATTTTGATGGTTCAGAAAGGAAAGGGTATGAAAAATAAAGGCAAGGGCAAGAGATGGGGTAAAGGCTCAGCTAGTAAGACCAATGAGTCAAACAAGCCCGATTCTAAGCCTGCAGCCAAGAAGGCAAAGCCTCCAAAGGATGGAGTCTGCTATTTCTGCAATGAACCAGGTCATTGAAAGAGGAATTGCAAACTCTATCTAGAAGGTTTGAAAAAGAACAAGAAGGATAGCGAGGCTATTGCTTCAGGTATTTATGTCATAGATGTTCATTTTTCTACTTCCTCTACATGGGTATTAGATACTGCATGTGGATCTCACATTTGTACAAATGTGCAGGGTCTCAAGGAAAGTAGAAGATTGAAGAAGGGCGAAGTTGACCTACGAGTTGGAAACCGAGCAAAAGTTGTTGCTTTAGCTGTAGGCACTTATGAATTAGTTCTGCCCAGTGGGCTTTTGTTATTTTTGAACAATTGCTTTTATGTTCCTACTTTAAGTAGTAACATTATTTCACTTTCTTATTTGGATAAGGAAGGTTTCACTTCCATTACTAGGAACCGTAAATGTTCAATTTATCTTAATGATGTTTTTTATGCTTATGGAGATTTGCATGCTGGTCATTATGTATTAAATTTAGAACATCCTAATAATGGACGAATATATGACATAACTACTAAAAGGTTCAAGTCGAATGACTTGAATCCAACCTACCTATGGCATTGTCGTCTAGGCCATATAAATGAGAAACGCATTTCGAAACTCCATCAAGATGGATTTTTGAATTCATTTGATTTTGAATCATTTGATACATGTGAGTCTTGTTTATTGGGGAAGATGACAAAGGCTCCTTTTACTGGACACAGTGAGAGGGCTACCAATTTATTGGGCCTCATTCATACTGATGTATGTGGACCAATGAATATTTCTGTCAGAGGAGGTCATCTGTACTTCATTACGTTCATAGACGATTTTAGTAGATATGGCTATATCTATCTAATGAAACATAAGTCTGAATCTTTTGAAATGTTCAAAATATTCCAGAATGAAGTACAAAACCAACTTGGCAAAACAATTAAGGCACTTCGATCTGATCGAGGTGGTGAATATTTGAGCCAAGAGTTCATTGACCATCTTAGGAGTTGTGGGATCATCTCACAACTTACTCCTCCATGAACACCTCAATGGAATAGTGTTTCTGAACAGAGGAATCGAACTCTATTAGATATGGTTCGATCTATGATGAGTCAAACATACCTTCCACCTTCTTTTTGGGGCCATGCCCTAGAAACAGCTGCATTCACACTAAATCGTGTTCCGTCAAAGGCAGTTGAAAAGACACCATATGAGATATGGACTAGGAAGAAACCCAGCTTGTCATTTCATAAGATTTGGGAATGTGAGGTTTATGTTAAACATCAAGCCTCAGATAAATTGTCATCTAGATCCTCAAAATGCCTTTTTGTGGGGTATCCTAAGGAAACTAAAGGATACTATGTCTACAATCCCACCGATCACAAAGTGTTTGTTATTCGGAATGGTATTTTTTTAGAAAAAGAGTTTATCTCTAAAAGAACCAGTGGGAGTAAAGTGAACCTCGAAGAAGTTCGAGAGTCACAGGGAAATGTAGAACCACAGATGGAAACCGGAGAAGACTCACAACAAGTTGTTGAGCCTGCTCAACTAACACAAGGCCCATGAAGGTCCAATAGACCACGCTTATAGCCTCAGAGATATGGATTTTTTATTACTGGAAGTCGTGATGTTTTGCTCATTGAGCAGAATGAGCCAACAACCTATTGAGACGCCGCAGTAGGACCAAACTCCGAAAAATGGCTTGATGCTATGAAGTTTGAAATGCAATCCATGTACGACAATAAGGTATGGACCTTAGTCGATCCACCTGAAGGTGTAAAAACCATTGGGTGCAACTCAAACTCATGGTATAGACTATGATGAAACCTTTTCACCAGTTGCTATGGCCAAATCAATCAGAATCCTTTTTGCCATTGCATCATATTATGACTATGGGATATGGTAGATGGACGTCAAAACAGCATTCCTTAACGGAAAGCTACTTGAGGATGTGTATATGACATAACCTGAGGGTTTTGTGCGTCCAGAGGACTTTAGTAAAGTTTGCAAGCTTCAAAGATCCATTTATGGATTGAAGCAGGCATCTCAGAGCTGGAATCATCGTTTTGATGAAGTAGTCAAAGAGTTTGGCTTCATTCAAAACATGGATGAACCTTGTGTTTACAAGAAGGTTAGTGGGAGCACAGTTGTATTTCTAGTGCTTTATGTTGATGACATCCTACTCATTGGGAATGACATTCCTACCTTGTAGAGTGTCAAGTTTTGGTTAGGAAAGTCTTTCTCAATGAAAGATTTAGGCGAAGCCACTTACATCCTTGGGATAAGGATCTATAGAGATAGATCTAAGAGGCTGCTAGGCCTAAGTCAGAGCACATATATAGACAAGATACTGCATAGGTTCAGTATGCAGGATTCTAAGAGGGGTAACATGCCCATGTCTTATGGCATCCATCTCAGTAAGGATTTGTGTCCTAGTACACAAGATCAAAGAGACCGCATGAGTAAGATTCCATATGCCTCCGCCATTGGATCTATCATGTATGCCATGCTATGTACTCGACCAGATGTGTCATTTGCCTTAAGTATGACCAGCAGATATCAACAAGATCCCGGTGAGGGTCACTGGACTGCTGTCAAGAATATCCTTAAGTACTTAAGAAGGACTAAGGACTTATTCTTGGTATATGGTGGCTTGGAGGATGAGCTCTGTGTGACTGGTTACACAGATGCGAGTTTCCAAACTGACCAAGATGATTCAAGATTGCAATCAGGATATGTATTCCTGTTGAATGGTGGTGCGGTGAGTTGGAAGTGCTTTAAGCAGAGCACTGTAGCTGATTCTGCAACAGAAGCTGAGTATATAGCAGCATCGGATGCAGCTAAGGAAGTCATTTGGATCAGAAAGTTCATCATTGAACTGGGGGTGGTTCCTACCATCTCAGATCCAATAGACTTGTTCTGTGACAATAACGGCGTCAATGCATAGACAAAGGAGCCTAGGTCACATCAAAGTACCAAGCACATACTCAGGCGATTTCATCTCATCAGAGAAATCAATGAAAGAGGTGATACAAACATATGCAAAGTACCAAGAGAAGACAACGTAGCAGATCCTCTCACTAAGCCACTTGCACAAGCGACACATGAGCGTCATGTTAGGGCAATGGGAATTAGAGTAATCAATGATTGCACCTAGTGTAAGTGGGAGTCTGTTGGAAATTATGCCCTCGGGGCAATTCATTGCACTTTGGATATTTAAGTTATTTAAAGTATTCTTTTTTTTTGTTATCATTTTTGTTTGCATGTTCGTATTCATAACTGCATCCCTGGATAATCTTATAGATTATCCTAAATGTCCCTGGTCGGTCATCTACACGGAAGTGAAGATGAAATAAGACCGGTATGACTTTGATGAGGTATGGAGATACGAATCAAAGTCATGGGCACTTGTAAGAGTACAAGGTGCTGGACCGATCCACTATGAGAAAGCTGCATGGATTAAGTCATAAGCTTATCTCATGTATAACAGTGTCACGACGCCGTATGACATGAGATCATCATGGATTCCTACATGATGAGTCACTGGTCTTTGACCTAGTCAAAAGTCACCTTTGACCGGGTGATGATAAAGGCTAGGATCGGGATTAGTGGTTTTCATGCGGAGGAATGTGAGTGGTCAAGATGGGATTTGTCCCTCACATACGTAGAGAGATAATACTGGGCCCCTCGATAAGTGAGTCTAAGAAATGTATGGTCATACTGTGATGGAAAAAAGTTTCCATTTCATTTATTAGACTACTCGAGAATTGAGAAAGTAATGGTCAAGAAAAGGAAGTTGACATTATCCATGCCTCATCCTTGACCAAATTATCACGTGACAAAAGGGGCGTGACATGGTTGTACGATAGGTAGTATCGTGTCATCGATCCCCATGTGAATTGGGTAGTCGCAATGTCTTGCTAGAGGCCGCTTGCGACTTGTGGGCTGATACAGTCTTGGCCCACTGCCAATCTCATATGGGCCTGCAGGGTCGTACACAAGTGAAAAACAGGAGCTTGATACCCAAGAGGGGGGTGAATTGGGTATCTTTAAAATTTTATACACTTGTTCTATTTGTGAGTACTCAAAACAGAGCAGAACAGAGAGGGAGGAAGAAGAAGCAATGCACAACAAGATTTATACTGGTTTGGTCCTTTCTCTGACCTACATCCAGTCCCCAAGCCTCACTTGAGATTTTCAATCCACTAACTCAATGAAATTGATTACACACTCTGTACTAAGAGTTGTTCTTTCTCTAGAACACACTCCCCCTTACAAGTTGTAATCAATACACCCCAACTACCAAGCCCCCTGACTTGTAGTTGTTACAATAAATGATTTTACAAGTGAAACTCTCTCAAAGAGTAGATAGAATAAACACTGAAGCTCAAAGTATCAAAAAGATACTATTACAAGTGAAAAAACTAATACACAATGAATGAACTTATAAGATTTTCGCTCAGAGTAGGTGTATCAGCTGGAGATGAAGTTAATGCTCTCTATTTATAGGTAGAGAACATTAAATGACCGTTGTGAGATAATTCCAACCGTTGGAAGTGATTTGCTTAAGTTATGGTCATCTTCTCTCTCTAAACTTTTGCTAATCCAAGAGTTAATGTTGTCTGAGGTGGCTCTCTGAGTTTCTGCCCGTTGGAATTGACTTTACTTGATGTAGTAAGCTTCCTTTAACGTTCATTAGACGTGCTCAGATGGATTAGCCGAAAGTAGGTGAGATTGTGCAGGTGCACTAAATGCACTGTTCACCTTTTTGCTTTTTATCACATATCTTCAATAATCTTGATCTATAATGACTGAACACACTCAACAAACATTGTTAAACATATCTGGGAACATGAGTGAATGATATATGAAAGTAATTAGATCAAACAACAAGATATAGCAGATTTCAAAAATTTGAAAATGCACCAACGGTTACAAACCTTGAGGCTAGTTCATCCAACCTCGAGGTTTGCTTGAAGGTTTCAGGCAAGCACAGGTTTTAAAACATCCAACCTCGAGGTTGCTATGTGATCCTCGAGGTTTCTCTTAAAGAGAAGCCTTCTGAAAAATCTCACTAGCTCACAAACCTTGAGGTTCCAAAGGTAACCTCGAGGTTTGAAGCTTGTTTCAAAAACTTCATTTTTCACTGGAGCCCGACAACCTCGAGGTTGTAAATCCATACTCGAGGTTGGCCTTTGAAAATGCAAAGTTCAATATTAAACATAAGGCTCAGCCTCGAGGTTACAATCTTAACCTCGAGGTTTTCAATGCTTTGAAAACCAGTTTGCTCTCTGTATATCACACTACTCGAGGTTGAAATACCATACTCGAGGTCAACAAGTTTTTCTTCAAATTTAAGTTTCAAAATAAAGTGTCCAACCTCGAGTTTGCAATATGGACCTCGAGGTTTTCAAGCTTGTTGAAAACCATGACTTCTCTGGGTGAGTCAAAACTCGAGGTTAGCTTTACATACTCGAGGTTGCAAGTGTTAATGCAAAAACTTGGGGCTTTTAAGAAGGTCTGAACCTCGAGGTTGACTTTCCAACCTCAAGGTTTCACATAGTTTTTGTGAAACCAAGTTTTGTGATCCTTTACAGTAAATGATTTATAGAAAGAAACTCTCTCTAAGAGCAGATATTGACAATCACTGAAGCTCTTTGTATCAGAAGATACTATACCAGTGAAAACTGGAGAAAATAAATGTAGACTTGAATGCAATTCGTTTTCAGTAGTTCTGGTTGTTGAGAAGACTTGAATGCAACTTTATTTATACTCAAATAGCATTAAATGACCGTTGCATCTTCAATCAAACTGTTGGAGATGAACTACAATGGTTAGGAGGTGGTTTGGTCTTCTTCTCTCTCTACTCTCCACTTAATCCAGTTGTACAGAAGTTCAGAGTTGACTTTCTGTGAATTAATCCGTTGGAAAAGCAGGTGCTGGAAATCATTCTCTAATTCCTGCTAGACGTGTGCAGATGAATTACCCAAAAGATTGTAACTTTCTGGGTTTGCATTTAATGTGCTGACGTCACTTTTTGCTTTTGCCTTAAACCTTCAATAAACATTCTCTAATTTATATGAAACTCACTAACAAAGTGGTTAAACATAGCTAGGAATAGTAGAGAATAAGTCTGGAAAGTATTAAGATCAAACAAGATAGATTTACAGATTCGCGAAATTTGAATTTTAGATCCAGCGCAAAAACCTTGAGGTTTGCTTACCAAACCTCGAGTTTTAGACAAGACAGGAAAAGTTGATTTGAGTTCAAAACATCAAAACTTGAGGTTTCTAATCAAAACTGAAGGTTTTCAAAACTTCAAAATGTTCAGCGCTCTCTGGCTGGCAAAACCTCGAGGTTTCCAAACAAACCTCCAGTTTTTACTCAAGTATGAAAATTTTGAAAAATTCTGTCCAGAGCTAAACCTTGAGGTTTCAGTTGAAACCTCGAGTTTTCAAATCAGTGAAAGAATCATTTGCTCTCTGTTTGCCAAAACCTTGAGTTTTCTCTACAAAACTCGAGTTTTGTTCAAATATGAAAACTTTGAGATTTTGCGCCAAGACAGAAACCTCGAGGTTTCAAAACCAAACTCGAGGTTTTGAAACTTTAGAAAATTCAGTTGCTCTTTGCCTGGACAAAACTCGAGGTTTGTTCCCAAACCTCGAGTTTTCACATTTTGTGAAAACTTATAGAGATTTCTATCAAACTCCAAAACTGGAGGTTTTTAAATAAAACTGGAGGTTTTGAGAGATGAAAAAGTCTAAGTGTTCACTGCCTCCACAAAACTCGAGGTTTTTCCCAAAACCTTGAGTTTTCACTTAATGTGAAAACTTTGAGAAAATCTTGTCAAGTTCAAAACTGGAGGTTTTGTGGAAAACTGGAGGTTTTGAAACTTTGTTAAAATCTAAGTTTCTTTGTCAGTCCAAAACCTCGAGGTTTCTTACAAAACCTCAAGTTTTCTCAGAAACTTTTGAAAATTGAGATTTTCAACTTAAAACCAAATGTTGAGGTTTGAAATGAAAACTTGAGGTTTTCAAATGTTCAAAACCTGTCAGACTCTTTGTATGACAAAACCTTGAGGTTTTCCCACAAACCTCGAGTTTTGCAATTTCTCAGAAAAAGTTGAGAGCTCACTGTGTGTGTAAACCTCAAGTTTTCTCTTGAAAACTCAAGTTTTGACTTTGTTCAGAAAACTTAAAATTGTCTCTGTAAGGCCAAACCTCGAGGTTTCTGTGCAAACCTCGAGTTTTGCTCTCACAGTTAGTTTTACACATTTGACAGCAAAACTTCAAGCTTTGTCTACAATTATTGAAAATCATCAAAACCCTTAGAGAACTAACATTCTCCCCCTTTTTTATGATGACAATACTTGTAACCAAATATCTTTGAGAGTTTGTGATAGTTTTCAATTTGAAGCAAGCTTAAAGATTTGAAAACTTTTCAGTTTGAAAACTTGGTCATTTTGAATTGCAAGTTTATGAAAACCATAACACAAGATCAGAGTATAGCAGCAGAAGCTTAAAATGGACATAACTCATTACAAAATGCATTTTCATATATCAAACTTCTAAGTTCAAGTTAGGAATACATAACAAAATGAAAATACATAACTGCTAGCAAATAATTACAAAAACTCATACAAGTTAGGAATACATAACAAAATGAAAATACATAACTGCTAGCAAATAATTACAAAAACTCATACTGAACTCAAACTCAAATTCGACCCTAGTGTTTCTCTCCCCTTTTGTCATCTTCGAAATTCAGAAAAACCAAAGGAGTGGAAGGAAGAGAAAGATGAAGAACTTCAGTTTTTCCAGAAGGATGAAATACTTCAGTAGTGGGGGTGGATGGTGATGGGAGGACTATTGTAGCTGGTGTGGTAGCTTCCACTGGAGAAGGGAAAATGAGTGGATAGCCTAGCGTCAATCTCTTCTGTCTTTGTCTCAATAGATTGTCTAGAAATCAGTTCAAGTTGCTCCTTCATGGCATCCTGAATCTCAATCAGACCATTTGTCCCACGAGTCATGTCAGCTCTCAGCTTGCCCAACTCAAACTCCACATGTATACTCATGGCAGCTAGAGCAGCATCCACAATTTCCTTTATTTGGGCAGTGATGTCTATGGGCAGTGATGTCTATGGGCAGTGATGACTGAGGAGGTGGAGGTGCAGACTAAGCCTCTTGAGCATGAGATCTAGCTGCTCGTGGCTGTGATCTTGATGGTGCTCGAGACTGCCCAGAACCTTCTTCCCCAAACTTCACCTTTATCAGGTTGAGCATGTTCTTCCCAAAGAATGGGGGATATTCCAGTATATCCACTGTGCCCATGTACCAAATCTTATGATAATAGAGGATGACAAACACCAAGGAAGGAAAGGGTATGTGAGACAGCTTGTGGTGAAAAAACTTGAACTTGGTCATAGCTTGGAGAAGCCAGTGACCAATGTTGAAAGGGATCCTTTTAACAAAAGCTATGAAGGGCTGGTAGTCTTGCTGGGTAAAGTGGGTGAAATTTCCACCCTTTTGGATAAAATTTCAAGAATAGACATACCATAAGACCCTGTTCTCAGGAGTCATAGACCCAAGATTAAAAGACAACCTCAGTTGTTGGTCTTGAGGGAAAGACTCTCCTGGTTTAAGAGTCTCAAATACTTCCTGGTTGCTATAAGAGAACTCAAGAACTGGAGGAGGGTTGTCAATTTTCAAGATTTTGTTTATGATCTTGGCTGATAGGGTGAACTTGACTCCTCTCACTACAATGGTCACTTTTTCTTCTAAGAGCTCACCATCTGGACCTAGCTCATTTGCATACTCCATATTATAGTAAAACGGACGAACAAGTTGGGGAGTGTAAGGAGCTGAAATGGAGACAAAACTCTTATACTGCTTTAACTAGGGAGACAAATCCAAATGATTTTCCTCTAAGAAATCAGACAGGTTGACAGGAACCACGGGACAAAAGTCTCTATGGAGATAAGTCTCTCTAAATCTATCATTTTCCTCCTTAGATTGAAAAGTAGAAGGTGTAGTAACAAAACCTTTAGGAGGAGACATATTTTTGTAGACGTCTGATATTGCATTTTCCATGAAAGTAGGAACTTGTTCCTCAGAATTTTGTGTAGAATCAGTGGGTTGAGGTAAAGTTTGCCCTCTGGAGCCTTTCTAAGATCGTTGGGCAGTTGCTCTTGATGAAGTTTGCCCTTGAGCAGAGGGGTTGGATCAAGTGGCAGAAGCTCACTTCATTCTCACAGGCTTCGAAGGAGCCTTCTTCTTCGCTAGATTAGGCTTCTCAGCAACCTTCTCCTTCCCTTTTCCCTAAACTTTAGGTGATTTTCTCTTCTTAGAAGGAGTATCAGTGGGTGTATCGAATGAGACTCCTTTTCCTTTAGGAGCAGGAGAAGCTCTGGCTCGCTTTGAGGAATGAGGTGGGTTTTCAGTAGGAATGTCTCTTGTAATCCCTCTAATTCTTCAGTCTATCCCACGGTTAAGACATTTGGGGATAGATTTTACCCTCACTGGTCGTTTAGAGGCTAGAGGAAGAGGAGTTCTTGTAGGTTGACGATAGGGAGGAGGAGACCAAGATTTGGAGGTGTGATCGGTGGATTCAGTGTCGGAAATAGCTTGGGTGTTTGATTTTGAAGCCATTTTGGGGTTTGAGAAGAAGATTGAGAGTGGAGAAGGAAACTTCAGAAAGAGACGAGAGAGACTTAGGGCAAAACTTGAGTTTTAGGTCGAGTTTTGAAGAACACAACAGTGACCCATATATATAGGCATGACCAAAAACTCGAGGTTCTAACCTAAACCTCGAGGTTTAAAGCAAATAAGATAACCTGGACTTCAAAGGTGTTCTGTGAACCTTCGAACCTTTAGAAGCCAAAACTCGAGGTTTGTTCCAAAAACTCGAGGTTTGTTTCCAAAACTTGAGGTTTTTACACAAAACTCGAGGTTTGTTTCATTCTTCAAAATTGGATTACTCTCTGCCTCATGAAAACTCGAGGTTTCATTGTCTCCAAAAACTCCAGAATAGTTGGGGTGCTCTCTGTCTGATGAAAACTCGAGGTTTCTTTGGAAAACTCGAGGTTTCACTCTTCTTCAGAAACTCCAAAATCTCCTTGACCCCGACAATGCACAGCCAAAACTCGAGGTTTTCTTCAAAAACTCGAGGTTTGCTCCTCGACTGCAAAACTCAGGTTTTTGAATATCCTGCATAAAACATGTCTAAACACTCCGATGCTTAAGTTAGTAACCTTTAATCACCAAAACCATAATTTAACATTAAATTGAGCAAGAAATACTTACAACTGATTGGGATTTACCATTCCCAACTTTCTTCTAATGAAATTGAACTGCTCCTTGGCCAATGGCTTTGTGAAGATGTCAGCAAGTTGAAGATGTGTTGGAATGAACATGACCTGGACATCTCTTTTCTGAACATGATCCCTTATAAAATGATGTCTCACATCAATATGCTTGGTGAACTGGATTCTTGGTCAAGCTTAGTGTGCTTGTGTTATCACACAAAATTGGGATCTCCTTCAGATTGACTCCCAAGTTAGCAAGTTGTTGCTTTAGCCATAGTACTTAAGCACAACAACTTGAGGCAGCTACATATTCAGCTTTTGTGGAAGACACAACCATATTGGTTTGCTTCTTGCTAAACCAAGACACAAGTGAGTTACCAAAGAATTCACATGGACCACTTGTGCTCTTTCTATCAGTTTTGTAGTCGGCATGGTCTGAATCTAAATATGCCACCAAATGTTCAGGTTGACCTTTGGAAACCACAACCCAAGTGTCTTCGTGTCAGTAAGGTATCTAAATATTCTCTTCACATGCTCAGCATGGGATTCCTTTGGAGAAGATTGGAACCTTGCACACATCCCCACACTGAATTGGATGTCTGGCCGACTTGCTGTCAAATAGAGTAATGATCTAATCATTCCTCTATACTTGGTGATGTTGAAGTCTTTGCCATTCTAATCAGCATCCAATGAAGTGGTTGTACTCATTGAAGTGTCAGCTCCATTGCAATTGTCCATCCCAAACTTCTTCAGCATGTCATTGAGATATTTGGTTTGGGAGATGAATATTCCATCTTTCCTTTGCTTGATTTGCAGCCCAAGAAAATAGTTGATCTCTCCCATCATAGACATCTCAAATTCTCCCTGCATATTCTTATGAAATTCCTCACACAAAGCATCATTAGTAACACCAAAAATTATGTCATCAACATAAATTTGCACAATCAAGATTTCATTTAACTTAATCCTTTTAATAAACAATGTTGTATCAGCTTTTCCTTTGATAAACCCCTGATCAAGAAGAAATTTGCTTAATCTCTCATACCAAGCTCTAGGAGCTTTCTTGAGTCCATATAAAGCCCTTTTAAGACGATAAACATGATCAGGATGCTGGTCGTTGTCAAAACCAAGAGATTATTCAACATAAACCTCCTCTTGAATAAAACCATTCAAAAATGCACTTTTTACATCTATTTGAAAAAGTTTGAAACCTTTTACACATGCAAAGGCTAGGAGAACTCTTATGGCTTCCAATCTTGCTACTGGAGCAGAAGTTTCCTCATAGTCTATTCCTTCTTCTTGATTGTAACCTTTTGCAACCAATCTTGCCTTATTTCGGACAATGATTGCAGATTTATCACGTTTGTTCTTAAATACCCATTTTGTCCCAATTACCGGATGGTCCTTAGGTCTAGGCACTAAGTCCCAAACTTGATTTCTGTCAAATTGATGTAACTCCTCTTGCATTGCTATCATCCAACATTGTCTGAAAGGGCTTCAATAATCTTAGAGGGTTCTATGTGAGATATGAATGCAGAAAAGGTTACTTCATTTAAAGTTCTATTTCTAGTTCTTACTCCTTGATTCACATCGCCTATAACTTGGTCTAAAGGATGATTTCTTATAAATCTCCAAGCTCTAGGCTGAGACTGATCTGGGGTTTCAATAGGATTTTGGGGATCAGCCTCAAAAATATCTTCAGAATTTTCAACTGATGAAGAAGTAGTTTTTTAAAAGAATTGGTTTTTGAAAACATTTTCTTCTTCATCATCTAAAGGTTTATCATATTTGTTTTCACTAAACACAACATGGATTGATTCTTCAACAACACGAGTTCTAGTATTAAAGACTCTATAGGCTTTACTTCTATTGGAATATCCTAGAAATATGCCTATATCAGCTTTAGAATCAAACTTACCCAAATTATCCTTACCATTATTGTGCACATAGCACTTACATCCAAAGATGTGCAGATGGGCAAGGTTTGGCTTCCTTCCTTTGTACAGCTCGTATGGTGTTTTGTTCATCTTCTTCCGGAGATAGGCTCGATTCGAGATCTAGCATGCGGTGATCATAGCATCAGCCTAGAAAACTTGAGATGTTTGATTCTCATTCAGCATTGCTCTAGCTATCCCAGTTAAGATACGATTCTTTCTTTCAACAACTCCATTCTGTTGTGGAGTTCTAGGAGCAAAGAAGTTGTGATTTATTCCATGAGCATCACAGAATTTTGCAAATGCATGATTCTCGAACTCTCCTCCATGATCGGTTCTTATTCTTGAAATTGATAAACCTTTCTCATTTTGGACCTTTTTGGCAAACACAACAAACTGATCAAATGTTTCATCTTTTGATGACAAAAATATGGTCCAACAAAATCTTGAGAAATCATCTACAATAACCAATGTGTACAGATTACCACCAAGGCTCCTCACCCTTGCTGGACCCACTAGATCTGTAACAGCTCGAGAAATTTTTCAATGGTATTTTTTATATATTATAAGTGATAGGCAGGTTGATTTACCATTTTGCCCTTGGAAAAAAAACGAAGGATAGAAGGGGATTAGTTTCTTTTTTTTTTATTAGCGTTCAGGCGTCTTGCAGAAGGGAGAGGCTGAGGGAAGCTTCACGAATTCATTTTGGGAAAAATTTCAGGTCCGGTACTAGCGAACAACCCTATCTCCTCCATCTTTTCGATTCGTGCCCGACTGCGTTTTTCCTTACGGTTCGAAATCTTGCCTATGCTTTGTTCAGTATTTTCTTTGCTGTTTCGATTTAAGTCTCGTCGTCATAGACTCTGATTGCCCTAAGTGGTGTTTCCAGAAGTTGGAGGCTTTCGATTTGGTCCAGGGGCGCTCGGTTCATCCGGTTGGCGAAGTGTGACTCCCTCTCTTTTTCCGTTTAGGTGGGACGACGTAGTGAGTCCGTTGTTGCCGGCACCCTCCTCTACTTTGACTTTCTGTTCTGGTTGGTATTTCTGTTTGGTCCTGTTCCGTTTCCTGGGTCGCTAGTTCTCAGGCTGTAGTGCTGATTGTTGAATCTGGGCTGGGGATTGGTTCCTCTCTGTTTTAGCTTGGGGTCGATTCGGTTGGAGGCTGCGCTTGGTGGTAGAAATTTTAGAAAGGAAGGAAATTAGGTTTGTTCTTTTTATTTCCCTTGTGGGTCTGATATTCTTGTTCTGTTTTTTTTCTTTCCTTCTTTGCTATTGGCATTGAAAAGGGACCGAAAAACATGAATCCTTGAATCTGATCACTTTATTGGGTCCTCGTGGCCGTGCTTGGTGAGAAGGGTTGTGAACCTGTTGCATTGTGTTCTTGTGGGTGCTTTGAGTTCGGCTAGCCAAGCTTTGTGATGTATAAAAGTGTGATTTTATCATTTTGGTTGGTAGGCATATTTGGATGTAGATGTATAAGTTTGCTGTTGATGTGAATTAGAAGGGCCCTGTGTAACATATCGGGAGTCATCTAGTTTCAAAGAAAGCTCATACGTGGTTAAAAAGGGATCTTTGTGTCATCTAGAAGGGTGTGAATTGTATGTGGTAGTAGCTAAATTGCGCAGGATTTTTAATTGGTGTATTTGTTGGGTGTTAGAAGGAGGAGGAATCCATCGTTTGGAAACCGATAAAGGGGAGGAAGAGGTGTAGCATAGGCCCTCAGGTGCGTGAATAACGTCCCATTGAATTTTCATAATTGATGTTTTCTCATTACAATTTTTATAAATAATATTTTTATTACTTATCATCTTTTTATGTTCATCAAATATTAAAGAGCATGGTTTTGCAAAAGGGAAGTTTATCATATTTGTTGCATTTTCTTATTGGAACCACATGAGTAGAGATTGATGATCTTATTGGTTATTATGTATTTCCTTCAATTACTTTGTAACCTTATTCATGGTTAAGCATATGATTGATAAAGAGAGTTTTAGGATATTTTTAGTAAACTTCTTGTTGAGCTGATCTTGTCAGTTTGAAACTGGTCTATGTGAGTCTTTGGAATCGGAAAAGGATGTTGGTGATATCTTTGAATTTAAGGAAGGCTTGAAATGTTGTTTGTGAAAATTCATGCTGGGGATTTGATAATAAAGTTGAAATGGAATTGCTATTATTTGAAGGCAAAACTCTTTGTGCTTTGATGAAGTAACCCCATGCATGCTGGAAAATGTTTTTGAAAGGGCTGAATACAGAACGCTGGTTACTAACAGCAGTACTGTTAGTCCTTGGTGCACCATGGTTAATCTCGAGCTCACTTGTTATTCGTGGGATGTGTTCTCACGCTTGTTTTCGTGGGTCTTGTACCTACGCTTGTTTCGTGGCTTTGCCGCACTTGGTTAGTTTACCCTCGTGGACTGTGTGTCCACGCTCGTTTCGTGGCTTTGCCGCGCTTGGTTAGTTTACCCTCGTGGATTGTGTGTCCACGCTTGTTACATCGTTCTGTTGAAGTCCTACTAACGCTGTGGTTATGAGATTTTCTGTTTTGAACTGATTTTGGTTGACAGATGATTTATTACATATTTCAAATTAAGTGATTTATATCCCCATATGCTATACTGTTTTAAATTATGTTCATATATTATGAATTTGAGTTTTACCAAAAGATAAAATTATTCTTAACTGTTTATATCTGAATTTATTTAATTTATGCTCATGGGACGTTATTCACCGGAAATTTTGCTTGGTTCAGATAGTACTGCTGACGTTGGGCCTGCGGCCAATCTGTGAGAAGCCTCTTGGAATCCAAAGCTGCTGGCATTTCTTTTGTAAAGCCTCTTTGTGATGTAAATTCTTGTTGCTCGTTTGTTTTGCTGTTAGTTAGGCTAGAAGCTCCACGTAAACCTTAGGCAGGATCCCGGCCCTTATTTTGGTTCAGAGCATGTATCCAGTATGTATGGTTGGAGTGGAGCTCCAAATGCTGTATTGTTATTATTTTGAGTGTTTTAATATGAAGTGGCTCAATTTATGTCGTAATTGTGTTGTGGATGTTATGGTTTTAGCAGGGTTGGTTGTGGTCTTATGGTCTGAGGAGGTAGGTTTTCCCTCATTTTCAGTATCGGTCACGCTGCTGGATTTCGGGGCGTGACAAGATCCATATGTAGTAATTGTAGTGGTCTATTGGTTGAAATCTCATTTTTCGGTTTAAAAGATGATTTGGTTTGTTTCCCTTTTTGACATGCATCACACATCAAATCATTTTTAAAATTGAGTTTAGGAATACCAATCACCAAATCCTTTTTGAGTAACTTATCAAGTTGAGACATGTTGACATGAGCTAATCGCTTCACAAAAGATTTTTTTGAAATTGAAGCATTGCTAGAGAGGTTAAGAGTGTAACAATTGCTATCTCTAGGTGCTCTAAATAAAGCTTTTGATTTGATGTTTTGTAAAGGGAGAAATCTTTATTCACAATCAAACATTCCTCATAATCAAAGATAACCAAGTTACCTTTATCAGTGCTTTGACTAACACTGAGGAGGTTGTGGAAAAGCCCTTCTACAAGGTAGACATCCTTAATCAATGGTCCTTCATTATTGCTAATTTCGCCTATTCCAGCGATTTTCCCAGACTGATTGCCACCGAATGTCACTTGGCCACCATCTTTAGGTTTGATTGATGCAAACTTTGATTAATCTCCCGTCATGTGTCTAGAGCATCCACTATCAATGTACCACTTGTTTGATTTTGATGCTCTTAGACATACCTGCAAATCACAGAGGATCAAGTCTTAGGTACCCATCATTTCTTGAGTCCTTTAGGGTTAGATCAGACCTTAGGGACATAAGTTCCCTTTGGTACCCATTGATAATTCCCAGATGGTTTAACTTTTCTTTCCTTTTTATGAAAGCTTGAAGAAGTGGTATGACCCTTTCTATTGCAATAATTACAATGTGCAAATGGGTTTGAAGAATGAATAGACTTTGTAAAATAGTTCATATAAGATTTTTCGCCATTTTTCTCTATGCCTTTCTTCTTATCAAAATCTGGCTTGTAACCAATTCCTGATCTGTCAATGATGAATCTTTGTTGTTTTAAAATGACATTGAGCATTTTACTTCCTTTAGTGAATTCTCAAGTGCCTTTGTCAAATGTAAATTCTTTTTCTTCAGATCAGGACATTCTTCACAAACAAAAATTTCAGGAGAAGAAAGTTTTTCAACTTGCAATTCAAGAGTTGTATTTTTCTTTTTCAAAGCAAGATATTTTGCAACAGGTTTTTCAAATTCTGTTTGCACAACAATGTATTCAGCAAATAACTCATCATAAGATGGTTTTGAATTATATAACTCATCATTGTGGGTAGGTTGCTCTTCTTCTTCTGCAACCAAACAGACATTAGCTTTCTCTTTCTCTTCCTTTTCCTCTTCTACTTCATCGGAAGAGCTATCTCTCCAAATGGCTGAAACGTAGGCTTTCTTCTTGAATTTGTTGAACTTCTTCTTTTCCTTGTCCTTGTTGTTCAGCTGGGGACATTCAAACTTGATGTGGCCTGTCTTTTCACATTCGTAGCAGATAATAGGCTTCTTTGCTTTATAGCTGGTGCTACCTTTGTGAAACTTTTTGTATCCTTGGTCCTTCTTGTAGAACTTTTTAAACCTTCGGACCATCATGCCAATCTCTTCATCTTCGTCTTCATCATCATCCTCTGACTCTTTAGTTTCTTTGGCAGTCTTGAGGGCAACTCCCTTATTCTTGCCACGAACTTGATCAAGTCCCTTCTTGAACTTGATCTTTGCCTCATACTTAGAGAGACTACCGAAAAGAGCAGCCACAGATGCCATTGAATCTCCTCTAGCTTCCTCAATGGCAGTGACCTTTGCTTCCCACTCTTTGTTGAGGATATTCAAGATTTTCCTCACTTGAATTGATTGGTCATAGTCTTTTCCTAAAGAAGCAAGTTGATTAATCAGATGAGTGAATCTCAACTGGAACTCGCTAATGGATTCACCAGGCATCATACGCATAAGGTCATACTCAGTCATAAGAGTATTAACATGATTTTGCTTGACTCCAGCTGTTCCCTCATGAGCTATCTCCAAAGCATCCTACATGGCTTTTGCAGATGGTAAAGTGCAAACACAAAAATATTCTTGTTGGCTTAGGGAACTTTGAAATAGAAGAACCGCTTTGCTATTTAGTGTGACATTTCTTCTGTCATTGTCATCATAATCTTCTTCTAGCTTCATAACTCTTACACCATCTTCAAGGACTGTGGGCATATAATCTCCCCTTTCAAAAACTCTCCACAGCCCATACTCAGTTGCCATCACAAATACTTTGAACTTTGCTTTCCATAATGAGTAATGCTCTCCATTGAAGCCGGGAGGTCTGTTGATTGAAGTTCCATCAGGTAGAATACCTTCCATGTTGATTCTTCTCGAGATGTTAAGCTCTTTTGAGAAGACCTTGCTTTGATACCAAATGTAAGTGGAGCAAAATACCCAAGAGGGGGGATGAATTGGGTATTTACAAAATTTTCGAAAATAACTCTGTTTTGAGACAATAAAAACAGAGGTGAACAGAGTAATTGGAAGAGCAGCTGGACACAGAGATTTATACTGGTTCGGTCCTAACAACTTGACCTACATCCAGTTCCCAAACTCTCTGGGATTTTCACTATATCAATGATTACACACTCTGCACTTAAGAAGTAGTTATCTCATTAGAACTCACTTCCCCTTACAAGTTGTAATCAATGAACTCCCAAATCACCAAGTCCCCTTGACTTGTGATCTTTCATAATAAATGATTTACAGAAAAAAAAACTCTCTCTAAGAGCAGATGTTGATAATCACTGAAGCTCTTTGTATCAGAAGATACTATACAAGTGAAAACTAAAGAAAATAAATGTAGACTTGAATGCAATTCGTTTTCAGTAGTTCTGGTTGTTGAGAAGACTTGAATGCAACTATATTTATACTAAGATAGCATTAATTTTTAAGTGTTACTTTTAAGACCGAATTCTTCTCCTGTCCGGTCCTAAATATTTAAGACCGCAGTTTTATAATACTCCGGACCTAAGTTAATTTTCCAGAGAAAAGAGTATTGACTTTGGGCCTTTGGCGAGCGCAGAAAATTATCAATGCTATTAATTAATGCTACTATTAATTACTTGAAGAAAAAATAAAAAAGAGACAAGGTTATAGTTCTTAATTAATGCTACTATTAATTACTTGAACAAAAAATTAAGAGTAAATACCTTGTTTGATCCCTGAAAAAAAACACGGACTCCTTTTTCATCCCTAGGGACTAAAATGGGACATTTTTATGGACTAAAAAGGGGTTTTTGGAAATTTTTGAGGGACCAAAATGGGATCCTTTTTTTGGAAATTCATCCTTTTCAGGGACTAAAAAGGGGTTTCGTTGTTTGAGGGACCAAAATGGGCTCCGTGTTTTTTTTCAGGGATCAAATAGGGTATTTAGTCAAAAATTAAAAAGAGACAAGCTTATGGTTCTTAATTAATGCTATTATTAATTACTTGAACAAAAAATTAAAAAGAGACAAGCTTATGGTTCTTAATTAATACTATTCTTAATTAATGCTATCATTAATTACTTGAATAAAAAATTAAAAAGAGACAAGCTTATAGTTCTTAATTAATGCTATTATTAATTACTTGAATATTGTCGTACACATTGCCCAAAAAACAAAAAGAAAAAGCAGAAAATTATCAAAGCTTGTTATCCTTCAAAGCCCAGGCAATATCGGCTTGAGCAGCATTAATTTCCCGTCGGATATCAGCAAGTTCCTGTCTTATTCGTATCAGGTCGTTAGAGGAAAGAGGACGAGGGTCAGCGGTCGATGCGCTAGGGCCAACTGGTTGGAGAGGTGGAACAAGAACCTCTTCATGGTCGGAAGGCTGGAGGGGGGTTGCGGCAATGTCTTCATCATCGGAAATAACAATGGGTCCAACGACCCAAGACTCTTCTGTTTCAATCGAACGCACTCTCGATAGAGGAGGCGCACCGTATAACGATCGACGAAAGGCACGGGCATCATGAGTAAAAGCACCCCTACGAGCGGTTATCTTGTATTTAACCATGGTTTGAGCAGTACGTTGGCGCAAAGAGGAATGAGGCGTTTATTAATAAAGGCAGAGCTAGAGGTAGTTTGGAGTTACGAGGTAGTGCGGAGTTAATAAGGAGTGTTAAGAATAGAGAGGTAAAGAGCAGACGAATAGTCTACACTTTACGAGCGAGTTTTATAAATATTATTTATTTTTTAAAATGAATTGATATTAAAACCGACCTTTTATCATTTCTCCGGTCCTAAAAGTATATTATTTATTTTTTTAAAATGAATTAATTTTAAGACCGACCTTTTATCACTTCTCCGGTCCTATAAGTATATTATTTATTTTTTTAGTCAATTAAATTACTTTTAAGACCGATCTTTTATCAGTTTTCCGGTCCTAAAATTCATTTATTCAAGATTTAATTTCTTAAAAAAAGTTCATCGTTTCAAATTCCGATAGCAGAGTCGTATCCTTACACTTTATCAGAGGAACTAGGCGTCTCCTCGTATTCTGATGAACTATGCGTCTGCTCATTAAAGGTTCCAACGTTTCACTCCGGATGGTTCTCTATTTAAAGCTGTTGTTACTTTACTTTCTTCACATTCTTCATCATCACTTCTACAAAGGCTGCTCCACTGCTCCAAGGTCCTCCACCACCACCAGGTCCTCCTTTTCCTCCTCCTGCTGGGCATAACAATCCTTACCCTCCTCCTCTAGCTCCGAACCTAACCACCAAACAGCTGCTGAGCCACCTCCTGGCCCGCGTCGATCATATAGATCGACGACAGGAACAACTTTTTCAGGTCTACCACGCCGTCAACAACAAGATCAACGCGATACTCGACGCCCACGACGTTGAGTACAATCCGTTCGATAATGAGTCACCGACCCCTCCGACAACGATGGGGAGGAGTAAATATTTTTCTGTTTTTTTTTTAAAAAAAATCATGTACTCCGCTGCCCCCCATGGGGCAGCATTAAAAAATATATAATAAATTAGTTATTTTTCTATTTTGATCGCCTTTATCCTTCTGATCAGTACATTCTTTCTTTTTCCGATAAGGAGGACAAAAACAAAACATTGTCCTCGTGTGTATGATCAACATTAAAAACTCGCACATTAAAATATCCAACAATATACAGTTAAGATCAGACAAACAAAACAAAAAGAATGTTTACCTTATTCAAATAAAAACAAACAGTGACAATTCTTCTCAAGGTTGGACCGTCACTGTCGTCGGTTTTACCTCGCCTGATTAGAAACAAGGTGTCCTTTTCAATATCTCTCATCTTTTTCCGACAAAAAGAAAAGGGACAAGGAAAAGGGAAACCGATAATCTAAATCTGGAGAGGTAAAAACGATGACAATGAGGGTCCTAGCTTGAGCAGAACGCCAGAACCTCGGTTGCCTTGAATTACCCTAATTAATTTGTCCGAAAAGCGAATCAACTCTATTTAAAGGAAGACTATTAGGAGCGGACGGTAAAAGGAGATACAGTCCTAAAAGTCTCGAATACTTTTAGGACCGTCATTTTAAAACATACGGTCCTAAATGTCTCACCAATATTTTGTCAATACTTTTAGGACCGGAAGTATACAACATGCGGTCCTAAAAGTCTCATACTATTTAAACCGGAAACTTTTAGGACCGGAAGTTTACCCATATACGGTCCTAAAGTCGCGAACTCGTTACATCATCCTGAACCTCAAATTTCAAGCGCACTAAATAGCTATATCCACCATCCAATTTCAGATACCCCAAAATGGACACAAGAAAATTGTTCGAAAAATTAAACAAATTTATCTATTGAATTTTACATTGCCTGTGTATTATTTACAAATTGATCTAAAAAATAATCAAATTTTACAGAATATTTACAAATGAATAACATCATTAATTATTGTCCCTGATCACTACTTAAGATCAGGTCATACAGAGATATTGACAAAACAAATCGCGTATGTGCTCGAGTTCAGCATTCGAAAAGGGGGCAGGGCATTGAAACATCTGTTACATCAAAGACAGAAACTGAATTAACTTGCGTCCATATTTCAGATGTAACATTAAGCCAGAAACTGAATTAACTTGCGTGCATAATATGTAACATCAAATATTTACCTTTGCATATAATTTAGTATTTCCTTTAGTGACAATATCATACATGTGTTTCATGATGTATTGGCCACATAGGTTGGACGCCTGTGGTTGCCGACGAGTCTAAAAAGAACAAGAAATATATATATATATATAAGTAATATATATCTTATGACCAAGTTCACAAGACAGTTGACAAGTTTATCAATATTATATTGTACCAACCTCTGGTCTGAGCCATTTAGGCTCTTTGGACTTTGAAGGACGCTTTTGGAGTGCATCGATTTGGAAGGTCCTCATGGCACTATCATCAAAAATGCATATTTATCAATTCACTGAAAATTCACAGCAAAGATTTCTGACAAGAGAATCAAAATGACGGGCACTGGCTCGCCGTGAGTGGAGCATAAGAAGATAACTTTATTTTCTTCCATGCACTTGAGGACCAACTGCCAGTGGCGGCTGAAAATTCACAACAGTAAAGTATACTCAGTGATATATGTAGGCATGTAGCAGAATTAAGTGACTTGTAGACAAGATTTGTGATATGTACTTGTGGAAGAATGGCAACAAGTACACCTTTCTTCTCACATTACACAACCTCCTTGATATGTACTCTTGTCTTTGCTCCATGGGTGTTTGACTCATATACTGTGGGCATAAGAATCCAAAATCGTCGCTCCTGCCCTCATTCTCCAATTCTTGATGCAAGAACCTACAATAATTACATCGATCAGGGAATTAGTATATATATGTATGTGTGTCTAAATGATGCATTTAAATTATGTACTCATAGAAGAACATACTTACTTCATCCAAATTTGAATAATTGCATCAGTAAGCTCCTGTCGAGGAAGCAGCAGGGAGTTAATATCAACGGTATCAACTTGGACTGGTAGGGGATTTGCGACGCCTACTACTTCATTGACAGACCACAATTTATCTTTAAAACCTCCACCTTTCACCATATCAGTTATTTTTCGCGGCCAGTCAACTTAGCAGTAGGGGATTGAGCCTGAGGAAGAGGGGATTGGGCCTGAGGAAGAGGGGATGGAGCTCGACGAGGGGATGGAACTTAAGGACGAG
The DNA here is from genome assembly GCA_034222035.1 of Acacia crassicarpa. Taxonomy (NCBI): domain Eukaryota; kingdom Viridiplantae; phylum Streptophyta; class Magnoliopsida; order Fabales; family Fabaceae; genus Acacia; species Acacia crassicarpa. The sequence continues at coordinate 1,524,513 of JAWXYG010000014.1, forward strand.
GGGTTGAAGCTTGGGGAGGAGTACAGACATGTACAAGCTTCACTGGCCAAGAGATGAAGGTTCCCTTGACATCACTCACAATCTTCTGCTTATCAGTTGGGAGAGGGAGAGGTGCATCAATGATCATCTTTTCAACTGACACTCCGACTTCATCATCAGACATTTATTGGTGGTGTACAGTTGATCCCAATAAGTTGTGGACAATCCCTTTTGCAACCAATAGTAGTCTATCAAGATGATCAGGATCATCCACATAAAGGTCACAAGGTTGCTCTGACTGTCCAATAATGCAGCTCCCTTGAGTGCTCTGCTGCACAGTTGCAGGTGAGTGTGTGAAGGGAACACTGGTCTCTGGACGTGAGCTCAAAAGTAGCTTCACCTGATTCAGTTCCTCCCTCAACTGGCTAATATCAGATTGATACTTTGCTTCTTTAGCCGTTGATTCCTCATTTATTTTGGTCACTGTCTGTTGCATCTCCTCCCGGGTAACCACCTTTTTCCTATGGCGTTTGGCGGATAAACCAAAGAATACCTTCAGGCCTACCCGTCCTCCAACCCCCCTTAAACGCCCACCGTGGTCCGGTTTTCCGGTGGCAACAGTGAGAACATCACTCCTACCGGACGACACGAAAGATCCCTCTGCCTCTTTCTTCTTAAGATCTTCCTGTAAGGTACAGATAATGAGAAGCTTAGTAATGAATCATGTTTAGTAACTAAAAAATAACAACGATAACAATACTTACAATTTTTTCAGCAACTACATGAGTTTGTTCACTCGTGTAGGAGCTACTTGCCTTTTGCCGAATGTGCAACCCCAAATCCTCGCGACGTATTGGAGATGGCAGACCATGTACCGCCTCAGGATTGGATTCTACTTCATCTTCCAATCTCTTCCGCTTGGCCGCCATCAATTCCTTTTCAGCCCTTTCATATTCGCCGCGAGAAGTCCTATGCGGGCAATCATTCTTTCTCCCTATCTCCTGTGCTTTTGACCTTCTTTGTTGTGAATCAGAATTGAAAACAACTATTAATTATGAATTCCAGCCATCTCACTAACAGAAATTAGAGAACTTCTGCTTGATATGAACCTCAAACACTAGTCAAATTCACTTGATCAAGTTTCAACATTTTATTATTTAAGGAAGATGTAGATAGGTTAAGAAACAAAAGAGAATTATGCTTACAAAAGAGATATGTTTTGTACTGCTAGGTAGATAGAACAAGAAACAAAAGAGGATTATGCTTACAGAATAAGACAAACTTGATCCTTTTTAAGGCATCCAGTTGGATCATCAGTACGTCCACATTAGATAGTAACAATTGGGTATATAAAGTTTCCCCCTTTTAAGACTATTCATTTCCTCCTTTGCAGGACAAACCATTACACAATTACCTCCTTAGTATTTTACCTTTTCAGGGTTTACATATCAGACTTGCATAGACAAAGGCAGGAAATGTATACTTCTATTCACACACCAAACAATATAATTTAACTAACAGGATTAGATGAACAAATATAAGCTCATAGGTTACATAAGCAAACAAAACTAAATATAGACTCACCAGAGCTTCAAGAGTGGTCCGCAGCAGAACAAATGGTTGCCAAATTCGTTCATCAATAAATGTGTACTGTTCCCAAGGCTGTTTGGCAGGCGCAACCTCGTAAAAAATATACATGTTAGCGAGAGAGGTCTTAAACTTCCTCCACCGATCACCACAATAAGACAATGTCTTGACTTTCAACTCCTCAGAGTTAGGGACAGTGTATGTAAGCCGGATAGTGTCCCAAATAGGTTGCTTTACTTTGTCAAAGTCAACACTTTTCCACTCATCTTCCAAGATGCTAACCTTGCTGCATGCAAGATACCCGACAAAACTATTATATTTGTTTTTATTAGGACAGAAAGGCCGCAACTTTTCATCGAACTGAATCTCAAGCCTTGACCCAGAAGTCCGACTTAGAGATACATCCATCATTCGTGTGCCTCTTCTACCACGGCGTGCAGGGCGGTTAGGAGGCACATTGTTAGTGGAGGAGGGTTTGTTTTGACCCACACCATTAACTAGCGATCCCGGAACACGAATGGTATCGTCTTCACCATTCATTTTCGAGACAGTAAGAGAGGAATGCCTGAGCAACTGAGAGAGCAAGAGAGGCTACTGGTACGTGGGCGAGGAAGAGTGGTAATGCAACAAGAAGAGTGGCTTCACAACAACAAGAGGGGTTTCAGAGTTCAGAGGTACAAAGTAAGTCTTAAGGTAACGTTTCGCGCGAAGATATATTTGGCGGTTTATTTTTAAGACCGGATGAACAACAACGACGGTCTTAAAGGTTAAGTTTTAAGACCGTCCTTTATTTAAACTCCGCTCTTAAAAGTATTACTACCGGGGTGCGATTTATGTCGGCTTAAAAGTATAATCTTTAAGACCTCCTGTTATATATATCCAGTCTTAAAAGTTTTATTTAATTTTTTCCTTATTATTTTTTACCGTAGAAAAAATAAGTCGGCCTGTTCAAGATTTCTCTATAAAGAATTTTTATATTTCAATTTTTTTTAATAACATTTTAAAGACCGGTCGTTTTTCTAAGCAGTTTGAATAATATATTTAAGACCCATTGGTAAACGATTCGGTCTAAGAAGTTCTTTATATTTACAAAACTGCCACCGGTTATACCTTTAAAATTCTTTATATTTACAAAACTGCCACCGGTCATACCTTTAAGACCGGGCCGTCGATAGTCCGCTCTAAATGAGGCGGTCTTAAAAGCCTTTTTTGCACTAGTGATTCATGCAATGCATTTAATTTCCTCGTCATGCATTTATTTTGCTTCTTGGATTCACTGTGATACATTTATGACCAAAAGTGATTCTTCGTCCTGGATTTAATGGGCAAGTTTATCCTAAAAAAAAGACATAACCGACATTTGAGCATATATATGCATTTGGAGTTGTCTTATTTTATATACAAGTTTCAATTTTTTCGGATTATGTATGTTAAATCTTTCCGTCCATATATATAGGAATTCTACTATGGATCACAGTTGGATAAATGCTTTACGGACGAGTGTTGAATATCAGAATGGGGTGAGGGACTTTATAGAATTTGCTAAACAAAATGCCCATAATGAAAGTGGGAAGTTTTATTGCCCTTGTGTAAAATGTTTGAATGAGAGGCGACTAAGTCTTGAAGTTATACACACACATTTACTTTGTGAAGGATTTTGTAAGACTTATACAGTATGGTCATGGCATGGTGAAAAAATGCCAAGTGGGTCTCAACATGGGGAAGTGGCATTTGATGATAATGACACGGATATGGATGATCGCATAGAGGACATTATTCGTGATGTAGGAAAGGAGGCTTTTGAGCAATCACATGCATATGGTAATATGTGCAGTGATGCAGAGACCCCGCTATACCCTGGGTGCAAAAAATACCAATTGTTGAACGCTGTATTGAAATTATTTGTGATGTAAGAGAAGAGGCTTTTGAGCAATCACATGTATATGGTAATATGTGCAGTGATGCAGAGACCCCGCTATACCCTGGGTGAAAAAAATACCAATTGTTGAACGCTGTATTGAAATTGGTAAGCTTGAAGGCATGTCATGGATGGAGCGACAAGAGTTTCTCTGAAATGCTTGAGGCTTTTAAGGACATGCTTCCGGATGATAATGTGTTGTCGCATCGGTACTATGATGCTAAGAAAATACTTTGTCCACTAGGGATGCAGTACAAAATGATTCATGCATGCCCAAATGATTGCATATTGTATAGAAAAGAATTTGAAGAGAACCAGAATTGTCCGATATGTGAAACCCCAAGGTACAAGTCAAATAAGGGGCCTACAAAAGTGTTGTGGTATCTTCCAATCATACCAAGGTTCAAGCGGTTTTTTTTTCTAATGAAAATGATGCAAAGAATTTTAGGTGGCATGCTGATGAGAGGATTTCTGATGGAAAGCTTCGACATCCGGCCGATTCTTTTCAATGGAAGAAAATCGATCAATTATTTCCGAACTTCGGCGAATAACCTAGGAACCTTAGGCTTGCCCTTAGCACATATGGCATGAATACCTATGGAAGTCTTAGCAGCATACATATTTCATGGCCTGTACTCCTCATTATTTACAACTTATCTCCTATATTATGCATGAAACGAAAGTATATCATGCTGTCTATGTTGATTTTAGGACCAAAACAACCCGGAAATGACATTGATGTTTACCTTGAGCCCTTAATCGAAGACTTGAAGGAGTTATGGGAAGAAGGTGTTGATGTTTTTCACTCTTTCAAGAAGGAGGTCTTTAAATTGTGAGCCATAATATTCTGTACTATAAATGACTTCCCAGCATATGGTAAATTGTTAGGGTATAGTGTAAAGGGCCATAAAGCATGTCCAGTTTGTAAAGAAGGCACATGCTACCATCAACTCCAACATGGAAGAAAGACGGTTTATCTTGGACATAGGAGACTTCTTAGAGAAAGCCTTTTTTAGTGGCCAAGAGTATGAAGATGCTCCAGTGCCATTGACTGGGGAGCAAGTTTATGAGAAGGTGAAAAATATAAGTGTCATCTTCAGTAAGACTACAAAGAGTAGAAAAGAAACAAATATATGGAAAAAGAGATCTGTATTCTTTGATCTTCCCTATTGGCGCAATATTGATGTGAGACACTGTATTGATGTCATGCATGTGGAGAAAAACTATGTGATAGTATTGTTGGCACGCTTCTCAACATACAAGGTAGTTCCAAGGATGGTGTGAAGGCAAGATTGGATTTGCAAGCAATCGGTATACACGAAGACTTACATCCAAAGCCATATGGGAAGAGAACTTATTGTCCCCTGGCTTCTCATACTTTGTCTAAGGATGAGAAATGAAGTTTTTGTGAGTGTTTACATGGCTCAAAAGTTCCCTTAGGGTATTCTTCAAATTTTAAGAGGCTTGTATTGATGAAGGACTTGAAATTAGTAAGCCAAAAGTCTCATGATTGACATGTCTTGATGCAAAGCTACTTCCAGTAGCTATTCAAGGCATCGACGAATATGATCTTCGTGTCGTTTTGACTAGACTTTATTTCTTCTTCAATGCGGTTTGTAGTAAAGTTTTCGAGATTGAAAAGTTGAATGAATTGGAGAATGAAGGATATCTTATCATGTGCCACCTTGAGAAGCTTTTTGTTCCTTCATTTTTTGACATCATGGTTCATCTAATTGTTCATCTAGTGATAGAGATAAAGTTGTGCGGCCTTATCCATTTACGGTGGATGTACCCAATTGAAAGATCTATGAAATTCCTAAAAGGGTACGTGAAGAACGCATACTGGCCAGAAGCATCGATTGTTCAGAAATATGTTTCTGAAGAAGCTATGGAATTTTGTCAAAATTATTTGGCCAAAGTAAGACATATTGGCCTTCCTAAACATCAGCATGCTGAATGGGGTAGGCGAGGGGCTTCAGTAAAGAGTGTGGATCTTGATGAATTGTCACAAGTCCACTTATACATCTTGAATAATGTTGATGAAATTCAAGACAGCATAGAAGCACATAAAGAAGCTGTAAGGAAAGAAAATCATAGAATGACTGAACAAAGGTTGATTAGGGAGCATAACAGAACTTTTGCAAACTGGTTCAAACAAAAGGTCAAGGGAGAGAAATGTTTTTCTGATACAATCAAATGGTTAGCACATGGTCCAGAGGTTGATGTTATAAGTTGGAATTCGTATATGATCAATGGTTGTACATTTTACACGAAGTTCCTAGATGATAGGAGCACTGTCCAGAACAATGGTGTTATGTTAGAGGCTGAATCTATGCACTTCTCCAGTTCGAAAGACAAGAGGCCAAAATTGGCAGTCATGTCATATTATGGGGTTATTGAAGAGATTTGGGAGGTGGACTATGTTCAAATTAGATTTTTCAAATGTAAGTGAGTTAATGTCAATAATGGTGTTTGGATCGATCGGCTAAGATTTACATTAGTCGATATCAATGGTAGAAGTTTTGGAGATGAACCTTTTATTATGGCAAACTAGGCGAAACAAGTGTTCTATATCACCGATCAGAAAAAAAAGTGGCCTGTAGCTCTCCAAGGAAAAAGGGTCATTGATATTGATGATAAAATTCATTCAAATTAAGGTTTTCCTCAGAGTACTCCGTTTTCAAGGGGTCTACCCGACCTGAACAAAGAAGATGAAGCGAATAATGAACCCGGAATAAGAAATGATCATCAAGAAGGGATATGGGAGGATATCCCTTTATAAAAGAGTCAATTCATAAGGTAATATTCATATGCAGAATTCTTTAAAAACTTTAAGGTTTTAACTATGGGGTTTACTTTTCTCATGTTGCATGAGAGAAACAAGATTCCTACACACATATAAAATAGTGGGACCCACATATATATATAGTGTTAATTATATATATATGCGGGACCCACCATTTTATGTGTGTGTGGCATGAGAAAACATTTCTCCTGCAACATGAGAAATGTTTTTCCCTTTAACTATATATATTCCTTCTATGTTCTTAAAAAATAATGTCACTGACTGTGAAACTTTTGTTCTTGTTTTATTTTTGTGGCAGGATCCGATATATATGTTATAAAAGGGGATATGTTACATTGTTGGGTGGGATCAGATGAAGGCATGGTGCTGTATTTGTAACTCATCATAATTGTATTTGTAAGTTATCTTATTGTATATATTCATTAAGGTGTTGTACTATAGTATAAATTAAGAGACCATATAACTCATGGTGAATAATATTTGTATTCTTTCCCAATTCAATTTGTTCATAGCTTGTAGCTTAAAGTATCGACTTTTTTGTGCTGGATTGGGTGCTAGATGTGTGTATATATTATTATATGATCAGGAAGAACAGAACAAGGAAAAATTCTGGAAAATTTAGACCGGGAATTAATAACATCAGTCTTAAAAGTTCAAATGTTAAGACCAGATGAATTTATATGTCTGGTCTTAAAAGTCTATGCCGATCTTATAACAATTGGTCTTTTAAAACCGCTATTTATTATGACCAGTCTAAAAAGTTCAATTTTTAAGACCGGATGTATTAAGTACCCTGTCTTAAATTTAATTAATTTTAGAACCGGATTAGTTAGTCGTCTGGTCTTAGAAGTTAGTATTTTTTAGACCGGAGTTTCTTTATCCGGTCTTAAAAATGTCGATATTTTTAGACCGGTCTATGGGTTCGTCCGGTCTTAAAAGTTGAGTTTTAGGAGCGAACAAAATACATATCAGGTCTATATAGTACGAATTTTAAGACCTAACTTTTAAAATGTCCGGTCTAAAAAAGTTTCTTTTAGACAGGTTCGATTCCTGTCTTAAAAATTACGGATTTTTAATACTGGCTGGAACAAGGCCGGTGTCGCGTCCGGTCTTACAGTACCTATTTTGTCCGGTCTTAAAAGCCTTTTTTCCACCCGTGATTTAAAGCCTATGATGTGATTCAAATGAAATTTAATTCTTATAATTTAATAAATATACTTTAAAATTAATTCAAAAAGCTATTATTTGAGTTTGATTTCAAATTATAGAGAACCAACCTACAATGACACTTTAATAATTGTGTTTTATAAATTAATTAAATAAATAAATATAACATGGACACATATAATACAAAATGAAATTATATTTGGGAAAATCCCTTTAAGGTACCAAGGGACCAAAAAAATGTTAAACAAATCCCACAGAAAATTCTGATTTAAAAAAGGTCTCAAAGAGTTGTTAAAACCCACAGATGGAGTTATTAATCACCTATTGAAAGAGTTGTAAATAAGACTTTTTTGAAATCAGAATTTCCTTTGAGACTTTTTTAACATGCTTTTGGTCCCTTAGGAGTTAGGACCTTAAAGGGATGTTCCCATTATATTTTAAAATGGGTAAACAAGCTAATCCTTCATAAAATAGGCATAGTTTATTTATATATTTAAGCCTTTAAATAGGCCTTAACATAGCATTTTTGTTAAACATGTCCGGCTAGACCAGGATCTAAGTAGACCAAGCCATAGGCCGCCTAATGGGACTTGTTCTATTTACACGCCTAAGGATTGGAAAACACAGTGAAGAGGTTGTCAAGAGCATATGCACAAGAGCTAGTAGAATTTACTCCCTCTAGGTCTTAATATAATATTTATTTAAAGAGTTAAGTTTGGTCCTAAATATAAGATAATTCTTTTCTCTAAAAAAAAACAATTGTCAATTTTTTCCTAACTTATCCATATTGATGCTTGTTTAATAATATCAATGAGTAGAGGGAATGAGAGAATAAAGGAAAATGATTATAATATTTTTTAAAAAAGAATATACATCATATTAATTAACTTAATTAATTTTCTTAATCTAATTTTTTATTTTCCAACAACTTATTTAAATATAATTAAATTAAGTAAATATGAGTTATATTAATGACCGAATGGGAGTGTTAATGAAGTGGTTGTTATTTCAAAGCAAGAGTTCACAAACTCGTGTGGATATCATTTTTGGGGTTATTACTGATTCAAAGTATGGTTATTTTGGATAACCTTTATGTTAATTTACTTAAATTATTTGCTTTCCTTTAAATAAGCCAGTACGTACGTGATACTCATGATTAGTTGTCTAATAAAACAAAAGCAAAGCCTGTGCGAAGTGGTTGGAGTTCTTTCACAGACAACCATAAGCAGAAAGAAAACAAGTCAACATTGAATTACTCACTTGGATTTGGTTTTTGAAGGATATATAACATTTAAGATTTATGAGGTAAAATGACATTTTTAGAATACTTTTTTTTAAAAAAAAAAAGATTATTGAAAAAAGTTATTTTAGTATCGAAGTAGCTTTTTAAGGGGCAAATTTATCAAAAAGAACATTATTTATTGGTATAATTATATATAAAGGATAAAGTTATATTTTGAATATTTTTAACATTAAATTTCATAATAATTACAAAAAATTATATAAATTTGTGTATAAAATTAAAATACTTCAGGGAACAAACTGGTACTTGAAAAATACTTTATAATCTTGACAATTTATTTTAGGATATTGAAAAATATTTTAGGGTATTAATTAATCTTTAAAAAAAGTTTTAAGATACTGACGGGTACTAAAAAGATACTTAATGATACTTACTGGTATTGAAATAATACTGATAATAGTAGATGATAGAGAAAAATATGAAAAAAAAAAAACTTTTTTCAAAACCAAAGTTTTGGCTTCAAAACCATGGTTCGGCTGCAGCCTGCAGAATAGCTTTCGAACATTTTTAGGGATTTTTGGCAAACTTTTATCAAAACCAAGGTTTTGAAATTTGCCAGACAGCCTAGTGGAAGAATAATGAGACAAAATGAATGGGAAAAGGTTATCAGAGCATTTAATCAATTAAGGGTAAAATAAAATATATTAAATATTCAAACAATTGTATATTATAAAAGGCAATGGATCGAGGGCGTATTAAAAAAAGTGTACATAACTGCTTCATAGGGATAATTGCAAGATGAACGGGAAATTGAAGTGAAGAATCTGGACGGGAATTTGTTATTTCATGGCTATAATTCATATAATCTACGGGCATAACATGACGAAAAGGGCATTAAAATCACACAAAACAACCAAAGACATGCCCATCAGTTCAACCAGCGTCAATTATGATCACGTGATGAGTTTGTGGTCAACATTTCCTCTCTCTTTATTTTTCCCACCATTGTATCACTTTTTCGATAGCTAGGATTCAATATTTTATAAGAATATTATTGTATATTAAATACGAAAATATATATAAATAAATTTAAATTATTAAAATCGTATATAAATACTTCAACTATGTATACTTTTATTAAAATGTTTTTTTTTAATTTTTTGAGTAAATACCCTTTCAAGTCCCTGACAAAAAACGCGATCCCCTTTTTGATCCCTTACAAAAAAAAAAAAGATCGTTTTTAGTTCATGAAAAGAATGAATAAGGGTTGATTGGTAGACATTTTGATTCCTCACAAATTTCCAAAAGGTCTTTTTTAGTTTATAAAAAGGATGAATAAGGTTCGATTTTTTTGTAAGGCACCAAAATGGGGTCCGTATTTTTTGTCAAGGACTAGAAAGGATATTTACTCTAATTTTTGTTTTTTTATCTCCAGCACTTCTGAATTTGAATTTTAATAGTTTTTATATATATTTGTTATTGAAGATTATAGTATCTTGTTATAAGGGATATGATATTGTCACTACCAATTTTATATCACTACCACTTTTTTGCTGTTAGATTAGAATCTCAATAGGAGAGAGAAATGATAAAGGTAGATAAGATTCTGATCTAATGGTGAAAAAGTAGTACTGACAATATCTTATCCCTTATTATATAAAATGTTAAATCTCAACCATTAGAGAAGTTGATCCAATGATGGGGAAATAAATGGAGAGGAATGTAAATGAAGACAGCCTTCCCTAAAGTTTCTAACCCATTCATATGCGTAATTAGAGAAATCAAAGGAGAAAGAAGGGAATCTCATTATGGAGTAGTGTAATACCCAGATAATTATTTATCTGGAATATTATACTTTAGCAAATGATATCTATTGGAAATAGGTGAATAAGTGGTCTCAAATAATAAGTTATAATTATCTTATTTTCTAAGGTAATTTCTATGGAAATTGGAAGAGATAAAGAGCTAAAAATCCCTAAAGTGCATTTTTGGGTCTTCAAATAGCTTGAAAATATTATGATAAATCCCAAGAGTTAATAAAATATTTATTAAAAATTAGAAAGTAAGTTGTCTCTAATTTTAGGAATTTTTGGGATTATTTTCCTTGGAAAATGATGAGGCAAAATTAAATATAATTTTGGGGAGCATAAGTTGCCCCATGACTTTTAATATTTTATATTGAGCATAAAATACCAATGTCAGTGAAATAGTTGTGAGAAAATGAATAATCCTAATTAAGAAAATTATTAACAATTAGAAAGTGATTAGTCAGGTAATTAATGGCTAATTATTTAAGCTTGAACAAAAGAACCAATAGGGAGAATTTTTGTGAATTTTGGAAGATAATTAAAATATAAAACAAATTAATAAGAAAAGGGAAGGGAGGAACGAATTTTTTTTTAAAAAAAAAAAGGGGGAAAAAAAAGAAATAAAAAAAAGAAGAGAAAAAGAAAAAGAAAATAATAATAAAATAAATAATAATAATAATAATAAATATAATAATAATAAAATAAATGATAAATATCATGATATTTGTATTATAATAATAATATAACTAAGATATTTGTGGAAGAACCAGTTGGATAAATGAGAACCGATAAAAATTAAATCCTATCTAGAAAATCGTGAACTAGGTTTCTTAGGTCAGGACATATTACAAACAAGTGAATTTTTGTTCAGAAGTTGGTGTTAGCGAAAATCATTTCCGTAACCGGCGGGGCGAATAACAGATCAGATGAAAAGATATTTTGTAAGCAAAGGGCAGATAAGAAAAGTGAGAACCAATGGAAAATAAATCATAACTTGAAATCCTTGAACTAAGTAGAAAACAACTGGACATATTATGAATCAGTGGATTTTTGTCCCGAAAGTAGAATTACCCGAAGTAATTTCTGTAACCGGCAGCGTCTGTCTGAAAATGTTCAACAGACAACGAAATACCCTTAATGGGATCAAAAATTTAGTTAACTCAGATATTTCCAAAGAGGAAGAATAGAACTTCAAGGCTATGTTCCCGGATTTTTGAGATTTTCTAAGATTACGTGATTAGAACACCGATCAGGGGATTTTTTTATCAGGTAAATGCATAAAGTGAATGGATGACATCATGTTGATGACATAAGAGGACATTTTTGTGGTAGAGAGAAGAGGAAAATGAGTGTTGCTCATAAGGCCACATCTTCATCATCCTAGCCCTTGATACAAAAGTTGATCCAAGGGTTGAAATCCATGGAAATTCTCTATAAATAGGCAACCCCTCTTCACTTCATTCTTCACAATTCTAGAGCCACTTAGAGAGAGGTTTTAATGTACCCTATATTCCTCCTATCTTTGTCCTTGACCCAGATTTTGAAGATGACAAAGGGGGAGAAGATCAGAGCTAAAGGAAGAATTTGAAATCTTTTGATTGTTGTTTTGATCTCTGTTTTGTAGTGTTTTCATTGCTCTGTATTGACATTAAAAATGATGAATTTGCTTGAGTTGCTTAAGTTATTTGATCTGATAATGTCTACTTCTGTTAATTACTTCTGCCATATACTTTAAGATTCATAAGCAAAACTTTTTAACAAGTTTTTGAAATATCCTTGATGTCTATCAAGTCTTTATACATATCAGTTTAAATGACAAATGGATTTCAAGTGTTCAAAATCCAAAGTTTCTCAAATTCTTAAAAGAATGGTTTACAAGTGTTGTCATCATCAAAAAGGGGGAGAATGTTAGTTCTCAATATGTTTTGATGATGATTGAACAATTGTAAAGCCTTGAAAATAAAAAAGATTAGTTTTATGGTGCAAAAATCAGTTTTCCTTGCTGTCAGAGGAAAACTCGAGTTTTGGTGTTCAAAACTTGAGTTTTGATCTGTAGCAAAACTGCACAAAAGTCATCACCGCCAGTTTTAGTGATCATCGCCAGTTTTGAACTTGTTAATAGTTCAAAACTCGAGTTTTGAGATCCAAAACTCGAGTTTTGGCTTGGCAGAGAGGTTTTCAAATCTTCCAAGTTTTTCACATCTCAAAACCTCCGGTTTTCATTCATCACTGCCAGTTTTGAACTTCTCTTATTTTGGAAGAAAGTTCAAAACTCGAGTTTTGGGAATCAAAACTTGAGTTTTGAAGAGACAGAGAGCAATTGATTTTTCTCCAGCTCATCACCGCCGGTTTTGAGACCACCACCGCCAGTTTTCAATTGTACGAGTATTTTCCAAGTTTTCATAAAATATGAAAACTCGAGTTTTGGATACCAAAACTCAAGTTTTGGTAAGGCAGAGAGCCTTCAATCTTTTCGAAGTTGAAAACCGCCAGTTATGAACCAACACCTCCAGTTTTCATGTTTTGAACTTATATCATGTTTTCACATGTATAGTTCAAAACTCGAGTGAGAAGCAAAACTCGAGTTTTGGGCAACCCGAGAGGATTGATTTCTCCAAACTCTGATAACTGCCAGTTTTGGTTTGAACACCGCCGGTTATGAAGAATGAACAGTTCAAAACTCCAGTTTTGATCTTCAAAACTCAAGTTTTGGTGAAATATCAGAAAAACGTTGTTTCGTTTAAAAACTTGCCAAATCTGATTCATTCTTCCTTGTTTAAGATACCCATTAATCTTATATGTTATATGTATCATTTATCATTGTAACCGAGTTGTTCTAACATGTTTATTTATAAGATTACAGATTTTTTTTAAAATTTGATTGAAATAAAGAGCCACTTTAGGAAACTTGCTGAAATCATGGAGAGACGTTATGCAGAATCATTTGGCCGTTATACAACATCTCCAACAGACGAATTTCTTAAAAGAAAACAAGGATCAAGCAAAATCTTCAGAATAACTTGCCAACGGCTATATTTCAGACAGGGAGTAATCTCAACGGATTAATTCATGATATAACTCCAACAACAGCTATATTTTCGAAAAGGAAAAAGCCCCAACGGATCTATAACGTTCACAAGCTTCAAACCACTACAAATAGATGAAGATTTGAAGCTGGAAGAACACAGAACTGACATTCTACAATCCTACTCGAAAATATCAGTGAAAGAACTATTCTCTTACATTTGAATGATTTATTGGACTTCAGTGATCATCAATATTCACTCTTGGAAGAGAGTTTCTTTCTGTAACTCATTTTTCTGTAAGGATCTCAAAGTAGTGGGACTTTGAGATTGGGTTATTCGATTACAACTTGTAAGGGGGAGTGTGTTCAAGGTTGTGAAACATCCTTCGTTTGCAGAGTTTGTAATCGTCAAGAGAGTTAGTGAAAATCCCATAGTGACTGGGGACTGGACGTAGGTCATTAGATTGGACTGAACCAGGATAATTTCTTTGTGTCCTGCTCTTCTTCCCTTCATACTCTTTTCAATTCTGTTTCATTGAGTTTTGACAAAAACAGAGTATACTCGAAAAGAATTTTAAAATCCCCAATTCACCCCCCTCTTGGTGATTTAGCTGCACTTTCACAAGTGTCCATACTGGAGTATCCAAAGTGATACTCGAGTATGCAGCTTCCAGAGGCAAACCATCGTGACTTGAGTTTGAGAGCCAAGGGCTATACTCGAGTATATTAGTAGTGTACTCGAGTATGCAACTGTTTGTGTGAAAAAATTTAAGTTCAAAAGGCCTCTATACTGGAGTATCCATTTGTATACTGGAGTAAGCATGTCATTGATAAAATGAGTGACCTCTCTGTATGGTCCCATACTCGAGTATGCAGCTCTATACTCGAGTATGCAACTCAATTTTCAAAAAGTGTGAAGTCTTTCCTTGCCAATACTGGAGTATCCAAATCCATACTTGGGTATATAAGAACAGTTGTCGAGTTGAAAATCAGTTTAAGAGCCCAATACTCGAGTATGCAAAACTCTTACTCGAGTATGCAAAACTCTTACTCGAGTATGCAACAGTTATAAAGTTTTGGGGGCTCTATGTAAGGCTTATACTCGAGTATGTGACTATCATACTTGAGTATGCAACTCAAGTTGAAAAGCGTTTGCTCTCTGTAAGTCCAATACTCGAGTATAGCTTCCTATACTTGAGTATTGACTAAGTTTCAAAAGTTTGGTTGCTCTCTGGATGACCTATACTCAAGTATACAATCTCAATACTCGAGTATGCATTTCAGTTCAAAACTTGATTGCTCTTAGAAATTCCAATACTCGAGTATTGCTTCCAATACTCGAGTTTTGAACTACTTTTCACAACAGACAGATTTCTTTGTAATAGTTCAAAACTGGTAGTATTTCTTGAAAACTGGAGGTTTTGTGATTGAAAAGCTTTGTTTTCTTTTGGTCAAACCAAGACTCAAGTTTTGTTTCCAAGACTTGAGTTTTCATATGTTCAATGAAAAATCTAAGTATCAAAACTGGCGGTGTTATTCAAAACTGGCAGTTTTGCCTTTTGTTCAGGTTTTTCCTCAAAGAACCAAAACTCGAGTATTGACTCCAATACTCGAGTTTTCTCTTGACAGTAAGAAAACCAAATTTTTGCAAGAGAAAAACTGTCAATTTGATTCTCATGGTTTAGCAATTGTTCCAGTCATCATCAAAACACACTGAGAACTAACATAGATAATACAGAATTTGGTTAACATAGAACAAATTTCGAGGGCGAAATTTTATTTAACGAGGGAAGAAATGTAATACCGAGATAATTATTTATCTGGAATATTATACTTTAGCAAATGATATCTATTGGAAATAGGTGAATAAGTGGTCTCAAATAATAAGTTATAATTATCTTATTTTCTAAGGTAATTTCTATGGAAATTGGAAGAGATAAAGAGCTAAAAATCCCTAAAGTACATTTTTGGGTCGTAAAATGGCCTGAAAATATTATGATAAATCCCAAGAGGCAATAAAATATTTATTAAAAATTAGAAAGTATGTTGTCTCTAATTTTAGGAATTTTTGGGATTATTTTCCTTGGAAAATGATGAGGCAAAATTAAATATAATTTTGGGGAGCATAAGTTGCCCCATGACTTTTAATATTTTACATGGAGCATAAAATACCAATGTTAGTGAAATAGTTGTGAGAAAATGAATAATCCTAATTAAGAAAATTATTAACAATTACAAAGTGATTAGTCTGGTAATTAATGGCTAATTATTTAAGCTTGAACAAAAGAACCAATAGGGAGAATTTTTGTGAATTTTGGAAGATAATTAAAATATAAAACAAATTAATAAGAAAAGGGAAGGGAGGAATGAATTTTTTTAAAAAAAAAGGGAGAAAAAAAGAAATAAAAAAATATAAGAGAAAAAGAAAAAAAATATAAATAAAATAAATAATAATAATAATAATAATAATAAATATAATAATAATAAAATAAATGATAAATATCATGACATTTGTATTATAATAATAATATAACTAAGATATTTGTGGAAGAACAAGTTGGATAAATGAGAACCGATAGAAATTAAATCCTATCTAGAAAACCGTGAACTAGGTTTCTTAGGTCAGGACATATTACAAACAAGTGAATTTTTGTTCAGAAGTTGGTGTTAGCGGAAATCATTTCCGTAACCAGCGGGGCAAATAACAGATCAGATGAAAAGATATTTTGTAACCAAAGGGAAGATAAGAAAAGTGAGAACCAATGGAAAATAAATTATAACTTGAAATCCTTGAACTAAGTAGAAAACAACTGGACATATTATGAATCAGTGGATTTTTGTCCGGAAAGTAGAATTACCTGAAGTAATTTCTGTAACCGGCAGTGTCTGTCTGAAAATGTTCAACAGACAACGAAATACCCTTAATGGGATCAAAAATTTAGTTAACTCAGATATTTCCAAAGAGGAAGAATAGAACTTCAAGGCTGTGTTCCCGGATTTTTGAGATTTTCTAGGATTACGTGATTAGAACACCGATTAGAGGATTTTTTATCGGGTAAATGCATAAAGTGAATGGATGACATCATGTTGATGACATAAGAGGACATTTTTGTGGTAGAGAGAAGAGGAAAATGAGTGTTGCTCATAAGGCCACATCTTCATCATCCTAGCCCTTGATACAAAAGTTGATCCAAGGGTTGAGATCCACGGAAATTCTCTATAAATAGGCAACCCCTCTTCACTTCATTCTTCACAATTCTAGAGCCACTTAGAGAGAGGTTTTAGAGAAAAGGAGGAGTCTGGAGAAATAGCAAGTTCCGGGTAAGTTCTTCGATCCCTAGTCTTAAGCTTTGGTAGTTGAAGATTGGAGCTTGATACCCAAGGGGGGGGGTGAATTTGGTATCTTTAAAAAAATTTAAAGGATTGCTCTGTTTTGGACAAGGGAGAACAGAGTATATCAGAGGAGAAGGGAAGAAAAGCTTTGCACAAGATGATTTATCCTGGTTCGGTCTTTTCCTTGACCTACGTCCAGTCCCCAATCCACACTTGGGATTTTCCAATCCACTATAACTCTCAAATTGATTACAAGCTCTGTACTTAGAGTAGTTCTCTTTCTAGAACTCACTCCCCCTTACAAGTTGCAATGAATTATCCCAACCACCAAGTCTCCTGACTTGTGGTTCTTACAATCAATGAATGATTACAGAAATAACTCTCTCAAAGAGTAGATAAGATAATCACTGAAGTGCTTGTATCAAAAGATACTTTTACAGATGAAACTAAGAGTATTAAATGAATACTTAATGAATTTCGATCTCAGTTGGTGTATTTTCTTGAGAAGACTTCAATGCACTCTATTTATAGTTAGAGAGCATTAATTGACCGTTGTATGATGAATCCAACTGTTGTAGGTGATTAGCATTAAGTTTGGTCAGCTTCTCTCTCTAATCTCCAACTAATCCAGGTGTCTGATTAATCCGAGGTGGCTCTCTGGAGTTTTGCCCGTTGGAGAAGAGTTTACTTGTTGTAGAAATCCTTCTTTACCGTTGAGAAGGCGTGTTCAGGTGGATTAACCAAAAGGAGGTTAATTTACTGAAGTGCATTTAATGCTCTGAACACCTTTTTGTTTTTTGCCTTTGACCTTCATTAATCTTCATCTGTGCTAACTGAAATTCATTGAACAAACTTGTTAAACATAGCTGGGAACATAAGTGAATGACAAATGAAAGCAATAAGATCAAAAAAAAGTGTTCCTCAAATTCGTGTGATTTGAAAATCAGTTTTTACCATTGGATACTCGAGTATGTTCCTCTATACTCGAGTATGTCACTGTGTACTAGTGTCAATACTGGAGTATCCAAACTGATACTTGAGTATACAGTTTCCAGAGGCAAACCACCGTGACTTGAGCTTTGAAAAACAATGTCAATACTCGAGTATGTTAGTACTATACTCGAGTATGCAACTGTTTGTGTGAAAAATTTTAAGTTCAAAGGTCTCAATACTTGAGTATTCATTTCCATACTGGAGTATGCAAATCATTGACAAATGAATAACCTTTCTGTATGGCCAATACTCGAGCATGCATATCTATACTCGAGTATGCAACTCAATTTTCAAAAAGTGTGAAGTTATACCATGTCAATACTTGAGTATACAAATCAATACTTGAGTATGCAAGATCAGGTGTTAAGTTGAAAACAGTTTAAGAGCCCAATACTTGAGTATGTAAAACTTGTACTCGAGTATACAACTGTCATAAAAATTTTGGGGGCTCTCTGTAAGGCCTATACTCGAGTATGCAAGTATCATACTCGAGTATGCACTCAAGTTGAAAAGGCATTTGCTCTCTATAAGTCCAATACTCGAGTATAGCTTCCTATACTTGAGTATTGACTCAGTTTGAAAAATTTGGATGCTCTCTGGATGGCATATACTCGAGTATATTAGTGCTGTACTCGAGTATGCACTTTAAGTTCAAAACTTGATTGCTCTCTGTAACTTCAATACTCGAATATTACTTCCAATACTTCAGTATTGACTTGTAAAATGCATTTGAGCAATCCACTGTCAATCCAATACTCGAGTATGGCTTCCTATACTCGAGTATGCAATTGCCAGATGGTTTTTAACAGATTTTGGAAACTTCAAAACATGTTTATAATTGTTGATAATCATCAAAACACATAGAGAACTAACAGTAGTTCCTTCGGTAATTATAGTAGAAATGCTAGATTAGTCTTTAATTTTCCAAGTTAGTTTAGAAATCATATTTTAGAGATAAATATGACATTTATTTCAAATATATATTGGGAAAAGAGATATGTCAAAATTTGGAAGATTAGAGTCAAAATAGCGAAGCTCTGGCGAAATTTCGTCGGTTAGTCAAACTAGGGGCAAAATGGTAATTCGTACCTAAATGCCTGTTATGATGTTGATCACTGATAAATGTGATATTATCCCTATAGGATATCTGTGAACTCGTACCGCTGTTATACCGCTGTCAAACGTGCTGTTTTCCGTCAGAAGTACCGTTTCCGTCAAACGTACCAAAATATCATCAACGAAGGTACGGACGCATACTGTAACACTAACTTTGATGCTTATTGTACACTTGCATGTGATAGATATGTTCATAGACTGTGATTCTGCTTGAAAATTATTTAAACATATACAGCTTTATATGGGTTACAGTCTTGGTAATGCCGTTGAGTTTTCCTAGCGCTGAGGACACGATAGGCTATCGTGGCACTGGTGAATAGTGCAAACTTTTTTTATGTGGACATGTGGTGGCTGTGTTATGATTGATGTGGAAATGTGATTATGCTGTATTGTCATGAATATCTGTCATACATAACTGTTACATAAGCATGAGGTTTACCGTTACCTGAGGTTCATTGGTAATTGAACCTCAGCCATTACTATAACTTCAGGGTCTGGAGGACCGAGGACTGAACATAAGAGATGAGGGTAAACAGTGCACGTGATGACCGGATAAAGTTTATCTTGAAGGTGTACTTATACTGCTACGTAGTTAGGATTTTTAATACTCAGATAAATGTACTGATATTACCAAGACACCCCACAAACAATGTTGTACCACAGATTTATCAGTTACTCAGTATTTTAAATTGCTCCGATGCTCTACTCTGATTTTAAAATTAAAAAAAAATTCGCTTTTAAATTGGGATGTTACAAGTAGAATAAATGGCTAACCTTGACTATGATTTCGTTTCATGTTTTTATTTTAATTTACTCAAATTATTTGCTTTCCTTAAAACAGGCCTATACGTGATATTGATGCTCATTTGGCTGGTAAAACAGGGGCATAGAAGCCAACCGTAAACGCTCACATACACACTTATTTCTTTTCCCTTCCTCATCTGCCACATATGGTTTAATTACAATTTGAGTAAATTAAATATTTTATTGAAACTTTAATGATGTTAGTTTTGTGTGTGGAAATTGAAACATTTTGAAATGCACCCCACAAACAAACATTTAGCATACAAAAAAGGAAAAAAAAGGAGAGAGAAAGAGAGAGATTTATGACATAAAATTCAGTTTCTAAAATCATTCACCATTATGATAGTCACAGGATAGTAGTAATGACTAAGTAACACCATTATGATAGTCACAGGATAGTACTAATGACTAACGCTATGTTGGCGAGTTCTATTTTGGAGGGAAAGGAAAGGGAAGGGAGGGTTTCGGTAGTCCCTTCCCTTGTTCATGAGTTTTAAAAATAGGAGGGGAGGGAATCAAGGAGTTTTACAAATCCTCCAAAACCCTCCTCATTTTATAAAATAAAGTTCCCCAATATGGGGGGTTTTAAGAGGAATAATAGGTTAATTACTTCTTTACCCTCGCTCACTACTACTACCACCATCACCCTACCCCACCCCACCCCACCACCACCGCCTCCGCCGCCGCCACCACCACCATCACCGCCGGCCGGCCTCCACCACCACCGGCCGGCCACCACCACCACCACTGGCCGACCACCACCGCCGCCGGCTAGCCACCACCACCAACGGCCGGCCACCACCACCGTCGCCGGCGGTGGTGGCTGGCCGGTGGTGGTGGTGGCCAGCCGGTGGTGGTGGCCGGCCGACAGTGGTGGTGGCCAGTCGGTGTTGGTGGCCTGGCGGGGGGAAGGGGATTTTATTTATTTTTTATTTATTTAAAACTAGGGGCAAAAGGGTAATTTCACCCGAATTTGTATATCCCTCATAGGTCCTTGGTACTTCATAGTCTTTTTACAAATTCAATGGACTTTTGGGGGTTTTGCATATTCAAAAAGTATTTATTTGGAATTTTCCCATAATTATATTAATTATTAAAGAAAAGGACAAAATGGTAAAAATAACTCATTAATCCTCCATCTTCCTTTCTTGCTATTTTTTTAACTTTTAAACAAGGGGAGGAGATATCCTCCATTTCCCTTCCTTCCCTTCCCCTCCTTTCTCCTTGTATCCCCTTCCTTCCCTTCCCCTCCAAACTCGCGAACATAGCCTAAGTAAACAGAGCCCAACCAACAGTGCTTGTTAAGTGCCGATTCCAAACCAATAAAGCAAAGCATGTGCTTGGAGGTAGTAAGAGAGTGACGTCAATAAATTTCACAGCCAACCTTGAGCAGAAAGAATACAAGTCAACATTAGAAATGGAAAATTCTACAAAGTAAATACAACGTCTGTTTTTTTGGTCCTTGAACTAAAGGGACTACTAAAATAATTTTCTCATACATTTTAAGCTTCTGTAAGTTTGGTGATTCATAGAGTGCAATAGCGCCATGCCATCATGTAACCCACTACATATAGTGGGATAAGACTGTCAATGTTGTTTTCTAAGAATCTTCTTAGCCAAAGATTCCAACGCTGTAATTTCCAACAACAGTTTATTTAAACTTGGGTTCTTCTTAGCCAAAAAGATAGCCATGTGGGAGTTTAGTACATCTCCAGCTTCAAAGTCATTCAGGTAAACAGAAACTAACCACTACCAGATTCTTGCTCCGGCACGAAGTAATAGTCATTAGTCTTTCTTCCTTGTGTGCATGGGCACGTGTACGAGCATGTGTAAATACATACATACATATATGGTGATAATCCCTCATGACATGTGATAAGGTGTGATAAGAGACACACAGCTAGTGCTAGAGACGAAAGTGTGGGACTGGTTTGCATTAAAGTCTTTCGTCCTCCTGTGGCTAAAAGTAAAAGTCGTTCCCCTTCCAGTCCTCCTTATGTCACTATGCAAGAAAATTTCCAGAGAGAGAGAGAGAGACTTACAATTTTGGGTGGCCACAGTCAAGGCTTCCTCTAGCACCTTCGTCTGACGTCAGACTCACGCTCAACCATAGTAATAAGGGAAATGCTCCTGCTTGTGATGAAATGGGAAAGACCCAGATAGTAATAAGAATCAGGGACTTTCTCATGGGATTACTCCCTATTGTTCTGATGCTCTTAATCGTTGATGTAGGTATTAGCAGTGCCTCAGATTCCATTACATCATCTGTATTCATCAAAGATTCAGAAACCGTAAGCTCGAACAACAGCGCGTTCAAACTTGGATTCTTCAGCCCCCAAAATACAACAGATCGCTATGTAGGAATCTGGTATGCCATCAATTCCAAAGTCACATGGGTGGCTAACAGAAACCAACCGTTGCAGGATTCTTCTGGGGTCATTACTATATCTGAGGACAAAAATCTTGTAGTATTGAATGGGGAAAAAAAGGTTTTCTGGTCATCAAATATGTCAAACACAGCATCAAGTTCCACTGCCCAGCTTCTTAATTCCGGTAACCTTGTGGTGCTAGACCAGACAGGCAAGACATTATGGGAGAGTTTCCAACATCCAAGTGACACAGACTACTCAAATTTCGCAATCAGCTCCCCCCAGAAAATAGGTACTTCAAGAAAAAACCGTTCTGAAAGAAAATTGGCTTACACCACCAGAACCAACAAAGTAGAAGAGCAAAAGGTTCAAGAAAACTGTGATACTTATAACTTCTGTGGGGCATATGCGATCTGTGACTCCAACAATTCACCAGCCTGCAGTTGTTTGAAAGGGTTTGAACCGAGAAATACCAAAGAATGGAATAGCCATAATTGGACAAGTGGGTGTGCAATGCCATGTGCGAGTGATTTGTTTCAGGTGATGCAGACGACAAAAGTTCCAGGACGCTCAACGGCATCATTTGTTTCTGAGGAATCATGCAGATCTCAGTGCATAAAGGATTGCAATTGTACTGCATATGCATATGTTTCTGCTCTTTCCTGCATGTACTGGACTGGAGACTTAACGGACATAGTAAGATTGCCCAGTGGAGGAATTGATCTTTATATCCGCCAAGCCTATTCAGAACAAGGTAGATTTTGGGTCAGTTATTTAATGGATATTTGGTTTAGCTTATTTTAAATTATTTTGCATTGTATAGGTAAATATGTGAGAAGAGTTTTGTCTGGTATAATGCAAATGTAATTTTTGAGGCTTGATATTACGTAGTTTCGAAATGCAGTTTATAATGCTATCAATGGAGATAGGAAGAAGAAGAAAGACTTTAAAGTAGTTATCACAGTAACAATGATAGTAGGAGTGATTATCATTGCCATCTGTGCTTATATCCTAAAGGTGTGGACTGCTAGATATTCAGGTATGTTTCCCAAATATCTGTTTATTTCAAGAATAATCACGTTCTCTCCATTGGTTTGTTACTTGTAAATATTTTTAACTGAATAGATCACAGATACACTGTCTCTCGTTGCCATGTTTTTCGAATAATATAATTATATTATCTTAGACACCAAATGAAAAAGGAAAATAAATCATAATGCAGTTACTTTCTTGATTTCTTTTATTGATTTCTTTCTGGGTATTTTGGTTATATGATTGTATTCAGCAATAAAAAGGGAAAACAAGGCAAAATTATCGCTGAACAAAGAAGAAAACCCACTTGGAGACCTGAAAATTGCCAAAATTGAGAAGATGTCACTATTTGATTTTAGAATCCTTGCAACTGCAACAAACGACTTCAGCATTGCTAATAAGCTTGGACGAGGTGGTTTTGGTCTAGTATACAAGGTACCTGTATTTGTGAAATGAATCTTCTTTTAGATAATTTCTTTGACTCCTATTGTGTTTCCTTTAATATATAAATATAAATACATATTTATGCATTGCACTAGGGAGAATTGCATGATGGACAGGAAATAGCAGTTAAAAGACTCTCAAGAACTTCTAGGCAAGGGCTGGAAGAATTCATGAATGAAGTCGTTGTGATTTCAAAGCTTCAACATCGTAATCTTGTGAGACTTTTAGGATGTTGTATTGAAGGAGAGGAAAAAATGTTGGTGTATGAGTACATGCCTAACAAGAGTTTGGATGCTTTTATATATGGTTAGTCCATCTTCTTTGTTTAATTATCTATATCCATATAAGCCTTGCAGCAGCAGAATTGCAATCCCTATTATTATATAGATGACGGTCTCTTTGCTCCCAAGGCAATATGGTTTCAGAGAAACCATGAAAGGATTTAGTTTTTTATCCAATTAAATCAAAATCTTGTACTAAGATTAAAATTGAATTTTTCTTCTTGTAAAACAGAACGTAACCTCGCTTGTGTTGTTTATGTAGATCCTATAAAAAAGAAGGTCTTAGATTGGAAAAACCGCTTGAACATTATCAAAGGAATTGCTCGTGGTTTACTTTATCTCCATAGAGATTCTAGACTAAAAATTATTCATAGAGACCTAAAGCCAAGTAATGTCTTACTAGATGCACAACTTAATCCTAAGATATCAGACTTGGGTTTGGCAAGAATCTTTGAAAGCAGTGAAGATGAAGGCAATACTCGAAGGGTTGTTGGAACTTAGTAAGTTTTCATACTCTATAATTTTCATATATCATTACTAGATTCATATGAATTGAACTTTACTACTAACTATTTATTACAGTGGTTATATGTCACCTGAATATGCAATGGAAGGGCTATTTTCAGAGAAATCAGATGTCTTTAGCTTTGGAGTTCTACTATTTGAGATCATCAGTGGCAGGAAAAATACAAGCATTTGTGATCATGAACACTCGTTGAACCTCTTAGAACTTGTAAGCCTCTCCAAATTAATTAAGGCACAATTTTGATCATTAAAATAAGTCTATAAATTATTGATAATTTATGCTGCTATAAACTCTTGCATTTCCTATCAGGCATGGAAATTATGGAATGAAGAAAACATCAAATCCCTCATAGACTCAGAAATATCTGATTCAGACTATTTCAATGACATTGTGAGATGCATGCACATAGGGTTTTTATGTGTTCAAGAACATGCAAGAGATAGGCCTTCTATGGCCATTGTAAATTCAATGCTTGACAATCAGATTGTTAATCTCCCTCCATCATGTCAGCCAGCTTACATACAGAGGAAGGTTGAGACAAGTGCAGAGTCATCTCAACAGCGTAATGAATTATGCTCAGTTAATACTGTCACTCTCACAAACATGCAAGGGAGATAATAGGTACAACAACAATGACATGGCTAATATAACTACTATCCTTTGCAAACTTTAAAGTATTGCAGCTATATGTACAAAATCATGCCCTCGTAAAGTTCAATCTAATCTGCTATATTCATTTGTAAGAAAAGAAGAACAAAAGTGTGAAGCAGTGAATCTAGTAAGAAACTGTTGGGTGAATAAAAGTGTGAAGCAGTGAATCTAGTTAGAAACTGGTGGGTGAATTTCAAAATCATTTTGTTTGCTTGCTTGTTTGTTCAATGACCTTATTTCTATGCTCGTATGTTCTAGTAACCAGGGATGCTAGTAATTACAAAGAAAATTTAGGTGAAAGCGAAGTAAAATTTTTGCAAAATCCCAAAAGTTTAGTTGGAATTACAATCTTCTCTATTTTTCAGTTTAACACTAACCTTTCGTGAGTATTGTTAAAACTATATGTGTAACATCCCAAATTTTGGGATTTGAAATTTAAAATATTTTATGGGAATTAAATTATGGAATTTCGCTTAAAATAATTATGGGAATAATTATTCACTAGTACAAAAAAGGCTTTTAAGACCGGACAAAAGAGGCATCGTAAAAGAAACTATTTTAGACCGGACATTTAAAACATTCGGTTTTAAAAGTCGTACTAAATAAACCTGAAATACATTTTGTTCGGTCCTAAAACTCAACTTTTAAGACCGGCTAATAACTAGGCCGCTCTTAAAAAATCTGAATTTTAAAACCGGACAAAAATAAATATGGTCTTAAACTTAGTGGCTTCTGAGACCGATTAATTATACGCGGTCTTAAAAGACTGACTTTCAAGACTGGATGATAAATAAAACCGGTCTTAAAAATGTTATTTTAGACCGGAATGTATAAATTTACCGGTCTTAAAAGACTAACTTTTAAGACCGGGCTTAATATTAAATGACATTTAAGACCAGACATATAAATACATCCAGTCTTAAAAAGCTGAACTTTCAAGACCGGCATATTTATTTGCGGTCTAAATTTTCCCGAATTTTTTCCTGTTCTGTTCTTCTTGATTATATTACACACAAATCCACTACCCAATCCAGTACATAAAAAGTCGATACTTTAAGCTACAAGCTATGAACAAATTGAATAAATTGAATTGGGAAAAATAATACAAATATTATTCACCATGAGTTATTCGGCCTCTTAAGTAATTATTATACTATGACAACAACACCTACATTAATTAATACAATAAGATAACTTACTTGAATTGACTCTTAAGACCGGACAAATACCATAAGTTACAAATACAACAAACATGCCCAAAATAATATTCGCCATGCCTTCATCTGATTCCCACCAACAACGTAACATCCTCTTTTATAACATGCCCCTTTGGATCTGATCCTGCCACAAAAATAAAACAAGAACAAACTTTATAGTCAGTGACATTGTTTATGAACATAGAAGGAATATAATATAGGTAAAACTTTGAAGTTTTCAAAGAATTCTGCATATGAGTATTACCTTATGAATTGACTCTTTTGTAAAGTGATATTCTCCCATATCCCTTCTTGATGATCATTTCTTATGCCGGGTTCATTATCTGCTTCATCTTCTTCGTTCATGTCTGGTAGACCCCTTGAAAAAGGAGTACTCTCAAGAAGACCATAATTTGAATGACTTTCCTCATCAATATCAATGATCCTTTTTCCTTGGAGAGCTACAGACCACATTTTATTTTCTTAATCGGTGATATAGAACACTTGTTTCGCCTGGTCTGCCATTATAAAAGGTTCGTCTCCAAAACTTCTACCATTGACATCAACTAATGTAAATCCTAGCCGATCGATCTGAACACCATTATTGACATTAACCCATTTGCATTTAAAAATGAGAAATCTAATTTTCACATAGTCCACCTCTCAAATCTCTTCAATAACCCCATAATATGACATGACAGCCAATAAAGGCCTCTTGTCTTTCAAATTGGAGAAGTGCATAGATTCAGCCTCTAACATAACACCACTGTTCTGGACTGTGCTCCTATCATCGAGGGACTTCGTGTAAAATGTATAACCATTGATCACATACGAATTCCAACTGATGACATCAACCTCAGGACCACGTGCTAACCATTTGATTGTATCAGAAACACATTCCTCTCCCTCGACCTTTTGTTTGAACCTGAAAGAACAGGCTATCACCCAAGAGGGGGGGTGAATTGGGTGTTTGATAAAACTTTAGAAACTTTGAGAATCTTTTCAAAACTTATTGAAAGCAGTTTGAATGACAATAACAATTGATAAAGCATTAATCAATCATTCAAACATGTATGGACATTTAGAAATATATGCTGGAAATATAAGAGATAACGGAAGAGAATGTGCAAACTGATTTATATTGGTTCGGCCCAATCCTTGACCTACGTCTAGTCCCCAAGTCTCACTTGAGATTTTCAATTCACTATCTTCTTTCAACTTGATTACACGTTCTGTAACTGAAGTAACCCTCTCACTAGGATTCACTCCCCCTTACAAACTGTAATCAACACACCGCTTGATTACACACTCTGTACTCGAAGTAATCCTCTCACTAGGATTCACTCCCCTTACAAGTTGTAATCAACACAATGTGTTTTCCACTCAAGATCACCCAATCTTGAGTAACTCTCAGAAGAATAGAATGATTACAATAAATCTTCTCTCTTAGAAGTGAATAGATGAACACTGAAGAACAATACAAATCATCTCACTCTCTAAGCTATCTAGATATGAAAAATAGAGTGTAAATGATGTGAAAACAGAGTTTCAACATGTTGGGAGTGTAAGCTTGTTTCTCCACATTTTTCTGCTTGAATCTGTCTTCTTTTATAGGTAGAGATCAATATATGACCGTCGAGAAGATTCAATGACTGTTGGATAAAGAAATATAGCCGTTAGAACTTTTGCACAGCTTTTGATGTTCTGACACAAATCTGATATTTTGAAGATTTGCTTCTAATCCTTCGTTTTAATCATCTGAAACTGACCAATAAAGTGGTTAAACATATCTAGGAACATTAGAGATTAATCATAGGAAGTATTAAGATCAAACAAGATGATTCCAAAAATTCGTCAAATTTGATTTTCAAGTTTGGCGTTCAATACTTGAGTATGTTCGACAATACTCGAGTATGTCACTATGCACTTAAGTCAATACTTGAGTATGTTCATCAATACTCGAGTATGTCACTGTGCACTTAAGTCAATACTTGAGTATCCAACTTGATACTTGAGTATTCATCATCCAAAGAGAAATCATCGTGATGTGAACCTTGGACCTTAGGTACAATACTCAAGTATTCAAACCAATACTCGAGTATTCAAGTTATTGACAAGAGAAAAAGCTCTCTGTATGTCCAATACTCGAGTTTCCAAATCAATACTCGAGTTTGTATTCATTTGAAAATTTTGTGGAGTTTTTCCATGTCAATACTTGAGTTTTCAAATGAATACTTGAGTATTCATAAACAAATGTTGATTTGAAAAACTTTGTGAAAGTCCAATACTCGAGTATGTAAAACCAATACTCGAGTTTTCATAGTGTGTAAAACTTTGATGTCTCTCTGTATGATCAATACTTGAGTATTCAATTGAATACTTGAGTATTGAGAACTTATATAAATGTTGAAATTCTCTCGGTGTGTTCAATACTCGAGTATTGCAACCAATACTTGAGTATTGTCTCAATGTGAGAACTTGGAGTGCTCTCTGTAAGTCCAATACTCGAGTATTGTGTCCAATACTTGAGTATTGCTTTGTGTAATGGATTTGAGCAACTTCTTGAACTGACTATCAACTTTTGAGGGCCATGTCTCTCTGGTCCAAGCTCCGTTTTGGTCCATTCAACTCTTGATGGAAAGCTATGTGAGTCTACTTTCATATGACACTGATTTCAGCTCAATCAGATTTGTCGTTTGTGAGATATACTCAAAATACCGAAGGTGGGTCTGGACTGTGATGTTGATTCTTGTGGCAATTTGTAAAACTCATATCTCCTTGATCTTAACTCCTTTGGGCTTGAATTTTATATCCAAATGACGCATTGGGAGTCTAGTTTCATATGCTTTTGGTTTCGTCTCAATCCGATCTCTAGTTTGGGAGATATTGTCGAATTACCAGTTCTCGCCCGAGCTAAACGTGAAGCAGAGTGGAGCTGAAGAGCTGATCACGTTGTAAACTCGAGTTTTCACTTGGAAACTCGAGTTTTGAGTCCTAAACTCGAGTTTTGAGTTCCATACTCGAGTTTTCTCCTATCCGAGAGGCAAATCATTGTAGTGAAGTAGGAAACTTGAGTTTTGACTTGGAAACTCGAGTTTTCTCATCCTGAAGCTGATTTTTGCTGACTTTAACTCCAAATTGAGCCATTCCAACTTCCATATGATCTTGGAGATATCTAGCTTCAATATAAGAACTTGAATAATTATATCTTCATTCCATTTAGCAAGTTCTTCTTTCTTTCTTCTCTTTTCTTGATCATTCTTGATAATTCAACTTGGGTTCATCATTCTCTACAGCTTCTACCTTCTTCAACATCCAGAACATGATGAGGCTTCATTCCAACTTCTGCTTGATTATAAAGACTTCCAGTATCACATATAAGAATATATATGCATGTTCTTCTTTCTTTCAACTCTTATCTCCTTCTTGATTAATCTCTATAATTCAACTTGGATTAATCTTCATTAAATACAACAATTAGTCAATGCAGGAGATAAATATATTACTCAATCTTTTTGCTTATAACAATAGCATCTATATAAGACATCATCAAAACTAATCATAACCAACAGAACTAGTGTGCAAAAGTTCTATTATGCTCCCTAATCAACCTTTGTTCAGTCATTCGATGATTTTCTTTCCTTACAACTTCTTTATGTGCAGCTATGCTAGCTTGAACTTCATCAACATTATTCAAGATGTATAAGTGGACTTGTGACAATTCATCAGGATCCACACTCTTTACTAAAGCCCCTCGCCTACCCCCTTCAGCATGCTGACGTTTTGGAAGCCCAATATGTCTTACTTTGGCCAAATAATTTTGACAAAATTCCATGGCTTCTTCAGAAACATATTTCTGAACAATTGATGCTTCTGGCCGGTATGCGTTCTTCATGTACCCTTTTAGGAATTTCATAGATCTTTCAATTGAATACATCCACCGTAAATAGATAGGACCACACAACTTTATCTCCCTCACTAGATGAACAATTAGATGAACCATGATGTCAAAAAATGTAGGAACAAAAAGCCTCTCAAGGTGGCACAAGATAAGATATCCTTCTTTCTCCAATTCATCCAACTTTTCAATGTCGAAAACTTTACCACAAATCACATTGAAGAAGACACAAAGTCTTGTCAAAACAACCCGAAGATCATATTCGGTGATGCCTCAAATAGCTATTGGGAGTAGCTGTTGCATCACGAAATGACAATCATGAGACTTTTGGCCTACTAATTTCAAGTCCTTCATCGATACAAGCATCTTAAAATTTGAATAATACCCTGAGGGAACTTTTGTGCCATGTAAACACTCACAAAAACTTCGTTTCTCATCCTTAGACAAAGTATGAGAAACCGGGGGACAATAAGTTCTCTTCCCATATGGCCTTGGATGTAACTCTTCGCGTATTTCCATTACTTGCAAATCCAATCTTGCCTTCACACCATCCTTGGAACTACCTTGTATGTTGAGAAGCGTGCCAACAATACTATCACGTACGTTTTTCTCCACAGGCATGACATCAATACAGTGTCTCACATCAAGATTGCGCTAATAGGGAAGATCGAAGAATACAGATCTCTTTTTCCATATATTTGTTTCTTTTCTACTCTTTGCAGTCTTACCGAAGATGACATTGATATTTTTCACCTTTTCATAAACTTGCTCCCCAGTCAATGCCACTGGAGCATCTTCATACTCTTGGCCACCAAAAAAGGCTTTCTTTAATCGACGATATGGGTGGCCCCGTCTAAGAAATCTCCTATGTCCAAGATAAATCGTCTTTCTTCCATGTTGAAGTTGATGGTAGCGTGTGCCTTCTTCACAAACCGGACATGCTTTATGGTCTTTTACACTATACCTTGACAAGTTCCCATATGCTGGGAAGTCGTTGATAGTACAAAATATCATGGCTCGCATTTTAAACACCTCCTTCTTGAAAGAGTCATAAATGTTGACACCTTCTTCCCACAACTCCTTCAAGTCTTCGATCAAGGGCTCAAGGTAAACATCAATGTCATTTCCGGGTTGTTTTGGTCCGGAAATCAATATAGACAGCATGGTGTACTTTCATTTCATGCATAACATAGGAGACTAGTTGTAAATAATCAGGAGTACAGGCCATGAACTAAGGCTTCCATATGGATTCATGACATCCGTGCTAAGGGCAAGCCTAAGGTTCCTAGGTTCTTTGCCAAAGTTGGGAAATAATTGATTGATTTTCTTCCACTGAAAAGAATCGGCTGGATGACGAAGCTTTCCATCAGAAATCCTCTCATCTGCATGCCACCGCAAATTTTTTGCATCATTTTCATTCACAAACAACCGCTTGAACCTTGGTATGATTGGAAGATACCACAACACTTTTGTAGGCCTCTTATTTGACTTGTACCTTGGGGTTTCACATATCGGACAATTTTGCTTCTCTTCAAACTCTTTTCTATACAATACGCAATGATTCGGGCATGCATGGATCTTTTTGTACTCCATTCCCAGTGGACAAAGTATTTTCTTAGCATCATAGTATTGATACGGCAACACATTATCATCTGGAAGCATATCCTTAAAAGCCTCAAGCATTTCAGAAAAAATCTTGTCGCTCCATCCATGACGTGCCTTCAAGCTTTACCAATTTCAATACAACGTTCAACAATTGGTATTTTTTACACCCAGGGAATAGCGGGGTCTCTCCATCATTGCACATATTACCATATGCATGTGATTGTTGGAAAGCCTCTTCTCCTACATCACGAATAATGTCCTCTATGCGATCATCCATATTCGTGTCATCATCAACAAAGGCCACTTCCCCATGTTGAGACCCACTTGGTATTTTTTCACCATGCCATACCCATACTGTATAAGTCTTACAAAATTCTTCACAAATTAAATGTGTGTGTATAACTTCAGGACTTAGTCGCCACTTGACAAAGATTTGCCGTATCTCCCAAAATAACCAGATTAGAAAGGATTTGCAGTATAATGTAACTTGGGTTGTTTCCCCGATGAATTCACAACGGGTTTGATTGACAGCAACAACAAAATAGAAACAGTAAAAATGGGGGTTTTATTGATTCAAGCAGGTTAAAAATGAAATTAAACAGAAACAGAACGAAATGCAGAAATAGAGTGGATTAAACAGAAACAGATTAAAAATGATCAACCCAACATCTAGATTCTAGAAACTTCCATCATTGAACGAAAAATGAAGGAATTCGCGTTTGGTTCTGGACGAACCGAAATCTCTGCGTTCGTCCAGAGAATCCCTCAACTAGACGATCGCCTAGCATTTGCTCGAACAATGGCGTCTCACTGTGCAATCGCACAGCAACACTGGAACCTAGTTCGGCTTAGTCCTTGGGATGAACCAAACTGAATATTAAATCTAATATTCAATCTATTTGTAGAAATCGAATCCGAAAAGATAAAAACAGAAACAAATAACGTTACCAGTTAAGCACAAGCTCTCTGGAAGAATCATGGAATCATCAACGTTGGGTTAATCACAAACGTTTAGCCGAACATAACTGGAAAAAACGAAGAATAGACGAAGAACGCGAAGAACGCAAAGAACATTTTGGAGAATTTGAAAGCTTCTGTTTTTATCCACTAAAGTGTAAAAACGTGAATGATGAATGTGTTTGTGGTTGCTGCCTAACCTACATAAAACCTAAAATGGAAAATGGGCTTTAATTACAAAATTCGAGCCCAAATAAAATCCAGAAATAAACATCGACCTCGGCTCCAAAATTGACCGCCCTCTTGTCTGAATTTTCCCTTCATGTTTTCATAACAATTGTAGCTCTCTGAATCATCTGAAATATGAGACAAAAATGAGGCAAATCCGATGTCTGGTTCAAGAGTTATGGTAAAAATAGCGAAGCAATGTAAAACTGGAATTTTACTATTAAAAATGGCTAAAATAAAATCAAAGGCCCAAACCCTAAATAAGTATAAAAGCCATTATTTATGAACTAAATAGTCCTAAATTATTAATCAAGAGATAAAAAGAAGTGTGTAAAATATTCAATTATCAAATTCCCCCACACTTATCTTTTTGCACTCCTAAGCAAAATTCAAAGAAAAAGACCTAAATGAGAAACTCTTCATTTCTAACAATTGCTAACAATGCAAAAATTGAACAAGGGACACAAAGCTCCAAAAGACCAATCCATCAAGACCAAAATCCCTTCTTCTCAAATCACAATTCATGGTAATCTCATCAGTGATGCTAATCACAGAAGATGGTCTCTCAAATGATGTGCTCAATCAATCAATCTCTCAAGTGTTTACGGTACAAAAGTGTATAGCTCAAATTCTACTCAAGAAAATTGTTCTACCATAAGCTTGCTCAATTTCTACATCTCCGTTACTCATAACACATGCATGCACAAATCAAGAGAGCTTGTTATTAAAGGTTGTAATGGGGTTAGGGTGAAGGTAGGTAAAAGTATGGAATGAGAGGTTAAGCACCAAAGAATTGAAAAGAGCACTGATTAACACAATCATTCTTTATGTATGAAAACTTTTATTTAACTCATATACTTCCTTTCTTTCTATGTTTTTGTTTTTGTTTTTTGTTTTTTTTTGTTTTTTTTCTCTTTTCTTTTTTTTTTCACACTTTTTTTTTCCAGAAACGATACTATATACATAATCACTACGACAAAATCAAATATCTCCCCCTCACACTTAAACTGTTGCACTCCTGAGCAACCCCCACACTTAAACACAAAACCAAGGTAAATGCTCAATAAATTTTCAAGGTGCGGAATAAAATGGTTTTACGCTTAGACTTGTAATGTGGTGTAGAAAAGAATTGGGCAAAAAGGCACAAAGGGGTTAGCAAAGGAATAATAATGCTCGGGAAAGGCTATTTGGCCAAAGTGGAGAAAATAAAAGAAAGAAAACAAGCTTCCATCATACTTACGCACGTAAATGAAAAATGTAGTTTCAAAAAGAAAAGGAGCAAGTTCTAGAGAACGAAATCATGAGCAGATGCACACATGAAAGAAAGAATGGCAAAAGATGAATTTCATTCATGCAGGTCCAAAACCTCACAAGGTCAATACCAACTTAGGCAATCAACAACATCAAATTAACTACCAAGACATGTAATCAAAGAGTCAAGAATTGCAAACCAGACAGAATGATCCATTAAAACCAACATGCCCAAGTTCATAATATGTAGCAATCATAGAAAGAGAGACTATATTATTTCAAAAAGCAAAGTAGAGAAAGGAAAACAAATAAAAGAGAAGGAGGGAGAAGAAAGAAGAACACTCCCCAAGGGTTGGTTTATGGAGGATAAGTGGCATCAATAAGGAGAATCTCTGCTCCCTCAGGCTGCTGCTGGGATCCCTCATGAAAGTGCTTGAGACGATGCCCATTGACCTTAAAGGTCCGTCCTATGGCTGTATCACATAGCTCAACAGAACCAAATGGAAATAGGCTAGTGATCTTAAAAGGGCCATTCCATCTAGATTGAAGCTTACCTGGCATAAACTTCAAATGAGAATTAAACAGAAGAACTTTTTGTCCCACAGAAAATTCCTTCCTCAGGATATGTTTGTCATGGAATGTCTTAGTCTTTTCCTTGTATAGTCGTGAACTCTCATAGGCATCCAATCGCAGCTCATCTAACTCTTGCAACTGTAGCTTCCTCTCCATCCCAGACCTAGCAAAATCCATGTTACACTGCTTAATAGCCCAATAGGCTTGATGCTCCAACTCAACCGGAAGATGACATGCCTTACCAAAGATAAGCCGATAAGGAGACAACCCAATTGGAGTCTTATAGGCAGTGCGATATGCCCACAAAGCATCATCTAGTCGCTTACTCCAATCTTTCCGGGTAGAATTGACAGTCTTCTGAAGGATTTGCTTAATCTCTCTATTTGAGACTTCAGCTTGACCGTTTGTCTGAGGATGGTATGCTGTGGAGACCTTGTGGAGCACTCCATACTTGCGTAACAAGGCACCCATGCTTCGGTTACAAAAATGAGAACCCTGGTCATTGATAATGGCTCTAGGAATACCAAACCTGCAGAAAATGTCAGACCTAACAAAATCTACTGCCACAGAAGAATCATTAGTCCGGGTGGCTTTCGCCTTAACACATTTCGAGACATAATCAACAGCCAGCAGTATGTAAGTACAACCATATGAAGCAGGAAATGGACCCATAAAATCAATACCCCAAACATCAAAGATCTCACAAAACAATATAGGGTTCTGGGACATCTCATGCTTACGAGAAATACTCCCTGCTCTCTGACAGTTTTCACATGACTTACAAAACAGATGAGAATCATGAAACAAGGAAGGCCAAAATAATCCACTGTCTAATACTTTCCTAGCAGTTCTTTGGGGTCCAAAGTGACCACCATAGGTAGAAGCATGAGCAAAATGCAATATAGAGTGAAACTCATGATCAGGCACACATCTCCTAACTACTTGGTCACTACAAAATTTCCATAGATAAGGGTCATCCCAAACATAATATTTAGATTCAATTTTTAGTTTAAGGGTTTGGGCCTTAGTAGAATCGATAGGCAAAACACCAGCTACCAAGTAGTTAACCAGATCAGCATACCATGGAAGTTTACCCTGCAGCTGTAGAAGCTGCTCATCAGGGAAATCATCCTGAATAGAAAAGGGGTGAGAGGGAGAATGGGTGATGCGACTCTAGTGGTTAGCTACCCAGTTTTGTGCTCCACTTCGGTCTCGAATCTCAACATCGAACTCTTGGAGCAATATCATCCACCGGATGAGTCATGGCTTGACATATGCCTTTCTCAAAAGAAATTTCAATGCTGCATGGTCAGAAAATACAACTACTCTACTTGCTAGTAGATATGACCGAAACTTATCAAAAGCAAATACAGTAGCCAACAACTCCTTTTCAGTAGTGGTGTAATTAGACTGGGCAGTATCAAAAGTCTTAGAAGCATATGTAATCACATGAGATGCTCTGTCAACCCGTTGTCCCAAGATAGCACCAACCGCATAGTTGGAAGCATCGCACATCAACTCAAATGGAAGGCACCAATTGGGGGGTTGGATCACTGGAGCTGTAGTCAGGCAACGCTTCAAGTGATCGAAGGCCGCCTTGCACTCATCATCAAATACAATGTCAGTGTCCTTATGCAGAAGGTTGGACAAGGGTCAGGCAATCTTGCTGAAATCTTGAATGAAACGCTGATAGAAACTTGCATGACTAAGAAAAGAACGAACTTCCCACACCGATACGGGGTAAGGCAAAGCAGTAATAACATCTACCTTAGCAGGGTCTACCTCAATCCCTTTCCTAGACACTACGTGTCCCAAGACTATACCCGACTCAACCATAAAATGACACTTTTCATAATTCAGCACAAGGTTAGACTCAATGCACCTATGCAAAACTCTAGACAAATTAGCTCAGCATGCATCAAAATCAGACCCATATACAGTGAAATCATCCATAAAAACCTCCATGCAATCCTCTAGAAACTCAAAAAAAATGCTTACCATACAACGCTGAAAGGTGTCAGGTGCGTTGCAAAGGCCAAAAGGCATCCTTCAGTAGGCATATGTTCCAAATGGGCATGTGAAGGTCGTCTTATCCTGGTCCTCAGGAGCAATATGGATCTGGAAGTATCCAGAGTAGCCATCCAAGAAGCAGTAATGAGACTTGCCAGCCAACCGCTCTAACATCTGATCAATGAAAGGTAGAGGGTAATGATCCTTGCGAGTGGCTTGGTTGAGTCTCCTATAATCGATGCAAACTCTCCAACTATTCTAAACTCGAGTAGGAATGAGCTCATTCTTCTGATTGACTACCACAGTGACTCCATATTTCTTAGGAACCACCTAGATCGGGCTAACCCATTGGCTATCAGAAATAGGATAGATGATACCAGCTTGCAGAAGCTTAGTGACCTCCTTCTTCACCACTTCAAGGATAAGAGGATTAAGGCGTCTCTGGGGTTGCCTCATCGGCTTAGAGTCCTCTTCTAATAGAATTCGATGCATACACATGGAAGGCCTAATGCCAACGATATTAGCTAATGTCCACCCAATGGCTTTCTTGTTCGCCCTCAATAAGCTTAACAGCTTCTCTTCTTGGTCAGCAAGAAGATTATTTGCCACAATGACTGGCAACTATTCATCCACCTCCAAAAATGCATACTTCAGGTGATCTGGAAAGGATTTCAACTCAAGTTTGGGTGGTTGCTCAGTGGAGGGTAGAAGCTTGGGTGGTTGTTGCAACAAGTCTGCTGTCATCACATTAGAAATACCTGAAACCACATTCAAAGAAGCAGAAGAATTATGTCTATACAGCTCAATGTTAACATCAGAATTCAGCTCATCAAAATCAGAGTTAAGCTCATCACAATCAGAATCAGGATGCACATTAGGATCAGGATAAAGCGCAAACTCAGAATCAATATCAGAATCCACATGTAATGTAGAACCAGCAAGCAAGTCAGAATCATCAAATAATGCAGCATTGACCAAGTTAGTGCAAACAGGGCACCATTCATTACCAACACATGCACAAATGGTAGAATCACTCTCAGATGATAAATCAGGATAATCAGAACACCAATCAGCAAGAACATCATCCACAGCATCATCAATAACATCAATGTAGAAAACATAATGGTCTTCCCTATGATGTTTCATGGCATCAAAGATATTGAAATTTACAGATATATCACCAAACTCCATGGAAAGAGTACCAGAATGCACATCTATCTTAGTCCTAGCTGTTTTCATGAAAGGCCTGCCTAGAATGATTGGTGACCTACTACTGGCAGACTCATCCTCCATATCTAAGATGTAAAAAATCACCAGGAAATATCAATTCATTAACCTTGACTAATACATCTTCAACTACACCAGAAGGATGAACATTACTCCTATTAGCTAGCTGAACAACAACACCAGTAGGATGTAAAGGACCAAGACCAAGAGATTTATAAATAGATGTAGGCATGACATTAATAGAAGCACCTAAATCGAGCATGCAATCATCAAATCTATAGCTACCAAAACAGCAAGGGATAGAAAACATTCCTACATCCTTGCACTTGCGAGGCATTGTAGGCTGGATGAGTGCTGATACATTCTGGTTCAACTCACTCATTCACTCCCCTTCAGTCGCCTCTTGTTGGTGCACAACTCCTTCAGAAACTTGGCATATTTAGGAATTTGTTTGACTGTATCTAAGAGAGGAATGTTGATCTCTACTCTTCTGAATGTCTCAAGTATATCATTCTCTTGTGCTTTTGCTGCCAACTTCTTGGACTAAACCGCTCTTTGAGGGAAAGGAAGACGAATGGGGATGTCTTCCTCTTCAACCTGCTGCATTGCCTTTTTATTTTTAGAGTCAATCTTCACATTGTCTGACTCTTTTTCTGATGTGGAAGTCACATCTGCAACTGGTGTAGGTTCCTCCAATTGTTTGTCAGACCGTAGGGAGATAACACTCACATTCCCCTTAGGATTGGGAATGGTCTGTGAAGGAAGAGTGTTGGATCCTTGAGGTTGAAGCTGATCAATGATGTTGCCAATTGTCCAATCTGTGTTTGCAAACTCTGAATGGAAGTGTCAGTTTTCTGTTGGAACTGCATATTGGCTGTGACAAATTGCTTAATCATATCTTCAAGTGAGGAACCTCCACTACTACTACTGGCCTGCTGTTGTGCCTCTTGTGTAGGAGCACATATGGCTAGTCGAGGAGGTGGTATAGGCAAGGGAGGTGCAGATTGTTGTTGGAAATTTTGTGGTCTGTACTGCCTTTGCTGGTAATTCCTAGAATTCTGCTGATACTTGTTACTTTGATTCTTATTCTGGTTCCAACGGAAGTTGGGATGATTTCTCCAACCAAGGTTGTAGGTGTTGGAGAAGGCATTGTTCTGCTGGTATTGTGTCTTTCCTGAGAAAACACCCACTGCAGCTACTGACTGGTCTTGATAAGTAGGATCATGCAAGGTAGGGCAAGAGTCAGTAGGATGATAAGGTTCAGAACAGAACCAACATGAGTACCCAACCTGAGGAGGAGAAGACTGTACTGTCTGAGTCACTGCCAGCTGCCTCACAAGGGAGGTCAGATCATCAAGTCTAGTCTCTAATCTCTGAGAATCGTACTGGGTTGGAGGTGTTTGAATCTGATAAACAGGAGTACTATTGGCCCTAGTGTCAAATTGCTGAGAATTAGCAGTCATAGTAGATATCAACTCTCGAGCCTCTTCAGGTGTCTTGTTATCTAAGGCTCCACCACTAGATGCATCCACAAAACTTTTATCCAATGGTAACAAACCGGAATAGAAATATGTAATTAGAAGCTGGTCTGAAATCTGGTGGTGCGGACAGCTAGCACACAATCACTTGTGTTAGTTCTTTGATGGTTTTGATGATTGCCAACAACTACAAACAATGATAAAGGTTTTGCTCTTTAAGGTTGGAAAACCTTCAGTGAGAGCAAACCTCGAGGTTGGTTTGGAAACCTCGAGGTTTGGCCTTACAAAAGGTTTTAAATCCAAGTGCTTTCATGTTTCAAAACTTGGTTTCACAAAAACTATGTGAAACCTCGAGGTTGGAATGATAACCTCGAGGTTCTGATCTTCTTAGAAAAACTCAAGTTTTGCATCAACACTGAAAACCTCGAGTATTAGAGACAAACCTCGAGTTTTGACTCATCCAGAGAGGTCAAGGTTTTCATCAAGAATGAAAACCTCGAGGTTCATATTGAAACCTCGAGGTTTGGCACCTTGCTTGAAACTCAAGGTTTTCAAAGAAATACTCAAACCTCGAGTTTTATTTTGCAACCTCGAGTTTTCCACCACACAGAGAGCAAACTGGTTTTCAAAGTATTGAAAACCTCAAGGTTCAGTTTGAAACCTCGAGGTTGAACCTTATGTTCAAAAACTAAACTCTGCAATTTCAAAAGCAAACCTCGAGTATGGATTTTCAACCTCGAGGTTATCGGGCTCCAGTGAAAAATGAAATTTTGAAACAAGTTTCAAACCTCGAGGTTACCTTTGGAACCTCAAGGTCTGTAATCTTCTGAGATTTTCAAAAAGGTTTCTTTTCAAAAGAAACCTCGAGGTTCACATGTAAACCTCGAGGTTACATGTGTTCAGAATTGAGTTTGCATAAGCAAACCTCGAGGTTGGATGAACAAACCTCAAGGTTTGTAGCCGTTGCTGCAATTTCAAATTTGGGAAATCTGCAATACCTTCTTATTTGATCTCAATGCTTTCCATGATTATTCTATATTGATTCTAGATATGTTTAACCACCTTTCTAGTGAGTTTTAGACAGATTAACGAAGATTTATTGAAGGTTTTGAGCAAAAGCAAAAAGCTGTCAGAACATTAAATGCTCAAGCCCAGAAACTTGCTTCCTTTGGTTAATCCACCTGTGCACGACTGCAAAAGGCTAAAACGAAGATTACTACTACAAGAAATCTCCTCTCTAACGGATTTATTGCCAGTAAGTCAACTCAGACTTAATTAACAGCTGGATTATGCAGAAAAGAGAGAGAGAAGATGCCAAAGCTTGAACCAACACTCAGCAGATGATTTCCAATGGCTCTATCAAGATTACAACGGTCATTTAATGTTTTCTACCTATAAAAAGAGAACATTAACTCCTTCACAAGCTGATACACCAACCAAGAGTGAAAATTTATTGTATTCATTAATAGTGTTCAGCTTTCATCTGTAAGAGTGTCTTTAAGACATTTGTTCTTCAGTGTTTATCACATCTACTCTGTGAGAGAGTTTTTCACTTGTAAATCATTCATTGATAGATACAACTACAAGTCAGGGGACTTGGTAGTTGGGGTGTATTGATTACAACTTGTAAGAGGGAGTGTGTTCTAGTGAGAGAACAACTCTTAGTACAGAGTGTGTAATCAATTTCATTGAGTTAGTGGATTGAAAATCCCAAGTGAGGCTTGGGGACTGGATGTAGGTCAGAGAAACGACCGAACCAGTATAAATTGCATTGTGTTAAGTTTCCTTTCCCTACTCCTTTGTTTTGCTCTGTTTTAAGTGTTCAAAAACAGACCAAGTTTCGAAAATTTTAAAGATACCCAATTCACCCCCCTCTTGGGTATCAAGCTCCAACTTTCAACTTGAACCTCTCCCAATACTCATACATGGTCTCCCCATTATTTGTTTAACACTAGTGATCTCCTTCTGAATAGCAATGGCTTTTGAGGAAGGAAAGAACCTCACTAGGAATAACTTCTGCATATCATCCCAATTACCAATAGATGCTGGTTGCAAATTGTATAGCCAATCCTTAGTGACACCATCTAGGGAAAATGGGAAAGCTCTCAGCTTAATGTGGTCTTCATCAATTACTTGAGGTTTCATCGTGCTACATACCACATGGAACTCCTTTAGATGCCTGTGAGGACATTCACCTGCAAGACCATGAAACTTGGGCAACAAATGGATAAGACCAAATCTCAGTTCAAAGTTAGCAGCAAGTTCAGGATATTGAATACACAAATTTTGATTGCCCA
Organism: Acacia crassicarpa; assembly: GCA_034222035.1. Taxonomy (NCBI): domain Eukaryota; kingdom Viridiplantae; phylum Streptophyta; class Magnoliopsida; order Fabales; family Fabaceae; genus Acacia; species Acacia crassicarpa. The sequence continues at coordinate 1,566,315 of JAWXYG010000014.1, forward strand.
CATCAGGGGTGGCTAATTCTTTCAAAGTAGGATGACCTTCTTGTTCTGCCATAATTTCTGAGTTAGCAAAATTGCTACTAGAATCAGTGAAAACAACAAGACTATCAGAAACACAATCAGAAAGATCAATAGAGTGGACATAATCAGAATGTTCAAGTTCAATGTCCAATTCAGTATTAATCCCACAACTTAGCCTAACAACTCTTCTAGCAACAAGAATTGTTCTTTCTATTTCAGGATCAAATGGCAACAAGTCTTCTGGATTGATAGTGCTCCTAGTACTCATGCTGCATAATCACAAGGCAGAATTTGCAGAAAATCCAAAATCACGAAAATGCCACTGGAAACTCAAAATTACGAAAATGCCGCACTAAAAGTGGTAAAAAGTAGAAAAACACTAAGACACACAAAAGCAAACACAAAGAAAACAAGAACCTATGGTAGAAATTGACCAAAACAAGTCCAGAAACACTATCAAATGATTTTTAAAATTTATGGGACTTGGACAGGGCAATTCCTAGACCATTGGGGAACCCAAAAATGGAATAAAAAAACTTCAAAAATTGGAAAAGTGGTCTAAACGATGGAATTTGGTGAAAAAGAGCATACCACATGGAAAACGGAACATTTTCGATGTGCCTAGTGAGATAGGCCATTTTCTATCATTGTACCAAATTTCAGCCCATTATGAGATAGACCGAAAAAAACTGACTAGTAGAAAACACAAAATCAAAACTTAAAACAGTGAAAAAGTGGTCTAAACGTTGGAATTTAGGGAAAATAGGGCGTAGCTCACTCTTAAAGGGAGTGATTCTTTCTTAGAATGTCCAATTCCTTGTGAATAAGACCTGGTTTGAGTGATCTGGGTTAGAAAAATTTCTGTCTAGCCACCCGAACCACCTAAACTACCGAAACAATGCTATTTACACTACTGTTACTAATCAAACCGATGCAAATTCCCCAGCGGTGGCGCCATATTTTGACAGAGATTTTTCGTATCTCCCAAAATAACCAGATTAAAAAGGATTTGCAGCATAATGTAACTTGGGTCGTTTCCCCGATGAATTCACAGCGGGTTTGATTGACAGTAATAGCAAAACAGAAACAGTAAAAATGGGGGTTTTATTGATTCAAACAGATTAAAAACGAAATTAAACAGAAACAGAACGAAATGCAGAAACAAAGTGGATTAAACAGAAACAGATTAAAAACGACCAACCCAACATTTAGATTCCAGAAACTTCCATCATTGAACGAAACATGAATGAATTCGTGTTTGGTTCTGGACGAACCGAAATCTCTGCGTTCGTCCAGAGAATCCCTCGAATAGACGATCGCTTAGCATTTGCTCGAACAGTGGTGTCTCACTGTGCAGTCGCACAGCAACACTGGAACCTAGTTCGACTTAGTCCTTGGGATGAACCAAACTGAATATTAAATCTAATATTAAATCTATTTGCAGAAATTGAATCCGAAAAGATGAAAACAGAAACGAATAACGTTACCGGTTAAGCACAAGCTCTCTGGAAGAATCATGGAATCATCAACGTTGGGTTAATCACAAACATTTAGCCGAATATAACTGGAAAAAACGAAGAACAGATGAAGAATGCGAAGAACGCGAAGAACATTTCAGAGAATTTGAACGCTTCTGTTTTTATCCACCAAAGTGTAAAAACGTGAAAGATGAATCTGTTTGTGACTGCAGCCTAACCTATATAAAACCTAAAATGGAAAATGGACTTTAATTAAAAATGGGCTTTAATCACAAAATTCGAGCCCAAATAAAATCCAGAAATAAACATCGACTTCGGCTCCAAAATCGACTGCCCTCTTGTTTGAATTTTCCCTTCATGTTTTCATAACAATTGTAGCTCTCTGAATCATCTGAAATATGAGACAAAAATGAGGCAAATCCGATGTTTGGTTCAAGAGTTATGGTAAAAATAGCGAAGCAATGTAAAACTGGAATTTTACTATTAAAAATGGCTAAAATAAAATCAAAGGCCCAAAGGCCAAATAAGTATAAAAATCATTATTTATTAACTAAATAGTCCTAAATTATTAATCAAGAGATAAAAAGAAGTGTGTAAAATATTCAATTATCACCTCTCTTTGAAACATTTTACACAAGGGCAATAAAACTTTCCACTATCATTATTGGCATTTTGTTTAGCAAATTCTATGAAGTCCCTCACCCCATTCTGATATTCAACACTCGTTCGTAAAGCATTTATCCAACTGCGATCCATAGTAGAATTCCTATGGACGGAAGGATTTAACATACGTAAAATAAGGCAACACCAAATGCATATTTATGCTTATAAATGCATGACGAGGAAATTAAATGGTTCTCATGAAGGTCTTGTGGACTCACTTGTAACATATAACTTCAAATGCGAACCCTGAGTCTTTCTTCTCCCACCACGAACGTTGATGTTGCAGACAGCAAGAGTACCATAAAAACATTTGTTGGTCAGTTGGGTAGGTCTAAAGTGCAAATGTAATCTTCAAAATACAATATTCATTAACAACAGAGAAACCCACAAGAGCATTTCATCGATTTCATTCAACCCATGAAAATCCCAGAACGATAAGCAGGAAAATCATGAAGTTATATAACCGAAACACCTCTTACAGCTTAGTCTATATACGTTTAGCTAAGGAACCAGAAAGTGATTGTCGAGAGAGCAACGCGAAGCACTGACGGAGCAACACACAAACACTGGAGACAGAACCTCAGTAATCATTTTCGGTGCGACAAAAGAAGTTCAGAGAGGGAAATTTAATTTTCCGCTTGACAGAGACATGTTTTAATATTTGGACTTGATTAAGACCGATTAATTATAACCTATCCGGTTCTAAATATTTTTTATTAATTTAGTTTTTAAGTCCTAAAAGTCTACAATTAATTCAATTACTTTTAAGACCAAATTCTTATTGTTACACCCCTACAGGCCTCGCCCTTTTGGGTGGCGGGTTAGAGGGATCCTTTTCTCTTATTATCTTTCGTTTGTTGATTACTCCCTTTTATCATACATCAGAGTATGTGCGACAGAGCATTGGATCAGTTTGGATAACTTACAGTATACTGGTAAATGTACATACAAAAACATTAGCGTTAAGGGTACAATCATCCAAAGTAAATACTAAACAGTGAGTACAACTCATACAATCATCCCAATTATAGAAGTACAAGAAACAACTGGGCATCCTCTATTCCTTTGTCTTTCCGTACCAAGCCCGACCTTCTTCAAGTCCTTCAACCGCTACTACCTTACACCTGTATCCTTTTGAACCAGTCTGGAGTTCAAAGTTGAACCCCAGAGTAACTGTTAGACTCATATACAATATGTATACAATGCATGCAATGCCAATCACAATTAGGAAGTACAAATAAACCTGCCTCTGCCACAATCAACTGACATGTAGCAACTCCGTAGGACTGCCTGGTCAAGACAAGCCCCCAGACTTAGCATTCAAACAGGCCTCAGTAGTAAGGGAGCGACCCCAACCACCTAGCCTAGGCCTCAGTAGACACCTATAAACACACAGTCATATAGGCTTCACCAAGCCACATACCTCGGTACTACAACAACACCCTAAGGACACACAGTCCAAAAGGTACCGCAGCTCGATTCTACATGCCCTCGGTACTGTAGCAGAAACCCTAAGGACACACAGTCCAATAGGTACTAAAGCATGATCTCGGTACTGCAGCAGAGGTACTGCAGCCCGATCTCCTACATTATGATAAAACACACATGCAAAAGCAACATAGAGTATGCAAGTCAACAGTTACTACCTGAAACGCCTTGCAAATAACAAACTCTTCCCTCGATGCTTGGAATATGTCTCACACGTATTAACAACCTAGATACAACAAGAACATCATGCTTTAAGTTACAAGAACAAACTTCACCTCAAGTTCCATAAATTCGCATAGCACCAGATTTTCCAGAATTTCTGACCCATCTTGGCTGATTTTTAATAAATTCTAAAAAAATCGTTTTGACATGGGATCAGTGGCCTTAGAACCCTTATAATGTCTATTTTATATGTAAAATATTTACCCAAGTCATATGGGTTCAAAACTCAGCCTTTTTTCCAAATACTAGCCAGTGGTCCGAGAGAAAGGTCCAGTTTTTAGGTCATTTTCAACTTAAAGTATCTCTTGGTTGGAAACTCCAAATGACACAAAATATTATATCACTGTCATCCTCAGGATGTCTAATTTCACCATATAAAATTCCATATCAATCAGATTCCATTTACTATTTCAAAAGTACCGATTAAGATTCACTGCCCAAATACCGAAGGAATCGACAGATTTTCGTTTAAGAAGATTTAGGGTTTTCAAAGTTCCAAACGAAGTGATCCAACTTAACCCTACACAAAAATGCCCTCTGGACTCATTGAAGACCTTAAAAATATGAAAAACCCACTGCAACAACACGAAATACCATAGGACAGAGATGAAGATAACTTAGTTGCCGGTTTAGGAACTTACCTCCGGATGTCAGTTGTGTATGAGCTTCCTTTACTTCCTGAACCAAGACTTCAGCTAGACCTTCCTCTCCATCACCTTGAGCACAAAACAGGGCAGCCAAAAATGGGGAGGAGGTGTCTTATTTATAGGCCCCAAGGGTGCAACCCTTTATCCAATTTCGATTATTGTCCAACGGGTAAAAGAATGCTTCGGATTAAACTATTATTTCTTGACTTGTTTCTCAAGGCTTCTAGAGAGCTCTTTTTGGGCAGATGGGTGCGACTTCCAAGACCAAAAATAAGATTCCAAAATTGCCCCTGGTGGTAGCCTCTGAAGTTGCTTGTTATAGGTTTTTGGCCTAGGGGTAAAACGGTCTTTTTGCACTGCTCTTCTTCCAAAGCCATGGGACCCACGTGATCTGCCCCTAGATATGTCATAATTACTTTTCATTTCATTGTCATGTCAGATTCCATTTCTGTGGTCCAGATTAATTCTGATTACTTTAATCTTTCTCTCTCATCATAATGACTTGATGTGACATTCTCTCTCTTCATAATTACATGATGTGATCTTTTCTTTTTCTCCAAGTCACTTTCTCTCTCCTCTGGGCCCACCAATTTCACCCCATATTAGTGTCTTGGGCCTGGGCCCGACTCTGGGAAATCCTATCCGGTCCCGCTCAGCTCCCTTTTTGCCGGTCCCACCTTACCTCGCAACTCGTTCCCTTCAACTGGACTTGTGTGGGCCTAGATCATCAGTCACTTTTCCCTGACCACAAGTGATAACTCTCGAATTTTAGTATATTTAAAGTATATTTTGAAGATATCTGGAGAGTTATCTATACAATTTTAAGAGATTTTTAAGATTATATTATGGTAAGATCAAATCAAAGTGGTGCATTATTTGTGAGGTTTCAATTTAAAATAAAAGTTTTTTTTCTTTAATTCTTTAGTGTAGGAAATAAATAATAGTAATTAGGAGTTTAAAAATAATTAAAAAAAATCAGTTTTATCATTATTGTTATTATTATATATGTAATTCATTCAATGGATCTTTTTGCACAGAGAAACCCACAGGATTAATTTGCACCATTTATGGAATTAGGCCATCAATTGAAAATCAAGCATGTTTGCACGTGCACTTGAAATGAAGAATTGATTGTGGATGATGAATTGAAGGACCAGGGGAGCATTCGGTTTGGACAGTTTGGGCTTTTTGGTACCATTTGGAGATTAAATGGAGTTGGGGCCCACAACATTGAGAGGAATTACAAGACCTAAAAGAAGCTACGGAAGTGAGGCGGATGAATGGAAAAAAAAAGGGAAAACCTAAAGCTAATTGAAAAGAGAGAGGAGGTGGACAATGAAAAGGATCATTCATGCTGGGGTTGCGGAGCACGACATGGAGGAAAAGAGAGGAGAGTTTCACTGGATGAAAAATAAAAGAAACAGGAGGCGGCATTTGGAGGTGAGAGCAAAGTCATATTTCGGTGGAACAGAGCATCAGTGTAGCGGGTTCAGACCTTTGACCTTCTTCTTCCTCTCTCGTCGGTGGCTTCCTTCTCCACCACGGTAGCCGGCGAGCTTCCTTCTCCACCATGGTAGCCGGCGAGCTTCGTCTTCACAGCCACAAGGGAGGAACAGATTCTGATCGAAGAACGGAGGCGGTGACTTCTGCTATGGTTTTATTTTTCTTTCCTCTTTGAACTCTGAATTTATTGTGGCTGTGATGGATCTATTTATAGCCATGTGTGGCTGATTTTACTTTGCAACCTAGAGGAGCTATGAACCTATAGGTGGATTAAACTTTATTTTCATTGTTTAGTTATAATTAATATTAATTTTAGTTATTTAATCTTGTTTAGCTTTATCTATTTAATGATTGACCATCATTAAATATGAATTTGAGAATTAAGATTTACCTTGACAAAGGGAATTTTAATTAAGCTCTGAGATTAAGTAATATGGGATTAGATTACGATTTAATTTGTGTTTAGGATAGACATATACCTAATTGCCCTATAAAATTGTTGAAGGGTGTGCTCGAGTTTTATTGTCTCTTGAGTCATCAAATATATCCATCTAAACCTCCTAGCCATTCAGTTATTGGTCCATGTGTAACATCTACATGGCGATTTCCATCCGTTTCTATGGCTCTTAGTTGGACGATGACTTAACTATCCACGTCTTCATCTGAGCAATCCCTTTTCCGATTCATACAGCATTTCAAACAGAATCACTCACCCATTGGCCATGTTAATCTTTTTTTCCATTCTTCCATTTAATGTGCGTAGCTTTCCAACCCTTTTATCCTATTTCCCGTGCGTCACCAACTTGACCGTCGCTAGTAATTATCACCAGTCTTGGACCATTGGCTGAACTGATCGGCCATCCTAATTAAACGTCGGAAATTGGTTTTCATCATCTCTGAACGTCCCACTTCAGTTAGCCTATTTTGTTAGTTTCCATATGTTTTGATGATGACTAATATTGTTGCATTTGATAAAATACTTGAAATCAATCTTGAGATCTTAGAAAATGTTTTTGGAATATTTGTAACTCAAGTTGACTTATTACAACTCAAGTTATAGGACTTAAAGAATTTTCACAAAAACTATAACTCAAGTTGAAAATCACAACTCAAGTTAAAAATTATTTTTCAAAGAGTCATAACTCGAGTTATCATTTAACAACTCGAGTTATGGACTGTACTTTGCTATTCCAGAAAGACTCTCGCGAAAATAAAAATTTTGTGAACAGTGATAACTCGAGTTATTTTCAACAACTCGAGTTACTACTGTAGCATTTCCTCTCGGGTTGAATTTTTGGTTTAACATAACTCGAGTTATTACTGTGCAACTCGAGTTATGAAAGTGCAATTCCTCTCTGTATGATTTTAATTTAAAAATAACTCAAGTTATTACTATGCAATTCGAGTTAGGCCATCTCAAAATGCTTTCTGGTTGAATTAAATGATTAAGTAACTTGAGTTATTAGATGTAACTCGAGTTGGTCATCTTTTTCATAAAACCTTGAAATTGAATATAGCTCGAGTTGGTACTGTGCAACTCGAGTTACTCATATAAGTTTTTGATAATCAGTATTCTCGAATTCTGGAACTCAATGATTATGCAATGGGTACTTAATATTATTGTCTCTTATCATTTCTAATCACTATTAATCATGTTTCCAGTGTGTTTTAGACAGGTTAACAAGGTTAAACTTCAAATTATCATAAAGCAAATTTCTGTCAGAAGCATTTAATGCAAAGCTCAGAACATTCACCAATTCGGCAAGAAACCATCTGAGCAAGAGAAAAGATATTCGGCTACTTTTTAGACAACATTCCTAATGAGCTCCAACGGACAATTTGAATAAGGAATGTCAACGGAGAATAACGGACGAATGTCGGAGACATACGAAGAGACGAAGCCACGAATTCTCAACGGACACATTCATTACTCACAACGGCTCATTAATCTCTTCTCAACGGTCATTAAATGCAGGCGTCTATAAATATGAGAAGCATTCAAGTCTCCACCAACCGAAACTCTGCGCATTCAATTAGCCAACTACTTCATTTACTGTTTCAACAAGTAATTAATATCTTATGATATTCCAATCTTCAGTGTTTACTTATCTGCTCTTTTAGAGAGTTCTTCATTGATTATCATTTATTGTAAGAATCTCAAAGTATTGGGACTTTGAGATTGGGTTGATTGATTACAACTTGTAAGGGGGAGCAAGTTCTAGAGTGAGAGAATTACTCCGAGAGTACAGAGTGTGTAATCAATTGAGATAGTGAAATCCCGGAGAGTCTGGGGATTGGATGTAGGTCAAGGATTTAGATCGAACCAGTATAAATTCCTTGTGTTTATTCTTTCCTAAACTCTCTCTGTTCATCCCTGTTCCTTGTGCACGAAAACAGAGTAATCATTACAAGAAAATTTAATATCCCCAATTCACCCCCCCTCTTGGTGATATTCCGTCTTTCATATTTAAGTCATTGCCTGGTTCCGATGAAGCTCGGTGGTCACCTTCCTTGTCTCTAACCTCTCCGCCAATGGTTCTATTGCTCTGTAAGTCATTGCCTCTCCTCTATCCCTCTCACTTTCTGCTTGCATTTTCTTTTCTTGCATCTCTGATTTTTTGTTTCTTGGCAGAGTGCTGTAGAGACAGTAAAATATTCTCCACAAAAGGTTAAAGAAGCCTCTGATGAACTGACTCCACATGCTCAACAGTTGCTCGACTCACATCCATTCCTTAAAGATGTGATTATTCTAGTTGCTGGTACATTTACTGCCACACTAACAGCCTAAAATTTCACAAATATGCAATGCAATGTCCTGCTGCAATATTTCCAGGAAACACATCTGAGAAGCAAGTTCCATATGAGAACATTATTTGGGGTTTTTTGGAAGATCCAGTGCGATATTTGGTTACCTTCATGGCATTCTCATAGATGTTAGTTGCATATTTCCATTTAACGGTGTTTTTATTCGTGTTTGTATTTCTGTGGTTGCATTATATTTCATACTTCATGATAGATAAATTTGGTTTCTCAGTGGTGTACTAGTAGCTCCAACAACTGTGGTCTCACAATACCTTACTCAGGCTTGGACGGGTGCAGTGATCCTTTCATTTGTGTGGTTTTTGTATCGATGGAAAACAAATGTCTGGGCACGTATTTTGTCGAGTCAAAATTTACTCGGGCTTGATCGAGATAAATTGATGGCTTATTATTCATTTATCATTATTGTATGTAATTCAGTTGCTGATGTTGTTGTAGCATTATTTTTTGTAAAAATGATCCAGACAAATGGTTACTTCTTTACCTAAACAACTTACTCTTACTTTTCTGTGTTTTTTTTCTCCCTCAGATGTGAACTTGATAAGTATTTCATGTTCATATTGTAGATGGCCAAACCATATTCTTGGGCCACCATGATGTTTCAAAAGCGGTCTTCAATTATTTCCACCATTCTGTGGTTGATTTCTGTTTCAAGCTCAACCGTCTTTCTACCGCTCACATTCCGGACAATGATTTCCCAGCATCAAACCAGCCCTTTGCTCAATGTGTCGCTTTAAGCCGTATTTAAAAAATGTCTTTCAAATGTTTTGCATTACCGGTTTTTTACTTTCTTCATGTTTTTGGTGTAGCCTGCAGACAATCATTTTTTGTAACCCTTTTATGATTTCGTAATTTGAGATTCCAGTTTTGTTTGAGTTGAACTTGTCGGATCCACTGTTGCTCATTTATGAATTAATGTCTCAAGAAGTTTTTTCAACTATCCATATCCTTAAAATGGAATGGAGTTATAACGAACTTGCGATGCTGCACCTCTATCTTTATATCATCCTCGCCTTTGCTAGGGATTCATAACTACAGATATCAATTCAATATACATTATACAGCATTTCCAATAACCAGTTGTTAACTCAGCCTTTTGTTTATTGTTTATACCATTAACTAGGAGTTAACCGATTTAATCTCCAATTACTCAATGTCAACTATGTATTCGGGCAACAAAAACGTAGAGAGTTTTAAATCTTTTAAACTTCTAATATATGAAATAAACAAAAGTAAATACATACTCTTTCGAATAACCTTCTACAAGTTTTTAAAAGAGTTTAACATTTGTAGGTAACAGTAAAATAAAATATTAACCAATTGAGTTACAATTTTATTTCCATGTATTCTATGTTATTTTTGTGTGTTACACCTTTTTTACTTGTAATAAATGAAAACGTACTACTTGTATATTCAATAATTTTAGGTATATAATTATTTTTAATTTCCTTTTTAATCAGTATTTGTATTAAATTGTTACGTATTATATCACCTTTACTTCTTTTTTCTTCCAATATTCCATACAACATTTGTTAAGGATATGAAAAGATAAATAGGATGTGATTTGTTTTTACTCTTGACCAATTTATTGTACTATCGCTACTCTATTTTTGTCCAAATTAGGATCATTTAGTCTCTATCACCGTGTATATATCATTGTTCAATTTACATTTAAAATCATTTAATACTTTCAATTATTTTTGAAAGGAAATTGGTTTTGTCAGAGTTTAAAATAGACACTGTAGTACGTTTTCATCTTTAAGAACAGTTAATTATATATCGTCATTAGTTTCCAAATTGTGTGGTAATTATACTTTTATTATTACATCAGAACTCTTATAATTTACGCTTCTAATACTTGGCAATTATTATTTGTAGTCGAAAAAATGAATCCAAATGCCAACTTTCAAAATAGTATAGTCATTTAACGATTATTCTTAATAAATAAATAAAAACATGTATGCATTTTTATAAATTGAATACTTTGAATATTTAAAAATATTACAGGTATACTTTTTAAAAATTAAAATCCTCATATGTTTTTCATAAGTTTTTTTTAGTTAAAAAAAAAAATTTAATGTTATGTTTAGAACTTCAACATCGTTTCACATACTAAGACCATTGCCCTACATTTTTTGTCTATCTATTAGTTACATCCATAACGGTACTCATTAGTGCCGGTTGGTTTTTTTCCGCAGTTGATTCAGACACCCCTTCCGCTATTACTTAAACCCTTACTCACAACTTTACTATTAACTTATTTCAGTTACCCGTCCTTGTCAGTTGCATGATTTCCAAATCTTTTCCTGACTTCAAATGGAATTCAATCTAAACTCAAAATTGCAAAATCTGTCTAAAGGTCCTTGTGAAATGATCTTGAAAGTCATTGTTGATCACATAGTACACAGATATTTGGAAAGTGCTTGCCCCAAACATAAAAGGCCTGCAAAAGAACTTCAATCTGTCGATCTCATCGTCTTTGATAACACAGTTACGTTTACTGTACTCATCGCACATTTTTGTTTTCCAATTTCATGCTGCACTTTATTCTCTCACATACATTCTCATACATGTTCTTTACAAAAATCAGAACGCTACATGTATGTTGGTTAGAATTTTGTCTGAAGATCTTATGGCGAAGCACTATTGGAAACTGATTGAGGGTGGTTGTTATGAACTATCACATTTTTTACTTCGAGACGGGGGAGAAGGAATAAATGAATCTATCCATATTATCATAACCAACTTATCCACTATCACTCCTTCTTTCGGTGACTCCTTACCAAAGCGTCGTTTTGTCCTTAATCATGTTGATGATACTAACTGGTGGGGACAATCTACAAAAGAAATGCTCATTGGTATGGACCGATAGTCACAAACAAGTCTTTTTCAAATATATATATTTAATGTTTTCTTTTTAAAAAATTATAATCTTACTTTACATACCCGTAGAAATCGACTGCTTCAAGGGAAATTGGTCATATCTCTTAACAAAGTTATGTCATTGAGGATGACATTAATACCTTCTCTCAACTTACAACCCCACAAGAAGCCAATGCAAAAAGAAAAATTATTGCCAATGATGTTCCAATTGCGTGTGATGAAGACCTTAGCCTAACTGAAATGTGCATGCCAAAGTTGAGCCCTACAAAACCTCTGAAAAATATAAAGAAGGAGAAATAATATTTATAGCTTATATTTTTGCTTCAGTAGGCTCTGAAATTTGTAATTTTTAAATTTCGATTGTCTCACAGTTATGAACATTCTCTTTAATGTTTAATCCACGTTTGTATTAACCCATGTGAATTTAGTTTTCTTCAAGATTACATATGCTAGGTCATTAAAATTACTATCAGATTATCATATTCGGATTCATGAAATTGATAATGTCATATTTCAAATTGTGGAGTACATATGCGTAACACATCTACGAATTTACTTTTGTTTTAGCTTTTAAATATCACAAAAACATTCTCTACAATTTGTTTACTAATACACTGCATAATTACAAATAAATCAGTTACTATGTGATCTTATTTAATACCAAGTTTGATTGTAAAGTATTTTAGAACTTTAATACAATGTTATTGCCGTTTATTTTTAAAAATATATAATTTCCATTTATAATTTTCATGTCCATCCTTATCACATGAAAATCATTCATTTCAGGTGCTAACACTAACAGTCACTCAATAATCATCACAAACATATTCAACTAAGACTAGCACTCATTCCCAGTAATATATCATCAACAATCAAATAGAACAAATCAAAGAAAAGTAGAAGAAAACTCTCCTATTTGTCTATGATTTGCGCTTGCAATCCTTGCTATCAAAGTGGACCACATTATCAAGGGCTTTCAACAGTCCTACAAAATAAAATAAAGCATCAAATCATACCTTGGGTTGACTCCCAAGAAGCGCTAAGTTTAAAGTCTTAAGACAGACTTCTCATAACAACTTCTAATCATAAGTATCAAACACCAGAATCACCTTGACTTCATTTCTTTTCAAGTAGCAAGGCACCACACACAAAATTTGATCATTCAAGTTACTTACTTGTACTTCCTCAATCATAGACAATCTTGGAGTACAAGTATTCACTGAATTCAAATGAAGCACAACATGCATATCTTTGCAAATAAACATAGGCACTTCCAAAAATTTAGAGCATCTAACAAAATCGACTTGACTCTCATCAGTAAGAGTCAACACTTCAATAGGAGTGTAATATCCTGAATTTTGGACCTGGAAAATTGAGAATAAGCCTTCATTAGGCAGCCTACTAAGCCCGATACGGGAAGAATCCCTAGAATGACAAGAGTCTCTGATGGGCTCGGGTTTGTAAAGATGTGGACCCAGGGCAAGATACCTGTGAGGTATAATGCTGATGTGATGAAGCGGCGCCCGGGGAATATGGCAAAACACAAATTCCTGACCCCTAGAAGTGCGTATGTGTCATACAGGGACACGTGTCACCATGAGGTTAAAGGAAGATAAGGCATGAAAAACAGGAGCTTGATACCCAAGAGGGGGGTGCATTGGGTATCTTTAAAATTTTATACACTTGTTCTGTTTGTGAGTACTCAAAACAGAGCAGAACAGAGAGGGAGGAAGAAGAAGCAATGCACAACAAGATTTATACTGGTTCAGTCCTTTCTCTGACCTACATCCAGTCCCCAAGCCTCACTTGAGATTTTCAATCCACTAACTCAATGAAATTGATTACACACTCTGTACTAAGAGTTGTTCTTTCTCTAGAACACACTCCCCCTTACAAGTTGTAATCAATACACCCCAACTACCAAGCCCCCTGACTTGTAGTTGTTACAATAAATGATTTTACGAGTGAAACTCTCTCAAAGAGTAGATAGAATAAATACTGAAGCTCAAAGTATCAAAAAGATACTATTACAAGTGAAAAAACTAATACACAATGAATGAACTTATAAGATTTTCGCTTAGAGTAGGTGTATCCACTGGAGATGAAGTTAATGCTCTCTATTTATAGGTAGAGAACATTAAATGACCGTTGTGAGATAATTCCAACTGTTGGAAGTGATTTGCTTAAGTTCTGGTCATCTTCTCTCTCTAAACTTCTGCTAATCCAAGAGTTAATGTTGTCTGAGGTGGCTCTCTGAGTTTCTGCCCGTTGGAATTGACTTTACTTGATGTAGTAAGCTTCCTTTAACGTTCATTAGACGTGCTCAGATGGATTAGCCGAAAGTAGGTGAGATTGTGCAGGTGCATTAAATGCACTGTTCACCTTTTTGCTTTTTATCACATATCTTCAATAATCTTGATCTATAATGACTGAACACACTCAACAAACATTGTTATACATATCTGGGAACATGAGTGAATGATATATGAAAGCAATTAGATCAAACAACAAGATATAGCAGATTTCACAAATTTGAAAATACACCAACAGTCACAAACCTTGAGGCTAGTTCATCCAACCTCGAGGTTTGCTTGAAGGTTTCAGGCAAGCATAGGTTTTAAAACATCCAACCTCGAGGTTGCTATGTGAACCTCGAGGTTTCTCTTAAAGAGAAGCCTTCTGAAAAATCTCACTAGCTCACAAACCTTGAGGTTCCAAAGGTAACCTCGAGGTTTGAAGCTTGTTTCAAAAACTTCATTTTTTACTGGAGCCCGACAACCTCGAGGTTGTAAATCCATACTCGAGGTTGGCCTTTGAAAATGCAAAGTTCAATATTAAACATAAGGCTCAGCCTCGAGGTTACAATCTTAACCTCGAGGTTTTCAATGCTTTGAAAACCAGTTTGCTCTCTGTATGTCACACTACTCGAGGTTGAAATACCATACTCGAGGTCAACAAGTTTTTCTTCAAATTTAAGTTTCAAAATAAAGTGTCCAACCTCGAGGTTGCAATATGGACCTCGAGGTTTTCAAGCTTGTTGAAAACCATGACTTCTCTGGATGAGTCAAAACTCGAGGTTAGCTTTACATACTCAAGGTTGCAAGTGTTAATGCAGAAACTTGGGGCTTTCAAGAAGGTCTGAACCTCGAGGTTGACTTTCCAACCTCGAGGTTTCACATAGTTTTTGTGAAACCAAGTTTTGTGACATTAAAACACTTGATTCTTAAGGCATTTGTAAGGGTAAACCTTGAGGTTACAAAACCAACCTCGAGGTTTGCTCTTAAACAGAGTTTTGACACTTAAGAGCAAAACCTCTTTAATTGTTTGTAGTTGTTGGCAATCATCAAAACCATCAGAGAACTAACAAGGCAAGGGCAAAATGGTCAATTCCTTCTCCTTTGGGCATTGAATTTGATCCAACATGAGAAAAGAAAGGAAATCAGATGATTTTGTCCATACTCTGGTCTAGACACAAGACATGGGATCTGCAGGCAATTAACTGACAAAAAAGGGGACCGATAGGGACCAATCAGGGGATTATTCTGGTTGGAGCTTGATTTTGAAGTTTTTGATGGTCCCAAAGTGTTTTAAAACATGATTTTGTGTGGGGTTAAGTCATGGTTTAAGTTTTCTAACTCAAAAACCCCAAAAACTCAAGGAAGAGGCTTGCTGCCAGTTTTCTGGAGTCTGGGCAGCGGGGCTTCAAAAATGTTTTTAAAATGTTGGAGATGTTGGTTTGAGCTAAACTTTACAGGTGAAAATTAGACATCTGGGGCATCACTTTGATAGGTAATTTGACATATTTTTGATGCACCGATTGAGAGATACAAATTTTCTAAGTTGGCTCTGTCTGCCACAGGATGAAATTTGACCCAGTTGTGGAAAGTGAGCAACACGCCAAAATATAAGTGCTTTCTGGGTCTAGGAGTATTTTTCATGGAAAATAGACATTGCAATGGTTCAAATGGCGCTGGTTTCATGTAAAAATGATTTTTGTGGAATTTATTAAAAATCCCAAAAGTTGGACCAAAATCACTAGATTTCTGGAAATTGTGGCTTAAAGGGGCATGGCATGTAGGTAAAATTGGGGAAAGATTAATGTTGATTAAAAGGAAGTTCAGCTGGTCCGTACTATACACATCGACACAAGAATTCTTAGGCAAATAATTGGATGAATTGTTCAACCAATCAGCAAACCGTAACCTTTAATCTCCTTAGAATTCCGGCCAACAATTTCGTTAAAACTGAACTATGTGGCAGCGTGTAATATTAAGGAAATTGAAGTCTGAAAAATTGCTTCCCATGCCAACCGACATACCAACATTGATTAATTCATATGATCTATTCTTTTAATCAACTCGGACAATACATCCAAAGTGCACCGAATAAGAAGCAAGGGTGAGAGTGATTAAGGGAAACGCCAAAACTCACCGACAAGGAAGCAAGAAGTATGAGTGACCGAGACACCTTGTTGTTTGTAGAGTTGGAGAATTGGGCATATACCGAGCTGCTTATGAATTCAGGGAATTAAGCACGAGGTAAGTTTTTGATGATTTGTATAGCACGTATGGTTTGGAGAGGCATATGAAATTCTGAAAATTTGGTTTGGATTAAGGAATACTAAGAAGTTAGTAGTGATTTATAAATTGAAGCTTAGGAGAATGATTTGTCGGTGAAATTAATGTTTTGATGTGTGCTCTTGCTGTTTGACCGATTGGAAGAAGCATAATATTTTATGACTTGTCACCGAATAAGGGAAAACAAACAAAAAGCTTTGTTATACATATATATATATATATTTAAGCGGTGTGATCACTAAATGAAGGAGGAGTGATGTTTTGATATGCTTTGTTATATCCTTTTGCTGCTTGTCACCGAATGAAGAGAGTACAATATATATTATGTGGAAGTTGTTTTCATGTTGATTTGTTACCGAAAGAAAGGGGAGTTTTCGGATGCTATCATAAACCTAAATTTATGGAAGGCAAATTTTGGGAGAAAGACCTCATAATTTGATTGATGCAATTGAAACCTTTCGGTCAATATGTTTTACGGTAGAGGAAATAAATTATGGAAGACTTAATGATTTCATGGTGTTTTAAATGAAGGGTTATGTTAATTGGCACGGTTTTTGCAAGAAATAAAATGTAGAGGTATTTTTGTGGCACTAAATAAGGGTATTTGGATGATTTATAGGTTTAACGGATCCTTGGAAAGTCTACGGGCCTACTAAAATATTAAGGACAAAAATTATCACAACAGGTAGTAACCGCTTTACCCAAATATCTCTGTGTTTTGTTGTATGTTTGTATCTGCCATGTGTGTTTTTCTTTGTATATGTTGTGCCAAATATGCATACAGTATTGTATAATTCCTAGCGCTGAGGATGTTCAGTCCGAGGCCAATTTTACTTGATGGCTGTACGGGTTGAATTATCAGTCCGGGGTTAGCCTAGAAAAGGCGGCTCTACGGGTTGTGAGTACAGTGAGTCCGAGGCTTGCCTTGGTAAGGCAGCTGTACGGGTTCTTGAAATATGGTATGTGCTTTACTGTGTTGTGGTCTGGATGCATATGTGGTATGTATTTGGCATGCTCTTATGATTCTGATTAGCATGGTAGCTTACATACTCTTTACACATTTTGTATTTGAGTACTGACGGTTACTCTGGGGGCCGATATCGGACCCCAGCCTCTTCTGTTGTCCCAAGGAGATATGCCCGATGAGAAGAGCCCTCCTCAGAATGATAATTGCTTAGCAGTACTGACTGAAGAATAGGGGATGCCCTATTATGTTTGTACATATATTTGAGATGACGGTATGTTTATTTTGGAATTGATTCTGGATGACTGTACCCTTAACCTTTCGGGGACTTTTATTTTACCTTTACCAGTATAGTAGATAGTCTAAACCAGTTCAATGCTCTGTTGCACTCACTCTAATATAAGTTAATGGACCAGATAACGAAGGAAATATAACTAAATAAGTGAATCCCTCTAACCCGCCACCCGAAAGGGCGAGGCCGGTAGGGGTGTAACAAGGAGAGTTATGAATAACAACTTTTGGGATATGTACATCAATTCGATCACCAAAATCACAATCCTTAGGTTCCATAGCTGGAACCTCTTCTAGACACCCATTATTCTCATCGAAATCAATTTGAAGATCACAATCACTTTCTACATTATCCATAGTCTCTTGTAATTCCACACCTTCAACTTCCTCACAATAATCATTATCATCATAAGAAGTAGTCATCAAGCTTAAGGAATTATTTTGCTTCATAGTCTCCAGAGTTGAAACAATTTGACTCGCATATACCCCCATATCTTGAGCACTTGCCCCAATATCTTGGACACTTGACTCAACCCTAGTGATAAATTCCTTTTTCTCTCTATTAAATCTCTTTGATGCTTCTACACACTCCTCAACTAATCTTTCTAAATTAGATTTTAAAATAAACTTAAAAACTTATTTTCTAAATTGAAACCCTATAAATTATGCATCCATATTGATATATCTTAAAATCTCAATAAAATCTCTTTAAATTAGTAATAATGACTTCTCAAATATATCAAAATATATCTTAAATCTATTAAAAATGAGAAGTCATCAGAAATCAATTTAATAAAAGGTAAACTCTTTTTAATGCTTCCCGCAAAACATTTCAAAATTATTTAGAATATTCTATGCACCAACGTACGTTTTGATCATGTTGAAGCTTCACTAACACAATATCCATTACCACGTGTGTTGTGTACATAGCTGCATTTATAGCATCGAATAATAATAAATAACCTATATCAGAGTTATTTCTACTTTAAATTTCCAAGAAGCATTAGATGTGTCCCCATAGAGATCCGTTTTATTAATTAATGGTGAACATATGTGCGTGCGTGGTCAAACCAACAGATGCAACGCTTTTGTATTAATGTTTGAAAAACTTCATCAATGACAATTGAGATCATGTCGATTTGGCGATCCTTGCCATAGTTGTAAAGACTAGGTGTAATCGTCCCGTTGGATGAAAATTAAGTGACATCTGATGGTGTATATATTGATACAGAACTAACGGAATTACTTCAATGCTCTCTGTATAGATACGTCATATCCTACAAATACTGAAACTCAAGTTAATAATCCATCGTGTTTTTATACTGAAGTAGCATCCTGTTGTAAATACTAGGTGTAATCGTCCCGTTGGATGAAAATTAAGTGACATCTGACGGTGTATATATTGATACAGAACTAACGGAATTACTTCGATGCTCTCTGTATAGATACGTCATATCCTACAAATACTGAAACTCAAGTTAATAATCCATTGTGTTTTTATACTGAAGTAGCATCCAGTGGAATTGCAGCTACTCTACTACCAGCAGGCAGAACTGTGCATTCAAGGTTTTTAATACCTATCGACATCAATGAAGATTCTATTTATTTAATCACTCAAAATTCACTAACTGCAAATTTGACCAAAACTTCTAATCTAATTATTTGGGATGAAGCTCCAATAATGAAGAGACATTGTGTTGAGGCTTTTGACCGAACTTTAAGGGACTTAATGAAAACCAATAGTATATTTGGAGGAAAATGTGTTGTCATGGGTGGTGATTTCAAACAAATTCTTCAAGTTATTCCTAAAAGTAGACGAGCTGACATTGTAAATTCATCTATTAATGCTTCTCCTCTTTGGAATGAGTGCCAGTTGTTGCAATTAACAAAAAAATATGAGACTAAAGTCTTCCACAGATCCAACTAAGCAGGAAAAAATAAAAGTATTTTCTGAATGGCTCCTCCTTGCAGGAGAGGGTGTCATTGGATTACCGCACGATGGTGTTGCAAACATAACATTACCATTAGATTTGTTACTTCATGATGATCACAATCCAATAAGATGCATTGTTGAATCAACCTACCCAAATTTAGTTGAGTGCTTATTTGAGGGAGATTACCTATACAACAGGTTAATTTTAACCCTAACTATGGAACATGTCGATTCATTGAATGAGTAAGTTTGTTCTTTGTTGCCAGGAGATGTAGTTGAATAATTTAGTGCTGACTCTATAAATTGTGTAGATTATGCAAAGGAAAGTTTGGATGATCTATATCATACATAGAGTTTCAAAATTCAATTAAATGTTATGGGATTCCACATCATAAATTGTTTTTGAAGGTGGATTACCAATTATGTTAATAAGGAACATTGACCAAGCATCAAGATTATGCAATGGTACGAGGCTTCAAATTATACAACTTGGCAAGAACGTGATTAAGGCAAAGGCGTTAAATGACACTAGCGCAGGACAAGACAATTTGATACACAAGATGGACATGAACCTATGTGAATCAAAACTTCCATTCAAGATGGAAAGAAGGCAATTTCTAATCATCATTTCGTTTGCCATGACAATTAACAATAGCCTAGGACAATCAATGTCAAATGTAGGTGTTTACCTACCAAGTCCAATTGTTTCACATAGACAACTTTATATTGCTTTATCTAGAATACAGAGTTTCAAAAGTTTGAAAATATTGATTTTGAATGAGTTTAATAAGTGTGTTGACAACACAATCAATGTTGTATATAGAGAAGTTTTCCAAAACATTTTATCACATTCATAGTGGTAAGGAGAAGCTTTGTTTGAGTTAGTCATTGTTGTGCTTCAAATTTCATATTTCACCGAATTGAATATTTTATTACTTAAATTCTAGAATTTGGTCAGCATTCAATTCAACCTATTAATTATTAAATAAGTATGGTTATAAATCAACGACTTTGTTATTGAAATTTAAAATAAAATAAAACTCTATACTCCATGCTAGTAACGATAAACTTTGTTTGAGTTAGTACTTATTGTGATTTAAATTTCATCTTTCAATGAATTGAATATTTTATTACTTGGATTCTTGAATTTCTTCAGCTTTCAATTTAACCTATCAATTATTCAATAAGTTTAGATATAAAATCCGCGCCTATCTTATTTATATTTAAAACAGAATTAAACTCTATACTCCGTGCAACGCATGGGTTCGAAGTCTTGTTATGTTAGACATAACAAAATATACTCAAGAGAGGGTTGTAAGTGGACCGACAGGTACTTATAGCTATTTATACTCTAGATTAACAAAATTAATATTAAGGCTGATTAAATTAATGAAATCAAGGTTTATGAAGCTAATAAGGGATTAGTAACTCTGGGTTGCTTATTTGATTATTGTGGTGGTTTGTTTATTTTAATTTTAGTTTATTTCTTTTTTCTTAATTGAATTCAATTTTGTTTTTCTCAACTTAAACGAAATTGTAAAATTAATGTTTAACCGAAGTTTGTGATTCCAAGTCCTTGTGGGAACGATATCTTACTCACTCTTTATTACTTGGTACGGCCCGTGCACTTGCAGAGTTTATAGGCAATAAAGTTTTTCCCTATCAACAAGTGGACGAAATATAATACATTGGGAATCAAGAAACCTTTATTCCAGTACCTCAGATCCTCCTCGTAATGCGTGCTACCTGCTACTCCAACTTCTGGCCCCGAAATGTCACGTACTACTACTACTGACTTTTCCTTCCCTACTGGGTCCAGATACACCTTTTCTCTCTCTTCCCTTCTTGTTTCCCTAAAAAACGCAGGGCTCCCATGACTGCCCTGAAAATGTCATATACTTACTTATGTTAGCATATTTTCGCTCAACTAATTGTCCTACACCTTAGGACATAGTTGGGTTGCATCCTTCCCACCGGATTCACACCGTGTAGGCCTTCTATGCTCCTTTTTCATCGGCACTTTAATTCCACGGCTTATTGATACTGGTCCACTGAACTGTATGGCCAAGTTACTTAGTTCCAGAGAGGCTTCCTAACTCTCGTCCTTCTTGGAACTCTTCTCGAACTGGGCCTAGTCGTCCGCCTATTTCAGACTTATTATTCATTCTTAGAGTCCAAAATTCGGGGTGTTACACTTATTGTGTATCCGGTCCTAAATATATAATTAAATTTTAAGACCGGAGTTTTGGAATACTCCGGACCTAACTTTTTATTATTCATTTATTACGTGCGTAGATTTTATTAAGACTGGTTAATTATAAAGTATCCGGTCCTAAATATGTAACTTTTTAAGACCAGAGTCTCCTAAAACTCCGATCCTAAATTCTCATTTTTTTTTTTGAGTAGAAAAAAGCATTGGCTTTGGCGAGCGCAGCAACTGAATGAATAAAAATTAAAGGAAAGCTGGAGTTTAATTTCTTTAATTACTGGAGAATATGAACAAAAATTGAAAAGACACAAGTTTAGTTCTTAATGCTACATATATTATTTGAATATGCACGTACACAAGAAAAAATATAAAAGAAAAACAAGCAGAAAATTATCAAAAACAAGAATCTGACTATATATACATCCTAAAGCTTATTATCCTTCAAAGCCTTGGCGATATCGGCGTGAGCAGCATTAACTTCCCGCTGGATATCAGCAAGTTCCTGTCTTATTCGCATCAGCGCATCATGGTCTGAAGGTTGGGGGTGCGACAATCTCTTCATCATCCGAAATAACAATGGGTCCAATGACCCGAGACTCTTCTGTCTCAATAGAACGCACTCTCGCTGGAGGAGGCGCACTATATAATGATCTACGGAAGGCACGAGCATCACGAGTAAGAGCACCACTACAAGCGGTTCTCTTATATCTAACCATGGTTGGAGCAGTTGGCACAAGGAGGTATGAGGAGTTTATTAATAAAGGCAGAGAGCAGTTTTCAGATAAGCGGCACGTACATAGTTTAGAGTTACGAGGTAGTGAGGAGTTAAGGACAGAGAGGTATGAGGAGTTAATAAAGGCAAAGAGCAGATGAATGTGGTCTACTTTACGAGCGATTTTATAAATACGCGATCCAAATTATTTAAATATTTTGATTTTAAAACCGACCTTTTAAAAATGTCTGGTCCTAAAAGTATATTATTTATTTTTTTAATGAATTAATTTTAAGACCGACTTTTTATAATTTATCTGTTCCTAAAAGTATATTATTTATTTTTTTAATCAATTAAATTACTTTTAAGACCGATCTTTTATCATTTATTCGGTCCTAAAATTCATTTATTTTTCTCTAATTCAATATTTTTAAAAGTAAGATTTATTTTCATAAAAAATATTAGTTTTAAGAACGGATCTTTTACAATATCCGGTATTAAAAGTTCATTGTTTCAAATTCCGATAGCAGAGTCATATCCTTACACTATCAAAGGATCTCTTCGGCTGCCAGATAAACTTCCCAACAAGGCGTCTCCTCGTATTCTGATGAACTATGCGTCTGCTCATTAAAGTTTCTGGCGTTTCACATTGTTCAGGATGGATTCTCTATTTAAACCCGTTGTTACTTTACTTTCTTTACATTCTTCATCATCACTTCTATAATGGCTGCTCCACCACCGCAAGATCCTCCACCACCACCAGGTCCTCCTTTTCCTCCTCCCGCTGGACTTAACAATCTGTACCCTCCTCCACTGCCTCCGAACCCAACCACCAAACAGATGATGCGCCACCTCCTGGTCTGCGTCGATCATATAGATCGACGAATGGACCAGCTTTTTCAGGTCTGCAACAACGTCAACAACAAGATTAACGTGATACTCGACGCCCAGGACGTTGAGTACAATCCGTTAGATGACGACGTCTCTGACCTCTCCGACGACTCCCTCCCCTCCGACAACGATGGGGAGGACTAAATGTTTTTATTTCTTTTTTTTTTCTGACCTGTACTGCTGCCCCCACGAGGTAGCATAAAAAATTATATATAATAAATATTTTGCTTTCCTATTTCGATCGCCTTGCATGTCCTTTTCGTTATCTTCTTTCTTTCTCCGACAAAAAGGAAACAAACAAAACATTGTCCTCGTGTGTCATCAACAATAAAAAATGCGCAGAATACAGTTAAGACCATACAAAACAAAAAACATCTTTTACCTTATTCAAATAAAAACAAACATAGTGACAATTCTTCTCAAGGTAGGACCGTCGTTGTCGTTGGTTTTACCTCGCCCTATTTTGAAACAAGAGAGGTAAAATCGACGACAATGAAAGACCTAGCTTGAGCAGAACACCAGAACCTCGGTTGTCTTGAGCCGTAATGATTTAATCTGTCTGAAAAGCGAGTCAACATTTCTATTTACAGGAAGAATATTAAGACCGGACATTAACAATTACATGGTCCTAAAGGTTAGGCCTTACTTTTTAAAATAATTGGACTTTTAGGAGCGGACAATAAACGGTCCTAAAAGTCTCATATGTTTTAGACCGAAGACCTTTAGGACCGGATGCGGACTTTTAAGCTTTTAGGAGCGGACAATCAAACAATATACGGTCCTAAAAGTCGCATACTTTTTAGACCGAAGACTTTTAGGCAAACTTTTAATACCGGACTTTTAAATAATAGGTCCTAAAAGTCGCAGATACATTACTGCTCATTTACAACATCCTGAACCTCAAATTTCAAGCACTAAATAGCTATATCCACCATCCAATACATTCAGAAACCCAAAATGGACACAAGAAAATTGCTCAAAAAATTTAACAAATTTATTTATTGAATTTTACATTGCCTATGTATATTTACAAATGAATATTGTTCGAAAAAATAAACAAATTTACAGAAGATTATTGTTGCTACAGGATATATTTACAAATGAATTTAGGACATTAATTATTGTCCTGACTTTAAGATCAGGTCATACAGATATTCACAAAACACATTGCGTATGTGCTCCAGTTCATCATCAGAAAAGGGATCAGGGCAGTTAAACATCTGTAACATCAAAGACAGAAACTGAATTAACTTGCGTGCATATTTCATATGTAACATTAAGCCAGAAACTGAATTAATTTGCATGCATAATATGTAACATCAAATACATTTACCTTTGCAAATAATTTAGTACTTCCTTTAGTGAGAATATCATACATGTGTTTCAAGACTTACTCGCCACATAAGTTGGACCCCGGTGGTTGCCGACGGGTCTAAAAAGAACAAGAAATATATATCTTATTGACCAAGTTCAGAAGGCAGTGTGCTAGTGTACAAATATTGTACCAACCTCTGGTTTGAGCCATTTAGGCTCTTTGGCCTGAGATGCACGCTTTTTGTTTACAAAGATTTGGAAGGTCCTCATGGCACTATCATCAAAATCACAAATTTATCAATAATGTTCACTGAAAATTCACAGCAGAGATTTTAGACAAGAGAATCAAAATGACATGCTTACTTGTTGATGGTCTGCGTCAACATAGGCACTGGATCACTATGAGTGGAGCATAAGAAGATAACTTTATGCTCCTCCATGCACATGAGGACCAACTGCCAGTGGCGGCTAAAAATTCATAGCAGTAAAGTACTCAGTGATATATGTAGCAGAATTAAGTGAATTGTAGACAAGATTTGTGATATGTACTTGTGGTAGAATGGAAACAAGTACACCTTTCTTCTCACTTCATACAACCTCTTTGATATGTACTCCTATCTCTGCTCTATGGATGTTTCACTTGAATAGACAGGGCACAAGAATCCAAAATCGTTGCTCCTGCCCTTTTGAACCAATTCTTGATGCATGAACCTACAATAATGACATCGATCAGGGAATTAGTATATATGTATGTGTGTCTAAACGATGCATTAATATTTAAATTATGTACTCATAGAAGAAGATACTTACTTCATCCACAATTGAAGGATTGGATCAGTAAGCTTACTTCTAGGAAGCAGGAGGGACTGAACATCAGAGGTGTCAACTTGAACTGGTAGAGGATGTGGGACGCCTACTACTTCATTAACAGACCATGATTTATCTTTAAAATATCCACTCTACACCATATCAGATATTTTTTTCCTGGCAGTCAACTTAGCAGTAGGGGATTGAGCTTGGGGAGGGGATTGAGCTTGAGGAGGGGATGGAGCTTGATGAGGGGATGGAGCTTGATGAGGAGGGGTTGAAGCTTCAGGAGGAGTGGAGACATGTACAAGATTCACTGGCCAAGAGATGAAGGTTCCCTTGACATCACTCACAACCTTCAGCTATCAGTTGGGAGAGGGAGAGGTGCATCAATGATCACCTTTTCAACTGACACTCTAACTTCATCATCAACCATTTGTTGGTGGTTTACAGTTGATCCCAATAAGTTGTGGACAGTCTCTTTTGCAACTAATAATTGTCCAGGACTATCACAATCCTCCACATACAGGTCACAAGGTTGCTCTGACTGTCCAACAATGCAGCTCCCTCTAGTGCTCTGCTGCATTGGTGCAAGTGACTATGTGAACAGAACATTGGTCTCTGGACGAGAGCTCAAAAGCAACCTCATTTGATTCATTTCCTCCTTCATCTGGCTCATCTGGGAATGAAACATTGTAGTCAATGAAGCTTCTTTAGCTGCTGCTTGCTCACTTAATTTGGCCAGCGTCTGTTCCATCTCCTCCCGGGTAACCATACTTTGTCTATGGCGTTTGGCGGATTTACCAAAGTATTCCTCAGGCCTACCCGTCCTCCAATCCCCCTTACATGCCCACCATGGTCCGGTTTTCCAGTCGCAATAGTCAGAACATCACTTCTCCCATCCGACACAAAAGATCCCTCTGCTTCTTTCTTTTTAAGATCTTCCTATAAGGTACAGATAATGAGAAGTTTAGTAATGAAACATGTTTAGTTACTAAAAAGTAACAATAATGATACTTACAATTCTTTCAGCAACTACACGAGTTTGTTCACTTGTGTAGGCGCCGCTTGGCTTTTGCCGAATATGCAACCACAACTCCTCGTGACGTATTAGAGAGGGCAGATCATGTACCGCAAAAGGATTGGATTCTGCTTCATCTTCCAATCTCTTCCGCTTGGCCGCCATCAATTCCTTTTCAGCCTTTTCATATCTGCCACGAGAAGCCCTATGCGGCCAATCATTCTTTCTCCCTATCTCCTGAGCTTGTTCCCTTCTTTCCTGTGAATCAGAATTGAAAACAACTATTAATTATGAATTCCAGTCATCTCACTAACAGAAATTAGAGAGCTTCTGCTTGATATGAACCTCAAACACTAGTAAAATTCACTTCATCAAGTTTCAACATTTTATTTAAGGAAGATGTAGAATTGTAGAAGAAATTGGAGCTATGTTTTGTACTGCTAGGTAGATAGGTTAAGAAACAAAAGAGAATTATGCTTACAGAATAATACAAACTTGATCCTTTTTACGGCATCCAGTGAGATCAGCAGTCCTCATTAGATAGTAACAGAACTAATAGCAATGTCTAACCACTACCTACTATAACAGAACCAAGACTATAATAATGGCTTGACTCTTATGCCATTATTATTTTCCTAATTACCTTCTTAGTATTTTACCTTTTCAAGGTTTACATATCAAACTTGCATAGACAAAGGCAGGAAATGTATACTTCTATTCACACACCAAACAATTTAACTAATAGGATTAGATGAACACAATAACATTTACATATCTGCATAGGTTATATAACCAAACGAAAGGGCAAACAAAATTAAATATAGACTCACCAGAGCTTCAGGAGTAGTCTGCAGCTGAACAAATTGTTGTCAAGTTTGTTCATCAATAAATGTGTAACTGTCCCAATGATGTTTGTCAGGCTGAACATTGCCAAAAATATACGTGTTAGCGAGAAAGGTCTTAAACTTCCTCCACCGATCAGCACAATAAGGCAATGTCTTGTCTTTCAACTTCTCAGAGTCAGGGACAGTGTATGTAAGCCAAATAGTGTCCCAAATAAGTTGCTTTACTTGTCCACATTTTTTTACTCATCTTTCAAGATGCTAACCTTGCTGCGTGCAAGATAGCCGACAAAACTAGTATATTTGCTTGTATTAGGACCGCAAGGTTCCAACCTTTCATCAAACTGTATCTCGAGCCTTGACCCAAAAGTCCGACTTATGGTTATATCCATCATTCGTGTGCCTCTTCTACCACGGCGTGTAGGGCAGTTACGAGGCACATTGTCAGATGAAGAGGGTTTGTTCTGACTCACGCCAGTAACTAGCGTTCCCGGAACACGAATGGAATCGTTTTCACCGTTCATTTTCGAGACAGGAAGAGAGGGACACCTGAGCAAATGAGAGAGTAATAGAAGCTAATGGTACGTGGGCGAGGAAGAGAGGTAATGCAACAGGAAGAGCGATTTCACAACAAGAAGAGTGGTTTCAGAGTTCAGAGGGACAACGTAAGTCATAAGGTAACGTTTCGCGCGAAGAAGTATATTTGGCGCTTTATTTTTAAGACCGGATAAACTACAACGACGGTCTCAAAGGTTAAGTTTTAAGACTGTCCATTGTTAAACTCCGGTCTTAAAAGTAATAAAATATTTACTACCAGGCACAATTTATATCCGGTCTTGAAAGTATAATCTTTAAAACCTCCTGATATATATATCCAGTCTTAAAAGTTTTTTACCTGTATATTTAATTTTTTTCCTTATTATTTTGGACCGCAGAAAAATATAAGTCGGCCTGTTCAGGATTTCTCTATTAAGAAATTTGATATTTCAATTTTTTAATAACATTTTTAAGACTGTTTGTTTTTTAAAGTGGTCTGAAAAATATATTTAAGACCCATTGATAAACAATCCAGTCCAAGAAGTTCTTTATATTTACAAAACTGTCACCGGTCATACCTTTAAAGTTCTTTATATTTACAAAACTGTCACTGGTCATACCTTTAAGACCGGGGCATCGATAGTCCAGTCTAAATAAGGCAGTCTTAAAAACCTTTTTTGCACTAGTGATTTGCAGTTTAGGCTTAGTTTTTTCCTTTATTTATTTAGGGAAAAGAATAATTCAAATAAGAAATAAATTATGCCTAAAAATTTTAGAAATAATATTTTAAGGCCAAAAGAAATTTAATTGAGAAATTAAAATCCTTAAATGGAATTGAGGATTATATCTTAATATTTATCCAATAATTGCTTCAACCCATTTCCTTCCAGGAAGCCCAACACGTGAGAGGCAGGAAAATAATTGCAACCCAAGACACAAAGGGTGTGCATGGCAACCATTCTGTTGCCCAGCACTGTTTCAAGATTAAACAGTTTTTTATGATTTTGTGCTTTGGAAGAGTCTGAGAATCAGAATTACGATTGTTAACCCATTTTATTTTTACTCCGAGAATCAGAATTACGTTTGGTAACACATTTTTCCTCCTCTTGTTTAAGAGTTAAAAAAATAGTAAGGGAGGAAGATGAAGGATTAATAAGTTATTTGTATCATTTTTGTTAGTTCTCAATGTGTTTTGATGATTAACAACAAGTGTAAACATGTTTTGAAGTTTACAAAATCTGTTAAAAACCTTCTGAATGTTGCATACTCGAGTATAGGTATGCATACTCGAGTATGGGATTGACAGAAGATTTCTCAATTGCATTTTACAAGTCAATACTCAAGTATAGGAAGCTATACTCGAGTATTGAACTTACAGAGAGCAATCATGTTTTTGAAAAAGGATGCATACTCGAGTATAGGTCATCCAGAGAGCAACCAATCTTTTCTAACTGAGTCAATACTCAAGTATAGGAAGCTATACTCGAGTATTGGACTTACAGAAAGCAAATGTGTTTTTCATTTCGAGTGCATACTCGAGTATGATACTTACATACTCGAGTATAGGCCTTACAGAGAGCAAACAACCTTTTCGCAAGAATGCATACTCGAGTATAATATTGACATACTGGAGTATTGGTCTTACAGAAAGCCCCCAAAAATTTTATAACTGATGCATACTCGAGTACTGATGAGGACCTTTTGTCATTAGCCTTGGGGTCCACAATCAACAATTAACCAAGGATTGCGTATAGGCAAACCAAGGATCGTTCTCTCTTCTCGAGGAGCCTTTTATTGAATCCTAAGTAATCTAGATGTCATGCAAATGAAATGAAAACAAGGGGGGAT
Organism: Acacia crassicarpa; assembly: GCA_034222035.1. Classification (NCBI taxonomy): domain Eukaryota; kingdom Viridiplantae; phylum Streptophyta; class Magnoliopsida; order Fabales; family Fabaceae; genus Acacia; species Acacia crassicarpa. Next base: position 1,595,983 of record JAWXYG010000014.1, read on the forward strand.
TGGGTTTTGTTGGAATTAGAACAAGAATTAAAAGAAAACCGAATGGAAAAAAGCGAGATTAATCAAATTAAGATAGATCAACCCAGAATTGGGATTCCAAGACCTTCCATCATCGAACAAAAATAGAATAACTGAACTTGTGATTGATTCTAGACAAACCGAAATCTCTGCATTTGACCAGAAACTCCCTCGACTAGACGATCGCCTAGCATTTGATCGAACACGTGGTGAGCTCGTTGTACGATCGCACAACGCTCTCTGAAACCCGGTCCGACCTAAGTCCTTGGGATTTCAATCTGGATATTAAATCTAATACCCAATCCATAATTATAATCGGATCCGATTAAAATTAATAGAAACAAGTCAGTTACTGATTAAAGCGCAAGTCCTCCGGATGACACCATGGAATCCTCAACTCATGGGTCGATCACAGAAACTTAGCCAAGCATGGCTTTGTAAAATGAAAATGCAGAAATAAAGATGTTCATCATGACCATGAAGAACATGAACAAGTTCATCATGAACACAAAGAACAATTAAAGAAAATGAAAGCTTCTATTCCAAAATAAATCTCAACAACATAGTGAATCCATACAGAAAAAGATGAAGAACATAAAATCAAAATAAAATAATTAAAAGGAAAGATTAAAACCTAAGCCTTCCATGTAGGAGGCAAGAAATTAAAGACAAGAATTAAAGACAATACATGAAACTAATAAAGAAAAACTAAGCCTTCCATGTAGGAGGCAAGAAATTCAAGAAGGAAAGAATGGGAGAGATCTTGGTCTTCTCCAAGGTGTGTCTTGCTCTTCACAACACTCTTCTATTTATAGGCAGCTAGGAGCATCTCATCCATGCACTTTACAACTCAAATTCGTCACTTTAGTTAGTGGCCAACTTGGAAGCATCTTTGAATCACTTTACAGCTCCAAAACCGTGTCTTCTTTTCCTGCCCATGTTAGGCCACGAAATCATCCGAATCTGGCCATGTGATCTTAATATGAAATGTAGTCCCGGATGTCAGCTTTCCAGTCGTTTAAACGGTGCCCCATTTGGAGGTCTGTAGCTCCAGATATGGGCCAAATACCAAACGTCATTCCAGAGTCCAGTGAAAGCAGCCTGTTTCGGTTTCCAGTCCAATTTTGGCCCTCTAAACGTCTGATTTAGCTTTTGGGCTCTTCATAGGAGTTGTAGGGCTTCCTCTTAGCTTTCTGGAAATGCAAATTGGGGATCAATTGGGTTTACATAACTCAAGTTATTCCCAAAATACCGAACAGTGTTCATGACCCAACTGCAGTAAGAATGTGACAAAAGTCCAATTTTGAGTCCAAACTCAAGATGTGACCAAGATTAATGCAAATAAAATCTAAAAACTCCTTATGAAGATGAAATCACATATTTGACTAATTGTTCCATTAAAGCATGATAATGACAGAGTTTATAGCTTCTTTTTGCATTTAAAATAATATGAATTCAATGATTATCAAACTCCCCCACACTTATCCTTTTGCACTCCTGAGCAAAATTAAAAAGTAAGGAACAAGAGAAATTTCTCTTTTCTAACAATTGCTGAAATTTCAAAGCTCAACAAGGATCACAAAAGCTTCAAAAGATTAACCATTCAAGACAGAAATCTCTTCATCTCAAATTACTAATCATGGCAGTATCATTCAATGATGCTGATCACACAAAATAGTCTCTCAAATGATGCCCTCAATCAATCTCTAAAGTGTATATGGTTAATCAGTGTATCACTCAAATTCTGCTCAATGAAATTGTTCTACCATAAGCTTGCTCAAGTTCTACTTCTCCACTACTGATAACACATGCTTGCACAAATCAAGAGAGCTTGTTATTACAGGTTGTAATGGGGTTAGGGTGAAGATAGGTAAAAGTATGGAATGAGAGGCTAAGCACCAAAGAAATTAAATCGAGCACTGATTAACACAATCATTCTATGTATGTAAACTTTTATATAACTCAAATACCTCCTTTCTTTCTATGTTTTTTTTTTTACACCCCTTTTTTTTTTTCTTTATCTTTTTTTTTCTTCTTTTTTTTTTTCTTTCTTTCTTTTCTTTTTTTTTTTGAACTGTACTATATATATAATTACAATGGCAAAATCAAATATCTTCCCCCCACACTTAAACTGTTGCACTCCTGAGCAACCCTCAGACTTAAACACAAAACCAAGGTAAACCAATGCTCAATAATTTTTCATGGTGCGGAATAAAATGGTTTTACTCTTAGACTTGTAACGTGGCTTAGAACAGAATGGACAAAAAGGCACAAAGGGGTTACCAAAGGAATAATAATGCATGGGAAAGGCTATTTGGCCAAAGTGGGGAAAACAAAAGGAAACAAAAACAAGCTTCCATCATACCTATGCACATAAGTGAAAAATGTAGTTTCAAAAAGAAAAGGAGCAAGTTCTAGAGAACGCAAATCATGAGCAGATGCACACAAGAAAGAAAGAATGGTAAAAGATGAATTCCATTCATGTAGGCCCAAAATCTCACAAAGGTTGCAATGAGCATCATAGAATCAACTACCAAGATATTATAATCCAAGAGTTCAAAATATCAATCAAAACAGAATGATCCATCAAAACCAAAGTGTCCAAGTGCATAATATGTTGCAATCATAGAATGAGAGAATGTATTGTTCTTATTCTATTTAATAAACTACATTATTTCTACTTTTTCTACTGGATTGTGTCCCTCCCCCACACTTGTCTTCCTCATACAACAATTAAGCCCAAAAATTTATAGAAATTAGGAAGAAAATAAGTGAGGAAAGAGACAACCTGGGTTAGAAGATCTTGAGTCGCTTAAAGGAGAAGTTCTCATCTCGGATGAGAATCATGCATTTGTCTATTAAAACATCTTCTCCCACATTGATTTTCCTTGGTGGAGGTGGTTCAGGATCCATTGGAAGAGGTCCAAGAATGTACAGTGGATGTTGGTTCCATCGAGGACCTTTCCAAGAATGTGCCTGCAAAGAAGACAAGCAACCAGCAGTATCCCATCCAAAAATAGAAACATGGAGAAGTTTCAAGTGAATTAAAGGCATGTTAAGTTCCAAACTCTCCAAGTAACTATCACATCCAAGGAAATCAATGATACTCCCATCAGTAGGAGTCAAGGTACCAATTATATTGTGAAAATTCTCTTGTGGTTGCAAGATGGAAGGTATAGAATCCAACTTAGTGTTAGAGTACACCACATCATTGTCGCAATCACAAGAGATGGAAGGGGAAAGAGTGGAAGAATGAAAAGAATTTTTCAAATCACCACCACCTGGAATGTGTAAAGATTCAAAACAATTATCTTGTTTTTCTAAATCAGGTGGCAAATCACAAGAAAGTACTTGTTGGAAAGATTCATTGACATGCAGGATTTTATCAATCAAAATTTCAGAATCTTTGTCACCAACAAGACTACAAGGAGGTAATCCAATGGGAATTTTATGCATCTGGCGTTCCAGGCTATGATCTTTCTCACTCATATCAACAACAGAATCCACAAGTAATGCAGAATCACTAAGCAATTCAGAATCACCAAATAATGCAGCATGAATCTCAGTGCAAATAGGGCACCGTTCATTATCAAAACATGCACAATTGGCAGAATTACTTGTCCATGCAAAATCAGGATAATCAACATACCATTGAGCAAGAACATCATCAACAACATTGGCATCCATGCTTGATTCAACTGTTTTAGAATTGACATGCTTACTATCTTCAATAGTACAAGACAGTGCATTTTGATCAATGGTAGAATCAACCACTTCACTAAATGCTTTCTTTTGAAGCTCAACATGTAAATGACATTTTTCATGATAACAATCCACACACATTTGATATTCCTCACAAGAGCATGAAAATATGTCATTCAATTGATTGCAATCATCACTAGTACTATGAAGAGAAGCATTTTCATCAGTTAAAGTATCACATGAAAGAATAGGAACACACTCATCAACAAGTACAATCGAATCACTACTACTAAAGCCAATTGGTTGAGCAATTACATGTGCAAATAATTGAGGGGATTCAACAATGATTTCCTCGTCCATATCATTATCACTCAAATCATGAATTGCTTCATTAATCAAAGTAGTAGGAGAGTCTACTTCTATAAGGGTATGATCATTACCAAATAGGTGAGAAGATTCTTCAATGTGCTCTTGTACTTGTCTCACTTCTTGTGCATGTGTGCCCATGATAAAAGGAAAACTCATTTTTAAAACTTGTGCTTGCTGCTCAATTTTCCTTGCTAATTTCTCAGTTGATTTCGCTTGTTGTTCCATCATTCTAAGCATAGAGTCCATTTGTTGATGAAAGTCATCCTTATGTGACCACTCCTCATTTATAGCCCAAGTCGTTTGATTGTGGAAATCTCCAATGACTTCACAAAATGAAGGATCTGGGTTGGGCAGACATGGTTGAGAATGAGGTTCATAAGGTGGCTCAAATGGGTATAGAGATTCATGAGATGGATGGCATGGTATGGAAATGGGATGGAATGAAGGATGGTAAGGTAAGTGAGAGGGTTGATGATATTGTTGGAATGAGGAGGGTTGATGATATTGTTGGAATGGAGGTTGTTGGTATGGTTCATGGTATTGGTGGAATAAGCCATCACATTCTTGATTGCCTACAAAAGAGTGAGAATTGAAAGGTAGATTATGATTATCATAAAACCGAGCCATGAAATTTCACTACAATTAATTCCCAAGGAATTACAAGATGACTATCTAACTATAAATTATAAAACTAAGAAAAGAAATTTAAGAAAATACCAATGCAAGTGAAAAAGAAAAGATTTTTTTTTTTTTCAAAATGATAGAATATACAAACATGCTATGAATTAACTTGGAGACATGGTGAATTTAAACAATTGAGCTCAAAATTATATCGAATCTGACACTATCACACCACACAGAAGCTACCAAGTCAAGACAATGCAATAATGCAATGAATGCTACTTAAATGCAAAAATCCTAAACTATATGCAATGAAAAATCAAAAATGCAAAACTAACAAGCTTCACACGAGAAACCCTTTGTCAAAAGTAAATTTGACAATTAGATTACCTAGGGAGCCAATTACTTAGCTCCCCGGCAACGGCGCCATTTGATGAGGACCTTTTGTCATTAGCCTTGGGGTCCACAATCAACAATTAACCAAGGATTGCGTATAGGCAAACCAAGGATCGTTCTCTCTTCTCGAGGAGCCTTTTATTGAATCCTAAGTAATCTAGATGTCATGCAAATGAAATGAAAACAAGGGGGGATTGGGTTTTGTTGGAATTAGAACAAGAATTAAAAGAAAACCGAATGGAAAAAAGCGAGATTAATCAAATTAAGATAGATCAACCCAGAATTGGGATTCCAAGACCTTCCATCATCGAACAAAAATAGAATAACTGAACTTGTGATTGATTCTAGACAAACCGAAATCTCTGCATTTGACCAGAAACTCCCTCGACTAGACGATCGCCTAGCATTTGATCGAACACGTGGTGAGCTCGTTGTACGATCGCACAACGCTCTCTGAAACCCGGTCCGACCTAAGTCCTTGGGATTTCAATCTGGATATTAAATCTAATACCCAATCCATAATTATAATCGGATCCGATTAAAATTAATAGAAACAAGTCAGTTACTGATTAAAGCGCAAGTCCTCCGGATGACACCATGGAATCCTCAACTCATGGGTCGATCACAGAAACTTAGCCAAGCATGGCTTTGTAAAATGAAAATGCAGAAATAAAGATGTTCATCATGACCATGAAGAACATGAACAAGTTCATCATGAACACAAAGAACAATTAAAGAAAATGAAAGCTTCTATTCCAAAATAAATCTCAACAACATAGTGAATCCATACAGAAAAAGATGAAGAACATAAAATCAAAATAAAATAATTAAAAGGAAAGATTAAAACCTAAGCCTTCCATGTAGGAGGCAAGAAATTAAAGACAAGAATTAAAGACAATACATGAAACTAATAAAGAAAAACTAAGCCTTCCATGTAGGAGGCAAGAAATTCAAGAAGGAAAGAATGGGAGAGATCTTGGTCTTCTCCAAGGTGTGTCTTGCTCTTCACAACACTCTTCTATTTATAGGCAGCTAGGAGCATCTCATCCATGCACTTTACAACTCAAATTCGTCACTTTAGTTAGTGGCCAACTTGGAAGCATCTTTGAATCACTTTACAGCTCCAAAACCGTGTCTTCTTTTCCTGCCCATGTTAGGCCACGAAATCATCCGAATCTGGCCATGTGATCTTAATATGAAATGTAGTCCCGGATGTCAGCTTTCCAGTCGTTTAAACGGTGCCCCATTTGGAGGTCTGTAGCTCCAGATATGGGCCAAATACCAAACGTCATTCCAGAGTCCAGTGAAAGCAGCCTGTTTCGGTTTCCAGTCCAATTTTGGCCCTCTAAACGTCTGATTTAGCTTTTGGGCTCTTCATAGGAGTTGTAGGGCTTCCTCTTAGCTTTCTGGAAATGCAAATTGGGGATCAATTGGGTTTACATAACTCAAGTTATTCCCAAAATACCGAACAGTGTTCATGACCCAACTGCAGTAAGAATGTGACAAAAGTCCAATTTTGAGTCCAAACTCAAGATGTGACCAAGATTAATGCAAATAAAATCTAAAAACTCCTTATGAAGATGAAATCACATATTTGACTAATTGTTCCATTAAAGCATGATAATGACAGAGTTTATAGCTTCTTTTTGCATTTAAAATAATATGAATTCAATGATTATCAAGTACAACTATGCATACTCGAGTATAGGACCATACAGAAGGGAAATCCATTTGTCAAGGATTTGCATACTCCAGTATAGAAATGGATACTCAAGTATAGAGTCTTCTGAACTTAAATTTTTTCACACAAACAGTTGCATACTCGAGTACACTACTAACATACTCGAGTACAGACTTTGGTTTTTCAAGTTCAAGTCACGATGATCTGCTTCTGGAAGCTGCATACTCGAGTATCAGGTTGGATACTCCAGTATAGACACTTGTACACAGTGCCATACTTGAGTATAGAAGAACATACTCGAGTATACAACGGTAAAAACTGATTTTCAAATCACACGAATTTGTAAAACACTATTGTTTGATCTTATTGCTTTCATATATCATTCACTTATGTTCCCAGCTATGTTTAACAAGTTTGTTAAGTGAATTTTAGTTAGAACATATGAAGATTAATGAAGATCAAAGCAAAAAGCAAAATGGTGCTCAGTGCATTTAATGCACTTCAGATAATCAACCTCCTTTTGGTTAATCCACCTGAGCACGCATTCTCAACAGTCAAGAATGCTTTCTTTTTCAAGTAAACACTTCTTCAACGGGCAAAATACCAGAGAGCCACATCAGATCATATTAACACCTGGATTAGTTGAAGATAAGAGAGAGAAGATGACCAGACTTAATACTAATCACCTACAACGGCTGGATTCATCATACAACGGTCATTTAATGCCCTCTACCTATAAATAGAGTGCATTAACTCTTCTCAAGCTAATACACCAACTGAGAGCGAAAATTTATTAAGTGTCATTTGTTGTGTTCAGTTTTCATCTGTATTGTATCATTTTGATACTTGTGCTTCAGTGATTATTTTATCTGCTCTGTGAGAGAGTCATTTCTGTAAATCATTCATTGATTGTGATAACCACAAGTCTGGGGACTTGGTGGTTGGGTGTATTGATTACATCTTGTAAGGGGGAGTGAGTTCTAGAGAGAGAACTACTTTGAGTACAGATATTGTAATCAATTTTGTGAAGTTAGTGGATTGAAAATCCCAAGTGAGGCTTGAGGACTGGATGTAGGTCAGGGAAAGGACCGAACCAGTATAAATCGTATTGTGCAAAGCTTCTCTTCTCTCCATCTCTGTTATACCTTGTTCTTAGTTGTGCAAAACAGAGTTAGATCTTTAAATTTTTAAAGATACCCAATTCACCCCCCCTCTTGGGTATCAAGCTCCAATTTTCATTTGGTATCAGAGCGAGGTCTTCTCAGAAGAGTCTAACCACTCGAGAAGGATCATTATGGAAGGAATTCTTCCCGATGGAGCTTCTATCAATAGACCTCCCGGCTTCAACGACGAGCACTATTCTTTTTGGAAAGCAAAATTTCGTGTGTTTGTGATGGCTACTGAATACGGATTGTGGAGAGTCTTTGAGACTGGAGACTATGTACCAGTTAAAACTAAAGGAGGTATTTCTGTTCCGAAGACTGAAGTTGAATTCGACGATGAAGATAAGAAGAACATCACTCTCAACAGTAAGGCTATTTTGATGCTTCAAAGTGCTCTTAGTCAAAAGGAGTACTTTCGAATATGTAACCTATCAACTGCAAAAGAGATGTGGAAGGCTCTAGAGATAGCGTATGAAGGAACCTCTGGAATCAAAGAGAACCGCATCAACATTCTAACCACTAAGTATGATCTGCTACGGATGAAGCATGGAGAGAGCATCAGTGAATTTCAGCTTAGATACACTCATCTGACAAATCAACTGGCAGCTTTAGGAAAGATATATGATCAAGGGCCTCAAGTGAGACAAATTCTCAATGTTTTGACGAAAGATTGGGAAGAGAAAGTTACTGCTATCGAGGAGGCTCGTGGAGAATCAATGACTTCAGTTGCTGCCCTGTTTGGTAGTCTATCTGAGTACGAGAGTAAATTGAAGTTCAAAAAGGATTTAGATGATGTCAACAGCGGCAACAATCGCAACAAGGGAATTGCTCTTAACATGATAAAGGATGAGGAAGATGAAGATGAGGATGAAGAGATAGGCATGATGGTCCAGTGATTCAAGAAATTCTACAAAAAGGATCAAGGTTTCAAGAAATTTCAAAAGGGTAGTTCCAGCTACGAATCAAAGAAGCCTATCATATGCTACGAATGCGAGAAGCCCGGACACATCAAATCAGAGTGTCCTCAGCTGAAGAACCAAGAGAAAGAAAAGAAGAAATTCAAGAAGTTCAAAAAGAAGGCATATGTTTCAGCCATATGGGGAGATAGTTCATCTGATGAAGATGAAGCTGAAGAGGATGAAGGAGAAAAATCAAATATATGCCTGGTTGCTGAGGAAGAAGAGCAACATAATGAAAGCAATGAGGTATACGAATCTCTGCCCTCCTATGATGAATTATTTGCTGAGTACAATGTTGTTCAAAAGGAATTTGAAAAACTTGCAGACAAATATATGACTTTGAAAAGGAAAAACTCGTTTCTTGAATTGCGAATTGAAAATCTCTCTTCTCCTGAATCTCTAGTCTGTGATGAATGCCCTGTTTTGGAGAAAAAGAATTTACAATTAACAAAAGCACATGAGAAATTCACTAAGGGAAGTAAAATGCTCAATGTGATTCTTAAACAAAAACGATTTATAAATGATCGATCGGGCATTGGTTACAAACCAGATTTTGATAAGAAGAAAGGCAAGAAAAAGAATGGTCAAAAGTCATATATGAATTATTTTACGAAATCAGTTCACACCTCAAATCCTTTTGCACATTGTAATTATTGCAATAGGAAGGGTCATTCTACTTCATCTTGCTTTCATAAGAAGGAAAGAAAAATTAAGCCTGTAGGGAACTATAAATGGGTACCAAAAGGAACTTATGTTCCCAAGGTGCAAGTTAACCCCAAAGGACCCAAGAAAAGATGGGTACCTAAAACTTGATCCCTTGTAAATTGCAGGTTTATCTTAGAGCATCAAGACTCAACAAGTGGTATATTGATAGTGGATGCTCAAGGCATATGACTGGAGACAAATCCAAATTCCTCTCAATCAAGCCAAAAGATGGTGGTAGAGTCACATTTGGAGGAGACCAATCAGGAAAAATTGCTGGGATTGGTGAGATAGGCAACAATGAAGGTCCTCTCATCAAAGATGTCTACTTGGTAGAAGGATTGTGTCACAACCTCCTAAGTGTGAGCCAAAGCACCGACAAGGGTAACTTAGTTATCTTTGATTCTGATGAATGCTTTATTGTTAAAAAGGATTTGGTCTCCATAAATGATTTGAAAAATAAAGCTTTATTTAGAGCACCTAGTGTTACACCCCTACCGGCCTCGCCCTTTCGGGTGGCGGGTTATGAAAATGCGGCTGAATCACCAAGAGGGGGGGTGAATTGGGGATTCTTAAAATTCTTTTGAAATATACTCTGTTTTTGTCAGAAATCCGATAGAGCCGAAAGTAAGGGAGTGAGAAGAGAAGAAAAGCAGAACACAGCGAAGTTATCCTAGTTCGGTCCAATCTAATGACCTACGTCCAGTCCCCAGTCACTCTGGGATTTCCACTATCTCTCTAGAGAATTACAGACTCTGCAAACAAAGAGTGTTTCACAACCTCGAACACACTCCCCCTTACAAGTTGTAATTGAATAACCCAATCTCAAAGTCCCTCTACTTTGAGATCCTTACAGAAAATTTGATTACAGAAAAGAACTCTCTTCTAAGAGTGGATATTGTTAATCACTGAAGTACAACAATTCAAGATAACAACTCTTCCACTGATATTGTTGAGTAGTAATGTAGAATTTTTGTTCTCTATTTTTTTTCCTTCGAATCTTCATCTATATATAGTGTTTTTGAGGCTTGTGAACGTTATAGATTCGTTGGAGCTATTTCCTTTCTGAAAATATAGCTGTTGCAGGTGTTATGTCTTGATCTTGTTTTGCTGAAATCACTCTTTGTCCAAAATATGGCTGTTGAGAGTTTATTCTCAGTCTTCCTTGATTCTGGTCTTTCTTTTTAAGGTATATATCCATTGGAGATGTTGCACAACGGCTATATGATCTCCTCTAACGGCTAGATGATCTTGAGTAATAGCTTTCCTTAGTTTTTGCAAGTTTCCGAAAATAACTTTCTTTTTGAATCTCAGACAAATCAGAAGATCTCCTGTAATCTCATGAATAAATGCGTTAGAAAAGTTCAGTTACACTGATGTGAGATAGATATAACAACTAGATTGAATGGGTAACTTAAAACATGAAGATAGAATCTGATTTGGAAATCTGAGTTCATCTGCGTTTTTCAGATCTGGAGGTCTGAACTCGAGTTCACAATGTTAGGCTCGAGTTCGCCCTTCAAAATTTTGCTTCTGCCAAAATCAAACTGGAGGTTTAAGACAAATGGCCTCGAGTTTGAAACTATTGAAAATAGCTAATTGCTCTCTGGAACTTTTGAACTGGAGTTTGAAGAGTTTAGGCTGGAGTTTGGTTTTCTCCGAAATACTCTGAAGGCTCTCGGCCAAAACTAGGCTCAAGTTTGAGGAGCTTAGGCTCGAGTTCATACTCCAAAATTTTGAACTTTTTTTTTTTTTTCAAACTTGAGGTTTGAGTAGAAGTTTAAAGTTTGAAGCAGATTTTCAACAGATAAAAAACTCTCTGGCAATGATGAACTCGAGTTCGCCCTTAGTAGGCTCGAGTTCATGCAAACTTCCAAAGGTTTAATTCTGAACTTCAGGTTCAGTCTCAAGTTTGAACTTTGGCTTTGCAAGTTTATGCTTTCTGTCAAATCCAGGCTCGAGTTCATTACTCATAGGCTCGAGTTTGATTTTGACAGATAGAAAAATCACAAGTTTTAAACATCCTTGACTTGTCAAATCTTTCCAATATTGTTTACAATTGTTAGTGATCATCAAAACACTTCTGAGAACTAACATTCTCCCCCTTTTTGATGATGACAACACTTGCAAACAATTAATTGAGAAACTTAGTTTGAAATTCATTTTGAAACTCAGTTTGTGAAAACCAATTTTAGAGATTTGATCAAATTATCAGAAAACATATACTTAGGAGCAGAATATAGCAAAATATCAAAAGATTTGTTTTGTGAAAAACTTTTTTTTTTTTTGCGCAGATTATCAGAGACTTAACCAAATTATCAGAGACAAACTTCAAGGCATATACCAGAAGCAAAACCAAACATATTAAAAACTGATCACTAATCAAAATGTTCACAGAATCCCAAAATAACTACAAAAGTTTATAGAAACCACAAGGGTTACAAATCAACAACATTGTGGCATTCACTCCACATCTTCTCCCCCTTTGGCATCATCAAAAGAGATAGGCTCAATTGAGACATAGGGTACTACGGCTAGTGGCTCAGCAGAGGATGTGAAAGTAGAAGGTATAGGAGCAGAAGGAGGTGTCTGTGCAGGCTGAGCATGAACAGGATCTGAGTCTGGGACAGGTACAGAAGTAGAAGCATCCGGAGACTGAGACTTCAAGATCTTGTCCATCTTGTCGCTTAAATTCATCATTGTAACCAATAGAGTGGACATAGTAGAAGTATGTTCATTGACTTGAGTCTTCAGTGCTTCTTGTTCAACTCTGAAGGCTTCTTGAGTATCTACTAAATTGTTGTGCCCTTTGTTCACCTCGGTAACCAATTTACCCACAGCCAATTCAATTCCTTCAATCAGATCAGACACAGCTTTGTCCACAATTTCTTGGACCTTTGTCTCAATATCAGAGGCAGGTGGAGCACTTTGAGCTTCCTCAGCTCTGGACTGTGTGGCTCTGGATGTTGCTGGCTTGGACTTCCTTGGAGCTCTAGACTGATCCGAATACTCAGGCCTATGAGTCGTCATTAAGTTCATGATATGCTGCCCAAATTCAGCTGGAAATTGAGGAGAATCATTCTCGGCCAAGTGCCAAATCTTCTCATGAAACAGAATTACTGAAACCAAGCTGGCAAAGGGAATCTGGGATGATTGACGTGAATGAAATGCAAACTTTGCCATTTCTTGAAAAATCCAGTCACCTACATTCTGTGGTTGTTCATCTAGGATGGAGGCGAAGATATTAAAATCTTTCTTGGCAAAATGGGTAAAATTGCCTCCCTTCTGTAGGAGATTCCTAGAGTAAATATACCAGATTGCTCGGTTTCTTAGAGGCATCGCAGCTGGAGTAAAATTTAGTATCTCTAAGGCATCAGGAATAGGCTCATCTGGTCTAAGTAAACTAAAAATAGCCTGTTGCTTATATCTGTGAGTTTCAGGCTTGGGAGGGTTGGTAATTTGAAGGATAGAGTTCAAGTAATTAGGAGTAATTGTGATTTTCTGGCCTCTAACCTTTGTGACAATTCTCTCCTCTACCAAATCACCTTCAGAGTTCAGTATATTATCAAATTTCATGTGAAAGTAAAAGACTTTCACAAGTTTAGGACTGTAGGGAGTCTTTATTGAAATTAAGGTCTCAAACTGTTTCATCCAAGGGGTTAAGTCCAAATCACATTCTTCTTTCAGTTTGGCCAAATTTACATACACAATTGGACAAAACTTTTTCTTCTCATCAAACTTCTTCTTAAACAAATTACCCTCTTCTATAGTCATCCTACATGGATCTACATTGAAGCCATCTGGACATCTCTTATGTTTGTAAATTTCTATGATTGCTGGCAAAGATTGTGATACCTGAGGAGCATCTTGCTCCTGAGCTTGGCCACTGCCTTGGCCTGGAGTAGGAACAGAGGGGATACCCGCGGTTTTCTTTCTCTTAAAGGGTTGTTTTTCCCTCAGAGGAGCAGACGGCTGAGGTGCTTTTCCCTTTCCTTGAACTGGGGGCTCTGGGTCGTGCCTCTTCTTCGTTCTCTCTTCTGAAATCACAACTCCTTTTGGTTTGGGAGGAGGAGTTTCAGTGTTTTTGCCGTTGATACCTCGAATGTACGTGTCAATTCCATCTTGTAATCGAGTTGATCGAGTTCTTGAACGGACAGGGCGCTCAGAATGAGTTTGAGAAATAGATTGTGAAGGATTAGGGTTTGTATCTTTGGGATTGGAGGATTGTGAGGCCATTTTCGCAGTGATCAGAGGAAGAAGAAGTTCGAAGAAAGTTAGGGCAAACTGGAGGTATGTGAGGAGTGAAATGACGAGTTTGCAACTGTAGTATATATAATGTGCGTCACGAACTCGAGTTCCCCTCTTACAGGCTCGAGTTCGTCAAAAATTTCCACTTACCTGGACTTCAAGAGTGTGCTGAGAACTCTTGAAATTCCTTGTGAACCTGAGGTTCTTACTAACGGGCTCGAGTTTAGAATGAGATTTCTCCAGGGTGGCTTTCTGTGATTCACGAACTCGAGTTCGTCACTTATGGGCTTGAGTTCACCATGTCTGGGTTCCAGTCTTGCTCTCTTTCAAAAATGAACTTGAGGTTTATTTACTAATGAACTCGAGTTCTCTCTTGCTTTGCACTTCACTTCTTCTTAGTCTCTCTCGAGCTCGAGTTCATCCTTCTTAGGCTCGAGTTTGCTCATTCATCAAACTTTCATTTCTTCTCTGTCTCTTATATGTTCAAGTTTAACAACCACGGGCTCGAGTTTGTCCATAATTTCAGCAAGTTTGGGACATAAACATCCTGCATAAAACATATCTAGATACTCCGATGCTTAAATTAGTGACAAATCATCATCAAAATCATAACTAACATTGAATTTGGGTAAGAAATACTTACAGTTCATTGGGATTTACCATTCCCAATTCTCTTCTTATGAAGTTAAATTGTTCTTTTGCTAATGGTTTTGTGAAAATGTCTGCCAATTGGAGATCAGTTGGGACAAACATGACTTTGATTTCCTTTTTCTGAACATAATCTCTGATGAAATGATGTCTCACATCAATATGCTTGGTTCGTGTATGTTGGACTGGATTCTTGGCCAAACTTATTGTGCTTGTATTGTCACATAGTATTGGAACTTCCTTCAAGTTGATTCCAAGGTCTGAAAGTTGTTGTTTGAGCCATAACACTTGTGCACAGCAACTTGAGGCAGCTACATATTCAGCTTCAGTGGATGATACAGCTACCGTTGTTTGTTTCTTACTAAACCATGACACAAGTGACCCACCAAAGAATTCACACTGTCCACTTGTGCTTTTCCTATCGGTTTTGTATCCGGCATGGTCTGAATCTGAATATGCCACCAAATGTTCTGGTTGGCCTTTGGGAAACCACAATCCTAGAGTCTTAGTGTCAGCAAGGTATCTGAAAATTCTTTTCACATGTTCAGCATGTGACTCCTTTGGAGCTGATTGGAATCTTGCACACATTCCAACACTGAATTGGATGTCTGGGCGGCTTGCTGTTAAATAGAGTAATGATCCAATCATTCCTCTATATTTTGTGATATTGAAGTCTTTTCCCTCTTCATCTGCATCCAATGAAGTAGTTGTGCTCATAGGAGTGTCTATACCATTGCATTGATCTAGTCCAAACCTTTTTAACAGATCATTTAGATACTTTGTCTGTGATATAAAGATGCCATCCTTCTTTTGCTTTACTTGAAGACCAAGAAATTAATTAAGTTCCCCCATCATGGACATTTCGAATTCCCCCTGCATTTTCTTTGCAAAGTCTTCACACAAACTATTATTAGAAGCACCAAATATGATATCATCCACATATATTTGTACAACTAAAATTTCATTTAGCTTATTGGTTCTAATAAACAAAGTCGTATCAGCTTTTCCTCTAACAAAGCCTTGATCAAGAAGAAATTTGCTTAAACGTTCGTACCAAGCTCTAGGAGCTTGCTTAAGTCCATACAAAGCTTTCTTGAGATGATAAACATGATCTGGAAATTTTTCATTTTGAAAACCAGGAGGTTGTTCTACATAAACTTCTTCTTGTATGAAGCCATTTAAGAAAGCACTTTTTACATCCATTTGAAAAAGTTTTATTCCTTTAACACAAGCAAAGGCTAGTAGAACTCTTATGGCTTCCAATCTTGCCACTGGAGCATAAGTTTCCTCATAATCAATTCCTTCTTCTTGATTATAGCCTTTTGCAACCAATCTTGCTTTGTTTCTGATAATGATTGCAGATTCGTCACGTTTGTTTTTGAATACCCATTTAGTCCCAATGACCGGATGGTCTTTAGGCCTAGGTACCAAATCCCAAACTTGATTTCTTTCAAATTGGTGTAATTCTTCTTGCATTGCGATCACCCAATCATTGTCAGAAAGAGCTTCATCAATTTTTGAAGGTTCAATGTGAGATATAAAAGCAGAAAATGTAACTTCATTCAAAGTACTTTTTCTGGTTCTAACACCTTGACTAACATCACCTATTACTTGGTCTAAAGGGTGATTTTTATTATATTTCCAAGCTTTAGGCTGAGATGGTTCAGGATTTTCAAAATGGTTTTGAGGGTCTGTTTCAAAAACATCTTGTACTTCTGAATCAGAAGGAGGTTTTAGAAGATGCTTGTTTTCAGAAGTTTGAAATTGATTTTTCAAAATAAGTTCATCATCATCATTATTCAAAAGTTTTTTAGAGGATAAGTCACAGAACACAACATGTACAGATTCTTCTACACAACGGGTTCGAATGTTAAATATCCTATAGGCTTTACTTCTATTAGAGTAACCCAGAAAAATACCTTCATCTGCTTTGGCATCAAACTTACCCAAGTTATCCTTACCATTGTTGTGGATGAAACACTTACATCCGAACACATGTAGATGTGCTAAGTTAGGCTTCCTTCCTTTGTATAGCTCATAGGGAGTTTTGTTTAGTTTCTTTCGCATATATGCTCTGTTTGAAATATAACATGCTGTTGATATTGCATCAGCCCAGAATGCTTGAGATGTTTTGTTTTCATTCAGCATTGATCTTGCCATCTCTGTAAGGACTCTATTTTTTCTTTCAACTACACCATTTTGTTGAGGAGTCCTTGGGGCTGAAAAGTTGTGATCAATTCCTATGCTTTCACAGAACTCAGCAAAGGATTGATTGTCAAATTCTCCTCCATGATCTGTTCTAATACCTGAAATAGAAATACCTTTCTCGTTCTGGACCTTTTTGGCAAAAGCAACAAATTGATCAAAAGTTTCATCTTTAGAGCATAAAAATATGGTCCATGTGAATCTTGAAAAGTCGTCAACTATAACTAAAGTATATAAATTACCGCCTAGGCTTCTAATTCTCGCAGGTCCAATTAAATCCATGTGAAGTAATTGGAGTGGTCTTTGAGTTGAAATCTTATTTTTGGTATTAAAAGAAGACTTGGTTTGTTTCCCTTTTTGACAAGAGTCACAAATCATGTCATTTTTGAAAACAAGTTTAGGAATGCCAATAACTAATTCCTTTTTAACAAGTTTGTCAAGTTGATACATATTCACATGTGCCAACCTTTTGTGCCAAAGCCAAGTTTCATCTGAGTTACTTAGAAAACATTTTTCTGAAGCTCTATCATCAATAGAAAGATTGAGTAAATAGCAATTACCTTCTCTTGGTGCTCTGAACAATGCTTTAGATTTGATTTCTTCCAGAGGAAGAATATCTTTGCTAATGATTAAACATTCTTCTGAATTAAAGATAACCAAGTTACCTTTATCTGTACTTTGACTTACGCTCAGAAGATTGTGGCATAAACCTTCAACAAGGTATACATCTTTGATTTTTGGTCCATTGGTATTTCCAATATCTCCAACTCCAGTAATCTTGCCTGTTTGATCTCCACCAAATGTTACCTTGCCTCCATCTTTTGACTTGATTGTTGCAAATTTTGATTGATCCCCTGTCATGTGTCTTGAGCATCCACTATCAATAAACCATTTATTGGATTTTGATGCTCTAAGACAAACCTGCAAGACATAGAATATCAAGACTTAGGTACCCACTTTTTCTTGGGTCCTTTTGGGTTAGTTAGTGTCTTAGGACCCTTATAGGATCCTTTTGGCATCCATTGATAATTACCTATGGGTTTGTTTTTACCTTCTCTTTTATGAAAACAGGAAGAAGTAGTGTGACCTTTACGATTGCAATAGTTGCAGTGAGCAAAAGGATTGGATGAATGCACAGATTTTTGAAAATAGTTCATGTATGATTTATGTCCAATTTTCTTCTTTCCCTTTTGTTTATCAAAATCAGGTTCATAGCCAATTCCTGACTTATCATTTGTAAACCTTTGTTGATTTAAAATAACATTTAGCATTTCACTACCATTGGTGAATTTTTCAAGAGTTTTAGTAAGAAGCAAATTTTTCTTTTCTAAAACACAACACTTTTCACAACCTTTTTCAACATGTTTCTCAACATTGTTTTCAGAAGCTATAGTAGGAGAGGAAGTATGTTGAACTCGTTTTTCTAGAAATTTGATTTTCTTCTTGGCTGATGAAAGTTCCTTTGCAATTTTCTTAAATTCAATAAAAAGTAAATCATATTCAGAAGATAACTCATTATAAGAGAAATTGGAAGTATTTACCTCTTCATTATCAGATTCTTCTTGAGCAACAAGACAAATATTGGTCCTTTCTTCCTCTTTAGCTTCATCTTCATCTGATGAGCTATCTCCCCATATGCCTGAGACATAAGCTCTTCTTTTGAATTTGTTTGATTTCTTTTCTTTGTTCTTGAGCTGAGGGCAATCAGATTTGAAATGACCGGGTTGTCCACATTCATAGCATGTGATGGACTTCTTTGTTTCTGTGTTCGAACTACCCTTGTGAAATTTTCTGTTGGCCTGATCCTTTTTAAAAAATTTCTTGAATTTTCTGACCATCAGACTTATCTCTTCATCATCATCATCCTCATTTTCTTCATCATCATCAGATTTAGGTTCTCTAGAGGTTTTGAGAGCTATACTCTTATTCTTCCCATGCACTTCTTCAAGTCCTTTCTTGAATTTTAGTTTAGCTTCATATTCAGAGAGACTTCCAAAGAGAGCTGCTACAGATGTCATTGATTCTCCACGTGCTTCTTCGATGGCAGTGACCTTTGCCTCCCATTCTTTGTTGAGAACATTTAGGATCTTCCTCACTTGAACAGATTGTTCATATACTTTTCCTAAAGAAGCAAGTTGGTTAATCAGATGAGTAAATCTCAACTGGAACTCACCAATGGATTCTCCTTGTTTCATGCGAAGGAGATCATATTCTGTCATGAGGGTGTTGACTCTATTCTGTTTGACTCCAGTTGTCCCTTCATGAGCTATCTCCAAGGCATCCCACATTGCTTTTGCTGAAGTTAGAGTGCATACACGGAAGTACTCTTGTTGACTCAAGGCACTTTGTAGCATGAGTATGGCCTTGCTGTTGAGAGTGATGTTTCTTCTATCATTCTCATCATAGTTTTCTTCAGATTTTGGAATTCTGATTCCTTCTCTCTCAATTGTTGGAGCATAGTCTCCTTTTTCAAATACCTTCCATAGGCCATATTCTGTGGCTAAAACAAAAACCTTGAATTTAGCTTTCCAAAAAGAATAATGCTCACCATTAAAACCTGGAGGACGGTTGATAGAGGCTCCATCGGGCAAGATTCCTTCCATAGTGATCCTTCTCGAGATGTTAAGCTCTTCAGAGAAGACCTTGCTCTGATACCAAATGAAAATGCGGCTGAATCACCAAGAGGGGGGGGGGGTGAATTGGGGATTCTTAAAATTCTTTTGAAATATACTCTGTTTTTGTCAGAAATCCGATAGAGCTGAAAGTAAGGGAGTGAGAAGAGAAGAAAAGCAGAACACAGCGAAGTTATCCTGGTTCGGTCCAATCTAATGACCTACGTCCAGTCCCCAGTCACTCTGGGATTTCCACTATCTTTCTAGAGAATTACAGACTCTGCAAACAAAGAGTGTTTCACAACCTCGAACACACTCCCCCTTACAAGTTGTAATTGAATAACCCAATCTCAAAGTCCCTCTACTTTGAGATCCTTACAGAAAATTTGATTACAGAAAAGAACTCTCTTCTAAGAGTGGATATTGTTAATCACTGAAGTACAACAATTCAAGATAACAACTCTTCCACTGATATTGTTGAGTAGTAATGTAGAATTTTTGTTCTCTATTTTTTTTTCCTTCGAATCTTCATCTATATATAGTGTTTTTGAGGCTTGTGAACGTTATAGATTCGTTGGAGCTATTTCCTTTCTGAAAATATAGCTGTTGCAGGTGTTATGTCTTGATCTTGTTTTGCTGAAATCACTCTTTGTCCAAAATATGGCTGTTGAGAGTTTATTCTCAGTCTTCCTTGATTCTGGTCTTTCTTTTTAAGGTATATATCCATTGGAGATGTTGCACAACGGCTATATGATCTCCTCTAACGGCTAGATGATCTTGAGTAATAGCTTTCCTTAGTTTTTGCAAGTTTCCGAAAATAACTTTCTTTTTGAATCTCAGACAAATCAGAAGATCTCCTGTAATCTCATGAATAAATGCGTTAGAAAAGTTCAGTTACACTGATGTGAGATAGATATAACAACTAGATTGAATGGGTAACTTAAAACATGAAGATAGAATCTGATTTGGAAATCTGAGTTCATCTGTGTTTTTCAGATCTGGAGGTCTGAACTCGAGTTCACAATGTTAGGCTCGAGTTCGCCCTTCAAAATTTTGCTTCTGCCAAAATCAAACTGGAGGTTTAAGACAAATGGCCTCGAGTTTGAAACTATTGAAAATAGCTAATTGCTCTCTGGAACTTTTGAACTGGAGTTTGAAGAGTTTAGGCTGGAGTTTGGTTTTCTCCGAAATACTCTGAAGGCTCTCGGCCAAAACTAGGCTCGAGTTTGAGGAGCTTAGGCTCGAGTTCATACTCCAAAATTTTGAACTTTTTTTTTTTTTTTCAAACTTGAGGTTTGAGTAGAAGTTTAAAGTTTGAAGCAGATTTTCAACAGATAAAAAACTCTCTGGCAATGATGAACTCGAGTTCGCCCTTAGTAGGCTCGAGTTCATGCAAACTTCCAAAGGTTTAATTCTGAACTTCAGGTTCAGTCTCAAGTTTGAACTTTGGCTTTGCAAGTTTATGCTTTCTGTCAAATCCAGGCTCGAGTTCATTACTCATAGGCTCGAGTTTGATTTTGACAGATAGAAAAATCACAAGTTTTAAACATCCTTGACTTGTCAAATCTTTCCAATATTGTTTACAATTGTTAGTGATCATCAAAACACTTCTGAGAACTAACAGGTTAGAGGGATTCACTTACTTAGTTACCTTTCCTTCGTTATTTGGTCCATTTAACTTATATCAGAGTGAGCGCAACAGAGCATTTAACTGGTTTAGACTATCTACTATACTGGTAAATGTAAAATAAACAGAAAAATATAAGTCCCTGAAGGGTTAAGGGTACATTCATCCAGAATAAATACCAAAATAGAACATACCGTCATCTTAAATATATGTACAACCATGATAGGGCATTCCCTATTCTTCAGTCTGTACTGATAACACTTCTCATTCCGAGGAGGGCTCTTCACATCGGACATATCTCCTTGTGACAACAGAAGAAGCTGGGGTTCGATAACGGCCCCTAGAGTAACCGTCAGTACTCAAATACTAAATGTGTAAGGAGTATGTAAGCTACCATGCTAATAAAAAACATAAGAATATGCCAAATACATACCATATATGCATCCAGATCATATCACAGTAAAGCACACATCACAATTCAAGAACCCGTACAGCTGCCAACCAAGGCAAGCCTCGAACTCACTGAACTACAACCCGTAGAGCCACCCTTTCTAGGCTAGCCCCGGACTGATAACTCAACCCGTACAGCTGCCAATCAAGGCCGGACTCGGACTGAACATCCTCAGCACTAGGAACCATACAACACTGTATGCATATTTGGCACAACATATACAAAGAAAACACACATGGCAAACACAGACATACAACAAAACACATAGAGATATCTGAGTAAAACGGTTACTACCTGGTGTGGCAAATATTGTCCTTAATATTTTATTGAACCCGTTGACTTCCCAAGGGTTCCTTTGACCTATAAATCATTAAAATACATTTATTCAGTATTTACAAAATTGCCATACCAATTTTCTTGCTAAAACCGAGCCCAACACCAAATTTCCAGAAATCCAATGATTTTGACCCAACTTGTAGGATTTTTAATAAATTCTAAAAAAACCCTTTTTACATGAAACCAGCGCCATTTGAACCATTGAAATGTCTATTTTCTACGAAAAATACTCCCGGACCCTGAAAGTACTTTTATTTTATCGTGGTGCTCACTTTTCACACCTTGGTCAGATTTCGCCCTGTTGCACACAGAGCCAACTTCAACAATTTTTATCTCTCAATTGGTACATCAAAAATATGTCGAATTATATATCAAAATGATGCCCCCGATGTCTACTTTGCACCTGTAAAATTTCAGCTCAAACCGACTCTGTAATATTTTAAAAACATTTTTGAAGTTTCGCTGCCCAGAATCCAAAACACTGGCAGCAAGCTTCTTCTTTGAGTTTTCGGGGTTTTCGAGTTCGGAAACTTAAACCATAGCTTAACCCCACACAAAATCAAGTTTTAAACACTTTGGGACCATTAAAAACTCCAAAATCAGACCCCAAAACTAAGCCCCAACCAGAAGCACGAAAATCCCAACTTTGAACTTCAAAGAGTTGAGTTTTCGGTGTTTACCTGAAATCGGAAGTTGAGTTGATGATCCTAGATGCTTGGAGCTTGAGCTTGGCTATGGAGGTTGGCTGAATACTCTCTCTTTTATCTGCAAATTTCGTGCTCCTCATGGTCAAGGAGAGAGAGAACTTGTATATTTAATAATAGCCCAAAGTAGCCATTTGGTTCCAAAGTAACTAAGTCAATTCATAGTTTGGTTGGAATCCAATTGTCTTTCCTTAATCTTTATCCCATGTGATTATTTTAGAGCCTTCTAGGGAGTATATGTGGCGTGTTATCTGCCCAAAGAATCAGATTCCACCTTTTAATTTGACTTGAATTATCCAATTGATTCCAAAACGCTATCTTGACTTATCAGCGGGCCCCACGGTTTACTTAATAGACTAATTAAGCTTGTTTTGGTCTTCAATTCAGATTTTGCTGCCCAAAAAGAGTGTTACACGTCCAAGGGGTCCCACCAAAACGATCCCCAATAATTAATTCCAATTTCCCACTTTATCGGTCAATTTCGGGGTCTACCGACCCCTATCGGGTCCCGTCGGGTCCGAAAATGCGTCTTTTTGTATTTTTCTCTGTCTTTTCCAAATATTTTCCTCTGCTTGGGCATACTCATGTGGCGCCTTCCCTCTTCCCAATGTGGCCCCACATTTGTCTCATTCCGTCCAGAATAATCCCCTGATTGGTCCCTATCGGTCCCCTTTTCTATCTGTTAATCGCCTGCGGGTCCCGTGTCTTGTATCTAGACCAGGGTATGGATAAAATCATCTGATTTTCTTCCCTTTCTCATGTAGGACTAAATTCAATGCCCAAAGGACAAGGAATTGACCATTTTGCCCTTGCCTTATCTTCTTTTAATCTCGTGGTGACATGTGTCCATGAGTAATGATCACCCTATCTCTTGCTTTTTGGAACATGCCTATTTTAGTGTCTCTTTCTCTTTCTTGTCCCTGTATGGCGCATACACACTTCCAGGGGTCAGGAATATGTGTTTTGTCATATTTCCCGGGTCCCGCTTCATCACACCAGCTTTATACTTCTCCGGTATCTTGCCGTGGGCCCGCATCTTTTTCAAACCTGGGCCCACCAGAGACTTCCTATCTCTTGTCATTCAAGGGATTCTTCCCGAATCGGGCTTAGTAGTCTGCCTAATTTAGGCTTATTCTCAATTTTTCGGGTCCAAAATTCGGGATATTACACCAAGAGATGGTAATTGTTATACCCTCAACTTCTCTAGTAATGCTTCTATTTCAGAAAATTGTTTTGTAAGTGACTTGAATAAGAGTTGGCTATGGCATAAGCGATTAGCTCATGTAAATATGTTTCAACTTGACAAGTTGCTGAAAAAGGATTTGGTAATTGGTGTTCCCAAGTTGAATTTCAAAAATGATATGATTTGTGATGCTTGTCAAAAAGGAAAACAAACCAAATCCTCTTTTAAAGCGAAAAATGAGATTTCAACTAAAAGACATCTTCAATTACTTCATATGGATCTAGTTGGACCAGCTAGAGTAAAAAGTCTTGGTGGAAATCTCTATACTTTGATCATAGTTGATGATTATTCTCGATTTACTTGGACTATATTTCTATCATCTAAAGATAAAACGTTTGATCAGTTTGTTGCCTTTGCCAAGAAGGTCCAAAACGAGAAAGGTTTCTCAATTTCAGGAATAAGGACTGATCATGGTGGCGAGTTTGAAAACAACGCCTTTGCTGAGTTCTGTGATAGTATGGGGATCGACCACAATTTCTCAGCACCAAGAACACCGCAACAAAATGGTGTTGTGGAGAGAAAGAATAGAGTACTCACTGAGATGGCAAGAGCGATGTTGAACTAGTACAACACTTCGCAAGTGTTTTGGGCTGATGCCATGAGTACGGCTTGCTACATCTCCAACAGAGCATACTTGAGAAAGAAGCTTAATAAGATTCCATACGAGCTCTACAAAAGGAGAAAGCCAAACCTCAGCCACCTACATGTCTTCGGTTGTAAGTGCTATGTGCACAATAACGGTAAAGACAATCTTGGTAAATTCGATCCTAAAGCTGATTTAGCTATTTTTATTGGTTATTCTAATAGAAGTAAAGCATATAGGGTCTTTAACACTAGAACTAAGATTGTTGAAGAATCTATACATGTTGTGTTTAGTGAAAATGACTCCAATAAATCCTTGGATGACGAGGAAGAGACTATTTTCAAAAATCAATTCTTTTCGAAAACTACTCCTTCTGAAAATTCTGAAAATGATTTGGAAAATCCTGATCAGTCTCAACTTAGATCTTGGAAATATATAAGGAATCATCATTTAGACCAAGTTATAGGTGATGTGAACCAAGGAGTAAGAACAAGAAATAGAACTTTGAATGAAGTAACCTTTTCTGCAGTCATATCTCATATTGAACCCTCTAAAATAGAAGAAGCCCTGTCGGACAATGATTGGGTGATAGCTATGCAAGAGGAGTTGCATCAATTTGACAGAAATCAAGTTTGGGACTTGGTGCCTAGACCCAAAGACCATCCGGTTATTGGGACAAAATGGGTATTCAAGAACAAACGTGACGAATCGGCAATCATTGTCCGTAACAAGGCACGATTGGTTGCCAAAGGTTACAATGCAATCATTGTCCGTAACAAGGCAAGATTGGTTGCCAAAGGTTACAACCAAGAGGAAGGCATAGATTATGAGGAAACTTATGCCCCAGTAGCAAGATTGGAGGCCATAAGAGTCCTACTAGCCTTTGCATGCACTAAAGCCTTTAAACATTTCCAAATGGATGTAAAAAGTGCATTTTTAAATGGTTTCATTCAAGAGGAGGTGTATGTTGAACAACCTCCAGGTTTTGAAAGTGATCAATTTCCGGATCATGTTTTTAAGCTAAAGAAAGCATTGTATGGTCTTAAACAAGCTCCTAGATCTTGGCATGAAAGGTTGAGTCAATTTTTACTCAATCAAGGATTTATTAGAGGAAAGGTTGATACAACATTGTTTATTAAGAAAAATAAATTGAATGAGATTTTAATTGTTCAGATTTATGTTGATGATATTATATTCGGTGCTACTAATGACCCATTGTGTGAGGAATTTTCCAAGACTATGCAGGGTGAATTTAAGATGTCAATGATGGGAGAGCTCAACTACTTCATTGGGCTGCAAATCAAGCAACGAAAAGATGGGATATTCATATCCCAAACCAAGTATTTGAATGATTTGCTGAAGAAGTTTGGGATGGACAAGTGTAATGGGGCTGACACACCAATGAGCACAACCACTTCTTTGGATCCTGATGAAGAGGGCAAGGATTTCAACATCACCAAGTATAGAGGAATGATTGGATCATTGCTCTATCTCACCGCAAGCTGCCCGGACATCCAATTCAGTGTAGGGATGTGTGCTAGATTTCAATCCGCTCCTAAAGAGTCTCATGCTGAGCACGTGAAGAGGATATTCAGATACATCTCAGACACAAAGACTCTTGGATTATGGTTTCCCAAAGGTCAACCAGAGCATTTGGTTGCTTATTCTGATTCAGATCATGCCGGCTACAAGACTAATAGGAAGAGCACAAGTGGTCAATGTGAGTTCTTTGGCAACTCACTTGTGTCTTGGTTCGGCAAGAAGCAAACAACGGTAGCCGTGTCATCAACCGAAGCTGAATATGTAGCTGCCTCAAGTTGCTGTGCTCAAGTGCTATGGTTGAAGCAACAACTTGCTGATTTGGGAGTACACTTGAAGGAGATCCCAATCTTATGTGACAACACAAGCACAATAAGCTTGGCCAAGAATCCGGTGCAACATACAAGAACCAAGCATATTGATGTGAGGCCTCACTTCATCCGGGATCATGTCCAGAAAAGAGATGTCAAAGTTATGTTCATCCCAACTCATCTTCAATTTACTGACATCTTCACTAAGCCTCTTGTTGGTTATGATTAGTTTTGATGATGTCTTATATAGATTCCATTGTTAAAAGCAAAAAGATTGAGTAATATAGTTATCTCCTACTTGAACTAACTACTATGTTTAATGTAGATTAGTCCAAGTTAAATTAAGGAGGATGATCAAGGAGATAAGAGATGAAAGAAAGAAGTGTCTGCAGAGGTTGTCAAGAAAACAAAATGTTATCAATGGATTTTGAAGGATAACCAAGAAGAAGAGAAGAGACTAGAGAAAGATGTTATCAAAAGAACTTGCACAATATAATAGGAATATCAACATTCAAGTTCTTGTGATACTGGGAGTCTCTCTGATAAGCAGAAGTTGGAATGAAGCTTCATCATGTTCTAAATGTTGAAGAAGGTAGAAGCTGCAAATAATGATGAGCCCAAGTTAATTGATGAAGAATGATCAAGTTGGGAGATGGAAGAAGGAAGAACTTGTTGAATGGAGTGAAGATATCATTATTCAAGTTCTTATATTGATGCTAGAATTCTCCAAGATCATATGGAAGTTGGAATGGCTCAATTCAGAATTAAATCAAGCAAATATGAGGTTTAGGACGAGAAAACTCGAGGTTTGAGTGTCTTCAGCATCTCTGGTGTCTTTGAACTAGCAAACCTCGAGGTTTCAATCAAAACCTCGAGGTTTCAGTCAAAACCTCAAGGTTTCAGCACTAATCAGCAACTCTGGTCTATTCTGTTTCATGTTCAGCTCGAGCGAGGTCTAGTAATTCGATAATATCTCCCAAACTAGAGATCTGATTGAGGTGAAACCAATGGCATATGAAACTACACTCCCAATACGTCATTTTGATATAAAATTCAAGCCAAAAAGAGTTCAGATCAAGGAGATATGATTTTTACAAGTTACCACAAGAATCAATGTCATAGTCCAGACCCACCTTCGGTATTTTGGGTATATCTCACAAACGGAAAATCCGATTGGACTGAAATTAGTGGCATATGAAAGTAGACTCATAGAGCTTTCCATCAAGAGTTGAACAGACCAAAAAAGAGTTCAGATCAGGGAGATATGGCTTTTGAAAGTTGACGGTCAGTTCAGGACATCGCAAAAATGCTGATCAAGAACAGCCTTCATTCATCGGATCATAACGGACATAATACAATGAGTTTGGAGCTAATTCTTCTTGCATTGGATTCTTACCTTGAGATTGGACATGTAAACTTGAGTTTGAGATTGGCCAAGAATTTTCCAAGTTTTCTGAATAAAGCAAAACCTCCAGGTTTATGGGAATCCTCCAGGTTTGAGCTAAAATGACATTTCTCAAGTTTCTCAAGATTATGAGAAACCTCGAGGTTTCTGGACAAACCTCGAGGTTTGTCAAGACAGAGAGGTTCTACATTTTTCCAAGTTACCAAACCTCCAGGTTTCCTTCAAAACCTCCAAGTTTCTGTTTTGGCGAAAAACTGAGAATTTTGAAAAATAGATGAAACCTCGAGTATTTGTTGAAAACCTCCAGGTTTCTGGCATCCAGAGAGCAAACAACATTTCCTGATTTTGAAAACCTCCAGGTTTCCAAAGAAACCTCCAGGTTTCTAGAGAGCAAACAACTTTTTCTGACTTTGAAAATCTGGAACAAAACCTCCAGGTTTTGGCTTTGGATCAAAACTCTGATTTTCAATGATTTTAGCAAAACCTCGAGTATTGCCACAAACCTCGAGGTTTCTAAGTTCCAGAGAGGAAATGAACTTTCAAGGTTTTTGAAAACCTCCAAGTTTTGACAAAAACCTCCAGGTTTGGGCAAACAGAGAGCAAACGACTTTTCACTGATTTTGAAAAACCTCCAGGTTTGAGAACAAACCTCAAGGTTTCTTCACAACTTCAGAATTTCAAATCTGACGAATTTGCAATGCTTTCTTGTTTGATCTTAATACTTCCTATGATTAATTTCTATTGCTCCTAGATATGTTTAACCACTTTATTGGTGAGTTTCAGATGATTAAAACGAAGGATTAGAAGCAAATATTCAAAATATCATATTTGTGTCAAAACATCGAAAGCTGTGCAAAAGTTCTAACGGCTAGTTTCTAACGGCTATATTTCGTTATCCAACAGTCATTGAATCTTC
The DNA here is from genome assembly GCA_034222035.1 of Acacia crassicarpa. Lineage (NCBI taxonomy): Eukaryota > Viridiplantae > Streptophyta > Magnoliopsida > Fabales > Fabaceae > Acacia > Acacia crassicarpa. The sequence goes on from JAWXYG010000014.1 coordinate 1,624,422, forward strand.
TCAACGGTCATATATTGATCTCTACCTATAAAAGAAGACAGATTCAAGCAGAAAAACATGGAGAAACAAGCTTACACTTCCAACATGCTGAAACTCTACTCTCACACCATTTGCACTCTATTTTTCATGTTTAGATGACTTAGAGAGTGAAGTGATTTGTATTTGATCTTTAGTATTTATCTATTCACTTCTAAAAGAGAAGATTCATTGTAATCATTCTATTCTTCTGAGAGATACTCAAGATTGGGTGATCTTGAGTGGGAAACACATTGTGTTGATTACAACTTGTAAGGGGAGTGAATCCTAGTGAGAGGATTACTTCGAGTACAGAGTGTGTAATCAAACAAGTGTATTGATTACAGTTTGTAAGGGGGAGTGAATCCCAGTGAGAGGATTACCTCAAGTACAGAACGTGTAATCGAGTTGAAAGAAGATAGTGAATTGAAAATCCCAAGTGAGGCTTGGGGACGAGACGTAGGTCAAGGATTGGGTCGAACTAGTATAAATTAGTTTGCACATTCTCTTCCCTTATCTCTTACATTTCCAGCATATATGTTTGAATGCGTATACATATTTAAATGTGTGGTTATTGTCTTATAAATTGATTTCAGTAAGTTACGAAAAGATTTTCAAAGTTCCTAAATTTTTATACTTCACCCAATTCACCCCCCTCTTGGGTTCAGCTGGTTCTTACACCTCTAGCCAAGAAACAATTCACCTTCATAAGGAGAGAATTGGGAATGGTAAATCCCAATGAATTGTAAGAAATTCTTCCTCAATTTAATGTTAGTTATGTTTTTTTTTCTTTGATGATTAATCTTTACTAACTTAAGCATCAGAGTGTATAGCCATTGTTTTTGCAGGATGTTTTGAGGTTTCAGATGTTGCATACTCCAATAAAGGCTATGGTACTCGAGTATGGAAGTTGCAGAAAGTCAAAACTAAAGTTCAGAAGTGCTATACTCGAGTAAGGGAATGGATACTCGACTATCCAGAAGACAGAGAGCACATTGCTGAGAAATTGGCTGTATTCTCGAGTATGGAGTGCTATACTCGAGTATAGACCAGACAGATGCCAAAGCTGAAGGTATGCTAGAGGCATACTCGAGTATGGCCATCGGGATTTCAAAAATTCACCTTACATTTTTGAAGTCCAGGTCAGTATACTTCCACCTTTACTCGAGTATGTAAATGAAAGTATGCTATACTCGAGTATGCAAGTGCTATACTCGAGTATAGGTGAGTGTTTATATATATAGAGACCGTTATGTTCTTTCATACTCGCACCTTTACTCCAGTAAAGCCCTCACAGACGCAACTTTCTCTCTTCTCTCACTCTGTAACCGTCGTGGTTCCTCATCATTCCTCCATAAATACTCACCAAATCTCTTCCAATCTCTTCCCAATCACTCTCTCGCCCAAACCCTAGCCTCATAATGTCCAAAGAGCAAACTCAATCTGATCAACCCGCTTCTTCTCAACCTCAAAGGGCACCAAGAATGAAATCAATTCCGAAGAGATTGCAAACGGGCATTGATCAAACGATTCCCGGAGTTGGAGTTATCATTCCTGAGGCATCGTCTCCAAACCCCAAGAAGAGGGGTACGTCGTCGAAAGACCCGGCACCGTCTTAAGCAATCAAGAAGAAGAAGACTACTGAGGCAAGCAAGGATAAAGGAAAAAGGAAGGTTGTTCACCGGAAGACGAGGTCCAAGAGAGCCTCCACTACTGTCGTCTCCTCTCCTTCCACAGTCGAGGTTACTAGTTCTGTTTCAGAGACCGAGTCAGAGCAAGAAGTTTCACCATTTATCTCCAATGTCGTGGAAGAGATAAAACTACAGAAGTCAGCGCCTGAAGGCTTCAAGGTTGCCTCGGTTCCTCTCCCGCCTGGACTGAACGCCAAATTCAAAGACCAATATTATGTTGGGATTCGTACACGCAGCGGATTAAAAATTTCTTACGAATCCTTCCGAAGGATCACTCAACGACGTTTAAATTAGAGTTAAGGAAACCGAATCATACCTTGTGTTGAACTAGTCCGTGTTTCGTTCCTTTGATCAGGTGGGCTACCTTCTCGAACAACACGTCCGCGTCTCGTTCCTTTGATCAGGTGGGCGATCAACACGTCCGCGTCTCGTTCTTTCGATCAGCAGAAGTCAACTCTTGGATCGGCTTCCTCTACTGGTATCCACACGAACAATCCCCAAAACGGTTGCGGCAGCGTGCTAGCGCTTCTTGTGCGTCTCTCTCTCTCAAATTGCTCTAGGGTTTCTCGCGGCTTTTCTCAATACGCTCGACTGAAAATCCCGTAGGTTTTTCTAAACCCGATAGGCGTATTATATAACCAAAATTAATCCTTTATTAATTTTGGAAATTTGGATTTTTGAATCTGGTCAACATATCAATCACATCTATCTCATAAATGTAATTGAATATATTAAAAGCCAGATTTGGAAATTCGAATTTTGAATTTAAATCAAATCTAAATTTAAAGCCTTTTGATTTAATTTATCATCATAAATTAAATCCGAGATATGATATCTATCTATTTAATTAAATCTGAGATACCATATCTCAATTTAATATTAAACAGATATACGATATCTTTATTCAAAATTAAATGAGATACAATATCTCTATTTGTTTCAGATATTTAATTTATCAAATAAATTAAATACTAAACAAATATCATATATAATATTATAATCTCAATTTATAATATATATATATTAATTTCGAATTATATATATATATATATATATTATAAATCCTAGATCAAATTTAGTGTTCATTTAATCTTAGATTAATCTGAGATTCAATGAACCTGGACACTTTCACCCGTGTTGGATTACTCTTGTGTGCGACCCTGCAGGCCCATATGAGATTGGCAGTGGGCCAACACTGTATCAGCCCACAAGTCGCAAGCGGCCTCTAGCAAGACATTGCGACTACCTAATTCACATGGGGATCGATGACACGATACTACCTATCGTACAACCATGTCACGTCCCTTTTGTCATGCGATAATTTGGTCAAGGATGAGGCATGGATAATGTCAACTTCCTTTTCTTGACCATTGCTTTCTCGATTCTCGAGTAGTCTAATAAGTGAAATGGAAACTCCTTTCCATCACAGTATGGCCATACATTTCTTAGACTTACTCATCGAGGGGCCCAGCATTATCTCTCTACATATGTGAGGGACAAATCCCATCTTGACCACTCACATTCCTCCGCATGAAAACTACTGATCCTGATCATAGCCTTTATCATCACCCGGTCAAAGGTGACTTTTGACTAGGTCAAAGACCAGTGACTCATCATGTAGGAATCTATTATGGTCTCAGGTCATAGGGCGTCGTGACGCGGTTATACATGAGATAAGCTTATGACTTAATCCATGCAGCTTTCTCATAGTGGGTCGGTCCAACACCTTGTACTCTTACAAGTGCCCATGACTTTGATTCATATCTCCATACCTCATCAAAGTCATACTGGTTTTATTTCATCTTCACTCCCGTGTAGATGACCGACCAGGGACATTTAGGATAATCTATAAGATTATCCAGGGATGCAGTTATCAATATGAACATGCAAACGAAAATGATAACAAAAGAGAATACTTTAAATAACTTAAATATCCAAAGTACAATGAATTGCCCCTAGGGCATAATTTCCAACATATTAGTCTCACGGCTTCTGTGCCGTTGTATCAGTCGACTTGGCCCAAGTCCAGCAGGAATGCAATGTGGACTTGTCTCCATGGTTCGGGCCTTATGAGTCATTTGTGTCCATTGAGACGGCCTACTTCCCGGAGCTAGTCAAGACATTCTACTTTAATATGGTTGTGGATCATATTATGGACTTCGAAGGCACACTGGTCAAGGAATGTGTTACTACCTCTGTCAGAGGTGTTCAGTTTACACTGTCTGCTGCAATCCTTAATCGAATTCTGAAGGTCGCCAACCCTCCTCCTGCTATCACTCCTACATACACCAATGAGGAGGTGTACTCTACACTTGTTCCAGGAAAGGAAATTCCCGATGATCAGTGGGCTCATCTGACCTTCAAGCCATCTTACATGTCTTCGATCAACTGTGTCATTTGGTATGTATATTCACGGAACTTCATGCAGAAAGGAGGCAACTTCACACATCTGACACAGAAGGGCTACCGGTTCTTCACAGCATTCATCAGGAAGCATCCGCTGAACATTGGTCAATGGATCTTCAAGGAGATGTCTCATTTCAAGTTCGTGGCCAGAAAGTCAGCCTACATACCTTATCCCTTTCTGGTGTCCTTAATACTGTTCTTTTACAAGATCTAGTATGTGGAGCCTCCGGCAAACATGAAGTTCATCCCGGTCTTCGGCAAGACACAGTTCAATTTTATGAAGATTCATTTCGAGCCAGAAGGATCAGGCCAATCCAGAGCCCCACTGAGGTCTCAGGCCCGTGCATCTTAATCGGTCGCGCACGAGGCCCAGTCAGCTCCTCCTCCTCCTCTAGTGGATTTTGATCAGAGAGTACAGTAGATTGTGGATGTTGCTCTCACCTCTCTGTACTTGAAGCTACAATTTGAGTTCGGCAAGCTGACAGCCGATCTCAAAATTGATCTGAACGAGGTGACCGTTGGTCAGCAGGAGATGAGGACTCAACTGGCTCTGATGAAGGAAGGTTCGGAAAAGAAGCAGAGCGAGATCTTTGATCAGCTTATAGACCTAGATGCCTGGCTCGCCCTCACCTCGAATACTGCTTCTGATGCCCGGGACAAGGTTGACAAGTTGGTGAAGCATTTCGACATTGGAGCCTCCTCGTCCACATTTGACTTCCCTACCGGTCCTTTCTCATCCACCTCTGTCCCTGAAGCCCAGCCATCCACTATTCCAGAGTCTCAGCCTTCCCCACCTTCTTCACCATCCTTCACCTTCCCTAGCCTACCTCATACCACATCATCTCCCGTCTCATCATCCCCAGCTTCCACTTCCACCCCAGCCACTGTACTTCTTTCTTCACCAGTTACTCCCTCCACAGAGATCCTACCTGATCCACTTCCATCTCCAGAAACTCCCTCCACTGAGATTTTCCATCTTCCCACACCCTCTATACTCTTGTCTCCCACACCAGCTGTCATATTCCTTCCTCCGCCTCCATCTGCCTCTGACATTCCCTCTGACCCTTCTACTGGTCCTCCCCATGTTAATGATGACAAAGGGGGAGAAGAAGAGAAAGATGTAGATGTATAGGGTCTAGTTTGTGTCTAGTAGTTGATCTTTTGCTATTTCTGTAGTATTTTGCTTTATTCTATGATATCAGTGATTATCAGTGTTTTTGTAAAATGTGTTTATTATTTCTGATATTAGTTCCGTTTGTATGAATTGTGTTTAATGAATATAATGATATCAGTATGCATTTCTGCTGCCATCCTCTGAGTTGTATGTTTTAAAATGCAAAATTGGTTGGTTTCTGAACACTTAACACTGATATTTAAAAACTTCAATTCAAAGAGAATCCATCTTTCAAATTCTTTCAAAAGGATAGTTTACAAGTGTTGTCATCATCAAAAAGGGGGAGAATGTTAGTTCTCAATGTGTTTTGATGATTAACAACAAGTGTAAACATGTTTTTTTTTTGGTCAAGACAACAAGTGTAAACATGTTTTGAAGTTTACAAAATCTGTTAAAAACCATCTGAATGTTGCATACTCGAGTATAGGTATGCATACTCGAGTATGGGATTGACAGAATATTGCTCAACTGCATTTTACAAGTCAATACTCAAGTATAGGAAGCTATACTCGAGTATTGAACTTAGAGAGAGCAATCATGTTTTTGAAAAAGGATGCATACTCGAGTATAGGTCATCCAGAGAGCAACCAATCTTTTCTAACTAAGTCAATACTCAAGTATAGGAAGCTATACTCGAGTATTGGACTTACAGAAAGCAAATGTGTTTTTCATTTCGAGCGCATACTCGAGTATGATATTTACCTACTCGAGTATAGACCTTACAGAGAGCAAACAACTTTTTCCCAAGAATGCATACTCGAGTATAATATTGACATACTGGAGTATTGGTCTTACAGAAAGCCCCCAAAAATTTTATAATTGATGCATACTCGAGTACAACTATGCATACTCGAGTATAGGACCATACAGAAGGGAAATCCATTTGTCAAGGATTTGCATACTCCAGTATAGAAATGGATACTCAAGTATAGAGTCTTTTGAACTTAAATTTTTTCACACAAACAGTTGCATACTCGAGTACACTACTAACATACTCGAGTAAAGACTTTGGTTTTTTAAGTTCAAGTCACGATGATCTACTTCTGGAAGCTGCATACTCGAGTATCAGGTTGGATACTCCAGTATAGACACTTGTACACAGTGCCATACTCGAGTATAGAAGAACATACTCGAGTATACAACGGTAAAAACTGATTTTCAAATCACACGAATTTGTAAAACACTATTGTTTGATCTTATTGCTTTCATATATCATTCACTTATGTTCCCAGCTATGTTTAACAAGTTTGTTAAGTGAATTTCAGTTAGAACAGATGAAGATTAATGAAGATCAAAGCAAAAAGCAAAAAGATGCTCAGTACATTTAATGCACTTCAGATAATCAACCTCCTTTTGGTTAATCCACCTGAGCACGCATTCTCAACGGTCAAGAATGCTTTCTTTTTCAAGTAAACACTTCTTCAACAGGCAAAATACCAGAGAGCCACATCAGATCATATTAACACCTAGATTAGTTGAAGATAAGAGAGAGAAGATGACCAGACTTAATGCTAATCACCTACAACGGTTGGATTCATCATACAACGGTCATTTAATGCCCTCTATCTATAAATAGAGTGCATTAACTTCTTCTCAAGCTGATACACCAACTGAGAGCGAAAATTTATTAAGTGTCATTTGTTGTGTTCAGCTTTCATCTGTATTGTATCATTTTGATACTTGTGCTTCAGTGATTATTTTATCTTCTCTGTGAGAGAGTCATTTCTGTAAATCATTCATTGATTGTGATAACCACAAGTCAGGGGACCTGGTGGTTGTGTGTATTGATTACATCTTGTAAGGGGGAGTGAGTTCTAGAGAGAGAACTACTCTGAGTACAGAGATTGTAATCAATTTTGTGAAGTTAGTGGATTGAAAATCCCAAGTGAGGCTTGGGGACTGGATGTTGGTCAGGGAAAGGACCGAACCAGTATAAATCGTATTGTGCAAAGCTTCTCTTCTCTCCATCTCTGTTATACCCTGTTCTTAGTGGTGCAAAACAGAGTTAGATACTGGTATATTTATGTACATAAATATACTGGTAGCCTAATACATTTCAAAATAACTTTTGTGGGTTTTGTACATAAATATACTTTCATTTTGTATGTATGATGTGGAGCCCAAAACTATACTCTATGTGTGTCATAATAAAATACATTTTTATATTGTTAGTAATTAGAAACTTCTATATAATAGGATCTAATCTAAACAATTCTTATATTATTTTACTTATAATATTATTTATAAATAATATATATAGTGAAGCATATTTTACGTGGTGTGAGCATTTATTAAATTCCTAATTTAAAGAGTTAGGAAAGCCTTGAGAGTTTAAATTCATTGTAGAAAAATAAGAATAAATATTATTATTATTTAGGGTTAAATACATAATTTGTCACAAATGTTTTACTAAGGGAACGCCCAACCCCTGAAAGTATTTTGGGTATCATTTTTGCCCTGGAAGTTTATAAAATGGAGCAAATATGCCCTGGAAGTTTTTTCTAGGAACAAATTTGCCCTGGAAGTTTTGTTTAGGAGCAAATTTGTCTAAACTTTCGGGGCAAAATGACACCAATCCAACGGTCACGATCAACTGATGAGCAAAATTGCTATGTTTGTAAACTTTCGGAGCAAAAATGATACCCAAAATACTTTCGGGTGCTGAGAGCTCCCTTAGCAAAATTTCCGTGGCAAATTAGGTCTTTAACCCAAATTATTTATTAGTAAAAAGGGAATAAATAATATAGGGAGTTATTAATTAATAATAAATAAAAAGAGTGTTATTATTAATTAATGATAATTAAAAAGGGTATTATGGGTAAGAAAGTTTTTAGGGATTAATCCACTTTTAATCCTCTAAAAATAATTCACGTAGTTAGTTTTTTTGCGACGCAAGAAGCGACTAATGACAATGATAAACATTTATAGGCATACCTTGACACCTCTACCGATCCCAACACATTCGGACGAAAGTAAGGATTCAAGCTTAAGGTGGGTAACTGTAATCTTGTTAGCATGTATGTATGTGTACGTTCATGTATTTGCTGATCATGTTTGATAGATGATTTACATGTTTTGTTTTTCCTAGCTATGGATTGAGGCTGTGTGTCTTATAAGGCTACGTGTTCTAATAAGGGCTGTGGTTCTTATCTGTTAACTGCGGTTACGGTACGACTTGTTTACTTATAAATGCTTCTGTGTTTAACATGTGCTATATTGTTATTTATGCTTCATATCTGTTCATGAGATTAACTGTTATCCCTAGGGTTCATTCATTTGAACTCCAGACTGTATTAAGGAAACAGGAAGTGGATTGAGCATAATAAAGGGAAAGGCACGACAATAAGGATTATTGTAGAAGCTTATCATTTTTCATTTAGGACTATTAGTCTAAACTTTTATCTTTTGTCTTAACATTTTGAATTACTATATTAAGATCCACCTATGGAATAGATACGAAAAATTTATCCTTGCATTTTTAATATTTTCAAACTAAATTATTTTATTAAAGTTTTATTCCGCAATTAAGTCGTCCAACTTATTCGATGCTTGTGCGCTTATACTTTGATCATAGTTAGATAAATGCCCTGTACAAGAGAGGGTGTTTATAATATACCTCCATTATATTCTCAAATCATGCATACTTCCATAAAACAAATAATTAATGGCATAGGCTATCTTTGAGTTTAACCAAAATTACAAAAATATATCTCTAAGTAATTTCAATGAGTATACTGGAATAGCTCATCAAGCTGCTTCTCGCTTTTCGCAACCTTGTTTCCCTTCATTTCCCCCTTTCGGTTCTTAACTTCTTGTATTCAGGGAATGGAATGAGGGGAAATATTAATTAAGAAACAGGGAAAATGACAATATGACTTGTTAAAGCCAATAGGTTTTAGGGAAAATATCTGAAAAAGAAGTTTAAAAATACTAAAAAGGTGTTGCCAATATTCAAAATACTACTATATACTAAATAGGTGTGAATGTTTGATTTGTCATTTTTAAAATTCAATGAAAATGACAAAAAATTGTAAATGGATGAAATCACTAAGAGGGGAAGTGAATTGAGGATTTTAAAATTCTTGTTCAAACACCCACAATCAATGGTGAAATGGGGTAAAACAGAGGAGGAGTAGAGAAGAATGACACAACAAGATTTACACTAGTTCGGTCTCAACTCTTGACCTATGTCCAGTCCCCAGATACTTTAGGATTTTCACTAACTCACAAAATCAATTACACACTCTACACTCGAAAGTTATCTTCTTACTAGGATACACTCCCCTTTATAAGTTGTAAACTGATAAACCCAATCTCCAAGTCCCACAACTTGAGATTCTTACAATAAATGATATTCAATGAAGAGAACCTCTCAAAAGCTAATAAGATAAGCACTGAAGTACAATATATCAAAAGATACTTTACAAGTAGGTGAAAACACTAAACGCAGACGAACACTTCATTGCTTTTCGTTTTCTGTAAGTTGGTTGTTGTTGGACTTGAATGCTTTAGCTTATATATGAAGAAAGCATTAAATGACCATTGGAATAATTAATGTAACCGTTGGAGAGATTAATCTAGCTGTTAGGTGTAACTTGGTCCAATCTCTCACTAGCTTTGAGTTAATCTAGATGGTCATATGTTTTGGTTGACTTCCCTTGAGATAAATTCATTGGTGGAGAATGTTTCCATAGAGGGAAGGGTGACATTTAATCCTTTGCAAAGTTCAAGGAATAATTTGCCAAAAAGGTGTAAGGTTTTTTGGACTTGCAATAAATGTGCTGATATCACATTTTGCTTTATACTAAATCTTCATTCTAATACACTTTAAATCATCTGAAACTCACTAACAAACTGATTAAAAATAGTTAAGAGTAGTAATGAGTGATGATAAGAAGTATCCAGGTAATACATGAAGATTTCACAATTTCGAGAAATCTAATTTTCAAACTGAGCGACACAGACTCGAGTTTGTTTAAGCAAACTAGAGTTTGCAACTTTTGTTCATGAACCAAACTTGAGTTTAGAAATCCAAACTCAAGTTTAGTTCTTCCTCAGAGAGATAGCGCGATTTAGCTCTGAAGAGCATTTTGAAATAGGAGAAAACTCGAGTTAATAAGTGACAAACTGTTTGGGACTTTTGAAATGAAAAATAAGGTTAAGTCCACAAAGCTCAAACTTGAGTTTTCAAAAGTAAACTTGAGTTCTCTTAAGTTCAAAAAATAGCGAGAAGCTCTCGACTTGACACAAACTGGAGTTTAAGAAAACAAAATCGAGTTTTCTTAAAATGTAAAATCTTTGAAAACTCTCAGCCAAGTGCAAACTTGAGTTTGCTATCTCAAACTCGAGTTTGCTTATAACATGAGAAACCTTAAAGCTCTAGGCCAAACACAAACTTGAGTTTGCCAAACCAAACTCGAGTTTTGTTAAGTTTACAAAACATTGAAAGCTCTCTGTCTAACAAAAACTCGAGTTTCCAATAATAAACTCGAGTTTGCTTTAACTTGAAAAAACTTAAAGTGCTCTTTGTATGACATAAACTCGAGTTTGTCAATATAAACTCGAGTTTGCTTAAGTTTAGAAAAACTTGAGCTAGTCTCTGTTAAGGCCAAACTCGAGTTTGCAACTACAAACTCAAGTTTTCCTTTAACAGTAAGTTTTTCAACTTAACAAAGACAAATTTTAATTTGAGTTTGCAATTGTCAGTTATCATCAAAACACATAGAGAACTAACAAAAATATCCTTCTAAGATTTTAAAAAAACATAAAAGAAGGTGCGATAAGGATTTAACAAGGTTTAATAAGTTTGCATATGAATTTCATAACTTAATTCTCATTTAAATTTGACCAATTGCGATAATGTCAAGTGAATAATGTATTAATTCCTACACTTGAGACAAGTTCTAATATGGGCTTAACAAGTTTACAAATGAATTTCACGACTTCCAATCCAAAATTAACTACTCGCGCCTTCTTCTTTGTTTTTTTTTTTCAACTCAAAAGGATATTTTTGTTATTTCTATTTAATTTTAAACAGAATAAATCAAACCCTCACACCTCTCTAATATTATGAACATTGGAAACACCTTTTTGTCTCTAAGTATTTTTAAAGGATTTTCTCATTGTTTTAATTGTATTATCCACTTCTAATTATTAAAATTTCATTTTTTTAAAAAAATACTTGGAGGCAATTAGGCAAGCTCATTCTAAGAGAGCTTATCTAGTTTTCACAAGTGCTTCTTTTCCAAGCTTCATAGCTGGTTTTACGTGTGGTAAGAAAAAGAAAAATTCAAATTAAATTCTACAAGTTTAACTCCATTATCAATCAATAATAACTTATAGAAGAATACATTGGTTAATGTGACTTTATATATTTTTCTCTCTATTTTAAAACAAAATTTAATATGAGTAAAGTTTGAAAAAAGATTTCAATTAAATGTATATTTAATGAATTAACTATAATTTCTTGATTCTAATTTTTAATAAGTTATTTAAAATGACTTGTATTTTTACCCCACTAAATATGTATATTTATATATACAAGGGAAATAAGAATCAGGTCTTAAGGAAGAAAATTGTTACTGCAATGTCAAATAATTAACTAATCCCAAGGGATCTATGGGTAAGAAAATCTAATTGTGAAATTACCAAGCCACCCTCACTAATTAATTTAGTTGTTAATACACATGTCACGACAGTTGCTATAACATACGAGTAGTTATTTTAGTTGTTAATATATAAGTGTGTGGTACGCACGGGTTGATATTAATTGTTTAAACATGCTATGACAATTGTTACTCTATTTAGTTTAATGGTCAATAATAAGTGTATAGTGCAGGTTAACCTTGGTTGCCTTATAAGACCCGTACTACATACCCTTTTAATTACATATAAAAAAGGGAAAATTCCATTTAAATACCAAATAAATTTGTGAAACCCCCAGAAGTCCGTCGAATTTGCAAAAAGACAGAGAGGTGACAAGGACCTTTTAGGGATATGCAAATTCGAGCCAAATTACCTTTTTGCCCTTAGAGTTAAATAATTAAAAAAAAGTAAATACCCCCACGGTGGGCCCCACTGCCGGCGGCCATGCAAATTCGAGCCAAATTACCTTTTTGCCTTTAGATTTAAATAATTAAAAAAAAGAAAATACCCCCACGGTGGGCCCCACCGCCGGCGGCCACCACCCCCGCCGGCGACCGACAACCCCCGCCGGCGGCCGGTGGGGTGTTACGTCAAAAATTAAGAATATCCTTTGCAAATGTGGGGGGTGGGGGCACACAAAACCAAGTAGCCCAACGTGGTTCTCTTATTATATATATACATTAACAAATATATATATTCTTCTTGACATTTGTTTAACGATAATTACCATTCCACAAGTGAGAATTACCATTTTAGAAGTGAGAATTATCATTGTTTCTCCTGGGTTCACTTTGTTTACTTGAAGCATGTTTTGTAAAAACCCAAAAAAAATGAACTTTTACAAAACTTGAAGTGAGAACTACCATTCGTGAAGTGAGAATTATCATTCCAGAAGTGAGAATTACCATTGTTTCTCCAGGGTTCACTTTGTTTACTTGAAGCATGTTTTGTAAAAACCCCAAAAAAATTGAACTTTTGCAAAACCTGAAGTGAGAATTACTATTCGTGAAGTGAGAATTACCATTCCAGAAGTGAGAATTAACCATTCAAGAAGTGAGAATTACCATTGTTTCTCCAGGGTTCAATTTTTTTTGGGTTTTCACAAAACATGCTTCAAGTAAACAAAGTGAACCCTGGAGAAACAATGGTAATTCTCACTTCACGAATGGTAATTCTCACTTCAGGTTTTGTAAAAGTTCATTTTTTTTGGGTTTTTACAAAACGTGCTTCAAGTAAACAAAGTGAACCCTGGAGAAACAATGGTAATTCTCACTTCACAAATGGTAATTCTCACTTCAGGTTTTGTAAAAGTTCTTTTTTTTTTTTGGGTTTTTACAAAACATGCTTCAAGTAAACAAAGTGAACCTTGGAGAAACAATGGTAATTCTCACTTCTGGAATGGTAATTCTCACTTCACGAATGGTAATTCTCACTTCAGGTTTTGTAAAAGTTCATTTTTTTTGGGTTTTTACAAAACATGCTTCAAGTAAACAAAGTGAACCCTGGAGAAACAATGGTAATTCTCACTTCTGGAATGATAATTCTCACTTCACGAATGGTAATTCTCACTTCAGGTTTTGTAAAAGTTCATTTTTTTTTGGGTTTTTACAAAACATGCTTTAAGTAAACAAAGTGAACCCTGGAGAAACAATGGTAATTCTCACTTCACGAAATGTAATTCTCACTACAGGTTTTGTAAAAGTTCATTTTTTTTGGGTTTTTACAAAACATGCTTCAAGTAAACAAAGTGAACCCTGGAGAAACAATGGTAATTCTCACTTCTGAAATGGTAATTCTCACTTCACGAATGGTAATTCTCACTTATGGAATGGTAATTACCGTTGAACAAATGTCAAGAAGAATATATATATTTGTTAATGTATATATATAATAAGAGAACCAAGTAGCCCAACTGGTTGGGCTACTTGGTTTTGTGTGGGCATTTGCAAAGGATATTTTTTATTTTTGACATAACACCCCACCAGCCGCCAGTGGGGTTGGTGGTCGCCGGCGGTGGGGCGCACCGTGGGGGTATTTTCTTTTCTTTTTTAAAATTATTTAACTCTAAGAGCAAAAAGGTAATTTGACTCGAATTTGCATATCCCTAAAATGTCCTTGTCACCTCTCAGTCTTTTTGCAAATTCGACGGACTTCTGGAAGTTTCACAAATTCATTTGGTATTTAAATGGAATTTTCCCTATAAAAAATGTTATTATTCAATTACTTAGGAGTTAATTCCTCATTCATGCCTATTAGCCATTATTACCAAATATCATAGTTGAGTCTTATTCTTAGTGATTCCATTTACCGTTCAACTAAAATTGGCCTTTCCATACAAACATATATATTGTTGTGCAAATAATTTACATACACTAAATTATTATACTGTCATTCTTCCTTCTAGTTTATCTTCAAGTATTCTTCTTTTTCATATTTACGTACCTATATTCCTCTCCTGTGCTCACATGCCTAATGGCTAGTGGAGGAGGGTGAGATTCAGGGGGAATCTCAATAGCAAACTTTGCTAACTAAGCATACAAGATACAAGCTTAATGCATGACATGTTTGCTCACAGAAATTCATGCTAGCATAATGACATGCCTACATATTCCATGTTTCATACAACATACTCATGACCATAGTATAGTTAAAAACAAAGCTTCAATCATTCATATATGCTTCAAACAATTCATCAAAACAGTCATACACATCAACACATAAGTATATATATCAAGTAAATGCAAGTCAGAAAAGTTTTACTACCTTTGGCATGTGTCCTCCTCCTGTACCTTTTCTTCCAACCACTAAAGTTGCTCGATTAGGACCTTTTAATTCCCTCTTCTTTATCAACTCATGACCCTAAACATATGCTTACACTATGAGAATAATGACAAATGAATATCCTATGCCGCTACAATAGCTTCTAGGACATGTCCCATATCTTTGGAACCATAATTGTCCCAAATTACCTTAAGTGTCATTACTTTCTTATTTTCGCACAAGTGCTAAAAGCTAGCAGAATTTTTAATCAACATTAGCATTGATAATTTTTCTATAAGCATCCAAATTAGGTGGTTTAAAATTCTATGTGTCACTCATTAAGTCTAGTTTTAGGAAAAAATGCCTTCCACTTCCAAATACACGCACACTATTCTAGAATTACTAATCAATCCTCACTAGTCCAGAAAACATTTCAGATTCAATACCTAATTTCAAAAATTCTTATATTCTAATATACTAATCCATTTGCCTCATATTATATATCATTTTAAAGATTATCATATCTAATTGAAATAATAAAAATTTCATAGCCATTGGACATCATTTGGTCAATCAAACATACATCACAAACGGACTGCCTTCTAGAAACTCAAATGTGGTAGCACTATAGCAAAATTCCAACTTTTGGTTCTTCATTCCAATTCAATCAAGATTATAGCCATGGGCTATTCACACACCATTTTTCATGTAGAATCTATTTCTAATATCAAAAATACCAAAATCACACTCCCTCCTTGTGTTCTAGTTATGACCAAACCATATACCCAAGTTAGCAACAACCTAGTTTGCCTTTTTGACCACTAATAAATTAGTCTAAACAACATAAATCTCCAAAACTCCGTCTTGACTGAAACATCAAGGTGCCCCAAGAAATTTGTAGAACTTTTCAAAATCTCAAGACAATTGGTTCAAAATGAAGCTTAGGCTTACCGTAATGGGGTTTTACAACCGTTTTGAAAATTCAGTGGCACTCCGTCTAACTAAATGGCGCAAAACACCTCTAATTAGAAAACTGAGACCATAGAAATGAAGCTCTTAGTGAGTAGAACAATGTTTGTGAAGGACTTACCCTACAAAAATGGTGTTACGAGGTGAAAATCGGCTCTAGAACTCCAAAAATTTGCACTATTCACCTTTTTTCTCTCCTCTTCCATTTTTCTCAAATTCTCTCTCTCTCTCTCTCTCTCTCTCTCTCAAGATGGTCGAATTAGGCATCTTGGGAGGGTTAAATAAGCTTTAATCTTATGTAATTAGATCTTGTGTTGACATGTGTCCAAGTGATTAAATCTCATGATGCCAAGTGTCCTTGAAGCATTGTTTTTCCTTTTCTCTCTCTTATTAGGCATCATTTTATGTCAAAGGAAAGGGAGGCCTAATTGAATTAGAGATCGGTGGATTCCCCAGACTCAAGCGCTAGGTGGTGTGTTTTGGAGATGCCAATACAAAAGTGATCTTGTACTTTGTCATAATGAGAGAACACTTGTCATATTCTTATGGAGCTAACACAAAAGTTGTGTTATCATTAGCTAGTATGACCTACTTTATTAAAGCTATTTTAATAAAGTTACTTTATTAGTGCTTACTTGGGTTTTACTAGGAATTACAACACACATTATAACGTCATCTATTTAACTTAACATAATAACTAATTAAGAGTTGATCAACAACTAAGTAATGCTTCATCATTTACCAATTATACAAAATAAATCAGAGTATGCTGATTGAGCCTTAACGTGGCAATATACAATCATCCAACATACACCAAAAGATGGAAGCACTACTGGCAGTAGAAGTAGCCTAAGCTTCCGAAGTCTTTTCTGACAAACTCACACTACTACAAAATAGGGATACGGAGTCCTATTTTTTGTACTTTTGGAGTCCTTTTCCGAGAGGACGTCTATCTGGGGGGCGCAAAAAGCAGAGACTTACGGAGTCTAAATATTTCTTAGACGCCAAAAGTTGAGACTTACGGAGTCTAAATATTTCTTAGACTCCATAAGTATTTTTTTTTAAAAAAAAAAAGAACCCCGAACCTACTTAGGTTCGGGATGTAGGCAACCTGCAGCTACCAAGAAGAACCGACAACTAGCTAGATAAGAAGAATATAGATTACCAGAAGCAACAATCGACTACAAAAAATCAGAAACTTAAATCAATAATATCAATGCTTGACAGCTTGAAATTTCAAAATGAAAAAAGGCAAATCGAACTAAAAACTATTAATAATATTAGATCTAGAGACACAAAATCAGAAACTTTAATCAGATCTACACACACAAAATCGGAGAACGGAGGTCGACCGAATAGACACCCAGACGGAGGGCTAGAACCATGAAGATTTCGAAACAAAGGAAAATCCAAGTTGCACTTAACCTCGATCTGGCAATGCCGCGCCTTGTCGTCGACGGATCTGTCAACCGTTGAAGCTATTGCAACCCAAATCTGTAGATCAACAACCAAGAGACGTTGTCGCTGTAAGGGATGGAGAGGGAGGTCGCAGCCGCCGCCGCCGTCGTCTCCGGTGGCGTGGTGGGTCATGAATGCTATAGATCTAAAAGAAAATGAAAAGTGAAATGATAATGAAAGTGAAAGGGTCACAGCGGGCGGGATATGAAAACTGAGGAACTTTTGACGCGGGATGTGAAAAAGGTGGAATATTTAACTTAGAGCATAACTTTTGGAGTCTAAGTTTATTAATTAGACTCCAAAAGTTATGCTTTTGGAGTCTAAGTTTTAAACTTAGACTCCAAAGTTACGCTTTTGGAGTCTAAGTCTTAAACTTAGACTCTAAAAGGCATGCCTTTTGGAGTCTAAGTTCTAAACTTAGACTCCAAAAGTGTCTCTTGCGGGCCCCACATAACCCCCTGCTACACCACGTGGTCTGTTGCTGCAGACTTTTGGAGTCTAAGTTTAAAACTTAGACTCCAAAAGGCATGACTTTTGGAGTCTAAGTTCTAAAATTAGACTCCAAAAGGCATGACTTTTGGAGTCTAAGTTTTAAAATTAGACTCCAAAAGCCATGTCGTACAACAGAAAAGTAGGTCACATCGTACAGCAGAGTATCACGTGGTGTAGCAGGGGGTTGTGTGGGGCCCGGGAGAGACATTTTTGGAGTCTAAGTTTAAAACTTAGACTCCAAAAGGCATGACTTTTGGAGTCTAAGTTTTAAAATTAGACTCCAAAAGCCATGTCGTACAACAGAAAAGCAGGTCACATCGTACAGCAGGGTATCACGTGGTGTAGCAGGGGGTTGTGGGGGGCCCGTGAGAGACATTTTTGGAGTCTAAGTTTAAAATTTAGACTCCAAAAGGCAGGAATTTTATCACATATAATTACAAAAATGCCACCGCCTTTATTTTTTACTTCCCTTTTTTAAAATAGGACGTCTTTTTGAGACGCAAAATTCGTTTTTTGTAGTAGTGTCATATGGGAACTATCACCTGAAAAATGGGGGTAACCATCAATTCAACTCATTACGAATACTAATATATGCTAGTGAGGTGCCATGTGAAATAATTTATTTAACAAAGTATTAAAAATATATAATTCACCAATATACACATCGCAAAATTTCATATCATAAATTATGTATCACAATTTTAATTACACAATTTCCAAGATGCCTCCCATCAATCCAACTGAATCGCCTTATTTCTGCCGACTAGACCCATAGGCTAAGTTACATCCATATTACTGGTTACTTAAAAGCTCACTGGTCATGTGATGAGGATCGACCAAAATCCTTAGAGCACATGTTTTAGACCATGGGTCTTTTCCCCTCATTGAACTAGTGGGGTGTCACAAGTCTTCATTGAACTAGTGAGCCATCCTCTCATTGAACAAGTGGGACAATAGAAAGCTAACCATCTGCACCAATGGAGGCTACACCACTTGGTGAAACAAACTACTCCATTTCTTCCCAATTCAACCCTTACTATAATTATCATAATAAATAGGTCAGCAAGAATTTTTCAAGATTTTCACGTTCATATCATGTTATTTAAATGATTCTCACATATATGTCATAATATCTCAATTCTCAATTCTTATACATACATATCATGTATGTATGTATGTGTGTGTATGTATGTATGTATTCACAATTGAAATCATAAGGTTCCACAAGGCAATTCCTATTAAGATATTCATAGTCATTTCATAAAATACTCCCAAACAACATACTAATACACATAAGAAATGGAAAGTGGTTACCTCTCGCTGAAACTAACTATTATCACACTACTCTAAATCCAAGAGCTTAAACACACGCTAAAAATCAATCTCAACTTTGCGAGTATAACTACAATCTCCTGTGTTAGAAAGTCGAACTTCTTCAATGTCCTAAAGTAAGATCATCAGAATTATTAATTTCCCTTTTAATAAATAATAATATTATTTATTTATCTATTTTATTAAGTGTCATGTCCTTTAAAAGTGTCAAAAAGGGTTGTTTTGTCACTTTAGAGTCTTTACAACCCTTAATAGACAAGTTATTCAAAACAAACATTTACTATGAAGGTTATGCACAAGTTAACAACTTGCGTGACTATTTTAAGATTTATAAAAAATTCAGCCTTTAACCTTTCTGAGAATTTAGAAAATTCATAAATAGACCGATACAACTCTAAATGGAGTGATTCCAATTTCTAATTGAACTTTGATAAGTCTATTTTCATAAATTAAAGTCACTAAGCTCATTTATGGCTAAGAAAATTTCCAACTTTCAAAAAACACAAGCAATGTCCAGAATTTTCCAGATTTCTTTCTAAAATCATGACTCAACTTCAAAAAATCATATCTCGAGCTATAGACCTCCATTTAAGGAGATCCAAAGCTCGTTTTAAATATTATGTGTACTATCAACACATAAAATTTCATTGGAAAAAATCAAAGGTTTCATATTCCAAAATGGAACCCAAAACTGAACACTATTTCTGGAACACGAAATTCGTTCAGATTTTTGGTTAAACTTTGGAAAATCATATCTCTTCAATACTTATCGGGATTCGACGAATTACCTATCAAATTAAACCTCTATGTGTCTACTATTTATCTAAAAAATTTCATGTAAAAGCTAAAAAATTTACTTAGTCCGAACTCCAATGTCATTTTACTGCTCCAAAATTATATCAGAAATTTCCATATTTGTAGCTCAACTTTCAATAGTCATAACTGGAGTTATAGACCTCCTTTTTGCTCATTTTAAATATCATGATGTGTACTAAATATCCAAAAAATTTCAAGTTCAAATAAGGTCATTTACCCTAGTTTTTACCTTACTCAAAACGACTGTTCCAGCAGCAACACTGGTTTCAGTTTCATATCAGCAACTTTCCTTTTTCTTTAATACAGCGTTTCATGTGCATATATTATATATATATGATAGCACATCCTCTTTATTTTGTTAAATCATATATATATACATCAGTAAAGCTTTTGGGTTGAAAATCCACCATTAAAATAGCAAGCTTTGACTGATTTATTTGGAACCAACCAAGCTAACAAAGCCACGTGATACACGTTCTTTAAGACAGCAAAAATTTATGGTTTAACCTTTTCATTCCTCATGCAATGATATACACATGTACCCATAGCTTATAAGCATATATATATAAAAACCAAAGTGCAACATTTTTTTTCTTTTTCTTTCTTTTCGTTATTTCATGTACAACAAGCTAACATTATATCCTTCATACCTGATAGCAATATCTTTCTAAAGGCTTCAATAGTGTTTTCCTTCTCTTTTACTTTATATATGCAGCTATATATATATAATAGTGAGGTCATCACATTCTATCCCAAAGGCAACATGTATATAGTATGAATAGTAACTTTTTCCATTATCTCTAATTGCAGAAAATATATCAGTCACGTTTCGGTTTCTTTATGGTTATATAACTATGACAGCAAATAAAAGCTTCTTGTTCCTTTTTTTACAGTGATTATACACACACATCAGCAAGGTTCTATTTCTCTTTTATTTTTCTCTAAGTGTGTAATGATGACAACAACGCTATATATATTTACATAGATGTGTGCAACGTGCTTATCATGGAACAAAAAGGGAAGGAAACTTAAGGTTACCTCTGTTTTATCGGGTTATTGTTAATGTCGTCAGTTTAGTTGTCAACCATAAATATAAGGTTTAAGTTGACATTAAGGGGCTGTTTGGTATGAAGGGAAGGGAAAGGAATGGAAATTGAGAAGAGGGATTTTTTTTTTTTTTTTGAGTTGGATTTAAAAAAATTTAAAGAATTAGAGTTAACAAATTTCAATTAATTTTTTTTTATTCTCTTTTCTTACATTTTATCTTTTTTAAAAGTTTATAATCTCACTTCTTCAATTTTAGAAAGTCCAAATACAATTGATTATAATTTCTCAATTAACCAATTAAAAAAAATTACAGTCACACGTAGCTAATATTTATAAAAATGTTATAATAATAATAATCAACATTATAAAGAAATAACATCACAATACATAACCAAACAATAAAAAATTCAATATCTTATGAAACCTAATTAAGAATGCATGGACAAAAAGATGTTTTTTTTTAAAAAAAAAAATTGATTTCACATGGCAAAATAGGCTTAAAAACTCATAAATATTACAAAAACATATTTATATAACAATGAAATTCCTAAAATCAAATCTACTCTGTAACACCCCTATTTCCATAAACAATGTACTATGTACCAATTAGGAATTAATGAAAAATTGAGAAGTTTTTTGCTACAATTAAATCGTTTATTTTCATGGAACCTCTCAATTAAAATAAATAGCCAAAATAACATTAAATCAGTGATTCTGGTGTTGGAAATTATGCCCTAAGGGCAAGTCATTGTTCTCCATTAAGTTATCATTTCATTCGCATGTTTATAGTAATAACTGCATCCCTGGATATATCTTATAGATTATCCTAAATGTCCCTAGTCGGTCATTTTTGTGGGATCGAAGATGAGATAAGACCAGTAGGACTTTAATGAGGTATGGAGATACGAATCAAAGTCATGGGCATTTGTAAGAGTACAAGATGCTGGACTGACCCATTATGAGAAAGCTACATGGATTAAGTCATAAGCTTATCTCATGTATAACCGCGTCACAACGCCCTATGATCTGAGATCATCATGGATTCCTACATGATGAGTCACTGACCTTTGACCTAGTCAAAAGTCACCTTTGACCGGGTGATGATAAAGGCTGGGATCGGGATCAGTAGTTTTGACCGGGTGATGATAAAGGCTGGGATCGGGATCAGTAGTTTTCATGCGGAGGAATGTGAATGGTTAAAATGGAATTTGTCCCTCACATTTGTAGAGAGATAATATTGGGCCCCTCGATGAGTGAGTCTAAGAAATGTATGGCCATACTGTCATGGAAAGGAGTTTCCATTTCACTCATTAGACTACTCGAGAATCGAGAAAGTAATGGTCAAGAACAGGAAGTTGACATTATCCATGCCTCATCCTTGACCAAATTATCACGTTACAAAAGGGACGTGATGTGGTTGTATGATAGGTAGTATCATGTCATCGATCCCCATGTGAATTTGGTAGTCGCAATGTCTTGCTAGAGGCCGCTTGCGACTTGTGGGCTGGTACAGTATTGGTCTACTGCCAATCGCATGTGGGCCTGGAGGGTCGCACACAAGAATAGCCCAACACGAGCAAATGTGTCCAGATTCATTGAATCTAAGATTAATCTAAAATTTAATGAATACTAAATTTAATTTGGGGTGAATATATATATATATTAAATTCGAAAATAATATAATAATATTATTTAATGGAGATTATAGTATTATTATATAATATTTGTTTTGTATTTAATTTATAGAGATAAATTAAATATCTAAAACAAATAGAGATATTGTATCTCATTTAATTTTTGAATAAAGATATCATATATCTATTTAATTTAAATTGAGATATAGCATCTCAGATTTAATTAAATAGATAGATATCATTTATTGGATTTAATTTATGGAGATAAATTAAATAAGAAGGCTTTCAATTTAGATTTGATCTAAATTTGAATTTCAGATCTGGTTTTAATTCGAATTAAATAAATATATTAGATTAGATCTATTAGATAGATTTAATTAATATATTTTTTAGATTCAAAATTTGAATTTCAAAATTAATGATGAATAATTTTGATTATGTAATACGCCTATCGGGTTTAGAAAAACCTATAGGACTTTTAGTCGAGCGTATTAGAAAGCCGCGAGAAAACCCTAGAGCGAGTGAGAGAGACGCATAACTCAGAAAGGCGCTAGCACGTTGCCGCAGTCGTGTTCGGGATTGTTCGTGTGGATACTGGTAGAGGAGGGCGATTCATAGAGTCGGCTTCCACTGATCGAGAAGGTAGCCCACCAGTTCAAAGAGAATGAGACGCAGCAAGTCCACTACAAGTAATATTAGGTTCTTTAACCTTGATTTAAACGTGCTTGAATGATCCTTGGGACGAGATTTGTAAAATTTTTAAATCGACTGCGTGTACGGATCCCAACATCTAGAGACTTTTGTGACAATGTAAAGGTCACTATAAGAGTGATATAAATTTCGATCAAGTAAGAGATGAGGATGAGGAATTGTTTTAAATGAACTTTGACTTAAGGTTGAAGCCAACCAAGATTACATTATCAAGATAACATAAGAAGGCTTATTGAACAAGAGTCAAAGGAGCATTATGAAGGTGTTAGTTCTCATTGTGTTTTGATGATTAACAACAAGTGTAAATATGGTTTGAAGTTTCCAAAATCAGTTTAAAAGAGTTTGACAGTTGCTTACTCGAGTAGAGGTAAGCTTACTCGAGTATAAAACTGTTGAAGGATTGCTCAAATGCATTTTAACAAGTCTTTACTCAAGTATAGGAAGCTATACTCGAGTAAAGGACTTCCAGAGAGCAATCAAAGTTTTTGAAATAGGTGCTTACTCGAGTAAAGGCCAACAAGAGAGCAAACTTGTTTTTCTAAGTGTTCCCATACTCGAGTACAGGTTTGTTTACTCGAGAATTGGTCTTCCAGAGAGCAAAAGAATTTTTGAACTTGAGTGCTTACTCGAGTACACACTTGCTTACTTGAGTAAAGGACTTACAGAGAGCAAACCTGTTTTTCAAAGAGATTGCATACTCGAGTAAAGGTTTGCTTACTCAAGTAAAGAGCTCTTAAACTAATTTTCAAACATGGCACCTGTTCTTCCTTACTCAAGTAAGAGTTTGTATACTCAAGTAAAGACTTGGAGTAACTTCTCACTTTTGAGGAATTAAGTAGCTTACTCGAGTAAAGGTTGTCATACTCGAGTAAAGCCCATACAGAGAGGTTACAAACTTGTCAAAGACTTGCTTACTCAAGTATACAAAGCCTTACTCAAGTAAAGAGGCATTTTGAGTTTAAAATTCTTCACATGAACAGTGTCTTACTCGAGTAGACTACTAACTTACTCGAGTAAAGCTTTTGGTTTTCAAATACAAGTCACGATGGTTTGCCTCTGGAAGTTGCTTACTCAAGTACACTTTGGTTACTCAAGTAAAGACACTTATAAACAGTTCCTTACTCGAGTAAAGATGAACTTACTCGAGTATACAACGGTAAAATCTGATTTTTGAATTGCACGAATTTGGAATACACTCTTGTTTGATCTTATTGTTTCCATAATTCATTTACTTATAATCCTAGCTATGTTTAACAAGTCTGTTAAGTGGATTTCAGCTAGAACAGATCAATATTATTGAACATTAGAGAGATAAAGCAAAAAGTGAACAGTGCATTTAATGCACCTCTGCAATTCCACCTACTTTCAGCTAATCCACCTGAGCACGCCTAATGAACGTTAAAGAATGCTTACTACATCAAGTAAAGTCATTTCCAACGGGCAAATACTCAGAGAGCCACATCAGCTTCAATTAACTCTTGGATTAGAAGAAGTTTAGAAAGAGAAGATGACCAGACTTAGTGCAAATCATCTACAACGGCTAGAATCATCTTGCAACGGTCATTTAATGTTCTCTACCTCTAAATAGAGAGCATTAACTCATTCTCAAGCTGATACACCAACTCAGAGCGAAAATTTACTAAGTTCATTTATTGTGTATTAGCTTTCACTTGTAAAGTATCATACTTGATACAAGCACTTCAGTGATTATCTTATCTCCTCTGTGAGAGAGTTTTATCTGTAAATCATTTACTGATTGTGATAACTACAAGTCAGGGGACTTGGTAGTTGGGTTGTATTGATTACAACTTGTAAGGGGGAGTGTGTTCTAGTGAGAGAACAACTCTTAGTACAGAGTGTGTAATCAATATTGTTGAGTTAGTGGATTGAAAATTCCAAGTGAGGCTTGGGGACTGGATGTAGGTCAGAGAAAGGACCGAACCAGTATAAATTGCATTGTGTCAAGCTTTTCTTCTTATCTCCTCTGTTCTGCTCTATTTTGAGTGTTTAAATACAGAACAAGTTTTGAAAATTTTAAAGATACCCAATTCACCCCCCTCTTGGGTATCAAGCTCCAACTTTCATTTGGTATCGGAGTAAGGTCTTCTCAGAAGAGTTTAACCACTCGAGAAGGATCACTATGGAAGGAATTCTTCCGGATGGAGCTTCAATCAACAGACCTCCCGGTTTCGATGGCGAACACTACTCTTTCTGGAAAGCAAAATTTCATGTGTTTGTAATGGCTACGGACTATGGGTTGTGGAGAGTCTTTGAGACTGGAGACTATGTACTAGTCAAAATCGAAGAAGGCATTACTGTTCCAAAGACCGAAGCTGAGTTCAACGATGATGATAAGAAGAATATCACTCTCAACAGCAAGGCTATCTTGATGCTTCAAAGTGCTCTTAGTCAAAAGGAATACTTCAGAGTCTGTAACTTGTCAACAGCAAAAGAGATGTGGAAGGCTCTGGAAATAGCGTATGAAGGAACCTCTGGAATCAAGGAGAACCGCATCAACATTCTAACCACTGAGTATGATCTGTTACGGATGAAGCAAGGAGAGAGCATTGGAGAATTTCAGCTTAGATATACTCATTTGATAAATCAACTGGCTGCCTTAGGAAAGCTATTTGATCAAAGGTCACAAGTTCGAAAAATTCTCAATATCCTGACAAAAGATTGGGAAGCAAAAGTTACTGCTATTGAAGAGGCTCGTGGTGAGTCAATGACCTCTGTTGCTACATTGTTCAGAAGCCTATCTGAGTACGAGAGTAAATTGAGGTTCAAGAAGGACTTAGAAGATGTCAACGGCAGCAACAATCGCAACAAGGGAGTGGCCCTTAATGTGGAAAAGGATGAGGAAGATGAAGATGAGGATGAAGAGATTGGCATGATGGTCCGGAGATTCAAGAAGTTTTATAAAAGAGATCAAGGCTTCAAGAAATTTCAAAAAGGAAGTTCGAGCCATGAATCAAAGAAGCCTGTCATCTACTATGAATGCGAGAAGCCCGGACACATCAAGGCAGAATGTCCTCAGCTGAAAAACCAAGAGAGAGAAAAGAAAAAATTGAAGAAGTTCAAGAAGAAGGCTTATGTATCAGCCATATGGGGTGACAGCTCATCTGATGACGATGAAGCTGAAGAAGAAGAAGAAAAAGCCAATATATGTCTGGTTGCTGAGGAAGAAGAGCAACACAATGAAAGCAATGAGGTATACGAATCTTTACCCTCCTATGATGAATTGTTTACTGAATACAATGTTGTCCAAAAGGAGTTTGAAAAACTTGCAGACAAATATATGTCTTTGAAAAAGAAAAATTCCTTTCTTGAATTGCAAATTGAAAATCTTTCTTCTCCTCAATCTCTAGCTTGTGATGAATGCCCTGTTTTAGAGAAAAAGAATTCACAACTTACAAAAGCACTTGAGAAATTCACTAAGGGAAGTGAAATGCTCAATGTGATTCTTAAACAACAACGTTTTATAAACGATAGATCGGGCATTGGTTACAAACCAGATTTTGACAAGAAGAAAGGAAAGAAAAAGAATGGACAAAAATCTTATATGAACTATTTTACAAAGTCTGTTCATTCTTCAAATCCTTTTGCACATTGCAATTACTCTAATAAGAAGGGACATTCTACTTCATCTTGTTTTCATCGAAACGAAAGAAAAGCTAAACCAGTAGGAAATTATGTTTGGGTACGAAAAGGAACATATGTTCCCAAGGTACATACTAACCCCAAAGGACCCAATAAAAGATGGGTACCTAAGACTTGATTCATTATCAACTGCAGATCTGTCTTAGAGCATCAAGACCCAACAAGTGGTATATCGATAGTGGAGCTCAAGGCACATGACTGGAGACAAATCAAAATTTTTATCAATAAAGCCAAAAGATGGAGGTAGAGTCAAATTTGGAGGTGACCAATCGAGCAAAATCGCTGGCATTGGTGAGATAGGCAACAATGAAGTCCCTCTCATCAAAGACGTCTACTTGGTAGAAGGATTGTGTCACAACCTCCTAAGTGTGAGCCAAAGCACCGATAAGGGTAATTTGGTAATATTTGATTCTGATGAGTGCTTTATTGTTAAAAAGGATTTGGTCTCCATAAATGATTTGAAAAACAAAGCTTTGTTTAGAGCACCTAGAGATGGAAATTGTTATACTCTTAACCTCTCTAAAAATTGTTTTGTCATTAACTTGAATGAGAGTTGGCTATGGCATAAGCGATTAGCTCATGTCAACATGTTTCAACTAGACAAGTTGCTGAAAAAGGATTTGGTTATTGGTATTCCTAAGTTAAATTTCAAAAATGATATGATTTGTGATGCTTGTCAAAAAGGAAAACAAACCAAATCTTCTTTTAAAGCTAAAAATGAGATTTCAACCAATAGACCTCTTCAACTTCTTCACATGGATCTAGTTGGACCAGCTAGAGTAAAAAGTCTTGGTGGAAATTTATATACTTTGGTCATTGTAGATGATTTCTCTAGATTTACTTGGACTATATTTTTATCATCTAAAGATGAAACATATGATCAGTTTGTTTCCTTTGCCAAGAAGGTCCAAAACGAGAAAGGTTTCTCAATTTCAGGTATAAGGACCGATCATGGTGGAGAGTTCGAGAACAACGCCTCTGCTGAGTTCTGTGATAGTATGGGGATCGACCATAATTTCTTAGCACCAAGGACACCACAACAAAATGGTGTTGTGGAGAGAAAGAATCGAGTGCTCACTGAGATGGCCCGGGCAATGCTGAACGAATACAACACTTCACAAGTGTTTTGGGCTGACGCGATGAGTACGGTTGCTACATTTCCAATAGAGCCTACGTGAGAAAGAAGCTGAATAAGACCCCTTACGAACTCTACAAAGGGAGAAAGCCAAATCTCAGCCATCTACATGTCTTCGGGTGCAAGTGCTATGTGCACAATAAAGGTAAAGATAATCTTGGTAAATTCGATCCTAAGGCTGATTTAGCTATCTTTATTGGTTATTCAAATAGAAGTAAGGCATATAGAGTATTTAATACTAGAACTAAAATTGTTGAAGAGTCCACACATGTTGTATTCTGCGAATCTAATTCTGATAAATCCCTGGATGATGAAGAAGAGACAATTTTCAAAAATCAATTCTTTTTGAAAAATGCTCCTACTCCTTCTGAAAATGTTTTTGAGGCTGATCCTGAAAATAATTTGGAAAATTCTGATCAGTCTCAACCTAGAGCTTGGAAATACATAAGGAATCATCCCTTAAACCAAGTTATAGGTGATGTGAACCAAGGAGTAAGAACTAGAAACAGTACGTTAAATGAGGTCACATTTTCTGCATTCATTTCTCACATTGAACCCTCTAAGATAGAAGAAGCCCTTTCAGACAATGATTGGGTGATTGCTATGCAAGAGGAATTACATCAATTTGACAGAAATCAAGTTTGGGACTTAGTGCCTAGACCCAAAGACCATCCGGTAATTGGGACAAAATGGGTATTCAAGAACAAACGTGATGAGTCAGCAATCATTGTGCGTAACAAGGCTAGATTAGTGGCCAAAGGTTACAATCAAGAAGAAGGCATAGACTATGAGGAAACTTATGCCCCAGTTGCAAGATTGGAGGCCATAAGAGTCTTACTAGCCTTTGCATGCACTAAGGGTTTCAAACTTTATCAAATGGATGTTAAAAGTGCATTTTTAAATGGTTTTATTCAAGAGGAGGTATATGTTGAGCAACCTCTAGGTTTTGAAAATGAGCATTTTCCAAATCATGTTTTCAAATTAAAGAAAGCACTTTATGGTCTTAAACAAGCTCCTAGAGCTTGGTATGAAAGGTTGAGTCAATTCTTACTCAATCAAGGATTTATCAGAGGTAAGGCTGATACAACATTGTTCATTAAGAAAATAAATTGAATGAAATTTTAATTGTTCAAATTTATGTTGATGACATTATTTTTGGTGCTACTAATGACTCCTTGTGTGAGGAATTTCTAAGACTATGCAGGGTGAATTTGAGATGTCAATGATGGGAGAGCTCAACTATTTCCTTGGGCTGCAAATCAAGCAACGTAAAGATGGGATTTTTATATCCCAAACCAAGTATCTGAATGATTTGCTGAAGAAATTTGGAATGGATAAGTGCAATGGGGCTGACACACCAATGAGCACTACCACTTCTTTGGATGCTGATGAAGAGGGCAAGGATTTCAACATCACCAAGTATAGAGGAATGATTGGATCATTGCTCTAGCTCACTGCAATCCGCCCGGACATCCAATTCAGCGTTGGGATGTGTGCTCGATTCCAATCCGCACCCAAAGAGTCACACGCTGAGCATGTGAAGAGGATATTCAGATATCTCTTTGATACGAAGACTCTTGGACTGTGGTTTCCCAAAGGTCAGCCGGAGCACTTGGTGGCATACTCAGACTCAGACCATGTTGGCTATAAGACGGATAGAAAGAGCACAAGTGGGCAATGCGAGTTCTTTGGAAACTCACTTGTGTCTTGGTTCAGCAAGAAGCAAACAACCGTGGCCGTATCATCAACTGAAGCCGAATATGTAGCTGCCTCAAGTTGCTGTGCTCAAGTGCTATGGTTGAAGCAATAACTTGCTGATCTTGGAGTGCACTTGAAGGAGATCCCAATATTGTGTGACAATACTAGCACAATAAGCTTGGCCAAGAATCCGGTACAACATACAAGAACCAAGCACATTGATGTGAGGCATCATTTCATTCGGGATCATGTGCAGAATAGAGATGTGAAAGTCATGTTCATTCCAACCCATCTCCAATTGGCAAACATCTTCACTAAGCCTCTAGCCAAGGAACAATTCACATTCATAAGGAGAGAATTGGGAATGGTAAATCCCAATGAATTGTAAGGAATTCTCACTCAATCTAATGTTAGTTATGTTTTTGATGATTAATCCTTACTAACTTAAGCATTGGAGTGTATAGAAATTGTTTTTGCATGACTTTCTGATGTTTCACAGGATGCAAACTCAAGTATAGGAAGTGGTACTCGAGTATAGATGTTGCAGAAAGCTAATCCTGAAGTTCAGAGATGCTTTACTCGAGTAAGTAAGTATGTACTCGAGTAAACAAGAGGCAGAGAGCACATTGCTGAGAAAAGAGGCTGTTTACTCGAGTAAGGAATGCTCTACTCGAGTAAAGACCAGACAGAGGCCAACACTGAAGGTATACCAAAGGCATACTCGAGTAAGTAAGTGGCTTTACTTGAGTAAAGCCATCGGGGATTCAAAAATTCACATTACATTTTTGAAGTCCAGGTCAGTATACTTCCACCTTTACTTGAGTAAGTAAGTGCAAGTATGCTTTACTCGAGTAAGCTAGAACTCTACTCAAGTAAAGAGGTCTGTCTATATATATATTGAAACGTTGTGATTTTTCATACTCGCTTCTCTACTCAAGTAAAACCCTAGAGTTGTGTCTTTCTCTCTTCCTCTCCCTCTGAAACAGTCACTTCCCTTCATTAAACCTCCATAAATCTCCTCATAATCACCCTCAATCCATTCCTCTTCCATTCTCTGAAACCCTAAACATCACAATGTCTCAAGGGCAATCTCAATCGGTTCCCTCCAACCCTCCTCGTGCTTCAAGGACTAAATTGATTCCTAAGAAGCTACAGAGGGGCATCGATTCTTCCATCCCTGGAGTTGGAGAAGTAATTCCACCGATGGCACATTCTCCAAACCCCAAGAAGAGGGGAGCATCGTCGAAAGAGCCTTCACCTTCTCCGGCGACCAAGAAGAAGAAGGCCGGTACTCCAAGTAAAGGAAAAGGGAAGAAGAAAGTAGTTGAGAAGAAGAGAAGATCGAAGAAAGCCTCCCTCACTGCTGTCTCCTCCTCCACTGACGAGGCTACGGTTTCAGTCTCGGTCTCTGAGCAAGAGCAAGGAGATGATCAAGATGCAGAGCAAGTATCTCCATACATGGAGAATGCTATAGAGGAGTACAACACTCATGAGCATGCTCCTGAAGGGTTTAAGGTTGCACCAGTTCCACTTCCTCCCGGCCAGAATGCCAAGTTCAGAGAACAATATTCTACACGTGGGTTCTGTGCTCTGTTCTTAGTCAATTTGGAGCAAATTCACAGGGAATGCGATGTTGACTTGTCACCTTGGTTCGGGCCATATAAGTCATTCGTGTCCATTGAGGCACCATATTTCCCGGACTTGGTGAAAAAGTTTTATTTCAACATGAAGACTGATCACATAGTGGGTTCGGAGGGCAAAGCGATCGAGGAGAGAATCACCACATCTGTCAGAGGTGTGGAATTCACTATATCTGCGACTATCCTAAATAGGATTTTGAAGGTAGAAAATCCCCCAGAGGCTACTACACCAATGAAGAGGTGTATAGGACACTAGTGCCCGGTCAGGAGATACCGAATGATCAGCGAGTTCATCTGTCCTTTAATCCCGCGGACATGCCACCCCTACACCGAGTGATTTGGCACATATATGCATGTAACTTCGTGCAGAAAGGAGGGAGTTACACTCACTTTACACAGAAGGACTACCGGTTCTTCACAGCTTTTATCAAGAAGCACCCTCTCAACATCGGGCAATGGGTGTTCAAGGAAATGCACTACTTCAAATTCGTGTCCCGGAAGAACTCCTACATGCCCTTTGCTTCTCTGATCATTGTGATTATGTTTTATCACAAGATATGGTTCGTAGGGCCTCCTGAGCAGATGAAGTACATCACTGCCTTTGGGAAGACTCAGCTTAAGATGATGAAGGTCAAGTTTGGGCCGGAAGGATCCGGTCAGTCTCAGACACCCCAGAGATCTCAGACTCGAGCATCCCAGCCTATAACTCATGAGGCTCAGTCTGCTCCACCACCACTACCATCAGATTTTGATGCAAGGATTCGAGCAATTGTGGATGCTACACTTGTGTCTCATAGGGCGATAATGAAGGCAGAGTTTGACATGATTCGCGCTGACATCAAGATGGGAGTCATGGATGTAATTGTGGCTCAGACGGAGGTTCTCTCCAATTTGACCAAGCTGAAGGAGGATATTGATGATTAAGGCATCAACCTGAACTCTACCTTATCGGTCACATTATCCACTGCCTCTGATGCAAGGGACAAGGCACAACAGCTCCTCCAGCACTTTGGTCTTGGTGGCTCATCATCATCCTCACCTGTTCCAGAGGTCCAGCCATCCATTCCAGTTACCCAGCCTTCCACATCCATCCTTGAACATCACTTTTCTCCACCTACCTTCTCCTTTCTTAGCCCACCTTATACCACATCATCCCCAGCCTCCACTTCCACTCCTACCACTGAGGTACTGTCTTCACCTGTCACTCCTACGACAGAAGTCCTTCCTGACCCTATCCCATCTCCACCTACTCCGGCCACTGAGGTTTTCCCTACACCTTCTCCATATGCTGTGCCCCATGATTCCGCTTTTGATCCAAACACAGCTATGGTACTCTACTCCCCTCCTATTGTTATTCTAGACCCCGAGTATGTTGATGATGACAAAGGGGGAGAAGAATAGAGAAAGATGTAGATGCTTAGGGCATAGGGTCTAGATGGTTATGTTTCAGTAGTTTGCATTTGTATTTGTACTTATTTTGCTGTTTTTATAGACTTGTTGCCTTTTTGTTCTGATATCAGTGATTATCAGTGAGTTTATCATTTCTAATATCAGTTACTTGCTGCACATGTATGTCTTTCTCAATGAATATGAATATATTTGTTTATGATTTAAAGTGCATTTCTGCTGCTATTCTCTGATTCACATATTTGAAAATGCAAAATTGGTTGTTTCCTGATAACTGATAATTGAATATTATTACACTTAATTGTATCTCTTGGTGAATAAATTTAGGATTGTTTAGTCATTAAATAATGGATTTTATTACTTAATCGAGCTTTGAGCTTTTAATTGGATTTAATTCATTTTTATGATTAAATTCCAGATTTACAGTGATTTAGTATTTTCGCCATAACTTTTGATCTAGATATCCGATTAGACTGATTCTTCTTTCTTTTTTTAGATGATTCAGAGAGCTACAATTGTTATGAAGACTCGGAAGGCTAATTTGGACAAAAAGATGGACGAAATTGGAGCTAAAGACAGACCTATTTTTCTGGATTTTTATTTTGCTCGAATTTTGTAATAAAAGACCAATTTTTAAATGTTTCCTTTTTTATAGGGATTTCCTATTGATTAGGGGTTTCCTATTTATTAGAGGTTTCCTATTTTTTAAAGATTTTCTATTTATTAGAGGTTTTCTATTTTTAGTCATCTTTCCTATATAAGGAATATGAGATGGTGGCTACAAACATATTCTCAATTACCCTTTATGGGTTTTTCAGATTAAATTAGAAGCTTTTTATTTTCTCTTAGTTGTTCTTCATGTTCTTCATCATCTTTTCTTTTGCGTTTTTCCTAGCCATGCTTGGCTAAGCTTCTTTGATTGATCCAACGTTGAGGATTCCATGATTCGTCTATAGAACTTGTGCTTTATCGTAATTTAACTCGTTTCTATTTTCATCTTATCGGATCCGATTTCTGGAAATAGTTCGAATATTAGATTTAATATTCGGTTTGGTTCATCCCAAGGACTGAGTTCGAACTAGGTTTTAAGTTTTGCTGTGCGATCGCACAGTGGGACGCCGCTGTTCGGACATATTCTAGGCGATCGTCTAGTCGAGGGATTTTCTGGGCGAATGCAGAGATCTCGGTTCGTCCAGAGCCAAACGTGGGTTATTTATATTTCGTTCAATGATGGAAGTCTCTGGAATCTGAACGTTGGGTTGATCGATTTTAATCTGTTTCTTCTCGTTTTATTATATTCTATTTTATCTTTGCTTCATTTAAATTGCATTTCTATTTTAGTTTATTAATTTAAAAATCCAAAACCCAATCCCCCTTGTTTTCATTGCATTTGCATGACATTTAGATTACTTAGGATTCAATAAAAGGCTCCTCGAAAAGAGAGAACGATCCTAGGTTTGCCTATACGCAATCCTTGGTTAATTGTTGATTGTGGACCCCAAGGCTAATGACAAAAGGTCTTCATCAAATGGCGCCGTTGCCGGGGAGCTAAGTAATTGGCTCCCTAGGTGATTTAATTGTCAAATTCACTTTTGACAAGGGGTTTCTCTTGTGAAGCTTGTTAGATTTGCATTTTTTGATTTTTTATTGCATATAGTTTAGGATTTTTGGCATTTAGGTAGCTTGCATATAATTTATTGCATTGTATTGACTTGGTAGCTTCTGTGTAGTGTGTTTGTATGAAATTCGATATGATTTTGGGCGTATTTGTTTGAATTCACCATGTCCCCAAGTTAATTCATAGCATACTTGCATCTTTAATCATTTTCCAAAAAAAAAAAAATCTTTTCTTTTTCACTTGCATTTGTATTTTATTAGATTCCTTTTCTTAGTTTTTATAGTTTATAGTTAGACAGTTTTCTTGTAATTCTTTGGAAATTAATTGTTTTGAAATTTCATGGCTTGGTTTTATGGCAATCATAATCTACCTTTCAATTCTCACTCTTTTGTAGGCAATCAAGAATGTCATGGTCCTTTCCACCACCCATTATATGAACCATACCACCACCCATTTCAACAATATCATCAACCCTCTCACTTATCATACCATCCTTCATTCCATCCCACTTCAGGACCATGTCATCCATCTCATGAATCCCAATACTCATTTGAACCACCTTATGAACCTCATTCTCAACCATGTATGCCCAACCAAGATCCTTCATTTTGTGAAATCATTGGAGATCACCAAAATCAAACGGCTTGGGCTATAAATGAGGAGTGGTCACTTAAGGATGACTTTCATCAACAAATGGACTCTCTTCTTAGAATTATGGAACAACAAGCGAAATCATCTGAGAGATTAGCAAAGGAAATTGAGCAGCAAACACAAATGTTGAAAATGAATTTTCAACAAAATCCTTCTCTCATGGTCGCACATGCACAAGAAATGAAGCAAGTACAAAAGCACATTGAAGAGTCTTCTCTCCCATTTGGTAATGATCCTATTCTTATAGAGGTAGACTCTCCTACTACTTTGATTAATGAAGCAATTCATGATTTGAGTGATAATGAGGTGGACGACGAAATCATTGTTGAATCCCCTCAATTGTTTGGAAATGTAATTGCTCAACCAATTGGTTTTAGTAGTAGTGATTCGACTGTACTTGTTGATGAGTGTATTCCTATTTCTTCATGTGATGCTTTAACTAATGAAAATGCTCCTCTTTATAGTACTAGTGATGATTGCAATAACTTGAATGACATAATTTCATGCTGTTGTGAAGAATATCAAATGTGTGTGGATTGTTATCATGAAAAATGTCATTTACTTGTTGAGCTTCAAAAGAAAGCATTTAGTGAAGTGGTTGATTCTACCATTAATCATAATGCACCCTCTTGTACTATTGATGATAGTAAGCATGTCAATTTTGAAAAGGTTGAATTAAGCACGGATGACAATGTTGTTGATGATGTTCTTGCTCAATGGTATGTTGATTATCCTGATTTTGCATGGACGAGTAATTCTGCCAATTGTGCATGTTCTGATAATGAATGGTGCGCTATTTGCACTGAGATTAATGCTGCATTATTTGGTGATTCTGAATTGATTAGTGATTCTGTATTGATTGTGGATTCTGTTGTTGATGTGAGTGAAAACAATCATAGCCTGGAATGTCAAATGCACGAAATTCCTGTTGGATTACTTCCTTGTAGTCTTGTTGGTGCCAAAGATTCTAAAATTTTGATTGATAAAATCCTGCATGTTGATGAATCTTTCCAACAAGTACTTTCTTCTGATTTGCCACCTGATTTAGAAAAACAAGATAATTGTTTTGAATCTTTACACATTCCAGGTGGTGATGATTTGAAAACTTCGCTTCATTCTTCCACTCTTTTCCCTTCCATCTCTTGTGATTGCAACAATGTTGTGGTGTACTCCAACACTAAGTTGGATTCCACACCTTCCATTTTACAAGCACAAGAGAATTTTTACAATGTGACTGGTTGCTTGACTCCTACTGATGGGAGTATCATTGATTTCCTTGGATGTGATAGTTACTTGGAGAGTTTGGAACTTAACATGACCTTAATTCACTTGAAATCTCTCCATGTCTCTATTTTTGGATGGGATACTGCTATTTGCTTGTCTTATTTGCAGACACATTCTTGGAAAGGTTGTCGATGGAACCAACCTCCACCGTACATTCTTGGACCTTTTCCAATAGATCCTGAGCCACCTCCACCAAGGAAATTCAATACGGGAGAAGATGTTTCAAGGGAAAATTTCATGATTCTCATCAAAGATGAGAACTTCTCCTTCAAGCGACTCAAGATACTCTAACAAAGGTTGTCTCTTTCCTTACTTATTTTCTTCCTAATTAATATGATTACTTGGGCTTAATTATGGTATGAGGAAGATAAGTTTGGGGGAGGGACACAATTTAGTAGAAAAGTAGAAATAATGTAGTTTAGTAGGTAAAAAAAAAAAAAAAATTTATGAATAACACACTCTCTTTCTATGATTGCTCTACCTCTTGTGAACCTTGACATCTTGGTTTTGATGGATCCTTCTCTCTGAGGCTGAATTTCTGGACTCTTGGATTATATTTCTTGGTAGTTAATTTTGGGATGCTGGTTGCATGATTTGGTATTAACCCTAGTGAGGTTTTGGGCCTGCATGAATGGAATTCATCTTTTACCATTCTTTCTTTCATGTGTGCATCTGCTCATGATTTGTGTTCTCTAGAACTTGCTCCTTTTCTTTTTGAAGCTAATTTTTCACTTACGTGCATAAATATGATGGAAGCTTGTTTTCTTCCTTTCATTTTCCCACTTTGGCCAAATAGCCTTTCCCTTATATTATATTTCCTTTGCTAGCCCCTTTGTGCCTTCTTGACTCATTCTTTTCTAAGCCACATTACAAGCCTAAGCGTAAAACCATTTTATCCCGCACCTTGGAAATTTATTGAACATTGGTTTCACCTTAGTTTTGTGCTTAAGTGTGGGGGTTGCCCAGGTGTGCAACATTTTAAGTGTGGGGGGAGTATTTGATTGTGTATCATTTATCATTTGGCATTGATTTTGGTCATTGTTATTCTAAAAGAAAAAAAAGTAAAAAAAAAAAAGAAAAAGAAAAAGAAAAAAAAGTACAAAAAGGAAAAGGAAAAGGAAAAAAGGAAAAAAAATTCAAAAGAAAGAAAAAAAAAGAAGAAAAGAAAAGAAAAGAGAAAAAAGAAAAAGAGAGGAAGCAATGTAAAGAAGGAGAAATAAAAAGGAATGTTACTGAGGTCATTTGCTATTACTAACTGATGTTCTTTGAATTTTTTGGGTGCTTAGCCAATCATATCCATACTTATTCACACCTATACCCTAGCCCCATTACAGCCTTCAATAACAAGCTCTCTTGATTTTTGCATGCATGTGTCATAAGTGGTGGAGAAGTAGAAATTGAGCAAGCCTATGGTAGGACTATTTTCTTGAGCAGAATTTGAGCGATACACTTATTTATCCTATACACTTGAGAGATTGATTGAGGGCATCCCTTGAGAGACTATTTTGTGTGATTAGCATCATTGATTGAGATTGCCAGGATTTGTAATTTGAGATGAAAGAATTTTGGTCTTGATTGATTGGTCTTTTAAAGTCTTGTATCCTTTATTAAATTTTTCCATTGTTAGCGATTGTTAGAAAGGAAGAGTTTTTCATTTTAGTCTTTTTCTTTGAATTTTGCTCAGGAGTGCAAAAAGATAAGTGTGGGGGAATTTGATAATTGAATATTATTACACTTAATTGTATCTCTTGGTGAATAAATTTAGGATTGTTTAGTCATTAAATAATGGATTTTATTACTTAATCGAGCTTTGAGCTTTTAATTGGATTTAATTCATTTTTATGATTAAATTCCAGATTTACAGTGATTTAGTATTTTCGCCATAACTTTTGATCTAGATATCCGATTAGACTGATTCTTCTTTCTTTTTTTAGATGATTCAGAGAGCTACAATTGTTATGAAGACTCGGAAGGCTAATTTGGACAAAAAGATGGACGAAATTGGAGCTAAAGACAGACCTATTTTTCTGGATTTTTATTTTGCTCGAATTTTGTAATAAAAGACCAATTTTTAAATGTTTCCTTTTTTATAGGGATTTCCTATTGATTAGGGGTTTCCTATTTATTAGAGGTTTCCTATTTTTTAAAGATTTTCTATTTATTAGAGGTTTTCTATTTTTAGTCATCTTTCCTATATAAGGAATATGAGATGGTGGCTACAAACATATTCTCAATTAGCCTTTATGGGTTTTTCAGATTAAATTAGAAGCTTTTTATTTTCTCTTAGTTGTTCTTCATGTTCTTCATCATCTTTTCTTTTGCGTTTTTCCTAGCCATGCTTGGCTAAGCTTCTTTGATTGATCCAACGTTGAGGATTCCATGATTCGTCTAGAGAACTTGTGCTTTATCGTAATTTAACTCGTTTCTATTTTCATCTTATCGGATCCGATTTCTGGAAATAGTTCGAATATTAGATTTAATATTCGGTTTGGTTCATCCCAAGGACTGAGTTCGAACTAGGTTTTAAGTTTTGCTGTGCGATCGCACAGTGGGACGCCGCTGTTCGGACATATTCTAGGCGATCGTCTAGTCGAGGGATTTTCTGGGCGAATGCAGAGATCTCGGTTCGTCCAGAGCCAAACGTGGGTTATTTATATTTCGTTCAATGATGGAAGTCTCTGGAATCTGAACGTTGGGTTGATCGATTTTAATCTGTTTCTTCTCGTTTTCTTATATTCTATTTTATCTTTGCTTCATTTAAATTGCATTTCTATTTTAGTTTATTAATTTAAAAATCCAAAACCCAATCCCCCTTGTTTTCATTGCATTTGCATGACATTTAGATTACTTAGGATTCAATAAAAGGCTCCTCGAAAAGAGAGAACGATCCTAGGTTTGCCTATACGCAATCCTTGGTTAATTGTTGATTGTGGACCCCAAGGCTAATGACAAAAGGTCTTCATCAATAACTCAACATTGAATTTTGAAAACTTAAAAATATAACTGAATACATCTTTCAAATTCTTTAAAAAGAATGTTTACATCTGTTGTCATCATCAAAAAGCAGGAGAATGTTAGTTCTCAGTGTGTTTTGATGATTAACAACAAGTGTAAACATGGTTTGAAGTTTCCAAAATCAGTTTAAAAGAGTTTGACAGTTGCTTACTCGAGTATAGAACTGTTGAAGGATTGCTCAAATGCGTTTTGACAAGTTTTTACTATAGTATAGGAAGCTATACTCGAGTAAAGGACTTCCAGAGAGCAATCAAAGTTTTTGAAATAGGTGCTTACTCGAGTAAAGGTATGCTTACTCGAGTAAAGGCCAATAAGAGAGCAAACTTGTTTTTCTAAGTGTTCCCATACTCGAGTATAGGTTTGTTTACTCGAGTATTGGTCTTCCAGAGAGCAAAAGAATTTTTGAACTTGAGTGCTTACTCGAGTACACACTTTTTTACTCGAGTAAAGGACTTACAGAGAGCAAACCTGTTTTTCAAAGAGATTGCATACTCGAGTAAAGGTTTGCTTACTCAAGTAAAGAGCTCTTAAACTAATTTTCAAACATGGCACCTGTTCTTCCTTACTCAAGTAAGAGTTTGTATACTCAAGTAAAGACTTGGAGTAACTTCTCACTTTTGAGGAATTAAGTAGCTTACTCGAGTAAAGGTTGTCATACTCGAGTAAAGCCCATACAGAGAGGTTACAAACTTATCAAAGACTTGCTTACTCAAGTATACAAAGCCTTACTCAAGTAAAGAGGCATTTTGAGTTTAAAATTCTTCACATGAACAGTGCCTTACTCGAGTAGACTACTAACTTACTCGAGTAAAGCTCTTGGTTTTCAAATACAAGTCACGATGGTTTGCCTCTGGAAGTTGCTTACTCAAGTACACTTTGGTTACTCAAGTAAAGACACTTATAAACAGTTCCTTACTCGAGTAAAGATGAACTTACTCGAGTATACAACGGTAAAATCTGATTTTTGAATTGCACGAATTTGGAATACACTCTTGTTTGATCTTATTGTTTCCATAATTCATTTGCTTATGATCCTAGCTATGTTTAACAAGTCTGTTAAGTGGATTTCAGCTAGAACAGATCAAGATTATTGAACATTAGAGAGATAAAGCAAAAAGTGAACAGTGCATTTAATGCACCTCTACAATTCCACCTTCTTTCAGCTAATCCACCTGAGCACGCCTAATGAACGTTAAAGAATGCTTACTACATCAAGTAAAGTCATTTCCAACGGGCAAATACTTAGAGAGCCACATCAGCTTCAATTAACTCTTAGATTAGCAGAAGTTTAGAAAGAGAAGATGACCAGACTTAGTGCAAATCATCTACAACAGCTGAAATCATCTTGCAACGGTCATTTAATGTTCTCTACCTATAAATAGAGAGCATTAACTCCTTCTCAAGCTGATACACCAACTCAGAGCGAAAATTTACTAAGTTCATTTATTGTGTATTAGCTTTCACTTGTAAAGTATCATACTTGATACAAGCACTTCAGTGATTATCTTATCTACTCTGTGAGAGAGTTTTATCTGTAAATCATTTACTGATTGTGATAACTACAAGTCAGGGGACTTGGTAGTTGGGGTTTATTGATTACAACTTGTAAGGGGGAGTGTGTTCTAGTGAGAGAACAACTCTTAGTACAGAGTGTGTAATCAATATTGTTGAGTTAGTGGATTGAAAATCCCAAGTGAGGCTTGGGGACTGGATGCGGGTCAGAGAAAGGACCGAACCAGTATAAATTGCACTGTGTCAAGCTTTTCTTCTTATCTCCTCTGTTCTGCTCTGTTTTGAGTGTTTAAATACAGAACAAGTTTTGAAAATTTTAAAGATACCCAATTCACCCCCCTCTTGGGTATCAAGCTCCAACTTTCAGAAGGCACAAAATCCTTCTCCTACGAGCCATAAATTTCGAACAAGGAAGGAGAAGGAGAAGACAAGAATGAATTATGTCATGCTTCTAGTTAAAAGACAACTAGAATTCCTTTGCATGCTGTTGGTCGATTTCCTTAATGGCAAGTGAACCGGTCGAACAAGTAATAAAGTGTAAGTAGAGTATCGTCCCATAGAGACTGAGATACCAGGAAGTGACGCTTAATTGCTATGATAGTTGTGCAAAACAGAATGTAAATATGATTGGTTTGAGAGGTTGTTGTGGTAATGCTAATTAACAAACAAAAGTAAATAGAGTATTTGTTGGTCGATCTCCTTGATGGCAAGTGAACCAGTCGAACAAGTAATAAAGTGTAAGTAGAGTATCATCCCACAGAGACTGAGATACCAGGAAGTGATGCTTAAATGCTATAATAGTTGTATGAAACAGAAAGTAAATCTGATTGGTTGAGAGGTTTTTGTGGTTACGCTAAATAACAAACAAAGTAAACATAGTATTGTAGTCGTAAGAAGATATTAGTAAGAAGTTAGGTTGAACTCGGAATCATCCTTAAGCATGCCAATCCCCTAATTGCTTTACCCATTGCTATAGCATCTATACTGCACAGCTTCCGCAATGCTACAGCATAGCTACTAACTACAACGCTATTCGATTAACCCACTACTATAATCTATCGAAGCTTCCGTGTCTGATACATATGACACTAACTTTACTCCTTCCATATGCCTATGGCAATTTTCTAGTT
The DNA here is from genome assembly GCA_034222035.1 of Acacia crassicarpa. Lineage (NCBI taxonomy): Eukaryota > Viridiplantae > Streptophyta > Magnoliopsida > Fabales > Fabaceae > Acacia > Acacia crassicarpa. Next base: position 1,666,322 of record JAWXYG010000014.1, read on the forward strand.
AGATCTGCATTACAAAACATGGTGTAATGGTTATGTGTAGTAGACCCATTTCTGAAGCCTACAATAATAGGTCAAGCCTTGCACCAGCCTGCCTAGGAATCACTGTTTATCAGAGGCCTAACCTCGACTAGTAATTAAATCACTGATAAGTAAACTGAATTTATTGAATTAAGAACTTGCAACTGGGTTCATTTAACACTTAAGAAATCATCCCTGTTGATAATTGAATATTTTACACACTTCTTTTTATCTCTTGATTAATAATTTAGGATTATTTAGTTAATAAATAATGGCTTTTATACTTATTTGAGCTTTGGGCCTTTGATTTTATTTTAGCCATTTTTAATAGTAAAATTCTAGTTTTACATTGCTTCTCTATTTTTACCATAACTCTTGAACGAGACATCGGATTTGCCTCATATTTGTCTCATATTTTAGATGATTCAGAGAGCTACAATTGTTATGAAGACATGAAGGGCAAATTCAGACAAGAGGGCGGTCGACTTTGGAGCCGAAATCGATGTTTATTTCTGGATTTTATTTGGGCTCGAATTTTGTAATTAAAGCCCGCTTTTAATTAAAGCCCATTTTCCATTTTAGGTTTTATTTAGGTTAGACAGCAGCCACAAACAGATGAACATTCACGTTTTCACACTTTGGTGGATCAAAACATAAGCTTTCAAATTCTCTAAAATGTTCTTCGCGTTCTTCATCTGTTCTTCGTTTTTTCCAGTTATGTTCAACTAAACATTTGTGATTAACCCAATGTTGATGATTCCATGATTCTTCCAGAGAGCTTATGCTTAACTGGTAACGTTATTCGTTTCTGTTTTCATCTTTTTGGATTCGATTTCTGGAAATAGATTGAATGTTAGATTTAATATTCAGTTTGGTTCATCCCAAAGACTAAGCTCGATCTAGGTTCCAATGTTGCTGTGTGATTGCACAGTGAGACGCCACTGTTCGAGCAAATGCTAGGCGATCGTCTAGTCGAGGGATTCTCTGGACGAACGTAGAGATTTTGGTTCGTCCAAAACCAAACGCGAATTCGTTCATTTTTTGTTCAATGTTGGAAGTTTCTGGAATCTAAATGTTGGGTTGATCGTTTTTAATCTGTTTCTGTTTAATCCGCTCTGTTTCTGCATTTTGTTCTGTTTCTGTTTAATTTTGTTTTTAATCTGTTTAAATCAACAAAACCCCTATTTTTACTGTTTCTGTTTTGCTGTTGTTGTCAATCAAACCCGCTGTGAATTCATCGGGGAAACGACCTAGGTTACATTATATTGCAAATCCTTTTCTAATCTAGTTATTTTGGGAGATACGGCAAATTTCTGTCACTCGTTCAGCCATAGGAAAATCAGTTCATGATTGACGAGGGAAACACAAAACAGATAGTAAAAAAATGACCCATGATCAAAAGATTAAATAAAAACAGAAAGCTTGATGACGTTCCGGTGGCATGGAAGAAGCCCTGTCATGTCATCACTCCACGTCTTCTTCTCTCTGTTTCACTGCAGGGAAGGATGCTGGGTTATCCTGGAGTTCTAGTGCCTTGGGAATTCTCTCCATTTTCTTTCGAGTCTGGCCGAATATGAATTTCGATTGGACTGTCTACGACTCGACCTCCTTTAGCGTTGGCTTGCTGTTTCTTTTTATAATTAGGTTTTCTTGTGGCGTAAGTTCTAGCGAGCCAGGCATTTCCTAATCTGTCAAGATCAATCGTATATCTCTTTCCAATCTTCGTAGATTGATTCTGCTGATCCTGCGGGATTCTTCATATCTTTCAGTTTCGATCCTCCGCATCTTCTATTCCGTTATGTCAGCAATCTACCTGTCATTCTCGACCTTCACTATTATACCTGAAATCATCTAGATAAAATATCATAAAATATGTCGCATAGCATTGCGTCCTTTACTTTGATATAGCTTTCGTGATGCCTTGTATTGCACTTCGATATACTGTTAGAATGCTATAGCATAGTATCAGCTTTGCTACACGTTCTTCCTTCAGAACCTTGTAACTTGTTCCTTTTTAAGCACATGTTTAGAATGTAAATGGTTTCTATCCTTCAGTTCCCTGTATCATGAATTAATGCCTTTTTGCTTAGTTTGATTGAAGTTAAGCTTATATTTACCATACAATTCAATCATAAAATATAGGGAAAACATATCATAAATTGTGCTTATCAAATACCCCCACACTTAGCTTTTTGCACTCCTGGGCAAAATAAGATAAAGTCAACAAAATCTCATAGTCGTAGCACTCTTGTCTGTATAACTTTGCTTGCATAATCGCTTTTAGTTATCGTCCCCCTTTCGGCAATCCTATTGCCTAGTACCAGTGGCTCACGATGCGTGGTATCGCTTAGATGAAGAAGCCTCAAGAGGCTCTCAAGTTAGTGTTTACGCTTTCTCACTCAGGGGACTTTTAGTTTCTCTCTTGTCATACGGGCCCAGAAGTTTCATAGCCTTGTCAAAGTTATAAGATTGCTTCCTAGCATCCGAGCTTTCATTCATCCAAAGGACTTCTTGGGTTACAAAAGTGAGGATGGCTAGGTTGTTGAGATGAGAAATGATGGTGAATGCTATAGTAGATTAGACAACTCTCTTAGCTTCAGCCGAGTGCTCCTTTTTGAACCTTGCATTCCTTGCTGCTCTTTATTCTGGGTCTTTTCCTTTCTTTTTCTCTTCTTTATAATCTTCTCTTCTCTTCTCTTTTCTTTCTTTTTCTTTGTTTTTTTTTTCAAGCAAATCAAACTGAACAACAATTCTTTTGCAGCATTTTTGTGGGAACACTCTGCCTCAGCATTTTTCACAATTTTCTTCAAGCTTTTCTATCTACTAGTTCTGCTATAGCACACTTGTGTGGCTTAATGGGGTAGCAAAATGGAGATGATGATAAATGGTTTGTGTATGGGGATGATGGGTATGAAATGAATGCCTTTATCTTATGAACTTCATGCTCAGATGCAAAATAGTATATCAAATAACTAAGACAAATCAAGGATCATACATGGGCTAGTAGACGTGCACACTAGAATAAAACAATTAGGCTTAAATCAATCCTTCCATTGTGGGTTCTTCCCTTTAAACTTCCTCACTGCCACTTTACCCCATATTAGGTTGGCTAGCACTGTCAATTTCCCAAGCCTACAGGTTCAATTTCCTTAGGCAATCATGCTATACTCCATTATATAGACATTCATTCTGCTGCTACAAAATTTTGTTCATGCTTTATCATGCAAATTTGAAAATTTTCAGTTTGTGCAAAAAACTACAAGTAGGGTGAACTAGTATGGCATACGCACAATGAGTAGCAGCTTATATCACAGATTAAACAACTAATCCCTCCCCCACACCTGAACGATGCAATGCCCTCATTACAGTAACAGAGACGAGGGCAATTAAAAATAGAACGTGCATGTGGGGGAGCGGGGGACAAAAGAATAGCACGAAAACAAAATTAAGCACCACATCATTCCAAAATGGCCCAGGCGCAAACGCCCAGGGCATTAGCAAATTGTCATAAAAACAAACTAAAATAAAATTAACAGAAGAAAATAAAACTAAGGGCAGGAGGAGCGGCTAGGGCTGGGGCACTGCTGCCCGTATCCTCATCAAAGGAATTATCATCCACCCCTTTGACGACCGGAATCCCCGAATGTGCCTGTGAAAGGGAAAGGGCTTTCAGCGAACCTCGGCAATGGGCGGCCGAGAACACGCATGGGTCACTGTGAATGGTCTTCAACTCCGTGCCAAGGCGGGAAAGGCGTTTGAAATACCTACTCGTAGAGTTCGTGTTAGTGTCCGGTCACCAGTAGAGGGTGCATTGGCAATTATATAGGCCTTGTCATACTCAGAGGCACGGCCTATTGACGCCAAAGAGTCGGTGGAGTAAGAGGAGGATGAAGAAGTGGGTATAGGAGTGGGAGGTGCTTTCTTTGATGGTGGATTGGGTTGATGACAGGCATAGACCAGTAGGGGCGCCTAGTGAAGCCGAGTCGTCTTCCTGACTCTAGGCATGGTGGGTCTGGAGAGTGAGAGATGGAGAGGGAGGATCGTACGAAGGTGAAAAGACGCGGGAGGAGAGGATGGAGAGAATAGACAGGATAAAGGCAAAATTAGATTGTGAAGCGTTACAACTCTTCAGTAATGAGTTAAACTCAGTTGGCTCGTAGGGGGCCCATGAGAGTGGCCCGCTAAGATAAATGCATGCACACAGTGTTTATATTAGAGATGAGAGCGTACCTGACTAGCGTTTAGTGGGCTTCTGCTGTATTGTTGTGCTAGGGCCGAAATGTCGTGCATCATACCATAGCATGGACCATGCTGGACTTGTTCCCTCCTGCTATTTTGCTAAGAAAAGAAGAAGTTAGGCTGCCTCCCAATAGCGCTTGCTTTAAAGTCTTCAGCCAAACTTTGCCATAGCAACTTAATGTTGCGATAGTGCTGGACAGCTGATCGCTTCTTTACTGCCTTTATCGTCATCTTTAGAGGTCAAATACTTCTCAGCTGGGTCTTCAAATCTCTCGTTCTCGAGGATTGAGAAGGTGACTTGATCATCATTTACACGCATAGTTCACCTTTTTCCACGTCAATTAGCGTACGCCCAGTTGCCAAGAAAGGTCTTCCTAGAAGAATTTATCCACTTTTACCAGAACATCTTCGATTTTTCCTTCAGGTAGAACTATGGAGCGATCGATGACAGAGATTTGTCGTATCTCCAAAAATAACCAAGTTTGAAAATGATTTTACAGAAATAGGGAACCTGGGTCGTTTCCCCGATGAATTCGCAACTGGTTTGATCAAAAGCAACAGCAAAACAGAACGGTAAAAGGGGGGTTTTGTTGATTCAAATAGAAATAGAAATGGAATTAAATAGAAACAGAACAAAATGCAGAAACAGAATGGATTAAACAGAAACAGATTAAAAATGATCAACCCAACATTTAGACTCCAGAAACTTCCATCATTGAACGAAATATGAACGAACTCGCGTTTGGTTCTGGATGAACCAAAATCTTTGCGTTCATCTAGAAATTCCCTCAACTAGACAATCGCCTAGCATCTGTTCAAACAGTGGTGTCTCACTGTGCGATTGTACAGCAAGGCTTTAAACCTAGTTCGAACTCAGTCCTTGGGATGAACCAAACCGAATATTAAAACTAATATTCGAACTATTTTCAGAAATCGGATCCAATAAGATGAAAACTGAAACGAGTAACGTTACCGATCAAGCACAAGCTCTCTGGATGAATCATGGAATCATCAACATTGGGTTAATCGCAAACGTTTAGTCGAACATGGCTGGGAAAAAAGAAGAACAGATGAAGAACACGAAGAACATTTCAGAGAATTTGAAAGCTTCTGTTTTGATCCACAAAACTCTAAAAATGTGAATGAATAATATGTTTGTGGCTGCTGCCTTACTTAACCTAAACCTAAATTGGAAATGGGTCAGCCCAAATAAATAAAATGGGCTTTAGTTACAAAACCCAAAAATATACATCGACTTCGGCTTCAAAATTGACTGCCCTCTTGTCCGAATTTACTCTTCATGTCTTCATAACAATTGTAGCTCTCTGAATCATCTAAAATATGAGACAAAAATGAGGCAAATCCGATGTCTGGTTCAAGAGTTATGGTAAAAATAACGAAGCAATGTAAAACTGGAATTTTACTATTAAAAATGACTAAAATAAAATCAAAGGCCCAAAGCCCAAATAGATATAAAAGCCATTATTTATTAGCTAAAGAGTCCTAAATTATTAATCAAGAGACAAAAAGTAGTGTATAAAATATTCAATTATCAAACTCCCCCACACTTACCTTTTTGCACTCCTGAGCAAAATTCAAAGAAAAAGACCTAAAGGAGAAACTCTTCTTTTCTAACCATTGCTAACAATGCAAAAATTGAACAAGGGACATAAAGCTCCAAAAGATCAATCAATCAAGACCACAATCCCTTCATCTCAAATTACAATTCATGGTAATCTCATCAATGATGGTAATCACAAAAGATGGTCTCTCAAATGATGCGCTCAATCAATCAATCTCTCAAGTGTTTAGAGTACATAAGTGTATCGATCAAATTCTACTCAAAAAAATTGTTCTACCATAAGCTTGCTCAATTTCTACATCTCCACTACTCATAACACATGCATGCACAAATCAAGAGAGCTTGTTGTTAAAGGTTGTAATGGGATTAGGGTAAAGGTAGGTAAAAGTATGGAATGAGAGGCTAAGCACTGAAGAAATTAAAAAGAGCACTAATTAACACAATCATTCTCTATGTAAGAAAATTTTTATTTTACTATATATATCCCCTTTCTTTCTATGTATTTTCTTTCTTTCTTTCTTTCTTTCTTTTCTTTTTTTTTCTTTTTTTTTCTCTCTCTCCCTCTCTTTTCAAGGCCTTTTCTTTCTTTTCGCTCTCTCTCTCTCTCTCTCTCACAACTATACTATGTACATAATCACAATGACAAAATAAAATATCCCCCCCTCCACTTAAATTGTTGCACTCCTGAGCAACCCCCACACTTAAACACAAAACCAAGGTGAAACCAATGCTCAATAAAATTTCAAGGTGCGGAATAAAATGGTTTTATGCTTAGGCTTATAATGTGGCTTAGAAAAGAATGGGCAAAAAGGCACAAAGGGGTTAGCAAAGGAATCATAATGCACGAGAAAGGCTATTTGGCCAAAGTGGGGAAAATAAAAGAAAAAAACAAGCTTCCATCATACTTAGGCACGTAAGCAAAACATGTAGTTTCAAAAAGAAAAGGAGCAAGTTCTAGAGAACGCAAATCATGAGCAGATATACACATGAAAAAAGAAATGGCAAAAGCTGAATTCCATTCATGCAGGCCCAAAACCTCACAAGGTCAATACCAACTTAGGCAATCAACAACATCAAATCAACTACCAAGACATGTAATCGAAGAGTCAAGAATTGCAGACCAGACAAAATGATCCATTAAAACCAACATGTCCAAGTTCATACTATGTAGCAATCATAGAAAGAGAGACTGTATTTATTTCAGAAAGCAAAAGAGGAAAAAGGAAAACAAATAAAAGAGAAAGAAGGAGAAGAAAGAAGAATACTCCCCAAGGGTTTATGGAGGGTAAGTGGCATCAGTGAGGAGAATTTCTGCTTCCTCAGGCTTCTGTTGGGGTCCCTCATGAAATGGCTTAAGGCGATGCCCATTGACCTTAAAGGTCTGTCTTGTGGATGGATCACATAGCTCAACAGCACCAAATGGAAAAATGTTAGTGATCACAAAAGGGCCATCCCATTTAGAACGAAGCTTACCTGTGTTAGTTCTCTATTGGTTTTGATGATTGCCAACAACTACAAACAATGAAAGAGGTTTTGCTCTTTAAGTGTTGAAAATCCTGATTAAGAGCAAACCTTGAGGTTGGCTCTGAAACCTCGAGGTTTGGCCTTACAGAAGCTTTTAAAATCGAGTGTTTCAATGGTTTAAAACTTGGTTTCACAAAACAATGTGAAACCTCGAGGTTGGCAAGCTAACCTCTGTTGGTTATGATTAGTTTTGATGATGTCTTATATAGATGTCATTGTTAAAAGCAAAAAGATTGAGTAATATAGTTATCTCCTACTTCGACTAACTATTATGTTTAATGTAGATTAGTCCAAGTTAAATTAAGGAGAATGATCAAGAAAGAGATAAGAGATGAAAGAAAGAAGTATATCTGTAGAGGTTGTCAAGAAAACATAATGTTATCAATGGATTTTGAAGGATAACCAAGAAGAAGAGAAGAGACTAGAGAAAGATGTTATCAAAAGAACTTGCACAATATAATAGGAATATCAACATTCAAGTTCTTGTGATACTAGGAGTCTCTATGATAAGCAGAAGTTGGAATGAAGCTTCATCATGTTCTGAATGTTGAAGAAGGTAGAAGCTGCAAATAATGATGAGCCCAAGCTAATTGATGAAGAATGATCAAGTTGGGAGATGGAAGAATGAATAACTTGTTGAATTTAATGAAGAGATCATTATTCAAGTTCTTATATTGATGCTAGAAGTCTCCAAGGTCATATGGAAGTTGGAATGACTCAATTCAGAGTTAAATCAAGCAAATATGAGGTCCAGGACGAGTAAACTCGAGGTTTGGGTATAAACCTCGAGGTTTGAGTGTCTTCAGCATTTTTGGTGTCTCTGGACCAGCCAACCTCGAGGTTGCAAGTGCAAACTCGAGGTTGCAAGTGCCAACCTCGAGGTTGTAGTCATAACCTCAAGGTTTCAGCACTATCAGCAACTCTGGTGCACTCTGTTCCACGTTCAGCTTCTGGCGACCTTTGGTAATTTGATAATATCTTCTAAACCAGAGATCGGATTGAGACGAAACCAAAAGCATTGGAAACTAGACTCCCAACACGTACTTTTGACAAAGATTCAAGTCCAAAGGAGTTCAGATGAATTATTGATGAATTTTACAAGTTGACATAAATATCAGCGTCACAGTCAGGAACAGCCTTTAGTATTTTGAGTATATCTCACAAACGGCAAATCCGATTGGACTGAAATCAGTGGCATATGAAAGTAGACTCACAGAGCTTTCCATCAAGAGTTGAACGGACCAAAACGGAGCTCGTACCAGAGAGATATGGCCCTCAGAAATTGCTCTACTGCAGTATGAGAAGCCATACTCGAGTATCAGTTTTGAACCTCGAGTATTATGGCTTACAGAGAGCAATCTGGTTGTCAAAGTATTGACAACCTCGAGGTCAAGTTTGCAACCTCGAGGTTGAGGCTTGTTTTCAAGAACTGAACTTTGCAATTTCAGAAGCAAACCTCGAGTATGGATTTCCAACCTCGAGGTTATCGGGCTCCAGAGGAAAAATGCTCTTTCAACCAAGTTTCCAACCTCGAGGTTACTGTTTCAACCTCAAGGTTGTGAGTTTCTGAAACTGAACTTGCCTGAAACCTTCAGGCTAACCTCGAGGTTGGCCTCAAGGTTTGTGACCGTTGGTGCAATTTCAAATTTGGGAAATCTGCAATACCTTCTTGTTTGATCTCAATGCTTTCCATGATTATTCTATATTGATTCTAGATATTTTTAACCATTCTAGTGAGTTTCAGACAGATTAACGAAGGTTCATTGAAGGATTAGAGCAAAAAGCAAAAAACTGTCAGAACAATAAATGCACAGCCCAGATAGTTGCTTCCTTTGGTTAATCCACTTGTACACGTCTGCAAAAGGCTAAAAGGAAGATTACTACAACAAGCAAAGTCTTCTCCAACGGGCAAATCCACAGAAAGCCACCTCAGATCAATTATACAACTGGATTAGTTGGAGATTCGAGAAAGAAGCTGACCAAACTTAAAGATAATCAGCTACAACGGTCTGATTGATTCTTCAACGGTCATAAACGGTCACAGACTCTTCTCTACCTATAAAAGACATGGATTGAAGCAGAAAAACGTAGAGACATATGATTACCATGCCAAAATGCTGATGCTCTGCTTCTACATCATTCTCACTCTGTTTTTCATATCTAAATAGCTTAAGAGTGTGAAATGAATTGTGTCTGTACTTCAGTGTTTATTTATCCATTCCTTTGAGAGGAAATTCATTGTAAACACATTATCCTTCTGAGAGAAACTCAAGATTGGGTAATCTTGAGTGGGTTATACATTGTGTTGATTACAACTTGTAAGGGGGAGTGAATCCTAGAGAGAGAGGATTACTTCGAGTACGAAGTGTGTGATCAAGCAGTGTATCCTTACGGTGTGTAAGGGGGAGTATCTCAGTAAGAGATTTGTAAAAGGCTGCACAAGTGCCCGGCTAAACTTGTGGGATTGTAGCGGTTCTCAAGTACCCGATTAAAGCTTGAGTGAGATAGTGGATTGAAAATCCCAAGTGAGGCTTGGGGACTGGACGTAGGTCAGAGAGGGCCGAACCAGTATAAATCTGTTTGCAAGCTCTTCTTCCTTATCTTTTGCATTCCCAGCATTTACATTTGAGCAATTATCAATTGTTTGAAAACTTACTTTTGTTACTCAAGATGAAAACACTGAATTGCGAAAATGTTTTAAAGAGTGGAAATTTTTATACTTCACCCAATTCACCCCCCCTCTTGGGTGATAGCCGGAACTTACATTTGGTATCAGAGCTAGGCTCTTGTTTAAAGGACTTAACCGTCTCAAGAGTTTCAATGGCTGATTTCGGGTGTTCTTCGTTTTCTGAGGGTTTTGATTTTACCATTCCACCTCTTTTTAAAGATATTGATTTTTGGTTTTGGAAAGCTAGAATGACTAGTTTTATCAAAGCAACTGATTTTTATATGTGGAATGTTTTTACAAATGCTTTTGATTTCAAACCAAGAAAGGATTGGACAGAAAAAGAAATGAAGATGTTTTCTTTGAACATTAGAGCAATGAAAATCCTTCATTCTGCTTTAACTGAAAATGATTTTCAGAAAATCAAGTTTTGCTCTAGTGCTAAAGAAATTTGGGATACTCTTGATTCTATATATGCTTCTAACAATTTTGTTGAAGTTGAAAGTGTTGACAGCTCATCTGAAACTATAAGTTGTGTACCCACAATTGATGAACAATTGGAAGTGGAGAATGAAGAAGGAGAAATTATTGAGTTCTTCCATGATCTAGTCAACACAAAAGAACAAGAGGAAGAGAATTTCCAAGATGAACTCATAGACGATTGTGATCAATCATTAGCTAGAGCTCAAGATGCACATGAGGTAAACAATTCCAATTCTTCTTGTGTAGGCAAGAAAAATGTTTTCAAGCAATTGCATGGAAGTGTTTTTCAACCATTTACTGATTCTATTTTGAAAAACAAAAATAATTTCGAAAATGATGCTGGAAAATCATATGGGAAGAAAGAATACACAAATATGAGTCATTTGAAATTGCATCCACTAGAACCATATAATTCTTGCAAAGTTGTTCATAACAAGCATGATTATATTACTTGCAATTATTGTGGAAAATCTGGACATATTTCTTACACATGTTGTATTAGAAGAAATTTCAATGTAAGAAATAAGTTGGTTTGGGTTCCTAAAGGACAATCAAGGTCCAATACTAACAGTCAAGGACCCAAGTATAAGTGGGTACCGAAATGTCCATCTAGTACTCTATGTGTGCAGGATGATTTGAATATCAATGGACATCAAGATACAAAAAAGAGGAAGAAGAAGCCAAGAGTCCCTCATGCACCAAAGAAGGAGATCATAGAATCCATATCAAGCAAGAGAACTCCTATGGCACCCATTGCTGAAACTACAAAGCTGATTCATAAGAAGCAATGGATACAAGCAAGAAGAGCGTCATCTACCTCAAGAACAAATCTCCATAGAGTACCATTCAATTATCTTGAGGAGAACAAGAAGAGGAGAATCTCTCAAGTATCAAACAGAAGACACTTGAAGTCCATGCCCTCTAGGAGAGCTTTGCAGACACCCATTGAAAGACATATGACGAGTCAATGTGATAAGAAGAGGCAATGGGTGAGCAAAGCCAATCCTCCAAGTGCTTAAGGTATAAGGTAGACAATGGTAAAACCTCCTTTGTTATCATATGAAATATTCATTGAGGTTTTATATTTTGTAACCTTAGAAATGATCATTGCAAACTACTTTTAAAATCAAGTTTTTCACATCCTAATTTATTCTTCAAAAAGATTGCAATGTTCAATGATTTAATTCTTTATGCTTGCATGATGATTAGAAAAGAAAGTATCTCCTTTATGCAAAGAGTCATGTTTTATTCACTATACTTTATTATTCTGAATTGATTATATTCATAGGAGCATGTGAATTTAATTTTGGCTCCTACAAGCTAACGATGATTGGATCCAAGGTTGGATACCAAGAAAGACAAAGATTTATAAAGTTTTGTAGGACGAAAGAAAGCTTCTCAAGAATGCAACATAGAGAAATGATTCAAGTCTTGAGAAAGCTCAACAAGCTATGCTTGATGTTGATGGTGAACAACCGAAAAAGGAGTTGTCTACACCAATCCATCTCAACCAAGCAAGTTTCTATGAGGACAAAGGGAAATACGGTGATATCTAATCCTTACCCCATATTGTGTTTATGTGAAATTCATTCTTGGGTAATGTATACTTGTCCAATACTGTATACCATTAAGCAATCAATTACTTGTGACCTTAAAAATGTTTTCAAGATTGCTAATGGATAACAAGTGAATTTGTGCATAATTTTTCTGACTTGAAAGTTTCTGAGATGCACAAGTCAAGAATTTTTTTTTGAAATACAATTCATTCTGTGTTTGGAAAATGCATTCCAATGTTTCTAAAAATATGCATGTTTTGATTCAAATGATATCTCAAGATTGGAATTCAATTTCCACCATACTTTGCAAATGCATTGTTTCTCTAAGTACTTCTACAAAGATGAGTTTTCATATCATCAACATCTCAATCTCATATAACATTATCACGATTGATATTTGAGATATTGAAAACTATTTGCATAGTTTTTGAAAAGTTCATATCAATGACATATTTTCCATGAATGTATTTTCAAATCGTCATTGAACACTGAATTTCTTGGTATCACATATTCGCTTATGTATCTACTCAAATTTGTAAGATTATTTGTGATACATATTTTTGGAAATATCGTATTCATCTACGAGCAATTCGATTGGATAATGAGAAATTTTGGGAATGTCTAATCCCAATAGATTGTGAATTGCCTCCACTTAATGTTAGTTCTGCGTTTTGATGATTAATTGGTTACTAACTTAAGTATTGGAGAATCTAGATGTGATTTTCATACAGGATGATTATTATCCTCTGAAATCCTGCTGAAGTTTGCTACCAAGAGAAGCAAACTTGACACTGACAAGCTAAATTCAAATCCACAACAAGCGAAGAAGAAATGAAAGTCTGAAGAAAAAGATGAACTTGAGTTTGATGCTTCACCATCTGAGTTTATTCTTTTGTTATGCGCGATTCTAAAACTTGTTTGAATTTGAATTCACTCTGTTTTGTGAAAATGCATACGCATGATTTGAAAAATGTTCATACTCTGATTGCATTCAAATAATGTTTCAAATTGGAAGTTAACATTGTATATTGAATGGTAGATATGCTTCAAATGTGTCCAATTGAGTTTTCCCTGTCATTCACATATTGATCTATAGAATTCAATGTTTTGCTTGAACTCTTATGTTTCATTCTCTAAATGGTAGGACCTTATGTCAAATAAGTGAATCATATATGAGTTTCAAGCTAATTTCCAGAAATGAATTCAGTATGTGAAAACTTATGCTTGTTGCATAAAACCTTATTGTTTAAGCTATTCCAAATATTATGAATGTTCATTAATGCATCATGTGCATTAACCATTATATGGAATAACTTTCTAGGATAATTCTTTGGAACTTTAGTCTTTTGGACTAAAGAATCTGTGTTTCATAGTCTATGAATCCTAGTACTACTTGTGTTACTCTAATATATAATTATTTGTCCACATTCATGTTTAGAGTAACTAGTTTTGTATTCTCATAATTCTTGCCTTGAATGCTCTCATATGTTCGATACTCTACTCTCTAAGGCAAGATTATCTCTTGGTCAATAGCAAAGTCATTAAGCTTATTTATGTTGTTCTAAGCATGTCCTGATAATGCTTTACTTTCATGACTTTGGCTTTTCTGAAAATTCTTCAACATGTTAACTTCAATGTTTAACATGTTCTCCAAATCTGAAGCATATTGATATATTCATTAAACCTATTGACTTCCATCATATTTATAATGACCACTGTTTTCAAACATGTTTCAAAAATCTTTCATGTATGAAAAATATTGATTTCATAATGTGTCATCACATTTTCTTTGAAAGATCATTCAAGATTTGAAATACTTTGCATATTTCACTATCTTTCTTGAAAAATTTGAACTTCAAATTGATAAATGCTTATCATTATAGATAAGGTTTTCTATACTCATCAATGACATCTTTTCTGCATCTAGTGTATTCACAAATTGTCATTGAGAAATAACATTTTTGGTATCATTTAGTTGTTACCCTATTCAATTAATTGGCTTGATCTTGTTTGGGTAAAACTATATTTTGATCTTTGATTGTTATACTTCTTGCTCATACGTCATATGGTTTAATCCTATAAGAGTGTAAGAGTTGTCATGTCTAATCTTGTGTGGACTCAAGAATCATTGAGTACCAAAGAACATTCATTTTATTGCAGGTGTTGGTTTTGCTGTCAAAGGCAGAACCTCGAGGTTGAGAAGCCAACCTCGAGGTTGACGAGGTGTCAAACAAAATCTCAAGGTTCCTGAAGGATGGAACCTCGAGTATGGAAGTGGAACCTCGAGTTTTGTGGCAGACAGAGAAGATATCTCATCCAAACAGATAGTGGAACCTCGAGGTTCTAGAGGTAAACTCGAGGTTGGAGGTATGAATGTCAAAGGGCAACCAGAAGGAAGTGTCACTCAAGGAACCGAGATGATAAGGAGCATGTTAACTTGATGAGAAGCTATGAGCAGAAACTAATCTTATACAAAGTTCATTCAGGATTTCAGCGTCTAAGATGCATTCAGAACATCTGATGGTTATGTGACTCTTCATCTTGAAGCTTAGTCACATCTGGGAGAGCTTCAGTATTGATCACATTATTAGATAAAAGCTAGCCCGTGATGCATCTATGGACTACAAATGATTATGACTCAAGTAATTACGGCATTACTTGAGTGAGGTATTGTATTTTGCAATAATATTCATATATCATAATCATTTCTCTGTTCTCATATCACTCTTCAGGCTAACTTGACTTTATTCACTCAAATTTTTCATGAAGTTTAGCCTAAGCAAATCATTTTTAAAATGATCCTTATGCTTTAAAACTCTTTTATCATCATAAAAAGCATAAGTGATTTGATTATACCAATTTCAAGTCCACCCAACTGAGTTTGAAAGTCTTTCAATTATAAGGTACCATGTTGTGAGCAAAGATATTTTCAAACCTCATAACATTTGGTGTCTCATTATTATTTGGCATCATGAAAGGGAACTTCACTTTTTAGCCATGCATTCATTAAGGGGGAGCTTCATATTCACATGTGTTTGATATTTTAAAAGCTCATTTCCTTCACTTGAAGAATTTTTTTTGGGGCATACTCATATGCATTCATTATCTTTTATTAGTTTTGATGATGAGTTAATATCATATTTTCCTTTCATTATCTTTATTTGAAAAATATCACATAGAAAAGGATACTTTGATATTTAACTTGCACTAACAAATCTTTTGGAAAGAATGTTTTCAATTTGTAGCAGGAGATTATGTTATGTGCTAGGACTTTCCTTAATGCCCTATAAGAATAGCTACATGTAGAAAAGGAAAGGATGGAAGCTGAAGTACTGATGATCATATTCATTCATATGAGATACAACTAAAGAAGCCAGTACTTTAGACTCATCTCAGAGGTTATTCAGAGCACATCACAGATCTCAAAGCTAGCAAATGGACTTCACAGATCGTTCATCAATTTGCAAAACCAACATGAGCATTTCTAATCCCTATCTTTTTATTTTCAGTAGAAATTTTGCACATGTTGGGTATCTATGTTTTAAATGTGAAAGATGTCTTGAAAACCTCTCCAAATTCTCTCAAATTTTGCTTTCATAAAAACATTTTAAATTGTATCTTATTTAAAATAAAAGCACTTTCAATCGAGGAGAGAACATCAGTTTGTTTGTCTCTTCTAATCTGGTTTCATATTTTTTTTTAAACATGCATAAGGTGCATAGGTTCTAGGTGTTGTGTCTCATTGCATTTCATTGTATTTTGTTGATTTTGTAGTAATTGGTTCTGATATCAGTGATTATCAGAGTGTTTATCCTTTCTGGTATCAGTTCTGCTTGTATGAAGTTTGCCCAATGAATACATTTCTAGTTGTTTATGATACTAATATGTTTATCTGCTGCCATCCTCTCATTAACTTGTGTTGCAATGCAAAATTGGTCGTTTTCTGATAACTTACAATTCAACTTTTTGCTAATGACAAATAAGGGGGAGAGAATGCAAGAAAAATATGTTGCATCTAATGTATTCTCATATTCATACATATTTTTCTTAAAGTATTTGCCATCATCAAAAAGGGGGAGAATGTTGGTTATGATTAGTTTTGATGATGTCTTATATAGATGTCATTGTTAAAAGCAAAAAGATTGAGTAATATAGTTATCTCCTACTTCGACTAACTATTATGTTTAATGTAGATTAGTCCAAGTTAAATTAAGGAGAATGATCAAGAAAGAGATAAGAGATGAAAGAAAGAAGTATATCTGTAGAGGTTGTCAAGAAAACATAATGTTATCAATGGATTTTGAAGGATAACCAAGAAGAAGAGAAGAGACTAGAGAAAGATGTTATCAAAAGAACTTGCACAATATAATAGGAATATCAACATTCAAGTTCTTGTGATACTAGGAGTCTCTATGATAAGCAGAAGTTGGAATGAAGCTTCATCATGTTCTGAATGTTGAAGAAGGTAGAAGCTGCAAATAATGATGAGCCCAAGCTAATTGATGAAGAATGATCAAGTTGGGAGATGGAAGAATGAATAACTTGTTGAATTTAATGAAGAGATCATTATTCAAGTTCTTATATTGATGCTAGAAGTCTCCAAGGTCATATGGAAGTTGGAATGACTCAATTCAGAGTTAAATCAAGCAAATATGAGGTCCAGGACGAGTAAACTCGAGGTTTGGGTATAAACCTCGAGGTTTGAGTGTCTTCAGCATTTTTGGTGTCTCTGGACCAGCCAACCTCGAGGTTGCAAGTGCAAACTCGAGGTTGCAAGTGCCAACCTCGAGGTTGTAGTCATAACCTCAAGGTTTCAGCACTATCAGCAACTCTGGTGCACTCTGTTCCACGTTCAGCTTCTGGCGACCTTTGGTAATTTGATGATATCTTCTAAACCAGAGATCGGATTGAGACGAAACCAAAAGCATTGGAAACTAGACTCCCAACACGTACTTTTGACAAAGATTCAAGTCCAAAAGAGTTCAGATGAATTATTGATGAATTTTACAAGTTGACATAAATATCAGCGTCACAGTCAGGAACAGCCTTTAGTATTTTGAGTATATCTCACAAACGGCAAATCCGATTGGACTGAAATCAGTGGCATATGAAAGTAGACTCACAGAGCTTTCCATCAAGAGTTGAACGGACCAAAACGGAGCTCGTACCAGAGAGATATGGCCCTCAGAAATTGCTCTACTGCAGTATGAGAAGCCATACTCGAGTATCAGTTTTGAACCTCGAGTATTATGGCTTACAGAGAGCAATCTGGTTGTCAAAGTATTGACAACCTCGAGGTCAAGTTTGCAACCTCGAGGTTGAGGCTTGTTTTCAAGAACTGAACTTTGCAATTTCAGAAGCAAACCTCGAGTATGGATTTCCAACCTCGAGGTTATCGGGCTCCAGAGGAAAAATGCTCTTTCAACCAAGTTTCCAACCTCGAGGTTACTGTTTCAACCTCAAGGTTGTGAGTTTCTGAAACTGAACTTGCCTGAAACCTTCAGGCTAACCTCGAGGTTGGCCTCAAGGTTTGTGACCGTTGGTGCAATTTCAAATTTGGGAAATCTGCAATACCTTCTTGTTTGATCTCAATGCTTTCCATGATTATTCTATATTGATTCTAGATATTTTTAACCATCTTTCTAGTGAGTTTCAGACAGATTAACGAAGGTTCATTGAAGGATTAGAGCAAAAAGCAAAAAACTGTCAGAACAATAAATGCACAGCCCAGATAGTTGCTTCCTTTGGTTAATCCACTTGTACACGTCTGCAAAAGGCTAAAAGGAAGATTACTACAACAAGCAAAGTCTTCTCCAACGGGCAAATCCACAGAAAGCCACCTCAGATCAATTATACAACTGGATTAGTTGGAGATTCGAGAAAGAAGCTGACCAAACTTAAAGATAATCAGCTACAACGGTCTGATTGATTCTTCAACGGTCATAAACGGTCACAGACTCTTCTCTACCTATAAAAGACATGGATTGAAGCAGAAAAACGTAAAGACATATGATTACCATGCCAAAATGCTGATGCTCTGCTTCTACATCATTCTCACTCTGTTTTTCATATCTAAATAGCTTAAGAGTGTGAAATGAATTGTGTCTGTACTTTGTTAGTTCTCTGATGGTTTTGATGATTGTCAACAACTACAGACAATTGAAGAGGTTTTGCTCTTAAGTGTCAAAATTCTGTTTAAGAGCAAACCTCGAGGTTGGGTTTGTAACCTCGAGGTTTGACCTTACAGAAGCTTTAAAAATCAAGTGTTCGAATGTTGCAAAACTTGGTTTCACAAATTATATGTGAAACCTCGAGGTTGAGAAGTCAACCTCGAGGTTCTGGTTCATTTGGAAAACCCAAGTTTCTTCATTATCACGTGTAACCTCGAGTATGCAAAGCAAACCTCAAGGTTCAACTCATACAGAAAGGTCATGTTGTTCATCAAGCACATGAACCTCGAGGTCCATGTTTCAACCTCGAGGTTGGACACTTTGTTTTGAAACTTAAGCTCGATAAAAACACCTTTGACCTCGAGTATGATGTTGCAACCTCGAGTTTCATCACTTACAGAGAGCACACTGGTTTTCAAAGTATTGAAAACCTCGAGGTTAATATTGTAACCTCGAGGCTGGGCTTTATGTTTAACTTTGCACTTTGCACTTTCAAAGAGCCAACCTCGAGTACAGATGTACAACCTCGAGGTTGTCGGGCTCCAGTGAAAACTGAAGGTTTGAAACAAACTTCAAACCTCGAGGTTACCTTTGGAACCTCAAGGTTTGCAGGTTAATGAGATTTATCAGAAGGTTTCTTCTCAAGAGAAACCTCGAGGTTCACTTTGCTACCTCGAGGTTGAATGATTTTAAAACGAAGGTTTGCCTGAAGATTTCAGGCCAACCTCGAGGTTGGATGAACTAACCTCGAGGTTAGTGACCGTTGAAGCTTTTTCAAATTTGTGAAATCTGCTATATCTTGTTGTTTGATCTAATTGCTTTCATAAATCATTCACTCATGATCCCAGATATGTTTAACAAGTTTGTTGAGTGTTTTTCAGTTAGCACAGATCAAGATTATTGAAGATTTGTGAGAAAAAGCAAAAAGGTGAACAGTGCATTTAATGCACCTGCACAATCTCATCTACTTTCGGCTAATCCATCTGAGCACGCCTTGTTAACGTTAAAGAATGCTTACTATATCAAGTAAAGTTAATTCCAACGGGCAGAAACTCAGAGATCCACATCAGACTTCATTAAGACTTGGATTAGCAGAAGTTTAGAGAGAGAAGATGACCAGAACTTAAGCAAATTACTTCCAACGGTTGGAATCATCTCACAACGGTCATTTAATGTTCTCTACCTATAAATAGAGAGCATTAACTTCTTCTCAAGCTGATACAACTACTTAGAGCGAAAACTTATTGAGTCATTTATTGTATCAAGCTTTCATCTGTATTGTATCATTTTGATACTTAGTTCTTCAGTGTTTATCCTATCAGCTCTGTAAGAGAGTCAAATACTTGTAAATCATTTATTGATTGAGATAACTACAAGTCAGGGGACTTGGTAGTTGGGGTGTATTGATTACAACTTGTAAGGGGGAGTGTGTTCTAGTGAGAGAACAACTCTTAGTACAGAGTGTGTAATCAATATTGTTGAGTTAGTGGATTGAAAATCCCAAGTGAGGCTTGGGGACTGGATGTAGGTCAGAGAAAGGACCGAACCAGTATAAATCGTTGTGTGCAAAGCTCTTCTCTCTATCTCCTCTGTTCTGCTCTGTTCTGAGAGTGTAAAAACAGAACCAGTTTGAAAAAATTTTTAATATACCCAATTCACCCCCCCTCTTGGGTATAAAGCTCCTCTTTCATACTTCAGTGTTTATTTATCCATTCCTTTGAGAGGAAATTCATTGTAAACACATTATCCTTCTGAGAGAAACTCAAGATTGGGTAATCTTGAGTGGGTTATACATTGTGTTGATTACAACTTGTAAGGGGGAGTGAATCCTAGAGAGAGAGGATTACTTCGAGTACGAAGTGTGTGATCAAGCAGTGTATCCTTACGGTGTGTAAGGGGGAGTATCTCAGTAAGAGATTTGTAAAAGGCTGCACAAGTGCCCGGCTAAACTTGTGGGATTGTAGCGGTTCTCAAGTACCCGATTAAAGCTTGAGTGAGATAGTGGATTGAAAATCCCAAGTGAGGCTTGGGGACTGGACGTAGGTCAGAGAGGGCCGAACCAGTATAAATCTGTTTGCAAGCTCTTCTTCCTTATCTTTTGCATTCCCAGCATTTACATTTGAGCAATTATCAATTGTTTGAAAACTTACTTTTGTTACTCAAGATGAAAACACTGAATTGCGAAAATGTTTTAAAGAGTGGAAATTTTTATACTTCACCCAATTCACCCCCCCTCTTGGGTGATAGCCGGAACTTACAACCTCGAGGTTCTGGATCTTTTAGAAAAACTCAAGTTTTGTACCAACACAGGAAACCTCAAGGTTTGGTTGAAAACCTCCAGGTTTATGTTTTGGCGCTTAACTGATCTTTTTGAAAAATATGTGAAACCTCGAGTATTGCAAGTAAACCTCGAGCTTTAATTCATCCAGAGAGGTCATGGTTTTCATCAAGTATGAAAACCTCGAGGTTTATGTTGAAACCTCGAGGTTTGGCACTCTGTCTTAAAGCTCAAATTTTCAAGGAAATACTTAAACCTCGAGTATTAGATTCTAACCTCGAGTTTTCTCACAGACAGAGAGCACACTGGTTTTCAAAGAACTGAAAACCTCGAGGTTCAAATTGAAACCTCGAGGTTGAGCCCCTTATTCGAAAAACTTAACTTTGCAAATTTGAAAGCAAACCTCGAGTATGGTTTTGAAACCTCGAGGTTATCGGGCTCCAGAGGAAAAATGGATTTTTCACCAAGTTTCAAACCTCGAGGTTACCTTTGGAACCTCAAGGTCTGTAATCTTCTGAGATTTTCAGAAAGGTTTCTTTTCAAAAGAAACCTCGAGGTTCGCATGCAAACCTCGAGGTTACATGTGTTCAGAATTGAGTTTGCATAAGCAAACCTCGAGGTTGGATGAACAAACCTCAAGGTTTGTAGCCGTTGTTGCAATTTCAAATTTGAGAAATCTGCAATACCTTCTTATTTAATCTCAATGCTTTCCATGCTTATTCTATATGGATTCTAGATATGTTTAACCATCTTTCTAGTGAGTTTCAGACAATTTAACAAAGGATTATTGAAGAATTAGAAAGTCAAAGCAAAAAGTGAACAGTGCATTTAATGCACCTGCACAATCTCACCTACTTTCGGCTAATCCATCTGAGCACGTCTAATGAACGTTAAAGGAAGCTTACTACATCAAGTAAAGTTAATTCCCACGGGCAGAAACTCAGAGAGCCACATCAGACAACATAAAGCCTTGGATTAGCAGAAGTTTAGAGAGAGAAGATGACCAGAACTTAAGCAAATCACTTCCAACGGTTGCAATTATCTCGCAACGGTCATTTAATGTTCTCTACCTATAAATAGAGAGCATTAACTTCATCTCCAGCTGATACACCTACTCTGAGCGAAAATTTACTAAGTTCATTCATTGTGTATTAGTTTTTCACTTGTAATAGAATCATTTTGATACTTTGAGCTTCAGTGTTTATTCTATCTACTCTTTGAGAGAGTGTCACTTGCAAAATCATTTATTGATTATAACAACTACAAGTCAGGGGACTTGGTAGTTGGGGTGTATTGATTACAACTTGTAAGGGGGAGTGTGTTCTAGTGAGAGAACAACTCTTAGTACAGAGTGTGTAATCAATTTCATTGAGTTAGTGGATTGAAAATCCCAAGTGAGGCTTGGGGACTGGATGTAGGTCAGACAAAAGACCGAACCAATATAAATTGCATTGTGTTAAGCTTCATTTCCCTACTCCTATGTTCTGCTCTGTTTTAAGTGTTCAAAAACAGACCAAGTTTCGAAAATTTTTAATATACCCAATTCACCCCCCCTCTTGGGTATAAAGCTCCTCTTTCAACCTGGCATAAACTTCAAATGGGAGTTAAACAGAAGAACTTTTTGGCCCACAGAAAATTCCTTCCTCAAGATATGCTTATCATGGAATGCCTTAGTCTTTTCCTTGTACAGCCGTGAACTCTCATAGGCATCCAATCGCAGCGCATCTAACTCTTTTAACTGTAGCTTCCTCTCTATCCCAGACTTAGCCAAATCCATGTTACACTGCTTAATAGCCCAATAGGCTTGATGCTCCAACTCAACCGGAAGATGACATGCCTTCCCAAAGACAAGTAGATAAGGAGATATCCCAATCGGAGTCTTGTAGGCTGTGCGATATGCCCACAAGGCATCATCTAGTCGCTTACTCCAATCTTTCCGTGTAGAGTTAACAGTCTTCTGAAGGATTTGCTTAATTTCTCTATTCGAGACTTCAGCTTGACCGATGGTCTGAGGATGGTATGCTGTGGAGACCTTATGGAGCACTCCATACTTGCGTAACAAGGCACCCATGCTTTGGTTGCAAAAATGAGAACCCGGGTCACTGATAATGGCTCTAGGAATACAAAACCTATTGGAAATTATGCCCTAGGGGCAAGTCATTATTCTCCACTAAGTTATCACTTCATTCGCATGTTTATGGTGATAACTGCATCCTTGGATATATCTTATAGATTATCCTAAATGTCCCTGGTCGGTCATCTACGCGGGAGCGAAGATGAGTTAAGATCAGTATGACTTTGATGAGGTATGGAGATACGAATCAAAGTCATGGGCACTTGTAAGAGTACAAGGTGCTGGATCGACCCACTATGAGAAAGCTGCATGGATTAAGTCATAAGCTTATCTCATGTATAACCGCGTCACAACGCCCTATGACCTGAGATCATCATGGATTCCTACATGATGAGTCATTGGTCTTTGACCTAGTCAAAAGTCACCTTTGACTGGGTGATGATAAAGGCTGGGATCAGGATCAGTGGTTTTCATGCGGAGGAATGTGAATGGTCAAGATGGAATTTGTCCCTCACATTTGTAGAGAGATAATACTGGGCCCCTCGATGAGTGAGTCTAAGAAATGTATGGCCATACTGTGATAGAAAGGAGTTTCCATTTCACTTATTAGACTGCTCGAGAATCGAGAAAGTAATGGTCAAGAAAAGGAAGTTGACGTTATCCATGCCTCATCCTTGACCAAATTATCACATAACAAAAGGGATGTGACATGGTTATACGATAGGTAGTATCGTGTCATCGATCCCCATGTGAATTGGGTAGTCGCAATGTCTTGCTAGAGGCCGCTTGTGACTTGTGGGCTGATACAGTCTTGGCCCAATGCCAATCTCATATGGGCCTGCAGGGTCGCACACAAGAATAATCCAACATGGGTAAAAGTGTTCAGATTCATTGAATCTCATATTAATATGAGATTAAATGAATACTGAATTTAATCTAGGATAAATATATATATATATATGTGTGTGTGTGTGTATATATATTAAATTCGAAAATAATATAATAATATTATTTAATGGAGATTATAATATTATTATATAATATTTGTTTTATATTTAATTTATCGGATAAATTAAATATCTAAAACAAATAGAGATATTATATCTCATTTGATTTTCGAATAAAGATATCATTATCTATTTAATTTAAATTGAGATATTGTATCTCAGATTTAATTAAATAGATAGATATCATTTCTCGGATTTAATTTATGAAGATAAATTAAATCAGAAGGCTTTTAAATTTGGATTAAATAAATAGATTGGATTAAATCTATCAGATAGATTTAATTACTATATTTTTTAATCCAGATTCAAAATTCAAATTTTTAGATCTGGCTTTTAATTCGGATTAAATAAATATTATTATATTAGATCTATAAGATAGATTTAATTAATATATTTTAATCCAGATCTAAAATTTGAATTTCAAAATTAATGAGGATTAATTTTATATAATACGCTGATGGGTTTAGAAAAACTTACGGGACTTTTAGTCGAGCGTATTAGAAAGCCGCGAGAAACTCTAGAGCGAAAAGAGAGAGACACTCAGTTCGAGGCACTAGCATGCTGTCGTGTTTGTGTTTGGAGATTGTTCGTGTGGATACCGGTAGAGGAAGCCGATTCTAAGAGTCGTCTTCTACTAATCGAGAAGGTAGCCCACCAGTTCAAAGAGAACGAGACGCGAACGAATTCACTATAGTTTGGGTTTTCTTGATCACGAGAAAATGTGCGCAAATGTTTGTGTAGATTCTTGAGCTACTAGTTCGCTAAAATCAAAGGAAAGCCTCCGGCTCCGGATGATTCTGAGTTCTCTATAAGGTATGATTCGAGTTCCTTAACCTTGATTTAAACGCACCTGAGTGATCCTGGGGACGGGATTCGTAGAAAATTTTAATCCGCTGCGTGTACGGATCCCAACAAAACCTGCAGAAAATGTTAGACCTAACAAAATCCACCACCACAGAAGAATCATTAGTGCGGGTGGCTTTCGCCTCAACCCATTTCAAGACATAATCAACAGCCAGCAATATGTAAGTATAACCATATGAAGTAGGAAATGGACCCATAAAATCAATACCCCAAACATTAAAGATCTCACAAAACAATATAGGGCTCTGGGGCATCTCATGCCTTTGGAAAATACTCCCTACTCTCTGACAGTTATCACATGACTTACAAAACAAATGGGAATCATGAAACAAGGAAGGCCAAAATAATCCATTGTCTAACACTTTCCTAGCAGTTCTTTGGGGTCCAAAGTGACCACCACAGGTAGAAGCATGAGCAAAATGCAATATAGAGTGAAACTCATGATTAGGCACACATCTCCTAACTATTTGGTCACTACAAAATTTCCACAGATAAGGGTCATCCCAAACTTAATATTTAGATTCACTCTTTAATTTAAGGCTTTGGGCCTTAGTGGAATCGACAGGCAAAACACCAGCTACCAAGTAGTTAGCTAGATCAGTATACCATGGAAGCTTACCTTGCAGCTGTAGAAGCTACTCATTAGGGAAGTCATCCTAAATAGAAGAGGGGTGAGAAGGGGAATGGGTGATATGACTCAAGTGGTCAGCTACCTAGTTTTGTGCTCCACTTCAGTCTCGAATCTCAACATCGAACTCTTGGAGCAACAGCATCCACCAGATGAGTTGTGGCTTAGCATCTGTCTTTTTCAAAACAAATTTCAAGGCTGCATGGTCAGTGAAAACAACTACTCTATTTGCTAGCAGATATGACCTAAACTTATCAAAAGCAAATACAATAGCCAACAACTTCTTTTCAGTAGTGGTGTAATGAGACTGGGCAGAATCTAAAGTCTTAGAGGCATATGCAATGACATGAGATGCTTTGTCAACCCGTTGTACTAAGATAGCACCAACTGCATAGTTGGAAGCATCACACATCAACTCGAATGGAAGGCACCAATTAGGGGGTTGGATCACTGGAGCTGTAGTCAGGCAACGCTTCAAGTGATCGAAGGCCGCCTTGCACTCATCATTGAATACAAACTTAGTGTCCTTATGTAGAAGGTTGGATAAGGGTCGGGCAATCTTGCTGAAATCCCAAATGAAACACCGATAGAAACCTGCATGACCAAGAAAAGAGCGAACTTCCCGCACAGATGCGGGGTAAGGCATAGCAGTAATTACATCTATCTTAGCAGGGTTTACTTCAATCCCTTTCCTATACACTATGTGTCCCAAGACTACACCCGACTCAACCATAAAGTGACACTTCTCATAATTAAGCACAAGATTAGATTCAATGCACCTATGCAAAACTCTAGACAAATTAGCTAAGCATGCATCAAAATCAGACCCATACAGAGTGAAATCATCCATAAAAACCTCCATGCAATCCTCTAGAAACTCAGAGAAAATGCTTACCATACAACGCTGAAAGGTGCCAGGTGTTGGAAATTATGCCCTAGGGGCAAGTCATTGTTCTCCATTAAGTTATCATTTCATACGCATGTTTACGGTGATAACTATATCCTTGGATATACCTTATAGATTATCCTAAATGTCCGTTGTCGGTCATCTACGCGGGAGCGAAGATGAGTTAAGACCAGTATGGCTTTGATGAGGTATGGAGATACGAATCAAAGTCATGGGCACTTGTAAGAGTACAAGGTGCTAGACCGACCCACTTTGAGAAAGCTACATGGATTAAGTCATAAGCTTATCTCATGTATAACCGCGTCACAACACCCTATGACTTGAGATCATCATGGATTCCTACATGATGAGTCACTGACCTTTGACCTAGTCAAAAGTCACCTTTCACCGGGTGATGATAAAGGTTGGGATCGGGATCAGTGGTTTTCATGCGGAGGAATGTGAATGGTCAAGATGGAATTTGTCCCTCACATTTGTAGAGAGATAATACTGGGCCCCTCGATGAGTGAGTCTAAGAAATGTATGGCCATACTGTGATGGAAAAGAGTTTTCATTTCACTTATTAGACTACTCGAGAATCGAGAAAGTTGTGGTCAAGAACAGGAAGTTGACATTACGCATGCCTCATTCTTGACCAAATTATC
Organism: Acacia crassicarpa; assembly: GCA_034222035.1. NCBI lineage: Eukaryota > Viridiplantae > Streptophyta > Magnoliopsida > Fabales > Fabaceae > Acacia > Acacia crassicarpa. The sequence continues at coordinate 1,692,961 of JAWXYG010000014.1, forward strand.
ACGTGACAAAAGGGACGTGACATGGTTGTACGATAGGTAGTATCGTGTTATCGATCCCCATGTGAATTGGGTAGTCGCAATATCTTGCTAGAGGCCGCTTGCAACTTGTGGGACTGATACAGTCTTGGCCCACTGCCAATCTCATATGGTCCTACAGGGTCACATACAAGAATAATCCAACACGGGTAAAAGTGTCCAGGTTCATTGAATCTTAGATTAATCTGAAATTAAATGAATACAGAATTTAATCTAGGATAAATATATATATATGTGTGTGTGTGTGTGTGTGTGTATTAAATTCGAAAATAATATAATAATATTATTTAATAGAGATTATAATATTATTATATGATATTTGTTTTATATTTAATTTATCGGATAAATTAAATATCTAAAACAAATAGAGATATTATATCTCATTTGATTTTTGAATTAAGATATCATTATCTATTTAATTTAAATTGAGATATTGTATCTCAGATTTAATTAAATAGATAGATATCATTTCTCGGATTTAATTTATAGAGATAAATTAAATCAGAAGGCTTTTAAAATTGAATTAAATAAATAGATTGGATTAAATCTATCAAATAGATTTAATTAATATATTTTTAATCCAGATTTAAAATTCAAATTTTCAGATCTGGCTTTTAATTCAGATTAAATAAATATTATTATAATATAATATATTATTATATAATAATATTATATTAATTAAATCTATCAAATATATTTAATTACTATATTTTAATCCAGATTTAAAATTTGAATTTCAAAAAAAAATTAATGAGGATTAATTTTATATAATACGCTGAATGGGTTTAGAAAAAGCCTACGGGACTTTTAGTCGAGCGTATTAGAAAGCCGCAAGAAACCCTAGAGCGAAAGAGAGAGAGAGAGACGCATAGTTCGAGGCGATAGCACGCTGCCGCGTCCGTGTTCGGAGATTGTTTGTGTGGATATCGGTAGAGGAAGCTGATTCTAAGAGTTGTCTTCTGCTGATCGAGAAGGTAGCCCACCAGTTCAAAGAGAACGAGACGCGGACGAATTCACTACAGTTTGGGTTTTCTTGATCACCATGAGAAAATGTGCACAAAGGTTTGTGTAGATTCTTGAGCTACTAGTTCGCCAAAATCAAAGGAAAACCTCTGGCTCCAGATGACCCCGAATTCTATGGGTACGATTCAGGTTCCTTAACTCTGATTTAAACGCACCTGAGTGATCCTCGGGATGAGATTTGTAGAAAATTTTAATCCGCTATGTGTACGATCCCAACAGTGGAATCAGAGCCAACTCAACGTGTGTTTAAATTGGGTTTTTATACATGCTATATGCGATATATATGCAAGAAACTGAATCTTTGTATGCAAGAAACTGAATCTTTGTATCAAGAAATTGAATCTTGTATGCTTTATAATAAAATAGCTACGTTTGAGTTTGAATTGTTCAAATTCGCAACCACATCTGAATCTTTCAGAGCGCACGATATTCAGAATCGTCCGTCATGTTCGCGCGCATCAAAGACGTTCTGAATCGTTCAGAATTTTCGATCATGCTCAGACAACTCCCCTGGGGGTTTGAAATTAAGTTTTATGAAACTCTCTTTCTAAAAGAATATGAGCTTTTTCAAAAGCTTTGGGGGGCGTTGCCCCCTGCCCGTAGGGAGTGCGAGAAATAAAATTGTTAGTAGCGCGAGAATTTAAATCATGATAGATATTAAATAAAGTAATATAGATTAGAGAATTTATATCATGAATAATATTTTATTTCATAATTGTATGAATTAAAATATATTCTAATTTACCTTTTTATTGTTTGGGTATAGTGAATAACATGGCTCTAGGGTTGTAAATTTAAATATGGCCTACGTGCCATGCCTCTCTAAATAAAACTTTTATTATTTAGAGAAGTCCCCTCATTGGCTTGAGAGGACTCTAGGCTAGATGAGCTTTGTTGTTTCACGAGTTTTAATTATGTTTTGATATGATCACTGCATAATTAATTTAGATTCTATATGAGATATACAATAATGATTGCATTCATATAGGTAGAATTAATAAAGATAAATTAAATCGGCAGACTTTTATTTTAGATTAAAAAAAATAGATCAGATTAGATTAGATCTGTTGGACAGATTTAATTAATGTTAGTTTAATCTAAAATTTGAGTTCAAGATTAATTGAGATTAATTTTGAATATTTTAATACGGCCAATTAGGGTTTTAGAAATTCTATAAGATATAGATCTAATCGTATTAAAATGAAGCGACAGTTGTAAGTCTCAATAATTTAATCATAATGATTTATTTCATAATTGTATGAATTAACATATGTTATGATTAATTTAGAGTTTTAATTATGATTTGATTTGATCACTCATAATTAATTTAGAATTTTAATTATGATTTGATTAGATCACTCATAATTAATTTAGAATTAAATTAATAGGATTAATTTGATTATATCCAATAATACCCTCTAAATAAAATCTTAAGTCAGAATGCCATCAATAAATGAATACTTGTCAAAACCTCGATCACCCATGTGTATGTTCTACCAAAGTGGATGCATCTGAGTAGTCTTGGGGAGACAAGAGAGAGTAATGGTGATACTCTATATTCATTATTGTCTTGACTTAGTTGAGATTATTAAAACAGTTTTGGATCTCAAGGCATTGGATGGGATTAAACATGCTAGGTCATATGATGATCGAATCCCATAAAGATCTAAGAGTTACATGTGATGTAATTGGCAAAAGGGTTGCCTACCTAAATAACTTGATTTTAAGCGTCATGCCAAAGTGGACTTAAGATTAAGCTAAATATGGATCTTAGCCCACTAATTATAATGAGGGTTATTAATTCAGTGGGAGGTTACTGATTAAACTTTGCATACCTTTTAACTGTAGAATCATGTAGAATAGTAACACCTCAACACTATCAATGCGATCAGTCCTTAAGAAGGACGAACACGATGAGACAAACTTTCTTGACATGTTTGGGAACTTAAGCGTTGATCCTAAACACGAAAGAAAGGAGTATCTTATTGATCAACCCATCCTTGACGAGCCTACAGCTGATGATCTAAGAGATCAGATTGACGCTTATATGAAGCATCAGGATGACTCTATGGATACAGGATGCATAAACCCTGCCACTGTGGCTCCAGACCTCGATGGAGATCTAGAACACATGGAGGTGTCTGAGATGATTTATCATCCAATGGAAATGTTCCAGCAACAGGCAAGTCAAGAGAGGTATGAGACCACAAAGGCCTTATTCTCTTGCAAGATGGCTGAAAGTGAATCAGTTAGTCTTCATTTTATTGAAAATGAAAGGCTACATTGATCACCTTGAAAAGCTTGGATTCCCCATATCTTAGGAGTTAGCTACAGATGTGATCTTGATCTCACTCCCAGAAAGTTATGATGACTTTGTCATGGACTATAACATGAACAACATGGAGGAATCAATTTTTGAACTACATGGGATGCTCAAAATTGCTAAGCAGAGCCTTGAGAGGAGGCCCAGTACTTTTTTTTCGTTCAGAGAGGAAGGGGTATGAAACGGAAAGCCAGGAAGGCAAAACCTCCGAAGGAAGGGGTCTGCTTCTTCTGCAATGAAATTGGTCATTGGGAGAAGAATCACACACTCTGCCTCGAAGATCTGAAAAGAACAAGAAGGATAACGAGCTATCGCTTTAGATATCTATGTCATAGACATTCACTTTTCTACTTCCTCAAACATGGGTATTAGATACTACATGTGGTTCACGCATTTGTATAAATGTATAGGATCTCAAGGACAGTAGAAAATTGAATGGACATTTGTGACATAAAGGATCAAGTCAAAAGATTTGAGTCCTACCTTCCTATGGCATTGTTGTCTAGGCCATATAAATGAGAAACGCATTTTGAAACTCCATTACAGATGGATTTCTAAAGTCATTTGATTTTGAATCATTTGATATATGTGAGTCTTGCTTATTGGGATAGATGACAGAGGCACCTTTTACTGGACACAATGAGAGAGCCATCGATTTATTGGGCCTCATACATACTGATGTGTGTGGACCAATGAATACATCTGCCAGAGGAGGTCATTTGCACTTCATTACATTTATAGACAATTTCAGGAGATATGTGTATATCTGTCTGATGAAACATAAAGTCTAAAACTTTTGAAATGTTAAAAATGTTAAGCGCAAAACCAACTTGGCAAAAAAAAAATCAAGGCACTTCAATTTGATCGAGGTGGTGAGTATTTGAGCCAAGTGTTTGTTGACCATCTTAGGAGTTGTGGGATCATCTCACAGCTTACTCCTCTAGGAACACCTCAAGGAATGGTGTTTCTGAATGGAGGAATCGAACTCTATTAGATTTAGTTCGATCTATGATGAGTCAAATAGATCTTCAATCTTCCTTTTGGGGCCATGCCCTAGAAACAGTTGCGTTCACACTAAATCGTGTTCCGTCAAAGGCGGTTGAAAAGACACCATATGAGATATGGAATGGGAAGAAACCCGGCTTGTCATTTCTTAAGATTTGGGGATTGAGGTTTATGTTAAACATCAAGCCTCTAATAAATTATCATCTAGATCCTCAAAATGCCTTTTTATGGGGTATCCTAAGGAAACTAAAGGATACTATGTCTACAATCCCACCGATCACAAAGTATTTGTCATTCGAAATGGTATCTTTCTAGAAAACTAGTTTATCTCTAAAAGAACCAGTGGGAATAAAGTGAACATCGAAGAAGTTCGAGAGTCACAGGACAATGTAGAACCACAGATGGAAACCGGAGAAGACTCACAACAAGTTGTTGAGCCTACTCAAGTAACACAAGGCCCATGAAGGTCCGGTAGATCACGGCTACAGCCTCAGAGATATGGATTTCTGATTACTGGAAGTCGTGATGTTTTGCTCATTGAGCAGAATGAGCCAACGACCTATCGAGACGCCATAGTGGGACCAAACTCCGAAAAATGGCTTGATGCCATGAAGTCTGAAATGCAATCTATGTACGACAATAAAGTATGGACCTTAGTCAATCCACGTGAAGGTGTAAAAATCGTTGGGTGCAAGTGGGTTTTCAAAGAGAAAACTGACATGGATGGCAAAGTAAATGTCTTCAAGGCACGACTGGTTGCAAAAGGATTCACTCAAACTCATGGTATCGACTATGATGAAACCTTTTCGCCAGTTGCAATGGCCAAATCAATCAGAATCCTTCTTGCCATTGCATCATATTATGACTACGAGATATGGTAGATGGACGTCAAAACAGCCTTCCTTAAGGGAAAGCTACCTGAGGATGTGTACATGACAAAACCTGAGGGTTTTCTACGTCCAGGGGATTCTGGTAAAGTTTGTAAGCTTCAAAGATCCATTTATGGATTGAAGCAGGCATTTCAGAGCTGGAATCATCGTTTTGATGAAGTAGTCAAAGAGTTTGGATTCATTCGAAACATCGATGAACCTTGCGTTTACAAGAAGGTTAGTGGGAGCACAGTTGTATTTCTAGTGCTTTACGTTGATGACATCCTACTCATTGGGAATGACATTCCTACCTTGCAGAGTGTCAAGTCTTGGTTAGGAAAGTCTTTCTCAATGAAATATTTAGGCGAAGCCACTTATATCCTTGGGATAAGGACCTATAGAGATAGATCCAAGAGGCTGATAGGCCTAAGTCAGAGCACATATATAGACAAGATACTGCATAGGTTCAGTATGCAGGATTCTAAAAGGGGTAACATGCCCATGTCTCATGGCATCCATCTCAGTAAGGATCTATGTCCTAGTACACAAGATCAAAGAGACCACATGAGTAAGATTTCATATGCCAACACCATTGGATCTATCATGTATGTCATGTTATGTACTTGACCAGATGTGTCATTTGCCTTGAGTATGACCAGCAGATATCAACAAGATCTCGGTGAGGGTCACTGGACTACTGTCAAGAATATCCTTAAGTACTTAAGAAGGACTAAGGACTTATTCTTGGTATATGGTGGCTTGGAGGATAAGCTCTGTGTAACTGGTTACACAGATGCGAGTTTCCAAATTGACCAAGATAATCTAAGATCGCAATCAGGACATGTATTCCTGTTGAATGGTGGTGCGGTGAGCTGGAAGAGCTCTAAGCAGAGCACTGTAGCTTATTCTGAAACGGAAGTTGAGAATATAGCAGCATAGGATGCAGCTGAGGAGGCCGTTTGGATCAGAACGTTCATCACTGAACTGGGGGTGGTTCCTACCATCTCAGATCCAATAGTCTTGTTCTGTGACAATAACGACGTTATTGCGCAAACCAAGGAGCCCAGGTTACATTAAAGGACCAAGCATGTACTCAGGAAATTTCTCAAAGAAATCAGAGATAGAGGTGATATAAAAATATGCAAAGCACCAGGAGAAGACAATGTAGTTGATCCTCTTACTAAGCTGCTTGCACAAGCAAAACATGATCGTCATGTTAGGGCAATGAGAATTAGAGTAATTAATGATTGCGCCTAGTGCAAGTGGGAGTCTGTTGGAAATTATGCCCTAGGGGCAAGTCATTGTTGCACACAAGAATAATCCAACACCAGTAAAAGTGTCCAGATTCATTGAATCTCAGATTAATCTGAAATTAAATGAATACAGAATTTAATCTAGGATAAATATATATATATGTGTGTGTGTGTATATATTAAATTCGAAAATAATATAATAATATTATTTAATAGAGATTATAATATTATTATATGATATTTGCTTAATATTTAATTTATCGGATAAATTAAATATCTAAAACAAATAGAGATATTATATCTGATTTGATTTTTGAATTAAGATATCATTATCTATTTAATTTAAATTGAGATATTGTATCTCAGATTTAATTAAATAGATAGATATCATTTCTCGGATTTAATTTATAAAGATAAATTAAATCAGAAGGCTTTTAAATTTGGATTAAATAAATAGATTGGATTAAATCTATTAGATAAATTTAATTAATATATTTTTAATCAAGATTTAAAATTCGAATTTTCAGATCTGGCTTTTAATTCAGATTAAATAAATATTATTATATAATATATTATATTATTATAATATACTATATTAATTAAATATATTATTATATAATATATATTATATTAATTAAATCTATCAGATAGATTTAATTAAAATATTTTAATCCAGATCTAAAATTTGAATTTTTTTAAAAAAAATAATGAGGATTAATTTTATATAATACGCTGAATGGGTTTAGAAAAAACCTACGGGACTTTTAGTCGAGCGTATTAGAAAGCCGCGAGAAACACTAGAGCGAAAGAGAGAGAGACGCATAGTTCGAGGCGTTAACACGCTGCCGCATCCGTGTTCGGAGATTGTTCGTGTGGATACCGGTAGAGGAAGCCGATTCTAAGAGTCGTCTTCTGCTGATCGAGAAGGTAGCCTACCAGTTCAAAGAGAACGAGACGCGGACGAATTCACTACATTTTGGGTTTTCTTGATCACCATGAGAAAATGTACGCAAAGGTTTGTGTAGATTCTTGAGCTACTAGTTCGCCAAAATCAAAGGAAAACCTTTGGCTCCAGATGATACCGAATTTTATAAGGTACGATTCGAGTTCCTTAACTCTGATTTAAACGCACCTGAGTGATCCTCGGGATGGGATTCGTAGAAAATTTTAATCCGCTGCGTGTACGGATCCCAACACCAGGTGCGTTGCAGAGGCCAAAAGGCATCCTTCGGTAGGCATATGTTCCAAAGGGGCACGTGAAGGTCATTTTCTCCTGGTCCTCAGGAGCAGTATGGATTTGGAAGTATCTGGAGTAGCCATCCAGGAAGCAGTATTGAGACTTGCCAGCCAACTGCTCTAACATCTGATCAATGAAAGGTAGAGGGTAATGATCCTTGCGAGTGGCTTGGTTAAGTCTCCTATAATCGATGCAAACTCTCCAACTATTCTGAACTCGAGTAGGAATGAGCTCATTCTTCTGATTAGCTACCACAGTGACTCCGGATTTCTTAGGAACCACCTGGACCGGGCTAACCCACTGGCTATCAGATATGGGATAGATGATACCAGCTTTCAGAAGATTAGTGACCTCCTTCTTCGCCACATCAAGGATAAGAGGATTAAGGCGTCTCTGGGGTTGCCTCACTGGCTTAGAATCCTATTCCAATAGAATTCGATGCATACACATGGAAGGGCTGATGCCAACAATGTCAGCTAATGTCCACCCAATGACTTTCTTGTTAGCCCTCAATAAGCTTAGTAGCTTCCCTTCTTGGTCAGGAAGAAGATTGTTGGCCACAACGACTGGCAACTATTCATCCACCTCCAAAAATGCATACTTCAAGTGATCTGGGAGGGATTTCAACTCGAGTTTGGGTGGTTGATCAGTGGAGGGTAGAAGCTTGGGTGGTTGTTGCAACAAGTTTGCTGTCATCACATTAGAAATACCTGAAACCACATTCAAAGATACAGAAGAACTGTGTCTATACAGCTCAATGTTAACATCAAAATTCAGCTCATCAAAATCAGAGTTAAGGTCGTCACTATCCAAATCAGGATGCACATTAGGATCAGGATGAAGCTCAAACTCATAATCAATATCAGAATCCACATGTAATGTTGAATCACCAAGCAAGTCAGAATCACCAAGCAATGCAGCATTAAGCAAATCAGTGCAAACAGAGCACCATTCATTATCAGCACATGCACAAATGGGAGAATCACTCTCAGATGCAAAATCAGGATAATCAACACACCAACTAGCAAGAATATCATCCACAACATCATTAATCACATCAATGCAGAAAACAGAATGATCTTCCCTAGGATGTTTCATGGCATCCAAGATATTGAAATTCACAGATATATCACCAAACTCCATGGAAAGAGTACCAGAATGCACATCTATCTTAGTCCTAGCTGTTTTCATGAAAGGCCTCCCTAGAATAATTGGTGACCTATTACTAGAAGACTCATCCTCCATATCTAAGATGTAAAAGTCAACAGGGAATATCAATTCATTAACTTTGACTAATACATCTTCAACTACACCAGAAGCATGAACACTACTCCTATTAGCTAGCTAAACAACAACACCAGTAGGACGTAAATGACCAAGACCAAGAGACTTATAAATAGATGCAGGCATGAAATTAATAGAAGCACCTAAATCTAGCATGCAATCATCAAATCTATAGTTACCAAAACAGCAAGGGATAGAAAACATCCCTAGATCCTTGCACTTGCGAGGCATTATAGGCTGGATGAGTGCTGATACATTCTGGTTCAAACTCACTCGTTCACTCCCCTTCAGTCGCCTCTTGTTGGTATACAACTCCTTTAGAAACTTGGCATATTTAGGAGTTTGTTTGACTGCATCTAAGAGAGTAATGTTGATTTCTACTCTTCTGAATGTCTCAAGTATATCCTTCTCTTGTTCTTTTTCTGCCAACTTCTTGGACTGAACTGCTCTTTGAGGGAAAGGAAGAGGAATGGGGATGTCGTCCTCTTCAACCTGCTGCATTGCCTTTTTATTTTTAGAGTCAATCTTCACATTGTCTGACTCTTTTTCTGATGTGGAAGTCACATCTGCAGCTGGTGTAGGTTCCTCCAATTGTTTGCCAGACCGTAGGGAGATAGCACTCACATTCCCCTTAGGATTGGGAGTAGTCTAGGAAGGAAGAGTGTTGGATCCTTGAGGTTGAAGCTGATTCAGTGATGTTGCCAATTGGCCAATCTGAGTTTGCAAATTCTGAAGGGAAGTCTCAGTTTGCTGTTTGAACTGCATAGTGTCTGTGGCAAATTGCTTCATAATATCCTCCAATGAGGAACCACTGCTACTAGCCTACTGTCGTGTTGCCTGCGGAGGTGCACATATGGCCGGTCGAGGAGGTGGTGCAGGTAAAGGAGGTGCAGATTGTTGCTGGAAATTTTGTGGTATGTACTGCCTCTGCTGGTAATTCCAATAATTCTGTTGATACTGGCTACTTTGATTCTGATTCTGGTTCCAACGGAAGTTGGGGTGATTTCTCCAACCAGGGTTGTAGGTGTTGGAGAAGGCATTGTTCTGCTGGTATTGTGGCTTCCCTTGGAAAACACCCACTGCAACTACTGACTGGTCTTGATAAGTAGGATCATGCTATAAATGGAGCTAAATACCCAAGAGGGGGGGTGAATTGGGTATTTATCAAATTCTTCGGTAAGAGCTCTGTTTTTAAATAATGAAAACAGAGGTGAACAGAGTAAGTGAAGAAATAGCTAGACACGAAGATTTATACTGGCTCGGTCCTAACAACTTGACCTACATCCAGTCCCCAGACTCTCTGGGATTTTCCACTATATCAAAGATTACACACTCTGCACTTAAGAAGTGATTCTCTCACTAGAACTCACTCCCCCTTACAAGTTGTAATTAATGAATTTCCCAATCACCAAGTCCCCTTGACTTGTAATTCCTTACAAAAAATGATTTACAGATAAAGACTCTCTCTAAGAGTAGATAATGATAAACACTAAAACTTATAATGTCAAAAGACAAAATACAAGTGAAAATAGAAAGGTAGTTGAAGAATTTGAGTGCTTATGTGTTTTCAGATGTTATGGTTGTTGAGAAGAATTGAATGCAACGCTATTTATAGTCAGATAGCATTAAAGGACCGTTGCATTGTTAATTTGACCGTTAGAGATGTTCTGCAGAGGTTGTGAGCTGCTTAGGTCTTCTTCTCTCTCTAACTTCTACTTAATCCAACTGGCTAGATGATCAGAGTTGACTCTTTGCAAATTAATCCGTTGGAGAAGCTGTTGCTTGTTGTAGAAATCTATCTTTAATGCTTTGCAACCGTGTGCATATGGATTAACCAAAAGTATGCAAGTTTCTGGGTTGAACATTTAATGTTCTGACATCACTTTTGCTTTTGCTTTAAACCTTCAATGAACTTTCCTTAATCTGTCTGAAACTCACTAAAAAGGTGGTTAAACATATCTATAAACATTAGAGATTAATCATGGAAAGCATTGAGATCAAACAAGAAAGTATAACAAGATCGACAGATTTGAATTTTTGACAACGTTCAGAAACCTGGAGGTTTGGACTATTCCATCTAAAAAAGCTTCAAGTCCAAAACCTCAAACTTGGAGGTTTTGTTGCAAACCTGGAGGTTTCCAAAGTTGCAGATAACGTTAGTTTCTTTGGCTGACCAAAACCTCGAGGTTTTTCCAGAAACCTCAAGGTTTCACTTTGAATATGAAACCTTGTAAAAGCGTGTCAAGTATAAACCTGGAGTTTTAATGGAAGCCTGGAGGTTTCAAAATCAGTGAAAACTCATTTGCTCTCTGGAACCCACAAACCTCGAGGTTTGTAGCAATACTCGAGGTTTTGCTTTAAAAATATAGTTTTGAACTAAAACCAAAACCTGGAGGTTTTGTTGGAACCTGGAGGTTTTCAAAGTCTTTGGAAAGTGTTTTCTCTTTGGATGGCAGAAACCTGGAGGTTTCCTCAAATACTCGAGGTTTCTCTTTAAATTTCAAATTTCATTGTTTTGCAACAAGACAGAAACCTGGAGGTTTGAGTGGATATCTGGAGGTTTCCTCAAATACTCGAGGTTTCTCTTTAAATTTCAAATTTCGCTGTTTTGCACCAACACAAAAACCTGGAGGTTTGAGTGGATATCTGGAGCTTTTTATAACTTAGAAGGTGCAGAGGCTCTCTGCCTTGACAAACCTCGAGGTTTGTGACAAACCTTGAGGTTTCTCATGTTTTTGAGAAACCTGAGAAGACATGGTTTACTTCAAACCTAGAGGTTCAGGGAACTGGCGAAAACATGAATCTTCTGATATAGGTCAAAACCTCGAGGTTTCTTTTCAAACCTCGAGGTTTCACACATTTTTGTGAAACCAAGATTTTCCAAGATAAGACAGAAATCCTAAGAGCTTTTCTGTAAGGCCAAACATCGAGGTTTCTCTGCAAACCTCGAGGTGTGCTCTCACAGTGAGTTTTCCAACAATTGAGAGCAACACCTCATGCTTTGTTTAAAATCATTGGCAATCATCAAAACCTTTAGAGAACTAACATTCTCCCCCTTTTTGATGATGACAACACTTGTAAACAAACATCTTTAAAAAAACTTGGGAGAGTTTTCAGTTGAAATCTAGACTTAATGTTTTGAAGAATTTCATTTAGAAAAGCTTGGACCTTGTGAAATACTGACTTGAAATTGTTATGACTTAACCACACAGACTAATCAGAGATGAGCAAAAGAAACGAAGATGGGCAACATAACATATATTTCATTGCAATTAGTCAGTACATTAGCTAAGGAAAATGAAATACAGACAGAAATGCAGAAATGAAACCAAAACATTTAAGTGCTCCAAAACTCTCTACACCTCAAGGTCTAATTCTTGCTTTTCTCTCCCCCTTTGTCATCGTCAAAAGGGACAGTAGAAGGGGTGTCAGGTGAGGGCAGAATCACTGTGGTAAGGGTAGATAGTGAAGGAAAGACTACTGTGCCAACTGGAGATGTGAAAGTTGGAGTGGATGGCTCTGGAGATGAAGTGGGAATCTGAGGGGAAATGAAAGTGAAGGATGGTGAAGTACTTGGACCAGTAGCAGGATCAGAAGATGATGAAGACCCAATGTGGAAGTGCTTCATGATCCTGTCCACTTTATTAGTGAGATCCATATGAGAAATGAGCTGTGTGGACATCTTGAGCTCAATCTCTTCAGCTTTCTTCCTAACCTCAGCTGACTGACCTGAAACAGCTTCAAGATGCTCCTTCATGGCATCTTGAATCTCGATAAGCCCATTATGTCTATGGGTCATCTCAGCCCTTATCTTGCCCAATTCAAACTCCATTTGTAAAGACATTGAGGCCAGGGAAGCATCTACAATCTGCCTGATCTGTGAGGCAATATCAGTTGGCAGTGATGTTTTAGGAGGTGGAGGTGCTGATTGAGCCTCTTGAGCTTGAGATCTCGGATGTGATCTTGTAGGAGCTTGAGATTGAACTGAACCTTCTTCCCCAAACTTGATCTTCATCAGATTCATCTAGTTCTTTCCAAAGAAGGGAGGATACTCAAGTGTGTCAACTGATCCACATACCAGATTTTATGATAATAAAGGATAACAGAGATCAAAGAAGGGTATGGTATATGAGAGAGCAGCATTTTTGCAAACTTGAATTCAGTCATCCCTTGAAGAAGCCAGTGACTGATGTTGAAAAGTGATTTCTGAACAAAAGCAATGAAGGGTCTGTAGTCATTTTGAGTGAAGTGAGTGTAGTTGCCTCCTTTAGGAATAAAGTTCCTAGAGTAGACATACCACAACACACGATTTTCAGGAGGCATGGAGCTTGGTTTGAAAGTGAGTCTGAGTTGTTGATCAGGAGGGAAAGGCTCACCATGCCTAAGTGTTTCAAAAACTTCCTGGTTACTGTAAGAGAACTCAGAAACAGGTGGAGGATTATCAATCTTCAAAATTTTGTTAAGAATAGAGGCAGATAGGGTGAACTTCACATTCCTAACAACTGTGGTGACCCTTTCTTCCATCACTTCACCATATTCACCAAGCTCATTTTCATATTCCATCATATAATAAAACAAACGAACAATATTTGGGGTATAGGCTGCAGAGATGAATATGAATGATTCATATGGCTTCAACCAGGGAGATAATGGTATTCTTTCTGAAATTCTCTTAATTCAATAGCCACCATGGGACAAAATAAGCGATGTAAGTAAGCTTCCCTGAACTTTTCATTTTCTTCTCTAGGAAGAGTAGCTGTGGTAGTCACAAAACCTTCAGGTGGAGAGGCATTTCTTTAGATGTTTGATATTGCATTCTCGATGACTAAAGGAACCCCTTCTTCTTGTTCTCATTCAGGATTAGGAGCATGTGATGAAGACTGACCCCTTGAGGATTGCTGTGACTTAGCAATTGAGGCCCTCTTTGTTCTTGGCTTAGTTGGAGACTTGGTGGACTTGGATTCCGCCTTCTTCTTTCTCTTCCCTTTGGGCTTAGATTGAGAAGTGTTGGTTATGATTAGTTTTGATGATGTCTTACATTGATGCCATTATCTAGAGCAAAAAGTTTATATCATATACATTGACTAACTACTTTGTTTATTGTAGGTTAGTCCAAGTTAAATTATAGAGAATAATTATGATATGAGATTGAAGAAAAGAAAATATCAATACTGGAAGTCTTGACGAATTAAGCGGAAGTTGAAATAGCTTAATTCGGAGTCAAATTAAGCTATTTGAAGCATCAGCATGAATAGTAGCGTATACGTGAATAGTGCACCGTATATATGAATAGTGTCATACGGATCCATGAGTGTGCTACAATGATTTCATTACCTCAGGAGTTGCCTTGAGTCAAGAAGATAATTGCCTCAAGTCATTTCTGTCGGTTCTCCAAATTAAATCAGAATGGCAAAATCGTAATTCTGTAGAACTTCAGCTTTGATGGCAAAATGGTAATTATGTTGAAATTCAGTTCAATGGCAAAACCGTAATTTCTCTGAACTTCAAGTCAGTCCACCCCGTGCCTCGTTGAGTGTTTCGTGCTCTGCTTGCCTCTGTTCTTCGTTTTCAATGGGCAACGTTCGATGTTTCGATGATATTTCGCAAACCAGACGTCGGATTGAGGTGAAACCAATTTTGGATGAAAGTAGACTCCCAATGCGTCATTTGGAGTCCAGATTCAAGTCCAAAGGAGTTCAGATGAAAGAGAAACAAATTGTGGAAGTTGGCAGTGCAATTCACGCCACACAGCAAGGCGAGCTTCGGTATTTCAGGTGTATCTCACAAATCACAAATCCAATTGAGATGAAACCGGTGGCATATGAAACTAGACTCAAAATGCATCATACTACAATTTGACCCACTCAAAACGGAGCTCAGACCAGGAAGATATGGCCTTCGAAAGTTGATACATGTGATTCTGGAATCAACTCAGAATAGCCTCGGTTTTCTGTCTATATCTCATATTATACAGAACCAAATGAAGTGAAATCAATTCCATATGATTCTATACTCAACAAGGGTTTCACAGAATTTGGAAGCGACTAAAAAGAGCTTGAAACGAAGGAGATATGAATTTCGAAACTTCTGGGTTGCTGGAACTCTGTTTTCTGGACAGTCAGTGTTCATCGGATCATAACGGTCAAAATACAAAGTGTTTTGAGCTGATTCTTTTTTCATTGGAAAGAAGACATCAAGAGCTTTCCAGGGATATATCATTTACTAATTTTAGAGCTATATACGAAGAGATATGGTTACTGGAAGTTGAGCTATGTTCTGAATCATCATCACGAAAATACTGTTCATCGTCTTCAAGAATCACCGCGTCCGGAAATACTGTAGCGTGTGGAAAACATCCAGATTATTACCAAAGTCACTTATATTACTTCTTAACATCATTTATATCATTTGTGTATAAGTTTGAAGTGATTAGAACAAAGGTTGAATTCAAAACCGATTGAAGCAGAAAATTCATGCCAACGGATTCAATGGAGAAAGCTACGTAGGTATTTGCTGGAACAAGAAGGAAACGGTTATTTGATGAAGATAGAGTTGAAGGAATTCAGTGAAGCATATGATTGAATGAGAAACACAAAGCAACGGCTATTTCTCAAAATGAACCGAAACTTCCAACGGACTGAACGCTTACTGCTCCAACGGTAATACTCAAACCACTCAAGTGCATTTGCAACGGTCATATATGAATCTACAATTAATGCTTCAACGGATCAGAAACCATAACGGTAATATTTTCCAACGGATGAATACACAAACGGTCGCAAGTTTCAACGGATGAAATTTTCAAATAGTGCCGTTACTATTTACAACGGGCAAATATTTTCCACCGTCACATCCAACGCTTATAAATGGAGAAGGATTTAAAACGGAAGTATATACATGAGCTTACACTTTCAAAATGCCTTCTGATGTCTATCTCATATTCTCTCTATTTTCTTAGTGATCATATAATTTATTAAGAGAGTGAGATTATTTGTATTGTACTTCAGTGTTCATCTTATCACTTCTTAAAGAGAAGATTTGTTTGTAAACATTTTATCTGAGAGTTACTCAAGATTGGGTGATCTTGAGTGGGAAACACATTGTGTTGATTACAGCTTGTAAGGGGAGTGAATCCTAGGGAGAGGATTACTTCGAGTACAGAGTGTGTGATCAAGCGGTGTATCCTTACGGTGTGTAAGGGGGAGTATCTCGGTAAGAGATTTGTAAAAGGCTGCACAAGTGCCCGGCTAAACTTGTGGGATTGTAGCGGTTCTCAAGTACCCGATTAAAGCTTGAGTGAGATAGTGGATTGAAATCTCAGGAGGTGCCTGGGGACTGGATGTAGGTCATCGTGGATTGGGCCGAACCAGGATAAATCACAGTTTGCATATTCTCTTCCTTAAACTCTTATATTTCCAGCAAATGTTATTTTAACATTTATTTGAATATTCAACTGTTGATTTATGAATAGTTATTTTCATACTCATTACCTTCATTAAGAGTTGAAAAGAATTTTTAACATTTCTAAATTTTTATCTGACACCCAATTCACCCCCCCTCTTGGGTGATAGCCAGGTCTAACATTTGGTATCATAGCAGGGCTCTTGTTTAATGGACTTAACCGTCTCAAGAGTTACAATGGCTAATTTTGGGTGTTACTTGCTTTCTGAAGGTTTTGATTATACTGTTCCACCATTTTTAAAAGATATTGATTTTTGGTTTTGGAAAGCTAGAATGACTAGTTTTATCAAAGCAACAGATTTTGATATGTGGAAAGTTTTTATAAATGATTTTGATTTCAAACCAAGAAAGGATTGGACAGATATAGAAAAGAAAATGTTTTCACTAAACATTAGAGCAATGAAAATTTTGTATAGTGCTTTAACCGAAAATGATTTTGTAAAAATCAAATGTTGCTCTAATGCTAAAGATATCTTGGATACTCTTGATTCTATTTATACTTCTAACAATTGTGTTGAAGTTGAAAGTGTTGATAGTTCATCAGAGATTTCTAACTGCACATCTATGAGTGATGAACAAATGGAAGACGGTGAAATTAGAGAATATTTTCATGAACCAGTCAACACAAAAGAACAAGAGAAAGAGGACTCCCAAGAAGAGCTCAAGGACAATTGTGATCAATCATTATATGAAGCTCAAGTTGTACATGAGGTAAACAATTCCAATTCTTCTTGTGTAGTTAAGAAAAATGATTTTGAACATTTGCATAAAATTGTTTTTCAACCAATTACTGATTCTATTTTGAAAAACAAAAATGTTTTCAATCATGCTGGAAAATCATGTGGGAAGAATGAATGTTCAAATGAATATTATTTGAAGTTTTACTCTCATAATCAGTACAATACTTGCAAAAATGTTCATAATAAGCATCATTCTATTATTTGCAATTATTGTGGAAAATCTGGTCATATTTCTCATACATGTTATATTAGAAGAAATTATAATGTGAGAAATATATTTGTTTGGGTTCCTAAAGGACAAGTAAAATCCAATACTAACAGTCAAGGACCCAAGTATAAGTGGGTACCAAAATGTCCATCTAGTGCTATATGTGTGCAGGATAATTTGAAAATCAATGGACATAAGGGTACTGATGAGACGAAGAACAATCCAAGAGTTTCTCATGCGCGTAAAAAGAGACTTACTTCAAACAGAAGAACTCTCAGAGCACCCATTGCTAGAACTACAAGGTCAAACCATGAAGAGCAATGGATACATACAAGAAGAGTATCTTCTACCTCAAGAATAAATTATCATAGAGTATCCTTCAACTACCTTAAGGAAAATAAGAAGAGGAGAATCTCTGAAATGCCAAATAGAAGACCATTGAAGTACATATCTTCTGAAAGAGCTTTGTCGATACCCATAGGAAGACACATTAAGAATCAATATGACAGAAAAAGACAGTGGGTAAGCAAAGTCAATTCTCCTAGTACCTAAGGCAAAGGCATACAATGGTAAAACCTCCTACTCTGTTATCTGAAATATTTATTGAGGTTTTATATTTTGTAACCTTAGGAATGAGCCTTGCAAACTATTTTTTAAAAAAATTGATTTTTGTCATCCTAATTTAATTTTTCAAAGTGATTGCAATGTTCAATAATTTAACTCTTTAAGCATACATGATAATTTGAAAAGGAAATATTTCTTTTATCGATAAATCATGTTTAATTCACTGTGCTTAGTTGTTCTGAATTGAATATATTTATAAGAGCATGTGAATTTAATTTTGGTTCCTACAAGCTAACAATGATTGGATCCAAGTGAGGTTGGATACCAAGAAAGAAAAAGATTTATATGGTTTTGTAGGATCAAAGAAAGCTTCTCAAGAATGTAACAAAGAGAAATGATCCAACTTTTGAGAAAGCTCAACAAGCTATGCTTAATGTTGATGGTGAACGTCCGAAAAGGAATCATCTACACCAAAACCATCTTAATCAAGCAAGCTTCTACAAGGACAGGAGAAATTATGGTGATATCTAATTCTTATCTCATACTGTGATTGTATATTCATTTTTAGGTAATGAATACTTGTCCATTATTGCATTCCATTAGCAATCAATCATTTATGATTTTCAAAATATTTTTAGATTGCTAAATGGACCATAAGTGAATTTGTGCAAAACATTCTAAGATTATTTTTTTTGATACACAGTTCTATTCTTTTTAAAATTACAATTCACTCTATTTCTGGAAAAATGCATACAAATGTTTTGAAAATTATGCATATTTTGATTGCATTAAAATGATATTTCAAAATTGGAAGTTGTCTTTGTATATTGAATGTTAGATATGCTTCAAATCTTTCCAGTAGAGTTCTCCCTATCATTCACATATTGATCTTTGATATTCAATACGATGCTTGAACTCCTCATTCTTTATTTACAATCAAGTTAGATCTTATATCTAACAAGTTGATCATCTTTATGAGTTTCAAGCTTATTCAATTTGTGAAAATCTCATGCTTATTGGATAAATTCTTATTGGTTAAGTTATTCCAAGTATTATGAATGTTCACTAATGCATTAAATGTTAGTGCATTAACCATTATATGGAATAACTTACTAGGATAATATTATGGAACTCTAATCATTTGGATTAATGAGTTTGTACTTCATTGTCCATGAATCCTAGTACTTCTAGTGTTACTCAAATACATCAAATTTAATTCCATCCATATTTTGAGTAACTATCTGTGTATATTCATAATCTTGCCTTGATTGTTGACATACTTTCAAGACTTTCATCTAAGAAGCAAGATTATCTTTTGGCCAATAGCAAAGTCATTAAGCTTATATATGTTGTGCTAAGCATGTCTTGATAATGCTTTACTTTCATGACTTTGGCTTTTCAGAAAATTCTTCAACATGTTAACTTCAATGTTCAACATGTTTTCTAAAACTGAAGCATATTGATATATTCATTAAATCTATCGACTTCCATCATATTTATATTAAATATTGTTTTCAAACATGTTTCAAAAATATTTCATGTATGAAAAATATTGATTTCATAATGTGTCATCACATTTTTGAAAGACCATTCAAGATTTGAAATACTTTGCATATTTCATTATCTTTCTTGAAAAATATGAACTTCAAATTGATAAATGCTTATCGTTATAGATAAGGTTTTCTATACTCATTTTTATCAATGACATCTTTTCTGCATAAAGTGTATTCACAAATTGTCATTGAGAAATAACCTTTTTAGTATCATTTAGTTGTTACCCTATTCAATTCATTGGCTTGATCTTATTTGTTTGGGTAAAACTATGTTTTGATCTTTGATTGTTATACTCTTTGCTCAAAAATCATATGATTTAATTCTATAAGAGCATTAGAGTTGTCATGCCTAATCATTTGTGGACCCAAGAAACATCGGGTACCAAAGAACATATTTTTGTTTTGTAGGCTCCTCTATTCTTGCATTGGTAAACAGGGACAAAAAGAGGAAGAAAAGCTTGTAAGGTCCTCTCGTGTGAACTACAAGTGATGGCTACGGAATCATGGACATCACATAGAAACTCATCCTTATGCATCAAATCTAGGAGATCTACAGTATTGATCACATCATCAGATAGTGGCTAGCCAGTGATGCATCAATGGATAATAGAGGATTATGACTCAAGTAATTACAATATTACTTGAGTGAGGTATAGTATTTTGAAATAATATTCATATATCATAATCATCTCTCTGTTTTTCGTATCATTTTTCAGGCTAACTTGATTTTATTCATTCAAATTTTATCACATGAAGTTTAGTCTGAGAACATTCATTTTCAAAATGATCCTTATGTTTTAACCACTTTTATCATCTTAAAAAGCATAAGTAATTTCTTTATACTAATTTCAATGATTTTGAAAGTTCTTAATTCTGAGATACCATGTTGTGAGCAAGATATTTTCAACCCTCATAACATTTGGTGTCACACTATTATTTGTTATTATTAAAGAGAACTTCATATTTTTAGACATGCATTCATTAAGGGGGAGCTTCACATTCATATGTGTTTTATACTCTATAAGTTCTTCTCCTTTATTTGAAGAAAAATCCTTTTAAGCATACTTATATACAATTATTATTTGTTATTAGTTTTGATGATGAGTTAATATTATATTTTCCTTTCATTATTATTTGAAAATATGTTTTCGAGAGGAACACTTTGATATCTGGTTGCACTAACAAATCTCTTCAGGAAAGAATATTTTTAATTTGTAGCAAGAGATTTGGTTATGTGTTACAACTTTCCTTAATACACTACAAGGAGAAATTATTAAATTAAGGAAAGATGCTTTGGGGATTAATTATTGAAGATGAGATATGCTTTACAGTACTGATCAAATTTATTCAAATGAGAAACAACTCAAGAAGCCAGTACTTTCATCTTATTCGCATCATACAAGATATTCATGATCATTCGATTGAGCCTCTTCAAAGAACTTCATACAACAAGAAAGAAGCCTATCACTACTTCATCTCAGGGCATGGCGACTCAACCAAATTTCTTACAGCAAGCATATGGACTTCATCGATCATTCAACAATTTGCAGAATCTACATGAGCATTTCTAATCTCTATCTTTTTATATTCAGTAGACATTCTGCACATGTTTGATATGAATTTGTTTTTTTTTTTAACCATGAAAGTTTAAGTTTCTTGAAAAACCTCTCCAAATTGTTTTTTTTCAAACATACTTTCATGAAAAATCTTTTCTACTTGCATCAAATATTTTCAAAAGGGGGAGAGAAATGACAATTATTTCTAACTTGTTTTCCATATTTATCTCTCCACTAGTATATCTTCTTTACTTCAACTTTTTGCTAATGACAAATAAGGGGGAGAGAGTGGCAAGAAAAATATGCTTCATTTAATATATCTTCATATTTATACATATTTTTCTTAATATATTTGCCATCATCAAAAAGGGGGAGAATGTTGGTTATGATTAGTTTTGATGATGTCTTACATTGATGCCATTATCTAGAGCAAAAAGTTTATATCATATACATTGACTAACTACTTTGTTTATTGTAGGTTAGTCCAAGTTAAATTATAGAGAATAATTATGATATGAGATTGAAGAAAAGAAAATATCAATACTGGAAGTCTTGACGAATTAAGCGGAAGTTGAAATAGCTTAATTCGGAGTCAAATTAAGCTATTTGAAGCATCAGCATGAATAGTAGCGTATACGTGAATAGTGCACCGTATATATGAATAGTGTCATACGGATCCATGAGTGTGCTACAATGATTTCATTACCTCAGGAGTTGCCTTGAGTCAAGAAGATAATTGCCTCAAGTCATTTCTGTCGGTTCTCCAAATTAAATCAGAATGGCAAAATCGTAATTCTGTAGAACTTCAGCTTTGATGGCAAAATGGTAATTATGTTGAAATTCAGTTCAATGGCAAAACCGTAATTTCTCTGAACTTCAAGTCAGTCCACCCCGTGCCTCGTTGAGTGTTTCGTGCTCTGCTTGCCTCTGTTCTTCGTTTTCAATGGGCAACGTTCGATGTTTCGATGATATTTCGCAAACCAGACGTCGGATTGAGGTGAAACCAATTTTGGATGAAAGTAGACTCCCAATGCGTCATTTGGAGTCCAGATTCAAGTCCAAAGGAGTTCAGATGAAAGAGAAACAAATTGTGGAAGTTGGCAGTGCAATTCACGCCACACAGCAAGGCGAGCTTCGGTATTTCAGGTGTATCTCACAAATCACAAATCCAATTGAGATGAAACCGGTGGCATATGAAACTAGACTCAAAATGCATCATACTACAATTTGACCCACTCAAAACGGAGCTCAGACCAGGAAGATATGGCCTTCGAAAGTTGATACATGTGATTCTGGAATCAACTCAGAATAGCCTCGGTTTTCTGTCTATATCTCATATTATACAGAACCAAATGAAGTGAAATCAATTCCATATGATTCTATACTCAACAAGGGTTTCACAGAATTTGGAAGCGACTAAAAAGAGCTTGAAACGAAGGAGATATGAATTTCGAAACTTCTGGGTTGCTGGAACTCTGTTTTCTGGACAGTCAGTGTTCATCGGATCATAACGGTCAAAATACAAAGTGTTTTGAGCTGATTCTTTTTTCATTGGAAAGAAGACATCAAGAGCTTTCCAGGGATATATCATTTACTAATTTTAGAGCTATATACGAAGAGATATGGTTACTGGAAGTTGAGCTATGTTCTGAATCATCATCACGAAAATACTGTTCATCGTCTTCAAGAATCACCGCGTCCGGAAATACTGTAGCGTGTGGAAAACATCCAGATTATTACCAAAGTCACTTATATTACTTCTTAACATCATTTATATCATTTGTGTATAAGTTTGAAGTGATTAGAACAAAGGTTGAATTCAAAACCGATTGAAGCAGAAAATTCATGCCAACGGATTCAATGGAGAAAGCTACGTAGGTATTTGCTGGAACAAGAAGGAAACGGTTATTTGATGAAGATAGAGTTGAAGGAATTCAGTGAAGCATATGATTGAATGAGAAACACAAAGCAACGGCTATTTCTCAAAATGAACCGAAACTTCCAACGGACTGAACGCTTACTGCTCCAACGGTAATACTCAAACCACTCAAGTGCATTTGCAACGGTCATATATGAATCTACAATTAATGCTTCAACGGATCAGAAACCATAACGGTAATATTTTCCAACGGATGAATACACAAACGGTCGCAAGTTTCAACGGATGAAATTTTCAAATAGTGCCGTTACTATTTACAACGGGCAAATATTTTCCACCGTCACATCCAACGCTTATAAATGGAGAAGGATTTAAAACGGAAGTATATACATGAGCTTACACTTTCAAAATGCCTTCTGATGTCTATCTCATATTCTCTCTATTTTCTTAGTGATCATATAATTTATTAAGAGAGTGAGATTATTTGTATTGTACTTCAGTGTTCATCTTATCACTTCTTAAAGAGAAGATTTGTTTGTAAACATTTTATCTGAGAGTTACTCAAGATTGGGTGATCTTGAGTGGGAAACACATTGTGTTGATTACAGCTTGTAAGGGGAGTGAATCCTAGGGAGAGGATTACTTCGAGTACAGAGTGTGTGATCAAGCGGTGTATCCTTACGGTGTGTAAGGGGGAGTATCTCGGTAAGAGATTTGTAAAAGGCTGCACAAGTGCCCGGCTAAACTTGTGGGATTGTAGCGGTTCTCAAGTACCCGATTAAAGCTTGAGTGAGATAGTGGATTGAAATCTCAGGAGGTGCCTGGGGACTGGATGTAGGTCATCGTGGATTGGGCCGAACCAGGATAAATCACAGTTTGCATATTCTCTTCCTTAAACTCTTATATTTCCAGCAAATGTTATTTTAACATTTATTTGAATATTCAACTGTTGATTTATGAATAGTTATTTTCATACTCATTACCTTCATTAAGAGTTGAAAAGAATTTTTAACATTTCTAAATTTTTATCTGACACCCAATTCACCCCCCCTCTTGGGTGATAGCCAGGTCTAACAAGAAGCAGCAGCCTTCGAATTTTCTTTTCTTTTTGACTCAGGTTCAGAAGCTAAGGCCTTTGCTTTCCCTTTTGCCTTTGGGTTCAGGCTCTTTCCTCTTCTTTGAAGGAGACCTAGCTGGTTCTTTGAATGAGACCCCTTTTCTCTTAGGATTAGGTGATGAAGCATTAGGAAGTTTGCCTTGAACACCTTTAATTGCCTTGTCGATCCCATAGCGTAGGCGAGTTGAATGAGTCTTCACCCTTGCTGGGCGTTCAAAAGAAGGAGCAGGGATAGGCTAAACTGGTGGATGAGGGGGTGGAGGAGGAGGTGACCATGATTTTGTTCATTTCTAGCTGGAATCAGAAGAAGAGACATCTTTGGAATGTGATTTCGAGGCCATTTGATGGTTTAGATGGAGGAATTTTGTCAGAAAATGAGGAATTCAGAGAGGGAGAGACGAGAGTGTTTGAAACCTAGAGGTTTAGGTTGAGTT
Source organism: Acacia crassicarpa (assembly GCA_034222035.1). NCBI lineage: Eukaryota > Viridiplantae > Streptophyta > Magnoliopsida > Fabales > Fabaceae > Acacia > Acacia crassicarpa. Next base: position 1,717,503 of record JAWXYG010000014.1, read on the forward strand.
TTGAAGAACATGCACAGTGCACACACATATATATAGACACTGACAAACCTCGAGGTTTCTAGCCAAACCTCGAGGTTTGATGATAAAATCACCAACCTGGACTTCAAAGGTGTTCTGAGAACCTTTGAAACATTAGCACCCAAACCTCGAGGTTGTTAGGAAAACCTCGAGGTTTTGCTGTCCTTCAGACTAGTCAGCTCTCTGTTTCATCCAAACCTCGGGGTTTCTTGGAATACTCAAGGTTTTATATCTCTGTTGCTTTCTGACCCCGACCATACACCACCAAACCTCAAGGTTTTCTCCAAAACCACGAGGTTTTGCTCTTTGACAGCAAAACCAAGATTCTCCAATATCCTGCATAAAACACATCTAGATACTTTGATGCTTAAGTTAGTGATTTTCAATCATCAAAACCATAATTCAACAATAATTTGAACAAGAATTACTTACAACTCTTTGGGATCTACCATTCCCAATTCTCTTATAAAGTTGAATTGTTCCTTTGCCAAAGGTTTGGTGAAGATATCAACAAGTTGAAGATGAGTTGGGATGAACATTACTTTGACATCTCTTTTCTAAACATGATACCTTATGAAATGATGTCTCACATCAATGTGCTTGGTCCGAGTGTGTTGAACTGGATTCTTTGCCATGATTATTGTGCTTGTGTTGTCACATAATATCGGAATCTCCTTCAGATGGACTCCCAAGTCAGCAAGTTGTTGCTTAAGCCATAACACTTGAGCATAACAACTTGATGCAACCACATATTCAGCTTCAGTTGATGACATAGCTATACTGGTTTGTTTCTTGCTGAACCAAGACACAAGTGAATTGCCAAAGAACTCACATTGGCCACTTGTGTTTTTCCTATCAGTTTTGTAGCCAGCATGAACTGAATCTGAGTATGCCAGCAAGTGTTCAGGCTGGCCTTTCGGGAACCACAAACCCAGTGTCTTTGTGTCTGCAAGGTATCTGAAGATTCTCTTCACATGTTCAGCATGAGACTCCTTTGGAGCATATTGGAACCTTGCACACATCCCCACACTGAATTGGATGTCAGGTCAACTTGCAGTAAGATAGAGTAATGATCCAATCATTCCTCTATACTTGGTGATGTTGAAGTCTTTGCTAGTCTCATCAGCATCCAGTAAGGTAGTTGTACTCATTGGTGTATCAGCTCCATTGCAATGGTCCATCCCAAACTTTTTCAGCAGATCATTGAGATATTTGGTTTGGGAGATGAAAATTCCATCTTTTCTTTGCTTGATTTGCAGACCAAGAAAGTAGTTGAGCTCTCCCATCATTGACATCTCAAATTCTCCCTGCATAATCTTTGCAAAATCCTCATACAAAACATCATTAGTAGCACCAAAGATTATGTCATCAACATAAATTTGCACAATCAAGATTTCATTTAGCTTATTTCTTTTTATCAACAATGTTGTGTCAGCTTTTCCTCTGATAAATCCTTGAACAAGAAGAAATTGACTTAATCTCTCATACCAAGCTCTAGGAGCTTGCTTGAGTCCATATAAAGCTTTCTTAAGTCGATAAACATGATCAGGATAATGTTCATTTTCAAAACCAGGAGGTTGTTCGACATAAACCTCCTCTTGAATAAAACCATTGAAAAATGCACTTTTAACATCCATTTGAAAAAGTTTAAAACCTTTAAAACATGCAAAGGCTAGAAGAACTCTTATTGCTTCCAATCTTGCCACTGGAGCATAAGTTTCTTCATAGTCTATTCCTTCTTCTTGATTGTAACCTTTTGCAACCAATCTTGCCTTATTTTGAACAATGATTGCAGATTCATCATGTTTGTTCTTAAATACCCATTTTGTCCCAATAATCGGATGGTCTTTGGGTCTAGGCACTAAGTCCCAAACTTGATTTCTGTCAAATTGATGTAACTCCTCTTGCATAGCTATCACCCAATCATTGTCTGAAAGAGCTTCATCTATTTTTGAGGGTTCTATATGAGATATGAATGCAGAAAAGGTTACTTCATTTAAAGTGCTATTTCTAGTTCTTACTCCTTGATTTACATCACCTATAACTTGGTCTAAAGGATGATTTCTAATAAATTTTCAAGCTCTAGGCTAAGACTGATCTGGATTTCCAATAGAGTTTTGAGGATCAGTCTCAAAAACATCTTCAGGATTTTCAACAGTTGAAGGAGTAGTTTTCAAAGAGAATTGATTTTTGAAAACGTTTTCTTCTTCCTCATCTAAAGGTTTATCAGATTTATCTTCACTAAATACAACATGAATAGATTCTTCAACAACTTGAGTCCTAGTATTAAAAACTCTATGGGCTTTACTCCTATTGGAATATCCTAGAAATATGCCTATATCAGCTTTTGAATCAAACTTACCCAAATTTTCTTTACCGTTATTGTGCACATAGCACTTACATCCAAAGATGTGCAGATGACTCAGGTTGGGCTTCCTTCCTTTGTACAATTCATATGGAGTTTTGTTCAACTTCTTCCGAAGATATGCCCGATTTGAGATATAGCAACAGGTACTCATTGCATAAGCCCAAAACACTTGGGAAGTATTGTTCTCATTCAGCATAGCTCTTGCCATCTCGGTGAGGACTTGATTCTTCCTTTCCACAACTCCATTCTGTTGAGGAGTTCTTGGTGCTGAGAAGTTGTGATTAATTCCCATATTGTCACAGAATTCTGCAAAAGCATGATTCTCAAATTCTCCTCCATGATCAGTCCTTATATCTGAAATAGACACACCTTTCTCGTTCTGGACCTTTTTGGTAAACACAACAAATTGATCAAATGTTTCATCATTTGATGACAAAAATATGGTCCAACAAAATCTTGAGAAATCATCTACAATGACCAATGTATACAAATTACCACCAAGGCTCCTCACCCTTGCTGGACCTACAAAATCCATATGTAGTAATTGCAATGGTCTATTTGTTGAGATTTCATTTTTCTGTTTGAAAGATGATTTGGTTTTTTTTCCCTTTTGACATGCTTCACAAATCAAGTCATTTTTAAAATTTAGTTTGGGAACACCAATCACCAAATCCTTTTTGAGCAACTTGTCAAGTTGAGACATGTTGACATGAGCTAATCGCTTGTGCCACAGCCAACTCTCATTCAAATTGCTTACAAAACATTTTTCTGAAACTGAAGCATTGCTAGAGAGGTTAAGAGTGTAACAATTACCATCTCTAGGTGCTCTAAATAAAGCTTTTGATTTAATGTTTTGTAAAGGGAGAAGATCTAGACTAACAATCAAACATTCCTCAGAATCAAAGATAACTAGGTTACCTTTATCAGTGCTTTGACTAACACTGAGAAGATTGTGGCAAAGTCCTTCCACAAGGTAGACATCCTTGATCAGTGGTCCTTCTTTATTCCCGATCTCGCCTATTCCAGCGATTTTTCTAGATTGGTTTCCACCAAATGTCACCTTGCCACTATCTTTGGGTTTGATTGAAGTAAATTTCATTTGATCCCCCGTCATGTGTCTAGAGCATCCACTGTCTATATACCACTTATTTGATTTTGATGCTTTTAGACACACCTAAAAATCACAAAAGATCAAGTCTTAGGTGCCCATCTCTTTTTGGGTCCTTTGGGGTTAGATTGTACCTTAGGGACATAGGTTCCCTTTGGTACCTATTGATAATTTCCAAATGGTTTGACTTTTCTTTCTTTCTTATGGAAGAATGAGGAAGTAGAATGACCCTTTCTATTACAATAATTACAATGTGCAAAAGGGTTTGAAGAATGGACTGATTTTGTAAAGTAATTCATGTATGATTTTTTCACCATTCTTCTTTTTACCTTTCTTCTTATCAAAGTCAGGTTTGTAACCAATTCCTAATCTATCATTTGTAAACCTTTGTTGTTTTAAAATGACATTGAGCATTTCACTACCTCTAGTAAATTTCTCAAGTGCCTTTGTCAAATGTAAATTCTTTTTATTCAGATTAGGGCATTCATTACAAACAAGAATTTCAGAAGAAGAAAGTTTTTCAACTTGCAATTCAAGAGTTGTATTCTTCTTTTTCAAAGTAAGATATTTTGCAGCAAGTTTTTCAAATTATGTTTGCACAACAATGTATTCAGCAAATAACTCATCATAAGATGGTTTTGAATCATATACCTCATCATTGTTGGCAGATTGTTCTTCTTCTTCTGCAACCAAGCAGACATTTGCTTTCTCTTCCTCATTTTCCTCCTCTTCATTAGACGAACTATCACCCCAGATAGCAGAGACATAGGCTTTCTTTTTGAATTTGTTGAACTTATTCTTTTCCTTGTCTTTATTCTGCAGCTGAGGGCATTTAGACTTGATGTGCCCAGGTTTCTCACACTCGTAGCAGATAATCAGCTTCTTTGCCTCATAACTTGAGCTACCCTTGTGAAGCTTTTTGAATCCTTGGTCCCTCATGTAGAATTTCTTGAATCTTCGGGCCATCATTCCTATCTCCATATCATCGTCTTCATCTTCCTCATCTGATTCTTTAACTTCTTTTGCAATCTTGAGAGCAATGCCTTTGTTCTTGCCATGAACTTCATCAAGTCCCTTCTTGAACTTGAGCTTGGCCTCATACTCAGAAAGGCTACCAAAGAGAGCAGCAACTGATGCCATTGAATCTCCTCTAGCTTCCTCAATGGCAGTGACCTTTGCTTCCCATTCTTTGTTGAGGATGTTCAGGATCTTCCTCACTTGAACCGATTGATCATACTCTTTTCCCAAGGCAGCAAGTTGATTAATCAGATGAGTGAATCTCAACTGAAATTCACCAATAGATTCACCAGGCTTCATGCGCATAAGATTGTATTCGGTCATAAGAGTATTGACCCAATTTTGTTTGACTCTAGCTGTCCCCTCATGAGCTATCTCCAGAGCATCCCACATATGCTTTGCAGATGGTAACGTATAAATACAAAAATATTCTTGTTGATTCAGAGCACTTTGAAGTAGAAGAACGACTTTTCTATTCAGTGTGACATTTCTTCTATCATTGTCATCATAATCTTCTTCTAGCTTTATAACTCTCACGCCATCTTCAAGAACTGTAGGCATATAGTCTCCTCTTTTGAATACTCTCCATAGCCCATACTCTGTAGCATTCACGAAAACCTTGAACTTTGCTTTCCAGAGAGAGTAATGTTCACCATTGAAACCGGGTCGTCTGTTGATAGAAGCTCCATCAGGTAAGATACCTTCCATGTTGATCCTTCTCGAGATGTTAAGCTCTTATGAGAAACCCTTGCTTTGATACCAAATGTAAATGGAGCTAAATACCCAAGAGGGGGGTGAATTGGGTATTTATCAAATTTTTCGGTAAGAGCTCTATTTTTAAATAATGAAAACAGAGGTGAACAAAGTAGGTGAAGAAATAGCTGGACACGAAGATTTATACTGGTTCGGTCCTAACAACTCGACCTACATCCAGTCCCAAGACTCTCTGGGATTTTCCACTATATCAAAGATTATACACTCTGCACTTAAGAAGTGATTCTCTTACTAGAACTCACTCCCCCTTACAATTGTAATCAATGAACTTCCCAATCACCAAGTCCCCTTGACTTGTGATTCCTTACAATAAATGATTTACAGATAAAGACTCTCTCTAAGAGTAGATAACGATAAACATTGAAGCTTATAATGTCAAAAGACAACATACAAGTGAAAATAGAAAGGTAGTTGAAGAATTTGACTGCTTATGCGTTTTCAGATGTTGTGGTTGTTGAGAAGAATTGAATGCAACTCTATTTATAGTCAGATAGCATTAAAGGACCGTTGCATTGTTAATTTGACCGTTGGAGATGATCTGCAGAGGTTGTGAGCTGCTTAGGTCTTCTTCTCTTTCTAACTTCTACTTAATCTAGCTGGCTCGATGATCAGAGTTGACTCTCTACAAATTAATCCGTTGGAGAAGCTGTTGCTTGTTGTAGAAATCAATCTTTAATGCTTTGCAACCATGTACAGATGGATTAACCAAAAGTATGCAAGTTTCTGGGTTGAACATTTAATGTTCTGACATCACATTTGCTTTCGCTTTAAACCTTCAATAAACTTTCCTTAATCTATCAGAAACTCACTAAACAGATGTTTAAACATATCTAGAAACATTAGAGATTAATCATGGAAAGCATTGAGATCAAACAAGAAAGTATAACAAGATCGACATATTTGAATTTTTGACAACGTTCCATCTAAAAAACCTTCAAGTCCAAAACCTCAAACCTAGAGGTTTTGTTGCAAACTTGGAGGTTTCCAAAGTTGCAGAGAACGTTAGTTTGTCCGGCTGACCAAAACCTTGAGGTTTTTCCAGAAACCTCGAGGTTTCACTTTGAATATGAAACCTTGTAAAAGTATGTCAAGTATAAACCTGGAGTTTTTATGGAAACCTGGAGGTTTCAAAATTAGTGAAAACTCATTTGCTCTCTGGAACCCACAAACCTCGAGGTTTGTAGCAATACTCGAGGTTTTGCTTTAAAAATATAGTTTTGAACCAAAACCAAAACCTGGAGGTTTTGTTGGAACCTGGAGGTTTTCAAAGTCTTTGGAAAGCGTTTGCTCTCTAGATTGCAGAAACCTGGAGGTTTCCTCAAATACTCGAGGTTTCTCTTTAAATTTTGAATTTCTCAGTTTTGCGCCAAGACAGAAACCTGGAGGTTTGAGTGGAAACCTAGAGGTTTTCATAACTTAGAAGGTGCAGAGGCTCTCTGCCTCGACAAACCTCGAGGTTTCTCATGTTTTTGAGAAACCTGAGAGGACATGGTTGATTTCAAACCTGGAGGTTTACTCCAAACCTGGAGGTTCAGGGAACTGGCGAAAACTTCAATCTTCTGATATAGGTCAAAACCTCGAGGTTTCTTTTCAAACCTCGAGGTTTCACATTTTTTTGTGAAACCAAGATTTTCCAAGATAAGACAGAAATCCTGAGAGCTTTTCTGTAAGGCCAAACCTCGAGGTTTCTCTGCAAACCTCGAGGTTTGCTCTCACAATGAGTTTTCCAACAATTTAGAGCAACACCTCATGCTTTGCTTACAATCATTGGCAATCATCAAAACCTTTAGAGAACTAACACAAGCAAGGTAGGGCAAGAGTCAGTAGGATGATAAGGGTCAGAACAGAACCCACATAAATACCCAACCTGAGGAGGAGAAGACTGTACTGTCTGAGTCACTACCAATCAGATCCGATAAGATGAAAACCGAAACGAGTAATGTTACCGATTAAGCACGAGCTCTCTGGATGAATCATGGAATCATCAACGTTGGGTTAGTCGCAAACATTTAGTCGAACATGGCTGGGAAAAAGAAGAACAGATGAAGAACGCGAAGAACATTTCAGATAATTTGAAAGATTCTGTTTTGATCCACAAAACTCTAAAAACGTGAATGAATAATATGTTTGTGGCTGCTGCCTTACTTAACCTAAACCTAAAATGGAAATGGGTCAGCCCAAATAAATAAAATGGGCTTTAGTTACAAAATCCAAAAATATACATCGACTTCGGCTTCAAAATCGATCGCCCTTTTGTCCGAATTTTCTCTTCATGTCTTCATAACAATTGTAGATCTCTGAATCATCTGAAATATGAGACAGAAATGAGGCAAATCCTATGTCTTGTTCAAGAGTTATGGTAAAAATAGCGAAGCAATGTAAAACTGGAATTTTACTATTAAAAATGACTAAAATAAAATCAAAGGCCCAAAGCCCAAATTGATATAAAAGCCATTATTTATTAGCTAAAGAGTCCTAAATTATTAATCAAGAGACAAAAAGTAGTGTATGAAATGTTCAATTATCAATCGACCAGTTGCAACGTAACTGTTGTGCGCCTGGCCTCCCCAACTGCCAATTTTTTGAAAATAGACATGGGCATGAGATTGATGCCAGCAGCCTAGCACCCGGATCACAAAGAGCTTTCCCTAAATATTGAGGTCCGATTGCACAAGGGATTGTGAAGTTTCCAGGGTCTTTTAATTTCAGGGGTAGCTGATTTGTTAGCATGGCACTACAGTCCTGGGTTAATGCTACTGTCTCGAATTCTTCCAGTCGTCTCTTTTTGGACAGAATTTCCTTCATAAATTTCACATAGCTAGAAATTTGTTCCAGAGCTTTCACCAAAGGAATATTAATGTGCAATTGTCGTAGCATGTCAAGGAATTTCTTGAATTGTTTTTCTTGACCTTACTTTAGTAGCCTTTGTGGGAAAGGCGGGGGTTGATTTAGCATCTTTGAAGACCCTGGATCACGATTATGCCTTGATGATGATGTGGTAGCATTCATTGTTGGGTATTGTACGTGATCATCTAGTGTGGTGCATGCAGGCAATGTCGAGGTGCTGATATCCTGTTCCGGTTGTGACATCTTAGTTGCCTCTGCTCATCTTCAAGAAGTTATTCAGTACTTTCTTGCCCCTCCTTTGATTTCTCCAATTTTGGATTAGTAACAACCATAGGTTTCTTGGTTGCTCCCATGGGTTCTAAGCTTTTACCACTTCGGAGTTCTATCAGTTTGACTTCCTCTCTTCCTTAGATCCTGAGGACTTCAGTGTCACTGGGCAAGGATCTTGAGGGTCTGTTGTTGAGGGCAGTAGCTAGTTGTCCCACTTGATTCTCAAGATTACTTGCTGATTTTGAAGGATTGCATCGTTTTTTGCCATATATTCCCTCAGAAGAGTCAACATAGAGTGCTACGGGTCTGAATCACTGCCCGACTGCCGTGCTTACTGGGTAAACCTTAGTGGGTTTGATGTTCTGTTTGAGTATTGTGGGCCTGATGGTTGTCCCGCTGCTTGTTGACCTTGAGAATTCCATGAGAAATTGGGGTGCTGCCTCCATCAGGGATTGTATGCATTCAAGTACGAATTGTTGGTGTTAATGCCCCTGTTAAAGTTGCTGATGAAGTTTACAGATTCAAGGTTGGCTGAGCACTGAGAGTAAGAATGCTCTCTGCCACAGTACACACAAGCTACCTGAGATGGTTGGAGCGATGTGTTACTTGATGGAAAGGACAGTCCTTTCACCATATTGGTCAGAGAAGATACTTGAATTGTGAGAGTAGTCATAACATCCAGTTCATGTATTCTAGCAACGGTTTGGGAGGATGTATCTCTATCTGTTTGCCACTGATGACTGTTCATGGTCATGCACTCCAATAAATTGTGAGCCTCTTCATAAGATTTCATTAGGATGGATCCTCCAGATGAGGCATCTACAATTGATCGTGTTTGTCCATCAAGACCTCTGTAAAATGTTTCTAATTGGACCCGTTCGCACAGTCCATACTGTGGGCATCTTTTGAGGAGGTCTTTGAATCTGTCCCAGGCTTCACAGGTAGATTCCCCAGACTTTTGTTGGAAGTTGGTGATGTCCCCTCTGAGTTGAGTGTTCTTAGTAGGTGGAAAAAATTTCAGCAAGAACTTACTCCCCAGATCCTTCCAGGAGTCGATGGAATTGGCTGATAATTTGTTGAGCCACGTCTGAGCCTTGTCCCTAAGTGAGAATCGGAATAATTTAATCCGGACGGTGTGGGGGTGTAAATCCTAGAATGACGAATGAATCACACACCTCCATGAAGACCTTGAGATGTAGGTGAGGATCTTCAGATAGGAGTCCTCCAAATTGTCTGGCTACATTCAGCATCTAAATCATGACACCTTTAATTTCAAAGTGTCCTGCATTAAGAATCGGTGGGGTGATGGCTGCATTCAGCTTGTTGAGATCTAGAATCCTGAATTACATAATAGCTTTGTTCACATCTGGGTTTGGAGTTGGAGGGACCTGGTTGTCCCCGTTTACGATTAGCGGCTCTAATCGATCCTGCCCATGGTTGACATGCACATTCGTCTTGCTTACTGCGTCAAAAGTTTGACTTCGTCGCTTCTGCTTCCTGCGCCTTTGCTTGTAAGTGCGTTCGATTTCTGAATCGTAAGGCTCGAGGTTGGCTGAAGGTGAGTGATAATTGAATATTTGATACACCTCTTTTTATCTATTGATTAATAATTTAGGACTCTTTAGTTAATAAATAATGGCTATTATACTTATTTGGGCTTTGAGCCTTTAATTAGATTTTAGCCATTTTTAATAATAAAATTCCAGTTTGACATTCCTTCACTATTTTTACCATAACTCTTGAACCAGACATCGGATTTGCCTCATTCTTATTTCATATTTCAGATGATTCAAAGAGCTACAATTGTTATGAAGACAAGAAGGGCAAATTCGGACAAGAGGGTGGTCAATTTCGGAGCCGAAATCATATGAATTTTGCTGGATTTTTATTTGGGCTCAAATTTTGTAATTAAAGTCCAATTTTGTTTTATTTCCGTTTTGGGCCAAACTTGTACAGCCTATTTCATTTTGGCAGCTAGGGTTTATTTAGTTAAGTCGGCCGCCAACATTCATTCATTCACGTTTGAAGCAATTTTGGGTTAAGAAAAAAAGAAGTTTAATTTTCCCTACAATGTTCTTCGCATTCTTCGTCTTTTTGCTGTTTTCTCCAGCCATGCTCGGCTAAACTTTTGTGGTTAACCCAACGTTGAGGATTCCATGATTTGTCCAGAGAACTTGTGCTTATCCAGTAATTTAACTCGTCTCTATTTTCATCTTATCGGATCTGATTTCTAAAAATAGTTTCGAATATTATATTTAATATTTGGTTTGGTTTATCTCAAGGATTGAGTTCGAACTAGGTTTAAGTTTTACTGTGCGATCGTATAGTGGGACGCCATTGTTCAGACATATTCTAGGCGATCGTCTAGTCGAGGGATTTTCTGGGCGAATGCAGAGCTCTAGGTTCGTCCAGAGCCAAACGTGGGTTATTTATATTTTGTTCAATGATGGAAGTCTCTAGAATCCGAATATTGGGTTGATCGATTTTAATCTGCTTCTAAATATTTCGCTTTGTTTCTGTTTATTTTTGTTTTAATCTGTCTGAACCAAACCCCCCCCCCCTCATTTTTAGTATTTCTATTTCGATGTTACTGTCCATTCAAACCCACTTCAAATTCTTTGAGAAAATGACCCAGGTTCCCTATTACTGCAAATCTTTTATTGAATCTGGTTATTTTGAGGGACACGGCAAATCTCTTTCAAAATTTGGCGAGTTGCCCATGCATGCACTATAGAATGTACCTGAAAATCAAGAACAAGGAAAGAGTGAGCTTTCATAGATAAATCACAACTATTAAGCAAAAGGGGTGTCGTCACTAAGGGTATCTGCAGTCCCCGACAGCAGTGAAAGTGGAGCTGGATACCCAAGAGGGGGGTGAATTGGGTATACTTAAATTTTTTTGAAGAATGCTCTGTTTTGAACTAAGGAAAACAGGGTAAATCAAAGGTAAGGGAAGAAAAGCTTGCACACAAGAATTTATCCTGGTTCGGTCTTATCAACTTGACCTACGTCCAATCCCCAGACACTCTGGGATTTTCCACTATATCGATGATTACACACTCTGCACTCAAGAGTAGTTCTCTCACTAGAACTCACTCCCCCTTACAAGTTGTAATCAAAGATCCCAACCACCAAGTCCCCTGACTTGTGGTTCTTTTCAATCAATAATCAATGAACAATTAAAACTCTCTCAAAGAGTAGATAGTGATAATCACTGAAGCTCACAATGTCAAAAGACAATTTACAACTGAAAACAGAAGGTAGTTGAGACTATTGAATGCTTGAGCGTTTTCAGATGTTCTTAGTTGTTGAGAAGCCTTGAATGCACTCTATTTATACTTAGAGAGCATTAAATGACCGTTGTAAGATGAATCAAACCGTTGGAGGTGAATAGTGATAACATTGGTCAGCTTCTCTCTCTAATCTCCACATAATCCAGATGTATAATTGCTCTGAGGTGGTTCTCTGTGGATTTGCCCATTGGAGAAGAGTTTTCTTGTTGTAGAAAGCATTCTTTACCGTTCTGTAGGCGTACTCAGTTGGATTAACCAAAAGGAGGTTAATTTTCTGAAGTGCATTTAATGCTCTGAACACTTTTTGCTTTTTGCTTTTACCTTCATTAATCTTCTTCTAAGTCAACTGAAACTCACTTAGCAAAGTGGTTAAACATAGCTAGGAACATATATGAATGATTAATGGAAGCATTAAGATCAAAAGAAAGTGTTTCACAAATTCGTCAGATTTGAAAATCAGTTTCAGCGTCCAATACTCGAGTATGTTCTTCAATACTCGAGTTTGTCACTGTGTACTTGAGTCAATACTGGAGTATCCAAGCTGATACTTGAGTATGCTTCTTCCAGAGACAAACCATTGTGACTTGAACTTTGAAAACCAATGTCAATACTCGAGTATGTAAGTCTATACTCGAGTTTTGAAACTTTAGTGAGAGAATCAGTTTAAGTTCAAAAACTCAATACTTGAGTATTCAAATCATTGACAAGTGGATAACCTCTCTGTATGCCCAATACTTGAGTTTGCAGATCAATACTCGAGTATTGATTCAATTTCAAAAATTGTGAAGTTTTTCCACTTCAATACTTGAGTATTCAAGTGAATACTTGAGTATTCATAAAAAGGTGTTCAGTTGAAAAACTTTGTAAAAGCTCAATACTCGAGTATGTAAAACCAATACTCGAGTTTCCATAAGTTATAAAAGTTTGAAAGCTCTCTGTATGATCAATACTCGAGTATACAAATGCTACACTCAAGTATTCACTCATGGTGAAAATTTGTTTGCTCTCTGTAAGTCCAATACTCGAGTATACAAATACAATACTCGAGTATTCACTCAAGGTGAAAATTTGTTTACTCTCTGTAAGTCCAATACTCGAGTATACAAATACCATACTCGAGTATTCACTCAAGATGAAAACTTGTTTGCTCTCTGTAAGTCCAATACTCGAGTATTCACTCCAATACTCGAGTTTCCAATTGGCAGATGATTTTTAGCAAATGTGGAAACTTCAAAACATGTTTACAATTGTTGATTATCATCAAAACACATAGAGAACTAACAAACAATGCTAAAAACTTGTTAGTCGATTTCCTTGACGACAAGTGAACCAGTCGAACAAGTAATAAGGTGTAAGTAGAGTGTCGTCCCACAGAAATTGAGATACTAGGAAGTGACGCTCAAATGCTATTATAGTTGTATGAAACAGAAAGTAAATCTGATTGGTTGAGAGGTTTTTGTGGTTACACTAAATAACAAACAAAGCAAACAGAGTATCGTAGTCGTAAGAAGATATCAGTAAGAAGTTAGGCTGAACTCGGAATCATCCTTAAGCATGTGATGATCACAAATCATACCATGTTTTCCCAAGCATAAGCAATGAGATGAATGTCAGTATAACCAAGCATAGCATAATTGCCTAGGGCAACTAAACCTTTAGGCTTGGGAAATTGACGTTGCTAGCTAATATGATATGAGGTAAAGTGGCAATGAGGAAGTTTAAAGGGAAGAACCCCTAATGGAAGGATTGAATTGAGCCTAATTGTTTGATTTTGTGTGCATGTCTGCTAGCCTATGTTTGATCTTTAGTTTGTCTTAGTTCTTTGATAAACTACTTGGCGTCTGAGTTTGAAGTTCGTAGGATAAAGGCATTCATATCATACCCATTATTCCCATACACTTCCCATTTATCATCATCTCCATGTTGCCACTCCCTGAGCCACACAAGTGTGCTATAGCAGAGCAAATTAGATAAGAGAACTAGAAGAAACTGTGAAAAATGCTACAGTAGAGCGCTCTCGTGAAAAACACTAGGCCACCCTCGCATTATAACCCAAGAAGTCCTTTGGATGAACGAATACTCAGATGCTAGGAAGCAATCTTAGAACTTTGACAAGGCTATGGATCTTCTAGGCTCGTCTGATAAGAAAAGAAACAAAAGTCCCCTAGATGAGCGAGTGTAAACACTAAACTTGAGAGCCCCTGGAGACTTCTTCATCTAAACAATACCACGTATTATGAGCGGTTAGCACTGGGTAGTGGGATTGCTGAATGGGGGATGGAAATTGAAAGCAATCGTGCAAGCAAAGTTATACGGGCAAGAGTACTGCGGCTATGAGTTTTTGTTCGCTTCGTCTTATTTTGCCCAAGAGTGCAAAAAGCTAAGTGTGGAGGTATTTGATGAGCACAAATCGTACCATGTTTTCCCTGTACTTTATGATTGAATTGAATGTCAAATACAAGCTTAACTGCAGATAATCTAAATAAAAAAGCATACATTCATGATATAGGGACTGAAGAATAGAAATCATTTGCATGTGCTACAAACGGAACAATTTACATGGTTTTTTAAGGAAGAATGTGTAGCAGAGCTGATACTATGCTATAGCATTCTGAAAGCGATTCGAAGTGCAATATAAGACATCTCGAATGCTATAGCAAAGTAGAGGACGCAATGCTATGCGGCATGTTTTCTGACCTTTTTACCCAGATGATTTCAGGAATAAAATAAAAAGGCGATATTGACAGATAGTTGCTGACATAACGGAATAGAAGATGTGGAGGATCAGAACTAAAAGATTTGTAAAATCCCACAGAATCAATTGAAGCAATCTACTTGGATCAAGAGATATAGCAGATCCCGAGGATTAGGAAAGGCCTAACTCACTGTAACTTACGCCGCAAGAAAAGACTGATTATAAAAGGAAACAGCGGGGCCAACCCTAAGGGTCAGAGAGCCCTAGAACGAGATTCTTTCTTCGGCAGACTCAAGAGAAGAGTGAGAGATTTCGTAAGAGCACGAGACTTGCAGGACAACCCAGCATCCTTCCCTGCAGTACGACAGAACGAAGAAGACGTAGAGTGGTGACGTGACAGGGCCGCATTCACACCGTCGGAAATTCCATCAAAGCTTTCTGTTTTCCCTTTTTCATTTAGTTTTCCGATCATGGGTCATTTTGTTAGTGTCTATTGTGTGTGTCCCTCGTCAGTCATGAACTGATATTCATATGGCTGGACGAGGATGAGTCCTTAAGTTGTTGAATGAACCCAGTTGCAAGTTATTAATTCAATAAATTTGGTTTGCTTATCAGTGTATTAATTACTAGTCGCTTAACGGAAGTTAAGGGCTAGATTTGTGGCCTCAGCTTACTGGCAAGGAGTTGGGGTTAGACCTCTGAGAAACAGTGTTTGCTAGGCAGCCCGTGCATAACTTGACCTATTATTGTAGGCTTCAGGAATGGGTTTACCTCTCATAACCATAACACACTGAGCGTAAAGCAGTCCTGACTAGAAAGTTGCCATAGGAATATGGAAGGAGTATAGTTAGTGTTATATGTATCAGACGCGGAAGCTTCGGTAGACTATTGTGGTAGGTTAACCAAATAGCTTTGTAGTTAGTAGTTATGCTGTAGCATTGCAAAAGCTGTGCAGCATAGATGCTATAGCATTAGGTGAAGCAACTGAGGGATTGATGCACTTAAGGGTGATTCTGAGTCCAGCCTAACCTCTTACTGATATCTTCTCACGTTTAAAGTCATTCTGTTTACTTTTGCTAGTAGCATAATCTCAAAAACCCCTCAACTTGATTGTATTTATTTTGGTACCCACTTATACTTGGGTCCTTGACTGTTAGTAGTGGACATTACTTGTCCTTTTGGAACCCAAACATATTTGTTTCTCACATCAAAATTTTTCTTAAGATAGCATGTGTAAGAAATATGGCCTGACTTTTCACAATAATTGCAAACAATAGAATTATGCTTATTATGAACTATTTTGCAAGAACTCTGCTGGTCAAGGGGATTCAACAACAAATGACCCATATTTGTATATCCTTTCCACCCATATGATTTTTCAGCATGATTGAAAACAGAATCAGTGATTGGTTGGAAAACAATTTTATACGATTGTTCAAAATCATTTTTCTTAACTACAAAAGAAGAATTGGAATTGTTTACCAGAACAGCATCTTGAGCTTCAGATAAAGATTCATCGTAATCGTGTATCATTAGCTCTTGTTGGGAATTATTATCCTCTTGTTCTTTCGTGTTGACTGGATCATAGGAATATTCTTTGATTTCACCTTCTTCATTCTCCACTTCCAATTGTTCATCAATTGTGGATATGCAGTTTATAGTCTCAGATGAACTGTCAACACTTTCAACTTCAACATGTTTGTTAGAAGCATATACAAAATCAAGAGTGTCCCAGATTTCTTTAGCACTAAAACAAAACTTGATTCTCTCAAAATCATTTTCGGTTAAAGCACAGTGAAGGATTTTCATAGCTCTAATGTTCAACGGAAAAAATTTCTTTTCCTTTTCTGTCCAATCCTTTCTTGGTTTCAAATCAAAGATATTTATAAAAACTTTCCACATATCAAAATCCGTTGCTTTGATAAAACTAGTCATTCTAGCTTTCCAAAACAAAAAATCAATTTCTTTGAAAAGCGGTGGAATAGTATAATCAAAACCTCCCGAAAGTGAAAAACACCCAAAGTCAGCCATTGACAACTATTGAAACTGTTCAGTCCTTTAAACAAAAGCCCAGCTCTGATACCAAATGAAAGACCTGGTTATCACCCAAGAGGGGGGTGAATTGGGTGTCAGATAAAACTTTAGGAAGTTTAAAAATCTTTTCGCAACTTCCAAATCGACAGTTAGATATTCAAATGATCATATACTGGAAATGTAAAAGATAAGGGAAGATAATATGGAAACTGTGATTTATACTAGTTCGGCCCAATCCTTGACCTACGTCTAGTCCCCAAGCTCTACTTGAGATTTTCAATCCACTGTCTCCTTGTTTAATCGGGCACAAGAGAGAAGCCTTTACAACCTCACAAGTTTAGTCGGGCACTTGTGTAGCCTTTACAATCTCTTATCAAGATGTTTCCCCTTACACACCGTAAGGATATAATTACACACTTTGTAAATGAAGGATGATCATTTCACTCTTCGACTCCACTCCCTCTTACAAGTTGTAATCGTACACCCACACTGAAGATACCTCTATCTTGAGATTTGACTAAATGAAAATAATTGATATAACTCTCTCACAGAGTAGATAGAAAATAAACATTGAAGTATATGAATGATCACCTCACTCTTTACAGTAGACTATATAGACATTGAGAAACAGAGAGTGTATGAGCTATTGAACTATTGACGGTGAAGTAGTAAAAGACATTTCATTGGCTTTGTCGAGTCATTCATTCATCATTATTCCTCCAGTTTGAAGACTTCGTAATTTATATGTTATTGTGTTTAGACCGTTGCGAGTATTCGACCGTTGGAAATCAGTTGGAAGTAGCCGTAGAAACTTTTGTTGCTTTTTGGCTGTTGAGCTCTAATCCAACTTTAATCATAAAATGTTTATCGTTGACTTCGTTAATGCTCTGTCTTGAGTGCTGTAATTGTTGGGATTCATACACGCAGTGGATTAAAATTTACTACGGATCCCATCCCGAGGAACACTCAGGTGCGTTTAAATCAAGGTTAGGGAACCCGAATCATACCTTATAGAGAACTCTGAATCATCCGGAGCTGGAGGTTTTTCTTTGATTTTAGCGAACTAGTAGCTTAAGAATCTACACAAACCCTTTGCGCACATTTTCTCATGGCGATCAAGAAAATTCAAACTGTAGTGAATTCGTCCGTGTCTCGTTCTCTTTGAATTGGTGAGCTACCTTCTCGATCAGCAGAAGACGACTCTTAGAATCGGCTTCCTCTATTGGTATCCACATGAACAATCCCCGAACACGGCTACGGTAGCGTGCTAGCGCCTCTTGTGCGTCTCTCTCTTTTTCGCTATAGGGTTTCTCGCAGCTTTCTAATACGCTCGACTAAAACTCCCGTAGGTTTTTCTAAACCCGATAGGCGTATTATATAATCAAAATTAATCCTTATTAATTTTGAAATTCGAATTTTGAATCAAGATAATATATTAATTAAATCTATCTAATAGATCTAATCTAATATATTTATTTAATCCGAATTAAAACCAAATCTGAAATTCGAATCTTGAATTTAGATTAAATCTAAATTAAAAGCCTTCTAATTTAATTTATCTCTATAAATTAAATCCGAGAAATGATATCTATTTATTTAATTAAATCTGAGATACAATATCTCAATTTAAATCAAATAGATAATGATATCTTTATTCGAAAATTAAATGAGATAGAATATCTCTATTTGTTTTAGATATTTAATTTATCAAATAAATTAAATATTATATAATAATATTATAATCTCCATTAAATAATATTATTATATTATTTTTGAATTTAAATATATATACATATATATATTTACCCCAAATTAAATCCAGTGTACATTAAATCTCAGATTAATCTGAGATTCAATGAATCTGGACACTTTTACCCGTGTTGGATTATTCTTGTGTGCGACCCTGCAGGCCCATATGAGATTGGCCGTGGGCCAAGACTGTATCAGCCCACAAGTCGCAAGCGGCCTCTAGCAAGACATTGCGACTACCCAATTCACATGGGGATCGATGACACGATACTACCTATCGTACAACCATGTCACGTCCCTTTTGTCACGCGATAATTCGGTCAAGGATGAGGCATGGATAACGTCAACTTCCTTTTCTTGACCATTACTTTCTCGATTCTCGAGCAGTCTAATAAGTGAAATGGAAACTCCTTTCCATCACAGTATGGCCATACATTTCTTAGACTCACTCATCGAGGGGCCCAGTATTATCTCTCTACAAATGTGAGGGACAAATTCCATCTTGACCACTCACATTCCTCTGCATGAAAACCACTGATCCCGATCCCAGCCTTTATCATCACCCGGTCAAAGGTGACTTTTGACTAGGTCAAAGACCAATGACTCATCATGTAGGAATCCATGATGATCTCAGGTCATAGGGCGTTGTGACGCGGTTATACATGAGATAAGCTTATGACTCAATTCATGCAGCTTTCTCATAGTGGGTCGGTCCAGCACCTTGTACTCTTACAAGTGCCCATAACTTTGATTCGTATCTCCATACCTCATCAAAGTCATACTGGTCTTATCTCATCTTCGCTCCCACGTAGATGACCGACCAGGGATATTTAGGATAATCTATAAGATATATCCAGGGATATAGTTATCATCATAAACATGCGTATGAAGTGATAACTTAATGGAGAACAATGACTTGCCCCTAGGGCATAATTTCTAACAGTAATAATAGCCGTTGAGAAGATTCAAGCTTTTTGTTGGAATGTTCAAACTATCTGTTAGACTCAGAAGCTTTCCTCTGTTTTCTGACGTAGCATTTAATGCTTCTCTGACACACAAATTGCTTTATGCCAATTTGTTGTTAATCCATGATATAATCATCTGAAACTCATTAGCAAACTGATTAAAAGCAATTAGCAATAGTAATGAGTAATGATATATGGAAATGAAATCATATTCGATGATTTAAGATTTTACGAAGTCGAAGATTTCAAGACCAGAGGTGACCTTGCTCGAGCATGGATAATGGTGTGCTCGGGCAACAAAGGAAAAATGAACTTAGAAGTAGAGAGGATCAACCTATGCTCGAGGAATGTCGAGCTATCGCTCGGGGACCATGCTCGAGCATTTGAATTTGCTTACTCGAGCATGCTTCAAATCACGGCTTGAAGATACTTCAATTAACGTTGATGCTCGAGCATGCCAGTTATCGTGCTCGGGCAACGCTGAGATAGAGAGCAATGTAAGTTTAGACGTATGCTTGCTCGGGCAACTTTTACTCTTGCTCGAGCATGCTGCTCGGGCATGATATTATCTTGCTCTAGCACAAGGCAAACAGAAGTGATGATCAGGTATCTTACGATATTGCTCGAGCAAGCTACTTACCTCTGCTCGAGCAGACTTACACTCTGCTCGGGCACAGGCCATATGAAGCAAAGGATCAAGAGATTTGCGATGTTGCTCGAGCATGCTTTTACCCTTGCTCGGGCAACCTACTCGAGCATGCTTTTCACTCTGCTCGGGCATGGTCTTCGTTTTGCATTTAATCATAAGTTTAAGTTTCTCTATCAGCCTGTTGATGCTTGGTCATGCCAATCACCTTGCTCGAGTACACTTCTATCTTTGAGGCTTCTGATCTTGCACGAATAAGCATTACACTCTCCCATACAAAGCTCAAATTCCAGAATGTAGATACTTTTAAGAGACAAGAATATTGACAGCACAATAGTCAATATTCCCGAGAGCATAACGTCTTCGATGTATCTTGAATTTTGAGAAACCACCCATGCTCATAAAGCTCTTCAAGTCTTCTTTCCAATGCAAGAAGAATCAGCTCCAAACTCATTGTACTTCGTCCGTTATCATTAGATGATTGGAGGTAGCTCTTGATCAGTGTTTTTTGTAGCATTCTGAACAGACCGTCAACTTCAAAACATCATATCTCCTTCAATTGATCTTTGTTTTTCGTGTTCTTAATGTTTTTGGAAATATATTTTAGTCTAGTTTCAAATGGCACTGGTTTCAGGTCAATCCGATTTGTCGTTTGTGAGATATACTCAAAATACCGAAGGTTAGTCTGGACTGTGATGGTGATTTTTGTTGCAACTTCAAAAAATCATAACTCCTTGATCCGAACTCATTTTGGCATGAATCTTATATTAAAATGATGCATTGGGAGTTTAGTTTCAAACAAAATTGGTTTCACCTCAATCGAACTTCTGGTTTGAAAGATATCATCAAATTACCAAACGTCGTCAGAAACAGAGTTGAACAGAGTAGCTAAAGAACAACCTTGCTCGAGCAAGGGTGATTTTCTTGCTCGAGCATAAGCGGATTTCACCCCTGAATGAAGCTGAAAATGACCATGCTCGAGCATGACACTATGCATGCTGAAAAAGAGCTGAAATTACATAAATGACCCATAACAAATTAGTATTCATCCAGAAGTTGAACTTGCTTATTTTAACTCCGAATTGAGCCGTTCCAACTTCCGTTTAATCACAAAAACTTGAATATTGATATTCTCATGATATTTAGGAAGTGCTTCTTTCTTCAAACTCCATTTTTTTTTATCATTCTTCATTGTATTAAACTTCATATCTACATTAAATATAAGAATTAGTCAAAGTATAAAATAAATGTAGTATGCAAACGTTTTGCTCTGGATAATTGTATCAATATAAGACATCATCAAAACTAATCATAACTAACATTCTCCCCCTTTTTGATGATGGCAAATACCTTAAGAAAAATATGCATGAATATGAAAATATATTTAATGCAACATATTTTTCTTGTCATGTCTCTCCCCCTTATTTGTCATTAGCAAAAAGTTGAAGTATGGAAGATAAACTAATGAAGAGGCATATGAAAATAAGTTCAAAATTATTATCACTCAATCATTTATGAAGAAAACAATTTTCTCTCCCCCGTTGTGAAAGTATTTGATATGATGCAAGTAGAAAAGAGTTTTCATGAAAATATGTTTGTAAACAATTTGGAGAGGTTTTCAAGAAATATTTCACATTTAAAGCATATAGATACCAAATATATGCAAAATATTTACAGAATATAAAGAGATAAAGTTCAGAAATGCTCATGTAGGTCTGCAAATTGATGAATGAGCGATGGAGTGCATTTGCTTTCTTTATTTTTGTGTGAGATCCATGATGTGCACTGAAAAGCCTTTGAGATGTGGAATGTGACTAAAGTACTGGCATTTTGAGTTGTATCTCATATGATGAATATGGTCAGTACTCAGCTTCCATCTTTTGCCATTTCTTCATAGAGCTCTTATTAAGGAAAGTTTTTGCACAAACCCAATTCTCCTGTCCCAATTGTAAAACTTTCTTGCAAGAGAGAATTGTTAGTGCAATCAGATATTAAAGTATTCCTTTCTAAATGATGTTTTCAAGTTAAGATAATGAAAGGAAAATATGATACTAACTCATCATCAAAACTAGTAAAGCATAGTGAGTACAGATGAGCATATTTAAAAAAAAAATCTTCAAATAAAGGAGATGAGCTTGTAAGGTATAGAACACATGTGAATGTGAAGCTCCCCCTTAATGAATGTATGACTAAAAAGTATGAAACTCCCTTAAATTATACCAAATATGAGGAATTTCAAATAAGATGACTGGAGTCAAAGTTCTGATAGTTCAAATAGAAGAATTTTCAAATAGGATGACTAGAGTCATACAAGATGGTCAGCTTTTTAAGAAGAAAAACATGAATGTGAAGCTCCCCCTGAATGCACGACAATAAATTGTCAAGCACCCTTTAATGATATAGAATAATGATGTGACACCAAATGTTATAACTTTTGGAGCTATGATGATATCACAGAATTAAGTACTTTGAAGTTCACTTGGGTGGAAGAAATCATTTATACTTTCTATGAAAAAAAAATTAAAGCACAAGGATCCCCCTTTTTAAAAAAATTAAAAAAAATTTGCTCAGGCTAAATTTCATAAAATAAGATGGAATAAAATTAAATTAGCCTAGCATGATTATGATATACAATAGGAATATTGTTTCATAATACAATACCTCACTCAAGTAATATCGTAATTACTTGAGCCACATTCCTTTGTTGTTCATTGATGCATCTAGTCAGTATGATCTGTACTGAAAATCTCTTAAGATGGATGAGGAGAACCTTCAGAGGGATGAGTGCTTCAAGTGTG
Organism: Acacia crassicarpa; assembly: GCA_034222035.1. NCBI lineage: Eukaryota > Viridiplantae > Streptophyta > Magnoliopsida > Fabales > Fabaceae > Acacia > Acacia crassicarpa. Next base: position 1,740,085 of record JAWXYG010000014.1, read on the forward strand.
TTCTATGAATACTTGAGCTTCTTTGGAATGAAATCTCATTTTTGAAATTTGATCTGAGAATTCATGGACTGCATCTCTTAGATTGTTGTTTTAATCAAGTAGTCATTTCAAAATGCTTTGACAGAAGCTCGATAATCACCCATATTTGAGTAACTCAATCTCCATACTCTAGTACCATTTGTAATTTCATATCAGCGGCTTCTGCAATGATCTTACTCGAGTAGCATTATGTCTATACTCGAGTACACCAAAATTCTATGCTCGAGTACTGAGTTTTGGATTCTTTGAACTTTGCTTTCTATCTTTGTTTGACTTGAGTCCATCATCAACCCATTTGAGTCTGCCACTGGTTTCTTCAGAATTCTCTTACATTTCAGTGGCTTTCTTGATATGACCCAAGTTAAACTTGCCTCTATTAGTCTCTGCATCTTTTCTTCTTGAGAGAGTCCTGCAAGGCAAAAGTACATGTGGTACCCAGTTCTTTCTTGGGTCCATACAAGATCAGACATGACAACTCTTATGCTTTTATAATTTAACCATATGATATTTGAGCAAAGAGTATGATAAGCCAATCAAAGATCAAAAGTATAATTATACCCAATCAAATATCTTCAAACCAATGAATCACAGAGGATAACAATTAAATGATACCAAGAATGTTATTTCTCAATGACAATTTGGAAATACACTTTATGTAGAAAAGATGTCATTGATAAAATACATGTAAATTTGAGCATAGAAAATCTTATCCATAAAGATAAGCATTTATCAATTCTCAGTTCATAATGAGATTAGATTTTTCAAGAATGGTAATGAAATATGCAAATAGTTTCAAATCTCGAAAGTTCTTTCAAACCGTGATAATGCATTATGAAATCAAAATTTTCATGCATGAAAGATTCATTTTTGAAACATGTTTAAAATCGATGCACACGCTAAATATGATGGAAGTCAACATATTAGAATGAATCAGAATGCTTTAGTTTTGTAGAACATGTCAAACATTGAAGTTAATTTGTAGAAGAATTTTCCTAAAAGAAAAAGTCATAAGGAAAACAAATCAGCCTAAAAGGTTGAGTGTGATAGAAATACATACGCACAACGACTTTGCTATTAACCAAGAGATAGTCATGCCTTTTAGAGATGTGTCTTGAAATATATGAACATTCAAGGCAAGAATATGAATATACAGATACAGTTACTCAAAATATGGATGAAAACAAATATTGATGTATTTGAGTAACAACGTGACTACTAGGATACATGGATGATGAAGCAAATACTCATTAGTCCAAATGACAAGAGTTCCAGAATATCATCCCAATAAGTTATTCCACTAATGGTTAATGCATTAATATTCAATGCACTAGTGAACATTTATAAAGCTTGGAATAACTCAGCCAACGAAGAATCTAGGCTTAAAGCATAATAGATTCACAAATTGAATTCTTTTCTTGAAGATAGGCTTGAAACTCATATATGATTAGCTTGTCTGACATGAGGCCCAACTAGACAGAGAATAAAGGATGAGGAGTTCAAGTATCGCATTAAATACCAAAGATCAATATGTGAATGATGGGAAAACTCAACTGAACAAATTTGAAGCATATCTGATATTCATCATTCAAAAAGTTGACTTCCGATTTTGAAATTCCATTTGAATGCAATCAAGACATGAATATTTTTCAAAAGTATTTGTATGCATTTTTACAGAACAGGATGAGTTTAGATCCAAACAGATTTTAGAATTGTGTATTTCAAGAATATAAACTCAGAGAGTTATGCACAGATTCACTTATAATCCATTTCGCAATCTGAAAAACACTTTAAAAAAAACATAAATGTCTATATAAAGAATACAGCTTAAGAATATAATCAGTTCAGAACAATTGAGCACAGAGAATTAAACTCAGTTGACGGTCTTGCTTGGATCCAATCATTGTTAGTGTGAAGGAACAAGATCATATGCTCTTAAGAATATAATCAGTTCAGAACAATTGAGCACAGAGAATTAAGCACGACTTTATAAAAGAAATAATTTCTTTTCAAATTATCATGTCTATATAAAGAATACAGCTTTTTGAACATTGCAATCCCTTTGTGAATAAATCTGTCAAATGGATTTTCAAGGGATAAGAAAGAATCGATTTCAAAATAGTTTTCAATGCTCATTCATAATATCCAAAGTATAAAACCTCAATAATTATTACTAATAATAGCGTATGAGGTTTTACCATTGTATACCTTTTATCTTAGTCACTTGGAGGATTGACTTTGCTTACCCACTGCCTCTTCTTCATATATCTTTCCGTAGGTGTTTGCAAAGCTCTCTTGGACAATATAGACTTCCAGAGTCTTCGGTTTGAAACTTGAGAGGATCTCCTTTTCTTGTTCCCCTCAAGATAGTTGAATTGTACTTCATGGTAGTCCATTCTTGAGGCAGAGTGTATTCTTCTTACGGGTGTCCATTGCTTCTTATGATATGACTTTGTAATTCCAACAACGGATATTCTGAGAGTTCTCTTATTTGATATAGATGCTATGCACCTTTTCATTGGTGCATGAGAAACTCTTGGCTTCTTCATCGTACCTTATGTCTATTGCTTTTCAAATCATCCTGCACATATAGAGCACTAGATGGACATTTTGGAACCCAAACATATTTGTTTCTTACATCAAAATTTTTCGTAATATAGCATGTGTAAGAAATATGACCTGACTTTCCACAATAATTGCAAACAATAGAATTATGCTTATTATGAACTATTTTGCAAGAACTGTGCTGATCAAGGGGATTCAACACCAAATGACACATATTTGTATATCCTTTCCTCCCATATGATTTTTCAGCATGATTGAAAACATTTTTGCTTTTGAAAACAAAATCAGTGATTGGTTGGAAAACAATTTTATACGATTGTTTGAAATCATTTTTCTTAACTACAAAAGAAGAATTGGAATTGTTTACCAGAACAGCATCTTGAGCTTCAGATAAAGATTCATCATAATCGTGTATCATTAGCTCTTGTTGGGAATTATTATCCTCTTGTTCTTTCGTGTTGACTGGATCATAGGAATATTCTTTGATTTCACCTTCTTCATTCTCCACTTCCAATTGTTCGTCAATTGTGGATATGCAGCTTATAGTCTCAGATGAACTGTCAACACTTTCAACTTCAACATGTTTGTTAGAAGCATATAATAAATCAAGAGTGTCCCAGATTTCTTTAGCACTAAAGCAAAACTTGATTTTCTCAAAATCATTTTCGGTTAAAGCACAGCAAAGGATTTTCATAGCTCTAATGTTCAACGGAAAAAATTTCTTTTCCTTTTCTGTCCAATCCTTTCTTGGTTTCAAATCAAAGATATTTATAAAAACTTTCCACATATCAAAATCCATTGCTTTGATAAAACTAGTCATTCTAGCTTTCCAAAACAAAAAATCAATTTCTTTGAAAAACGGTGGAACTGTATAATCAAAACCTTCCGAAAGTGAACAACACCCAAAGTCAACCATTGACAACTCTTGAGATTGTTAAGTCCTTTAAACAAGAGCCCAGCTCTGATACCAAATGAAAGACCTGGTTATCACCCAAGAGGGGAGGTGAATTGGGTGTCGGATAAAACTTAAGGAAGTTTAAAAGTCTTTCCACAACTTTCAAATCAACAGTTAGATATTCAAATGATCATATACTGGAAATGTAAAAGATAAGGGAAGAGAATATGGAAACTGTGATTTATACTGGTTCGGCCCAATCCTTGACCTACGTCCAGTCCCCAAGCTCTACTTGAGATTTTCAATCCACTGTCTCCTTGTTTAATCGGGCACAAGAGAGAAGCCTTTACAACCTCACAAGTTTAGTTGGGCACTTGTGCAGCCTTTACAATCTCTTATCAAGATGTTTCCCCTTACACACCGTAAGGATATTGTTAGTTCCCTGTGTGTTTTGATGATTACTAACAATTGTAAACAATATTGATAAGGTTTGACAAAGTTTAGAATAATTTAAACTTGTATTTTTTTCAATCTGTCAAAACCAAACTCGAGCCTGGTAGTGTTGAACTCGAGCCTGGATTTGACAGAGAGCACAAACTTGTCCAGTTGATTCCCAAACTCGAGACTGAACCTGAAGTTTAAAATTAAACTTTTGAAAAGTTCACATGAACTCGAGCCTACTAAGGTCAAACTCGAGTTCATTCTTTCCAGAGAGTTTTTGAACTTTGAGAACATGTTAAACCTTACACTTGCTTTCTTCAAACCTCAAGTTTGAAAGGATCCAAAGAAAGTTTTGAGAGCATGAACTCGAGCCTGTCATGGCAAACTCGAGTTCATCTCTGGCGGGACAAGTTGTTTGAAACTTAAAGATATTTTCAAGCTCTGCACTGTTCCATTAAAAGAAAAGTGTTTCGGTTTGAAAAGTTCACCAATGCTCAAACTCGAGCCTAACATATTCAAACTCGAGCCTAGTTTTGGCCGAGAGCAAAGAACTGTTTTTAAGCTATTTAAACTCGAGCCTGAGATTTACAAACTCGAGCCTAAAAGTTCCAGAGAGCAAAGAACTTTTGGATATGTTTTTAAACTCGAGAGTGTGTTTTGCAAACCTCAGGTTTGTGTTTTCAAGCTAAAACGAAGTCTGTTCAAAAGTGTCTCGAACTCGAGCCTGACATTAATGAACTCGAGTTCATTTCAACCCGAGAGCTTCCTAGTTTTTCAATAACTTGAGAACCTCCAGTTTAAAAGACAAACCTCAGGTTTGTTCAGTTTGAACTTACATGCTTTTAAACACTGAAGCCTCGAACTCGAGCCTAACTTTAATAAACTCGAGTTCATTTCAACCCGAGAGCATTTTAGTTTTTCAATGATCTGCAAACCTCAGGTTTATAAAGCAAACCTCAGGTTTACACTTTTTGAACTTGCACAGTTTTGAACACTAAAGCCTCGAACTCGAGCCTGTAAGAACTGAACCCGAGTTCGTGACGCTGGTTCAGAATTTTTGAATTTGGGCATTTCAGAAATCAATGTTATTTGATTCTATCTTCTTCCAATATTATTCTCTGATATTCCCTGCTATGTTTAACGTATTTATTAGTGGATTTCAGAGCATTAAAGAATGTTTGGTGAGAGGTTAGAGTATAAAGCAAAAAGCACCTCAGAGCATTTATTGCAAAGCACAAAAGTTACTCCTTCTACCCAAATCCTTCTGCACACGCTTACAAAGCATTTAAGGATGTTAGCTGAAACAAGAAAACTCCTCTCCAACGGATTAATTCGCAGAAAGTCAGCCCTGATGTCTTGACCAACTAGATTAAGGGAAAACAAGAGAGAGAAGACCCCAAAAACCACTTCAGAACACTTGGGCAACTTCTCCAACGGTCTGATTCAAGCTACAACGGTCATTTAATGTTCTCTAGCTATAAATAGAGTTCATTAACATCTTCAAAAGATATACAACTACTCTGAGCGAATTTCTACTAAATTCATTTATTGTGTATCAGCTTTCACTTATAGAGTATCATACTTGATACAAGTACTTCAGTGTTCATCATATCTACTCTGTAAGAGAGTTAAATACTTGTAAATCATTTATTGATTGAGATAACTACAAGTCAGGGGACTTGGTAGTTGGGTGTATTGATTACGACTTGTAAGGGGGAGTGTGTTCTAGAGAGAGAACAACTCTTAGTACAGAGTGTGTAATCAATATTTGATTATAGTGGATTGAAAATCCCAGGTGAGGCTTGGGGACTGGATGTAGGTCAGAGAAAGGACCGAACCAGTATAAATCACATTGTGTAAAGCTTTCCTTTCCTACTCCTCTATTAGCCTCTGTTTTCATTAGTCAAAAACAGAGCTCAATCCTTAATTTTTAAAGATACCCAATTCACCCCCCCTCTTGGGTATTTAGCTCCACTCTTCAGATATAATTACACACTTTGTAAACGAAGGATGGTCATTTAACTCTTAGACTCCACTCCCCCTTACAAGTTGTAATCGTACACCCACACTGAAGATACCTCTATCTTGAGATTTGACTAAATGAAAATAATTGATATAACTCTCTCACAGAGTAGATAGAAAATAAACATTGAAGTATATGATCGATCACCTCACTCTTTACAGTAGACTATATAGACATTGAGAAACAGAGAGTGTATAAGCTATTGAACTATCGACAGTGAAGCATGCTCGAATATGAAGGAAAATCGCGATTTTCCTTGGTTAGAATGTCAAGCTATCTGGAATCAAGGAAAATCGCGTCAACATTCTAACCACTGAATATGACTTGTTGCGAATGAAGCAAGGCGAGAGTATTGGAGAATTTCAGTTGAGATACACTCATTTGACCAATCAGCTAGCGGCCTTGGGAAAGCTTTTTGATCAAGGAGCCCAAGTGAGGAAAATCCTCAATATTCTGACAAAGGATTGGGAAGCAAAAGTTACCGCCATTGAAGAAGCTCGTGGAGAGTCAATGACTTCAGTTGCCGCATTGTTTGGTAGCTTATCTGAATACGAGAGCAAACTGAGGTTCAAGAAGGAATTAGAAGATGTCAATGGTGGCAACAATCGCAACAAGGGAGTGGCTCTCAATGTGGAAAAGGATGAGGAAGATGACGACGAGGATGAAGAGATTGGCATGATGGTCCGGAGATTCAAGAAGTTTTATAAAAGAGATCAAGGCTTCAAGAAATTTCAGAAAGGAAGTTCGAGCTATGAATCAAAGAAGCCTATCATCTGCTATGAATGCGAGAAGCCCGGACACATCAAGGCAGAATGCCCTCAGCTGAAAAACCAAGAGAAAGAAAAGAAGAAATTCAAGAAATACAAAAAGAAGGCATATGTGTCAGCTATATGGGGAGATAGCTCATCGGATGAGGATGAAGCTGAAGAGGATGAAAGTGAAAAAGCCAACATATGCCTGGTTGCTGAGGAAGAAGTACAACCTAGTGAAATAAATGAGGTATATGAATCTCTTCCTTCCTATGATGAATTGTTTGCTGAATACAATGTTGTTCAAAAGGAGTTTGAAAAACTTGCAGACAAGTACATGTCTTTGAAAAGAAAAAATTCTTTTCTTGAACTGCAAATTGAAAACCTCTCTTCTCCTCAATCTCTGATTTGTGATGAATGCTCTATCCTAGAGAAAAAGAATTCACAACTTACAAAAGCACTTGAGAAATTTACTAAGGGAAGTGAAATGCTCAATGTGATTTTGAAACAACAACGTTTTACAAACGATAGATCGGGCATTGGTTATAGACCAGACTTTGATAAGAAGAAAGGAAAGAAAAAGAATGGACAAAAATCCTATATGAATTATTTCACTAAATCTGTTCATTCCTCAAACCCTTTTGCACATTGTACATATTGCAATAGGAAGGGTCATTCTACCTCATCTTGTTTTCATCGAAAAGAAAGAAAAGCTAAACCTGTAGGAAATTATGTCTGGGTACCAAAAGGAACATATGTTCCCAAGGTGCATGCTAACCCCAAAGGACCCAAGAAAAGATGGGTACCTAAAACTTGACCTCTGGTGATCTGCAGGTATGTCTTAGAGCATCAAGGCCGAACAAGTGGTACATTGATAGTGGATGCTCAAGACACATGACTGGAGACAAATCAAAGTTTTTATCAATAAAGCCAAAAGATGGAGGTAGAGTCACATTTGGAGGTGATCAATCCGGGAAAATCGCTGGCATTGGTGAGATAGGCAACAATGAAGGCCCACTCATCAAAGACGTCTACCTTGTAGAAGGATTGTGTCACAATCTCCTAAGTGTGAGCCAAAGCACCGATAAGGGTAATTTGGTAATATTTGACTCTGATGAATGCTTTATTGTTAAAAAGGATTTGATCTCCATAAATGATTTGAAAAATAAAGCTTTATTTAGAGCACCTAGAGATGGAAACTGTTATACTTTGAACCTCTCTAGCAATGCTTCTACTTCTGAAAATTGTTTTGTAAGTAACTTGAATGAGAGTTGGCTATGGCATAAGCGATTAGCTCATGTTAATATGTATCAACTTGACAAGTTATTGAAAAAGGATTTGGTTATTGGCATTCCCAAACTGAATTTCAAAAATGATACGATTTGTGATGCTTGTCAAAAGGGAAAACAGACCAAATCTTCTTTTAAAGCTAAAAATGAAATTTCAACAAACAGACCTCTTCAACTTCTTCACATGGATCTAGTTGGACCAGCTAGAGTGAAAAGTCTTGGTGGAAACTTATACACTTTGGTCATTGTTGATGATTTCTCTAGATTTACTTGGACAATATTTTTATCTTCTAAAGATGAAACTTTTGATCAGTTTGTTTCATTTGCCAAGAAGGTCCAAAACGAGAAAGGGTTATCAATTTCAGGAATACGGACTGATCATGGTGGAGAGTTCGAGAATCAAGCCTTTGCTGAGTTCTGTGATAGTATGGGGATCAACCATAATTTCTCGGCACCAAGAACACCACAACAGAATGGTGTTGTGGAGAGAAAGAATCGAGTACTCACGGAAATGGCCCGGGCAATGCTAAACGAATATAACACTTCACAAGTGTTTTGGGCGGATGCCATGAGTACGGCCTGTTACATCTCCAACAGAGCCTATGTGAGAAAGAAGTTGAACAAGACCCCGTACGAACTCTACAAAGACCGAAAGCCAAACCTCAGTCACCTACATGTCTTCGGATGTAAGTGCTATGTGCACAATAACGGTAAAGACAATCTTGGTAAATTCGATCCTAAAGCTGATTTAGCTATCGTTATTGGTTATTCTAATAGGAGTAAAGCATATAGAGTCTTTAATACTAGAACTAAGATTGTTGAAGAATCTATACATGTTGTATTTTGTGAATCTGAATCTGATAAATCCTTAGATGATGAAGAGGAGACTATTTTCAAAAACAAATTCTTTTCGAAAAATGCTCCTACTCCTTCTGAAAACTCTGAAAATGTTTTTGAGGCTGATCCTGAAAACAATTTAGAAAATCCTGACCAGTCTCAACCTAGAGCTTGGAGATTTATAAGGAATCATCCTTTAGACCAAGTCATAGGTGATGTGAATCAAGGAGTTAGGACCAGAAATAGTACTCTGAATGAAGTTACATTTTCTGCATTTATTTCACATATAGAGCCCTCTAAGATAGAAGAAGCCCTTTCAGACAATGATTGGGTGATTGCTATGCAAGAGGAGCTACATCAATTTGATAGAAATCAAGTTTGGGACTTGGTACCTAGACCCAAAGACCATCCGGTAATTGGGACAAAATGGGTATTCAAGAACAAACGTGATGAGTCAGCCATCATTGTGCGTAACAAGGCTAGATTAGTGGCCAAAGGTTACAATCAAGAAGAAGGAATAGACTATGAAGAGACTTATGCTCCAGTAGCTAGATTGGAAGCAATAAGAGTTCTTCTAGCATTTGCATGCACAAAAGGTTTTAAACTCTATCAAATGGATGTCAAAAGTGCTTTTCTAAATGGTTTCATTCAAGAGGAGGTGTATGTTGAACAACCTCCAGGTTTTGAAAATGATCAATTTCCCGATCATGTTTTTAGACTTAAGAAAGCCTTGTATGGTCTTAAGCAAGCTCCTAGAGCTTGGTATGAAAGATTGAGTCAATTCTTACTCAATCAAGGATTTATCAGAGGCAAAGCTGATACAACACTTTTCATAAAGAAAAACAAATTGAATGAAATTTTAATTGTTCAAATTTATGTTGATGACATCATATTCGGTGCTACTAATGACTCCTTGTGTGAGGAATTTTCCAAGACTATGCAGGGTGAATTTGAAATGTCAATGATGGGTGAGCTCAACTACTTCCTTGGACTGCAAATCAAGCAACGAAAAAAATGGGATATTCATATCCCAAACCAAGTATCTAAATGATTTGCTGAAGAAGTTTGGGATGGACAAGTGCAATGGAGCCGACACACCAATGAGCACAACCACTTCCTTGGATGCTGATGAAGAAGGCAAGGATTTCAACATCACCAAGTATAGAGGAATGATTGGATCATTGCTCTATCTTACCGCAAGCCGCCCAGACATCCAATTCAGTGTAGGGATGTGTGCACGATTCCAATCCGCTCCCAAAGAGTCTCACGCTGAACATGTAAAAAGGATATTCAGATATCTCTCAGATACAAAAACTCTTGGACTATGGTTTCCCAAAGGTCAGCCAGAGCACTTGGTAGCATATTCAGATTCGGATCATGCTGGCTACAAGACGGATAGAAAGAGTACAAGTGGGCAATGCGAGTTCTTTGGCAATTCACTTGTCTCTTGGTTTAGCAAGAAGCAAACTACCGTGGCTGTGTCCTCAACAGAAGCTGAATATGTGGCTGCCTCAAGTTGCTGTGCTCAAGTGTTGTGGCTGAAGCAACAACTTGCTGACTTGGGAGTGCACTTAAAGGAAATCCCAATACTGTGTGATAATACTAGCACAATAAGCTTGGCCAAGAATCCCGTGCAACATACAAGAACCAAGCATATTGATGTGAGACATCACTTCATTCGGGATCATGTGCAGAAGAGAGATGTCAAAGTGATGTTCATTCCAACTCATCTTCAACTGGCGGACATTTTCACCAAACCTCTAGCCAAGGAGCCATTCACTTTCATAAGAAGAGAATTGGGAATGGTAAATCCCAATGAGTTGTAAGCTTACTCTTAACCCAATGTTAGATCAAGGTTTTGATGATTATCTGTTACTAACTTAAGCATCGGAGCTTCTAGATATGTTTTATGCAGGATGCATCTATCTAACATCTGCTGAAAGCTGAGATGAACTCGAGCCTGTGAATGATGAACTCGAGCTCGAGGAAGGCAGATAAAAGATGAAAGGCAAAAGGGTGAGTGAACTCGAGTTCATTAGTAAATGAACCTCAGGTTCACTTCAGGCAGAAAGCAAAAATGAACCTCAGACAAGGTGAACTCGAGTCCATCAATAACGAACTCGAGTTCGAAAGTCACTGAGAGCAACCCTGCTGAGAAATTATTCTGAACTCGAGCCCATAAGTAAGAACCTCAGGTTCACGAGAAAGTTCAAGAGTTCACAGTACACTCTTGAAGTCCAGGTAAGTGGATTTTTATGACGAACTCGAGCCCACAAGTTGTGAACTCGAGTTCATCGTGTGCCCTATATATACTACAGTTGTGAACTTTCCACTTCACTTCACTCGAACCTCCGGTTTGCCCTAATTCCTCTCATCTTCTTCATCTTCTTCATTCTCTGATCTCTGCGAAAATGACTTCCAAATCCTCAAACCCTAAAGAACCTAACCCTAATCCCTCTCAAACTTCCTCTCAAGCTCAATCTGAGCGTCCTGTTCGAACAAAGTCTCGGTCCACTCGTTTACGGTATGGCATTGACAAAGAAATCAGAGGAGTTCAGAGTGGCAACCCCGCGGTTCCTCCCTCTAGACCAAAGGGAGTAGTGATTGGAGAAGAACGAACGAAGAAAAGACACGATCCAGAACCAGAGGTTCAAGGAAAAGGAAAAGCCACTCAACCCACGGTTCCATTAAGGGAGAAGCAACCTTTCAAGCGGAAGAAGACCGCCGGTATTCACTCTGTACCCACTCCCGGACAAGCAAGCTATCAAGGCCAAGCTCAACCCATTCCTCAACCACAGGAGCAACCTGCTCCTCAGGTATCACAGACTCTACCCGTTCTTTACGAGATATACAATCATAAGAGATGTCCTACAGGGTTTAATGAGGAGCCTTGTAGAATGTCAGCAGATGAGGGCAACCTGTTTAAGAAAAAGTTTGATGAAAAGAGAGTCTTCTGTCCAATTGTATCTGTGGATTTAGCCAGGATTAAGGACGAATGTAGTATTGATTTAAGTCCCTGGCTAAAACATTTTGAACCTCTGATATCTATCAAGGCACCCTACAGTCCAAAACTTGTGAAAGTCTTCTATTTTCACATGAAATCTGATAATGTCTTGGATTCAGAGGGTAATCTAGTAGAAGAAAGGATTATTACCAAGGTCCGGGGCCAGAAAATCACGATTACCCCAGCCTATCTCAATTCAATTCTCCAAATTTCCAACCCTCCTAAACCTGAGATTCACAGATATTCCCAACAAGCCACTTTTAGACTGCTTAGGCCAGATGAACCTGTTCCTGAGGGCTTGGAAATCCTTAACTTCACACCTGCTGCAATGCCCCCAAGGAACCGGGCAATTTGGTACATATATACGAGGGATTTATTGCAGAAGGGAGGCAATTTCACCTACTTTGCCAAGAAAGACTTTAACATATTTGCCTCTATCTTGGACAAGCAGCCTCAGAATGTAGGGCATTGGCTATTTCAGGAGATAGCTAAGTTTGCTTTTCACTCCCGGCAGTCCTCTCAGATTCCCTTCCCTAGTTTGGTCTCGATCATTCTCTTTCATGAGAGAATATGGCATTTGGCCGCAAATGATCCTCCACAATTTCCTGCTGAGTTTGGACAACACATCATGAACCTCATGGGGGTTGATAGACCAGAGAAGTCAGACCAGTCCAGAGCTCCGGGGAAATCCAAGCCAGCAAGATCCAGAGCAACTCACTCCCGAGCAGAGGAAGCTCAAAGTGCTCCTCCTCCCTCAGACTTTGATGTTAAGGTTCAAGAGATTGTGGACAAGGCAGTCTCAAACTTAGTTGAGGGTATTGAGTTAGCCATAGGGAAGCTGGTTGCTGAGGTCAACAAAGGTCACAGTGACTTGGTGGACATTCAAGAAGGGTTCAGAGTTGAACAGGAGGCCCTGAAGAACCAGATCAGTGATCAAGCCTCCACCATATCCACTATGTTGGTCACGATGATGAGTTTGAGCGACAAGATGGACAAGATATTGAAGACTCAGTCATCGACTGCTTCTACCTCTGTGCCTGCTCCAGTTTCTGATTCTATGCCTGATCCTCAGCCTGATTCTGTATCTGCACCCCCTATCACTGAACCTCACATTGAACCCCTAGCTTCTGTACCTGACCCACAGCCTGGAGCTCAGCCTACTCTCTCTTCCCCTCCTTTTGCTGATGACAAAGGGGGAGAGAGTGTTGAGTGATTTTTTTTGTGGAAATTTCATGTTGTTATTTGATTTTTATATGTTTGTATCTTGTATATGAAATGTCAGTTGCTTATGAGTTGCTTGTGCTTCTGTTATCATCTTAATTTTAACTCTGATAACTTGCTCAGTTTCTCTGATAATCCTTAAAACTTTCACAAACTGAATTTCAAAGAGAGATTCCAAACCAGATTTCAAAATCAACTGTTTACAAGTGTTGTCATCATCAAAAAGGGGGAGAATGTTAGTTCCCTGTGTGTTTTGATGATTACTAACAATTGTAAACAATATTGATAAGGTTTGACAAAGTTTAGAATAATTTAAACTTGTATTTTTTTCAATCTGTCAAAACCAAACTCGAGCCTGGTAGTGTTGAACTCGAGCCTGGATTTGACAGAGAGCACAAACTTGTCCAGTTGATTCCCAAACTCGAGACTGAACCTGAAGTTTAAAATTAAACTTTTGAAAAGTTCACATGAACTCGAGCCTACTAAGGTCAAACTCGAGTTCATTCTTTCCAGAGAGTTTTTGAACTTTGAGAACATGTTAAACCTTACACTTGCTTTCTTCAAACCTCAAGTTTGAAAGGATCCAAAGAAAGTTTTGAGAGCATGAACTCGAGCCTGTCATGGCAAACTCGAGTTCATCTCTGGCGGGACAAGTTGTTTGAAACTTAAAGATATTTTCAAGCTCTGCACTGTTCCATTAAAAGAAAAGTGTTTCGGTTTGAAAAGTTCACCAATGCTCAAACTCGAGCCTAACATATTCAAACTCGAGCCTAGTTTTGGCCGAGAGCAAAGAACTGTTTTTAAGCTATTTAAACTCGAGCCTGAGATTTACAAACTCGAGCCTAAAAGTTCCAGAGAGCAAAGAACTTTTGGATATGTTTTTAAACTCGAGAGTGTGTTTTGCAAACCTCAGGTTTGTGTTTTCAAGCTAAAACGAAGTCTGTTCAAAAGTGTCTCGAACTCGAGCCTGACATTAATGAACTCGAGTTCATTTCAACCCGAGAGCTTCCTAGTTTTTCAATAACTTGAGAACCTCCAGTTTAAAAGACAAACCTCAGGTTTGTTCAGTTTGAACTTACATGCTTTTAAACACTGAAGCCTCGAACTCGAGCCTAACTTTAATAAACTCGAGTTCATTTCAACCCGAGAGCATTTTAGTTTTTCAATGATCTGCAAACCTCAGGTTTATAAAGCAAACCTCAGGTTTACACTTTTTGAACTTGCACAGTTTTGAACACTAAAGCCTCGAACTCGAGCCTGTAAGAACTGAACCCGAGTTCGTGATGCTGGTTCAGAATTTTTGAATTTGGGCATTTCAGAAATCAATGTTATTTGATTCTATCTTCTTCCAATATTATTCTCTGATATTCCCTGCTATGTTTAACGTATTTATTAGTGGATTTCAGAGCATTAAAGAATGTTTGGTGAGAGGTTAGAGTATAAAGCAAAAAGCACCTCAGAGCATTTATTGCAAAGCACAAAAGTTACTCCTTCTACCCAAATCCTTCTGCACACGCTTACAAAGCATTTAAGGATGTTAGCTGAAACAAGAAAACTCCTCTCCAACGGATTAATTCGCAGAAAGTCAGCCCTGATGTCTTGACCAACTAGATTAAGGGAAAACAAGAGAGAGAAGACCCCAAAAACCACTTCAGAACACTTGGGCAACTTCTCCAACGGTCTGATTCAAGCTACAACGGTCATTTAATGTTCTCTAGCTATAAATAGAGTTCATTAACATCTTCAAAAGATATACAACTACTCTGAGCGAATTTCTACTAAATTCATTTATTGTGTATCAGCTTTCACTTATAGAGTATCATACTTGATACAAGTACTTCAGTGTTCATCATATCTACTCTGTAAGAGAGTTAAATACTTGTAAATCATTTATTGATTGAGATAACTACAAGTCAGGGGACTTGGTAGTTGGGTGTATTGATTACGACTTGTAAGGGGGAGTGTGTTCTAGAGAGAGAACAACTCTTAGTACAGAGTGTGTAATCAATATTTGATTATAGTGGATTGAAAATCCCAGGTGAGGCTTGGGGACTGGATGTAGGTCAGAGAAAGGACCGAACCAGTATAAATCACATTGTGTAAAGCTTTCCTTTCCTACTCCTCTATTAGCCTCTGTTTTCATTAGTCAAAAACAGAGCTCAATCCTTAATTTTTAAAGATACCCAATTCACCCCCCCTCTTGGGTATTTAGCTCCACTCTTCAGATATAATTACACACTTTGTAAACGAAGGATGGTCATTTAACTCTTAGACTCCACTCCCCCTTACAAGTTGTAATCGTACACCCACACTGAAGATACCTCTATCTTGAGATTTGACTAAATGAAAATAATTGATATAACTCTCTCACAGAGTAGATAGAAAATAAACATTGAAGTATATGATCGATCACCTCACTCTTTACAGTAGACTATATAGACATTGAGAAACAGAGAGTGTATAAGCTATTGAACTATCGACAGTGAAGTAGTAAAAGACATTTCATTGGCTTTGTCGAGTCATTCATTCATCGTTATTCCTCCGGTTTGAAAACTTCGCAATTTATATGTTATTGTGTTTAGACCGTTGCGAGTATTCGACCGTTGGAGATTAGTTGGAAGTAGCTGTAGAAACTTTTGTTGCTTTTTGGCCATTGAGCTCTAATCCGACTTTAATCATAAAATGTTTATCGTTGACTTCGTTAATGCTCTGTTTTGAGTGTTGTAACAATAGCCATTGAGAAGATTCAAGCTTTTTGTTGGAATGTTCAAACTATCTGTTAGACTCAGAAGCTTTCCTCTATTTTCTGACGTAGCATTTAATGCTTCTCTGACACACAAATTGCTTTATGCCAATTTGTTGTTAATTCATGATATAATCATCTGAAACTCATTAGCAAACTGATTAAAAGCAATTAGCAATAGTAATGAGTAATGATATATGGAAATGAAATCATATTCGATGATTTAAGATTTTACGAAGTCGGAGATTTCAAGACCAGAGGTGACCTTGCTCGAGCATGGATAATGGTGTGCTCGGGCAACAAAGGAAAAATGAACTTAGAAGTAGAGAGGATCAACCTATGCTCGAGGAATGTCAAGCTATCGCTCGGGGACCATGCTCGAGCATTTGAATTTGCTTATTCGAGCATGCTTCAAATCAAGGCTTGAAGATACTACAATTAACGCTGATGCTCGAGCATGCCAGTTATCGTGCTCAGGCAATGCTGAGATAGAGAGCAATGTAAGTTTAGACGTATGCTTGCTCGGGTAACTTTTACTCTTGCTCGAGCATGCTGCTCGGGCATGATATTATCTTGCTCGAGCACAGGGCAAACAGAAGTGATGATCTGGTATCTTACGATATTGCTCAAGCAAGCTACTTAGGGTGTGCATGGTAACACTCCGAGAATGACTGTTTTCCTAATTTCTGTGTCCCAGAACAAAAATGGATGGCAATTGTGTTTGGTAAATCCGGTTTTTTTTTTCTTGCTTCTGGGATAAATCAGTTTATTTTTTTGTGCTGGGGAGTGAAAAAAGAAGCTAAAAATTTTGGCTTTTCTATTCCAAGGCAAAAAATCAGAATTTATTTTTTCGTCAATCGAAGCAGAAATTTACCCTCGTTCACCACCACCACTGCTCCACCACCACCGCCGTTGCCACCACCGCCGCCGTCGCCACTGCCACCGCCCCACCACCACCACCGTCGCACCACCACCACCACCACGCCGCCACCACCACCACCACCATCGCACCACCATCGCCGCTACCGCCACCACCGCCACCACCGCTGCCACCACCACCTTGCCTCATTCGCCACTGCTACCGCCCTACCACCACCATCGCCGCCGACAACACCACTACCGCCACCGCCACCACTGCCACCACCACCGCCGCCCCCCGCCACCGCCACCACCACCACCACCACCGCCATCGCCACATAAATAATTTTTTGAATATAAAAATTACATAAATAATTTTTTTAGGAAATTTAAATTTAAGTTTATTTGTAAAGTATAATAATTATATTAATTATTAAAGAAAATGACAAAATGGTAAAAATAACTCATTAATTCTTCATCTTCCTCCCTTACTATTTTTTTAACTCCCAAACAAGAGGAGGAAAAATGTATTACCAAACGTAATTCTGATTCTCGGAGTAAAAATAAAATGAGTTAACAAACGTAATTCTGATTCTCAGAACTCTTCCAAAGCACAGAATCAGGAAAAACTCTTTCATCTCAGAAACAGTGCTGGGCAACAGAATGGTTGCCATGCACACCCTTACCTCTGCTCGAGCATGCTTTTCACTCTGCTCGAGCACAGACCATATGAAGCAAAGGATCAAGAGATTTGTGATGTTGCTTGAGCATGCTTTTACCCTTGCTCGGGCAACCTACTCGAGCATGCTTTTCACTCTGCTCGGGCATGGTCTTCATTTTGCATTTAATCATGAGTTTGAGTTTCGCTATCAGCCTGATGATGCTTGGTCATGCCAATCACCTTGCTCGAGTACACTTCTATCTTTGAGGCTTCTGATCATACACGAATAAGCATTATACTCTCCAATACAAAGCTCAACTTCCAGAATGTAGATACTTTTAAGAGACAAGAATATTGACAGCACAATAGTCAATATTCCCGAGAGCATAACGTCTTCGATGTATCTTGAATTTTGACAAACCACCCATGCTCATAAAGCTCTTCAAGTCTTCTTTCCAATGCAAGAAGAATCAGCTCCAAACTCATTGTACTTCATCCGTTATCATCAGATGATTGGAGGTAGCTCTTGATCAGTGTTTTTTGCAGCATTCTGAACAGACCATCAACTTCAAAAAGCCATATCTCCTTAAATTGATCTTTTTTTTCGTGTTCTTGATGTTTTTGGAAATATATTATAGTCTAATTTCAATTGGCACTGGTTTCAGCTCAATCCGATTTGTCGTTTGTGAGATATGCTCAAAATACCGAAGGTTGGTCTGGACTGTGACGGTGATTTTTGTTGCAATTTCAAAAAATCATAACTCCTTGATCCAAACTCCTTTTGGCATGAATCTTATATCAAAATGGCGCATTGGGAGTTTAGTTTTAAACAGAATTGGTTTCACCTCAATCGGACTTCTGGTTTGAAAGATATCATCAAATTACCAAACGTCGTCAGAAACAAAGCTGAACAGAGTAGCTGAAGAACAACCTTGCTCGAGCAAGGGTAATTTTCTTGCTCAAGCATGAGTGGATTTCACCCCTGAATGAAGCTGAAAATGACCATGCTCGAGCATAACATTTGTTGTGCTCGAGCATGACACTATGCATGCGGAAAAAGAGCTGAAATTACATAAATGGCCCAAAACAAATTAGTATTCATCCAGAAGCTTGAACTTGCTTCTTTTAACTCCGAATTGAGCCATTCCAACTTCTGTTTGATAACAGAAACTTGAATATTGATATTCTCATGATATTTAACAAGTTATTCTTTTTTCAAACTCCATTTTTTTATCATTCTTCATTGTATTAAACTTCATATCTACATTAAATATAAGAATTAGTCAAAGTATAAAATAAATGTAGTATGCAAACTTTTTTCTCTGGATAATTGTATCAATATAAGACATCATCAAAACTAATCATAACTAACAAAAGCTTGACGACGTTCCGATGGCGTGGAAGAAGCCCTGTCACGTCACCACTCCACGTCTTCTTCACTTCGTCTCACTGCAGTGAAGGATGCTGGGTTATCTTGGAGTTCTCGTGCCTTGGGAATTCTCTCCCTCTTCTTTCGAGTCTGGCCAAATATGAATTTCGATTGGACTCTCTACTACTCAACCTCCTTTAGGGTTGGCTTGTTGTTTCTTTTTATAATTAGGTTTTCTTGCGGCGTAAGTTCCAGCGAGCCGGGCATTTCCTAATCTGTCGAGATCCATCATATATCTCTTTTCAATCTTAGTAGATTGATTTTGCTGATCTTGCGGGATTCTTCATATCTTTCAATTTCAATCCTCCACATCTTTCTTTCCGTTATGTTAGCAATCTGCCTGTCATTCTCGACCTTCACTATTATACCTGAAATCATCTTGATAAAAGATCAGAAAATATGCCGCATTGTATTGCGTCCTTTACTCTACTATAGCTTTCGTGATGCCTTGTATTGCACTTTGATTTGCTGTCATAATGTTATAGCATAGTATCACCTTTGCTATACGTTCTTCCTTCAAAACCTTGTAACTTGTTCCTTTTTAAGCACATGTTTAGGATGTAAATGGTTTCTATCCTTCAATTCCCTGTATCATGAATTAATGCCTTTTTGCTTAGATTGATTGAAGTTAAGCTTATATTTACCATACAATTCAGTCATAAAATATAGGGAAAACTGTTGGCTCTCAGTGTGTTTTGATGATTACTAACAATTGTAAACAATATTGAAAAAGTTTTGACAAAGTTTAGGACATTTTAAACTTGTAATTTTCTATCTGTCAAAACCAAACTCAAGCCTGTTAGTGTTGAACTCGAGCCTGGATTTGACAGAGAGCACAAACTTGTCAAACCATTCTCCAAACTCGAGACTGAACCTGAAGTTTAAAATCAAACCTTTAAGAAGTTCACATGAACTCGAGCCTACGGATGTTAAACTCGAGTTCATCTTTGCCAGAGAATTTTGAACTTTGAAAACATGTTTAAACTCTACACTTGTTCTCTTCAAACCTCAGGTTTGAAAGTTTTTCAAAGAAAAGTTTTTCGGTTTGAAAAGTTCACTAATGCTCAAACTCGAGCCTAGCATCTTCAAACTCGAGCCTAGTTTTGGCCGAGAGCTTCCAAAGTTTTTCAAAACATTCGAACTCGAGCCTAAACAGTTTGAACTCGAGCCTAAAAGTTACCGAGAGCAAAGAACTTTTCAAAATGTTTTAAACTCAAGAGTTTGCTTTGCAAACCTTAGGTTTGTTCTTTCAAGCTAAAACGAAGTTTGCTCAAAAGTGTCTCGAACTCGAGCCTGACATTAATGAACTCGAGTTCATTTCAAGCCGAGAGCTTTTTAGTTTTTCAATGTCATGAGAACCTTAGGTTTAGAAGACAAACCTCAGGTTCACACATTTTGAACTCACATAATTTTGAACACTGAAGCAACGAACTCGAGCCTGTAAGAACTGAACTCGAGTTCGTGTCGCAGGATCAGGAAATTTGAATTTGGGCATTTCAGAAATCAATGTTATTTGATCCCATTTCCTTCCAATATTATTCTCTGATATTCCCTGCTATGTTTAACTTATTTGTTAGTGGATTTCAGAGCATTAAAGAATGTTTGGTGAGAGGTTAGAGTATAAAGCAAAAAGCAACTCAGAGCATTTATTGCAAAGCACAAAAGTTACTCCTTCTACCCAAATCCTTCTGCACACACTTACAAAGCATTTAAGGATGTTAGCTGAAACAAGAAAACTCCTCTCCAACGGATTAATTCGCAGAAAGTCAGCCTTGATGACTTGGCCAACTGGATTAGGAGTAAATTAGTGAGAGAAGACCCCAAAACCACTTCAGAATACTTGGGCAACTTCCTCAACGGATTTATTTGGAAAGCAACGGTCATAAATTGATCTCTGAGTATAAATAGAAGAGCATTCAAGTCTTTCCAACAACTGAGACAACTAAGAGTGAAATTTGATCAAGAGTTCATTCATTTCTTTCAGTTTTCACTTGTCTTGTCATCTTGACATTCTGTACTTCAGTGTTTAACTTATCAACTCTTTGAGAGAGTATTCTTATTGATTATCTTTTGTAAAGAACCACAAGTCAGGGGACTTGGTGGTTGGGTGCATTGCTTAACACTTGTAAAGGGGAGTGTGTTCTAGTGAGAGAACAACTCTTGAGTGCAGAGTGTGTAATCATTTGCAAGAAGATTAGTGGATTAAAAAAAAATCCCAAGTGAGGCTTGGGGACTGGATGTAGGTCAAGAGAAAGGGTCGAACCAGTATAAATCATTGTGTCGAGCTTTTCTTCCCTTCTCCTCTGTTGTGCTCTGTCTTTAGCTGTCCAAAACAGAACAAGGTTTCGAAAATTTTGTAGATACCCAATTCACCCCCCTCTTGGGTATCAAGCTCCATCTTCCAAAAACATGGCATAAAATTGTGCTTATCAGTATCATAGTCATAAGAAGATATCAATAGGAAATTAGGCTGAACTTGGAATCATCCTTAAGCATCTCAATTCCCCAGTTGATTTACCCATTGCTATAGCATCTATGCTGCACAGCTTCCGCAATGCTACAATATAGCTACTAACTACAACGCTATTCAGTTAACCCACCACTATAGTCTATCGAAGCTTCTGCATCCGATACTTCTAATGCTAACTTTACTCCTTCTATATGCTTATAGCAATTTTCTAGTTAGATCAACATTACAAAACATGGTGTAGTGGTTATGAGTAGTAGACTCATTCCTGAAGCCTACAATAATAGGTCAAGCCTTGCACCAACCTGCCTAGCAATAACTGTTTCTCAAAGGTCTAACCTCGACCCCTTGCTAATAAGCTGAGGCCACGAATCTCGCCTTTAGCTTTCGCTAATCGACAATGTAATTAAATACCGATAAACAAACTGAATTTATTGAATTAAGAACTAGCAACTGGGTTCATTCAAAACTTAAAGATTCATCCTTGTTCAGCCATAGGAAATTCAGTTTATGACTGACGAGGGAAACACAAAACAAATAACAACAAAATGACCCATGATCAAAAGACTAAAATAAAAGAAAACATAAAGTTTGATGAAGTTCCGATAGCGTGGAAGAAGCCCTATCATGTCACTACTCCACGTCTTCTTCTCTCAGTCTTACTGCAAGAAAGGATGCTGGGTTCTCTTGGAGTTCTCTTGCCTCATGTATTCTCTCTCTCTTCTTTCATGTCTGACCGATTGTGAAAATTCATTTAGGCTCTCCACGACTCGACTCCTCTAGGGTTGGCTTGATGTTTCCTTATATAATTAGGCTTTCTTGCGGTGTAAGTTCAAACGAGTTGGGCTTTCTAAACGCTCGAGATCCATCATATCTTTTGATCATAGTAGATTGATTCTGTTGATCCTACGAGATTCTTCAAATCTTTTAGTTTCGATCCTCCTCATCTTCTATTCCGTTACGTCAGCAATTTACCTATCTTTTCTCGACCTTTGCAATATTTCCTGAAACAATCTTGACAAAAGATTAGAACATATGTCGCATAGCATCACATCCTTTACTTTGTTATAGCTTCAGAGATGCTTTGTATTGCACTTCAATATACTGTTAGAATGTTATAGCATAGTATCAGCTTTGCTATATGTTCTTCTCATAAAACCTTATAACTTGTTCTTCTTTAGCACATGTTTAGGATGTGAATGGTTTTTATCCTTTAGTTCCCTATATTCTTGCATTAATGCCTTTTTACTTGGATTGATTGTAGTTAAGCTTGTATTTACCATACAATTCAGTCATAAAATATAGGGAAAACATGGCATAAATTGCGCTCATCACATGCCAAATGTCACCATAGGGAATTAAGTTGGCTACTACTCTGGTCTTATTTATAAATCCCTTTTGACCGAAAAATTTGGTCCTATTTATAAGTCCCTTTTGACCAAATAAATGAGATTGTGACAATTTTGCCCATATTATTGTACCAATGAAAATAGAGAAAGAATAAAGAGTTGAAAGACACCCATTCATAAATGAGGGTAAAGTTGGAAATTTACTCCATAATCATTGAGTTACCTACGTCTCCTTAGTATGTGTAATTTAGTCAAAAGGAACTTATAAATAGGACCTGAGTGGTATGGCAGTAGGATAAATTGGACACTTGGAGAGGCCTTTGGAAGACAAAATTCTTTCCCCAAGATGAGTGATGCGCCAGCCAAGGTGAGGAAAAGAAAAACCATGCACAAAAATCACATGTGAAATGCCAAAGTCAAAGGAATAACTCTAGTTGGACAAGTGTCAACTTAGAAATTAAATTTGACTTAAGGTAAGACACATGTACAAGTTAAATTTGAAGCAATTAAAGACAAATAATCTTCTCCAACAAGCCATGAATTTTGCACAAGAAGAAAGGGAAGTGGCTTGCAAGATAAGATAATCAAAAGAGAAGTCAAAAGTCTAGGGAAATTATGGAAGGAAGATGTGACATAATGACAAAGCAAAAATTAAAGAAAAACTTCCCTCTCCCATCAGCCATAAGGGCATGGTTAGGAGGGAAGAAAAGAAGATATATATATATATATATATATATATATATATATATATATATATATATATATATATATATATATATATATAAGTCATAAAGCAAACAAAGCCAACTAGAAGATTAAGGAGAAAACAAGATAGAATTTGGCTTCTTGAGCAAGTTAGGCATAACTAAAAGGCCAAGTTTGGAAACTAAGCATTTTAGAAACCCATTTCTCTCCTTTTGGGACAGTTGATTCGAAAATTTAGGAAAGAGAAAAAAATTGAATTGATTTATGAAGCTTATAGAAAACTCAAGAGAATAAAAAGCTTCTTGTGCAAGATTTCTTGAAGAGCAAGGTAATTTCTTGGGACTAAGTAAAGAGTTATGAAGACACAAGATACTCCCCAAATTACCCTAATGTGTCGTACCATATGGAAAGGAGAAGAGAAACCAAAATTTTCTAGAGGATTGAAGAAAAGTCAAGAAGCAACATAGCTTTGGATAAGCTAATTTCATTTATTTATTTATTTTATATGTGCAAGTAATATTAGGGGTCATATTATAGCTCATTCTTTCCCTTGTGGCTACTAGAATTTCGAAGACAAGAGGCAGAGAGAGAGAGAACAAAGGACTTCATACAAGAAAGCAAGAGAACTCAAGAGGAATCAAGCATCAAACCTAAGGTAAGGCCATGGATTCATACACTACTCTCTCTTCTACCTTCTTCTTCATGGTGATTATTGACAAACAAACTTTTCTTTGGTGGTTGAAGAGGAGACCGACAGGTGAAGGAGGGGAACACAAGAATCAAAAGTCCTAAAGGTGTTGAAGAGCTGACACAAGTAAGTTACCTTAGAACCCCTTATGATTTTAAAGTTCTTGGGTGTTTGTGATTAAGATGTGATCTCTGAACAGCCCTAAAACCTATGGATCTGAGTTGATTTTGAGATTTTTGATGGTTTCAAAGTGTTTAAAAAAATATTTTTAGTAAGGAAGAACTTGGATCATGTTTTTGGAATCAAAGATAGAAGTTTTAAAAATGTGGAAATTTGCTTGGTGTGGTATTTAGGCAAGTCAGTTGGCTTTCTTGTGCTTTTTGACCTAGTAAATGAATTTTGAAAATTTTGAAAATAACCCCTAAATATAGAATTGTTTTTTGACCAGAGGTGGTGTTTTGGTTGGTAGTTGGAATTTTGATTGTATCTGGTTCAAGTAAATATTTTTCGTTGAAAACAGACTTATTGAAGGTCAGTTTTCCTTTTAAACCATCCCAAAAGGAGTTTTGTAGATTTAATTATGGATTTTTTAATATTAGTCACTATTTCTGGAATTTTGGGATAAAGGTCGAAAATGGAAGGCATTATTGCCAACAATGAATTTCTTTTTGAAAAAGGAAATTATAGATTTTGAATGGTTGAAAAGGCTTATTCTAAGCCATCAAACAAATATTTTTAAGGAGGATTTATTTATATTTATATTTTGGTTATTCTAAGGTCACTTGCATTTTTGTGTACCTAGGGAAAATTTTCTAATAATTGTGGTCGACTGCCAGGTAGTAACCTTAATCCTCATATACCTTGTGTGACTTGTGTATGTATGTTTTACCATGTTATTGCATATATTTAGTTATCATTTGTTTCCAAGCGCTTTGGAACCGGAACATGTTGTGTGCCATGCCCATCAGTTTGTGTTTTGTGCTATTAGGAATGCTGCAGTCTGTGATATGTGCTATTAGGACTACTGCAGTTTGTCCTATGTGCTATTAGGACTACTAGTTCCAGATATGGCTATCTGCCTTGCTGTGTGCATGATACTAAATGATATGTGGTTTGTGTTTTATTTCGTGGTTTTCTTACATGCTTTGTATACACATTTTATATGAGATTAACGGTTATTCAAAGATTCAATTTTGAATCCCAACCCCTTTTAAGCCCTCAGGCAGTACATTTTGGTCAGAGTCGGGAGATAGAGGTTAGACCTTGAAGCTGGGTTAGTGTGACAAAACTGTTGGTGTTTGATTTTGGATATTTATTTTTGAAGGTGGAATATCACCTGGTGGTGAATATAGGATAATTTTTGCAAATGATGAGAAGGAAATAAAACAGAGACAGAGATAGAGAGAAATGACACAAATGAATTAAATTGGTATGGTCCAACTCTTTGACCTACGTCTAGTCCCTGGACGCTCTGGGATTTTCACTAACTCTCAAACACGAATACAATTACTCACTTTATACTTAGGATGATCCTTTCAAACTATGATTCACTCTCCCTTACAAGTTGTAATCATACACCCACACTCAAGATTGCTCAACCTTGAGATTTAACAACTAACAAGAAATCAAATAAGTGTTTAACAACTCCTCACTGAGTAGATATTAAATGAAATCAAATAAGTGTTTAACAACTAACAACTCCTCACTAACAAGAAATCAAATAAGTGTTTAACAACTAACAACTCCTCACTAACAAAAAATCAAATAAGTGTTTAACAACTAACAACTCCTCACTAACAAGAAAATATCCAAAGATATTAAATGAAACTAATGAAACAGTAGATTGCAATAAGTTTGAATTGAATGGGTAGAGTTTCAGTGGTTGGCGAATTCAATGCTTCTGGTATTTATAGTGGTTGCCATTAAAGACAGATGAAGCTTGATCGTCACTTTCACTGTTTAAGTTCCAGGTGGAATTATGCTGTCTCGATATTCTTTCATTCCTTTTTATTTGCCCGATGTGAAACAACATTTATTGTATGATTGTAATAGTAGGAATGTCTTTTGATTCCTTGGTTGCTGTGATTTTTGTCTCGATAAGGCAAGTGCATTAAATGCATTCTAACACAATTTGCTTTTATGATAATTTTGTGGTTAATCCTTTGAATAATCATCTAAAACTCATTAGCAAACTGATTAAATATAGTTAGAATAGTAATGAGTGATTATATGAAGAAATGAAATCATAGTCAATGATTTTGGATTTAAGAAGACGGAGATTTTGAAAGGCCAAAGGATTAACTTCTAGTTAAAATAAAGTTGCCTTGAGTCAAAATGACTTGAAGTGAAAGTAAACATGAATCAAGTCATTTTCATCTCTTGCAAATTTCTTTGAAATAAGAACTGAGAAAGTTAACTTGATATAATGATTTGAGAGAGTAAAGTTAACTTGAAAGTTAACATGCAAGTTGACTTGAGGCAATAAGTTTTTATCGCAAGTTAAAAGCTTATCATGAGAAAAGTTGCCTAGAGTCAAAATAACTAGAGGCATTTATTGCCTGGAGTCAAACTGATTGGAGGCAATTTATAATCTGACTTGAGTTAAGTTTGTCTGGTTTAAAACAATTGAACTCAAGTGAAGATAACTTGAGGCAATAAATATTTGACTTGAGGTAAGGTTAATCGTGAAACAAATATTTAAACTTTTTAAACTAGTTAACTCGAGGCAAGAACGGTTTTAACTCGAGTTAACTATTTTCAAACTTCAAGTTAAAACTAACTCAAGGTAAAGCATAAATGCTTGGAGTTAAAACAAATCAGTTCTAAACTTTGCAATGCGATAACTCGAGGCAAAACAAGTTCAACTCAAGGTATCTATTTTGTGAACTAATTACCTTCAAGTTAAAAACCATCATACTCGAGGCATATTAGAAACAAATCAATTTCCTAAAACAATTAACTGGAGGTAAATAACTTATAACTTGAGGTAAGCTTTTACAAAAACTTCACAAGCATTTTTTGATTTAAATTGGATTTAAAGCATTTTTCCTTGAATCTTTACATTATAATTGTTATCATCAAAACATCAAAACATAGGGGAACTAACATTCTCCCCCTTTTTGATGATGACAACACTTATAATGGTTTTTGAACTTTTTGACAAGAATAACTTTGAGATGAAATTTGACAACAATAAATAGCTTATAGATATGCATAATATCATTAAATAAATTATGGCTCAAGGTAAAGCACAAGAATGCATTGAAACCAAAAGACATGAAATTCATTCATATAAAATTAGATGTACATAAAGAGAATAAAATACACAAAAATAGGCAACAATAATAATACACCAACAAAGCAAACTTCTAATGCAGCTCTTTACTAGCTCTCTCCCCTGTTGTCATCAATGAAAAGAGAAAAGGGTTGAGTAGTAGGAGATGAAGATGGATGATCAGAGATATAGCTGTTAGAAGAAGATGATGGAAGAGGAACAGTGGATGGATTAACAGGGGTATGAAGAGAAGGTGAAACAAGGACAGTAGCAAGGGTTGAAGCTAAAATGGGAGATGAGGCGACAATTGGGGTTGATGCAGATGGAACGAGAGATGAGGTGATAATTGGGGTTGATGCAGGGAGAGTGGATGAGATGGGAGTAGAAGGAGAAACACCAGAGGGTCTAGCTTGAGCAGATAAGGTATTGAGGAGCTTATCAAACTTGGAATCTAGCATTAAAAAGACATTGTTGAGACTATCAAAACGAGCACCATAGTCTTCCAAGTGACCTTCAATGTGCTCAAGTCTTTCCTTTACTTCAGAGTCTACTAACTTTTTCACCTCAGATTCAATCCTTTCAGTGATCTCAGTCTGTTGTGAAATGAGAGAAATCTGAATTGATCCAACTGCCTCATCTAAAGCCCATTCCACAATGGCTTGAACAGAAGAATGAAGCATGGATGGTGGAGGCTAAGAAGATTAAGATTGCGCACCAATACTAGCAGGAGATGATTGAGCCTCAGTAGTAGCATGGCGTTGAGATACTTTGGACTTAGATGGTGCCCTAGACTGACCAGATTCTTCTTTGAAAGTAATCCTCATATGATTAAGATGAAATTGACTGAAGATGAGGGGTTTTACTGGTTTTTCATTTAGCTCAAGATGCCAGATGCCAGCTTCAAACAGCATAAGAGAAATCATGTTTGGAAAAGGAATTGGAGCAGATGGTGAAGAATAATATTTAAACCTGTGCATTTCAGGGTAGACCCACTCACCAATATTGTGAGGAGTTTTATTAAGAATAGAGGCAAATAAAGCATAATCCCTCTTGGCAAAATGAGTGAAATTGTTGCCTTTTTGCACAAGATTTTTGGAATAAATATACCAGATAGCTTGGTGCAAAGGTAGCATAGCAATAGGGGCAAACTTTAAGGGCCCTAATGCCTCACCTGGTCTGAGGATTTGAAAGATTTCCTCATCTGTATAATTAAGAGCAGGCACAGGAAGAGGATCAATGATCCTTAACAAAGTATTAATATACTTGGTAGTGACAATAATTATTTTCCCTCTAAAAAATGTTGTCATCCTTTCTTCTTGAAGACCACCATTAGCATCAAGAAAATTGGTTGATCCTCGTATTAAAATAAAAAATTTTGACAACATAAGGGGAAAAAGGAGTTAAAATTGTTAGTTCTCTGTTGGTTTTGATGATTGCCAACAACTACAAACAATTAAAGAGGTTTTGCTCTTAAGTGTCAAAAAGTTTTGTTCAAGAGCAAACCTCGAGGTTGGTATTGTAACCTCGAGGTTTGACCCTAAAGAAGCTTTAAAAAGTCAAGTGTTTTCATGTTACAAAACTTGGTTTCACAAAAACTATGTGAAACCTCGAGGTTGGAAAGTCAACCTCGAGGTTCTGGTCTTCTTAAAAACCCAAGTTTTGCATTAACACTTGCAACCTCGAGTATGGAAAGCTAACGTCGAGTTTTGACTCATCCAGAGAAGTCATGGTTTTCAACAAGCTTGAAAACCTCGAGGTCCATATTGCAACCTCGAGGTTGGACACTTTATTTTGAAACTTAAGTTTGAAGAAAAATCTGTTGACCTCGAGTATGGTATTTCAACCTCGAGTATGGTGACTTACAGAGAGCAAACTGGTTTTCAAAACCTTGAAAACCTCGAGGTTAAGATTGTAACCTCGAGGCTGAGCCTTATGTTTTTAAACTGAACTTTGCTTTATCAAATACCAACCTCGAGTATGGATTCTCAACCTCGAGGTTGTCGGGCTCAAGTGAAATATGAAGTTTTTAAGACAAGCTTCACACCTCGAGGTTACTTTTGGAACCTCAAGGTTTGTGAGTTACTGAGAGTTTTTTTTTAAAAAAAAGGTTTCTTTTTAAAGAAGACCTCGAGGTTTACTTTGTAACCTCGAGGCTGGATGTTTTAAAACTAATGGATTGCCTAGAACTTTCTAGCTAACCTCGAGGTTGGATGAACTAACCTCAAGGTTTGTGACCGTTGGTGCAATTTCAAAATTGTGAATTCTTCAATATCTTGTTGTTTGATCTAATTGCTTTCATATATCATTCACTCATGTTCCCAGATATGTTTAATAAAGTTTGTTGAGTGTGTTCAGTCATTATAGATCAAGATTATTGAAGATATGTGATAAAAAGCAAAAAGGTGAACAGTGCATTTAATGCACCTGCACAATCTCACCTACTTTCGGCTAATCCATCTGAGCACGTCTAATGAATGATAAAGAAAGCTTACTACATCAAGTAAAGTCAATTCCAACGGGCAGAAACTCAGAGACCCACCTCAGACAACATTAACTCTTGGATTAGCAGAAATTTAGAGAGAGAAGATGACCAGAACTTAAGCAAATCACTTCCAACGGTTGGAATTATCTCACAACGGTCATTTAATGTTCTCTACCTATAAATAGAGAGCATTAACTTCATCTCCAGCGGATACACCTACTCTGAGCGAAAATCTTTTAAGTTCATTCAGTGTGTATTAGTTTTTCACTTGTAATAGTATCTTTTTGATACTTTAAGCTTCAGTGTTTATTCTATCTACTCTTTGAGAGAGTTTCACTTGTAAAATCATTTATTGATTGTAACAACTACAAGTCAGGGGGCTTGGTAGTTGGGGTGTATTGATTACAACTTGTAAGGGGGAGTGTGTTCTAGAGAAAGAACAACTCTTAGTACAGAGTGTGTAATCAATTTCGTTGAGTTAGTGGATTGAAAATCCCAAGTGAGGCTTGGGGACTGGATGTAGGTCAAAGAAAGGACCGAACCAGTATAAATCTTGTTGTGCATTGCTTCTTCTTCCTCTCTCTTTGTTCTGCTCTGTTTTGAGTACTCACAAACAGAACAAGTGTATAAAATTTTAAAGATACCCAATTCACCCCCCCTCTTGGGTATCAAGCTCCTGTTTTCATTTGGTATCAGAGCAAGGTCTTCTCAGAAGAGCTTAACCACTCGAGAAGGATCACTATGGAAGGAATTCTTCCAGATGGAGCTTCAATCAACAGACCTCCCGGTTTCGACGGCGAACACTACTCTTTCTGGAAAGCCAAATTTTGTGTGTTCGTGATGCCAACAGAATATGGTCTATGGAGAGTCTTTGAGACTGGAGACTATGTTCCAGTCAAGGTAGAAGGAGGCATCACTGTTCCCAAGACAGAAGCCGAATTCGATGATAATGATAAGAAGAACATCACTCTCAATAGCAAGGCTATCCTGATGCTTCAGAGTGCTCTTAGTCAAAAGGAGTACTTTCGTATCTGTAATTTGTCAACGGCTAAGGAAATGTGGAAGGCGCTGGAAATAGCTTATGAAGGAACCTCCGGAATCAAGGAGAATCGCATCAACATTCTAACCACTGAGTATGACCTGTTGCGGATGAAGCAAGGCGAGAGTATTGGAGAATTTCAGTTGAGATATACTCATCTGACCAATCAGCTAGCGGCCTTAGGAAAGCTTTTCGATCAAGGAGCTCAAGTATGGAAAATCCTCAATATTCTGACAAAGGATTGGGAAGCAAAGGTTACTGCCATTGAAGAAGCTCGTGGAGAATCAATGACTTCAGTTGCTACATTGTTTAGAAGCCTATCTGAGTATGAGAGCAAACTGAAGTTCAAGAAGGAGTTAGAAGATGTCAATGGTGGCAACAATCGCAACAAAGGAGTGTCTCTGAATGTGGAAAAGGATGAGGAAGATGAAGATGAGGATGAAGAAATTGGGATGATGGTCCGGAGATTCAAGAAGTTTTACAAGAAGGATCAAGGCTTTAAGAAATTTCAGAAGGGAAGTTCGAGCTATGAATCGAAAAAGCCTATCATTTGCTATGAATGCGAGAAGCCCGGACACATTAAGGTAGATTTCCCTCAGCTAAAGAACCAAGAGAAAGAGAAGAATAAATTCAAGAAATTCAAAAGGAAGGCATATGTGTCTGCCATATGGGGTGACAGCTCATCGGATGAAGATGAAGCTGAAGAGGATGAAAGCGAAAAGGCCAATATATGCCTGGTTGCTGAAGAAGAAGAGCAACACAATGAGAGCAATGAGGTATACGAATCTTTACCCTCCTATGATGAATTATTTGCTGAATACAATGTCGTTCAAAAAGAGTTTGAGAAATTAGCAGATAAATATATGTCTTTAAAAAGAAAAAACTCCTTTCTTGAATTGTAAATTGAAAACATTTCTTCTCCTCAATCTCTGGTTTGTGATGAGTGCCTTGTTTTAGAGAAAAAGAACTTACAACTTACAAAGGCACTTGAGAAATTCACTAAGGGAAGTGAAATGCTCAATGTGATTCTAAAACAACAACGTTTTATAAACGATCGATCGGGCATTGGATACAAACCTGATTTTGATAAAAGGAAAGGCAAGAAAAAGAATGGACAAAGGTCGTATATGAATTATTTCACAAAGTCTGTTCATTCCTCAAACCCTTTTGCTTATTGTAACTATTGTAATAGGAAGGGTCATTCTACTTCATCTTGTTTTCGTAGGAAAGAAAGAAAGACTAAACCTATAGGAAATTATCAATGGGTACCAAAAGGAACATATGTTCCCAAGGTACATGCTAACCCCAAAGGACCCAAGAAAAGATGGGTACCTAAGACTTGATCCTTCATGAATTGTAGGTTTGCCTTAGAGCATCAAGACCCAACAAGTGGTATATCGATAGTGGATGCTCAAGGCACATGACTGGAGACAAATCAAAATTTTTGTCAATAAAGCCAAAAGATGGAGGTAGAGTCAC
Source organism: Acacia crassicarpa (assembly GCA_034222035.1). Taxonomy (NCBI): domain Eukaryota; kingdom Viridiplantae; phylum Streptophyta; class Magnoliopsida; order Fabales; family Fabaceae; genus Acacia; species Acacia crassicarpa. The sequence continues at coordinate 1,772,319 of JAWXYG010000014.1, forward strand.
ATTTGGAGGTGATCAATCCGGGAAAATTGCTGGCATTGGTGAGATTGGCAACCATGAAGGACCACTCATCAAAGACGTCTACTTTGTAGAGAGATTATGTCACAACCTCCTAAGTGTAAGCCAAAGCACCGATAAGGGTAATTTGGTAATATTTGATTCAAATGAGTGCTTTATTGTTAAAAGGGATTTGATCCCCATAAATGATTTGAAAAACAAAGCCTTGTCTAGAGCACTTAGAGATGGGAATTGTTATACTTTGAACTTCTCTTGCAATGCCTCTTCTGAAAATTGTTTTGTAAGCGACTTGAATGAGAGTTGGCTTTGGCATAAGCGATTAGCTCATGTCAACATGTTTCAACTTGATAAGTTGATGAAAAAGGATTTAGTTATTGGCATTCCCAAGTTAAATTTCAAAAATGATAAGATTTGTGACGCGTGCCAAAAGGGAAAACAAACCAAATCTTCGTTCAAAGCTAAAAATGAGATTTCAACCACCAGACCTCTTCAACTCCTTCACATGGACCTAGTTGGACCAGCTAGAGTCAAAAGTCTTGGTGGAAACTTATACACTTTGGTCATTGTTGATGATTTTTCCAGATTTACTTGGACTATCTTTTTATCCTCTAAAGATGAAACATATGATCAAATTGTTTGTTTTGCCAAGAAGGTCCAAAACGAGAAGGGTCTTTCAATTTCAGGTATAAGGACTGATCATGGTGGAGAATTCGAGAATAATGCCTTTGCTGAGTTCTGCGATAGTATGGGAATTGATCACAACTTCTCAGCACCTAGAACACCACAACAGAATGGTGTTGTGGAGAGAAAGAATCGAGTGCTCACGGAGATGGCCCAAGCAATGCTGAACGAATACAACACTTCACAAGTGTTTTGGGCTGATGCGATGAGTACGGCTTGCTACATCTCCAACCGAGCCTATCTGAGAAAGAAACTGAACAAGACCCCGTATGAACTCTACAAAGGAAGAAAGCCGAACCTCAGTCATCTTCATGTCTTCAGGTGCAAGTGCTATGTGCACAATAATGGTAAAGATAATCTCGGTAAATTCGATCCTAAATCTGATTTAGCTATCTTTATCGGTTATTCAAATAGAAGTAAGGCATATAGGGTGTTTAATACTAGAACTAAGATTGTTGAAGAATCCATACATGTTGTATTCTATGAGTCTGACTCTGATAAATCCTTGGATGATGAAGAAAAGACTATTTTCAAAAACAAATTCTTCTCGAAAAATGCTCCTACTCCTACTGAAAATTCTAAAAATGTTTTTGAGGCTGATCCTGAAAATAATTTTGAAAATCCTGATCAATCTCAACCTAAAGCTTGGAGATTTATAAGGAATCATCCTTTAGACCAAGTTATAGGTGATGTAAACCAAGGAGTTAGGACTAGAAATAGTACCTTGAATGAAGTTACTTTTTCTGCATTCATCTCACACATTGAGCCTTCGAAAATAGAAGAAGCCCTTTCAGACAATGATTGGGTAATAACTATGCAAGAGGAGTTGCATCAATTTGATAGAAATCAAGTTTGGGACTTGGTGCCTAGACCCAAAGACCATCCGGTAATTGGGACAAAATGGGTATTCAAGAACAAACGTGATGAATCGGCAATCATTATGCGTAACAAGGCTAGATTAGTGGCCAAAGGTTACAATCAAGAGGAAGGCATAGACTATGAGGAAACTTATGCCCCAATAGCAAGATTGGAGGCCATAAGAGTTCTTCTTGCTTTTGCTTGTGTGAAAGGTTTCAAACTATTTCAAATGGATGTCAAAAGTGCTTTCCTAAATGGTTTCATTCAAGAGGAGGTGTATGTTGAACAACCTCCAGGTTTTGAAAGCGAACATTTTCCAGATCATGTTTTTAAACTCAAAAAGGCTTTGTATGGTCTTAAACAAGCTCCTAGAGCTTGGTATGAAAGATTGAGTCAATTCTTACTTGATCAAGGGTTTATTAGAGGAAAGGCAAATACAACTTTGTTCATTAAGAAAAATAAACTGAATGAAATCTTAGTTGTTCAAATTTATGTTGATGATATTATATTCGGTGCTACTAATGACTCCTTGTGTGAGGAATTCTCTAAGACTATGCAGGGTGAGTTTGAAATATCAATGATGGGTGAGCTGAACTATTTCCTTGGACTGCAAATCAACCAACGTAAAGATGGGATATTTATATCCCAAACCAAGTATCTGAATGATTTGCTGAAGAAGTTTGGAATGGACAAGTGCAATGGATCTGACACACCAATGAGCACAACCACTTCCTTGGATGCTGATGAAGAGGGCAAGGATTTCAACATCACCAAGTATAGAGGAATGATTGGATCATTGCTCTATCTCACTGCAAGTCGCCCGGACATCCAATTCAGTGTTGGGATGTGTGCTCGGTTTCAATCAGCACCCAAAGAGTCTCATGCTGAGCACGTGAAGAGAATGTTCAGATATCTATCTGATACGAAGACTCTTGGACTGTGGTTTCCCAAAGGTCAGCTGGAGCACTTGGTGGCATATTCGGAGTCGGATCATGCCGGCTACAAGACAGATAGAAAGAGTACAAGTGGGCAATGCGAGTTCTTTGGCAACTCACTTGTCTCTTGGTTTAGCAAGAAGCAAACTACCGTAGTCGTGTCCTCAACGGAAGCTGAATATGTGGCTACCTCAAGTTGCTGTGCTCAAGTGCTGTGGTTGAAGCAACAACTTGCTCATCTTGGAGTGCACTTGAAGGAGATCCCAATATTGTGTGACAATACTAGCACAATAAGCTTGGCCAAGAATCCGGTACAACATACAAGAACCAAGCATATTGATGTGAGGCATCATTTCATTCGGGATCATGTGCAGAAGAGGGATGTGAAAGTCATGTTCATTCCAACCCATCTTCAATTGGCAGACATTTTCACCAAACCTCTAGCCAAAGAGCCCTTCACCTTCATAAGGAGAGAATTGGGAATGGTAAATCCCAATGAGTTGTGAGTAATTATATTTATTTTAATGTTAAAATTATGGTTTTGATGATTACAAGTCACTAACTTAAGCATCGGAGTACATAGACAATTTTATGCAGGACTTAATTTTGCTGTCAAAGGGCAAAACCTCGAGGTTGAAATGCCAACCTCGAGGCTGTCGGGGTGTCAAACAAAAATTCAAGGTTCCTGAAGGATGGAACCTCAAGGTTCATGAGTTAACCTCGAGGTTGTCGGGGTAAATGGCCAATGCTGAAAATATCAGGAAGCTGGAACCTCGAGTATGACATTGTAACCTCGAGTTTGGTGGCAGACAGAGAAGGCATCCTCTTTGCTCAGACAGTAGAACCTCGAGGTTCTGGACTCAACCTCGAGGTTAAAGGTAAGAAGTTCAAAGGTTAGTGAATTTTTATTCATCTAACCTCGAGGTTGAACGCATATCTTTATATATGTGTGCTGTGCAATCTCATTTCACTGTGCCCTAACCTTGAGTTCTCAAGCTCTCTCTCGTTCTCCTCTCCACAAATCTTCTATTTTCTGTCAATTTCTTCTGTTCCTAGCTCATAAATGGCTTCGAATCCTTCTTCCCATTCTAAATCAACTACTCAATCCAACGAAGAGACCCAATCTTGGTCTCCTCCTTCACCACCCAATCATCAAACTGAGACACTGTCCACCAAACCGGTGAGGAAGAAGACAAGATCAGTTCGCTTGCATGCAGGGATCGATAAACACATCCCTGGAGTTCCTACTGATCCTCCACAGTCTCCTCCTCCCAAAGGTAAACAGAAAGGCGTTTCCATTAAAGAGCCAAGTCAAGCAGAACCCAAAAAGAGAAAAGTGCCAGAGGTTACTGGAAAGGGAAAGGAGAAAGTTGGGGAGAAACCCAAGAAGGCAAGAACCAAACGTGTATCAAACTCTCAAGGTCAATCTCCCTCTCAGGCTTCACAGCAAAAGAAGAAAGAAAAATTTGCTGTCAATGCCGTTGAAGATATTCGGCATATCAGGTCACCACCAGAGGGATTCATCACTGCTGCCTCTTCTTTCTCAACCAAAGGAGAAAATGATAAGTATAGAGAAACTTATCTTCAGAAGGTATTCTGTGCCTCAATAGCTATAAATATAGAAGAATTTTATAAGGAGTGCAATTTTGACTTGAGCCCTTGGATAAAACAATATGAATCTTTTGTATCCATATCTTGTCCCTATACTCCAAGCCTGATTAGGATGTTCTATTTTAAAATGGAGGATGATAGTGTACTGGATGAGGAGGGTGAGTTGCTTGAAGAGAAAGTGTCAACTACAGTGAGGGGAGTTAAATTTTCATTGTCTGCTGATACGATCAACAAAATTTTGAAAATCAAGAACCCACCTCCTGTCCCTGAATTTTCATACACTAATCAAGAAGTGTATGAAACACTTATCCCTGGCAAGCCTTTCCCACCTGACCAAGCCCTCAAGCTCACTTTCAAACCAAGTGATATGCCTCAAGAGAACAGGGTACTGTGGTATGTCTATTCAAGGAATTTTATTCCTAAAGCTGGAAACTACACCCACTTCACTTCCCTGGACTACAGACCCTTCACAGCATTTGTCAAGAAGGTTCCCTTCAATATTGGGGATTGGTTGCTTCAGGGGATGAAGTCTTTCAAGTTTGCCAAGAAGCCATTGACACACATACCCTACCCTTCCTTAGTTTCTGTGATACTCTACTATCACAAAATTTGGTATGTGGGGTCAACCGATACCCTTGAGTATCCTCTCTATTTTGGCAAACATCAGATGAATCTCATGAAGATCAAGTTTGACATTGAGGGTGCAGCTCAGTCCCAAGCCTCTCAGGCCAATGAGGAAGCACAGTCAGCTCCTCCACCTTCTCAGGCTCCCTTACCAGATGATCTACTGGGACAGATCAAACATCTTGTGGATTCTGCTATGGCTAGAATGTCAGTCAAGATAGATGTTGAGCTGGGAAAGATTAGAGCTGAGATGGCTCGTGGACATGATGGCCTGATTGAGATCCAGGATGCACTCAAGGAGCATCTTCAGAGCATTGAGGACCAGTCCACTGAGGTCAAGGAAAAGGTTGAAGAAATTGAGCTTAAGATGGCCACCTACATGATCAACCAAGTGGACCTCACTGGCAAGATGGACAAGATTATCGAGCATCTACATATTGGATCTTCATCTTCTGGTTTTGCTCCTGGTCCTTCTACAGCCGCAGCTTCTGAGTTTCCTTCTGTGCCCTCTACTGATGCAGCTACAGATTTGGGCTCTGGATCTCCTACTGTTTTTCCTTCTACTGATGGCCCTAGTTCATCAATTCCTGTGCCTGATCCATCCTCACCTCAGCTAGCCACTGAGTCACCTATCCATTCCCCTGTCCACTCACCTCCTTCTCATTCCTTCTCTTTTCCCAGTCCTCTTCACACTTCTCCATCTCATACCACTCCAATCTCTGAGACTCAAACTTCACCCATTACCCCTTATACAGAGATTCTCACTCAACCCTTTCCATCTCCACCTACCCCTTCTACTGAAGTCTTCCCTACACCTTCTCCCTATGCCCATCCTTTTTCTCTTGATCCCACATTTGATCCCACCACTGCCATGGTTCTTTACCAGCCTCCTATTGTAATTCTTGACCCAGAGTATGTTGATGACAAAGGGGGAGAGACAAGCAATAAGGAGCAATGAGGACTAGAGTCTAGGGATTTAGGGATGTTTTGATGATTGTAGCAGCATTTATGTATTGTATTTACTATTTGATAGTATAGACTTCAGTTGAATTCCATTATGTCTTGTATGTATGAACTTGTTGAAATGGAATATCAATTTCGATTTCATACTTCTGCTTATCTCTGATATTGTCTGATTTTTTTTTAAAGAACTTTACTTGTGCAAAATTCAGTCTTTCAAACCCTCTGATAATATCACTGATAATCTTTTAAGTGTTGAAAGAGGGATTGCTTGTAGATGTTGTCATCATCAAAAAGGGGGAGAATGTTAGTTCTCTGTTGGTTTTGATGATTGCCAACAACTACAAACAATTAAAGAGGTTTTGCTCTTAAGTGTCAAAAAGTTTTGTTCAAGAGCAAACCTCGAGGTTGGTATTGTAACCTCAAGGTTTGACCCTACAGAAGCTTTAAAAAGTCAAGTGTTTTCATGTTACAAAACTTGGTTTCACAAAAACTATGTGAAACCTCGAGGTTGGAAAGTCAACCTCGAGGTTCTGGTCTTCTTGAAAAACCCAAGTTTTGCATTAACACTTGCAACCTCGAGTATGGAAAGCTAACGTCGAGTTTTGACTCATCCAGAGAGGTCATGGTTTTCAACAAGCTTGAAAACCTCGAGGTCCATATTGCAACCTCGAGGTTGGACACTTGATGAAGACCTTTTGTCATTAGCCTTGGGGTCCACAATCAACAATTAACCAAGGATTGCATATAGGCAAACCAAGGATCGTTCTCTCTTCTCGAGGAGCCTTTTATTGGATCCTAAGTAATCTAGATGTCATGCAAATGAAATGAAAACAAGGGGGGATTGGTTTTTGTTGAAATTAAAACAGGAATTAAAGACAGAATGAAGAAAATTGAGATTAATCAAATTGAAATGGATCAACCCAGAATTGGGATTCTAAGACCTTCCATCATCGAACAAAAATAGGATAACTGAACTTGTGATTGATTCTAGACAAACCGAGATCTCTGCATTTGTCCAGAAACTCCCTCGACTAGACGATCGCCTAGCATTTGATCGAACACGTGGTGAGCTCGTTGTACGATCGCACAACGTTCTCTGCAACCCGGTTCGACCTAAGTCCTTGGGATTTCAATCTGGATATTAAATCTAATACCCAATCCATAATTATAATCGGATCCGATTAAAATTAACAGAAACAAGTCAGTTACTGATTAAAGCACAAGTCCTCCAGATGACACCATGGAATCCTCAACTCATGGGTCGATCACAGAAACTTAGCCAAGCATGGCTGGATAAAATGAAAATGCAGAAGTAAAGATGTTCATCATGACCACGAAGAACATGAATAAGTTCAACATGAACATAAAGAACACAAAGAACAATTAAAGAAAATGAAAGCTTCTATTCCAAAATAAATCTCAACAACAAAGTGAATCCATACAGAAAAAGATGAAGAACATAAAATCAAAATAAAATAAAAAGGAAAGATTAACACTAAACCATTCCAAGAAGGATGCTAGGAATACAAAAGAAAAACAATACATAAAACTAATAAGGAAAAGTAAAGCCTTCCATGTAGGAGGCAAGAAATTAAAGACAAGAATTAAAGACAATACATGAAACTAATAAAGCAAAACTAAAACCTTCCATGTAGGAGGTAAGAAATACAAGAAGGAAGTTAGAATGGGAGAGTTCTTGGTCTCTCCAAGGTGTGTCTACTTCTTCTAAACATCCTTGTATTTATAGAAAACTTGGGAGAACTATTGAGCCACAATTCTTGACTTTTGTGCTCCAAAAACGCGTCCGAATTACAGCCTGGTTTACACCAATATTTCGGTGGCTTTCGGTGAAGTTGTCTTCATATGAATTGTAGCCCCGGATGTCAGCGTTCCAGTCGTTCAAACGGTGACCCATTTGGATGTCTGTAGCTCAAGTTATGGATCAAACACCGAACGTTGTTCCAGAGTCTAGTGCCAGCGCCTTGTCTCGGATTCCAAGCCCATTTTGGACCTCTAAACATCTGATTTTGCTTTTGGGCTCTTCATATGAGTTGTAGGTATATCTTTTAGCTTTCCTAAAATATAAAGTGCAGATCTATTTGAGGTCTAGAACTCAAGTTATGACTAAAATACGGAACAGTGTTCACTACCCCTTTGTGGTAAGAATGTAACTTGAGTTAAATTTTGAATCCAAACTCTAAATATGACCAAGATTAATGCAAATGAAGTCTAAAAACTCATTATGAAGATGAAATCACATTTTTAACTAATTGTTCCATTAAAGCATAACAATGATAGAGTTTATAGCTTCTTTTTGCATTTAAAATAATATGAATTCAATGATTATCAAACTCCCCCACACTTATCCTTTTGCACTCCTGAGCAAAATTAAAAAGTAAGGAACAAGAGAAAACTTATCTTTTCTAACAAATGCTAAAAATTCAAAGCTTAACAAGGATCACAAAAGCTTCAAAAGATCAATCATTCAAGACAGAAATCTCTTCATCTCAAATTACTAATCATGGCAATATCATTCAATGATGCTGATCACACAAAATAGTCTCTTAAGGGATGCCCTCAATCAATCTCTCAAGTGTATATGGTTAATCAGTGTATCACTCAAATTCTGCTCAATGAAATTGTTTTACCATAAGCTTGCTCAATTTCTATGTCTCCACTACTCATAACACATACATACACAAATCAAGAGAGCTTGTTATTACAGGTTGTAATGGGGTTAGGGTGAAGGTAGGTAAAAGTATGGAATGAGAGGCTAAGCACCAAAGAAATTAAATTGAGCACTGATTAACACAATCATTCTCTATGTATGAAAACTTTTATTTAACTCAAATACCTCCTTTCTTTCTAATTTTTTTTTACACTTTTTTTTTGTTCTTTATCTTTTTTTTTGTTCTCTCTTTTGTTTTTTTTTTGTTCTTTTTCTTTCTTTTTTCTTTTTCCTTTTTTTTGAACTGTACTATATATATAATCACAATGGCAAAATCAAATATCTTCCCCCCACACTTAAACTGTTGCACTCCTGAGCAACCCCCACACTTAAACACAAAACCAAGGTAAACCAATGGTCAATAATTTTCCATGATGCGGAATAAAATGGTTTTATGCTTAGGCTTGTAATGTGGCGTAGAAAAGAATGGACAAAAAGGCACAAAGGGGTTACCAAAGGGATATCAATGCATGGGAAAGGCTATTTGGCCAAAGTGGGGAAAACAAAAGGAAACATGAACAAACTTCCATCATACCTATGCACATAAGTGAAAATGTAGTTTCAAAAAGAAAAGGAGCAAGTTCTAGAGAACGCAAATCATGAGCAGATGCACACAAGAAAGAAAGAATGGTAAAAGATGAATTCCATTCATGTAGGCCCAAAATCTCACGAAGGTTGCAATCAGCATCACAGAATAGACTACCGAGATATTATAATCCAAGAGTTCAAAATATCAATCAAAACAGAATGATCCATCAAAACCAAAATGTCCAAGTGCATAATATGTAGCAATCATAGAAGAAGAGAATGTATTGTTCTTATTCTATTTAATAAACTACATTATTTCTACTTTTTCTACTGGATTGTGTCCCTCCCCCACACTTATCTTCCTCGTACAATAATTAAGCCCAAGTAATCATATGAATTTGGAAGAAAATAAGTGAGGAAAGAGACAACCTTTGTTAGAATATCTTCAGCCGCTTGAAGGAGAAGTTCTCATCACCAATGAGAATCATGCATTTGTCTTCAAGAATATCTTCCCTTCTATTGAATTTCCTTGTTGGAGGTGGCTCAGCATCAATCAGAAGAGGTCCAAGAATGTACGGTAGAAATTGACTCTCCTGACGATCCTCCCAATAATGTGCCTGCAAAGAAAACAAACAAATAGCAGTATCCCATCCAAAAATAACAACATGGAGAGATTTCAAGTGACGTAAATTCATTTTAGGAGCTAAACTCTCAAGATAACTATCACATCCAAGGAAATCAATGACACTCCCATCAGTAGGAGTCAAGCAACCAGTTATATTGTGAAAATTCTCTTGTGCTTGCAAAATGGAAGGTGTGGAATCCAACTTGGTGTTAGAGTATACTACATCATCATTGCAATCACAAGAGATGGAAGGGAAAAGAGTGGAAGAAGGAAGAGAATTTGTGAAATTGTCATCACCCGAGGGCTCCAAAATTTCAAAGCAATCATTTTTCTTTTCTAAATCGAGTGGCAAATCAGAAGGCAACACTTGTTGGAAAGATTCATCAACATTCAAAATTTTATCAATCAAAATTTCAGAATCTTCATCATCAACAAGACTACAAGAAAGTAATCCAATGGGAATTTTATGCATTTGACATTCTAGGCTATGATTGTTCTCACTCACATCAACAACAGAATCCATAATCAATGCAGAATCGCTACCAAAATCACCATTTAATGCATCATTAATTTCAGTGCAAATAGGACACTGTTCATTATTAGAACAGGCACAATTGACAGTGTCACTTATAGATGCAAACTCGGGATAATCAGCATACCATTCAGCAAGAACATCATTAACAACATTGGCATCCATGCTTGATTCAATTGTGTCAAAATTGTCATGCTTGCTATCATCAATAGTACAAGAGGGTGCATTATGATCAATGATAGTGTCAACCACTTCACTAAATGCTTTCTTTTGAAGCTCAACATGTAAATGACATTTTTCATGATAACAATCTACGCACATTTGATATTCCTCACAAGAGCATGAAAATATGTTATTTAATTTATTGGATTCATCCATAGTACTATGAAGAGAAGCATTTTCATCAGTTAAAGCATTACATGAAGGAATAGGAACACACTCATCAACAAGTACAGTCAAATCATTACTACTAAAGCCAATTGGATGAGCAATTACATTTCCAAACAATTGAGGGGATTCAACAATGATTTCCTCGTCCACCTCATTATCACTCAAATTACGAATTGCTTCATTAATCAAAGTAGTAGGAGAGTCTACTTCTAGAAGGGTATGATCATTACCAGATGGGTGAGAAGATTCTTCAATGTGCTCTTGTACTTGTCTCACTTCTTGTGCATGTGTGCCCATGATAGAAGGAAATCTCATTTTAAAAGCTTGTGCTTGCTGCTCAATTTCCTTTGCCAATCTCTCAGTTGATTTCGCTTGTTGTTCCATCATTCTAAGCATAGAGTCCATTTGTTGATGAAAGTCATCCTTATGTGACCACTCCTCATTTATAGCCCAAGTCGTTTGATTGTGGAAATCTCCAATGATTTCACAAAATGAAGGATCTTGGTCGGGTAGACATGGTTGAGAATAAGGTTCGTAAGGTGGCTCAAATGGGTATAGGGATTCATGAGATGGATGGCATGGTATAGAAGTGGGATGGAATGGAGGATGGTAAGGTAGGTGAGAGGGTTGATGATATTGTTGGAATGAGGAGGGTTGATGATATTGTTGGAATGGAGAGGATTGATGATATTGTTGGAATGGAGGTTGTTGGTATGGTTCATGGTATTGGTGGAATAAGCCATCACATTCTTGATTGCCTACAAAAGAGTGAGAATTGAAAGGTAGATTATGATTATCATAAAACCAAGCCATGAAATTTCACTACAATTAATTCCCAAGGAATTACAAGATGACTATCTAACTATAAATTATAAAACTAAGAAAAGGAATTTAAGAAAATACCAATGCAAGTGAAAAAGAAAAGAAGATTTTTTTTTTATTATTATTTTTTTTTAAAAAAATGCAAGTATGTTATGAATTAACTTGGAGACATGGTGAATTCAAACAAATGAGCGCAAAATTATATCGAATCTGATTTTAACACACCACACAGAAGCTACCAAGTCAAGACGGTGCAATAATGCAATGAATGCTATGCAAGCTACCTAAATGCAAAAATCCTAAACTATATGCAATGAAAAATCAAAAATGCAAAACTAACAAGCTTCACACGAGAAACCCCTTGTCAAAAGTAAATTTGACAATTAGATTACCTAGGGAGCCAATTACTTAGCTCCCCGGCAACGGCGCCATTTGATGAAGACCTTTTGTCATTAGCCTTGGGGTCCACAATCAACAATTAACCAAGGATTGCATATAGGCAAACCAAGGATCGTTCTCTCTTCTCGAGGAGCCTTTTATTGGATCCTAAGTAATCTAGATGTCATGCAAATGAAATGAAAACAAGGGGGGATTGGTTTTTGTTGAAATTAAAACAGGAATTAAAGACAGAATGAAGAAAATTGAGATTAATCAAATTGAAATGGATCAACCCAGAATTGGGATTCTAAGACCTTCCATCATCGAACAAAAATAGGATAACTGAACTTGTGATTGATTCTAGACAAACCGAGATCTCTGCATTTGTCCAGAAACTCCCTCGACTAGACGATCGCCTAGCATTTGATCGAACACGTGGTGAGCTCGTTGTACGATCGCACAACGTTCTCTGCAACCCGGTTCGACCTAAGTCCTTGGGATTTCAATCTGGATATTAAATCTAATACCCAATCCATAATTATAATCGGATCCGATTAAAATTAACAGAAACAAGTCAGTTACTGATTAAAGCACAAGTCCTCCAGATGACACCATGGAATCCTCAACTCATGGGTCGATCACAGAAACTTAGCCAAGCATGGCTGGATAAAATGAAAATGCAGAAGTAAAGATGTTCATCATGACCACGAAGAACATGAATAAGTTCAACATGAACATAAAGAACACAAAGAACAATTAAAGAAAATGAAAGCTTCTATTCCAAAATAAATCTCAACAACAAAGTGAATCCATACAGAAAAAGATGAAGAACATAAAATCAAAATAAAATAAAAAGGAAAGATTAACACTAAACCATTCCAAGAAGGATGCTAGGAATACAAAAGAAAAACAATACATAAAACTAATAAGGAAAAGTAAAGCCTTCCATGTAGGAGGCAAGAAATTAAAGACAAGAATTAAAGACAATACATGAAACTAATAAAGCAAAACTAAAACCTTCCATGTAGGAGGTAAGAAATACAAGAAGGAAGTTAGAATGGGAGAGTTCTTGGTCTCTCCAAGGTGTGTCTACTTCTTCTAAACATCCTTGTATTTATAGAAAACTTGGGAGAACTATTGAGCCACAATTCTTGACTTTTGTGCTCCAAAAACGCGTCCGAATTACAGCCTGGTTTACACCAATATTTCGGTGGCTTTCGGTGAAGTTGTCTTCATATGAATTGTAGCCCCGGATGTCAGCGTTCCAGTCGTTCAAACGGTGACCCATTTGGATGTCTGTAGCTCAAGTTATGGATCAAACACCGAACGTTGTTCCAGAGTCTAGTGCCAGCGCCTTGTCTCGGATTCCAAGCCCATTTTGGACCTCTAAACATCTGATTTTGCTTTTGGGCTCTTCATATGAGTTGTAGGTATATCTTTTAGCTTTCCTAAAATATAAAGTGCAGATCTATTTGAGGTCTAGAACTCAAGTTATGACTAAAATACGGAACAGTGTTCACTACCCCTTTGTGGTAAGAATGTAACTTGAGTTAAATTTTGAATCCAAACTCTAAATATGACCAAGATTAATGCAAATGAAGTCTAAAAACTCATTATGAAGATGAAATCACATTTTTAACTAATTGTTCCATTAAAGCATAACAATGATAGAGTTTATAGCTTCTTTTTGCATTTAAAATAATATGAATTCAATGATTATCAACACTTTATTTTGAAACTTAAGTTTGAAGAAAAATCTGTTGACCTCGAGTATGGTATTTCAACCTCGAGTATGGTGACTTACAGAGAGCAAACTGGTTTTCAAAACCTTGAAAACCTCGAGGTTAAGATTGTAACCTCGAGGCTGAGCCTTATGTTTTTAAACTGAACTTTGCTTTATCAAATACCAACATCGAGTATGGATTCTCAACCTCGAGGTTGTCGGGCTCAAGTGAAATATGAAGTTTTTAAGACAGGCTTCACACCTCGAGGTTACCTTTGGAACCTCAAGGTTTGTGAGTTACTGAGAGTTTTTTTTATAAAAAAGGTTTCTTTTTAAAGAAGACCTCGAGGTTCACTTTGTAACCTCGAGGCTGGATGTTTTAAAACTAATGGATTGCCTAGAACTTTCTAGCTAACCTCGAGGTTGGATGAACTAACCTCAAGGTTTGTGACCGTTGGTGCAATTTCAAAATTGTGAAATCTTCAATATCTTGTTGTTTGATCTAATTGCTTTCATATATCATTCACTCATGTTCCCAGATATGTTTAACAAAGTTTGTTGAGTGTGTTCAGTCATTATAGATCAAGATTATTGAAGATATGTGATAAAAAGCAAAAAGGTGAACAGTGCATTTAATGCACCTGCACAATCTCACCTACTTTCGGTTAATCCATCTGAGCACGTCTAATGAACGTTAAAGGAAGCTTACTACATCAAGTAAAGTCAATTCCAACGGGCAGAAACTCAGAGACCCACCTCAAACAACATTAACTCTTGGATTAGTAGAAATTTAGAGAGAGAAGATGACCAGAACTTAAGCAAATCACTTCCAACGGTTGGAATTATCTCACAACGGTCATTTAATGTTCTCTACCTATAAATAGAGAGCATTAAATTCATCTCCAGCGGATACACCTACTCTGAGCGAAAATCTTCTAAGTTCATTCATTGTGTATTAGTTTTTCACTTGTAATAGTATCTTTTTGATACTTTGAGCTTCAGTGTTTATTCTATCTACTCTTTGAGAGAGTTTCACTTGTAAAATCATTTATTGATTGTAACAACTACAAGTCAGGGGGCTTGGTAGTTGGGGTGTATTGATTACAACTTATAAGGGGGAGTGTGTTCTAGAGAAAGAACAACTCTTAGTACAGAGTGTGTAATCAATTTCGTTGAGTTAGTGGATTGAAAATCCCAAGTGAGGCTTGGGGACTGGATGTAGGTCAAAGAAAGGACCGAACCAGTATAAATCTTGTTGTGTATTGCTTCTTCTTCCTCTCTCTCCGTTCTGCTCTGTTTTGAGTACTCACAAACAAAACAAGTGTATAAAATTTTAAAGATACCCAATTTACCCCCCCTCTTGGGTATCAAGCTCCTGTTTTCAAAAATGGCAACCAAATTTTTGAAAGACTTAAACTAGGGAGATAGGTTTAAGTTGCAATCTTCTTTGAGCTTTTCTAAATTGACAAAAACAATGGGACAGAACCCATGATTTACATAACAGTCTTGAAAAAGCTTCAAATCATTTTCAGAGAGAATAATAGGATTTGTAAGAAACCCTTGTTCAGGTCTAGGATATTTAGAGGATTCTTTCAATTCAGGATCAACTGCAGTCACAAGAGCAGATGAAGAACTAGATACCTTAGAAGACAATTCTCCTCTAAAAGCAGAAGCAGAGATTGACGTCTTGACCCGCTTGGAAGGAAATGCAACAACTACTTCTTTATCCCTCTTTCTGGTTGCTTCAGTATCAATTTCTGGTTGAACAGATGTTGCAGGAGGTTCTTTCATCACTATTGACTTTCTCTTGGGTTTTTGATGATCATCCTCGTCGATAGCGACCTTGGGCTGAAATCTCTTTGGTGGTTTCTTCGCCCTTTCAGGTCGAATTGATGGTTTGAGAGAAGAGGAAGACGGATTAGGTTGATAATTTGATGATTCCTAGGATTTCGAAGGTTTCTTCAACGACATTTTGAATAAAATTTGAGACTTTACTTGAGGTAGGGTTTGAACGTCGCACAAAGACGAGAAGAGACTAGGGAGAAGATGAACAATCAAGTGGAAATAAATAGAGAATTTAAACAAAATTAACTCAAGGCACCTTACTAAGTGACTCGAGTTAATTAGCAAATAGATATATAGACAGTGAAAAAAAAAATTAACTTGAGGCAACTACCATGTGACTTGAGGTAAATGAAACACTTACCTGGATGTAGCAAAGAAGCTTGACTTGAGGCAATTCCGAATGAACTCAAGACAATAAGAGCTTACAACCAGGGTGCTCTCGGCCTTAGCCTAACTCGAGGCAAGGCACTAGTTAACTCGAGGAAAATAGATAGGTAACTTGTTTTCTGAGCGAATTTGACTTAAGGCAAGTAGAAACATGACTCGAGGTAACATTTTTGACTTCCAGTAAATCAATCTTCTGCACAATTTAACACATATCAATTCATGATCTATATTGACTTGAAGTCAAATTACCTTCACCTCGAGTTATTTTAACTTGAAGTTACAACTTTGTAACTTGAAGTTAGTTTAGATTGCACTTCAATCTTGTGATATTTGACTGATATAACTCGAGCCACATTGAGCAATGACATGACTCAATTTGCACTCTATTAGCCTCTGTTTTCTTTCTTCTTAATAGAGTCCTGCAAAAACAAAATCTAGAAACTCTGATGTTTAAGTTAGTATTTAATTATCATCAAAAACAAGATTATTAACAATACTCTAACATTACTTACAGTTCATTGGGATTTACCATTCCCAATTCCCTTCAAATGAATGTGAATTGTTCTTTGGCCAGAGGTTTGGTGAAGATGTCTGCAAGTTGCAAATCTGTAGGAATGAATAGCACCTTGACATCTTTCTTTTGCACATAATCTCTAATTAAATGATGTATGACATCAATATGCTTGGTTTTGGTACATGAACTGTATTTTTGGCCAAGCTTATTGTGCTGGTGTTATCACATAGAATCAGAATTTCCTTCAGATGAATTTCAAGTCATGGAGTTGCTGTTTAAGCCACAAGACTTGTGCACAACAACTCGAAGCAGTAATATATTCAGGTTTGGTAGACGAAAAGGAGACAGTTGTTTGCTTCTTGCTGAACTACGAAACAACTGAACCACCAAGAAATTGACATTGCCCACTTGTACTCTTTTTATCTTTCTTATACCCAACATGATCCAAGTCTGAATATGCCACCAAATATTCTAATTGACCTTTGGGAAACCACAATCCAAGTTCTTCAATATTAGCAAGATAAAGAAAGATCCTTTTCACATGTTCTGCATGTGATTCTTTAGGAGCTGACTGGATACATCCTTACATTGAATTGAATGTCTGGATGACTTGCTGTCAGATAAAGCAGTGAACCAATCATTCCTCTGTATCTGGTGATGTTGAAGTCTTTTCCCTTTTCATCGGCATGCAATGAAGCAGTTGAACTCATCGGGGTGTTGCCCTATTACATTGGTCAAGACCATACTTCTTCAACAAATCCCTTGGATACTTGGTTTAGGATATGAATATCCCATCTTCCCTGTGCTAGACTTGAAGTCCAAGAAAATAATTCAATTCACCCATCATAGACATTTCAAATTCACCCTGCATAATCTTTGAGAAATCCTTGCACAAAGATTCATCAGTGGATCCCAAAATAATATCGTCTACATATATTTGAACTAAAATCAAATCATTTTTCTTGCTACATTTAATGAAGAGAGTTGTGTCTGATTTACCTCTGACAAATTATTTATCTAGAAGAAATTTACTTAATCTCTCATACCAAGCTCTAGGAGCTTGTTTAAGACCATATAGAGCCTTTTTCAAAATGAAAGACATGGCCAGGGTGAGATTCACCTTCAAAACTGGGAGGTTGTTGTACATACACTTCTTCGTGAATGAATCTATTAAGAAAAGCACTCTTAACATTCATTTGATAAAGTTTGAATCCTTTGATACAAGAAAAGGCTCAGAGTACTCATATAGCTTCCAATCTAGCCACTGGAGCATATGTTTCCTCATAATCAATACCTTCTTCTTGATTATAGTCTTTGGTAGCCAATCTAGCCTTGTTTCTGACTATGATTGCGGCTTCATCACGTTTGTTATTGAATACCCATTTAGTGCCAATGACTGGATGGTCTTTAAGCCTAGGTGCCAAGTCCCAAACTTGATTTCTTTCAAATTGATGTAATTCATCTTGCATTGCTAAGACCCAATCATTATCTGATAGGGCTTTGTCAATTTTGGAGGGTTCAATCTCAGAGATAAAGGCTGAGAAAGTCACTTCGTTTAAAGTGCTTTTTCTGGTTCTCACACCTTTACTCACGTCGCCTATCACTTGATCCAATGGATGGCTCCTATTGTATCTCCAAGCATAAGATTGAGATTGAACAGGGTTTTCGTAAATGTTTTTAGGCTCAACTTCTAAAATGCTTTCAGAACGTTCAAGAACAAAAGTAATTTTAGAAATTGGTTGAATTTGAAAAATAGGTTCATCCTCATCAAGAGATTTGTCAGGAGTTTCACAAAACACAACATGAATTGACTCTTCTACAATACAAGTTCACAAATTAAAGACTCTGTAAGCCTTACTTCTATTAGAGTAACCCAAAAATATGTTAGTTCTCTATGTGTTTTGATGATAATTGACAATTGTAAACGAAATGAGAAGTTTTTCTTTGGTAAGTTGAAAAACTTACTGTCAAAGGAAAACTTGAGTTTTGGTTTCAAAACTTGAGTTTTGACCTTACAGAGAGTTTCTCAATTTCACTGAACTAAGCAAAACCGCCAATTTTTAGAGAAAACTCCAGTTTCCACTATACTGAGACTTCTCAACATTTTCTACAAAAGAAAAAACTCCAGTTTTCATTTGGAAATTCTAGTTTTGGTCATATAGAGAGTCTCCAACATTTGAAGCCTATGAAAACTCCAGTTTTCATATGAAACCGCCAATTTTCAATTTTCCATGAGTTTTTCTAAATTTTCACGAGTTTTGTGAAAACTCGAGTTTTTGTAACACCCCGAATTTTGGACTATGAGAAGTGAGAATAAGCCGGAATTAGACGGACGACTAGGCCCAGTTCGGGAAAAGTCCCAAGAACATCGAGAGTTAGGAAGCCTCTCGGGAACTAAGTAACTTGGCCATACAGGTCAGTGGACCAGTATGAATAAGCTGTGAATTTGAAATGCCAATGAAAAAAGGGCACAGAAGGTCTATACGGTGTAAAACCAGTGGAAAGGATGCCACCCAACTATGTCCTAAGGTGTAGGACAGTTAATTGAGCAAAAATATGCTGGTACGGGTAAGTATACAGCATTTTCAGGGCAGTCATGGGAACCCTGCGTTTTTGAAGGAGACAAGAAGGGAAGAGAGAGAAAAGGTGTATTTGGACCCAGTAGGGAAGGAAAAGTCAGAAGTAGTAGTGCTACGTCGGACACGTGGCATTTCGGGGCCAAAAGTTGGATTACCGGGTAGCACGCATTACGAGGTGCATCTGAGGAACTGGAATAAAAGTTTCTTGATCCCCAAGGTATTATATTCTGTCTACTTGTGGTTAGGGAAAAGTGACTGATGATCCGGGCCCACACAAGTCCAGTTGAAGGGCACGAGTTATGAGGTAAGGTGGGACCGGCACCCGGGAGTTGAGCAAGGTCGAACAGGATTTTCGGAGTTGGGCCCAGGCCCAGGATACTGATAGGGGGAGAAATTCCAGTGGGCCTAGAGGAGAGAGAAAATATCTGGTCATGTAATTATGAGGAGAGAGAATGTCACATCAGAGTCATAATGAAGAGAGAGAAAGAATAAAATAATCAGAATTAATCTGGACCACATAAATGGAATCTGATATGACAATGAAATGACAAGTAATTATGACTCATTATGGCATATCAAGAGGCAGATTTCGTGGACCCCACTGGTTTGGAGAAGAAGCAGTGCAAAATGACCATTTTGCCCCTGCACCTTAAACCTACACCTAAGGCCACCTTGGGGCAAATCTGGAACACCAATTTTGGGCCTTGAATTCGTCCTTTTCTGCCCAAAAGATAGCCCTAGATGTCTCTAGAAGATCTGATGGTGTGGGCCCATGCCTTGGAAGAAGAACAAGACCAAATGACCAAATTACCTCTAACCCTAAAACCAACAACTAAAAATATATAGGGGCAAAATTGGGAACTTGGGGCCTATAAATAGGACACTCCTGCCTCCATTTTGGCTGCCCTATTTCGTGCTCAAGGTGAGGGAGAGGAGGTCCAGCTGAAGGTCATGCTCCAAGAAAGAAGAAAGCACCCGCAACCGACATCCGGAGGTAAGTTCCTAAACCGGCAACTAAGCTCTCTTCACTTCTGCCCTGTGGTGTTTCGTGGCTGAGTAGTTGGTTTTCCATATTTTTGATGTCTCCAATGGATTCAGAAGGCATTTTTGTGTGGGGTTAAGTGGGATCATTTCGTTTGGAACTCTGAAAACCCTAAATCTTCTTATACGAAAACTTGTCTGTTCTTACAGTTTCTGGGCAGCGAGTAGTAATCGGTGGTTTTAATATAGTAAATGGGATCTGATTGCTCAGAAATTTTACATGGTGAAAGTAGACATCCTGAGGATGATTTTTATGTAATAATTTGTGTCATTTGGAGTTTCCAACCGAGAGATCGTTCAAGTTTAATATGACCTAAGAACCTGGATTTTCTCTCGGACCAGTGGCTAGTATTTGGGTTAAAGGACGAGTTTTAAACCCATATGACTTTGGTAATTATGTTTCCTGTAAAATATACATTCTAAGGGTTCTAAGGCCACTGATCCCATGTCAAAATTATTTTTCTAGAATTTATTAAAAATCGGTGAAGTTGGGACATAAATCCTGGAATTTCTGATGTTGTGCGAATTTCATGGAGCTTGAAGAAAAGCTTGAATGTGTGACTAAAAGCATGATGTTTGGCTGTATCTAGGGTGTTTGCACGTGTGGACCCTATTTTCAATGTCAAGGAAGAGTTTATCATTTTGCAAGGCGTTCCAGGTAGTAACTGTTGACTTGCATACCCTATGTTGCTTTTGCATGTGTGTTTTATCATGATGTAGGACATCGGGCTGTAGTGCCTCTGCTACAGTACCGAGATCGGGCTGTAGTACCTATTGGACTGTGTGTCCTTAGGGTTTCTGCTACAGTACCGAGGGCATGTAGGATCGGGCTGCGGTACCTATTGGACTGTGTGTCCTTAGGGTGTTGTTGCAGTACCGAGGTATGTGGGGTAGGTGGAGCCTATATGACTATGTGTTTATAGGTGTCCACTGAGGCCCTAGGCTAGGGGTCGGGGTTGCTCCCTGACTACTGAGGCCTGTTTGCGCGCTGGTTCCGGGGGCTTGTCTTGACCAGGCGGTCCTGCGGAGTTGCTACATGTCAATTGGTTGTGACAGAGGCAGGTTTATTTGTACTTCCTGATTGTGATTGGCATTGCATGCATTGTATACATATTGTATATGAGTCTAACAGTTACTCTGGGGTTCAACTCTGAACTCCAATCTGGTTCGAAAAGACACAGGCGTAAAGTAGTTGCAGCGGCCGGAGGACTTGATGAGGGTAGGACTTGGTGCGGACAGACGTAATAGCAGAGGATGCCCGGTTGCTTCTTGTACCTCTTAAATTGGGATGACTGTACGAGTCGTACTCTCTATATTGTAATTGTTTTGGACGATTGTACCCTTAACGCTATGTGGACTACTTTATGTTATGTATGTACTTTACCAGTATATTAGAAGTTGTCCAAACCGATCCAATGCTCTGCCGTGCGTACTCTGATAATAATTCAAAGTGACTATTTAACAAAGGAAAGGCAATAAGCGAAAAAGATCCTCTAACCCGCCACCCGAAAGGGCGAGGTCGGTGGGGACGTTACAGTTTTGGTATGGAAACTTGAGTTTCGACCTGGCAAAGAGCATTCATGTTTTATTCGAGTTTTGTGAAAACTCGAGTTTTGGTATGGAAACTTGTGTTTCAACCTGGCAGAGAGCATTCATGTTTTACTCAGTTTTGAAAATCGCCAGTTTCATTGGAAACTTCAGTTTTGACTTGGCATAGACTTCTTAAAGTTTTCACACTTAAATGGAAACTCGAGTTTTGGCCAAGCCGAGAGCTTTGCTCTTTCTCAATGTTCTGAAACTGTCAATTTTGGATGAAAACTCAAGTTTTGATGTTTTGGACTAAAAATTGATTTAACATAACAAGAGTCCAAAACTCGAGTTTTGAGTTCCTATCCAAAAATGTATTCCAAAGCTCAAATCACGACTTTGCTCTTTAGATGGAGGGAACTCAAGGTTTGATATGAAAACTCGAGTTTCACTATAAGTGCACAGTGACAAACTCGAGTTTTCATCGCAAAGTTTGAAATTTGAATCTGACGAATTTATGAAACTTTCTTGTTTGATCTTAATAATTCCTATCGTCATTCATCTATGTTCCTAGCTATGTTTTGTTGGAAATTATGCCTAAGGGGCAATTCATTGTACTTTGAATATTTAAGTTATTTAAAGTTTTCTCTTTTGTTATCATTTTCGTTTGCATGTTCGTATTGATAATTGCATCCTTGGATACATCTTATCGATTATCCTAAATGTCCTTGGTCGGTCATCTACACGGGAGTAAAGATTAATTAAGATTAGTATGACTTTGATGAGGTCTGGAGATACGAATCAAAGTCATAGGCACTTGTAAGAGTACAAGGTGCTGGACCGACCCACTATGAGAAAGCTGCATGGTATTGTTGGGATCCGTACACGCAGCGGATTAAAATTTTCTACGAATCCCGTCCCGAGGATCACTCAAATGCGTTTAAATCAAGGTTAGGGAACCCGAATCATACCTTATAGAGAACTCGAAATCATCTGGAGTCGGAGGTTTCACTTTGATTTTAGCGAACTAGTAGCTCAAGAATCTACACAAACCCTTTGCGCACATTTTCTCATGGCAATCAGGAAAATTCAAACTGTAGTGAATTCGTCCGCGTCTCGTTCTCTTTCAACTGGTGAGCTACCTTCTCGATCAGCAGAAGTCGACTCTTAGAATCGGCTTCCTCTACTGGTATCCACACGAACAATCTTCGAACAAGGACGCGGCAGCGTGCTAGCGCCTCGAACTGTACGTCTCTCTCTCTTTTCGCTCTAGGGTTT
The DNA here is from genome assembly GCA_034222035.1 of Acacia crassicarpa. Lineage (NCBI taxonomy): Eukaryota > Viridiplantae > Streptophyta > Magnoliopsida > Fabales > Fabaceae > Acacia > Acacia crassicarpa. The sequence goes on from JAWXYG010000014.1 coordinate 1,794,903, forward strand.
CTCGCGGCTTTCTAATACTCTCGACTAAAAGTCCCATAGGTTTTTCTAAACCCATCGGCGTATTATATTCAAAATTAATCCCCATTAATTTTGAATTTCGAATTTTAATTAAAAAATATATTAATTAAATCTATCTAATAAATTTAATCTAATGTATTTATTTAATTCAAATTAAAAGCCTTCTGATTTAATTTATCTCTATAAATTAAATCCGAGAAATGATATCTATCTATTTAATTAAATTTGAGATACAATATCTCAATTTAAATTAAATAGATAATGATATCTTTATTCGAAAATCAAATGAGATATAATATCTCTATTTGTTTTAGATATTTAATTTATCCGATAAATTAAATATAAAACAAATATCATATAATAATATTATAATCTCCATTAAATAATATTATTATATTATTTTCGAATTTAATATATATATATATATATATATATATATATTTATCCTAGATTAAATTCAGTATTCATTTAATCTCAGATTCAATGAATCTGGACATTTTTACCCGTGTTGGATTATTCTTGTGTGAGACCCTGCAGGCCCATGTGAGATTGGCAGTGGGTCAAGACTGTATTAGCCCACAAGTCGCAAGCGGCCTCTAGCAAGACATTGTGACTACCCAATTCACATGGGGATCGATGACACGATACTACCTATCGTACAACCATGTCACGTCCCTTTCGTCACGCGATAATTCGGTCAAGGATGAGGCATGGATAACGTCAACTTCCTTTTCTTGACCATTACTTTCTCGATTCTCGAGCAGTCTAATAAGTGAAATGGAAACTCCTTTTCATCACAGCATGGCCATACATTTCTTAGACTCACTCATTGAGGGGCCCAGTATTATCTCTCTACAAATGTGAGGGACAAATTCCATCTTGACCACTCACATTCCTCCGCATGAAAACCACTGATCCCGATCCCAGCCTTTATCATCACCCGGTCAAAGGTGACTTTTGACTACGTCAAAGGTCAGTGACTCATCATGTAGGAATCCATGATGATCTCAGGTCATAGGGCGTTGTGACACGGTTATACATGAGATAAACTTATGACTTAATCCATGCAGCTTTCTCATAGTGGGTCGGTCCAGCACCTTGTACTCTTACAAGTGCCCATAACTTTGATTCGTATCTCCATACCTCATCAAAGTCATACTGGTTTTATCTCATCTTTGCTCCCACGTAGATGACCGACCAGGGACATTTAGGATAATCTATAAGATATATCCAAGGATATAGTTATCACCATAAACATGCATATGAAGTGATAACTTAATGGAGAACAATGACTTGCCCCTAGGGCATAATTTCCAATAGGTATAAGTCATAAGCTTATCCCATGTATAACCGCGTCACAACGCCCTATGACCTGAGATCATCATGGATTCCTACATGATGGGTCACTGACCTTTGACCTAGTTAAAGGTCACCTTTGACCGGGTGATGATAAAGGATGGGATCGGGATCAGTGGTTTTCATGCGGAGGAATGTGAATGGTCAAGATGGAATTTGTCCCTCACATTTGTAGAGAGATAATACTGGGCCCCTCGATGAGTGAGTCTAAGAAATGTATGGCCATACTGCGATGGAAAGGAGTTTCCATTTCACCTTTTAGACTACTCGAGAATCGAGAAAATAATGGTCAAGAATAGGAAGTTGACATTATCCAGGCCTCATCCTTGACCAAATTATCATGTGACAAAAGGGACGTGACATGGTTGAACGATAAATAGTATCGTGTTATCGATCCCCATGTGAATTGGGTAATCGCAATGTCTTACTAGAGGTCGCTTGCGACTTGTGGGTTGATACAGTCTTGACCCACTGCCAATCTCATATGGGCCTGCAGGGTCACACACAAGAATGATCCAACACGGGTAAAAGTATCCAGATTCATTGAATCTCAGATTAATCTGAGATTAAATGAATATAGAATTTAATTTAGGATTAATATATATATATATATATATTAAATTTGAAATTAATATATATATATATATATATTATTAATGGAGATTATAATATTATATATGATATTTGTTTTGTATTTAATTTATTTGATAAATTAAATATCTGAAACAAATAGAGATATTGTATCTCATTTAATTTTGAATAAAGATATCATATATCTGTTAATATTAAATTGAGATATAGTATCTCAGATTTAATTAAATAGATAGATATCATTTCTCGGGTTTAATTTATAGAGATAAATTAAATCAGAAGGCTTTTAATTTAGATTCGAATTTCAAATCTGGTTTTAATTCGGATTAAATAAAGATATTAGATAGATTTAATTGATATATTATCCAGATTCAAAATTCGAATTTCAAAATTAATGAGGATTAATTTTGATTATATAATACGCCTATCGAGTTTAGAAAAACCTACGGGAGTTTTAGTCGAGCGTATTACAGAAAGCCGCGAGAAACCCTAGAGTAAAAAATTGAGAGACACGCACAAGAGGCGCTAGCACGCTGCCGTAGCTGTGTTCGGGGATTGTTCGTGTGGATACCGGTAGAGGAAGCCGATTCTAAGAGTCGTCTTCTGCTGATCGAGAAGGTAGCCCACCTGTTCAAAGAGAACGAGACGCAGACGAGTTCAATATAAGGTATGATTCGGGTTCCCTAACCTTGATTTAAACGTCGTTGAGTGATCCTCCAGACGAGATTCGTAAGAAATTTTAATCCACTGTGTGTACGGATCCCAACATGTTTAACCACTTTGTTAGTGAGTTTCAGATAGTTTAGAAGATGTTTATTGAAAGATAAAAGGTAAAGCAAAAAGTGATGTCAGCACATTACATGCAAAACCCAGAAAATTGTATACTTTTGGGTAATCCTTCTGCACATGTCTACAAAGGATTAATGCTTGCTTTCCACATCCAGCAGCTGCTATTCCAGCGGATTAATATTCAAGAAGTTAACCCTAGACATCTGTGCAACTAGATTAAGTGAAGAATAGAAAGATAAGAAGACCAAAGCTTAACCTAAGCCTTGTCTAATGAAGGCAACTGTTATATTGAAGATTATAATGGTCATTTAATGCTCTCTTGGAATAAATCGAGCTGCATTCAATTCTTCTCAACTAACACACCTGCAAAAAATGAATTGCATTCAAGTCTTATACTTATTCTTTCAGTTTTCACTTGTAAAGTATCTTTTGATACTCAAAGCTTCAGTGTTTATCATTATCCAATCTTAGAGAGAGTTTCTTATTTGTAAATCATTTATTGTAAAGAATCATAAGTCAGGGGACTTGGTGATTGGGTTCATTGATTGCAACTTGTAAGGGGGAGAAAGTTCTAGTGAGAGAATTATTCTTGAGTACAAAGTGTGTAATCAATTGAGATAGTGAAAATCCCAGAGAGTTTGGGGACTAGATGTAGGTCAAGAGGTTGGACCGAACCAGTATAAATCTGTGTCTCGCTCTTCTTCTCTACTCTTTGTTCACCCCCCCCCCCTTTTTTTGGTTCAAAACAGAGTATTTGGAAAAAGTTTTTAAAATCCCCAATTCACCCCCCCTCTTGGTGATTTAGCTCCATCTTCAAAATATACCTTCGTCGAACTTGGGATCAAACTTTCCCAAGCTATCCTTACCATTGTTATGGACGAAGCATTTGTAGCCAAAGATATGTAGATGCGCTAGATTCGGCTTCCTTCCTTTGTAGAGCTCATATGGAGTCTTGTTGAGCTTCTTTCGGAGATATGCTCAATTTGAAACATAGCACACAGTACTCATTGCATCCTCCTAGAAAACTTGAGAAGTCTTGTTCTCATTAAGCATTGCTCGAGCCATTTCAGTAAGGACTCAATTCTTTCTTTCAACTGCACCATTATGCTGTGGAGTCCTTGGGGTTGAGAAATTGTGATCAATTCCATGAGCATCGAAGAACACCCCAAAGGCTTGATTCTCAAACTCTCCTTCATGATCAGTCTGAATACCTAAAATACAAACACCTTTCTCGTTTTGCACTTTCTTGGCAAACATGACAAACAGATCAAACGTTTCATCCTTAGTCGAGATTTCAAACTTGGTTTTGAAAGATGATTTAGTTTGTTTATCTCTTTGACAGGAATCACACACCATGTCTTTTTAAAAATGAAGTTTAGGTAAACCAAGAACTAAATCTTTTCTGAACAACTTGTCAAGTTAGAACATGTTTACATGAGTCAAATGCTTATGCCACATCCAACTTTCGTCCAAGTTGCTAACAAAATAATTTTTAGAATTGACTTTGGGAAGGTTTAAGTGTTAGTTCTCTATGTGTTTTGATGATAATCAACAATTGTAAACATGTTTTGAAGTTTCCAAATCTGCTAAAATTCATCTGTCAGTTGGAAACTCGAGTATTGGATTGTATACTTGAGTATTGAGTTGACAGTGGATTGCTCAAATACATTTTACAAAGCAATACTCAAGAGTATTGGAAGAAATACTCGAGTATTGAAGTCACAGAGAGCAATCAAGTTTTGAACTTAAGTGTATACTCATGTATAGGACTTGCATACTCGAGTATTGGACTTCCAAAGAGTATTCAAGTTTTTCAAGCTAAGTCAATACTCAAGTATAGGAAGCTATACTCGAGTATTGGACTTACAGAGAGCAAATGAGTTTTCACCTTGAGTGAATACTCGAGTATAACATGTGAATACTCGAGTATGGGACTTACAGAGAGCAAACAAGTTTTCACCTTAAGTGAATACTCGAGTATGAGACTTGTATACTCGAGTATTGGCCTTACAGAGAGCCTTCAAACTTTTATAACTGTTGGAAACTCGAGTATAGGTTTTACATACTCGAGTATTGGGCTCTTACAAAGTTTTTCAACTAAACATTTGTTTATGAATACTCAAGTATTGACATGGAAAAACTTCACAAATTTTGAAATTGAATCAATACTCGAGTATTGGTCTGCAAACTCGAGTATTGGCCATACAGAGAGGTTATCCATTTGTCAATGATTTGAATACTCAAGTATTGGAATGAATACTCAAGTATTGAGGTTTTGAACTTAAACAAGTTTTCACATTAAGCAGTTCAAAACTTGAGTATAGACTTACATACTCGAGTATTGACATTGGTTTTCAAGTTCAAGTCACGATGATTTGCCTCTGGAAGAAGCATACTCGAGTATCAGTTTGGATACTCAAGTATTGACTCAAGTACACAGTGATATACTCGAGTATTGAAGAACATACTTGAGTATTGGGCGCTGAAACTGATTTTCAAATCACACGAATTTGTGAAACACATTCATTTGATCTAGATGTTTGCATTAATCATTCCTATATGTTCCTAGCTATGTTTAACCACTTTGCTAAGTGAGTTTCAGTTGACTTAGAAGAAGATTAATGAAGGTCAAAGGCAAAAAGCATAAAGTGTTCAGAGCATTTAATGCACTTCAGAAAATTAGCCTCCTTTTGGTTAATCCACCTGAGCACGCCTTCACAACGGTAAAGAATGATTACTACATCAAGAAAACTCTTCTCCAACAGGAAAATCCACAAAGAGCCACCTCAGATCAATTATACATCTGGATTAAGTGGAGATTAGAGAGAGAAGCTGACCAAAGTTAACACTAATCACCTACAACGGTTTGATTCATCCTACAATGGTCAGTTAATGCTCTCTAAGTATAAATAGAGTGCATTCAAGGCTTCTCAACAACCAAGAATATCAGAAAACGCACAAGCATTCAATAGTGGTTTAAACTCGAGCCTGAGTAATCTAAACTAGAGCCTAGAAGTTCCAGAGGGCATTGAACTTCTTAACATCTTTTCAAACTCGAGTTCATACTTGTTAAACTCGAGTTCATTTCAACCCGAGAGCATTTCAGTTTTTCAATGTCATGAGAACCTCAGGTTTAGAAGACAAACCTCAGGTTCACATCTTTTGAACTCACATAATTTTGAACACTGAAGCAACGAACTCGAGCCTGTAAGAACTGAACTCGAGTTCGTGTCGCCGGTTCAGGAAATTTGAATTTGGGCATTTCAGAAATCAATGTTATTTGATCCTATTCTCTTCCAATATTATTCTCTGATATTCCCTGCTATGTTTAACGTCTTTATTAGTAGATTTCAGAGCATTAAATAATGTTTGGTGAGAGGTTAGAGCATAAAGCATAAAGTAACTCAGAGCATTTATTGCAAAGCTCAGAAAGTTACTTCTTCTGCCCAAATCCTTCTGCACACGCACTCAAAGCATTTAAGGATGTTAGCTGAAACAAGAAAACTCCTCTCCAACGGATTAATTCGCAGAAAGTCAGCCTTGATGACTTGGCCAACCAGATTAGAAGAAAACAAGAGAGAGAAGACCCTAAAACCAATTCAGAACACTTGGGCAACTTCTCCAACGGTCTGATTCAAGCTACAACGGTCATTTAATGTTCTCTAGCTATAAATAGAGTTCATTAACATATTCACAAGCTGATACACCAACTCAAAGCGAAAATTTACTAAGTTCATTTATTGTGTATTAGCTTTCACTTGTAAAGTATCATACTTGATACAAGCACTTCAGTGTTTATCATATCTACTCTGTAAGAGAGTCAAACACTTGTAAATCATTTATTGATTGGGATAACTACAAGTCAGGGGACTTGGTAGTTAGGGTGTATTGATTACAACTTGTAAGGGGGAGTGTGTTCTAGTGAGAGAACAACTCTTAGTACAGAGTGTGTAATCATTATTGTTGAGTAAGTGGATTGAAAATCCCAAGTGAGGCTTGGGGACTGGATGTAGGTCAAAGAAAGGACTGAACCAGTATAAATTGCCTGTGTCAAGCTTTTCTTCTTACCTCCTCTGTTCTGCTCTGTTTTGAGTGTTTAAATACAGAGCAAGTTTTGAAAATTTTAAAGATACCCAATTCACCCCCCTCTTGTGTATCAAGCTCCAACTTCCAACCAATAGGTTTATCTCTTCTTTCTTTTTTATAAAAGCATGATGAAGTATTATGTCCCTTACGGTTTCAATAGTTACAATGAGCAAAGGGGTTTGAAAAGTGAACGGATTTCTAAAAATAGTTCAAGTAAGATTTTTCTCTAGTTTTCTTTTTCCCTTTCTTTTTGTCAAAAATAGGATTGTAACCTATGTCTGATCGATCATTTGTAAATCTTTGAGCTTTCAAAATTACATAGAGCATTTCACCACCTTTAGTGAACTTCTCAACTATTTTCATAAGATGAGTATTTTTCTTTTCTAGATCAGAACACTTTTTGCAAATCAAGTTTTCACAAGCCAGAGAGGAATCTTTAGCTTGTTTCTTAAGCAATTTAATTTTCTTCTTTGAAGCAATAAGATCTTTCGCAATCTATTCAAACTCAAAATGGAGTTCATTATATTTTGAAAGTAATTCATCATAGTTAGGTTTAGAATCATATACCTCATTATCATTTTCATGTTTCTCTTCCTCTTCGGCAACTAAGCATATGTTCGCAACTTCTTCTTCCTCACTTTCTTCATCCGAAGAGATGTCACCCCATATGGTAGAAATGTATTCCTTCTTTTTGAAATTATTAAACTTATTGTTCTCTCTTTCTTTGCCCTTTAGTTGAGGACATTTTGATTTGATATGACCGGGCTTCTCACATCCATAATGGATGGTTTGTTCTTTATCCTTGAACTCATATCTGTTGCTTGAACTTCCCTTGTGAAATCTATTTCTGAAGCCTTGATCCTTCTTATTGAACTTCTTCAATCTACAAATCAACATGCCAAGTTCCTCATCTTCATCTTCATCTTCCTCTTTTAGTTCCTTCTTTTTCACAACATTCAGAGTGACACCTTTGCTTCTGTTGTTGTTGACCTCGTCCAAGCCCTTTTCATATTCAGATAAGCTATCGAATAGAGCAGCTACTGATTGCATTGATTCTCCACGAGCTTATTCGATTACTATGACTCTGGCTTCCCAGTATTTCATCAGGACATTGAGGATTTTTCTTACTTGAGGGGCTTACTCGTACGTTTTACCCAAGGAAGAAATTTGATTGATTAGATGGGTAAAGCAAAGTTGATCCTTCTCGAGATGTTAAGCTCTTTTGAGAAGACCTTGCTCTGATACCAAATGAAAATGGAGCCTAATACCCAAGAGGGGGGTGAATTGGGTATTTTAAAAATTTGAAAAACTTGTTCTGTTTTGAGATAGTAAAAACAGGGCAGAACAGAGCAAGAAGAAGAATAGTAAGACACAAGGATTTATACTGGTCCGGTCCTAACAAACTGACCAACATCCAGTCCCCAGACTCTCTGAGATTTTCCACTAACTCAAAGATTACACACTCTATACTTAAGAAGTAGTTCTCTCACTGGAACTCACTCCCCCTTACAAGTTGTAATCAAGGAACACCCAAATCACCAAGTCCCCTTGACTTGTGATTCTTTACAATAAATGATAATCAGAAATAAACTCTCTCTAAGAGCAGATATTGATAATCACTGAAGTTCTTTGTATCAGAAGATACTATGCAAGTGAAAGCTGAAGAAAATAAATGAACACTTGAATGCAATTCGTTTTCAGTAGTTGTGGTTGTTGGGAAGACTTGAATGCTCTTCTATTTATACTCAGAGATCATTAAATGACTGTTACTTTCCCAATAGATCAGTTGGAGAAGATCTGCCAAGGTTAGGAAGTGGTTTAGGCACATTCTCTCTCTAATTTTCACTTAATCCAGCTAGGCAATGTTTCAGAGTTGACTTTCTGCAGATAAATCCGTTGGAGTAGTTGCTGCTGGAAGTAGAAATCATTCTTTAATTCTTTGTAGGCGTGTACAGATGGATTAGCCAGAAATGTGCAACTTTCTGGGCTTAGCATTTAATGTTCTGACATCACCTTTTGCTTTTGCTTTAAAACTTCAATAAACATCTTCTAATTCATCTAAAACACACTAACAAAGTGATTAAACATAGCTAAGAATATAGAAGATTAATGCTGGAAAGTATTGAGATCAAATAACAAGATTTCACTAAATCGTTAAATTCAAATTTCAGAATCAGCGATGGAAACTCGAGTTTGTTCAATAAAAATCAAGTTTTCAACTGTGCACTTAAGTTCAAACTCGAGTTTCAAACTCTAAACTCGAGTTTTCTTCTTCCAGAGAGCAAAGTTGTGTTTTGAGCTTTTGGACCAGAGTTTAAGTGAAATTCAAAACTTGAGTTTCCAAACCAAAACTTGAGTTTTGGACTTTTAATGAAAATAGCACATGGAAGTCCAAAACATCAAAACTTGAGTTGTTAAAACAAAGCTTGAGTTTTCAAGGTGTTGAAAAATTTTAAGCTCTCTGTTTGATCAAAACTCGAGTTTCCAAAGTGAAACTCGAGTTTTCACTTCAATGTGAAAACGTTGAGAAAAGTTCCAGGGCTCTCGGTCTGATCAAAACTCGAGTTTCTAAATTAAAACTCGAGTTTTCATTTGAATATGAAAACTAGGAATAGTTCAGACCTCTATGCCTGGCCAAAACTCGAGTTTTGAAACTAAAAGTCGAGTTTTCATATTAAGAATGAAAACGTTGAAAACTTTGAAACTTCTCTGTCTGACTAAAACTCGAGTTTTCAAAGTGAAACTCGAGTTTTCATTTTTAAATGAAAACCTTGAAGATTCTAAGACAGTTCACTCTCCAATTTCCAAAATCTATGTAAAACGTTGAGAATTCTTTGTCAAGCCAAAACTCAAGTTTTGAAATCAAAACTCGAGTTTTCTCTTAACTCAGAGAAAACTTAGAAAATCTTAAAACAAATTGAAGTTGTAGATTCTTGGCGCAAAACTGGATTTAAAAACTTAGAGACTCTCTTTATGACCAAAACTTGAGTTTTCAAACCAAGACTCGAGTTTTGCCTTTCTCAGAAAACAACATGTAGTCTCTGTATAAACCAAAACTTGAGTTTCTAAACTGAAACTCGAGTTTTGTCTAAAGGTGAAAAACAAGTGCTCTCTGTAAGTTCCAAAACTCGAGTTTCCTCATGGAAAGGAAACTTGAGTTTTGCCATCTTTATGAAAGTAGAGCAACTCTCTGTCAATCCCAAAATTCGAGTTTTGAAACCAAAACTTGAGTTTTGTCTTGACAGTAAGTTTTTCAACTTACCAAGACAAAACTTCACTTTGGGTTTGCAATTGTCAATCATCATCAAAACCCATAGAGAACTAACATTCTCCCCCTTTTTGATGATGACAACACTTGTAAACCTAAAACTTCCAAGAATTTGAGAGAGTTTGAAATTCATGGTTCAAAAATCAAAACTTGATTTGATAAACACACTTTCAAGGCATATCAAAGATAGACAACAGAAACAAAAAGCAAATTTCATTGATAAGGGTTAGTACATGAAATTTCAATAAAGATACAAAGCAAATACAAACTGAAAACCATAAATTCTCCTAGATTTTCAAACTTTGCTCAAAATCTTCTTAGAAACTCTCCTAAAACTCAAAGTCTCCTAAGTCTCCTAAGCTTCTTTCGCTCCCCCTTTGTCATCGTCAAATTGGGGAGGAGCAGGATTGAGAATGAAGGGCTTAGTTGCAGGAGTAGATGGAGAAGGAGAAGAATGAGGAAAGATTTCAGTAGCTGGGGTAGAAGGAGAGGGTAGGACAACTGTTGGTAGAGTAGTGGGTGAAGGAAGAATGACAGTGCTGTTGGGATCCGTACACGCAGCGGATTTAAAATTTTCTACGAATCCCGTCCGGAGGATCACTCAACATATTTAAATCAAGGTTAGGGAACCTGAATCATACCTTTGGAGAATTCGGAATCATCTGGAGCCGAAGGTTTTCCTTTGATTTTAGCGAACTAGTAGCTCAAGAATCTACACAAACCTTTGCGCACATGTTCTCATGGTGATCAAGAAAACCCAAACTGTAGTGAATTTCTCCACGTCTTGTTCTCTTTGAACTGGTAGGCTACCTTCTCGATCAGCAGAAGACGACTCTTAGAATCGTCTTCCTCTACTGGTATCCACACGAACAATCCTCGTACACGGCTACGGCGGCGTGCTAGCGCCTCTTATGCGTCTCTCTCAAGTTTTTCAGTCTAGGGTTTCTCGCGGCTTTCTAATAATATGCTCCACTAAAACTCCCGTAGGTTTTTTCTAAACCCATTGGCGTATTATATTCAAAATTAATCGTCATTAATTTAAAATTCAAATTTTAGATCTGGATTAAAATATATTAATTTAATCCATCTGATAGATCTAAACTAAAAATATTTATTTAATACGAATTAAAAACCATATCTGAAATTGGAATTTTGAATTTGGATTAAAAATATATTAATTAAATCTATCTGATAGATTTAATCTAATCTATTTATTTAATCCAAATTTAAAAGCCTTCTGATTTAATTTATCTCCATAAATTAAATCTGAGAAATGATATCTATTTATTTAATTAAATATGAGATACAATATCTCAATTTAAATTAAATAGATAATGATATCTTTATTCGAAAATTAAATGAGATACAATATCTCTATTTGTTTTAGATATTTAATTTATCAAATAAATTAAATATAAAACAAATATTATATAATAATATTATAATCTCCTTTAAATAATATTATTATATTATTTTCGAATTTAATATATATATATATAAATCCTAGATTAAATTCAATATTCATTTAATCTTAGATTAATCTAATATTCAATGAATCTGGACACTTTTACCTGTGTTGGATCATTCTTGTGTGCGACCCTGTAAGCCCATATGGGATTGGCAGTGGGCCAACACTGTATCAGCTCACAAGTCGCAAGCGGCCTCTAGCAAGACATTGTGACTACCCAATTTACATGGGGATCGATAACACGATACTACCTATCGTACAACCATGTCACATCCCTTTTGTCACGCGATAATTTGGTCAAGGATGAGGCATGGATAATGTCAACTTCCTGTTCTTGACCACTACTTTCTCGATTATCGAGTAGTCTAACAGGTGAAATGGAAACTCCTTTCCATCACAGTATAGCCATACATTTCTTAGACTTACTCATCGAGGGGCCCAGTATTATCTTTCTACAAATGTGAGGGACAAATTCCATCTTGACCATTCACATTCCTCCGCATGAAAACTACTGATCCCGATCCCAGCCTTTATCATCACCCGGTCAAAGGTGACTTTTGACTAGGTCAAAGGTCAGTGACTCATCATGTAGGAATCCATGATGATCTCAGGTCATAGGGCGTTGTGACGCGGTTATACATGAGATAAGCTTATGACTTGATCCATGCAGCTTTCTCATAGTGGGTCGGTCCAGCACCTTATACTCTTACAAGTGCCCATGACTTTGATGAGGTACCTCATCAAAGTCATACTGGTCTTATCTCATCTTCGCTCCCACATAGATGACCGACTTGGGACATTTAGGATAATCTATAAGATATATCCAGGGATACAGTTATCACCATAAACATGCGAATGAAGTGATAACTTAATGGAGAACAATGACTTGCCCCTAAGGCATAATTTCCAACAGACTCCCACTTGCACTAGGTGCAATCATTAATTACTCTAATTCTCATTGCCCTAACATGACGCTCATGTTTTGCTTGCGCAAGCGGTTTAGTAAGAGGATCCACTACATTGTCTTCTCCCGGTACTTTGCATACTTTTATATCACCTCTATCTCTGATTTCTCTGATGAGATGAAATTGCTTGAGTATATGCTTGGTCCATGTAACATCCAAAATTTTGAGATTTAAAATTGGAAAGAAAAATTCTTAAATAGGATTAAGGATTTATTTCAAGAATTTATTATGATAATGTAGTGTCAAAATTAACAAGGGGATAAAATGGTAATTTTACTATCCCAAGCCCAAATGAATTTGGGCAAAGTTAAAGTCCAATTTGAAGATACAAGGAAATTCTTAATCAAGATATTTTTTTGATGGGCGAAAAGAGGAATCTCCTCTACATGTTTCTTTGATAGGTGCCCACTCTATTTACAAGATTTGGTCCTACAAGAGAAGTTGGGATTAAATTCCCCTGTGTAATGCTACTTTAGCTATTTTCATTTTATCCCAAGTATAAAAAAAAAAAAAGATATTTTTTTTTGAAGGAAAGAATTGATGAAGTTTAATGCTCAATATTGGAAAGAAAAGGAGAACATTAAGCTAGTAGTATTATGGGTTGGATGAATTATGTAGGACCGCACTAATATTGGAAGCATGCTCGTTGGACCCAAGAGTGAATTAATTGTTGGTTCTTTTAAATCATTCAGCAGCACGTGAAGGCCATACTCCCAGCCCATTACCTAAAGTTTAAGGTCCATCCCATATATTCCTTTCTACTCATTAAGTTATCAACCCATATCAAATATCAGCAAATCTTCATTATACCTCTCGGCCATATCACGCAAACACTGTCAGCAACAGATCAGTGAGAGGTCAATGCTGTTACGCAAAAAGATCACCCCCAGCGATTTACACGGGTCACGCAACAACAGCACCATACTCCTCCTCTCAGCAAATCCAGACTCCCATGCTTCTCGAGACCCACGTTGTAATGCCCCTCAGTCCGTTCCCCTCTCTCGGCCAGGACACTTTGGTCCTTATATATTGCTCTCCTTAATCTTTAATCCACTCACTTCCTCTAGTCAAGTGAGAGAGAGCGTGAGAAAGAGAGAAACCGAGAGTGAGGCGTGAAAGTGAGAGAGAGGAAAAAGAGGGAGGGAACCAACGTGATCCTCCTCCTCTGCGTTTTGCATTTGAAACAGGGGCGTAAAGTTTTGTCAAAGACCACCTCTCGCAAGCTAGGAGCTGGAGGTAAATCACTAAGTTTCTCTTCTTCCTAGTTTCTATGATTAAGCCTTAGGAAGTGACGCAGCAAGTCTCTGCTAGAAGAACTCCAAAACAGGGGCAACATTAAATGAATAAAGAAGAGAGCAAACTAACTAGCTATATATCACACATGTGCATGTAAACGTTGCTGCATCTAGGAAAGTAATAGGAAAAAGCTGATTTTATAATTTTTTTTTTTTTAAAAAAAAAAAAAGAAGAAGAAGAAGACTTCACTGATTGAATATATATGTATGTATAAACTCTAGATACAAAAAGGGAAGAGAAGGAGAATCATAAGATACTATACACGTATATAATGTTGCTGTCATGAAAAATAATACATTAGGAAATAATAGGAAAAGAGAAATAGAACCTGCTGAGATACGTGTGTGTGTGTGCGTGTATACATATGAAATCAAACTTAAAAAACTCACTGAAGGTATATGTTCACTGCACACTTATGTATGTATATAAATATATTGCTACATAAACTTTTGCTGTCAAAATATAAATCTAAGCCATAGGATTAAAACAAAGCCTAAGTTTTATAAACTACCACCTGGAATAGCGTTGTATGGTTATGAAAAGAAATGGGAAAATTTAAGTACACATGTAAGCCGTTGCACATACATGAAGAGAAGAGAAATATTGATGTTGATGTACACATATGAAAACCCATTGAAAATTTGTTGTACTTGAATGGCAATTATTGTTTGGTAGATATACACACACACGCATTACATACACATAAAGTGAAAGGAAATATTGTGGTTTTGTATATTTAATTTTTATGCATGTCATTAGTAAATGAGGTAATATAGTCACATGGAAAAGGGTTCTGCCATCTTCATTTTTAATTGAAATATTGTAGTAAACTTGTCCAAGATCTTATATTCTTATTATAAGAATCCTTTTATACCACTGCATACATGGAAATAATAGGGGGAAGTTTACTCATATATACATATCATATGTATCACATTAAAGCTTATTTTACTTGGTGTTTACATATATGTATATAGATGAAACATATTTTTACGTAGTCTTATTATTTGTTAAACTCAAGATTTTATTTCTGTAAACAAATATGATATATTGATTCACGTACACTTGGAAAATTATAAGAAAATGTTAATGGGTTGGAAAACCACTAGAAACATTAAAGCATAAATTTATACGGTGTTAGTGTTATTAAACTCCTAATTTAAAGTGTTAGGATAGCCTCCCAGAGTTTAAATTAATTCTAGGGTAATAATAAAATAAATAATTGTGTAAACTAATAATAAATCGTAATATTATTATTAGAAAGAGGAATTAAAAAAAAAAAGAGTTATTAATTAACAATAAATCGAAAGGATAGTTTATAGTTACAATGGTCTCCCTGGTTTTTCAGTCTCGTCATAATTTGCCCATTTCAAGCATACCAAGTATATTTTTTTTAGTAAAACTTGTATATTTTAATTTTATTATGTAGAGTTTTAGAAGAAGTATTAATGGTTAGTAAATTGGTTGTGGTAGATTGATTTTTGGCGTGTGTTTGAGCTCTTTGATTAGGAACAGTGTAATAATAATTATTTTCGGCGAGAGGTAACCACTTTCCACTTGTTATGTGTATTGATATGTTGTTTGTGAGTATTTTGTGAAATCATTATGAATATTTTAATAGAAATTGCCTTGCGGAACCTTATTATTTGAATTGTGAATATATACATATAAGAATTTAGAGTTTTGATATTATGATATTTCTTATGATAATTATGGGAAGGGTTGAATTTGGAGGAAACGAAATATTATATTCCACCACGTGGTGAGGCCTCCATTGATGCATGATGGTTGGCTTTATATTGTCCCACCTGTTCAATGAGGGACTGGCCCACTAGTTCAATGAGGGCGTACGACACCCCGCTAGTTCAATGAGGGGGAAAGACCCATGGTCTGAGGCATGTGCTCTCAAGATTTTGGCCGATTCTCATCACATGACCAGTGAGCTTTTGAGTAACCAGTAATATGGATGTAACTTAGCCCATGGGTCTAGTCGGAGGAAATAAGGTGGTTCGGTTGGATTGGCGGGAGGTATCTTGGGAATTGTGTTAATGAAAACTGTGATACATAATTTCTTATATGAAATTTTGGTGATGTAGATATTGGTAAATTATATATACGATTGTTTTTAAAATATTTTGTTATATAAATTGTTCCACATGGCACCTCACTAGCACATATTAATATTCATAATGAGTTGGATTGATGGTTACCACATTTTTCCAGGTGATAGTTCCCGTAAGGGTTCATCAGGGAAAAACTTCGGAAGCCTAGGCTACTCCTTCTGACAGTAATGCTTCCATCTTCTGGTATACGTTGGATGATTGTATATTGCCACGTTAGGGCTCATTTTGCATACTCTGATTTATTTTTGTATATGTTGGTAACTGATGGGCATTACTTAGTTATTAATGAACACTTAATTTGTTATTATGTTAAGTAAATTTTGAGGATGTTACATTTGATGTGACCTAGGCTCATTTGTCTGCGCAATAACGTCGTCATTGCTACAGAACATGACTATTGGATCTGAGATGGTAGAAACCACCCCCAGTTCAGTCATGAACTTTCTAATCCAAAAGGCCTCCTCAGCTGCATCCTATGCTGCTATATACTCAGCTTCCGTCGCAGAATAAGCTACAGTGCTCCGCTTAGAACTCTTCCAGCTCACCGCACCATCATTCAACCGGAACACATGTCTTGATTGCGATCTTAGATTATCTTGGCCAATTTGGAAACTCGCATTTGTGTAACCAGTTACACAAAGCTCATCCTCCAAGCCACCATATACCAAGAATAAGTCCTTAGTCCTTCTTAAGTACTTAAGGATATTCTTGACAACAGTCCAGTGACCCTCACTGGGATCTTGTTGATATCTGCTGGTCATACTCAAGGCAAATGACACATCCGGTCGAGTACATAACATGGCATACATGATAGATCCAATGGCGGAGGCATATGGAATCTTACCTATGCGGTCTCTTTGATCTTGTGTACTAGGACACAGATCCTTACTGAGATGGATGCCATGAGACATGGGCATGTTACCCCTTTTAGAATCCTACATACTGAACCTATGCAGTATCTTGTCTATATATGTGCTCTGACTTAGGCCTATCAGCCTCTTGGATCTATCTCTATAGATCCCAATCCCAAGGATATAAGTGGCTTCACCTAAAACTTTTATTGAGAAAGACTTTCCTAACCAAAACTTGACACTCTGCAAGGTAGAAATGTCATTCCCAATGAATAGGATCTTATCAACATAAAGTACTAGAAATACAACTGTGCTCCCATTAACCTTCTTGTAAACACAAGGTTCATCGATGTTTTGAATGAATCCAAACTCTTTGACTACTTCATCAAAATGATGATTCCAGCTCCGAAATGTTTGCTTCAATCCATATATGGATCTTTGAAGCTTGCAAACTTTACCAGAGTCCTCTGGACGCACAAAACCCTCAGGTTGTGTCATGTACACATCCTCAAGCAGCTTTCCGTTAAGGAAGGCTGTTTTGACGTCCATCTGGCATATCTCATAGTCATAATATGATGCAATGGCAAGAAGGATTTTGATTGATTTGGCCATTGCAACTGGGGAAAAGGTTTCATCATGGTCCACACCATGAGTTCAAATAAATCCTTTTGCAACCAGCCGTGCCTTGAAGACATTTACTTTGCCATCCATGTCTCTATTTGAAAACCTACTTGCACCCAACGATTTTTATACCTTCAGGTGGATCGACTAAGGTTCAGACTTTATTGTCGTACATGGATTGCATTTCAAACTTCATGGCATCAAGCCATTTTTCGGAGTTTGGTCCCACTACGACGTCTCGATAGGTCGTTGGCTCATTCTGCTCAATGAGCAAAACATCACGACTTCCAATAATCAGAAAATATCTCTGAGGCTGTAGCCGTGATCTATCAGACCTTCGTGGGCCTTGTGTTACTTGAGTAGGCTCAACAACTTGTTGTGAGTATTCTCCTGTTTCCATCTGTGGTTCTACATTGTCCTGTGACTCTCGAACTTCTTCGAGGTTCACCTTACTCCCACTGGTTCTTTTACAGATAAACTCTTTTTCCAGAAAGATACCCTTCCGAATGACAAACATTTTGTGATCGATGGGATTGTAGACGTAGTATCCTTTAGTTTCCTTAGGATACCCCACACAAAGGCATTTTGAGGATCTAGATGATAATTTATCAGAGGCCTGTTGTTTAACATAAACCTCACATCCCCAAATCTTAAGAAATGACAAACTAGGTTTCTTCCCAGTCCATATCTTATATGGTGTCTTTTCAACTGCCTTTGATGGATCACGATTTAGTGTGAACGCGGCCGTTTCTAGGGCATGGCCCCAAAAGGAAGGTGGAAGATCTGTTTGACTCATCATAGATTGAAAATTGGAGCTTGATACCCAAGAGGGGTGGTGAATTGGGTATCTTTAAAAATTTAAAGATTGAGCTCTGTTTTGAACAGCAGAAAACAGAGGCTAACAGAGGAGTAGGGAAGGAAGCTTTACACAATGCAATTTATACTGGTTCGGTCCTTTCTCTGACCTACATCCAGTCCCCAAGCCTCACTTGGGATTTTCAATCCACTAACTTCACAAAAACTGATTACTATCTCTGTACTCAGAGTAGTTCTCTCACTAGAACTCACTCCCCCTTACAAGATGTAATCAATACACCCAACCACCAAGTCCCCTGACTTGTGGTTCTTTACAATCAATAATCAATAAGAATACTCTCTCAAAGAGTAGATAGGATGAACACTGAAGTACAAGTATCACAAGATACAATACAGATGAAAACTGAAAGAAATGAATGAACTTTTAATGAAATTTCACTCTCAGTTGTCCTAGTTGTTGGAAAGACTTAAATGCTCTTCTATTTATACTCAGAGATCAATTAATGACCGTTGCTTTCCAAATAGATCCGTTGAGGAAGTTGCCCAAGTGTTCTGAAGTGGTTTTGGGGTCTTCTCTCTCTTGTTTTCTCCTAATCCAGTTAGCCAAGTCATCATAGTTGACTTTCTGCGAATTAATCCGTTGGAGAGGAGTTTTCTTGTTTCAGCAAACATCCTTAAATGCTTTGTGTGCGTGTGCAGAAGGATTTGGGCAAAAGGAGTAACTTTCCGAACTTTGCAATAAATGCTCTGAGTTACTTTTTGCTTTATACTCTAATCTCTCACCAAACATTCTTTAATGCTCTGAAATCCACTAACAAATATGTTAAACATAGCAGGGAATATTAGAGAATGATATTGGAAAAGTTTAGGATCAATCAGTGTTGATTTCTGAAATGCCCAAATTCAAATTCCTGAACCAGCGTCACGAACTCGAGTTCAGTTCTTACAGGCTCGAGTTCGAGGCTTCAGTGTTCAAAGATATGTAAGTTCAAAAGGTGTGAACCTGAGGTTCTTAAGTCATTAAAAAAAACTAAAAAGCTCTCGGGTTGAAATGAACTCGAGTTTGCCAATTATGAACTCGAGTTTGGTTTATCAAGAGAAGGATGTCGCGATTTTGAAAAGCTGAAAAACTTGTTTGAGTGATGAACTCGAGTTTGTAAATGATAGGCTCGAGGTTGGAGCAGTTTAGTGCAAGATTCAATTTTAACTTGAAAGGACAAACCTAAGGTTTGTAGTGCAAACTCTCGAGTTCAAAACATATTGAAAAGTTCTTTCCTCTCTGGAACTTTTAGGCTCGAGTTTAAAAAGATTAGGCTTGAGTTTGATTGAATTTGAAAAGCACTGAAAGCTCTCGGCCAAAACTAGGCTCAAGTTTGAAAGAGCTAGGCTCGAGTTTAAAGATAGGAAAACTTTTCAAACTGGAAAACTTTTCCGTCAATAGAACAGTACAGAGTTTGAAAATATCTTTAAGTTTGGATAGTTTGTCCCACCAGAGATGAACTCGAGTTTGCCATGATAGGCTTGAGTTCATGATTTTTGAACTTGAAAACTTTACTTTGAGAAACTTGCAAATGCAAACCTGAGGTTTGAAGAAAAACAAGTGTCGAGTTTAAGGAAGAGGTCAAAGTTCAAAACCTTTCTGCCATTGATGAACTCGAGCTTAACCTATGCAGGCTCGAGTTCGTCCAAACTTTTGAAAAGCTTTAAGTTCAAACTTCAGGTTTAGTCTCGAGTTTAAAAGATAGATTAGCAGTTTGTACTCTCTGTCAAAGTCAGGCTCGAGTTCATTACCAACAGGCTCGAGTTTGATTTTGACAGATAGAAAATTACAAGTTTAAAACATCCTAAACTTTGACAAACCTTTTCAATATTGTTTACAATTGTTAGTAATCATCAAAACATACAGGGAACTAACATAGATCGAACCATATCTAATAGAGTTCGATTCCTCCGTTCAGAAACACCATTCCATTGAGATGTTCCTAGAGGAGTAAGTTGTGAGATAATCCCACAACTCCTAAGATGGTCAACAAACACTTGGCTCAAATACTCACCACCCCGATCAGATCGAAGTGCCTTAATTGTTTTGCCAAGTTAGTTTTGCGCTTCATTTTGGAATATTTTGAACATTTCAAAAGATTCAGACTTATGTTTCATTAGATAGATATAACCATATCTACTAAGACCGTCTATTGATGTAATGAAGTACAAATGACCTCCTTTGGCAGCTTCATTGGTCCACACACATCCGTATGTATGAGGCCCAATAAATCGGTGGCCCTCTCACTGTGTCCAATAAAAGGTGCCTTTGTCATCTTTTCCAACAAACAAGATTCACATGTATCAAATGATTCAAAATCAAATGAATTCAAAAATCCATCTTGATGGAGTTTCGAAATGTGTTTCTCATTTATATGGCCTAGACAATATGCCATAGGAAGGTAAGACTCAAATCTTTTGACTTGATCCTATATGTCACAGATGTCTATTCAATTTTCTACTGTCCTTGAGATCCAATATATTTATACAAACGCGTGAACCACATGTAATATCTAATACCCATGTTTGAGGAAGTAGAAAAGCGAATGTCTATGACATAGTTACCTGAAGCGATAGCCCTGCTATCCTTCAGATCTTCGAGGTAGAGTGTGCGGTTCTTCTTCCAATGACCAATTTCATTGAAGAAGAAGCAAACCCCATCCTTTGGAGGTTTTGCCTTCTTGGCTTTCTGTTTCATACCCCTTCCTCTCTGAATGGACAAAATAGTACTGGGCCTCCTCTCAAGGCTCTGCTCAGCAGTTTTGAGTATACCATACAGTTCAGAAATTGATTCCTCCATGTTGTTCATGTTATAGTCCATGACAAAGTCATCATAACTTTATGGGAGTGAGATCAAGATCACATCTGTAGCTAACTCCTGGGATATGGGGAATCCAAGCCTTTCAAGGTGATCAATGTAGCCTTTCATTTTCAACAAAATGAAGACTAACTGATTCACTTCAGCCATCTTGCAAGAGAATAAGGCCTTTGTGGTCTCATTCCTCTCTTGACTTACCTGTTGCTGGAACATTTCCGTAGGATGATAAATCATCTCAGACACCTCCATGTGTTCTAGATCTCCATCGAGGTCTGAAACCATAGTGGCAGGCTTCAGGCATCCTGTATCCATAGAGTCATCCTGATGCTTCTATAAGCATAAGTCTGATCTCTTGGATCATCAGCTGTAGGCTCGTAAGGGATGGGTTGATCGATAAGATACTCCTTTCTTTCGTGTTTAGAATCAACACTTAAGTCCTCAAACATGTCAAGAAAGTTTGTCTCATCGAGTTCGTACTTCTTAAGGACCAATCGCATTGATGGTGTTGCGGTGTTACTATTCGACATGATTCTACAATTTAAAAGAGATGCAAAATTTAATTAGTTACCTCCCACTGAATTAACAACCCTCATTATAATTAGTGGGCTAAGATCCATATTTGGCTTAATCTTAAGTCCGCTTTGGCAGAACACTTAAAATCAAGTTATTTAGGTAGGCAACCCCTTTACCAATTACATCCCATGTAACTCTTAGATCTTTATGGGATTTGATCATCATATGACTTATCATGTTTAGTCTCATCCAATGCCTTGAGATCCAAAACTGTTTTGATGATCTCAATTAAGTCAGGACAACAATGAACATAGAGTATCACCATTACTCTCTCTTGTCTTCCTAAGATTACTCAGATGCATCTACTTTGGTGGAACATACAAATGGGTGATTGAGGTTTTGACAAGTATTCATTTATTGATGGCATTGTGACTTAAGATTTTATTTAGAGGGTATTATTAGATATAATCAAATTAATTCTATTAATTTAATTCTAAATTAATTATGAGTGATTTAATTAAATCATAATTAAAACTCTAAATTAATCATAACATATGTTAATTCATACAATTATGAAATAAATCATTATGATTAAATTATTGAGACTTGCGGATGTCGCTTCATTTTAATACGACTAGATCTATATCTTATAGGATTTCTAAAACCCTAATTGACCGTATTAAAATATTCAAAATTAATCTCAATTAATCTTGAACTCAAATTTTAGATTAAAATAACATTAATTAAATCTATCCAACAGATCTAATCTGATCTATTTATTTTAATCTAAAATAAAAGCCTGTCAATTTAATTTATCTTTATTAATTCTACCTATATGAATGCAATCATTATTGTATATCATATAGAGACTAGATAACTCATGCAATGATTATATCAAAACTGTTGGGATTCGTACACGCAGCGGATTAAAATTTTTTTACGAATCCTTCCGAAGGATCACTCAACGACGTTTAAATCAGAGTTAAGGAAACCGAATCATACCTTTGTTGAACCAGTCCGCGTTCCGTTCCTTTGATCAGGTGGGCTACCTTCTCGAACAACACGTCCGCGTCTCGTTCCTTTGATCAGGTGGGCGATCAACACGTCCGCGTCTCGTTCTTTCGATCAGCAGAAGTCGACTCTTGGATCGGCTTCCTCTACTGGTATCCACACGAACAATCCCCTAAACGGTTGCGGCAGCGTGCTAGCGCTTCTTGTGCGTCTCTCTCTCTCAAATTGCTCTAGGGTTTCTCGCGGCTTTTCTCAATACGCTCTACTGAAAATCCCGTAGGTTTTTCTAAACCCGATAGGCGTATTATATAACCAAAATTAATCCTTTATTAATTTTGGAAATTCGGATTTTGAATCTGGTCAGCATATCAATCACATCTATCTCATAAATGTAATTGAATATATTAAAAGCCAGATTTGGAAATTCGAATTTTTTAAATTTAAATCAAATCTAAATTTAAAGCCTTTTTGATTTAATTTATCATCATAAATTAAATCCGAGATATGATATCTATCTATTTAATTAAATCTGAGATACCATATCTCAATTTAATATTAAACAGATATACGATATCTTTATTCGAAATTAAATGAGATACAATATCTCTATTTGTTTCAGATATTTAATTTATCAAATAAATTAAATACTAAACAAATATCATATATAATATTATAATCTCAATTTATAATATATATATATTAATTTCGAATTATATATATATATATATATATATATATATATATATATATATATATATAAATCCTAGATCAAATTTAGTATTCATTTAATCTCAGATTAATCTGAGATTCAATGAACCTGGACACCTTCACCCGTGTTGGATTATTCTTGTGTGCGACCCTGCAGGCCCATATGAGATTGGCAGTGGGCCAACACTGTATCAGCCCACAAGTCGCAAGCGGGCTCTAGCAAGACATTGCAACTACCCAATTCACATGGGGATCGATGACACGATACTACCTATCGTACAACCATGTCACGTCCCTTTTGTCACGCGATAATTCGGTCAAGGATGAGGCATGGATAATGTCAACTTCCTTTTCTTGACCAATGCTTTCTCGATTCTCGAGTAGTCTAATTAGTGAAATAGAAACTCCTTTCCATCACAGTATGGCCATACATTTCTTAGACTCACTCATCGAGGGGCCCAGCATTATCTCTCTACATATGTGAGGGACAAATCCCATCTTGACCACTCACATTCCTCCGCATGAAAACCACTGATCCTAGTCCTAGCCTTTATCATCACCCGGTCAAAGGTGACTTTTGACTAGGTCAAAGACCAGTACTCATCATGTAGGAATCTATGATGGTCTCAGGTCATAGGGCGTCGTGACGTGGTTATACATGAGACAAGCTTATGACTTAATCCATGCAGCTTTCTCATAGTGGGTCGGTCCAGCACCTTGTACTCTTACAAGTGCCCATGACTTTGATTCGTATCTCCATACCTCATCAAAGTCATACTGATCTTATTTCATCTTCACTCCGGTGTAGATGACCGACCAGGGACTTTTAGGATAATCTATAAGATTATCCAGGGATGCAGTTATCAATACGAACATGCAAACGAAAATGATAACAAAAGAGAATACTTTAAATAACTTAAATATCCAAAGTACAATGAATTGCCCCTAGGGCATAATTTCCAACAGACTCCCACTTGCACTAGGTGCAATCATTGATTACTCTAATTCCCATTGCCCTAACATGACGCTCATGTGCCGCTTGTGCAAGCGGCTTAGTGAGAGGATCTGCTACGTTGTCTTCTCCTGGTACTTTGCATATGTTTGTATCACCTCTTTCATTGATTTCTCTGATGAGATGAAAACGCCTGAGTATGTGCTTGGTCCTTTGATGTGACCTAGGCTCCTTTGTCTGTGCAATGACGCCGTTATTGTCACAGAACAAGTTTATTGGATCTGAGATGGTAGGAACCACCCCCAGTTCAGTGATGAACTTTCTGATCCAAACGGCTTCCTTAGCTGCATCCGATGCTGCTATATACTCAGCTTCCGTTGCAGAATCAGCTACAGTGCTCTGCTTAGAGCTTTTCCAACTCACCGCACCACCATTCAACAGGAATACATATCCTGATTGCGATCTTGAATCATCTTGGTCAGTTTGGAAACTCGCATCTGTGTAACCAGTCACACAGAGCTCATCCTCCAAGCCACCATATACCAAGAATAAGTCCTTAGTCCTTCTTAAGTACTTAAGGATATTCTTGACAGCAGTCCAATGACCCTCACCGGGATCTTGTTGATATCTGCTGGTCATACTCAAGGCAAATGACACATCCGGTCGAGTACATAACATAGCATACATGATAGATCCAATGGCAGAGGCATATGGAATCTTACTCATGCGGTCTCTTTGATCTTGTGTACTAGGACACAGATCCTTACTGAGATGAATGCCATGAGACATGGGCACGTTACCCCTTTTGGAATCCTGCATACTGAACCTATTCAGTATCTTGTCTATGTATGTGCTCTGACTTAGGCCCAACAGCCTCTTGGATCTATCTCTATAGATCCTTATCCCAAGGATATAAGTGGCTTCGCCTAAATCTTTCATTGAGAAAGACTTTCCTAACCAAGATTTGACCTTCTGCAAGGTAGGAATGTCATTCCCAATGAGTAGGATGTCATCAACATAAAGCACTAGAAATACAACTGTGCTCCCACTAACCTTCTTGTAAACACAAGGTTCATCCATGTTCTGAATGAAGCCAAACTCTTTGACTACTTCATCGAAACGATGATTCCAGCTCCGAGATGCCTGCTTCAATCCATAAATGGATCTTTGAAGCTTACATACTTTACCAGTGTCCTCTAGACGCACAAAACCCTCAGGTTGTGTCATGTACACATCCTCAAGCAGCTTTCCATTAAGGAAGGCCGTTTTGACGTCCATCTGCCATATCTCATAGTCATAATATGATGCAATGGCAAGAAGGATTCTGATTGACTTGGCCATTGCAACTGGGGAAAAGGTCTCATCATAGTCCACACCATGAGTTTGAGTGAATCCTTTTGCAACCAGCCGTGCCTTGAAGACACTTACTTTGCCATCCATGTCGGTTTTCTCTTTGAAAACCCACTTGCACCCAACGGTTTTTACACCCTCAGGTGGATCAACTAAGGTCCATACCTTATTGTCGTACATGGATTGCATTTCAGACTTCATGGCATCAAGCCATTTTTCGGAGTTAGGTCCCACTAAAGCGTCTCGATAGGTTGTTGGCTCATTCTGCTCAATGAGCAAAACATCACGACTTCCAGTAATCAGAAATCCATATCTCTGAGGCTGTAGCCGTGATCTATCGGACCTTCGTGGGCCTTGTGTTACTTGAGTAGGCTCAACAACTTGTTGTGAGTCTTCTCTAGTTTCCATCTGTGGTTCTACATAATCCTGTGACTCTCGAACTTCTTCGAGGTTCACCTTACTCCCACTGGTTCTTTTAGAGATAAACTCCTTTTCCAGAAAGACACCATTCCGAATGACAAACACCTTGTGATCGGTGGGATTGTAGACGTAGTATCCTTTAGTTTCCTTAGGATACCCCACAAAAAGGCATTTTGAGGATCTAGATGATAATTTATCAGAGGCATGTTGTTTAACATAAACCTCACATCCCCAAATTTTAAGAAATGACAAACTGGGTTTCTTCCCAGTCCATATCTCATATGGTGTCATTTCAACTGCCTTTGACGGAACACGATTTAGTGTGAATGCAGCTGTTTCCAGGGCATGGCCCCAAAAGGAAGGTGGAAGGTCTGTTTGACTCATCATAGATCGAACCATATCCAGTAGAGTTCGATTCCTCCGTTCAGAAACACCATTCCATTGAGGTGTTCCTGGAGGAGTAAGTTGTGAGATAATCCCACAACTCCTAAGATGGTCAATGAACTCTTGGCTCAAATATTCACCACCTCGATCAGATCGAAGTGCCTTAATTGTTTTGCCAAGTTGGTTTTGTACTTCATTCTGGAATATTTTGAACATTTCAAAAGATTCAGACTTATGCTTCATTAGATAGATATAGCCATATCTACTAAAATCGTCTATGAATGTAATGAAGTACAAATGACCTCCTCTGGCAGAGATATTCATTGGTCCACATACATCAGTATGAATCAGGCCCAATAAATCAGTGGCCCTTTCACTATGTCCAGTAAAAGGAGCCTTTGTCATCTTGCCCAATAAACAAGACTCACATGTATCAAATGATTCAAAATCAAATGAATTCAGAAATCCATCTTGATGGAGTTTCGAAATGCGTTTCTCATTTATATGGCCTAGACGACAATGCCATAGGTAGGTTGGATTCAAGTCATTTGACCTGAACCTTTTAGTAGTTATGTCATAGATTCGTCCATTATTAGGATGTTCTAAATTTAATACATAATGACCAGCATGCAAATCTCCATGAGCATAAAAAACATCATTAAGATAAATTGAACATTTACGGTTCCCAGTAATGGAAGTGAAACCTTCCTTATCCAAATAAGAAAGTGAAATAATGTTACTACTCAAAGCAGGAACATAAAAGCAATTGTTCAAAATTAACAAAAGCCCATTGGGCAGAACTAATTCATAAGTGCCTACGACTAAAGCAGCAACTCTTGCTCGGTTTCCAACTCGTAGGTCAACTTCGCCCTTCTTCAATCTTCTACTTTCCTTGAGACCCTGCACATTGGTACAAATGTGAGATCCACATGCAGTATCTAATACCCATGTAGAGGAAGTAGAAAAATGAATATCCATGACATAGATACCTGAAGCGATAGCCTCGCTATCCTTCTTGTTCTTTTTCAGACCTTCTAGATAGAGTTTGCAGTTCCTCTTCCAATGACCCGGTTCATTGCAGAAATAGCAGACCCCATCCTTTGGAGGCTTTGCCTTCTTGGCTGCAGGCTTAGATTCAGGTTTGTTCGACTCTTTGGTCTTACCAGCTGAGCCTTTACCCCATTTCTTGCCCTTGCCTTTCTTTTTCATACCCTTTCCTTTCTGAACCATCAAAACAGTGCTAGGCTTTTTCTTAATGCTCTGCTCAGCTGTTTTAAGCATCCCATGCAGTTCAGAAATTGATTTGTTCATGTTATAGTTCATGACAAACTGGTCATAACTATCCGGGAGTGAGTTTAAGATCATATCTGTGGCTAACTCCGGAAGCATGGGAAATCCCAGCCTCTCAAGGTGATCAATGTAGCCTTTCATCTTCAAAACATGAGGGCTAACTGACGCACCTTCAGCCATCTTGCAGGAATTTAAGGCTTTCATGGTTTCATACCTTTCTTGCCTTGCTTGTTGCTGGAACATTTCCTTGAGATGAGCAATCATCTCAAAAGCCTCCACATGTTCCAGATCTCTTTGGAGCTCTGGAACCATGGTGCCAAGCATCAAACATCCTACATCCACAGAGTCACGAGAATGCTTCGTGTAAGCATCTTTCTCAGCTCTTGGAGCATTGGCTGCAGGCTCCTCAGGAATGGGTCGATCAAGGACATATTGCTTTCCTTCCTGCTTGAGAACAATTCTCAAGTTTCTAAACCAGTCAAGAAAGTTTGTCCCATTCAGTTTTTCCTTCTCAAGGAGTGATCGCATTGATGTTGTTGCGGTGTTAGTGGTCGACATGATTCTACAATTAAAAGATATGCAAAGTCAGTTAATATTCTCCCACTAAATTAACAACCCTCATTATAATTAGTGGGCTAAGATCCATATTTAGCTTAAATTTAAGTCCGCTTTGGCAGGACGCTTAAAATAAGTTATTTAGGTAGGCAACTGCTTTGCCAATTACATCACGTGTAACTCTTAGATCTTTATGGGATTCGATCATCATATGATCTGGCATGTTTAATCCCATCCAATGCCTTGAGATCCAAAACCGTTTTGATGATCTCAATTAAGTCAAGACAACAATGAATGTTGAGTATCACCATTACTCTCTTGCCTCATCAAGATTACTCAAATGCATCCACTTTAGTGGAACATACAAATGGGTGATCGAGATTTTGGCAAGTATTCATTAATTGACGGCATTGTGACTTAAGATTTTATTTTGAGGGTATTATTTCATTTGTGAATTAAATCTCCTATTATTCCTTCCTATATGAATGCAATCATTTATTGTATATCATATAAGGTCTGAACTAATCATGCAATGATCATATCAAAACATAATTAAAACTCGTGAACAATATGGCTCATCTAACCTGTAGTCCCCTCAAGCCAATGAGAGGACTTCTCTAAATAATATAAAAGAAAGTACATAATTAGAAACCTCGTTTCACATACGAGGGGAGTGAGATGAGAAGAGAACGTACATCAAGAATATTTAGAGAGAGGCATGGCACGCAGGCCATATTTAAAACTTCCAATCCTAGAGCCATCTTGTTCACCATACCAAAACAACACTTTGAAAGGTAAATTAAAACCATATTTTAATTCATACATTTATGAAATAAAATATTGCTTATGATAAAATTCTCTAATTTATATCACTTTGATTTGATTACTCGCGCTACGACAATCAGCCGGTCCCTACGGCGGTATCCGAATCGAATTCTTCCATCTGCCGTCATGAACGTCCGAGTCGTCATAGGTCTCCGACGCGTAATCGACGTTCGAACCTTTCAGAACGTGATCTATGCGACCAGAAACATATGACGTCTCCGATCATGATTGACCCCTATGTTATCTTCTTCTGATCTCATCAAGATCATCCGACCTCTACGATTCAGAACCACAAGAATAACGGCCGTGAAACCCTAACGCGAATTATCAAAATAGAACATTCAAGATTTAATTTCTTGATTCAAAATTCGGTTTATTACATACATATCACATATATCGGCATGTAGAGAAACCCAATTTAAACGTACGCTGAGTTGGCTCTGATACCACTGTTGGGATTCGTACACGCAGCGGATTAAAATTTTTTTACGAATCCTTCCGAAGGATCACTCAACGACGTTTAAATCAGAGTTAAGGAAACCGAATCATACCTTTGTTGAACCAGTCCGCGTTCCGTTCCTTTGATCAGGTGGGCTACCTTCTCGAACAACACGTCCGCGTCTCGTTCCTTTGATCAGGTGGGCGATCAACACGTCCGCGTCTCGTTCTTTCGATCAGCAGAAGTCGACTCTTGGATCGGCTTCCTCTACTGGTATCCACACGAACAATCCCCTAAACGGTTGCGGCAGCGTGCTAGCGCTTCTTGTGCGTCTCTCTCTCTCAAATTGCTCTAGGGTTTCTCGCGGCTTTTCTCAATACGCTCTACTGAAAATCCCGTAGGTTTTTCTAAACCCGATAGGCGTATTATATAACCAAAATTAATCCTTTATTAATTTTGGAAATTCGGATTTTGAATCTGGTCAGCATATCAATCACATCTATCTCATAAATGTAATTGAATATATTAAAAGCCAGATTTGGAAATTCGAATTTTTTTAAATTTAAATCAAATCTAAATTTAAAGCCTTTTTGATTTAATTTATCATCATAAATTAAATCCGAGATATGATATCTATCTATTTAATTAAATCTGAGATACCATATCTCAATTTAATATTAAACAGATATACGATATCTTTATTCGAAATTAAATGAGATACAATATCTCTATTTGTTTCAGATATTTAATTTATCAAATAAATTAAATACTAAACAAATATCATATATAATATTATAATCTCAATTTATAATATATATATATTAATTTCGAATTATATATATATATATATATATATATATATATATATATATATATATAAATCCTAGATCAAATTTAGTATTCATTTAATCTCAGATTAATCTGAGATTCAATGAACCTGGACACCTTCACCCGTGTTGGATTATTCTTGTGTGCGACCCTGCAGGCCCATATGAGATTGGCAGTGGGCCAACACTGTATCAGCCCACAAGTCGCAAGCGGGCTCTAGCAAGACATTGCAACTACCCAATTCACATGGGGATCGATGACACGATACTACCTATCGTACAACCATGTCACGTCCCTTTTGTCACGCGATAATTCGGTCAAGGATGAGGCATGGATAATGTCAACTTCCTTTTCTTGACCAATGCTTTCTCGATTCTCGAGTAGTCTAATTAGTGAAATAGAAACTCCTTTCCATCACAGTATGGCCATACATTTCTTAGACTCACTCATCGAGGGGCCCAGCATTATCTCTCTACATATGTGAGGGACAAATCCCATCTTGACCACTCACATTCCTCCGCATGAAAACCACTGATCCTGGTCCTAGCCTTTATCATCACCCGGTCAAAGGTGACTTTTGACTAGGTCAAAGACCAGTACTCATCATGTAGGAATCTATGATGGTCTCAGGTCATAGGGCGTCGTGACGTGGTTATACATGAGACAAGCTTATGACTTAATCCATGCAGCTTTCTCATAGTGGGTCGGTCCAGCACCTTGTACTCTTACAAGTGCCCATGACTTTGATTCGTATCTCCATACCTCATCAAAGTCATACTGATCTTATTTCATCTTCACTCCCGTGTAGATGACCGACCAGGGACTTTTAGGATAATCTATAAGATTATCCAGGGATGCAGTTATCAATACGAACATGCAAACGAAAATGATAACAAAAGAGAATACTTTAAATAACTTAAATATCCAAAGTACAATGAATTGCCCCTAGGGCATAATTTCCAACAAAAACATAATTAAAACTCGTGATACAACAAAGCTCATCTAGCCTAGAGTCCTCTCAAGCCAATGAGAGGACTTTTCTTAATAATAAAAGAAAACACATAAGTAAATTTACAACACTTGTAAGATCTAGAGCCATGTTGTTCACCATACCCAAACAACACTTTGAAAGGTAAATTAGAATATATTTTAATTCATACAATTATGAAATAAAATATTATTCATGATAAAAATTCTCTAATCTATATTACTTTATTTAATATATATCATGATTTAAATACTTGCACTACAAACAATTTCATTTCTCGCGCTACAAACAATCAGCCGGTCCCTACGGCGGTCCCGCTAGCCAGTTAGCAGGAGCGCCAAGGGGCAGCGCCCCCAGAGCTTTTGAAAACACCATATTCTTTTAGAAAGAGAGTTTCATAAAACTTAATTTCAAACCCCCAGGGGCGTTGTCCGAGCGTGATCGAAAATTCTAAACGATTCAGAACGTCTTCGATGCGCATGAATGTGACGAATGATTCCGAATATCGTGCGCTCTGAACAATTCAAATGTGGCTGCAAATTTGAACGATTCAAACCCTAACGCAGCTATTTTATTATAAAGCATACAAGATTCGATTTCTTGATACAAAGATTCGGTTTCTTGCATACAAAGATTCAATTTCTTGCATATATATCACATATAATAGCATGTAGAAAAACCTAATTTAAATACACATTGAGTTGGCTCTGATACCACTGTTGGGATCCGTACACACAGCGGATTTAAAATTTTCTACGAATCCTGTATGGAGGATCACTCAACATATTTAAATCAAGGTTAGGGAACCTGAATCATACCTTTGGAGAATTCGGAATCATCTGGAGCCAGAGGTTTTCCTTTGATTTTAACAAACTAGTAGCTCAAGAATCTACACAAACCTTTGCGCACATTTTCTCATGGTGATCAAGAAAACCCAAACTGTAGTGAATTTGTCCACGTCTCGTTCTCTTTGAACTGGTGGGCTACCTTCTCGATTAGCAGAAGACGACTCTTAGAATCGTCTTCCTCTACTGGTATCCACACGAACAATCCTCGTACACGGCTACGGCGGCGTGCTAGCGCCTCTTGTGTGTCTCTCTCAAGTTTTTCAGCCTAGGGTTTCTCGCGGCTTTCTAATAATACGCTCGACTAAAACTTTCGTAGGTTTTTTCTAAACCCATTGGCGTATTATATTCAAAATTAATCGTCATTAATTTAAAATTCAAATTTTAGATCTGGATTAAAATATATTAATTTAATCTATCTGATAGATCTAAACTAAAAATATTTATTTAATACGAATTAAAAACCATATCTGAAATTGGAATTTTGAATCTGGATTAAAAATATATTAATTAAATCTATCTGATAGATTTAATCTAATCTATTTATTTAATCCAAATTTGAAAGCCTTCTGATTTAATTTATCTCCATAAATTAAATCCGAGAAATGATATCTATTTATTTAATTAAATCTGAGATACAATATCTCAATTTAAATTAAATAGATAATGATATCTTTATTTGAAAATTAAATGAGATACAATATTTCTATTTGTTTTAGATATTTAATTTATCAAATAAATTAAATATAAAACAAATATTATATAATAATAATATAATCTCCATTAAATAATATTATTATATTATTTTTTGAATTTAATATATATATATATATATATAAATCCTAGATTAAATTCAGTATTCATTTAATCTTAGATTAATCTAAGATTCAATGAATCTTGACACTTTTACCCTTATTGGATCATTCTTGTGTGCGACCCTGCAGGCCCATATGGGATTGGCAGTGGGCCAAGACTGTATCAACCCACAAGTCGCAAGCGGCCTCTAGCAAGACATTGTGACTACCCAATTCACATGGAGATCGATAACACGATACTACCTATCGTACAACCATGTCACGTCTGTTAGTTCTCTAAGGGTTTTGATGATTGCCAATAATTGTAAACAAAGTCTGAAGTTTTGCTGTCAACTGTGTAAAACTCACTGTGAGAGCAAAACTCGAGGTTTTGCAGAAAAACCTCGAGGTTTGGGCTTACAGAGAGAAACTCAAGCTTTCTGAGACTAAAGAAAACTCGAGGTTTCCAAACACAAAGACTTCTCAAGCTTTTCTGAGAAAATGCAAAACTCAAGGTTTCTGGAGAAACCTCGAGGTTTTGTCTCACAGAGAGTCTCTCAGATTTTGAACCATTCAAAACCTCCAGTTTTCATATAAAACCTCAAGTTTTGTGTTTTGATTTGAAACTTCATTTTTTACAAGTTTTTGAGAAAACTCGAGGTTTGTCAAGAAACCTCGAGGTTTTGGCTGAGACAAGAATCTTAGATTTCAATTAAGTTTAAAACCTTCAGTTTTAGGAAGAAACCTCAAGGTTTGAGTTCAGCAAGATTTTCTCCTATTTTTCACAAAGTGTGAAAACTCAAGGTTTTGATTAAAAAAAAAACTCGAGTTTTCTCCAGGCAGAAAGGAACTAAATTTTCTAAGGCTTCAAAACCTTGAGTTTGGTTTTGAAACCTCGAGGTTTCTGTCTTGACACAAAATCTCAAAGCTTTTATATTTGAACAAAACTCGAGTTTTGTAAAGAAAACTCGAGGTTTTACAAGACAGAGAGCAAATGAGTTTTTCACTAAGTTAAAAACTTGAGGTTTGAAAAGAAACCTCAAGGTTTTCCATTTGAGAGAATTTTTCAAAACTTTCTAACTTGTTGTGAAAACTCGAGGTTTGTAATGAAACCTCGAGGTTTTCCCAGGCAGAGAGGAACGAGTATTTCAAAGTTTTGAAAACCTCCAGTTTTGCTTAGAAACCTCAAGTTTTGATGTTTTAGACATAAAATCAGTTTCGCATGCTAAGTCCAAAACTCGAGGTTTGGTGAACAAACCTTGAGGTTTCTGTGCTAAGTTTGAAATTTGAATTTCGCGATTTCATAAATCTGTCTTGTTTGATCCTAATACTTTCCAGTATTAATCATCTATGTTCCTAGATATATTTAACCACTTTCTTGATGAGGTTTAGACAGATTAACGAAAGTTTATTGAAGATCTCAGCAAAAGCAAAAAGCATGTCAGCACAATAAATGCAGTCCAGAAAAGTTGCATTCTTTCAGCTAATCCAACTGCACACGTCTACAAAGCATTAAAGAATGTTTTCTACAACAAGTAAACTCTTCTCCAATGGATTAATTCACAGAGAGTCAACTCTGATCACTAGCCAGCTGGATTAAGAGTAAACAAGAGAGAGAAGGTCCTAAACCCACTTCAGAACACTTGGACAACTTCTCCAACGGATCTAATTGGAAAGCAACGGTCATTTAATGATCTCTGAGTATAAATAGAAGAGCATTCAAGTTTTTCCAACAACTACAACAACTGAGAGCGAATTGCATTCAAGTTTACATTTATTCTCTTCAGTTTTCATCTGTAAAGTGTCTTTTGATACAAGAGCCTCAGTGTCATTTATATCTACTCTTTAAGAGAGTTTTCTTTCTGAATATCATTTATTGTTAAGGAATCACAAGTCAAGGGGACTTGGTGATTTGGAGAATCATTGATTACAACTTGTAAGGGGGAGTGAGTTCTAGTAAGAGAATCACTTCTTGAGTGCAGAGTGTGTAATCTTTGATATAGTAGAAATCCCAGTGAGGCTAGGGACTGGACGTAGGTCAAGTGGTTAAGACCAAACCAGTATAAATCTTCTTGTGTCTTGCTATTCTTCTCTTACTCTGTTTTACCCTGTTTCTAGTATTAGAAAACAGAGTTTTCAGCAAGAAATTTTAAGATACCCAATTCAAGCCCCCCTCTTGGGTATTTGGCTCCACTTTCAACATCCCTTTTGTCACGTGATAATTTGGTCAATGATGAGGCATGGATAATGTCAACTTCCTGTTATTGACCACTACTTTCTCGATTCTCGAGTAGTCTAAAAGGTGAAATGGAAACTCCTTTCTATCACAGTATGGCCATACATTTTTTAGACTCACTCATCGAGAGCCTAGTATTATCTCTCTACAAATGTGAGGGACAAATTCCATCTAGACCATTCACATTCCTCAGCATGAAAACCACTGATCCCGATCCCAGCCTTTATCATCACCCGGTCAAAGGTGACTTTTGACTAGGTCAAAGGTCAGTGACTCATCATGTAGGAATCCATAATGATCTCAGGTCATAGGGCGTTGTGATGTGGTTATACATGAGATAAGCTTATGACTTGATCCATGCAGCTTTCTCATAGTGGGTCGGTCCAACACCTTGTACTCTTACAAGTGCCCATGACTTTGATTCGTATCTCCATACTTCATCAAAGTCATACTGGTCTTATCTCATCTTCGCTCCCGTGTAGATGACCGACTAGGGACATTTAGGATAATCTATAAGATATATCCAGGGATACAGTTATCACCATAAACATGAGAATGAAGTGATAACTTAATGGAGAACAATGACTTGCCCCTAGGGCATAATTTCCAACAAGTGGATGGAGTGGAAACAGATGCTGGAGATGAAGATGGGATAGGAGGACTAGGAAAGGTGAAGGATAGGGGTGAAGATGTTTCAGGTTCTAGCTTGGGCGAGGATGAACTTGGACCTGTAGTAGTTCCAAAGGTAGATGAGGAGCCAATGCCAAGATGCTTCAGGATCTTGTCAACCTTGGTATCTAGATTAATGGTGGTGACTGAATGAGTGGACAACCTGGCATCAAGATCAATCAGCTGATCAAAGTGCTCACCATGTTGATTCTCAGATTGTTCCTTGACCTCATCGATCTGAGCCTTCATTGCTTCCTGTGCATCTATCAGCTCATGATTGCCACTCCTCACCTCTGCAACTAATTTGCCAATTTCAAATTCCAATCTAATGGATAAGAAGGCAATGGCCGCATCCACAATCCCCTTGACCCGAGACTCAAAGTTAGATGGTAAATTAAAGGGAGTAGGAGTAGACTGAGCCTCTTGAGCTCTGGAATGTGTGGCTCTAGTGTGAGATGCAGTGGGGGCATGGGATTGGCCTGAGTCTTCACCCTCAACCGTGATCTTCATGTAGCTGAGTTTATTCTTCCCAAATGCAACTGGTTTCTTCATGACATCAGGAGGACCCACATACTACACCTTGTGGTAGAATAGGATCGCTGACACTAGGGAAGGATAAGGAATGTGAGAGGGTCTGCGGGAAGAAAATTTAAACTTGATCATTTCTTGGTAAATCCAATGACCAAGATCAAATTTGGTTTGTCTAACAAATGCAGCAAATAGGGGTAATCCTTTTGGGTGAAATGGGTAATGTTTCCACCCTTTTGGATGAAATTGCGTGAATAGATGTACCAAAGGATACGGTTGATGTTGCTCATATTAGCCGGTTTGAAAGAGAGGGAATGAGATTGATTGGCAGGGAAAGGCTTGTTGGGACAAAGGGTAGTGAAAATATCTTGGTTGCTTAGTCTAATCTCAGGGACAGGAGGTGGATTGACAATCTTCAGGATTTTGTTGATGATGGAGGCAGATATAGTAAAATCTTACACCCTTGACACATGTGGTCACTCTCTCTTCAACCAAATTTTCTTCAGAATCCAGAATATTGTTTGACTCCATGTTGTAGTAAAATATCTTCACAAGGTTTGTGGAGTAGGAGGCAAACAGAGAAATGAAAGACTCATAGTCTTTGAGCCAAGGTGAAAGATCAAGGCTATGCTCCTCCCTTAGTCTAGCCAAATCCACAGATACAGAGGGACAAAAGGTTTTATTCATGAAGAAATCCTTAAACCTGTCGGCATCCTCTTTATTCATCTGAGTAGGAGCAGTTGAGAAACCCTTTGGAACAGAGTCATGATTGTAGATTTCAGAAATCGCATCCTCAACAAACTCTAGAACATTAGAAGTAGTTTCAGGCACAAACGAAGCTTGACCCTTTTCTGGAATTGAAGATGTCTTGGACCTCTTAGCCTTCGGAGGTTTGGGAATATTTGGCATCTTCGATTTCCATCGTTCTTTTGGAGAAATCTCTGGGTCGTGTCTCCTCTTTGTTCGACCCTCAGAGCTGTCATAGATGGAAACCCCTTTTGCCTTAGGAGTAGACGACTTAGGTGGAGGAACCTCGTCTGGAATTCCTTTAACAGACTTGTTGACGCCAAAGCGCAGTCTGGTTGATCGAGTCTTGAGCCTCACAGGACGTTCAGAAGGAGTGGTTGACGGATTGGGGGTTCCTCTAGGGCTAGCAACTTTCTGGGCTTATCATTTAATGTTCTGACATCACCTTTTGCTTTTGCTTTAAAACTTCAATAAACATCTTCTAATTCATCTAAAACTCACTAATAAAGTGATTAAACATAGTTAGGAATATAGAAGATTAATACTGGAAAGTAGTGAGATCAAATAACAAGATTTCACAAAATCGTTAAATTCAAATTTCAGAATCAACGATGGAAACTCGAGTTTGTTCAATAAAACTCGAGTTTTTAACTGTGCACTTAAGTTCAAACTCGAGTTTTCTTCTTCCAGAGAGCAAAGTCGTGTTTTGAGCTTTTGGACCAGAGTTTAAGTGAAACTCAAAACTCGAGTTTTGGACTTTTAATGAAAATAGCACGTGGAAGTCCAAAACATCAAAACTTGAGTTGTTAAAACAAAGCTTGAGTTTTCAAGGTGTTGAAAAATCTTAAGCTCTCTGTTTGATCAAAACTCGAGTTTCCAAAGTGAAACTCGAGTTTTCACTTCAATGTGAAAACGTTGAGAAAAGTTCAAGGGCTCTTAGTCTGATCAAAACTCGAGTTTCTAAACCAAAACTCAAGTTTTCATTTGAATATGAAAACTAGGAAAAGTTCAGACCTTTCTGCCTGGCCAAAACTCGAGTTTTGAAACTAAAAGTCGAGTTTTCATATTAAGAATGAAAACGTTGAAAACTTTGAAACTTCTCTAACTGACTGAAACTCGAGTTTTCAAAGTGAAACTCGAGTTTTCATTTTTAAATGAAAACCTTGAAGATACTAAGCCAGTTCACTCTCTAGTTTCCAAAATCTGTGTAAAACGTTGAGAATTCTTTGTCAAGCCAAAACTCGAGTTTTGAAATCAAAACTCGAGTTTTCTCTTAACTCAGAGAAAACTTAGAAAATCTTAAAACAAGTTGAAGTTGTAGATTCTTGTCGCAAAACTGGATTTAAAAACTTAGAGACTCTCTTTATGACCAAAACTCGAGTTTTCAAACCAAGACTCGAGTTTTCAAACCAAGAATCGAGTTTTGCCTTTCTCAGAAAACAACATGTAGTCTCTGTATAAACCAAAACTTGAGTTTCTAAACTGAAACTTGAGTTTTGTCTTAAGGTGAAAAACAAGTGCCTCTGTAAGTTCCAAAACTCAAGTTTCCTCATGGAAACTTGAGTTTTGCCATCTTTATGAAAGTAGAGCAACTCTTTGTCAATCCCAAAACTCGAGTTTTGAAACCAAAACTCGAGTTTTGTCTTAACAATAAGTTTTTCAACTTACCAAGACAAAACTTCACCTTGGGTTTGCAATTGTCAATCATCATCAAAACCCATAGAGAACTAACAATACCAAATGAAGGTGGAATATCACCTAGAGGGGGTGAAAAGGATATTTAAAATTTTTTCGAATGGTGAGAAGGTAATAAAATAGAGATAGAGATAGAGATAAAAGACACAGAGGAATTATACTGGTTCGATCCAACTCTTTGACCTACATCCAGTCTCCAAACGCTCTTGGATTTTCACTAACTCTCAAACACAAATACAATTACACACTCTGTACTCAGGATGATCCTTTCACACTAAGACTCACTCCTCCTTACAAGTTGTAATCATACACCCACACTCAAGGTTCCTCAACCTTCAGATTTAACAACTATCAAGAAATCAAATAAGTGTTTAACAACTCCGAATCGAGTAGATAAGTGATAGTCACCGAAGTACAGAAAATATCTAAAGATATTAAATGAAACGAATGAAACAGTAGATTGCAATAAGTTTGAATTGAATGCGCAAAGTTTCGATGGTTGGCGAATTCAATGCTTCTGGTATTTATAGTCGCTGCCATTAAAGACCATTGAAGAAGCTTGGAGAATGTCCATTGTGACTCTTGGATGAGAGTTTCAAGGGACTTGGTGAAGTCAAATCTTCAACCATGAGTTGCTACATTTGACTTACTCTTAAAACAAGAAAGACTACAAAGCTTGAGCTTTGGAGATAAGGTAGGCCAAATTTTTTAAGAGGCAAAGTTGACTCTTACAGGAAAATTGGGCAAGAGAGAACTGTGAGATAAAGACAATACAATTAAGGGTGTGTCATGAGTAGAGTTGATAATGTGGGCCAACCTATCGGGTTAAAGCATTCTTGCAAGGGCTCATTTTATCTTTCACAAAACTCTATTTTATCTCATTATTCTATCAGGAGGGCTTGGAAAGCTACCTTTCCAAAGTTCCTGAGAGGCCATGAAGTTTTTTAGCTGGAACTATCGTGGTTTTAAGAAGACCACAACAATACATTGATGCAAGCTATTGGTGAGTTTGCATAAACTTGATTTTATCTTTCTTTTTGATGCTAAGATTGCTTTCTCTGTCACTTGCAAAACCTCTTCTGGATTTAGGTTATTCTAGCTATCTTGGCACTAATGTTGTTAGAAAGGGTGGGTCTACTATTTTGGCTTGAACCTCTAATCTTGACATTGTTGTTCTTGATTT
Source organism: Acacia crassicarpa (assembly GCA_034222035.1). NCBI lineage: Eukaryota > Viridiplantae > Streptophyta > Magnoliopsida > Fabales > Fabaceae > Acacia > Acacia crassicarpa. The sequence continues at coordinate 1,834,968 of JAWXYG010000014.1, forward strand.
ATCTCCTTTCTTTTGTCATTGCAAAGTTAACAAAAATGTTGTTACCCCTTCCTAGTATGTTTCTTTTGTCTATGGTCCTCCTTATGCCTCTTTTGAAGTATGTGTTGTGGAATTGGATGATTGCAATATCTCAGTTAATAGATGCTCCTTAGGTGAGTATTGGTTACTTTATTCAAGTTTTCTCTTTAGAAGATAAAATTAGTAATAAGGGCTCCTCAAGTGGCATCGAGGCTTTTATGGAATGTATATATAGCTACAACTTTGACTACAAAAAAAGGGCTATTTGTAGCGGTTAAAATCGCACATTTGTAGCAGTTTTTGACGCCACTAACGACATTTATCGCGGTTAAAGAAACTGCTACTAAAACCAACGAAACAAACAGATTTGTAGCGGTTAAAATAAACCGCTACTGTACATGTCGCGGTTCAAAACGACCACCACTATATAAGGCTGTGCTAACAACTTATGTACACATTAGTCGCAGCAAACAAACCACTACAAAATGAATTTAACAATATTGTCGCGGTTACATGACCGTGACTAATCCTTTCAAAATCCTTTGTAGCGGTTAGTAAACCGCTACTAATAAGTCCAAATTTCAGGAAAAAATTTAATCGCCAGAATGTTTGTAGCGGTGGATAAACTGCTAAAAATAATTCCCACCATTTTTTTTTACAGTTTTGCCACCATTTCTTCATTTTTACATTTGTAGCAGTTTACTAACCGCTACAAAATATTACATCATTTGTTTAAAAAGTCGTTTTGGCGCGTGCGTTGGTATTTGTAGAGGTTGCGTAACCGCTACAAATGGATGAAATTGGAAAAAAATTAAAACAATTCTTATTGTAATTTTTTAAAAAAAGGTATATTATTAATCATTTATAATTTTACTGAAAATAAATGATATTAAAATATAATATTCGATTTTATAAGGTTACTATATATGTGTAAAACAATGAGAATATGTAAGTATAATAACAACAATTTATGAGTTAATTAAATTAAAATTACTTATAAAACAAAAGTGTGGGAAAGTGGATCGAATAATATGTATGTGAAAGTAGGAAGAAAGTTGAAAATTGTCAAAAAGCACCTGTAAAATAACAGAAGTTAATATCAACAGGGTAGAAGAAAAAAGAAATATTTCGATAAGTATTGAAATTGATCCGGTTAAATGACACTTATCCCATTCAAACACTTGACCTTGTTGAGAAAACGAAAAAAATATGAGAGAAGACGGAGAGAAAACGTGTGTAGAAAACAAAACTGAAGCATATTAAATGTGATTTCTTCCGCCATTGCTGGGTCGCAGAACCAAAAGCCCTGGCCGTCTTTGTCCCGGCCTTTGCTGGATCGTCTTTTTTCCCATACTCAAATTCAACATCCACAAGCTGCTCTATGATTTCTGCACCGTATAAATTCTGATGAGGTCCTCTTTTTTCCTGTTGCCTATTAAAACGATTGCGTTGCAACCTAAACCTATACGTACCATCAAGAAACCTCTGATGACCCATGAAGCACCACTTATGACTGTGGGGAAGGCGCACTGCATCAAAGTCAAAATTGCAAGCCGGACATGCAAGGCCGGTATGCACATTCCACCCAAATAATGTTCCCAGTCTAGGGAAGTCACTGATAGTCCACATCAACGCCGCACGCAAGTTGAACAGTGTCTTCTCATGTGCGTCATACGTCTCGACGCTTACATTCCACAATTCCACCAATTCCTTGATAAGCGGTTGTAGATACACATCGATGTCATTGTTGGTCGATTTCCTTGATGGCAAGTGAACCAGTCGAACAAGTAATAAAGTGTAAGTAAAGTATCGTCCCACAGAGACTGAGATACGAAAGAGTGAAGCTCGATTTCTATGATAGTTGTGCAAATAGAAAGTAAGTATATTTGGGTTGAGAGCTTTTGTGGTTATGCTAATAGCAGAGATAAACAAAATGAATCAAACTTGAGAAGATATTAGTGAGGAATTAGGCTGGACTCAGAATCACCCTTAAGTGCATCAATCCCCCAGTTGTGCTACTCGTTGCTATAGCATCTATACTGCACAGCTTCTGCAATGCTATAGCATAGCTACTAACTACAAAGCTATTTGATTAACCCACCACGATAGTCTACCGAAGCTTCCGCGTTCGATACATTTGACGCTAACTATACTCCTTCCATATTCATATGGCAACTTTCTAGTTAGATCTGCTTTACGCTCAGGGTGTTATGGTTATGAGAGGTAGACCCATTCCTGAAGCCTACAATAATAGGTCAAGCCGTGCACGGGCTGCCTAGCAAACACTGTTTCTCAAAGGTCTAACATCAATTCCTTGCCAGTAAGTCGAGGCCATAATTCTAGCCCCTAGCTTCTACTAATCGACTAGTAATTAATGCACTGATAAGCAAACCAAATTTAATAATTTAAGAACTTGCAACTGGGTTTATTTAACACTTTAAGGAATCATCCTCATCCAGCCATATGAAAATCAGTTCATGACTGACGAGGGAAACACACAAAAGACATTAACAGAATGACCCATGATCTAAATACTAAAATAAAAAGGGAAAAAGAGAAAGCTTTGACGGAGTTCCAACGGCGTAGATGCAGCCCTATCACGTCACCACTACACATCTTCTTCTCACCATCGTACTGTAAGGAAGGATGTTGGGTTGTCCTGGAAATCTCGTGCTTTGTGAAATCTCTCACTCTTCTCTTGGGTCTGCTGAAAGTGAAATCTCGCTCTGGGCTTTTCAACTCGTAGGGTTGGCTCTACTGTCTCCTTATATAATTGGGCTTTCTTGTGGCGCAAGTTACTGCGAGCTGAGCCTTTCCTAATCTGTCGAGATCTATCATATCTCTCGATCCGAGTAGATTGATTCTACTGATCCTGCGAGATTCTTTAAATCTTTTAGTCTTGATCCTCCGCATCTTCTATTCCGTTATATCAGCAATCCACCTATCGTTATCGCCCTTTTCTTTTATTCCTGAAATCACCTGGATAAAAAGGTCAAAAAACATGCCGCATAGCATTGCGTCCTCTACTTTGCTATAGCTTTTGTGATGCTTGGTATTGCACTTCGAGTTGCTGTCAAAATGCTATAGCATCGTATCAGCTCTGCTATACAGTTTTCCTTAACAACCATGTAAATTGCTCCGTTCTTAGCACATGCAGATGATTTCTATGCTTCAGTCCCTATATCATGGATATATGCCTTTTTGCTTGGTTTGTTTATAGTTAAGCTTATATTTACCATACATTTCAGTCATGAAAATATAGGAAAAACATGGCATAATTTGTGCTTATCAGTCATACACATCGATGTCATTTCTCGGTGCCTTTTTGCCTGGAATGATCATGGACATGATGAAGGAGCTTTGTTTCATACACATCCAAGGGGGCAAGTTGTAAGGTATCAAAACAACTGGCCATATACTATAACTTGTGCTAAGATTCCCAAACAGATTAAAACCATCGGTCGCCAAAGCAAGACGAACATTTCTAGGGTCCACCGTGAAATTAGGAAAGTCTGAGTCAAATTCTTTCCACGCTTCTCCATCCCGTGGATGTCTGAGTTTACCATCTTCGTTCTTGTCGACTTCATGCCACCTCATATACTCAGCTGCCTTAGACGACATAAACAATCTTTGTAAGCAAGGTTCTAAAGGAAAGTATCTTAGAATCTTTATGGGTTTCTTCTTTTGCTTTTTTCCCTTATGAGCTGTCTTGAACGTCAAAGTGTGACACTTCTTAAAAGTCTCCCTCCGAGCGTCCTCCCCCCAATAAAGCATGCAGTCGTTGAGGTAAACATCGATTTTTTATAGTTCAAGCCTAATCTGTTGATTATCTTCTTGGCCTCATAGAAGGTTGTGGGAATGTCCGCGTTAGGGAAAGCATCTTGTAGTAATTCTAGCAACATCGACATTGCCTTATCAGTGATCCAACACATGCACTTGATATGGTACAATTTTATCAGAAAGGACAATTTTGAATATTTCTGACAACCTTGATACAAAGGACAATCGCTCTCATCCATGAGGCTGAAAAATTCCCGAGCTGCTTCATTCCTGAAGAAAATTGGTTTTGAACCATGCACTTCTGTCGTGAAGTTGTCGTCTTGAACACCAAAAGCGTCGCGAACAGCTTCATTAACTGGATCATCTTGATTTAGTTGATTTCCTACTTGTGAGGTTTGAGGAAGATGATCCCCATATCTCATACCACGTTTCTCACCATGATGAACACCCCAGACTATATATGCTTCTGGGAAAGGCTTCATAAGAAGATGTTCCATAGCACCTTCTCATGTTTGCCACTTCTTAAACTTGCATCTACAACAAGGACACACGATCTTGTCATTAATGCTAGCGTGAGAGAAGGCGAAATCTAAGAAATTTTTCAATCCAGCTAAATATACAGGAGAATTGCGCGGCAACTTGATCCATGACTTGTCCATTTGTAGTGAACAAAGCTAGGATAGCATATGAATGTGGAGACAATCTTTACTTACTTTCATTCCAGCACTTGAGATCTTTAAATGCAACGTGGAACACTTTGTAGCGGTTAGAAACTGTGACGACAACTGTGACCAAAATGAAGAATCAAATTTGTAGCAGTTCTTCAACTGCTACAAATTTGAATTGAAAATCCCGCCATGGACTAGTCGCGGTTATGAAACTGCTACTTCAATCGTTACAAAATGATGACCGTTTGAGCTTTGTAGCGGTTTCGAGATGGAACCGCGACAAATATTTGGCGGTTATTTAATTACTTTGAAATTCAAATTTGTAGCGGTTTCATTATATGTAACCGCGACAAATATATTTGGCAGCGGTTATAGTATCAAAACCGCAACAAAAATTATTTTTACCCATTCAAATTTTAAGAACATATCTTTTTATTCACAAATTATTAACTCCATTTATTATTTTGAAAACATATCTTTTTATTCGCAAATTATTAATCTGTTTATTATTTTACAAATGACATATAAGTATTGAAATAGTATTATAATATAAAAAACCTAATGAAAAACAGATAACAAATATTTAAATTTAATAAAATTGTCAACAAATCAATTAAAATAAGAAAGGCGAACAAACATCCAACGATACAAAATTAATTAGTTCAGAAAATAAAAACTAACTATTAGGATCCTGATGATCAGGTCCTGTCTCTGGGGGGCTCTCTCAGGGGGGTCTCTCTCAGGGGCGGCATGGGCACGATGACAGAGATTTTCCGTAACCTCCCAAAATAACCAGGCTAGAAAAGAATTTGCAGTATAATGTAACCTGGGTCGTTTCCCAACGAATTCGCAGTCGGTTCAATTCGTACAGCAGTAAAACAGAAACATAAAGTGGGGGGTTTTTGTTGATTCAAACAGATTGAAAGAAAACGAAATAAAACAGAAACGAAACAAAATAACACAGATTAAACACAGACAAACAGAGGATTAAAAGATTAACCCAGGATTCGGATTCCTCTAACTCTACTTCCCTTCCTTGAACCAAACAGGTTATTAACCGAACTCGTGATCGACTCTGGGCAAACCGAAATCTCTGCATTTGCCCAGAATTTCCCTCAACTGAACAATCGTTCAGAATTTACTCGAATCAGTGGCGTATCGCTATACGATCATACAGTAATAATTTAACCTAGTTCGAGTTACGTCCTTGGGAAATATCGATCTAGGTTTTTAATCAAAAACCCAATCCAAATCCAAAAATTGAATCCGATTAAAGAATGCAGAAACGAGTTAGATGGTTACCGATTAAGCGTGAGTCCTCTGGATAGTAGATGGAATCCTCACCGTTGGGTTAATCACAAGAATTTAGCTGAACATAATTAAGAAAGACGAAAAACTGATGAAGAACATCAAGAACGCAAAGAACATATGAAGAACAATTGAGAGAAAATGAAAGCTCCTATTTTGATCCACAAGTTTTAACAAAACGTGAATGAATTCTGTTTGTGGCTGCTGCCCTACCTAAATAAAACCTAAAATGGAAAATGGGCTTTAATTAAAAGTGGGCTTTAATTACAAAATTCGAGCCCAAATAAAATCCAGAAATAAACATCGAGTGCGGCTCCAAAAACGACCTACCTCTTGTCCGAATTTTCCCTTCATGCCTTCATAACAATTGTAGCTCTTTGAATTATCTGAAATATGAAACAAAAATGAGGCAAATCCGATGTCTGGTTCAAGAGTTATGATGAAAATAGTGAAGCAATGTAAATCTGGAATTTTTGCTATGAAAAATGGCTAAAATAAATCCAAAGACCCAAAGCCCAAATAGATATAACAGCCATTATTTATTAGCCAAAGAGTCCTAAATTATTAATCAAGAGGCAAAAAGTAGTGTATGAAATATTCAATTATCACACGACCAGAGGTAACAACGCCCTCGTCTTCACCAGCAACAAGATCCAGAGGGGGAGGCGGAGGGGAATCATCATAGATGAACGGAGGGGGAGGCTCGGGAGATGGAAACCATCTGTTAGGTAGCAACTTTGTCAAGGCCCCGGTAATTGAGTGTCAGCTATGTCTCTTATTAGCGTACCAACGGTCGAGACTCTCCTGTATGTGCCTATTCCTGGCCCTCTCTGCAGCAACCTGCTCAGCAACCTCCTCGGCAATGATCGCATCAAGCGCCTCCGGTGGTGGCCTTCTCAAGCTAGAGGTTCCGGCGTCAGAGGAGGAGGCCTTGCCGTACACCATGCTAGACCTGGCACCTAGCCCAAAGCCCCTAATGCAGCCAGGATGCTCGACTGGGCCCACAACAGCTTTTAATAAGGCTGTAGGATCAATTGACCCCTGTGACTCTGGGAGCTGCGACGCTCGTAGCTCTTGCTAAGTCTGCTCAATCCAGGCCTAACACACATATTTCATAAAACATTATTCAAACAATTAAATTAAATTAAATTAATAGTTTTTTTTTGTAACTTACTATTATCTCTTCTGCTGCCTCAGAGATCGGTGTCCCATCACGGTGTCTATGTGTATACAACTCCCCATAGTCCATCTGACGGTTCTCCTCCCGAGCCTTCTCTTGCTAAAAGAATATAAATATTGTTATTTATAAAACAAAACAATAATCATTTAAACATAAAATTAATTTAACTTTTAACATATCATCTCACTGTAGGTCATAGCAAACGTCTTGGATCCTGCTGTGTGATTGACCATTTGATGTGCCCTGCATCTGGTGTTCCTCTACAATAGAGCCTGCAAAATAAATGAGATGTTTGTGTAATTTAGGTAAAATAGAGGGGTAGTCAACATATTTTACTCTAAATATAATTAATTTAAACCAAATCTAAACACTACATTAATTTTGTCTATATTTAAATTTTTAAACTACATCTAAACAAAATTAATTAAAACAAATTTTAAACTATACAATACCCTCATGTTAAAAAAAAAAACTAAACTATGATTAATTAAAAAACGTACCAGTGCCTCTACACTCCTCCTATATTGGGCAAAAGCTGCCCAGTCATTTGCCTCCACACCGTCTGGGACATTCTCCATCAGTTGCTGTAGAGACATAGTCCCTTCTCCATTTTGCTGGTTGTAGAGATGAAGCCTCCGGCTCTTCCATGCTTCTCCCATTTTCATCTTTAGGTACCTCTGAGCGTGGGCTCATCATAGTTTATACTTTTTCTGTACTATAAAATGATTAGTAATTAAGTAATAATTAATTAAAAATAGATAACTAAATTAATCACAACTTATAACTATTAACAAAACTAATTTAATTACATAACATAACTTACCTGCACAACGTCCCCAAATGTCTTCTCCTTGTTGTCCTTCGGAACCTTTTTCCAATCGTGGAAATAGATCGGGAACCATACCCAATTCCCGCTAAATTGTGATAGGAATCGGTTCAACAGGTGACCACCGCTGCCGATCCGCTAGTCTGTCTCCATGTTTCAGGGGACTACCACACGGTCATGGCATTGATACACAATATGGCTTCTCACAAATGGAATGATCAAAATCCCACAGAAAATTGCCTTTTAGTTTGGATATGTGGAGATATGTTCGATATATCTACCAATTTGCCATGTTTTTTATTTGATGATTTTCTTATGTTTTCAAATTTTAATTATGATGAGTTATTCCATGTTTTTTATTTGACGATTTTCTTATGTTTTGAAATTTTAATTTTTAGCTAAAGTATTTTACCTTTTTTCTTATCTGCCGTCCAAAAAAAAAAAAATGTGAATTCTCCAATTCGTTCGTGTGAGTGAGGATTTACCCATCATTCACAAACCAGAATACATAATAAATCAAGCATTGATAAAATTTAACTCATATCTAGCGCTTTATATATATATATATATATATATATATATATATATATATATATATATATATATTCTATTATCAAGCATGCGGGCAATAGATTATTCCAGTTTTGGGGTTAACTTCCCTTTCCAATAGAAATATCTCCTTTAAAATTTAAACTTAAGACCTAAAACGATATTACGGGGCTTTATATCGATAGACCAACTCTTTATTGGTAGACAAGGTTTCACTTGTGCTCTTGATTTTATAAATATTTTTTCAATCCTCTAACTCTCACACCCTTGATAAAAAAAGGTTGACATACATATATTAAGTTTAACTTTTTAATATAATAATTATTACAAAAAAGCATCAGATAAATATTTTTTTTTTTGGTCTAACAAAGATTGTTTAAACGATAAGCAGGTAAGAAGCAGACCTAGCTTCTCTCCTTTTCTAATTTGATCAGTTTTTCCCTCTTTTTCCCCAAAACTATGTTAATTAGGGAAAAAATATTGATGGGGAACACTTTTTTTTTAAAAAAATAAATAAATTAGCTCGTCCAATTTGAGTAGCACCAAATGTCTTAGTGCTTTGACCCCTAAAATATTTTTCAGTATCTCAGTGTATCTAACACTCATCACTTGGACCATTTTCCAATTGGCAACCTAATATACTGGGGAAAAAAAAAAATAGTGCGTCCAATTTGAGTAGCACCCAGCATCTCATAACTTTTAGTGCAATTTTATGCTTAAATTTTTTTAGTAACAACGAGCTCCCTAAAATTAAAATACTCATGAGTACTTCAAAAATATTATAGGATTCAAAGTACACTAAAAATGTTTTTTAGTATACTGAATCCTAATGAAAAAATAGTTTACGTGTTGAATGCACTTATTATTGCTTTAGGATACTTGCTACTCCGTATTATTTAAGAAAATACTATAGGATGGTGAATAATTTTAATTTTTTGGAAATATAGTATTCCCCTTCAATTTGCTTTTACCCAGGTAGAGTACGAAATATGAAAAAGGAGAGAACCCAGGTCAATAAGGAGCAGCACTAGTAGATGCTACTCTAGCAAACAACTAAAACCCGTTTGGATGTAGCTTCTGGAAAATAACTTTTAAAATTTACGAGGTAAAAATGACTTTTGGAGAATAACTTTTGAATATAAATAATAAAACTTGGATATTGTTATTAGAATAGCTTTTGAAGGGTCAAATTTACCCAAAAGGTCATTAGTTTTTTGTATAATTGCATTTAAAGGATAATGTTGTATTTTAAATATTATAAACATTATATTCATAATAAATAACATAAAATTGTTCGAAAAAATAAATTTCTACCATTAGTAATAACGTGATAAAAAATTAAATCAAACATATATGTATTAACAAATTATATAGAGAAAAATACATGTGTCAATTTAGTAATGGAAGGGATCTACAATTTCGACGCCGAAATGAAATGGTAAAGCTGAGAACTTGGCTTTCACAATTTAAAAGAAGTATCAAGTTCCAAAAAAAAAAAAACAATTTGGAGGAATCTACAATTTAGTAATACATACACGTTTTGGTTATCATCAGTCCTTTCGTTCAATTTCTGAAGAGGCTTGTTAATGGAAAAGCTGGGAACAAGGGTTTCACACAGTGTTGGGAGAGTTTGAACAATATATATATATATATATATATATTGTTGGGAAAGAGAAGAATGTTTTCAACAGATATAACGGAGGGTATTTTGGGGTTTCTACAACGATGGTAGGCCCCCTTTCATTTTGGACTTTGCAAAGAGGGTTGAGAGTGAACAAAATTGGATCTTAGAAAATCTAGGTTTTGGGTGTAGAATAGTTTTGGGGGGCCAAAAAAAAAAAAAACCCTCATAGAAAATATGAGATTTTCCTTTTCCCTCCCATATTTTCTTTAAACCAAACTGGCCTAACAGCTCATTTGATACAAGAAAAAGTTGGGAAGGGAAAGGAATGGATCCAAATTGTCTCAGAAGCCCTTCCCTCAGGATCCCTCAGTATCTTTGTATCTAAGCCGTCCAAAAATTGATTTGAGGGTCCAGAATCACTGATTTCAAAAACTGCATGCGGTAAATATAAAAATTTTAAAACTCTCTTTGACCGTTAGATTTATTTTTGGACGGCCTAGATTAAGATTCTGAGGGAAGAGAAGGGAAGGATACTGAGATTACCCCCCTGGAAAGGAATGGATCCGGATTGTCTCAGAAGCCCTTATTCAGGATCCCTCAGTATCTTTGCATCTGAGCCGTCCAAAAATTGATTTGAGGTCCAGAATCACTGAAAGAAGTTTCCTATTGAAACAAGTTTGGCACCCAAACTTTTTTCTGGGAATTCAAATTCCCGCTTGCCCCCAAACTCGTTTAAATATAGAAAGATGTGTTCCCACTAAAATTGGAGAAAACTTAAGTTCATAATGATGCTATTGGACATATTTGCCCCTTAAAAACTAATTAAAAGTAGTGAGCTGGCACGAACTGAGTTCATCCTTAAAACTATACTGATGAGCCATGAAAGCGATTTGGAGGAGGAACAAAGTTAACAAGCATCAGGGTTAAAGTTGGAATCGAGCTGAATTGGCGGTGGGTGTTTACAATCTTTGTGTGACTCCGTCTCTATGATTTTACTGTGGGTTTTGTTTGGAAAGAGCACATAGTTTCTTAAGGACATCGGTTTGGCTCATGCTCTGTTTTCCCTAACCATGCACAAAGAGACGAAAACAACACTTGGAGAGTTCGAGTAAACGAGCCATCGAGTTTCGACATTGGTGAGGATTTTTTGTGTGAGGATCTTCTCTCTCCAATGTGTTATTCTTCTTTTCTATTTATTTGTTTCTCTCTCAACATCTTCTCTTCTCCATTTTTCTCTCTTTTTTTCTCTTCCTCTCTCATATTTTTTGCAATTACCATTTGTTTCTGCATCTCAGATCCTCTTTTCTTCGTTTCTCTCTCTTCCCATGTCTCTCGGAAACGGATCCTCTTACTAGCAAGTTTCTCCTCATTTCCTAGAAATTAACCCATACCATTGACTTTACTTAATCTTCGCCATCCATTTTTTTTTAATATTTCAAAGTATTAATAAGTACTAAAAAGATACTGAAAAATACTTCATCATCTTGAAAAATATTTTAGGGTATTGACAGGTATTAAAAAGATAATTAGGATACTGAATGATACTAAAAGGATACTTTAAGATACTAATTGATATTGAAAAAATATTTTATGATCTTAAAAAATTATTTTAGGATCTTGAAAAAACATTTCAGGATATTAACTTGTACTAAAAATATATTTTAGGATATTTTTTAAGATATTAAATAATACTGAAAAATATTTTATGATCTTAAAACATTATTGTAGGATCTTGAAAAAATATTTCAGAGTAATGATAGATACAAAAAAGATACTTTAAAATATTGATTGGTACTCAACAATATTTTATAATCTTAAAAAAATATTTGAGGATCTTAAAAAAATATCTTGAAGTTTATTTAGTACCAGTCAATGCCCTAAAATATTTTTTCAAGATCCTCAAATATTAGGGAAAAAATAAAAGCCAACAGCTGTACAATTTTGCGCCAAAACGGTGCAGCATAGGAGAAAAAGAGGGCAACTGACCTTAATGGGAAAGAAGGAAAGCCAAGTCCTAAAACAATACAACTTCAATTGTACTAGAAAGATCGGAAGAGGTTGTGGCTTTGGTTTTGTTTAAAAAGTACTTTAATCACATGAAGTTCAAATTCTTTTCAAATGATATTTTAAGAAGTCATTGCCTTTTCATAACACATTCTTGTAGGGAGAAGTGCAAGAAGGATAGGTAGAGGTGAAAATATATCATACTTTGATTAAATAGGCCTGAATCTGGAACAAAGGTTTAAAGCTAGAGTGTAGACTTATAAAAGGCTTGTTTTTAGACTTAGACTTGAGCCTTCAAAAAGCGTGGTAAGACCTGAAGTCTTTTTACATGTCTACTTATAATATAGGCCTTTAAATAGGCTTTAAAATTAAGGCTGTAAATATGCTTAAAGGCCTATAATTTAAAGCCTACAATGTGATTCAAATAAAATTTAATTCTTATAATTTAATAAATATACATTAAAATTAATTTAAAAAGTTGTCATTTGAGTTTGATTTTAAATTATAGAGAACCAACCCACAATGACACTTTAATAATTGTGTTTTATAAATTAAAATAAAAAATGATAAAAATATAAATATAACATAGACACATATAATACAAATGAAATTATATTTGGGGAAATCCCTTTAAGATACTAAGGGACCAAGAAAATGTTAAAAATGTCCCACAAAAAATTATAATGTCAAAAAGGTCCTAAAGAGTTGTTAAAACTCATAGATGGAGTTGTTAATTATTTACTGGAGGAGTTGTAAATGAGACTTTTTTGACATCAGAATTTCTTTTGAAATTTTTTTGACATGTTTTTGGTCCCTTGGAACCTTAAAGGGATATTCCTGTTATATTTTAAAATGTGTAAACAAGCTAGTCCTTCATAAAATAAGCCTAGTTTATTTGGATATTTAGGCATTTAAATATAGTCCTTAGCCTGACATTTTTGTTAAACATATCAGGTTAGGCCAGGATCTAAATTGCCTAATGGGACCTAGTCTATTTACACACCTAAGTACCAGAAAATGTAGTGAAGAGGTTGTCAAGAGCATATGCACAAGAGCTAGTTGAATTTACTCCCTCCAGGCATTAATATAAGATATATTTAGATAATTTTGGTCCTAAATATAAGACAATTTTCTTTTTTATATTTGTCAATTTTTTCCTAACTTATCCATATTGATGCTCCTTTAGTAATAATCAATGAGTAGAGAGACTGAGAGAATTAAAGAAGATGACTATGACGTTTTAGGGGGGGAAAAAAAGACACATCATATTAATTAATTTAATTAACTTTCTTAATCTAATCTTTTATATTCCAACAACTTCTTTAAATATAATCAAATTAATTAAATATGAGTTATATTAAAGACGAAAGGGAGTGTTAATGAAGTAGTTGTTATTTCAAAGCTAGAGTTTATAAGTTCAGGTTGATATTACCTCTAGTTCTAATTATAAAAACAATTTTATAATACAATTTATACTATAAAAATATTTTTATAATTAAGATCGGACGGAGTATCATTTTTTGGTCTATTACTGATTCAAATTATGGTTATTTTGGATAACCTTAACTATAATTTCGTTTTAAATTTTTATTTTAATTTTCTCAAATTATTTGCTTTCCTTAAAATAATCCAGTACGTGATACTCATGATTAGTTGGCTAATAAAACAAAAGCAAAGCCTGTGCGAAGTGGTTGGAGGAGAGTGACGTTCTTTCACAGACAACCACAAGCAGAAAGAAAACACGTCAACGTTGAGTTGCCCACTTGGATTTAGCTTATTTAGAATAACTTTGGAAAAATTACACGCAGATTCTAAGGAATAAAAAAAAAACTTACAAAAAAAATCCATTGAAATCATCTAATTACACAGAAATCTCAAGGGATTTTTATATATATATATATATATATATATATTATTTGTATTTACGACAGGAAATGTCATATTTACAATAGAAAATGTCATATTTATAACAACATTTAAACACTTAACCATTTACAATAGAAAAAACTATATTTACAACAGGAAAAGCCCATATTTATAACAACATTTAAACATTTGGATTTTGAATGTAGAAAGGTCATTTACAACAGAAAAAATTTAGATTTACAACAGGAAATGTTGTATTTATAATAATATTTAAAATCTGGTCATTTATAATAGAAAAAGTCATATTTATAACAACATTTAAACACTTCGATTTTTGAACGTAGAGAGGTCATTTACAATAGAAAAAGCCTAGATTTACAACAGAAAGTGCTATGTTTACAACAAAATTTAAAATCTAACTATTTACAACATAAACAACCATATTTAGAACATGAAATGCCTATATTTACAACAATATTTTAAAACCTGGATTTTATTTCTATACAAATAATATTGAAAAGTCCTTTGGGACTTCTGTGTAATTTGGTGATTTCAAGGAAATTTTTTATAATTTTTTTGCTCCTTGGAACCTGCGCGTAATTTTCCCAATGACTGTTAAGATTTATAAGGTACGATGACTTTTTAAAAATAGTTTTTTTAGAATAGATTATTGAAAAAGTGATTTTGATTTTAAAAAAGCTTTTTTAGGGTCAAATTTATTAAAAACGACATTATCTTTTAGTATAATTACATATAAAGGATAAAATTGTATTTTAAACATTTTTAATATTAAATTTCATAATAATTACAAAAAGTTGTGTACAAAATTAAAATACTTCAGGGTATAAACTGGTATTTGAAAAATACTTCATAATCTTGAAATTTTATTTTAGGATATTGAAAGAATATTTTAGGGTATTGACTAATCTTAAAACAAATTTTAAGGTATTGAAGGGTATTAAAAAGATACTTAAGGATATTTTATTAGTACTAAATAATACTGATGATTGTAGAGGAGAGAGAAACATATGAAAAAATGGTGTTTTTCCAAAACTAAGGTTTCGGCCCCAAAATCATAATTTGGCTGCAGAATAGCTTCTGAATGTTTTTAGGGGTGTTTGACAAACTTTTACTAAAATCAAGATTTTTAAATTTGCTAAACAGGCTAGTGGAAAAAGTAATGAGAGAAAATGAGTGGCAAAAGGTTATCAGAGGATTTAATCTATTAAGGGTAAAAAAAAATTATTAAATATTTAAACATCTTCTAAATATATCTCCTAAAAAAGATTCAAACAATTGTATATTATAAAAGGCGATGGAGAGCGTATTAAAAAAAAGTACGTGTACATAACTGCTTCATAGGGAGAATTGCAAGTTGAACGGGAAATTGAAGTGAAGAATCGGGACGGGAATTTGTTATTTCATGGCTACAATTCATATATTCATGTTGCTCTCATTTTTGTGCAGGGGCGGATTTTTTTTTTTTTGGGGGAGGGGGGGGGGGGGGGGGGGGGGGTGGGGTTTGATAAAATTACATAATTCTACCAAAAATTTTCAGAAATTATGCTTTAGCCTCATAAAAATATTAATATTTTCATTTTGGTCCTTATTTAAAAGTGTGATAAAAGGACTAAAATGATAAAATGAAAATAATAAAATATTTATAAGGCTAAAGCATAATTTCTAAAATTTTTGGTCAAATTCTATAATTTTCACCCCCTAATTTCAAATGTTGACTTCACTAGGTTTTATTTTGTAATTTTCACCCCCTTAATTTTTATTCCTAGCTCTGCCCTGTTTTTGTGGTTATTATTGATTCATAGTATGGCTATTTTAATGGTATTTTACCCCCAATCCAGGGGCATAACATGACGAAAAGGGCATTAGAATCACACAAAACAACCCAAAAGATGCCCATCAGTGCAACCAGCGTCAATTATCATCACATGATGAGTTTGTGGTCAACATCTCCCCTCTCTTTATTTTTCCCACCATTGTATCACTTTTTCGATAGCTAGGATTCGATTTCTTATAAGAATATTATTGTAATATTAAATACAAAAATATATATAAATACTTCAACTATGTATACTTCTATTAAATTGTTTTATTTTTCTTAACTTTTTATTTACTACGTTTTATTGTTATAAAATGTTAAATCTTAACCATTAGAAGTTGATCTAATGATGAGGAAATAAATGGAGAGGAATATAAATAAAGACGCCCTTCCCCAAAGTTTCTAACTCATTCATATGGTAAATAGAGAAATCAAAGAAATCAAAGGAGAAAGGGGATTTCATTATGGAGTAGAATAAATGGCTAAGGGTAAGTGAGAGCAGAATGATACAAATAAACATTCAAAATATTCCTAGTTGTTATTTTTTGATAACCTTAACTATGATTCCGTTTTATGTTTTTATTTTAATTTACTCAAATTATTTTCTTTCCTTAAAATAAGTCTATAAGTGATATTGATGCTCATTTGGCTGGTAAAACAAGGGCATAGAAGCCAAGCGTAAACAGTCATACACTTCTTTCTTTTCCCTTCCTCATCTGCCATAGGTTTTGGGAACCTGCAGCAAATGGATAAATAATAGGGTTAAAGTGAAAAAATACACATGTGCTTTTTTTTGAGAAGCGTCCAGTAGCAAATGCCTTTTTTGAGTGTAAAAGTGTACACGTGGTTACAAATTAGGTGCAAAAATACTGTTTGACCGTTAAGTTTGACTTTGACCAATGACGTGGCATTTCAAAGGTGCAAAAATACACATGTGATTTGTCAAGAAGAGCGTCCAACAACAATTTTTTTTTAAATTTAATAATTTTATTTTAATTACTACCGGGTGCTAAAAAGATATTTAGAATACTGACGTGTACTGAAAAAATACTTCATAATCTTGAAAAATTATTTTTAGATCTGAAAAAAATATTTCAGGGTACTAACTGGTACTAAAAAGATACTTTGAAGTATTTTTCCTGTACTAGTCAGTATCCTCAAAGTACTTTTTAGTACCAGTCAGTAACCTAAAATATTTTTTTCAGTATCCTTTTAGTACCGATAAACACTTGAAATATTTTTTCAGGATCCTAAAATAATTTTTCAAGATTATGAAGTATTTTTTCAGTATTAGTCAGTATCCTTTTAGTACCAGTCAATACTTGAAATATTTTTTCAAGATCCTAAAATAATTTTTCAAGATTATGAAGTATTTTTTCTGTACTAGTCAGTATCTGGAAAACATATTTCAGAGTACTGACTAGTACTAAAAAGTACTTTCAAGATACTGACTAGTACTAAAAAAAATACTTCATAATCTTGAAAAATTATTTTAGGATCTTGAAAATATATTTCAAGTATTGACCGGTACTAAAAGGATACTGACTGATACTGAAAAAAATATTTTAGGGTATTGACTGGTACTAAAAAGTACTTTCAGGGTACTGACTGGTACAGAAAAAATACTTCATAATCTTGAAAAAATATTTCAAGTATTGACCGGTACTAAAAGGATACTGACCGATACTGAAAAAATACTTCATAATCTTGAAAAATTATTTTAGGATCTTGAAATAAAATTATTAAATTTTTTAAAAAAATTGTTGTTGGGCGTTCTTCTTGACAAATCACATGTGTATTTTTACACTTTTGAAATGTCATGTCATCAGTCAAAGTCAAACTTAATTGTCAAAGTCAAATTTAACTGTCAAACGGTATTTTTGAACCTAATTTGTAACCACGTGTGCACTTTTACACCCAAAAAAAGCATTTGCTACTGGGCGCTCCTCGAAGAAAAGCACATGTGTATTTTTACACCTTAACCCTAAATAATAATTACAATTTGAGTAAATTAAACGCAGCTTTATTGAAACTTTAATGATGTCAGTTTTGTGTGTGGAAATTGAAACATTTTGAAATGCGAATCCTAATTCTATGCTTCTCCCCTACATATTTTTTAGGTACTTCTCCTCTTAATAAGCATATAAAGAAATATTAATGAATTTTTTTTAATTTTATTTATTGAGATTAAATTATATACTACATTTTGAAATATTTTTTACACTTAGCATGTCAAATTAATTAATTTATAAGATACTGGTGTTATAGAAAAAGTATTTCTGAATGTAAGATTGAAAATTAATTAATTTGAGATACTGAGTGCAAAAAATATTTTAAAATGCAATATATAATTTAATCTAAATAAATAAAATATATAAAAAGTTAAAAATAAAATTAAAAAAATTAAATCATTATTTCTTTATGTGCTTCTTAGGAGGAAAAGCACCTAAGAAGCGGAAAACATGTAATGAGGACCCGCTAAAATCATTCAACATTATGGTAGTCATAGGATAGTACTATTGACTAAGGGCTGTTTGGTGACTAAGGGCTATTTGGTATAAGGAAGATTTGAGGTGAAAAAGAAATTTAGAGAAATGAAAGGATGAGAAAGGAAGATTTTGAGGGATGGGAAAAGATAACTTATTTGATAGTAAGAAAATGAAGGGGTAATAGTTGGTAAAAAATCAAAAAATTACCTATTTTACCCTCAAAAATAATTAATTTAAAATGAAGAGGAAAAATTATTTTTTTGCTAAAATACATTTTTTTAAAAAATCCTCTTATCAAGTTTAAATTTGTCTATAAAAAAAAGGGAAAATTACACACAGGTCCCAAGGAACAGAGATATTTACATTTAGGTCTCTTCAAATGACAAAATTACACACAAGTCCCTAGGGACTTCTGTGTAATTATTTCAGAGCGTAAAATTACTTTGCTGCCCATAGTACATATTTCAAAGAGAAGCGATTAACAACAGAAAAAGCATAAATTAACAACAGAAAATGCATGTATTAACAACAACTTTTGAAAACCCTGAATTTGTCTGCTCTCACTTCCAGAAACGATTAACAATAGAAAAAGCATAAATTAACAATAGAAAATGCATGTATTAACAATAACTTTTGAAAACCCTGAATTTTGTTAATAAATAAAGTTGTTGTTAATACATGCATTTTCTGTTGTTAATCGCTTCTGGAAGTAAAAGAAGACAAATTTAAGGTTTTCAAAAGTTGTTGTTAATACATGCATTTTCTGTTGTTAATTTATGCTTTTTCTGTTGTTAATCGCTTCTATGTGAAATATGCACTATGGGCAGCAAAGTAATTTTACGCTTTGAAATAATTACACAGAAGTCTCAAAGGATTTCTTTGTAATTTTGTCATTTGAAGGGACCTAAATGTAAATATCTCCGTTCCTTGGGACCTATATATAATTTTCCCTAAAAAAAATCTCTCATCAAGTTCCAATTTATCTAAAAAAATTTCCCACCAAGTTTAAATTTTTTACATAAATTTGAATTTAAAATCCTTTTTTCTTGCATTATAGAAAAATATATTTTATGAAGGGTAAATATGTCAAAAAGTTTCATCGACTGTGTTAACGAATTCATATGACAGTGCTTGTTAAATGCAGAGTACAAACCAATAAAGCAAAGCATGTGCTTGGAGGTTGGAATATAGAGTGACGCTATTAAATTTCACAGCCAACCTTGAGCAGAAAGAATACAAGTCAACATTAGAAATGGAAAATTCTACCAAGTAAATACAACGTCTGGTTTTCTGTTCCTTGAAGTAATGGGACTACTAAATACTACGTAAATATTTTTCTCATGCATTATAAGCTTATGTAAGTTTGGTGATTCACAGAGTGCAACAGCCCCGTGCCATCATGTAAAATTACACAGTGTCTGCTGTTGAATACAATCTTCTTAGCCAAAGATTCCAACACTGTAATTTCCAACAGTTCATTTAGACTTGGATTCTTAGCCAAAAAGATAGCCATGTGGGAATTTAGTACGTCTCCAGCTCCAAAGTCATTCAGGTGGGTAAACAGAAAGAAACCACCACCAGATTCTAGCTCCTGCACGAAGTAATAGTCATTAGTCTTTCTTCCTTGTATGCATGGGATAAGGTGTGATAAGAGACACGCAGCTAGAGACGAAAGTGTGGGACTGGTTTGCATTAAAGTCTTTTGTCCTCTTGTGGCTAAAAGTAAAAGGCGTTGCTCTTCCAGTCTTCCTTACGTCACTGAGAAAACTTCCACACAGAGAGAGAGAGTCTCAATTTTGGGTGGCCACAGTCAAGGCTTCCTCTAGCACCTTGGTCTGACGTCAGACTTACGCTCGACCATAGGAATAGGGGAAATGCTCCTACTTGTGATGAAATGGGAAAGACCCAGATAGTAACAAGAATCAGGGACTGGTTTTCCTCATGGGATTACTCCCTATTGTTCTCATGCTCTTAATCGTTGATGTCGGTATTAGCACTGCCTCAGATTCCATTACATCATCTGTATTCATCAAAGATTCAGAAACCGTAAGCTCGAACAACAGCGCGTTCAAACTTGGATTCTTCAGCCCCCAAAATACAACAGATCGCTATGTAGGAATCTGGTATGCCATCAATTCCAAAGTCACATGGGTCGCTAACAGAAACCAACCGTTGCAGGATTCTTCTGGGGTCATTACTATATCTGAGGACAAAAATCTTGTAGTATTGAATGGGAAGAAAAAGGTTTCCTGGTCATCAAATATGTCAAACACAGCATCAAGTTCCACTGCCCAGCTTCTTAATTCCGGTAACCTTGTGCTGCTAGACCAGACAGGCAAGACATTATGGGAGAGTTTCCAACATCCAAGTGACACAGACTATTCAAATTTGGCAATCAGTTCCCACCACAAAACAGGCACTTCAAGAAAAAACCGTTCTGAAAGAAAATTGGCTTACACCACCAGAACCAACAAATTAGGAGAGCAAAAGGTTCAACAAAACTGTGATACTTATAACTACTGTGGGGCATATGCGATCTGTGACTCCAACAATTCACCACCAACCTGCAGTTGTTTGAAAGGGTTTGAGCCAAGGAAAACCAATGAATGGAATAACCAAAATTGGACAAGTGGGTGCGTGAGGAGGGCATCGCTGCAGTGTGCAAGTGGTCAAGGAAAAGATGACTGGTTTCTAAAGCTGCAGACGACAAAAGTTCCAGGACGCTCAACGGCATCATTTGTTTCTGAGGAAGCATGCAGATCTCAGTGCATAAAGGATTGCAATTGTACTGCATATGCATATGTTTCTGCTCTTTCTTGCATGTACTGGACTGGAAACTTAACGGACATAGTAAGATTGCCCAGTGGAGGAATTGATCTTTACATCCGCCAAGCCTATTCAGAACATGGTAAGCATATTTTGAGTCAATTATTTGATATTATGATGTTTCTAAATGAGTTTATAATGCAATCAATACAGATAGGACGAAGAAGAAAGACTTCAAAGTCGTCATCACAATAACAGTGATAGTAGGAGTGATTATCATTGCCATCTGTGCTTATATCCTCAAGGTGTGGGCTGCTAGACATTCTGGTATGTTTCCCAAATATCTGTTTTTTTCAAGAATAATCATGTTCTCTTCATTGGTTTGTTACTTTAGTAAATATTTTAAACTGAATATATCACAGATACAGTGTCTCTCTTTGCCATGTTTTTTGTATAATGTAATTAAATTATCTTAGACACCAAATGAAAAAGGAAAATAAATCATAATCCAATTACTGTCTTGATTTCTTTTATTGATTTATTTCGGGGTATTTTGGTTATATGATTGTATTCAGCAAGAAAAAAGGAAAACAAGGCAAAGTTATTGCTGAACAAAGAAGAAAACCCACTTGGAGACCTGAAAATTGCTAAACTTGAGAAGCTACCAATATTTGATTTTAAAATCCTTGCAACTGCAACAGACGACTTCAGCATTGCTAATAAGCTTGGATGGGGTGGTTTTGGTCTAGTGTACAAGGTACCTATATCTTGTAAAATGAATTTTCTTTTAGATAATTTCTTTGACTCCTATTATGTTTCCTTTAATATATAAATATATATACATATTTATGCATTGCAATAGGGAGAATTGCATGATGGACAGGAAATAGCAGTTAAAAGACTCTCAAGAACTTCTAGGCAAGGGCTGGAAGAATTCATGAATGAAGTCGTTGTGATTTCAAAGCTTCAACATCGTAATCTTGTGAGACTTTTAGGATGTTGTATTGAAGGAGAGGAAAAAATGTTGGTATATGAGTACATGCCTAACAAGAGTTTGGATGCTTTTATATATGGTTAGTCCATCTTCTTTGCTCAATTCTATGTCCATATAAGCCTTGCAGCTTCAGAATTGCAATCTCTATTATTATATAGATGAGGGTCTTTTGGCTCCCAAGGCAATATGGTTTCAGAGAAACCATGAAAGGATTTAGCCTTTTATCCAATTAAATCAAAAACTTGTACTTGGATTAAAATTGAATTTTTCTTGTTGTAGAACAGAAAGTAACCTCTCTTGTGTTTTTTATGTAGATCCTATCAAAAAGAAGGTGTTAGATTGGAAAAACCGCTTGAACATTATCAAAGGAATTTCTCGTGGTTTACTTTATCTCCATAGAGATTCTAGACTAAAAATTATTCATAGAGACCTAAAGCCAAGTAATATCTTACTAGATGCACAACTTACTCCTAAAATATCAGACTTCGGTTTGGCAAGAATCTTTGAAAGCAGTGAAGATGAAGGCAATACTCGAAGGGTTGTTGGAACATAGTAAGTTTTCATTCTCTATGATTTTCATATATCACTACTAGATTCATATGAATTGAACTTTACTACTAATGCTTCATTACAGTGGTTATATGTCACCTGAATATGCAATGGAAGGGCTATTTTCAGAGAAATCAGATGTCTTTAGCTTTGGGGTTCTGCTATTTGAGATCATCAGTGGCAGGAAAAATACAAGCATTTGTGATCATGAACACTCATTGAACCTCTTAGAACTTGTAAGCCTCTCCAAATTAATTAAGGCACAATTTTGATTATTAAAATAAGTCTATAAATTATTGATAATTTATGCTGCTATAAACTCTTGCATTTCCTATCAGGCATGGAAATTATGGAATGAAGAAAACATCAAATCCCTCATAGACTCAGAAATATCTGATTCAGACTATTTCAATGACATTGTGAGATGCTTGCACATAGGGTTTTTATGTGTTCAAGAACATGCAAGAGATAGGCCGTCTATGGCCACAGTAAATTCAATGCTTAACAATCAGATTGTTAATCTCCCTCCATCATGTCAGCCAGCTTACATACAGAGGAAGGTTGAGACAAGTGCAGAGTCATCTCAACAGAGTAATAAATCATGCTCAGTTAATACTGTCACTCTCACAAACATGCAAGGGAGATAATAGGTACAACAACAATGACATGGCTAATATATCTACTATCCTTTGCAAACTTTCAAGTATTTCAGCTATATGTACAAAATCGTGCCCTTGTAAAGTTCAATCTAAGCTGCTATATTCATTTGTAAGAAAAGAAACACAAAAGTGTGAAGCAGCGAATTTAGTTAGAAGCTGTTGGGCGAATTTCAAAATCATTTTGTTTGCTTGTTTGTTTGTTTGTTCAATCTACCTTATTTCTATGCTCGTATGTTCTACTAACCAGGGATGCTAGTAATTACCAAAAAAAAAAAAAAAAACCTAGGTGAAATCAAAGTATAAATTTTGCAAAATCCCAAAAGATTAGCTGGAATTACAATCTTCTCTATTTTTAAATTTAACACTAACCGTACGTAGTATTGCTAAAACTATATACCTCCATTATATTCTCAAAACATACATACTTCCAGAAAACAAAGAAATAATGGCTAGGCTATCTTTGAGTTAAACCAAAATTACAAAAATATATTTCTAAGTAATTTCAATGAGTATACTGGAATAGCTCATGAAGTTGCTAAAGATTAATGAAAGTTAGCTTTTTTGCGTGCTAATCTCTCTAGATAAGAGATAGAAAAAGTGACTATTAGAATACGAATGTCTTATCATGCAATTTTAAGCCACTTATCGGGTACCATAATGCAGCAATTTTTAAGCCATATAAATAATTGCTTTGCTCAAACTGTCGTGCCACAAAATTAGGACGCAAGCAGCAAAAATTACGAGATGATGAGGAAATGCACGAGACAGCGAGAATTCTGAATCTGATAGAATTATAATATACTCTCTGTATTTTTCATACTCTACAACAGTACGGAAAGGGGCAATTTCAATACATAAACGAAGATAGAAGCAACAAATTAAGAATTGAATCATTATAACGTCCCTACATAAATGACGAAATGGTTTTTCCTATGAATGCTCTATCTGAAACGGAAGGAAAGAAACTAAATGGAGGAATCTATTTACAATGGATCCCCATAAAAACAGGGATTGCAACAAGAAAGTGAAGCAACAAATCACCAGCTTACCTTCCCGTATCGGCACCGAAATGGCGAAAGAAATAAACGATCCAGACCCTCAACGACAAAGAAGTACTGCTCGAGCTGCTTCTCGCTTTTGCAACCTTGTTTCCCTCCATTTTCCCCTTCGGTTCTTGACTTCTTGTATCCGGGGAATGGAATGAGGGGAAATATTAATTAAGAAACAGGGAAAATGACAGTATGACTTGTCAAAGCCAATAGGTTTTAGGGAAAATATCTGAAAAAGGAGTTAAAAAATGCTAAAAAAAAGGTAAAGGTATTTTCAACATTCATACTAATCAATGATGGTGAAAACGTAGATTATAACTGAAAACGGAAAGAGAATGAAAAATTATAAATCGTAAAATCATAATATAGTAAAATCGTAAAAACTTAAAAGCGTTTGAAAAATTAATAAAATCGTTTTAATAAAAAAAATCATAAAAACGTAAAATCGTAGTGATAAATCGAGTTTTTAACTATCATAATTAAAGAGGTGTGAGGGTTTGATTTGTCATTTTCTAAATTAAATTAAAATGACAAAAATATCCCTATAAATTTTTAAAAGATAGAGAACAAGGTGCAATAAGCATGGTTTAGCAAGTTTTGATAAAAGTTTAAAAAGTTTACATATGAATTTCACAACTTTCTATTTTAAATTGACCACCCACAAGTGACCACAACGATGACAAGTTAATGATTTATTGATTCTTACACTTGATGAGGGTTTAACAAGTTTGCATATGAATTTCACAACTTAATTCCCATTTAAAATTGACCACTTGCAATAATGACAAGTGAAAAATGTATTACTTCCTACACTTGAGAAAGGTTTTTAACAATTTCATATATGAATTTCACAACTTCTCATTCAAAACTTACCACTCACGCCTTCTTCTTTGTAAATTTAAACCTAGAGAATATTTCTATCATTTTTATTTAATTTTAAAACGAACAAATCAGATAATATTATGAATATTGGGAACATTTTTTTGTCTAGTTCTTTCTAAAGGATTTTCTCATTGTTCTAATTATACTATCCACTTCTAATGATTAAAATTTCATTAAAGAAATACTTAGAGGCAGTTAGGCGAGCTCATTCTAAGATAGCTTATCTAGTTTTCACAAGTGCTTCTTTTCCAAGCTTCATAGCTGGTTTTATATGATTTCGTGTGGTAAGAAAAAGAAAAAATTCAAATTAAATTCTATTATTTTAAGTCCCTCCAGTCAATAACACAATTCAATTATAGAATAATATATTGGTTAATAAATTATTTAAAAGTGATTAAATTAATGCTTATTGGTTAAATCTAGCTCCTATATAATTAATACTTAAACATGACTTTATATTTCTCTCTCTATCTTAAAACAAACTTTAATATTGGTAAAGTTTGAAAAAAAATTCAATTAAATGTATATTTAATGAATTAGCTATCATTTCTTAACTTAAATTTTTAAGAAGTTATTTGAAATGACTTGTGTTGTTACTCCAATAAAGATTTATATTTATACATACGAGGAAAATTACATACAGATTTCAAGGAAGAAAATTGTTACTGCAATGTCAAATAATTGTTAGTTCTCTAAGTGTTTTGATGATTACTAACAATTGTAAATAATATAGAGATGTTCTTGTTCAAGATTAGAATGATTTAAACTTGTCAATTTTAAACAAAAACATTCTGTCTGCGACAAACTCGAGCCTATTATGTGCAAGTTCGAGTTTGGTTTTGACAGAGAGCATAAACCTGCCAGTTCAAGTCACAAACTCGAGACTGAACCTGAAGTTTGAACTAAAGCTTTCTCAACAGTTTGAATGAACTCGAGCCTATACTTTCAAGCTCGAGTGCATCAGTGGCAGAGAGGTTTGGCCTTTGAAAACTTCTTTGAACTTGACACTCCTATTTCTTCAAACATCAAGTTTGCAACCTCCAGAGAAAATCTTTCATAGTTTTCATAACCTATGAACTTGAGCCTATTATGGTACTCTCGAGTTCATCTCTGGCAGGAAGAATATTTCAGGTTTTGCACTGTTTTATTGATTCAAAAGTTTTCCAGATTAAAAAATCTCAAGAGCTTACAAATCATGTAAGCTCGAGTTTATCACTTTAAACTCGAGCCTACATTTGGCCGAGAGTTTTTTCAAAGTTTTCATGATAAACAAACCTGAGACTTATTTCACAAACCTCAGGTTTATCTCAAGACAAAAACATTGAGAGGATTTCTAAGTGAATAAACCCGAGCCTAAAACCTTTAAACTCAAGCCTAAAAGTTCCAGAGAGCAAAGTGTTTTTTCAAAGTTAAGCAAACCCGAGCCTAAACCTTTTAAACTCGAGCCTAAAAGTTCCAGAGAGCAAAGTGTTTTTCAAAGTTAAGCAAACCCGAGCCTAAACCTTTTAAACTCGAGCCTAAATGTTCCAGAGAGCAAAGTTTTTTTTTTTTTTTTAAAGTAAATCAAACTCGAGCCTGTCACTAATATGCTCGAGTTTGTCCCTTTAAACTTAAACTCTTCAGAACTCAAAATCGCGACATTCCTCTCTGGATGAAATAAACTCGAGCCCAATATGGTAAGCTCGAGCTCAAAACAACTCGAGAGCAATGTGATCTTTAAATGAACTAGGAACCTCAGGTTTAGATCACAAACCTCAGGTTTACATGTTTTTGAACTGAAGCATCTTTAGACACTGAAGCATCAAACTCGAGCTTGCATGAACTAAGCTCGAGTTCATGTCACTGATTCAGAAATTTGAATCTGTCGATTTCAGAAAACAATGTTGTTTGATCTTAATCCTTTGCAATATTATTCTCTGATATTCCCTGCTATGTTTAACGTCTTTATTAGTGAATTTCAGAGAATTAAAGAATGTTCATTGAGGAGTTAAAGCATAAAGCAAAAAGTTGTTCAGAACATTTAATGCAAAGTCCAGAAAGTTACTTCTTCTGACCAATCCAACTACACACTTCTACAAAGCATTAAAGATTGATTTCTACAACAAGAAACATCCTCTCTAACAGATTAATTCGCAGAGAGTCAACCCTGCTTACTTGGACAGCTGGATTATGAAGAGTATTAGAGAGAGAAGTTGCCAAAACCACCTTCTAACCTCAGAGCAACTTCTCCAACAGATCTATTTGGAAAGCAACGGTCATTTAATGATCTCTGAGTATAAATAGAGCTACATTCAAGTCTTTCCAATAACTATAACAACTGAGAGTGAATTGCATTCAAGTTTTCATTAATTCTCTTCAGTTTTTCATCTGTAAAGTATCTTTTGATACAAGAGCTTCAGTGTTCATTTATATCTGCTCTTTGAGAGAGTTTTATTTCTGATTATCATTTATTGTAAGGAATCACAAGTCAAGGGGACTTGACGATTCGGGATCATTGATTACAACTTGTAAGGGGGAGTGAATTCTAGTGAGAGAATCACTTCTTGAGTGCAGAGTGTGTAATCATTGTGATAGTGAAAATCCCAGAGAGTCTGGGGACTGGATGTAGGTCAAGTGGTTAAGACTGAACCAGTATAAATCTCTTGTGTTCAGCTCTTCCTCTCCTTACTCTATTTACCTCTGTTTTTATTACTACAAAACAGAGTTTGTCTCTGAAATTTTTAAAATACCCAATTCACATCCCTTTTGGGTATTTGACTCTACTTTCAATAATATTAACTAGTCCCAAGGGATCTATGGGTAAGAAAATCTAATTGTCAAATTATCAAACCACCCTCCTAATTAATTTAGTTGTTAATACACATATCATGACAGTTACTATAACATACTTATTTTAGTTGTCATTAATAAGTGTTTGATACATACAGGCTGATATTAATTGTTTAAACATGTTGTGACAATTCTTACCATGTTTAGTTTAATTGTCAATAATAAGTGTATAGTGTTGGTTGACATTAGTTGTTACTACTTGCTGTGATAGTTGTTAATATCGTTAGTTTAGTTGTAAACATAATTGTATGGTTCACGTTGCCATGTTGAAGCTAAGATAGTATGAGAACAAGAACTATAAAGGAAAACATAACTTATGAAAAGTTGACAGAACAATGGTATTATTAATTATTGAAAAAGAAGTAATATAATTCTTATGAAATTCATAATTATCTTTGTTACAAGAGCCTTGTGGATGACGAACGAGTAAAACAATAATGAAGTATAAGTAGGAAATTTGGATTAATATGATTTTGTTACATTTTAATGTAAATTCACTTGTTATTACCCACACCTACCTAATGTTAATTCTTACGATCTCACTTGTCATATCTTTGAATATAGCTTGTCATTTCTATTGTGCTGAATTGTGACTTGTCCTTGTTTATACCTTATCTCCTTCTACATGAATTTCTTAGTTGAATTTTATGTTTTGTATTCTATTTATTTTAGAGACACAATTCATGATATTATAATGTAATATGATGATATAAATAGTTGTGACTTTTTTACCTCACTTGTCAATGGTGACCGCTTAACCTGTCAATAAACGCACTATCACTTGTTATTTTTTGGTCGCTAACAATGTCATATAAAGATTTATTTGAATTTTAAACAATCGTGCATAAGTGGGTACTGTTTGGAGTGGCCATCAAGCTAAGTAACAGAAAAATGAATTTTCCATCAAGGGATACGAAGAATAGTTCATTCAAACTTTTGATTATTTGTTGTGGAAATTTGTTGTCTCACTAGTGCAAAAAAGGACTTTAAGATTGCCTCATTTCGAACGGAGAATTGACGCTACGGTCTTAAAAGTATGACCCGTAGCAGCTTTGTAAATATCAAAAACTTCTTGGATTGGATCATTTATTCATAGCTCTTAAATATATCATTCAGATCAGTTTCCAAAATAGCCGGTCTTAAAAATGTTTTTTAAAAAATTGAATATCAATTGCTTTTTAGCCGGTCTTAAAAGTGTAAAACTTTTAAGAATGGATATATTTAGAAGCTGGTCAACTTTTAAGACTAGACTTAAATTGTGGCTGGTACAAAAGATAAGAATTTTTTTTTTAAAAAAAATTAATTACTTTTAAGACCGGATTTTAATAATGACCAGTCATAAAGGTTAACTTTTAAGACCGGCTTCTAAATATATCCGGTCTTAAAATTACATCACCAAATATATTATTCTTCGCACGAAACCTATAATAGCTCTCTTTGACGTCTGAACCTCTATTCCTCGCTCACCACCACCAGCCTCTGTTACTCTATCATTACTCAGGCATTCCTCTCTTACACCACCTTTCTTAATCTCTCTTCCTGTCTCAAAAATGAATGGAGAAAATGATTCTAGTCTTGTTTGTGGAACACCAATTACTGATGTGACTAGTATGAGTCAAAACGAGCCTATTCATCTCAGAGTGAACCTTGTAATCGCCCTGCATGCCATGGTAGAAGAGGCACACGATTGACCCAGCCTGCCCTAAGTCGGACTATTGGGCAAAAGCTCCATTCAGTTTGATGAAAATTTGACACCTTTCGGCCCTAATAAAA
This sequence comes from Acacia crassicarpa, assembly GCA_034222035.1. Lineage (NCBI taxonomy): Eukaryota > Viridiplantae > Streptophyta > Magnoliopsida > Fabales > Fabaceae > Acacia > Acacia crassicarpa. The sequence goes on from JAWXYG010000014.1 coordinate 1,864,618, forward strand.
ACACATATATTAGTTATGTTGGCATGCTAGCATGCAACAAGCCTAACATCTTGATAGATGAGTGGAAAAATGTCGATCAGGCAAAAGTAAAGGATCTTATTTGGGACTCTATCCAGCTGACATATAATGTTCTTGACAGTAAGAAGTTGAAAGACAAGACATTGTCGTATTGTGCTGATTTCTAAATGAAGTTTAAGATCCATCTAGCTAACAACTATATTTTTGTTGAGGTTCCAATTGGTGAGCCTCACCCTAATCCTTGGGACAAGTACACATTTCTTGATGAAGAAACTTGGCAACAATTTGTTCAGATGCGGACGATTCCAGAAGCTTTAGTAAGTTTATATTTAGTTTTTTTTTTGCCCTTTTTTGTTTGCTTAATAACCTGTGCGAATATGTGAATGTTATTTTGTTCATATAATCCTGTTAGTTAGATAGTTTGATGTGTGAATAGAAGTATACATTTCCATCATTTGTCCTGCATCAGAGAAGCATGTCGTAGTTCTTATGTGAATATGATTGTAGAGTGAGTAAAAGTTTGTTATTGTTCTATGCAAGTATTGAAACTTGATGAAGTGAATTTGACTAGTGTTTGAGGTTCATATCAAGCAGAAGTACTCTAATTTCTGTTAATGAGATGGTCTGGAATTCATAATTCATAGTTGTTTTCAATTTTGATTCACAGAAAAGAAGGGAGCAAGTACAAGTGATTAGGAGAAAGATTGATTGCCCTCAGAGAATGTCTCGTGGCGGATATAAAAAGGTTGAAAAAGAGTTGATGGTGGCCAAGCGAAAGAGATTGGAAGATGAAGCTGAATTCAATCCTTCTGCACATGTGATCTGCCATCTCCAATACGTTGTGAAGAGTTATGTTGTATATTCGCCAAAAGGCAAGCAAGGCTTACACAAATGAACAAACTCGTATAATTGTTGAAATAATTATAAGTATCATTATTGTTATTTTTAGTTACTAAACATATTTCATTATTAAGCTTCTCGTTATCTATATCTTATAGGAAGAACTTAAAAAGAAAGAAGCAGAGGGATCATTTGTGTCGGACGGAAGGAATGATATTTTGATCGTTGTGACTGGAAAACCGGATCATGTGAGGCATGTAAGGAGAATTGGAGGACGGATCGGCCTGAAGCAATACTTTGATAAATCCAAACGCCATAAATAAAGTATGGTTAACCAAGAGGAGATGGAACATATGGTGGCCAAAGCAAGTGAGGAAGCAACGACTAGAGCAAAGGAGCAAGAATATCATTCCTGTTTGTATCAAATGATGTCATTTATAAGTTCTCATGTAGAGACTAGTGTTCCTCTCCCACATTCACCTGTACCTATGTAGCAGAGCACTGAAGGGAGTTTCATTGTTGGATAGTTAGAGGAACTTTGTGACCTTTATGTGGATAATCCTGATAGGCGATTAGTTGCACATGGGACTTTCCAAATCAACTGTACACCACCAACAAATGGCTGATGATAAAGTCAGAGTGTCAGTTGAAAAGGTGATCATTGCTGATGCACCTTTCCCTCTCCCAACTAATGAGCTGAAGGTTGTGAGTAATATCAAGGGAAGCTTCATCTCGTGGTCAGTGAAGCTTGTACATGTTTCTACTCCTCTTGAAGATCCATCCCCTCCTGAAACTCCAGCCCCTAAAGTTGTTGACACAACTAAGTTGAATGCCAAGGACAAAATTGTCATTATGGTATTCAATTGATCTTTTGGAGTTAGATCGTGGCCTATCAATGAAGAAGTAGGCCTCCTTAATAAGCAATGGTTTTCATTGACCCAGATGATTTAATGTCCCTGCTGTTTTCTAGATAGGAGCTTCCTAATGCAATTGTGCTCATGTTTATAGAGTAAGTATCTTCTTCTATGAGTACACAATTTAAATGCATCATCTAGACACCCATACATATATACTAATTCCCTTATGTCATTATTGTAGGTTCATGCATCACAAATTGGATTCTTGTGCCCAGACTTTGCAAGTACACCATCCTTAAAGGACAGACAATCATACATATCAAAGAGGGTGTGTGAAAATATCAAAACGTTGTACTTGGCAGAATCCATCAATAGGTACACATCATAATTCTTGTCTGCAAATTCACTTAATTCTGCTACATATCACTAAGTACTTGTCTGCTATGAATTTTCAACCACCATTGGTAGTTGGTCCCTATGTGCATGGAGGAGAATACAATGGTCTTCTTATGCTCCCTTCACAATGATCTAAGGCCTACATTGAAGTAGACCATGAACTCATAAGCATGTCATTTTGATTATTTTGTCTGAAATCTTTGTCGTGAATTTTCAATGACCATTATTGATAAATTTGTGATTTTGATGATAGAGCCATGAGGACATTCTAAATCAAGGTCAAGAAAAAAGCATACGTTTCAAGCCATAGAGCCTACATGGATTAGACCAAAGGTCAGTACATATTTGGACACTAGCACATTGCCTTGTGAACTTGGTCAGTAAGCTATATATGCTCTTATATATTTCTTGTTCTTTTTTAGACTTGTCGGCAACTAGAGAAGTCCAAGTTATGTGGCCATTATATCTTGAAACACATATATGATATTTTCATGCAAGGAATGACTAAATTCATTGAAATGATAAATGTATTGGATGTTACATATTATAGTTATGGCTGAATTCAGTTTTTGGCTCAATGTTACATATGATATATGCACACAAGTTAATTCAGTTTCTGTTTTTGATGTTATAGACGTTTGCCTGTACTGACCCCTTTTCTGATAATGACATTGACCACGTATGCAATGTGTTTTGTGAATATTTGTATGACATCGTAAAGGTAGAACAATAATGTCCTGAATTCATTTGTAAATATATGTTATAGCAACAATCATTTTCTGTAAATGAACAATTGTACAATTTGTTTAATTATCAATAACAAATATGTTTATTCATTTCCAACAATTTTCTTATGTCCATTTTTGGTTGCTAAATGTATTAGATAGTGGATAAAGCTATTTAGTGCTTATACCTTTAGACAGGTTGTTGTAAATGAGCAGAATTAAATGTATGAAGTTATTTTTCAATATAAAATTAACGTTAGACTTTTAGGACCGAATATTTCTTAAAGGTCCGGTCCTAAAAGTCTTCATTTAATTTTTAAAAATATGGTGAGACTTTTAGGATCAGATATTTTTTAATGGTTTGGTCTTAAAAGTCTTCGTTTTAATTTCAAAAATCTGGCGAGACTTTAAGGACCATATATTTTTTAATGGTCTAGTCCTAAAAGTCTTTTTTTAATTTTAAAAAATATGGCGAGACTTTTAGGATTGTATTTTTTAAATCTCTGGTTTTAAAAATCTTACTTTTAGGACTATATTGTTTTAAAATTCAGTCTTAAAATTCTTTGTTTAAATATAAGAAATGTTGACACTTTTAGGACCGGTTGGTTTTAAAATAACGTCTTAAAAGTATTATTTTTTAGAACTGGATTTATCTATAATCTGATCTTAAAGTTTTTTTGTTTAATTTTAAAATATTTTGAGATGATTTTAGAACTGGGTATTTCAAAAATCCAGTCTTAAAAGTCAATAATTAAAGCTATGACAACCCCGTAAACATCGTCTCTTTTCACACAATGCCCTAGGATTCAAGACAACCACTCGCACGGTGGGTCTGCTCTTACAGCCGTTGTCATCATGTGTCATTGTTCTGTTTTCTTAGCTAAACGGTGATAGACCAAGCTATAAGAGGTGTTTCATTTATATAACATTCTGATTTTTCTTCTTATCTTTCTGGGTTTTCCATGGGTTGAATGAAATTGATGAAATGTTCTTGTAGGTTCCCCTGTTGTTAATGAATATTGCATTTTCAAGATTATATTTACACTTGAGACCTTACCCAGCTAACCAACAAGTGTTTTTAGGATTATTTTTATTGTCCGCAAAAGCGATGTTCGTGGAGAAAAAATCTTAAGCAAAAGCATTTGAATTTATATGATATAGGTGAGCCCACAAGACCTTCATGCGATGCATTTATTGTCCTCATCATGCATTTATTTTGCTTCTTGGATTCACTGTAATACATTTATGACCTAGGGAGGTGCTTTGTGATGCATTAAATAGGGCAAGTTTCTCCTTCAAAAAAATAAAATAAAAATTACATTACCTAAATTGAGCATATGCATTTGGAGTTAGCTTAGTTTATATGCAATTTTAAATTTTTTTTTCTGATAATGTATGTTAAATCTTTTTATCTATAGTAATTCTACTATGGATCACATTTGGATAAATGCTTTATGGACGAGTGTTGAATATGAATGGGGTGAGGGAATTTATAGAATTTGCTAAATGAAATGCCCATGATGATAGTGAGAAGTTTTATTTCCCTTTTGTAGAATGTTTGAATGAGAGGCGACTAAGTCCTGAAGTTATATATACACATTTAATTTGTGAATGATTTTGTAAGTTATATGATATGGGTTTGGCATGGTTAAAAAATGTTAAGTGCATCTTAACATGGGGAAGTGGCCTTTGATGATAATGACACAGATATGGATGATCACATAGAGGACATTATTCATGATGTAGGAAAAGAGGCTTTTGAGCAATCACATGTGTATGGTAATTTGTGTAGTGTGTTAGTTCTCAATGTGTTTTGATGATGATTGGAACAATTGTAAAGCCATGGAAATCAAAATGACAAGTTTTATCTTAGGAAAATTAGTTTTCCTTGCTGTCAGAGGAAAACTCGAGTTTTGGGAATCAAAACTCGAGTTTTGGTCCATGGCAAAACTACACAAAAGTCATCACCGCTAGTTTTAGTTATCACCCCCAGTTTTGAACTTGTGAATAGTTCAAAACTCGAGTTTTGGGAAGCAAAACTCGAGTTTTGGCTTGGCAGAGAGGTTTCAAAGTTTTCAAAGTTTCTCAAATCTCAAAACCTCCAGTTTTTCACTCAACACCGCCAGTTTTGAACTTCATATGTTTTTCAAGAAAGTTCAAAACTCGAGTTTTGGGAAGCAAAACTCGAGTTTTGGAGAGACAGAGAGCAACTGAGTTTGCATCAGGTGAACACCGCCAGTTTTCATTCATTACTGCTAGTTTTCAACTGTTCATGTATTTTGCAAATTTTTCATATTTTATGAAAACTCAAGTTTTGGGAACCAAAACTTGAGTTTTGGTAAGGCCGAGAGCATTCAAGTTTTATGCAATTGAAAACTGCCAGTGTTACTCCAACACCTCCAGTTTTGATGTTTTGAACTAAGTTATGTTTTCACATAAATAGTTCAAAACTCGAGTTTTGGGCAACCCGAGAGGTTCAGCATTTCCAAACTCTGAAAACTGCCAGTTTTGGTTTCAACACTGCCGGTTATGAAGTGTGAACAGTTCAAAACTCCAGTTTTGATTAACAAAACTCGAGTTTTGGTCCTTTATCAGAAAAATGTTGTTTTGTTCAGAACTTGCCAAATCTGATTCATTCTTCCTCGTTTAAGTTACCCATTGATCTTATATGTTATATCTATCATTTATCATTGTAATCGAACTGTTTTAACGAGTTTGTACATGAGATTACAGAAAACTCTTGAATTTAATTGAGAATCAAATACAGATTCATTTTTGGCAACTTGCAAAATTTTAGAGACAGCCTGTCAAGATGGACAGCCATTTCACAATGCGGTCATTTAATACCTCCACCAATTAAGCCTGAACATCAGTATTCTTCAGACAAGACCACATGGGAAAAGCCAAAATTCAAATCTGCAAAAATCTTCCAACAGCTATATTCAAACAGCAAGTGGTTTCAGCAGATAGACTTCTACAAACGGCTATATTTTCGAATTAGTAAAAGCTCCAACGGATCTATAAAGTTCACAAGCCTCAAACCAACATAAATATCTGAAGATTTGAAGCTGGATGGATACAGAACTGAGTAACAACAAGCCTACTCGAAAATATCAGTCAAGAGTTGTTCTTACACATTTGATTGTATCTTTGATACACTATACTTCAGTGTTTATCAACATCTATTCTTAGAAGAGAGTTCTTTTTCTGTAATTCATTTTCTGTAAGAATCTCAAAGTAGTGGGACTTTGAGATTGGGTTATTTGATTACAACTTGTAAGGGGGAGTGTGTTCAAGGTTGTGAAACATCCTTCGTTTGCAGAGTGTGTAATCATCAAAGTGAGATAGTGAAAATCCTAGAGTGACTAGGGACTGGACGTAGGACAAGAGATTAGACTGAACCAAGATAAATTCCTTGTGTCTTGCTTTTCTTCCTTTCATACTCTCATCAACCCTGTTTCAGCAAACAAATACAGAGAACTTAGAAAACAATTTCAAAATCCCCAATTCACCCCCTTCTTGGTGATTTAGCTCCACTTTCATAGTGATGCAGAGATGTCGTAATACCCTGGGTGTAAAAAATACGAATTGTTGAACGCTGTATTGAAATTGGTAAGCTTGAAAGAACGATATGAATGGAATGACAAGAGTTTTTAAAAAAATGCTTCAGGCTTTTAAGGACATGCTTCCAGATGATAATGTGTTGTCGTATTGATACTATGATGCTAATAAAATAATTTGTCCATTGGAGATGGAGTACAAAAAGATCCATGTAAGCCCGAATGATTGCATATTGCATAGAAAAGAGTTTAAAAAGCAGAAGTGCCAGTATGTGAAACCCCAAGGTACAAATCAAATAAAGGGCATGCAAAAGTGTTGTGGTATCTTCCAATCATACCAAGGTTCAAGTGGTTGTTTGCTAATGAAAATGATGTAAAAAATGTGAGGTGGTATATGGTTGAGCGGATTTCTGATGAAAAGCTTTGACATCTAGCTAGTTCTTTTCAATGGAATGAAATCAATCAATTATTTCCTAACTTCAGCGAAGAACCTAGGAACCTTAGGCTTGCCCTTAGCATGGATGGCATGAATCCCTATGGTAGCCTTAGCAGCATATATAGTCATGGCCTGTACTCTTGATTATTTACAACGTATCTCCTATGTTATGCATAAAACAAAAGTACATCATGTTATCTATGTTAATTTCGGGACCAAAACAACCCAAAAATGACATTGATGTTTACCTTGAGCCATTGATCGAAGACTTGAAGGAGTTGTGCAAAGAAGGTGTCGATGTCTTTAAGTCTTTCAAGAAGAAGATTTTTAAAATGTGAGCTATGATATTTTTGTACTATAAACAACTTCCCAACATATGGTAACTTGTAAGGGTATAGTGTAAAAGGCCATAAAGCATGTCCAGTTTGTGAAGAAGGCACATGCTACCATCAACTTCAATATGGAAGAAAGATGGTTGATCTTGGACATAGGAGATTTCTTAGATCTTGCTACACATATCGTCGATTGAAGAAAGCTATTTTTGGTTGCCAAGAGTATGAAGATGGTTCGGTGGCATTGATAGGGGAGCAAGTTTATGAAAAAGTGAAAAATATCAGTGTCATCTTTGTTAAGATTGAAAACAGTAGAAAACAAACAAATATATGGAAAAAGAGATCTATATTCTTCGTTCTTCCATATTGGCACAATCTTGATGTGAGACACTATATTGATGTCATGCATGTGGAGAAAAATGTATGTGATAGTATTGTCGGCGCACTTCTCAACATACAAGGTAGTTTCAAGGATGGAGTAGAGGCAAGATTGGATTTGCAAATAATGAGAATACACAAAGACTTACTTCAAAGCCCATATGACAAGAGAGCTTATTGTCTCCCAGCTTCACATACTTTGTCTAAGGATGATAAAAGAAGTTTTTGTGAGTGTTTACATGGCACAAAAGTTCCCTTGAGGTATTCTTCAAATTTTAAGACGCTTGTATCAATAAAGGACTTGAAATTAGTAGGCCAGAAGTCTTATGATTGTCATGTCTTAATGCAACAGCTACTCCCAGTAGTTTGAGGCATTGTTGAATATGATCTTGAGAACATTTTGACTAGACTTTGTTTTTTTCTTCAATGTGGTTTATAGTGAAGTTTTCGAGATTGAAAATTTGAATGAATTGAAAAATGAAGGATATCTTATCTTATGCCAGCTTGAGAAGCTTCTTCTTCTTACATTTTTTGACATCATGGTTCATCTAATTGTTCATCTAGTGAGGGAGATAAAGTTTAGTGGTCCTATCCATTTACGATGGATGTACCCAATTGAAAGACCTATAAAATTCCTAAAAGGGTATGTAAAGAACGTATACCAACTAGAAGCATCAATTGTTCAAAAGTATGTTTTTGAAGAAACCATGGAATTTTGTCAAAATTATTTGGCCAAAGTAAGACATATTGGGCTTCTTAAAAATCATCATGTTGAAGGGGGTAGACGAGGGGCTTTAGTAAAGAGTGTGGATCCTGATGAATTATCACATGTCCACTTATACATCTTGAATAATGTTGATGAATTTCAAGATAGCATAGGTGCACATAAAGAAGTTGTAAGGAAAGAAAATACTCGAATGACTGAACAAAGGTTAATTAGGGAACATAATAGAACTTTTGCAAACTAGTTCAAACAAAAGGTCGAGGGAGAGGAATGTATTTTTGATATAATAAAATGGTTAGTACGTGGTCTTGAGGTTGATGTCATAACTTGGAATTCGTATGTGATTGATAATCATTAAATTCATATTATGTTAAATGCGAAAAGGAGTTAAGAACTCTATCATTGTCATGGTTTAATGGATCAAATTAGTTGAATATGTGGTTTCATCTTCATAATGAGTTTTTAGACTTCATTTGCATTAATTTTGGTCATATTTGAAGTTTGGTTAAAAATTGGGCTTAAATCACACCTCTTTTACAATCGGGTGATAACCACTGTTAGGTATTTTGATCATAACTTGAGTTATAGAAATCCAATTGATACCCAATTTGCATTTTCAGAAAGCTAAGAGGAAGCCCTACAACTCCTATGAAGAGCCCAAAAGCTAAATCAGATGTTTAGAGGGCCAAATTTGGCCTGGAAACCGAAACAGGCTGCTTTCACTGGACTCTGGAATGACGTTCGGTATTCGACCCATATCTAGAGCTACAGACCTCCAAATGGGTCTCCGTTTGAACGACTGGAAAGCTGACATCCGGGGCGACACTTCATATGAAGATCACATGGCCAGATTCGGATGATTTCGTGGCCTAACATGGGCTGGAAAAGAGGACATTGTTTTGGAGCTGTAAAGTGATTCAAAGATGCTTCCAAGTTGGCCACTAACTAAAGTGACGAATTTGAGTTGTAAAGTGCATGGAAGAGATGCTCCTAGCTGCCTATAAATAGAAGGGTGTTATGAAGAGCAAGACACACCTTGGAGATGATCCTTCTCTCCCATTCTAACTTCCTTCTTGTATTTCTTACCTCCTACATGGAAGGTTTTAGTTTTGCTTTATGTATTGTCTTTAATTCTTGTCTTTAATTTCTTGCCTCCTACATGGAAGGCTTTACTTTTCCTTATTAGTTTTATGTATTGTTTTTCTTTTGTATTCCTAGCCTCCTTCTTGGAATGGTTTAGTGTTAATCTTTCCTTTTTATTTTATTTTGATTTTATGTTCTTCATCTTTTTCTGTATGGATTCACTATGTTGTTGAGATTTATTTTGGAATAGAAGCTTTCATTTTCTTTAATTGTTCTTTGTGTTCTTTATGTTCATGTTGAACTTGTTCATGTTCTTCGTGGTCATGATGAACATCTTTACTTCTGCATTTTCATTTTATCCAGCCATGCTTGGCTAAGTTTCTGTGATCGACCCATGAGTTGAGGATTCCATGGTGTCATCCGGAGGACTTGTGCTTTAATCAGTAACTGACTTGTTACTGTTAATTTTAATCGGATCCGATTATAATTATGGATTGGGTATTAGATTTAATATCCAGATTGAAATCCCAAGGACTTAGGTTGGACCGGGTTGCAGAGAACGTTGTGCGATTGTGCAGCGAGCTCACCACGTGTTCGATCAAATGCTAGGCGATCGTCTAGTCGAGGGAGTTTCTGGACAAATGCAGAGATCTCGGTTTGTCTAGAATCAATCACAGGTTCAGTTATTTTATTTTTGTTCAATGATGGAAGTTCTTGGAATCCCAATTCTGGGTTGATCCATTTCAATTTGATTAATCTCATCTTTCTCCATTCTGTCTTTAATTCCTGTTCTAAATCCAACAAAACCCAATCCCCCCTTGTTTTCATTTCATTTGCATGACATCTAGATTACTTAGGATTTAATAAAAGGCTCCTCGAGAAGAGAGAACGATCCTAGGTTTGCCTATATGCAATCCTTGGTTAATTGTTGATTGTAGACCCCAAGGCTAATGACAAAAGGTCTTCATCAAATGGCGCCGTTGCCGGGGAGCTAAGTAATTGGCTCCCTAGGTAATCTAATTGTCGAATTGACTTTTGACAAGGGGTTTCTCGTGTGAAGCTGATTAGATTTACATTTTTGGTAACTTTTGTTAACTTGTTTTCTTAAAAAAAAAAAAAAAAAAAAATTGGTCTAGCATCAGGTTTTGTTTTGTTGTACTTTGCTGTTTTTACCACTTCTGGTGGCATTTTTGAAATTTTGTGTGTTTGATGTTGCATGAGTACTAGGAGTACCACTTATCTAGAAAACTTGCTTGCATTTGATCCTGAAATAGAAAGAACAATTTCTATTGCTAAAAGAGCTGTTAAGTCAGGTCATAAAATTAATACAGAATTGGACACTGGACTAGAACATTTTGATCTTAAGAATTCTGATTCTAGTAGTAATTTTTCTGACTCTAAAAATATGGCAGAACAAGTAATCCGCCCTACCTTGAAAGAATTAGCTACCCCTGATGTTAGGAATCAAAATTTGTGCATCCGATATCCTGAACTTGCTGCTAACTTTGAACTAAAATCTGGACTTATCCATTTGTTGCCCAAGTTTCATGGTCTTGCAGGTGAATGTCCTCACAGACATTTAAAGGAGTTCCATGTGGTATGCAGCACGATGAAACCACAAGCAATTGATGAAGGCCACATTAAGCTGAGAGCTTTTACATTTTCCCTAGATGGTGTGGCTAAGGATTGGCTATACAATTTGCAACCAACATCTGTTGGGAATTGGGATGACATGCAGAAGATATTCCTAGAGAGGTTCTTCCCTTCCTCAAAAGCCATTGCTATCCAAAAGGAGATCACTAGTATTAAACAAAACAATGGGGAGACCCTGTATGAATATTGGGAAAGGTTCAAGCGACTGTGTGCTAGCTGTCCACACCACTAGATCTCAGACCAACTCTTGATTACATATTTCTATTCTGGTTTGTTACCATTGGACAAAAGTTTTGTTGATGCATCTAGTGGTGGAGCCTTAGATAGAAAGACACCTGAAGATGCCCGAGAGTTGATATCTACTATGGCTGCTAATTCTCAACAGTTTGGCACTAGAGCAAATTCTACTCCTACTGTTTACCATCTTCAAACACCTCCAGTGCAGTACGATTCTAAGAGGTTAGAGAATAGACTTGATGATCTGACCTCTCTAGTGAGGCAGTTAGCAGTGACACAGACAGTACAATCTTCTCCTCCTCAGATTGGGTACTCATGTGGGTTCTGTCCTGACCCTTATCACTCTACTGACTCTTGTCCTACCTTGCATGACCCTACTCATCAAGACCAGTCAGTTGCTGCAGTCGGTGTTTTTCCAGGGAAGCCACAATACCAGCAGAATAATCCATTTTCTAATACATACAATCCAGGCTGGAGGAATCACCCCAATTTCCGTTGGAACCAGAATCAGAACCATAGTGACCAACATCAGCAAAATTCTGGGAATTACCAACACAGACAGTACAGACCACAGAATTTTCAACAGCAATCTGCTCCTTCTTTGCCTTTGCCAGCAGCACCCCCTCGACCAGCCATATGTGCACCTCCATAGGCAACACAACAGCAGGCTAGTAGCAGTGGTAGTGGTGGTCCCTCACTTGAGGATATGATGAAGCAATTTGTCGCAGCCAATATGCAGTTCCAACAGCAAACATCCCATTTCCAACAGCAAACTGACACTGCCATTCAGGGTTTGCAAACACAGATTGGCCAGTTGGCAACATCATTGAATCAGCTTCAACCTCAAGGATCCAACACTCTTCCTTCACAGACCATTCCCAATCCTAAGGGGAATGTGAGTGCTATCTCCCTACGGTCTGGCAAACAATTAGGGGAACCTACACCAGCTGCAGATGTGACTTCTACATCAGAAAAAGCGTCAGACAATGTGAAGATTGACTCTAAAAATAAAAAGACAATGCAGCAGGTTGAAGAAGAAGACACCCCCATTCCTCTTCCCTTCCCTCAGAGAGCGATTCAGTCCAAGAAGTTGGCAGAAAAAGCACAAGAGAAGGATATACTTGAGACATTCAGAAGAGTAGAAATCAACATTCCTCTCTTAGATGCGGTCAAACAAATTCCCAAATATGCCAAGTTTCTGAAGGAGCTGTGCACCAACAAGAGGCGACTGAAGGGGAGTGAACGAGTGAGCTTGAATCAGAATGTATCAGCACTCATCCAGCCTACAATGCCTCGCAAGTGCAAGGATCCAGGGATGTTTTCTATCCCTTGCTGTTTTGGTAGCTATAGATTTGATAATTGCATGCTAGATTTAGGTGCTTCTATTAATGTCATGCCTGCATCTATTTACAAATCTCTTGGTCTTGGTCCTTTACGTCCTACTGGTGTTGTTGTTCAGTTAGCTAATAGGAGTAATGTTCATCCTTCTGGTGTAGTTGAAGATGTATTAGTCAAAGTTAATGAATTGATATTCCCTGCTGACTTTTACATCTTAGATATGGAGGATGAGTCTCCTAGTAGCAGGTCACCAATCATTCTAGGCAGGCCTTTCATGAAAACAGCCAGGACTAAGATAGATGTGCATTCTGGTACTCTTTCCATGGAGTTTGGTGATATATCTGTGAATTTTAATATCTTTGATTCCATGAAACATCCTAGGGAAGATCATTCTGTTTTCTCCATTGATGTGATTGATGATGCTGTGGATGATATTCTTGCTAGTTGGTGTGCTGAGAGTGATTCTCCCATTTGTGCATGTGCTGATAATGAATGGTGCTCTATTTGCACTAATTTGCTTAATGCTGCATTGCTTGGTGAATTTGACTTGCTTGATGATTCCGACTTGCTTGGTCATTCTACATTACATATAGATTCTGATATTGATTCTGAGTTTGAGCTCAATCCTAATCCTAATGAGCATCCTGATCCAGATTTTGATGAGCTTAACTCTGATTTTGATGGGTTTGATTCTGATGTTAACATTGAGCTGTATAGACACAATTCTTCTGCTTCTTTGAATGTGGTTTCAGGTATTTCTAATGTCATGACAGCAGACTTGTTGCAACAACCACCCAAGCTTCTTCCCTCTACTGAGCAACCACCCAAGATTGAGTTAAAAGCCCTTCCAGATCACTTGAAGTATGCATTTTTAGAGATGGACGAACAATTGCCAGTCATTGTGGCCAACAATCTTCTTCCTGACCAAGAAGAGAAGCTGCTAAGCTTATTAAAGGCCAACAAGAAAGCCATTGGGTGGACATTAGCTGACATTGTTGGCATCAGCCCTACCACGTGTATGCATCGAATTCTGTTAGAAGAGGATTCTAAGCCGGTAAGGCAACCCCAAAGACGCCTTAATCCTCTTATCCTTGATGTGGTGAAAAAAGAGGTAACTAAGCTTCTGCAAGCTGGTATCATTTATCCCATTTCTGATAGCTAGTGGGTTAGCCCGGTCCAGGTGGTTCCCAAGAAGTCTGGAGTCACTGTGGTAGCCAATCAGAACAATGAGCTCATTCCTACTCGAGTTCAGAACAGTTGGAGAGTTTGCATCGATTACAGGAGACTCAACCAAGCTACACGCAAGGATCACTATCCTTTACCTTTCATTGATCAGATGTTAGAGCGATTAGCTGGTAAGTCTCACTACTGCTTCCTGGATGGCTACTCAGGATATTTCCAGATCCATATAGCTCCTGAGGATCAAGAAAAGACAACCTTCACATGCCCCTTTGGAACATATGCTTACCGGAGGATGCCTTTTGGCCTTTGCAATGCTCCTGGCACTTTTCAGGGTTGTATGGTAAGTATTTTCTCTGAGTTTCTAGAGGATTGCATGGAAGTTTTTATGGATGATTTCACTGTATATGGCTCTGATTTTGATGCATGCTTAGCTAATTTGTCAAGAGTTTTGCATAGGTGCATTGAATCTAATCTTGTACTGAATTATGAGAAGTGTCACTTCATGGTTGAGTCAGGTGTAGTCTTGGGACACATAGTGTCTAGGAAAGGGATTGAGGTAGACCCTGCTAAGATAGATGTGATTACTACTTTGCCTTACCCTGCATCTGTGCGGGAGGTTCGCTCTTTTCTTGGTCATGCAGGTTTCTATCGGCGTTTCATTCGGGACTTTAGCAAGACTGCTCGACCTTTGACCAACCTTCTGCATAAGGACACTGACTTTGTGTTTGATGACGAGTGCAAGGCGGCCTTTGATCACTTGAAGCATTGCCTGACCACAGCCCCAGTGATCCAGCCCCCAGATTGGTCCCTTCCCTTCGAGTTGATGTGTGATGCTTCCAACTACACGGTCGGCGCTATCTTGGCACAGCGGGTCAACAAAGCATCTCATGTCATTGCATATGCCTCCAAGACCTTGGACCCTGCCCAGTCTAATTATACCACTACTGAAAAGGAGTTGTTGGCCATTGTATTTGCTTTTGATAAGTTTAGGTCATATCTATTAGCTAGTAGTGTGATTGTTTTCTCTGACCATGCTGCTTTAAAGTTTCTTTTGAAAAAGTCAGATGCAAAGCCACGACTCATCCGATGGATGTTATTGCTCCAAGAATTTGATGTTGAGATTCGAGACAGAAGTGGAGCACAGAACTGGGTAGCTGACCATTTGAGTCGTATTACCCATTCAGTCTCTCATCCCTCTTCTATTCAGGATGATTTCCCTGATGAGCAGCTTTTACAGCTACAAGGTAAGATTCCTTGGTATGCTGATCTTGTTAACTACTTGGTAGCTGGTGTTTTTCCTGCAGACTCCACTAGGGCCCAAAACCTGAAATTGAAAAGTGAGTCTAAATATTATGTTTGGGATGACCCTTATTTGTGGAAATTTTGTAGTGACCAAGTAGTTAGAAGATGTGTGCCTGATCATGAATTTCACTCCATATTGCATTTTTCTCATGCTTCTGCCTGTGGTGGTCACTTTGGACCCCAAAGAACTGCTAGGAAAGTGTTAGAATGTGGGTTATTTTGGCCTTCCCTGTTTCATGATGCCCATCTGTTTTGCAAATCATGTGATAACTGTCAGAGGGCAGGAAGTATTTCCCGTAGGCATGAGATGCCCCAGAACCCTATATTGTTTTGTGAGATCTTTGATGTTTGGGGCATTGATTTTATGGGTCCATTTCCTGCCTCATATGGTTATACTTACATATTGCTTGCTGTTGATTATGTTTCGAAATGGGTTGAGGCGAAAGCCACCCGGACTAATGATTCTTCTGTGGTGGTGGATTTTGTTAGGTCTAACATTTTCTGCAGGTTTGGCATTCCTAGAGCTATTATCAGTGACCAAGGCTCCCATTTTTGTAATCGAAGCATAGGTGCCTTGCTACGCAAGTATGGAGTGCTTCACAAGGTTTCTACAGCCTACCATCCTCAGACCAACGGTCAAGCTGAAGTCTCAAATAGAGAGATTAAGCAAATCCTTCAGAAGACTGTCAACTCTACCAGGAAAGATTGGAGTAAGCGATTAGATGATGCTTTGTGGGCATACCGCACTGCCAACAAGACTCCGATTGGGATGTCTCCCTATCGACTTGTCTTTGGTAAAGCGTGTCATCTTCCAGTTGAGTTGGAACATCAAGCCTATTGGGCCATTAAGAAGTGTAACATGGATTTGGCTAAGTCTGGGTTGGAACGGAAGCTGCAGTTGCAAGAATTAGAAGAGCTTAGATTGGATGCCTATGAGAGTTCGAGGTTGTACAAGGAAAAGACTAAGGCATTCCATGATAAACATATTCTAAGGAAAGAATTTTCTGTGGGCCAAAAAGTTCTTCTGTTTAACTCCCGTCTGAAGTTTATGCCTGGTAAGCTTCGATCTAAATGGGATGGCCCTTTTGTGATCACTAACATATTTCCATTTGGTGCTGTTGAGCTGTGTGATCCACCCACAGGACGAACCTTTAAGGTAAACGGGCATCGCCTTAAGCAATTTCACGAGGGACCCCAGCAACAGCCTGAGGAAGCAGAGATTCTCCTCATCGATGCCACTTATCCTCCATAAACCCTTGGGGAGTATTCTTCTTTCTTCTCCCTCTTTCTCTTTTATCTGTTTTCCTTTTAACTCCTTTGCTTTTCAAAATAAATTCAGTCTCTCTTTCTATGATTGCTACATATTATGAACTTGAACATTTTTTTTTTGTTTTGATGGATCATTCCATTTGTTTTGCAATTCTGAACTCTTCGATTTCATGTCTTGGTAGTTGAATTGGTGATGTTGATTGTATAAGATGGTATTGACCCGGTGAGGTTTTGAGCCTACATGAATGGACTTCATCTTTTGCCATTCTTTCTTTCATGTGTGCATCTGCTCATGATTTGCGTTCTCTAGAACTTGCTCCTTTTCTTTTTGAAACTACATTTTCACTTATGTGCATAGGTATGATGGAAGCTTGTTTTTGTTTCCTTTTGTTTTCCCCACTTTGGCCAAATAGCCTTTCCCATACATTATTATTCTTTTGGTAACCCCTTTGTGCCTTTTTGTCCATTCTGTTCTAAGCCACATTACAAGCTTAAGCGTTAAACCATTTTATTCCGCACCATGAAAAATTATTGAGCATTGGTTTACCTTGGTTTTGTGTTTAAGTGTGAGGGTTGCTCAGGAGCGCAACAGTTTAAGTGTGGGGGGAAGATATTTGAGTTTGCCATTGTGATTATATATATAGCACAGTTCAAAAAAAAAAAAAGAAAAGAAAAGAAAAGAAAGAAAGAAA
Source organism: Acacia crassicarpa (assembly GCA_034222035.1). Classification (NCBI taxonomy): domain Eukaryota; kingdom Viridiplantae; phylum Streptophyta; class Magnoliopsida; order Fabales; family Fabaceae; genus Acacia; species Acacia crassicarpa. The sequence continues at coordinate 1,881,640 of JAWXYG010000014.1, forward strand.
AAAAAAAGAAGGAAAAAAAAAGATAAAGAAAAAAAAAAGGGTGTAAAAAAAAAAAATTAGAAAGAAATGAGGTATTTGAGTTAAATAAAAGTTTTCATACATAGAGAATGATTGTGTTAATCAGTGCTCAATTTAATTTCTTTGGTGCTTAGCCTCTCATTCCATATTTTTACCTACCTTTACCCTAACCCCATTACAACCTGTAATAACAAGCTCTCTTGATTTGTACATGTATGTGTTATGAGTAGTAGAGACGTAGAAATTGAGCAAGCTTATGGTAGAACAATTTTCTTGGGTAGAATTTGAGCGATACACTTATATACCTTAAACACTTGAGAGATTCATTTGAGAGGTTGATTGATTGAGCGTATCATTTGAAAGACCATCTTATGTAATTAGTGTCATTGATTGAAATTGCCAAAATTGTGATTGGAGATAAAAGAATTTTGGTTTTCATTTATCGATCTTTTGAAGCTTTCTATCCCTTGTTCAATTTTTACATTACTGGCAACTATTTGAAAAAAAAAAAAAAAAAAGTTTTCTTGCTTTAGATTTTTGCCCAGGAGTGCAAAAGGCTAAGTGTGGGGGAGTTTGATAATCATTAAATTCATATTATTTTAAATGCGAAAAGGAGTTAAGAACTCTATCATTGTCATGGTTTAATGGATCAAATTAGTTGAATATGTGGTTTCATCTTCATAATGAGTTTTTAGACTTCATTTGCATTAATTTTGGTCATATTTGAAGTTTGGTTAAAAATTGGGCTTAAATCACACCTCTTTTACAATCGGGTGATAAACACTGTTAGGTATTTTGATCATAACTTGAGTTATAGAAATCCAATTGATACCCAATTTTCATTTTCAGAAAGCTAAGAGGAAGCCCTACAACTCCTATGAAGAGCCCAAAAGCTAAATCAGATGTTTAGAGGGCCAAAATTGGCCTGGAAACCGAAACAGGCTGCTTTCACTGGACTCTGGAATGACGTTCGGTATTCGACCCATATCTAGAGCTACAGACCTCCAAATGGGGCTCCGTTTGAACGACTGGAAAGCTGACATCCGGGGCGACACTTCATATGAAGATCACATGGCCAGATTCGGATGATTTCGTGGCCTAACATGGGCTGGAAAAGAGGACATTGTTTTGGAGCTGTAAAGTGATTCAAAGATGCTTCCAAGTTGGCCACTAACTAAAGTGACGAATTTGAGTTGTAAAGTGCATGGAAGAGATGCTCCTAGCTGCCTATAAATAGAAGGGTGTTATGAAGAGCAAGACACACCTTGGAGATGATCCTTCTCTCCCATTCTAACTTCCTTCTTGTATTTCTTACCTCCTACATGGAAGGTTTTAGTTTTGCTTTATGTATTGTCTTTAATTCTTGTCTTTAATTTCTTGCCTCCTACATGGAAGGCTTTACTTTTCCTTATTAGTTTTATGTATTGTTTTTCTTTTGTATTCCTAGCCTCCTTCTTGGAATGGTTTAGTGTTAATCTTTCCTTTTTATTTTATTTTGATTTTATGTTCTTCATCTTTTTCTGTATGGATTCACTATGTTGTTGAGATTTATTTTGGAATAGAAGCTTTCATTTTCTTTAATTGTTCTTTGTGTTCTTTATGTTCATGTTGAACTTGTTCATGTTCTTCGTGGTCATGATGAACATCTTTACTTCTGCATTTTCATTTTATCCAGCCATGCTTGGCTAAGTTTCTGTGATCGACCCATGAGTTGAGGATTCCATGGTGTCATCCGGAGGACTTGTGCTTTAATCAGTAACTGACTTGTTACTGTTAATTTTAATCGGATCCGATTATAATTATGGATTGGGTATTAGATTTAATATCCAGATTGAAATCCCAAGGACTTAGGTTGGACCGGGTTGCAGAGAACGTTGTGCGATTGTGCAGCGAGCTCACCACGTGTTCGATCAAATGCTAGGCGATCGTCTAGTCGAGGGAGTTTCTGGACAAATGCAGAGATCTCGGTTTGTCTAGAATCAATCACAGGTTCAGTTATTTTATTTTTGTTCAATGATGGAAGTTCTTGGAATCCCAATTCTGGGTTGATCCATTTCAATTTGATTAATCTCATCTTTCTCCATTCTGTCTTTAATTCCTGTTCTAAATCCAACAAAACCCAATCCCCCCTTGTTTTCATTTCATTTGCATGACATCTAGATTACTTAGGATTTAATAAAAGGCTCCTCGAGAAGAGAGAACGATCCTAGGTTTGCCTATATGCAATCCTTGGTTAATTGTTGATTGTAGACCCCAAGGCTAATGACAAAAGGTCTTCATCAGTGATCAATGGTTATGCATTTTACACAAAGTCCCTAGATGATAGGAGCACTGTCCAGAATGGTGGTGTTATGTTAGAGGCTAAATCTATGCACTTCTCCAGTTCGAAAGGCAAGAAGCCTAAATTGGCAATCATGCCTTATTTTAGGGTTATTGATGAGATTTGGAAGGTAGACTATGTTAAAATTAAATTTCTCATTTTCAAATGCATGTAAGTGAATATCAATAGTGGTGTTCAGATTGATCAGCTAAGATTTACAGTAGTCGATATTAATAGTAGAAGTTTTAGAGATGAACCTTTTATTATGACAGACCAGGCGAAACAAGTGTTCTATATTACTGATTAAGCAAATAAAATGTGGTCTGTAGCTCTCCAAGGAAAAGGGGTAATTGATATTGATGAGGAAATTCATCCAAATTATGGTCTTCCTGAGAGTACTTCTTTTTCAAGGGGTCTCCCAGACATGTACAAAGAAGATGAATCGAATAATGAACCCGGCATAAGAAATGATCATCATGAAGGGATATTGGAGGATATCTCTTTATAAAAGAGACAATTTATAAGGTAATATTCATATGGAGAATTCTTTGAAAACTTTAAGGTTTTAATCATATTCCTTCTTATGTTCTTAAACAATGTCACTGACTATGCTTTTGTTCTTGTTTTTATTTTAGTGGTAGGATCCGATCGAAAGGGGAATGTTATAAAAGAGGACGTTACATTGTTAGGTGAGAATCTGATGAAGGCATAGTGAATTGGGCATGTATGTTCATTTAGGTGCTGTCTTTGTAAATCATTGTATTTGTAACTTATCTTATTGTATATATTCATTTAGGTGCTATACTATCATAGTATATTCATTAAGAGGCTACATAACTCATGGTGAATAATATTTATATTCATTTCCAATTCAATTTATTCATAATGGATTGTTCATAGCTTATAGCTTAAAGTACTGTCTTTTAGATCTTGGATTGGGTGATGGATATGTTATGATCAAGAAGAACAAAATAGGGAAAAAAATTCGAGAAAATTTAGACAAAAAATAAATACGCCGCTTAAAAAAGTTCAAATTTTAAGGCCGGATGTATTTGTTAGTTTGGTCTCAAAAATCGATACTTTTAAAAAAGTGTATGTATTAGTCCGGTCCTAAAAGTTGGTCTTTTAGGGCTGGTGTATTTATTAGTCCAGTCTAAAAAGTTCAAATTTTAAGACCGAATATATTTATTATTCCGATTTTAAAAGTAGGTCTTTTAAGACCGGTGTAACTATTCATCTGGTTTTAAAAGTAGGTATTTTTAGACTGGATTTTTTGTCTGGTCTTAAAAATTCGGTCTGTTTAGACCGACCTATTTATTTGTTCGATCTTAAAGGAAGCTAACCGGTGAAAAGGAGACCGATAAGGACCAATTACAGACTTCTTTTAAATAAAATGGAACAAATATATGGCTATTTAGGGGTGCATAATGGCGCCATATATGAAGGCCTAATCAGGGGAAAAGGTCTGAAAATTTGATGAAAAGTGGAAAAGGGAGCTCCCTTTTAACCAAGAGTGCACTACAAGGATTAATGGATAAAAGGGTGAATTGGATAAATTGAATAAATTAAATAAAAAGTACATGGATCAGATTTGAGGGCTTAGGATGCACCACATATGCCTATGAAAATATCTAGAATTTCTTGGAGAAAAAGAAAAGAGAAAACAAGCCAAAAATCAAGGTACATGCTTTTAACCACTAGATAAAAGGGCGTTTTGGGTAAAATAGGTATTTTGCACATGTTGAAAAATAAAAATCTGAGATGCATGGGCAGGGATGCGCCACATCATCATCTTCCGGAACCTCTAGATTTTCTTGGGAAACAAGTAAAGAAACCCTAATTCATGCTATTAACCAAAGGACAAAAACATGAGTCGGATAATTCAATGCACCTTGGTCATTTTATTTTTTTCAAAAAGACATAACTCTCACATTTTTGGCTGCCAGGGGCGTGCTCCAGCAGAGAAGAACAGAACCAAGCCACGGTTCCAACATCTGGAGGAAGAAGCCAACTCACAGATTAAAGCTCCAAATTCAAGTAAACCTCGAAAAACTAACTTCTAAAGTTTGAAAATTATGGTTTTCGTCCATTTGACTAGGGCATGAAGTTGTGGTCTGATTTTGACATTTTTGAAGGTTCCAATGAGTTTAAAATGAGATTTTGTATGTGTTTATGTCTGATTTAAGATTTACGAACTCGAAAACACCGAAAACCAAAGGAAATTGCTTGCTGCCAGTTTCAGGATTTTCTGGGCAGCGAAGCTTCATTGGTATTTTTAAAATAGTAAATGAAGTCCGTTTGCTATGAAATTTTCCAGGATTAATGTAGACTTCTTGAGCTTCATTTTGATATAAAATTGGGTACCTTTTTTTTTTTTTATTCTGCTAGGATAAATAAATTTTTGAACATTTCTCAGGAAGCATCGATATTTTTTCTGTCCAGTGAGTAGAGTTTGGGGTGTGATAAAATATGAACTCTTTTGGACTTTGTAACTATTTGTACCATAAACTAGAAATTCTAAGGGTTCATATGCCACTAATTTTGTGTCAATTGGATTTGTTTATAATTTATTAAAAATGTTAGAAGTTGAACCAAAGTCACTGGAATTGTGAAGCTAGGGCTCAGATTTCTCAAGGATAAAAAGGGAATTTATGAAAATACTAAAAACAAGGTATTTTGATGTTGTCTAGGGCAAAGACATATCCAGAAATGCTTTTGGGCGTGGTAAAATTTGAGTCAGTGAGCAGCCAACTGGCAGTAACTGTTTACTCACATACTTTATATGTGGTTATTGTATGTCTGTTTGCCATGTTTGTATTTGCCAAATATGCATACAAAACAGTTGGAGTTCAAGTCCATAACATTTATGTGGCTCCTAGTGCTGAGGATTATTCCAAGGCTAGCCTTGTTAGGTGGCTCGACGGCTTGTGATTTCGGGGCTGGCCTGGTTCAGGCGGCTCAATGGCTTGTGATTCTGGGGCTTGCCTTGGTAAGAAAGCTTGACGGCTTGTGGTATTTGTTATTGTGTTTTGTTTCTAAATGCATATATGGTATGGCTGCATTGTTGATTGTGATTTTTACTAATATGGTTTCATTCATACACTACATACATATAATACATAAGTTTAACAGTTACTCTGGGGTTCATTCTTGAACTCCAGACCAGTTTGTAGATACAAGGGAATGTGCTTGAGATGATAACGATCTTTTCGGAAAGGTAGGGCAAATAGTGGCGGACCGAAAAATAGGGAATGCCCTATAACATTTTGTATCTAGTTTTGGATGACTGTATTTATTTTTAGTATTTTATTTTCGATAACTGTACCCTTAACCCTTTGGAGACTATTTACCTTTTTGATTATGGTACTTTTACCAGTACATTAAGTAGTTGTTGGTCAAATTCCTTATGGCAAGCGAACCAGTCGAACAAGTAATAAAGTGAAAGTAGAGTATCGCCCCACAGAGACTGTGATACCAAAGAGTGATGCTCCGTTGCTATGATAGTCGTGAAACAGAAAATAAACAAAATCGGGTTGAGAGGTTTTGGTGATTATGCTACTAGCAAAAATAACAATAAACGAGAGAAGATATTAGTGATAAGTTAGGCTGGACTCAGAGTCATCCTTAAGTGCGTCGATCCCCTAGTTGTCTTACACAATGCTACGACATCTATACTGTACAGCTTCCGCAATTGCTATAGCATAGCTGCTTCTCACAAGGCTATTTGGTTAACCCACCTCTATAGTCTACCGAAGCTTTCGCGTCCGATACGTAGGATACTACCTATACTCCTTCCATATTCCTATGGTAACTTTCTAGTGTAGATCTTTGCTATGCACAGGGTGTTAATGGTTATGAGAGGTAGACCCATTCCTGAAGTCTACAATATAGGCCATGCCGTGCACGGGCCGCCTAGCAAGTATCTGTTTCTCGGAGGTCTAACTCCACTCCTTGCCAGTAAGTGAAGCCACTGATCTAGCCCTTAACTTTCGTTAACCGACTAGTAATTAAAACACCGATACGCAAAACCAAATTTATTGAATTATAAACATGCAATTGGGTTCATTCGACACTTAAAGATTCATCCTCGTCCAGCCATATGGAAATTAGTTCATGACTGACGAGGAAGACACAAAACAAACATCAACAGAAAGACCCATGATTGAAATACAAAATAAAGGAAAGGAAAACAGAAAGCTTGAACGAAGTTCTGAAGCGTGGATGAAGCCCTGTTACGTCACTGCTCCACGTCGTCTTCTCTCCGTCGAACTCGAGGGAAGGATGTTGGGTTGTCCTGGAAATAGCGTGCTCTGTGATCTTTCTTACTCTTCTCGAGAGATTGCCGAAGATAGAATTCTATCTAGGTCTCTCCGACTTCTTTAGGGTTCTCTTGGCTGCCTTTTATAATCAGTCTTTCGTGCGGCACAGCGGGTTAAGACTTTCCTATTCTGTCGAGATCTTCAGTATCTTCTTATTATATTAGATTGCCTCTGCAGATTCTACGGGATTCTTTCAAATCTTTCAGCTCTGATCCTCCGCATCTTCTATTCCGTTACGTCAACAATCCATCTGTCAATATCGCCCTTTTATTTAATTCTTGAAATCATCTAGATAAAAAGGTCAGAATACAAACCGCATAGCATTACGTCCTCTACTTTGCTATAGCATTCATGTGCTTTGTATTGCTTTTTGGTCTACTGTCAGAATGCTATAGCATCGTATCAACTGTGCTACACAGTTTTCCTTAAAAAGCATCGCGAATTAACACATTCTAATGATTTCCATCTCTCACTCCCTATATCATGAATACATGCCTTTTTGTTTGGTTACTTCATAGTTAAGCTCATTTTTACCATCCAATTCAGTCATGAAATATAGGGAAAATATAGTATTGTTTGTGCTCATCAAATACTCCCACACTTAGCTTTTTGCACTCCTGGGCAAAAATAAGATAGAGCGAACAAAAGCTGATAGCTGTAGTCTTCCTGCCCGTATAGCCTTGCTTACACACCTGCTTCCAGTTCCCATCCCCTATGTTAGTTCTCAATGTGTTTTGATGATTAACAACAATTGTAAATATGTTTTGAAGTTTCCAAAATCTGTTAAAAACCATCTGAATGTTGCATACTCGAGTATAGGTATGCATACTTGAGTATGGGATTGACAGAGGATTGCTCAACTGCATTTTACAAGTCAATACTCAAGTATGGAAAGCCATACTCGAGTATTGAAGTCACAGAGAGCAATCAAGTTTTGAAAATAGATGCATACTCGAGTATAGGTATGCATACTCGAGTATAGGTCATCCAGAGAGCAACCAAACTTTTCAAGTTAAGTCAATACTCTAGTATAGGGAGCTATACTCGAGTATTAGACTTACAGAGAGCAAATGTTTTTCAAATTGAGTTGTATACTCGAGTATGGTATTTACATACTCGAGTATAGGCCTTACAGAGAGCCCCCAAAATTTTGTAACTGATGCATACTCAAGTATGGATTTGGATATTCCAGTATTGGCAAGGAAAGACTTCATACTTTTTGAAAATTGAGTTGCATACTCGAGTATAGAGCTGCATACTCGAGTATGGGACCATACAGAGAGGTCACTCATTTTGTCATTGACTTGCTTACTCCAGTATACAATTGGATACTCCAGTATGGAGGCCTTTTGAACTTAAAATTTTTCACACAAACAGTTGCATACTCGAGTACACTACTAACATACTCGAGTATAGCCTTTGGCTCTCAAACTCAAGTCATGATGGTTTGCCTCTGGAAGCTGCATACTCGAGTATCACTTTGGATACTCCAGTATCGACACTTGTACACAGTGCCATACTCGAGTATGGATGAACATACTCGAGTATACAACGGTAAAAACTGATTTTTAAATCACACAAATTTGCAAAACACTACTGTTCGATCTTATTGCTTCCATAAATCATTCACTTATGTTCCCAGCTATGTTTAACAAGTTTGTTAAGTGAATTTCAGTTAGCACAGATGAAGATTAATGAAGATCAAAGCAAAAAGCAAAAAGGTGCTCAGTGCATTTAATGCACCTCTGTAAATCAACCTCCTTTTGGTTCATCCATCTGAGCACACATTCTCAACGGTCAAGAATGCTTTCTTCATCAAGTAAATTCTTCTCCAACAGGCAAATCCTCAGAGAGCCACCTCAGATCATATTAACACCTAGATTAGTTGGAGTTTAGAGAGAGAAGATGACCAGACTTAATGCTAATCACCTACAACGGTTGGATTCATCATACAACGGTCAATTAATGCCCTCTACCTATAAATAGACTGCATTAACTTCTTCTCAAGCGGATACACCAACTGAGAGCGAAAATTTATTAAGTGTCATTTATTGTGTTCAACTTTCATCTGTATTGTATCATTCTGATACTTGTGCTTCAGTGATTATCTTATCTACTCTTTGTGAGAGTTATTCTAGAAATCATTCATTGATTGTGATAACCACAAGTCAGGGGACTTGGTGGTTGGGTATATTGATTGCAACTTGTAAGGGGGAGTGAGTTCTAGTGAGAGAACTACTCTGAGTACAAAGCTTGTAATCAATTGTTGAGTTATAGTGGATTGAAAATCCCAAATGTGGCTTGGGGACTGGACGTAGGTCAAGGATAAGACCGAACCAGTATAAATCGATTTGTGCAAAGCTATTCTTCCCTTCTCCTCTGTTATACTCTGTTCTTACTTGTTCAAAACAGAGCTCCTTATTCAAATTTTTAAAGATACCCAATTCACCCCCCCTTTTAGGTATTAAGCTCCAATCTTCACCCTATTCGGCAATCCCACTGCCCAGTGCCAACCACTCATCAGTGTGGTATTGTTCCAATGAGGAAGTCTCAAGGGGCTCTCAGGATTCAGTGTTTACACTCACTTACCCAAGGGATTTTGATTTCTCTCTTGTCTAGCGGGCCCGGAAGGTCCATAGCCTTGTCAGAGTTCTAAGATTACTTCCCAGCATCTGAGTATTCGTTCATCAAAAGGACTTTTTTGGTTGTGCTGTGGGAATGACTAAGTGTTGTGAGGTAGGAAAGGATGGTGGATGCTATAGCAGCTCGAGTAGCTCATTCCTCCTATTGCTCTTGTTGGCTTCAGCTGAGTGTTCCTTCTTGAACCTTGAACTTCATGCTGCTTCTTTATTCATTTCATCATTTTTTTTTGTTTTTTTTGATACGTAATAATAGCAGCTCTTTCAGTTCCTTTTGCATTTCACAAACACACTTTGCTGTAGCAACTATTTTTTACAGTCTCCTTCAGCTTGCCTTCTTAACCCGCTCTGCTATAGCATCATTGTTTGGCTCAAGGGGGTGGCAAAGTGGAGCTGATGACAGATGGCTTGTGTATGGGAGCAATGGGTATGACAAGAATGCCTCTATCCCATGAACTTCAACTCAGACGCCAAGTAGCTTATCAATGAACTAGGACAAATCAAAGAACAAACACAAGCTAGCAGACACACACACAAGATAAAACATTAAGGCTCAAATCAATTCTTCCATGGGGGTTCTTCCCTTTTAAAATCATCATTATCACTCTACCCCACATCAGGTTGGCTAGCACCGTCAATTTCCCAAGCCTAAAGGTTCAGTTCCTTTTGGCCCTTGTGCTATGCTTAGTTATACGGGCATTCATTCCATGGCTACAAGATTTTATTCTTGCTCTACAAGAGTTTTGGAAAAAAATTCTCAGCTTGTGCAATCAAAACAAAATGTGCAGGGTCAATCCGAGCAACCATTAATTAGCAGATTATATCATGATAATCCCCCCCCACTTGAACGACGCAATGCCCCCATTGCGACGACGAAGTGACGGTAGAGAGATAGAAGAAGGCGAGGAAGGACTATCCCAGGATTTTTTTTTTTTTTTGAATTAAAACAAGCTAGCGATTAAAAAAAAGGAAAAGAATGGAACAAGAGTCTAGTACCAAGAGTCTATTAAGAAGGTTACAACCCAAGTCATGAATTTTAATCATGATATAAAGTAATATATATATATATATATATATATATATATATATATATATATATATTTTGTAGTGTGAGAATTTAAATCATGATATAAAGTAATATAGATTAAAGAATTTTAATCACGAATTTTACCTTTCAAAGGTGACCGTACTGGCTAATTGCTCGTAGCGTGAGAATTTAAATCATGATAATATATTATATAATTATATAATATAATATAAATTGGAGAATTTATTATATTATTTGTATTATATATATAATATAAAATTAGAGAATTTTATCATGAGTAATATTTTATTTCATAAATGTATGAATTAAAATATGTTTATAATTTACCTTTCAAAGTGTTGTTTGGGTATGGTGAACAAGATGGCTCTAGGGTTGTAAATTTTAAATATGGCCTGCGAGCCATGCCTCTCTCTAAATAATCTTGATGTACATTCTCTTTTCATCTCACTCCCCTCGTATGTGAAACGAGGTTTCTAACTATGTACTTTCTTTTATTATTTAGAGAAGTCCTCTCATTGACTTGAGGGGACTACAAGTTAGATGAGCCATATTGTTCACGAGTTTTAATTATGTTTTGATATGATCACTGCATGATTAATTTAGACCCTATATGATATACAATAAATGATTGCATTCATATAGGTAGAAATAATAGGAAATTTAGTTCACATATCCAATAATACCCTCTAAATAAAATCTTAAATCACAATGCCGTCAATAAATGAATACTTGTCAAAACCTCGATCACCCATTTATATGTTCCACCAAAGTGGATGCATTTGAGTAATCTTGGGGAGGCAAGAGAGAGTAATGGTGATACTCTATATTCATTATTGTCTTGACATAATTGAGATTATCAAAACGGTTTTGGATCTCAAGACATTGGATGAGATTAAACATGCTAGGTCATATGACGATCGAATCCCATAAAGATCTAAGAGTTACATGTGATGTAATTGGCAAAGAGGTTGCCTACCTAAATAACTTGATTTTAAGCGTCCTGCTAAAGCGGACTTAAGATTAAGCCAAATATGGATCTTAGCCCATTAATTATAATGAGAGTTATTAATTCAGTGGGAGGTTACTAATTAAACTTTGCATATCTTTTAAACTATAGAATCATGTCGAATAGTAACACCCCAACACCATCAATGCGATCAGTCCTTGAGAAGGACGAACTCAATGAGACAAACTTTCTTGACATGTTTGAGGACTTAAGTGTCGATCCTAAACACGAAAGAAAGGAGTATCTTATCGATCAACCCATCCCTTACGAGCCTGCAACTGATGATCCAAGAGCTCAGACTGATACTTACATAAAGCATCAGGATGACTCTATGGATACAAGATGCCTGAAGCCTACCACTGTGGTTCCAGACCTGGATGGAGATCTAGAACACATGGAGGTGTATGAGATGATTTATCATCATATAGAAATGTTCCAGGAACAAGCAACGCAAGAGAGGTATGAGACCACAAAGGCCTTATTCTCTTTCAAGATGGCTGAAGGTGCATCAGTTAGCCCTCATGTTTTGAAAATGAAAGGCTACAATGATCACCTTTTTTTTTTTTTTGGCCAAAACAATGATCACCTTAAGAGGCTTGAATTCCCCATATCCCAGGAGTTAGCTACAGATGTGATCTTGATCTCACTCCCAGGAAGTTATGATAACTTTGTCATGGATTACAACATGAACAATATGGAGGAATCAATTTCTGAACTGCATGGGATGCTTAAAACTGCGGAGCTGAGCCTTGAGAAGAGGCCTAGTTCTGTTTTGTCCGTTTAGAAAGGAAGGGGTATGAAACGGAAAGTCAAGAAGGTAAAACCTCTGAAGGATGGGGTCTGCTTCTTCTGCAATGAAATCTGTCATTGGAAGAGGAATTGCAAGCTCTATCAAGAAGATCTGGAAAATGACAAGAAGGATAGCGGGGCTATCGCTTCAGGTATCTATGTCATAGACATTCGCTTTTCTACTTCCTCAAACATGGGTATTAGATACTACATGTGGTTCACGCATTTCTATAAATGTATAGGATCTCAAGGACAGTAGAAAATTGAATGGACATCTGTGACATAAAGGATCAAGTCAAAAAATTTGAGTCCTACCTTCCTATGGCATTGTCATCTAGGCCATATAAATGAGAAACGCATTTTGAAACTCCATTACAGATGGATTTCTGAAGTCATTTGATTTTAGATCATTTGATACATGTGAGTCTTGTGTATTGGGAAAGATGACAAAGGCACCTTTTACTGGACACAGTGAGAGAACCACCGATTTATTGGGCCTCATACATACTAATGTGTGTGGACCAATGAATACATCTGTCAGAGGAGGTCCTTTGCACTTCATTACATTTATAGACAATTTCAGGAGATATGTGTATATCTGTCTAATGAAACATAAAGTCTAAAACTTTTGAAATATTCAAAATGTTTCAAAATGAAGTGCAAAACCAACTTGGCAAAACAATCAAGGCACTTCGATCTAATCGAGGTGGTGAGTATTTGAGCCAAGTGTTTGTTGACCATCTTAGGAGTTGTGGGATCATCTCACAGCTTACTCCTCCAGGAACACCTCAATGGAATGGTGTTTCTGAACGGAGGAATCGAACTCTATTAGATATAATTCAATCTATGATGAGTCAAACAGATCTTCAATCTTCCTTTTGGGGCCATGCCTTAGAAACAGCTACGTTCACACTAAATCGTGTTCCGTCAAAGGTGGTTGAAAAGACACCATATGAGATATGGACTGGGAAGAAACCTAGTTTTGTTAGTTTTCTATGTGTTTTGATGATGATTTGACAATTGCAAACCCAAAAATGAAGTTTTGTCTTGGTAAGTTGAAAAACTTACTGACAAGACAAAACTTGAGTTTTGATTTCAAAACTCGAGTTTTGGCCTTAATAGAGAGATGCTCGTTTTCATTTAACAAGAGCAAAACTCAAGTTTCCTATGGAAACTCGAGATTTGAATCTTACAGAGAGCACTCAATTTTCATCTCAAGACAAAACTCAAGTTTCAGTTTGAAAACTCGAGTTTTGACTCTTATAGAGACTTGTGACATTTTTCAACTAAAGACAAAACTCGAGTTTTTGTTTTGGAAACTCAAGTTTTGGCCATACAGAGAGTCTCTGACTTTTGAATCCAGTTTTGTGCCAAGACTTCATCTTTTCAAGTTTTCTCTAAGTTAAGAGAAAACTCAAGTTTTGATTTCAAAACTCGAGTTTTGACTTAACAGAGAGTTTTCACATTTTCACCCGTTTTTGAAAACTCGAGTTTCAAAGAGAAACTCAAGTTTCCAACTTGAGCAGTCTTTCAAATTTTTTCATTGTTGGATGAAAACTCGAGTTTTGGATTGCAAACTTGAGTTTTGACCTAACCTGAGAGCATTTCTAGTTTTCAAAGTTTTCATAACAATATGAAAACTCGAGTTTTGATCTCAAAACTCGAATTTTGATCAGGCAGAGAGCAATGCATTTTCACGTAGATTTGAAAACTCGAGTTTCATTTTTGAAACTCAATTTTCGGCCTGACTTGAACTTCTCAGTGTTTTCACAGTTAAGTGAAAACTCAAGTTTCACTTTGGAAACTCAAGTTTTGGTCAAACAGAGAGCTATGAAGTTTTTCAACATTCTGAAACCTCAAGTTTTGAAAATAAAACTCAAGTTTTGATGTTTTGGACTCAATCAATCATATTTCATTAAAAGTCCAAAACTCGAGTTTTGGTTTGAAAACTCGAGTCTTGAGATCTGCTCAAACTATGGTCCAAAAGCTCAAAACTCGACCTTGCTCTCTGGAAAGTGTAAACTCGAGTTTCAGTTTTGAAACTCAAGTTTAGTCTTAAGTGCACAGTTGCAAACTCGAGTTTTCATGAACAAAACTCGAGTTTCCATCGCTGATATGCAGATTTGAATTTATCGATTTTGAAATGCTTTGTTGTTTGATCTCAATACTTTCCAGCATTAATCCTTTATATTCCCTGCTATGTTTAACCTCTTTATTTGTAAGTTTTAGACAGATTAATGAAGGATAATTGAGAGTTGGAACAAAAGCAAAAAGGTAGTTCAGAACATTAAATGCTAATCAGAAAGTTTCTCCTTTTTGGCTAATCCAACTGCACACATCTACAAAGCATTAAAGAATGTTTTCTACAACAAGTAAACTCTTCTCCAACGGATTAATTTGCAAAGAGTCAACTCTGATCATCTAGCCAGCTGGATTAAGAGAAATCAAGAGAGAGAAAGTTCCTAAACCACTTCAGAACATTTGGACAACCTCTCCAACGGATCTATTTGGAAAGCAACGGTCATTTAATGATCTCTGAGTATAAATAGAAGAGCATTCAAGTCTTTCCAAAAAAACTACAACAACTGAGAGCGAATTGCATTCAAGTTTTCATTCATTTCTTTTAGTTCTCATCTGTGTAGTATCTTTTGATGCAAGAGCTTCAGTGTTTATTTATATCTGCTCTTTAAGAGAGTTCTTCCTTGATTGTTAATCATTTATTGTAAAGAACCACAAGTCAGGGGATTTGGTGGTTGGGATCATTGATTACAACTTGTAAGGGGGAGTGAGTTCTAGTGAGAGAATCACTTCTTGAGTGCAGAGTGTGTAATCTTTGACATAGTGGAAATCCCAGAGTGTCTGGGGACTGGACGTAGGTCAAGTGGTTAAGAACGAACCAGTATAAATCTCTTGTGTTCAGCTTCTCTTCCCTTTGCTCTGTTCTGCCATGTTTTCAATATTAGAAAACAGAGTTATTTGCAAAAGTTGTCAAAATACCCAATTCACCCCCCCTCTTGGGTATTTGGCTCCACTTTCATTTGGTATCAGAGCCTGGTTATCTCAAATGAGCTTCACATCTCGAGATAGATCAATATGGAAGGCATACTTCCTGATGGAGCCTCAATCAACAGACCTCCCGGTTTCAATGGAGAGCATTACTCCTTCTGGAAAGCCAAGTTTAAGGTTTTTGTAAATGCTACAGAGTATGGACTATGGAGAGTCTTTGAAAGAGGAGTTATTTGTGCCCTCAACAGTTGAAGATGGTGTGAGAGTTCCCAAGCTAGAAGAGGAGTACGACGATAATGATAGAAGAAATATTACTCTTAATGGCAAGGCAGTTCTTCTACTGCAAAGTGCATTGAGTCAACAAAAATACTTCCAGATCTGCACGTTGCCATCTGCAAAGCACATGTGGGATGCTCTGGAGATTGCTCACGAAGGGACGGCTGGTGTAAAGCAAAACCGGGTCAACACTCTTATGACCGAATACGACCTCATGCATATGAAGCCCCGAGAATCAATCGGTGAATTTCAGCTAAGATTCACACATCTGATTAATCAGCTTGCTGTTCTTGGAAAGGAATACAATCAATCTGTTCAAGTGAGGAAAATTCTGAACATCCTCAACAAAGAGTGGGAAGCTAAGGTCATAGCCATTGAGGAAGCAAGAGGAGATTCAATGGCATCAATGGCTGCACTCTTTGGAAGCCTCTCTGAGTATAAGGTCAAACTCAAGTTCAAGAAGGGACTTGATGAGGTTCATGGAAAAAACAAAGGCATAGCTCTCAAGGCCACAAAAGAAGATAAAGAATCAGAAGAAGAGGATGAAGACAATGATGAAGAAATAGACATGTTGGTCCGGAGATTTAAGAAATTCTACAAGAGGGACCAAGGTTTCAAGAAACTACACAAGGGTAGCTCCAGTTATGAGGCTAAGAAGCCTATCATCTGCTACGAGTGTCAAAAGCCTGGTCACATCAAATCGGAATGCCCCTAGCTGAACAACAACGAGGATAACGAAAAGAAGAAGTTCAGCAAGTACAAGAAGAAAGCTTATGTGTCAAGCATCTGGGGAGATAGTTCATCCGATGAAGATGATGAGGATGAGGACGAAAAAGAAAATATATGCTTAGTTGCTGAAGAAGAAGAGCAACGTGCCGAAGATGATGAGGTATATGAATCTCAACCTTCCAATGATGAACTATTTGCTGAATATAATCTTGTGCAATTGGAATTTGAAAAACTTGCTAAAAAAGTATTTGATTTTGAAAAAAAAAATACTACTCTTGAGTTGCAAGTTGAAAAACTTTCTTTTCCAGAAATTTTGGTCTGTCAAGAGTGTCTTGATTTGAAGCAAAAGAATTTACATCTTACAAAGGCACTTAAAAAATTCACTAAGGGAAGTGAAATGCTTGATGTCATTTTAAAACAGCAAAGATTTATCAATGATAGATCAGGCATAGGTTACAGACCAGATACCGACAAGAAGAAAGGTAAAAAGAAAAATGGTCAAAGATCATACATGAACTATTTTACAAAATCAGTCCATTCTTCTAATCCTTTTGCGCATTGTAACTACTGTAATAGGAAAGGTCATACAACCTCATCTTGTTTTCATAAGAAAGAAGGAAAAGTTAAACCTGCTGGTAATTATCAATGGGTACCGAAAGGAACCTATGTTCCCAAGGTCAGAACTAACCCCAAAGGACCCAAGAAAAGACGGGTACCTAAAACTTGACCTTCTGTGATGTGCAGGTGTGTCTAAGAGCATCGAGACTCAACAAATGGTACATTGATAGCGGATGCTCCAGACACATGACGGGAGACAAATCCAAATTTCTCTCAATCAAGCCTAAGGAAGGTGGCAAGGTGACCTTTGGAGGAGACCAATCTAGAAAGATAGCTGGCATTGGTGAGATTGGCAACAATGAAGGTCCACTCATCAAGGATGTATACCTCGTAGAAGGACTATGCCACAATTTCCTTAGTGTGAGCCAAAGCACCGACAAGGGTAACTTAGTTATCTTTGATTCTAACAAATGCTTGCTTGTGAAAAAGGAATTTCTCCCTTTAGAAAATTTAAAATCAAAAGCTTTATTTAGAGCACCTAGAGATGACAATTGTTACACTCAACCTCTCTAGCAATGCCTAAATTTCTGAAAAATGTTTTGTAAGCAATTTGAGTGAGAGTTGGCTGTGGCACAAGCGTTTTGCTCATGTCAACATGTTTCAACTTGACAAATTGCTTAAAAAGGATTTAGTGACTGGCATTCCCAAACTTAGTTTCAAAAATGATTTGACTTGTGAAGCATGTCAAAAGGGAAAGCAAACTAAATCATCTTTTAAAACAAAAAATGAAATCTCTACTAATAGACCACTACAATTGTTGCATATGGATATTGTGGGTCCAGCAAGGGTGAGGAGCCTTGGAGGCAATCTGTACACATTAGTTATTGTAGACGATTATTCAAGGTTTTGTTGGACTATTTTCTTGTCTTCAAAAGATGAAACATTTGATCAGTTCGTTGCGTTTGCCAAGAAGGTCCAGAACGAGAAAGGATTTTCTATTTCAAGCATTAGAACTGATCATGGTGGAGAATTTGAGAATAATGTTTTTGGTGAGTATTGTGACAACATGGGGATAGACCACAACTTCTCAGCTCCAAGGAATCCACAACAAAATGGCGTTGTAGAAAGAAAGAATAGAGTCCTCACCGAGATGGCAAGGGCAATGCTGAACGAAAACAACACTTCCCAAGTATTCTGGGCTGATGCTATGAGCACCGCCTGCTACATCTCCAACCGTGCATACCTAAGAAAGAAGTTGAACAAGACCCCATATGAACTATACAAAGGAAGAAAGCCCAACCTGAGCCATCTACACATCTTTGGTTGTAAGTGCTATATGCACAATAATGGTAAGGAGAATCTGGGTAAGTTTGACTCTAAGGCTAATATA
Source organism: Acacia crassicarpa (assembly GCA_034222035.1). Lineage (NCBI taxonomy): Eukaryota > Viridiplantae > Streptophyta > Magnoliopsida > Fabales > Fabaceae > Acacia > Acacia crassicarpa. The sequence continues at coordinate 1,899,738 of JAWXYG010000014.1, forward strand.
GGCATATTTCTTGGTTATTCAAATAAAAGCAAAGCCTATAGAGTTTTCAATACTCGAACTAAAGTTTTTGAAGAATCTATTCATATTGTGTTCAGTGAAGAAAAGTCTGATAAATCTTTAAATGATGAGGAAGAAAATTCTTTCAAAAATCAATTCTTTTCGGAAACTACTCCTTCTCCTTCTAAAAATTCTGAAAACGTTTTTGAGGTTGATCCTGAAAACAATTTTGAAAACCCAGATTAGTCTCAGGCTAAGGCTTGGAAATTTATTAGAAATCATCCTTTAGACCAAGTCATAGGAGATGTAAATCAAGGAGTAAGAACAAGGAATAGTACTTTGAACGAAGTTACCTTTTCTGCATTTATTTCACACATAGAACCCTCTAAAATAGATGAAGCCCTTTCAGACAATGATTGGGTAATAGCTATGCAAGAGGAGTTACATCAATTCGACAGAAATTAAGTTTGGGACTTAGTACCTAGACCCAAGGATCATTCGTTTATTGGGACTAAATGGGTATTTAAGAACAAACGTGATGAGTCTGCAATCATTGTCAGAAATAAGGCAAGATTGGTTGCAAAAGGATACAATCAAGAAGAGGGGATAGACTATGAAGAAACTTATGCTCCAGTGGCAAGATTGGAAGCCATAAGAGTTCTTCTAGCATTTGCATGTGTCAAAGGTTTTAAACTTTTTCAAATGGATGCTAAAAGCGCATTTTTGAATGGTTTTATTCAAGAGGAGGTTTATGTAGAACAACCTCCAGGTTTTGAAAATGAACAGTATCCTGATCATGTTTTCAAACTCAAAAAGGCATTATATGGTCTCAAGCAAGCTCCAAGAGCTTGGTATGAGAGGTTAAGCCAATTTCTCCTAAATCAAGGATTTATCAGAGGAAAGGCTGACACAACATTATTCATTAAAAGGAATAAGTTGAATGAAATTTTGATTGTTCAAATTTATTTTGATGACATAATCTTTGGATCTACTAATAATGCTTTGTGCGAGGAGTTTGCTAAGATTATGCAGTGAGAATTTGAAATGTCAATGATGGGAGAACTCAAATATTTTCTTGGGCTACAAATCAAACAAAGAAAAGATGGAATCTTCATCTCCCAGACAAAATACCTCAATGACCTGTTGAAGAAGTTCGGGATGGACCAATATAACGGAGCTAACACTCCCATGAGTATAACCACTTCATTGGATGCTGATGAGAATTTGAAATGTCAATGATGGGAGAGCTCAACTGTTTTCTTGGGCTACAAATCAAACAAAGAAAAGATGGAATCTTCATCTCCCAGACAAAATACCTCAATGACCTGTTGAAGAAGTTCGGGATGGACCAATGTAACGGAGCTAACACTCCCATGAGTATAACCACTTCATTGGATGCTGATGAAAATGTCAAAGATTTCAACATCACTAAGTATAGAGAAATGATTGGATCATTACTCTACTTGACTGCAAGTCGGCCAGACATCCAATTCAGTGTGGGGATGTGTGCAAGATTCCAATCTGCTCCAAAGGAGTCACATGCTGAACATGTAAAGAGGATCTTCCGATATCTTGCAGACACCAAGACACTGGGATTGTGGTTTCCTAAGGGTCAGCCTGAGCACTTGGTGGCATACTCAGATTCAGATCATGCCGGCTACAAAACGGATAGAAAGAGCACAAGTGGACAATGTGAGTTCTTTGGCAACTCACTGTATCTTGGTTTAGCAAGAAACAAACCAGTGCAGCCGTATCATCAACCGAAGCTGAATATGTAGCTGCATCAAGTTGTTGTGCTCAAGTACTATGGCTTAAGCAACAACTTGCTGACTTGGGAGTGAATCTGAAGGAGATCCCAATTTTGTGTGACAACACAAGCACAATAAGCTTGGCCAGAATCTGTTAGTTCTCTAAGGGTTTTGATGATTGCCAATAATTGTAAACAAAGTTTGAAGTTTTGTTGTCAATTGTATAAAACTCACTGTGAGAGCAAAACTCGAGGTTTACAGAGAAACCTCGAGGTTTGACCTTACAGAGAGAATCTCAAGCTTTCTGAGATTAAAGAAAACTCGAGGATCCCAGAGAAAACTCGAGGTTTCCAAACACAGAGACTTCTCAAGCTTTTCTAAGAAAGTGTAAAACTCGAGGTTTCTGGAAAAACCTCGAGGTTTTGACATACAGAGAGTCTCCCAGATTTTGAACACTTCAAAACCTCCAGTTTTCAAATAAAACCTCAAGTTTTATGTTTTGATTTGAAACTTCAACTTTCACAAGTTTTTGAGAAAACTCGAGGTTTGGCAAGAAACCTCGAGGTTTTGACTAACAAGCAAAAACCAGATTTTATCCAAGTTTCAAAACCTCGAGTCTTGCACAAAACCTCAAGTTTTGAACTTGACAAGATTTTCTCAAAGTTTTCACATTAAGTGAAAACTCGAGGTTTTGGACAAAACCTCGAGTTTTGTGGAGGCAAAAAACACTTAGATTTTTCTTCAATACAAAACCTCCAGTTTTATGAGAAAACCTTCAATTTTGGAGTTTGACAAAGTCTCTCTAAGTTTTCACAAAATGTGAAAACTCGAGGTTTGGGGATGAACCTCGAGTTTTGTCCAAGCAGAGAGCAACTGATCTTTCTAAGGTTTCAAGACCTCGAGTTTGGTTTTGAGACCTCGAGGTTTCTGTCTTGGGGCAAAATCACAAAGTTTTCATATTTGATAAAAACTCAAGTTTTGTATAGAAAACTCGAGGTTTTTCAACACAGAGAGCAAACGAGTTTTTCAATGATTTAAAAACTCGAGGTTTCATCAGGAACCTCGAGGTTTTGGTTTTGATAGAATTTTTCAAAACCTTCATTCATAAGAGAAAACTCGAGGTTTGTGTGGAAACCTCGAGGTTTTCCCAGGCAGAGAGCCACGAGTATTTCAAAGTTTTGAAAACCTCCAGTTTTGGTTTGAAACCTCAAGTTTTGATGTTTTGGACATAAAATCAGTTTCACATGTTAAGTCCAAAACTCGAGGTTTGATGAACAAACCTCGAGGTTTCTGTGCTGAGTTTGAAATTTGAATTTCTTGATTTCATAAATCTGTCTTGTTTGATCCTAATACTTACTAGTATTAATCCTCTATGCTCCTAGATATATTTAACCATTTTCTTGATGAGTTTTAGACAGATTAACGAAAGTTTATTGAAGATCTCAGCAAAAGCAAAAAGCATGTCAGTACAATAAATGCAGTCCAGAAAAGTTGCATTCTTTCAGCTAATCCAACTGCACACGTTTACAAAGCATTAAAGAATGTTTTCTACAACAAGTAAACTCTTCTCAAATGGATTAATTCATAGAGAGTCAACTCTGATCATCTAGCCAGCTGGATTAAGGGTAATCAAGTGAGAGAAGGTCCCAAAACCTCTTCAGAACACTTGAACAGCTTATCCAACGGATCTAATTGGAAAGCAACGGTCATTTAATGATCTCTGAGTATAAATAGAAGAGCATTCAAGTCTTTCCAACGACTACAACAACTGAGAGTGAATTTCATTAAAGTTTTCATTCATTTCTTTCAGTTTTCATCTGTATAGTATTTTTTGATACAAGAGCTTCAGTGTTCATTTATATCTGCTCTTTAAGAGAGTTATACTTCTGAATATTCATTCATTGTAAGGAATCACAAGTCAGGGGACTTGGTGATTTGGGGAATCATTGATTACAACTTGTAAGGGGGAGTGAGTTCTAGTGAGAGAATCACTTCTTGAGTGCAGAGTGTGTAATCTTTGATATAGTGGAAATCCTAGTGAGGCTGGGGACTGGACGTAGGTCAAGTGGTTAAGACCGAACCAGTATAAATCTTCTTGTGTCTTGCTTTTCTTCCCTTACTCTGTTTTACCCTGTTTTCAGTGTTAGAAAACAAAGTTTTCAGCAAGAAATTTTAAAATACCCAATTCACCCCCCTCTTGGGTATTTGGCTCCACCTTCAAAATCCAGTTCAACACACCAGAACCAAGCATATTGATGTAAGGCATCATTTCATCCGGGATCATGTTTAGAAGTGAGATATCAAAGTCATGTTCATCCCAACTCATCTTCAACTTACTGACATCTTCACAAAGCCATTAGCCAAAGAGCAATTCAGTTTCATTAGAAGAGAATTGGGAATGGTAAATCCCAATGAGTTGTAAGATCTCTTTTACCCAATGTTAGTTTAAGGTTTTGATGATTAACTATTACTAATTTAAGCATCAGAGTGTATAGTTATGGTTTTTGCAGGATAATCAGAGTTTTTGCTGACAAAGGGTGAAAACTCGAGTTTTGACCAAGTATCGGGGAGAGAGAAGACAACTTGATTTTTGAAGAAGCTGAAAACTCGAGTTTCCATTAGACAGAGAGCAACTTAAAGTTTTGAAGAATGAAAACTCGAGTTCGGTAAGTGGAAACTCGAGTTTTGGACGGGAAGTTCAAAAGTTCATAGTACACTTTTGAAGTCCAGGTTAGCTTTTATTCTTCAAAACTAGAGTTTTGAATGCAAAACTCGAGTTTTGGTCGAGCTATATATCTGACTTTTCACTTGTTCTTCAAAACTCGCTTCAAAACTCAAGTTTTTCCCTAGCTCTTCTCTAAACTCTCTCGTCTCCAAACCTCTCAAATCCCCTCTAAATCACTCGAATGTCCTCATCTACTCCCTCTAAATCTGCAAAACCCTCTCCTAACCCTAAGGGAGCTTCTATACCATCGTCTACTCCCTCTGAACGTCCTACTCGGCTCAAGACTCGCTCAACAAGACTGCGTTTTGGCTTAGACAAATCCATCAAAGGAGTTCCAGACGAGATTTCTCCACCGAAATCGCCTATGCCTAAGGCAAAAGGAATCTCCATCGATGACAGGGCTGAGGGTCGAACAAAGAAGAGGCACGACCCCGAAGCTAATTTGAGAAGAAAAGGAAAATCAAAGATGCCCGAGGTTCCTGAAATTCCTAAGCCGCCTAAGGCCAAGCGCTGCAAAAAGTCTTCAATTCCAGAGAAGGCTCAGGCATCTTCTCCACCCAAGTCTCCTACTGAAGAATTTTTCCCAGAAGCTACTGATTTTGTAGAGGATGCTATCACAGACATCTACAATCACTCTAAGGCTCCAGAAGGATTCTTCCCTGCTACAACACAACTGTCAAAGGAAAAAGGAGAAAGGTTCAAGGAATTCTTCGTTAACAAAGCCTTCTACCCCTCAGTTTCAGTCGATCTGGCTAAGTTGAAGGAGGATCATAATCTGGACCTGTCACCATGGTTAAAAGATTATGAATCCTTTGTGTCTATCACTGCCCCTTTCACACCAAACATTGTTAAAGTCTTCTACTTTAACATGGTCTCTGATAACTTGGTTGATTCTGAAGGATGCCTTGTGGAAGAAAGAATGACCACAATGGTAAAGGGTGCTGAGTTCACCATTTCTGCCTCTACCATCAACAAGATCCTCAAAATTGCAAACCCACCTCCAATTCCTGATATCAGTCTTAGCAATCGAGATATCTTTACCACACTCTGCCTAAACACTCCCTTTCCAGTCAATCAATCCCATACACTATCTTTCAAACCAGCAGATATGTCAAGTATCAATAGAATCCTCTGGTATATTTACTCCTGGAATTTCATTCAGAAGGGAGGCAATTTCACACATTTTACCCAGAAGGATTATCCTTTGTTTGCTGCGTTTGTTAGACAAACTAAATTTGATCTTGGTCATTGGATATTCCAAGAAATGATCAAGTTTAGATTTGCCTCCAGACGTCCTTCCCATATCCCCTATCCTTCCCTGGTCTCTATGATCCTGTTCTACCACAAGATCTGGCATTTGGGCACTCCAGACACAATCAAGAAGCCAACTGCATTTGGAAAGAGTCAGCTTAACTATATGAAGTTGAATCTGGAAGGTGAAGGCTCAGACCAATCTCAGGCTCCAACAAGATCACACACTCGAGCCACTCACTCAAGAGCACAAGAGGCCCAGTCAGCTCCTGCTTCCTTTAGCTTGCCATCTGATTTTGAGGATAAGGTTAAGGCTATTGTAGATGTTGCAATTGCTTCTCTGTCAATAAGGATGGAGTTTGAGATTGGAAGGTTGGTTGCAGAAGTAAGAGATGGGAACCATGAGGTGGTGGATGCCCAAGTAGCAATGAAAGCTCAGCTGGATGAGCTCAAGGAGCAATCTGAGAAGAAGCATAATGAGCACTTTGATTAGCTCATCAATCTTGATGCCAGGTTGTCCACAAATTTGGTGACAACAATCAGCATTAACAACAAGGTGGACAAAATTCTGAGGCATCTGGGCATTGGATCAACATCATCTACTTTTGGCACTACCTCCACACCTAAGCCAGTTCCCTCATCTCCTACCTTTTCCTTTCCCAGTCCTCCTGCATCCTCATCTCCAGCATTTGTCTCCACTCCTACTGTTGTCCTTTCATCACCTTCTTCTCCGTCTACTGTGGTTCTACCATCTCCTTCTACACTTGCCACTGAAATCTTTCCACACTCTTCTCCATCCCCTTCTACTCCAGCCACAATTGTCCTTCCATCTCCATCCTCTCCATCTACTGAGGTTCTTCCCACTCCCCATTTTGAAGATGACAAGGGGGAGAGACATAGGAGAGTTAGGAGAAGTTAGGATTAGAATTTGAGTTTCTGTCTTTGCTGTATTTACTTTGCTGTTTCTGTTAATCCTGTCTTGTAAATTGTAGCTTATGAATGACATTTGAGTTTCTTAAATTCTGTCTAATTTCAGTTCATTCATATAATCTGTGTTTGTTATTGCTTTTGTTGCTTATCTCTGATATACTATGTGCAAAAGTTTGAAAATAAACCAAGAACTGCAAATAAACACTCATGACAGATTTTTAAACTTAGTTTCTTGAAAAAATTCTATCTTTATTTGTCAATCTTCTCAAATTATGTGATTTTTGGTTTACAAGTGTTGTCATCATCAAAAAGGGGGAGAATGTTAGTACTCTATGTTTTTTGATGATTATTTGACAATTGCAAACCCAAAAATGAAGTTTTGTCTTGGTAAGTTGAAAAACTTACTGACAAGACAAAACTCGAGTTTTGATTTCAAAACTCGAGTTTTGGCCTTGACAGAGAGATGCTCGTTTTCATTTAACAAGAGCAAAACTCAAGTTTCCTATGGAAACTTGAGTTTTGAACCTTACAGAAAGCACTCAATTTTCATCTCAAGACAAAACTCAAGTTTTAGTTTGAAAACTCGAGTTTTGACTCTTACAGAGACTTATGACATTTTTCAACTAAAGACAAAACTCGAGTTTTGTTTTGGAAACTCGAGTTTTGGCCATACAGAGAGTCTCTGACTTTTGAATCCAGTTTTACGCCAAGACTTCATCTTTTCATGTTTTCTCTAAGTTAAGAGAAAACTCGAGTTTTGATTTCAAAACTCGAGTTTTGACAGACTTAACAGAGAGTTTTCACATTTTCACCCGTTTTTGAAAACTCGAGTTTCAAAGAGAAAACTCAAGTTTCCAACTTGAGCAGTCTTTCAAAGTTTTTCATTGTTGGATGAAATCTCGAGTTTTGGATTGCAAACTCGAGTTTTGACCCAACCCGAGAGCAATGCCAGTTTTCAAAGTTTTCATAACAATATAAAAACTCGAGTTTTGATCTCAAAACTCGAGTTTTGATCAGGCAGAGAGCAATGCATTTTCACGTAGATTTGAAAACTCGAGTTTCATTTTTGAAGCTCAAGTTTCGGCCTGACTTGAACTTCTCAGTGTTTTCACAGTTAAGTGAAAACTCAAGTTTCACTTTGGAAACTCGAGTTTTGGTCAAACAGAGAGCTATGAAGTTTTTCAACATTCTGAAAACTCAAGTTTTGAAAATAAAACTCAAGTTTTGATGTTTTGGACTCAATCAATCATATTTCATTAAAAGTCCAAAACTCAAGTTTTGGTTTGAAAACTCAAGTTTTGAGATCTGCTCAAACTATGGTCCAAAAGCTCAAAACTCGACCTTGCTCTCTGGAAAGTGTAAACTCGAGTTTTAGTTTTGAAACTCAAGTTTAGTCTTAAGTGCACAGTTGCAAACTCGAGTTTTCATGAACAAAACTCAAGTTTCCATCGTTGATCTGCATATTTGAATTTATCGATTTTGAATTGCTTTGTTGTTTGATCTCAATACTTTCCAGCATTAATCCTCTATATTCCCTGCTATGTTTAACCTCTTTATTTGTGAGTTTTAGACAGATTAATGAAGGATAATTGAGAGTTGGAAAAAAAGCAAAAAGGTAGTTCAGAACATTAAATGCTAATCAGAAAGTTTCTCCTTTTTGGCTAATCCAACTGCATAGGTCTACAAAGCATTAAAGAATGTTTTCTACAACAAGTAAACTCTTCTCCAACGGATTAATTCAGAGAGAGTCAACTCTGATCATTTAGCCAGCTAGATTAAGGGAAATCAAGAGAGAGAAAGTGCCTAAACCACTTCAGAACATTTGGACAACCTCTCTAACAGATCTATTTGGAAAGCAACGGTCATTTAATGATCTCTGAGTATAAATAGAAGAGCATTCAAGTCTTTCCAAAAAAACTACAACAACTGAGAGCGAATTGCATTCAAGTTTTCATTCAATTCTTTTAGTTCTCATCTGTGTAGTATCTTTTGATACAAGAGCTTCAGTGTTTATTTATATCTGTTCTTTAAGAGAGTTGTTCCTTGATTGTTAATCATTTATTGTAAAGAACCACAAGTCAGGGGACTTGGTGATTAGGATCATTGATTACAACTTGTAAGGGGGAGTGAGTTCTAGTGAGAGAATCACTTCTTGAGTGCAGAGTGTGTAATCTTTGACATAGTGGAAATCCCAGAGAGTCTGGGGACTGGACGTAGGTCAAGTGGTTAAGACCGAACCAGTATAAATCTCTTGCGTTCAGCTTCTCTTCCCTTTACTCTGTTCTACCCTGTTTTCAATATTAGAAAACAGAGTTATTTGCAAAAGTTGTCAAAATACCCAATTCACCCCCTCTTGGGTATTTGGCTCCACTTTCAAGTTTGTCGTTTCTTAAGATTTGGGGATGTGAGGTTTATGTCAAACATCAAGCCTCTGATAAATTATCATCCATATCCTCAAAATGCCTTTTTGTGGGGTATCCTAAGGAAACTAAAAGATACTATGTCTACAATCCTACCGATCACAAAGTGTTTGTTATTCGGAATAGTATCTTTCTGGAAAAAGAGTTTATCTCTAAAAGAGCCAGTGGGAGTAAGGTGAACCTCAAAAAAGTTCGAGAGTCACAGGACAATGTGGAACCACAAAAGGAGAAGACTCACAACAAGTTGGTGAGCCTACTCAAGTAACACAAGGCCCACGAAGGTCCGATAGATCACAGCTATAGCCTCAGAGATATGGATTTCTGATAACTGGAAGTCGTGATGTTTTGCTCGTTGAGCAGAATGAGCCAAAGACTTATCGAGAGGCCATAGTGGGACCAAACTCCAAAAAATGGCTTGATGCCATGAAGTCTGAAATGCAATCTATGTACGACAATAAGGTATAAACCTTAGTCGATCCACCTGAGGGTGTAAAAACCGTTGGGTGCAAGTGGGTTTTCAAAGAGAAAACTGACATGAATGGTAAAGTAAATGTCTTCAAGGCACGGCTGGTTGCAAAATGATTCACTCGAACTCATGGTGTGGACTATGATGAAACCTTTTCCCCAGTTGCAATGGCCAAATCAATCAGAATCCTTCTTGCCATTACATCATATTATGACAATGAGATATGGCAAATGGACGTCAAAACAGCCTTCCTTAACCGAAAGCTACTTAAGGAAGTGTACATGACACAACCTGAAGGTTTTGTGTGTCCAAAGGACTCTGGTAAAGTTTGCAAGCTTCAAAGATCCATTTATGGACTGAAGCAAGCATTTTGGAGCTGGAATCATCATTTTGATGAAGTAATCAAAGAGTTTGGCTTCATTCAAAACATCGATAAACCTTGTGTTTACAAGAAGGTTAGTGGGAGCACGGTTGTATTTCTAGTGCTTTATGTCGATGACATCCTACTCATTGGGCATGACATTCCTACCTTGCAGAGTGTCAAGTCTTGGTTAGGAAAGTCTTTCTCAATGAAACATTTAGCGAAGCCACTTATATCCTTGGGATTAGGATCTATAGAGATAGATCCAAGAGGCTGATAGGCCTAAGTCAGAGCACATATATAGACAAGATACTGCATAGGTTCAGTATGCGGGAATCTAAGAGGGGTAACATGCCCATGTCTTATGGCACCCATCTCAGTAAGGATTTGTGTCCTAGTACACAAGATCAAAGAGACCGCATGAGTAAGATTCCATATGCCTCCGCCATTAGATCTATCATGTAAGCCATGTTATGTACTCGACCGGATGTGTCATTTGTCTTGAGTATGACTAGCAGATATCAACAAGATCCCGGTGAGGGTCACTGGACTATTGTCAGGAATATCCTTAAGTACTTAAGAAGGACTAAGGACTTAATCTTGGTATATGGTGGCTTGAAGGATGAGCTCTGTGTAACTGGTTACACAGATGTGAGTTTCCAAACTGACCAAGATGATTCAAGATCGCAATCAAGATATGTATTCCTGTTGAATGGTGGTGCAGTAAGCTAGAAGAGCTCTAAGCATAACACTGTAGCTTATTTTGCAATGGAAGCTGAGTATATAGCAGCATAGGATGCAGCTGAGAAGGCCTTTTGGATTAGAAAGTTCATGACTGAACTGGGGGTGGTTCCTACCATTTCATATCCAATAGTCTTGTTCTGTGACAATAACGACATTATTGCGCAGACAAAGGAACTTAGGTCTCATCAAAGGACCAAGCATATACTCAGGCGATTTCATCTCATCAGAGAAATCAGAGATAGAGGTGATATAAAAGTATGCAAAGTACCAGAAGAAGACAATGTAGCAGATCCTCTCACTAAGCCGCTTGCACAAGCGACACATGAGCGTCATGTTAGGGTAATGGGAATTAGAGTAATTAATGATTGCGCCTGGTGCAAGTGGGAGTCTGTTGGAAATTATGCCCTAGGGGCAAGTCATTGTTCTCCATTAAGTTATCACTTCATACGTATGTTTATGGTGATAACTACATCCCTGGATATATCTTATAGATTATCCTAAATGTCCCTGGTCGGTCATCTACGCGGGAGCGAAGATGAAACAAGACCAGTATGACTTTAATGTTGTATGGAGATACGAATCAAAGTCATGGGCACTTGTAGGAGTACTAGGTGCTAGACCAACCCACTATGAGAAAGCTGCATGGATTAAGTCATAAGCTTATCTCATGTATAACCGCATCACAACGCCCTATGACCTGAGATCATCATGGATTCCTACATGATAAGTCACTAACCTTTGACCTAGTCAAAATTCACCTTTGACCAAGTGATGATAAAGGCTGGGATCGGGATCAGTGCTTTTCATGCGGAGGAATGTGAATGGTCAACATGAAATTTGTCCCTCACATTTGTAGAGAGATAATACTCGGCCCCTCGATGAGTGAGTCTAAGAAATGTATGGCCATACTGTGATGGAAAGGAGTTTCCATTTCACTTATTAGACTACTCGAGAATCGAGAAAGTAATGGTCAAGAACAGGAAGTTGACATTATCCATGCCTCATCTTTGACCGAATTATCGCGTGACAAAAGGGACATGACATGGTTGTATGATAGGTAGTATCGTGTCATCGATCCCCATGTGAATTTAATCTAGGATAAATATATATATGTGTGTGTATACATACATACATACATATATATATATATATATATATATATATATATATATATATATTAATTTTATATATATATATATATATATATTATTAATGGAGATTATAATATTATATATATAATATTTGTTTTTTATTTAATTTATTTGATAAATTAAATATCTGAAATAAATAGAGATATTGTATCTCATTTAATTTCGAATAAAGATATCGTATATTTGTTTAATATTAAATTGAGATATAGTATCTCATATTTAATAAAATAGATAGATATCATTTCTCGGATTTAATTTATGGAGATAAATTAAATCAGAAGGCTTTTAATTTGGATTAAATAAATATATTAGATTATATCTATGAGATAGATTTAATTAATATATTTTTTAATTCAAATTCGAAATTCGAATTTCAGATCTGGTTTTAATCGAATTAAATAAATACGTTATATTATATCTAACAGATTTAATTAATTTTTATTTAATTCATATTTGAAATTCGAAATTCAAAATTAATAGGATTAATTTTGAATATAATACGCCAATGGGTTTAGAAAAACCTACAGGAGTTTTAGTCGAGCGTATTACAAAACGCAGCAAGAAACCCTACAGTAAAAAATTGAGAGAGACGCACAAGAGGCGCTAGCACGCTGCCATAACCGTGTTCAGGGATTGTTCGTGTGGATACCAGTAGAGGAAGCCGATTTTAAGAGTCGTCTTCTGCTGATCGAGAAGGTAGCCCACCTGTTCAAAGAGAATGAGTCGCAGACGAGTTCAATATAAGGTATGATTCGGGTTCCTTAACCTTGATTTAAACGCACTTGAGTGATCCTCCGGATGGGATTCAAAAGAAATTTTAATCCGCTGCGTGTACCGGATCCCAATAGGGGCCACATTATACATTCTTCCCCCGAACAGTTACGAAGTATGGGGAGTGTTGGAAATTATGCCCTAGGGGCAAGTCATTGTTCTCCATTAAGTTATCACTTCATATGCATGTTTATGGTGATAGCTATATCCCTGGATATATTTTATAGATTATCCTAAATGTCCCTGGTCGGTCATCTACGAGGGAGCAAAGATGAGATAAGACTAGTATGACTTTGATGAGGTATGGAGATACGAATCAAAGTCATAGGCACTTGTAAGAGTACAAGGTGCTGGACCGACCCACTATGAGAAAGCTGCATGGATTAAGTCATAAGCTTATCTCATGTATAACCGCGTCACAACACCCTATGACCTGAGATCATCATGGATTCCTACATGATGAGTCACTGGTCTTTGACCTAGTCAAAAGTCACCTTTGACCGGGTGATGATAAAGGCTGGGATCGGGATCAGTGGTTTTCATGCGGAGGAATGTGAATGGTCAAGATGGAATTTGTCCCTCACATTTGTAGAGAGATATTACTGGGCCCCTCGATGAGTGAGTTTAAGAAATGTATGGCCATACTGTGATGGAAAAGAGTTTCCATTTCACTTATTAGACTACTCGAGAATCGAGAAAGTAGTGGTCAAGAACGGGAAGTTGACATTATCCATGCCTCATCCTTGACCAAATTATCGCGTGACAAAAGGGACGTGACATGGTTGTATTATTTAATGGAGATTATAATATTATTATATAATATTTGTTTTATATTTAATTTATTTGATAAATTAAATATCTAAAACAAATAGAGATATTGTATCTCATTTAATTTTCAAATAAAGATATCATTATCTATTTAATTTAAATTGAGATATTGTATCTCAGATTTAATTAAATAAATAGATATCATTTCTCGGATTTAATTTATAGAGATAAATTAAATCAGAAGGCTTTTAATTTAGATTTAATCTAAATTCAAGATTCGAATTTCAGATATGGTTTTAATTCGAATTAAATAAATAAATTAGATTAGATCTATTAGATAGATTTAATTAATATATTATCCAGATTCAAAATTCGAATTTCAAAATTAATAAGGATTAATTTTGATTATATAATACGCCTATCGGGTTTAGAAAAACCTACGGGAGTTTTAGTCGAGCGTATTAGAAAGCCGTGAGAAACCCTAGAGCAAAAAGAGAGAGGCGCATAGTTCGAGGCGCTAGCACGCTGCCGTGTCCGTGTTCGGAGATTGTTCGTGTGGATACCGGTAGAGGAAGCCGATTCTAAGAGTCGTCTTCTGCTGATCGAGAAGGTAGCCCACCAGTTCAAAGAGAACGAGACACGGACGAATTCACTACAGTTTGGGTTTTCTTGATCACCATGAGAAAATGTGCACAAAGGTTTGTGTAGATTCTTGAGCTACTAGATCGCTAAAATCAAAGGAAAACCTCCGGCTCTAGATGATTTCGAATTCTACAAGGTACGATTCGGGTTCCTTAACCTTAATTTAAACGCACCTGAGTGATCCTCAGGACGGGATTCGTAAATTTTTTAATCCGCTGCGTGTATGGATCCCAACAGTGGTACCAGAGCCAACTCAACGTGCATTTAAATTGGGTTTCTGTACATGCTATTATATGTGATATATATGCAAGAATCTGAATCTTTGTATGCAAGAATTTGAATCTTTGTATGCAAGAAACTGAATCTTTATATCAAGAAATCGAATCTTGAATGCTTTAATTTGAAAATTCACGTTAGGGTTTCAGACGGGTCTCTAGAATGGTGTCGCGGCTGCTTTGTACAGTTCTGAATTGTTCAGAGTGCACGATATTCGGAATCGTTCGTCACGTTCGTGCTCATCGAAGACATTCTGAATCGTTCAGAATTTTCGATCATGCTCGGACAACGCCCCTGGGGGTTTGAAATTAAGTTTTATGAAACTCTCTTTCTAAAAGAATATGATGTTTTCAAAAGCTCTCGGGGCGCTCCTGCTAACCGGCTAGCGGGACCGCCGTAGGGACCGGCTGATTGTTTGTAGCGCGAGAAATGAAATTGTTTGTAGTGTGAGAATTTAAATCATGATATAATATAATATAAAATTAGAGAATTTTATCATGAGTAATATTTTATTTCATAAAAGTATGAATTAAAGTATGTTCATAACCTTACAAAGTGTTGTTTAGGTATGGTGAACAAGATGGCTCTAGTGTTGTAAATTTTAAATATGGCCTGTGTGCCATGCCTCTCTCTAAATCTCTTCTCATCTCATTATTTAGAGAAGTCCTCTCATTGGCTTGAGGGGACTACAGGTTAGATGAGCCATGTTGTTCACGAGTTTTAATTATGTTTTGATATGATCACTGCATGATTAATTTAGATTCTATATGAGATATACAATAATGATTGCATTCATATAGGTAGAATTAATAAAGATAAATTAAATCGGTAGGCTTTTATTTTAGATTAAAATAAATAGATCAGATTAGATCTGTTGGACAGATTTAATTAATATTATTTTAATCTAAAATTTGAGTTCAAGAGTAATTGAGATTAATTTTGAATATTTTAATACGGCCAATTAGGGTTTTAGAAATCCTATAAGACATAGATCTAGTCGTATTAAAATGAAGCGACAGCCGCAAGTCTCAATAATTTAATCATAATGATTTATTTCATAATTGTATGAATTAACATATGTTATGATTAATTTAGAGTTTTAATTATGATTTGATTTGATCACTCATAGTTAATTTAGAATTTTAATTATGATTTGATTAGATCACTCATAATTAATTTAGAATTAAATTAATATGATTAATTTGATTATATCTAATAATACACTCTAAATAAAATCTTAAGTCACAATGCCATCAATAAATGAATACTTGTCAAAACCTCGATCACCCATTTGTATGTTCCACCAAAGTGGATGCATCTGAGTAATCTTGGGGAGACAAGAGAGAGTAATGGTGATACTCTATATTCATTATTGTCTTGACTTAATTGAGATTATCAAAATGGTTTTGGATCTCAAGGCATTGGATGGGATTAAACATGCTAGGTCATATGATGATCGAATCTCATAAAGATCTAAGAGTTACATATGATGTAATTGGTAAAGGGGTTGCCTACCTAAATGACTTGATTTTAAGTGTCCTGCCAAAGCGGACTTAAGATTAAGCTAAATATGGATCTTAGCCCACTAATTATAATGAGGGTTATTAATTCAGTGGGAGGTTACTGATTAAACTTTGCATACGTTTTTTTAATTGTGGAATCATGTAGAATAGTAACACCTTAACACCATCAATGCGATCAGCCCTTGAGAAGGACGAACTCGATGAGACAAACTTTCTTGACATGTTTGAGGACTTAAGTGTTGATCCTAAACATGAAAGAAAGGAGTATCTCATCGATCAACCCATTCCTGACGAGCCTACAACTGATGATCCAAGAGATCAGACTGATGCTTATAGAAGCATCAGGATGACTCTATGGATACAGGATGCCTGAAGCCTGACACTGTGGTTCCAGACCTTGATGGAGATCTAGAGCACATGGAGGTGTCTGAGATGACTTATCATCCTATGGAAATGTTCCAGGAACAGGCGACGCAAGAGAGGTATGAGACCACAAAGGCCTTATTCTCTTGCAAGATGGCTGAAGGTGAATCATCCTCATTTGTTGAAAATGAAAGGCTACATTGATCACCTTGAAAGGCTTGGATTCCCCATATCCCAGGAGTTAGCTACAGATGCGATCTTGATCTCACTCACTGAAAGTTATGATGACTTTGTCATGGATTACAACATGAACAATATGGAGGAATCAATTTCTGAACTGCATGGGATGCTCAAAATTGCTGAGCAGAGCCTTGAGAGGAGGCCCGGTACTGTTTTGTCCGTTCAGAGAGGAAGGGGTATGAAACAAAAATCCAAGAAGGCAAAACCTCCGAAGGAAGGGGTCTGCTTTTTCTGCAATGAAATTGGTCATTGGAAGAAGAATCGCACACTCTGCCTCGAAGATCTGAAAAGAACACGAAGGATAGTGGGCTATCGCTTCAGGTATCTATGTCATAGACATTCGTTTTTCTACTTCCTCATACATGGGTATTAGATACTACATGTGGTTCACGCATTTGTATAAATGTATAGGATCTCAAGGATAGTAGAAAATTGAATGGACATCTGTGACGTAAAGGATCAAGTCAAAAGATTTGAGTCCTCCCTTCTTATGGCATTGTCGTCTAGGCCATATAAATGAGAAGTGCATTTAGAAACTCCATTACAGATGGATTTTTGAAGTCATTTGATTTTGAATCATTTGATACATGTGAGTCTTGTTTATTAGGTAAGATGAAAAAGGCACCTTTTACTGGACACAGTGAGAAGGCCACCGATTTATTGGGCCTCATACATATGGATGTGTATGGACAAACGAAGCTGCCAGAGGAGGTCTTTTGTACTTCATTACATTAATAGACGGTCTTAGTAGATATGGTTATATCTATCTAATGAAACATAAGTCTGAATCTTTTGAAATGTTCAAAATATTCCAAAATGAAGTGCAAAATCAACTTGGCAAAACAATTAAGGCACTTCGATCTGATTGGGGTAGTGAATATTTGAGCCAAGAGTTCGTTGACCATCTTAGGAGTTGTGGGATCATCTCACAGCTTACTCCTCCAGGAACACCTCAATGGAATGGTGTTTCTGAACGGAGGAATCGAACTCTGTTAGATATGGTTCAATCTATGATGAGTCAACCAGATCTTCCATCTTTTTTTTGAGGTCATGCCCTAGAAACTGTTGCGTTCACACTAAATCATGTTCCGTTAAAGGCGGTTGAAAAGAAACCACATGAGATATGGATTGGGAAGTAACCTAGCTTGTCATTTCTTAAGATTTGGGGATGTGAGGTTTATGTTAAACAACAAGCCTCTGATAAATTATCATCAAGATCCTCAAAATGCCTTTTTGTGGGGTATCCTAAGGAAACTAAAGGATACTATGTCTGCAGTCCCACCGATCACAAAGTATTTGTTATTCGGAATGGTATCTTTTGAGAAAAAGAGTTTATCTCTAAAAGAGCTAGTGGGAGTAAGGTGAATCTCGAAGAAGTTCGAGAGTCACAAGACAATGTAGAACCACAGATGGAAACAGGAGAAGACTCACAACAAGTTGTTGAGACTACTCAAGTAACACAAGGCCCGCGAAGGTCCGATAGATCACGGTTACAGCCTCAGAGATATGGATTTCTGATCACTGGAAGTCGTGATGTTTTGCTTATTGAGCAGAATGAGCCAACGACCAATCGAGACACCATAGTGGGACTAAACTCCGAAAAATGGCCTTATGCCATGAAGTCTGAAATGTAATCTATGTACGACAATAAGGTATGGACCTTAGTTGATCCACCTGAGGGTGTAAAAACTGTTGGGTGCAAGTGGGTTTTCAAAGAGAAAACTAACATAGATGGCAAAGTAAATGTCTTCAAGGCACGGCTGGTTGCAAAAGGATTCACTCAAACTCATGGTGTGGACTATGATGAAACCTTTTCCCCAGTTGCAATCACCAAATCAATCAGATTCCTTCTTGCCATTGCATCATATTATGACTATGAAATATGGCAGATGGACGTCAAAACAGCCTTCCTTAACGGAAAGCTGCTTGAGGATGTGTGCATGACACAACCTGAGGGTTTTGTGCGTCCAGAGGATTCTGGTAAAGTTTGCAAGCTTCAAAGATCCATTTATGGATTGAAGCAGGCATCTCGGAGCTGGAATCATCCTTTTGATAAAGTAGTCAAAGAGTTTGGCTTCATTCAAAGCATGGATGAACCTTGTGGTTACAAGAAGGTTAGTGGGAGCATAGTTGTATTTCTAGTGTTTTATGTTGATGACATCTTACTCATCGGGAATGACATTCCTACCTTGCAGAGTGTCAAGTCTTAGTTAGGAAAGTCTTTCTCAATGAAAGATTTAGGCGAAGCCACTTATATCCTTGGGATTAGGATCTATAGAGATAGATCCAAGAGGCTGATAGGCCTAAGTCAGAGCACACATATAGACAAGATACTGCATAGGTTCAGTGTGCAGAATTCTAAAAGGGGTAACATGCCCATGTCTCATGGCATCCATCTCAGTAAGGATCTGTGTCCTTGTACACAAGATCAAAGAGACCGCATGAGTAAGATTCCATATGCCTTCGCCATTGGATCTATCATGTACGCCATGTTATGTACTCTATCGGATGTGTCATTTGCCTTGAGTATGACCAGTAGATATCAACAAGATCCTGGTGAGGGTCACTGGACTGCTGTCAAGAATATCCTTAAGTACTTAAGAATGACTAAGGACTTATTCTTGGTATATGGTGGCTTGGAGGATGAGCTCTATGTAATTGGTTACACAGATGCGAGTTTCCAAACTGACCAAGATAATCTAAGATCTCAATCAGGATATGTATTCCTGTTGAATGGTGTTGCGGTGAGCTGGAAGAGTTCTAAGCAGAGCACTGTAGCTTATTCTGCAACGAAAGCTGAGTATATAGCAGCATAGGATGCAGTTGAGGAGGCCGTTTGGATCAGAAAGTTCATCACTGAACTGGGGGTGGTTCCTATCATCTCAGATCCAATAGTTTTGTTCTGTGACAATAACGACGTTATTGCGCAGACCAAGGAGCCTAGGTCACATTAAAGGACCAAGCATGTACTCAGGCAATTTCTCGGAGAAATCAGAGATAGAGGTGATATAAAAGTATGCAAAGTACCAGGAAAAGACAATGTAGTTGATCCTCTTACTAAACCGCTTGCACTAGCAAAACATGAGTGTCATGTTAGGGCAATGGGAATTAGAGTAATTAATGATTGCGCCTAGTGCAAGTGGGAGTTTGTTGGAAATTATGCCCTAGGGGCAAGTCATTGTTCTCCATTAAGTTATCACTTCATACGCATGTTTATGGTGATAACTATATCCCTGGATATATTTTATAGATTATCCTAAATGTCCCTGGTCGGTCATCTACGTTGGAGCAAAGATGAGATAAGACTAGTATGACTTTGATGAGGTATGGAGATACGAATCAAAGTCATAGGCACTTGTAAGAGTACAAGGTGCTGGACCGACCCACTATGAGAAAGCTGCATGGATTAAGTCATAAGCTTATCTCATGTATAACCGTGTCACAACGCCCTATGACCTGAGATCATCATGGATTCCTACATGATGAGTCACTGGTCTTTGACCTAGTCAAAAGTCACCTTTGACCGGGTGATGATAAAGGCTGGGATCGGGATCAGTGGTTTTCATGCGGAGGAATGTGAATGGTCAAGATGGAATTTGTCCCTCACATTTGTAGAGAGATATTACTGGGCCCCTCGATGAGTGAGTCTAAGAAATGTATGGCCATACTGTGATGGAAAAGAGTTTCCATTTCACTTATTAGACTACTCGAGAATCGAGAAAGTAGTGGTCAAGAACAGGAAGTTGACATTATCCATGCCTCATCCTTGACCAAATTATCGCGTGACAAAAGGGACGTGACATGGTTGTATGATAGGTTGTATCGTGTCATCGATCCCCATGTGAATTGGGTAGTCGCAATGTCTTGCTAGAGGCCGCTTGCGATTTGTGGGCTGATATAGTCTTGGCCCACTGCCAATCTCATATGGGCTTGCAGGGTCGTACAGAAGAATAATCCAACACTGGTAAAAGTGTCCAGATTCATTGAATCTCAGATTAATCTGAGATTTAATGAATACTGGATTTAATCTGGGGTAAATATATATATGTGTATATATTTACATTAGAAAATAATATAATAATATTATTTAATGGAGATTATAATATTATTATATAATATTTGTTTTATATTTAATTTATTTGATAAATTAAATATCTAAAACAAATAGAGATATTGTATCTCATTTAATTTTCGAATAAAGATATCATTATCTATTTAATTTAAATTGAGATATGGTATCTCAGATTTAATTAAATAAATAGATATCATTTCTCAAATTTAATTTATTGAGATAAATTAAATCAGAAGGCTTTTAATTTAGATTTAATCTAAATTCAAGATCCGAATTTCAGATATGGTTTTAATTTGAATTAAATAAATATATTAGATTAGATTTATTAGATAGATTTAATTAATATATTATCCAGATTCAAAATTCGAATTTCAAAATTAATAAAGATTAATTTTGATTATATAATACGCCTATCGGGTTTAGAAAAACCTACGGGAGTTTTAGTCGAGCGTATTAGAAAGCCGCGAGAAACCCTAGAGCAAAAAGAGAGAGACGCATAATTCGAGGCGCTAGCACGCTGCCGCGTCCGTGTTCGGAGATTGTTCGTGTGGATACCGGTAGAGGAAGCCGATTCTAAGAGTCGTCTTCTGCTGATCGAGAAGGTAGCCCACCAGTTCAAAGAGAACGAGACGCGGACGAATTCACTACAGTTTGGGTTTTCTTGATCACCATGAGAAAATGTGCGCAAAGGTTTGTGTAGATTCTTGAGCTACTA
The DNA here is from genome assembly GCA_034222035.1 of Acacia crassicarpa. NCBI lineage: Eukaryota > Viridiplantae > Streptophyta > Magnoliopsida > Fabales > Fabaceae > Acacia > Acacia crassicarpa. Next base: position 1,920,901 of record JAWXYG010000014.1, read on the forward strand.
GATCGCTAAAATCAAAGGAAAACCTCCGGCTCCAGATGATTTCGAATTCTACAAGGTACGATTCGGGTTCCTTAACCTTAATTTAAACGCACCTGAGTGATCCTCGGGACGGGATTCGTAAATTTTTTAATCCGCTACGTGTACGGATCCCAATAGGGAGGCCCCTGGGTAATTTGCTGCGAATTCCAGGACGAGCGGGGCTACCACTTCGGCCAGTTGAAGACAGAATTTCTCCCAGTGGCACTGTCGTATGATCTCCGTGACACATTCTGGGTAGGCGCCCTGTTCGAGGGCGTCCCTGTCAAAACCTCGCTCTAGTGCTAGGGTTTTGTCCGCCTTGAGGGAGTTGTAACGGGATTCGGCCTCCCGAGTGACGAATGGCGGAGCGTCTGTGGCTTCAGTAGATGCTCTCTGTCCAGATCCCTTGGTGCGCGCCATTAGAATGTTGTGGAGTATTGCAAGGTGGCGAATAGTGTTGTCACCTGGTGTAGAGCGAATGAGTACTAGTATCTTCGTTGCCGGGTGTGGTCCGCTCTAAATAGGGTTTGTGGAGAGTGATTGTAGCCGTATGGTTTGGGCGGGTTACTTGCAATCTGGCCGAAACTTCAGGGGGAATCCTTATTGCAAACGCTTGGTGCGGTTAAAGGCAGCTCCACTTCTTTTGGAATATTATTTTTTTCAAATCTGTTGGGCCCAATCTTGTTTAGCCCATCCCCTACAATCCATCCTCAATTTTAACTTGGTGCAGCTGAATTTGCTATAGCAGTTCGAATGCCTTGGTGCTTGGTTGCCTTGGTCGTTAGCCTCTATTCTCAAACCAATAATTTTAACACAACGCTGGGCTGCCTCCCAGTAGCGCTTGGTTAGTCTTCATCCTGACTTTGTTACGGAAAATTAATGCTGTGGTGGTGCAGGGGGCTCCCCTGCCTCTGTAGTGCTTCTGCTGGTCTCTGAACAAGACAGGTTCTTCTCAGTTGGGTCCATGAATCTCACGTTATTCAATATTGAGAAGGTAACTTGTTCGTTATTCACCCGCATAGTGAGCTCTCCTTTTTCCACATCAATCAGCATACGACCAGTTGCCATGAAGGGTCTCCCCAGCAGAATTGGGACTTCATGATCAGCCTCGAAGTCTAGGATAATGAAATCTACAGGGAAGATGAACTTATCTACTTTTACCAACACGTCTTCGATCTTGCCTTCAGGCAGCACGATTGAGTGGTCGGCCAGCTACAATGTAACGGTAGTGGGCCTAGCTTCCCCTACGGCCAACTGTTTGAAAATCGACATAGGCATGAGATTAATGCTAGCACCTAGGTCGCACAGAACCTTACCCGAGTAGTTGGATCCGATTGCACAGGGGATTGTGAAACTGCCAGGATATTTTAATTTCGAAGGTAGCCGATTAGTTAACATGGCACTGCACTCCTGGGTTAATGCTACCGTCTCGAACTCTTCCAATCGCCTCTTTTTAAACAGAATTTCCTTCATAAATTTCACATAGCTGGGCATCTGTTCCAAAGCTTCCACGAGTGGGATGTTAATATGTAATTGTCGCAGCATGTCGAGGAACTGCTTGAACTGCTTCTCCTGTCCTTGCTTCTTAAGCCTTTGTGGGAAAGGCGGATGTGGTTTGGGCATTGTTGGAGGTTCACGGTCAGAATTATGCTTTGGTAGTGCGGTAGCATTCGGTGTAGGACATTGATCGTGATCTTCCAACACTATTCTTGGAGGCAGAACTGCTGCTCTTGGATTTTGTGTTGGTGTCGTCGGTCTTGGCTACCTCTGTTCGTCCTCTTGGGGTAGCTCATTACCCTCCTGCCCTTCTTTAGATTTCTTAGGTCGTGGATCAGAGATCGCCATTGGTTGCTTGGTTGCTGTCATGGGTGCTAGGCTTCTGCCACTTCGGAGCTTGATCATCTTAACTTCTTCCCTTCCCTGGATCCTAGTAACTTCAGTGTCACTGGGCAGGGCTCCTGATGGTCGGTTATTCAGAGTAGTTGCTAGTTGTCCCACTTGAGTCTCAAGATTCTACAGAGTCACTTGTTGGTTTTGGATGATTGCATCATTTTTTGACATATAATCCTTCAGAAGGTTCAACATAGACCTCTGTGGGTCTAAATCCCCGCCATGCTACCTTGTTGGCTGGGTGAATCTCGGTGGGTTTGATGCTCGGTTGGAGAATTGCTGGTTTGCGGATTATCCTGTTGCTTGTGCACCCTGGGAGTTCCATGAAAAATTGGGATGTTGCCTCCACCCAGGGTTGTATGTATTCGAATATGGGTTGTTAGCGTTGCCTCCTCTATTAAAGTTATTAACGAAGTTTACGGACTCAGGGTTTGCGGAGCACTGAGCATACGAATGCTCTCTACCACAGTACACACAAGCTACTTGAGATGGCTGCATCGATGGAAGGGTCAGTCCCTTCACCATATTGGTCAGAGTTGAGACCTGTGCTGTGAGAGCAGTCATGACATCCAGTTCATGTATTCCTGCAACAGTGAGGGACGGAGTAGCTCTGTCTATTTGCCACTGGTGACTGTTCATTGCCATGCGTTCCAGTAAATTATAGGCCTCTTCATAAGATTTCATTAGCAGGGATCCTCCAGAGGAAGCGTCTACTATTGATCGTGTCTGAGTGTCGAGGCCCTTGTAAAATGCTTCAATCTGTACCCAATTAACCAGCCCGTGCTGGGGGCATTTTCTGAGGATATCCTTGAATCTATCCTAGGCATCATAAGTAGATTCACCAGGCTTCTGTTGGAAGTTGGTGATTTCACCTCTGAGTTGCGCGTTCTTAGTAGGTGGAAAGAATTTCAGCAAGAACTTACTTCCCAGATCATTCCGTGTGGTGATGGAATTAGCAGGCAGGTTATTAAGCCAAGAATGAGAATAATTTAATCCGGATGGCGTCGGGAGGTATGCCAAGGATTACAAAAGAATCGCACACCTCCAAGAAGGTCTTGAGGTGAAGGTGTAAGTCTTTAGATGGGAGTCCTTCAAGGGCCTGTTTGGATTCACTTAAATTTAAGCATTAAAGGCAAAAAAATGCAGTAGCTTAAAAGCCAACGCTCACATAGTGATCAAAAGAAAATGGAACCTGTTTGGATTGTCCAGAGCGTTAGCTTAACTTTAAGTCAAAAAAGCTCAAAAAGTCAGTTAAGGAAAAAGCTCCAGAATCTAGCTTTTTCCAAAAAGCTCTCATCTTTTTGATGTGGGCCTTGCCACTTCTACCACAATCAATCCAAACACAAATCATTATCTATAACCTGACTTTTTTCCTATCGAGCTTTTTTAAAAGTCAGATAGCTTTTAAGCCACCGCTCCTACCGCCAACCCAAACAGGCCCCAAATTGTCCAGCCGCGTTCAACATCTGAATCATGACACTTTTGATTTCAAAGTGTCCAGCATTTATAGTTGGTGGAACAATGGCCGAAGTCAATTTGCTCAGATCTGGAATCTCGAATTCCATAATGGCCTTGTTCTCATCTAAGTCTGGTTGAGGAGGTGGAGGGTCCTGGTTATCCCTGTGCATCTCTATACGCTCTCGTTGTTCTCGTTCGTGATCATTAGGTATATCCGCCATGCTCGCTGTGCCAACGAATTGGCTTCTCCGCTTCTGCTTTCTACGCCTTTGCTTGTAGGTGCGGTCTATCTCAAGATTGTAAGGATCTAGATTGGCTAAAGGCGAATCGCGCACACACTACAGACTGTACCTGAAAAATCAAGAACAGAGAAAAGTGAGTTTGGTACTAAGTAGATCACAACTATTAAGCAACGGGACGTCGTCACTAGGGGTATCAGCAGTCCCCGGCAACAGCACCAAAAACTTGTTGGTCAAATTCTCTTATGGCAAGCGAACCAGTTGAACAAGTAATAAAGTGAAAGTAGAGTATCGTCCCACAGAGACTGTGATACCAAAGAGTGACGCTTTGTTGCTATGATAGTCGTGAAACAAAAAATAAACAAAATTGGGTTGAGAGGTTTTGGTGATTATGCTACTAGCAAAAATAACAATAAACGAGAGAAGATATCAGTGATAAGTTAGGCTGGACTCAGAGTCATCCTTAAGTGCGTCAATCCCCTAGTTGTCTTACACAATGCTATGGCATTTATACTGAACAGCTTCCGCAATTGCTAAAGCATAGCTGCTTCTCACAAGGCTATTTGGTTAACCCACCTCTATAGTCTACCGAAGCTTCCGCGTCCGATATGTAGGATACTACCTATACTCCTTCCATATTCCTATGGTGACTTTCTAGTGTAGATCTTTGCTATGCACAGGGTGTTAATGGTTATGAGAGGTAGACCCATTCCTGAAGCTTACAATATAGGCCATGCCGTGCACGAGCCACCTAGCAAGCATCTGTTTCTCGGAGGTCTAACTCCACTCCTTGCTAGTAGGTGAAGCCACTGATCTAGCCCTTAACTTCCGTTAACCAACTAGTAATTAAAACACCGATACCCAAAACCAAATTTATTGAATTAAAAACATGCAACTGGGTTCATTCGACACTTAAAGATTCATCCTCGTCCAGCCATATGGAAATTAGTTCATGACTGACGAGGAAGACACAAAACAAACTTCAACAGAAAGACCCATAATTGAAATACAAAATAAACGAAAGTAAAACAGAAAGCTTAAATGAAGTTTCGAAGCGTGGATGAAGCCCTGTCACGTCACTGCTCCACGTCGTCTTCTCTCCGTCGAACTCGAGGGAAGGATGATGGGTTGTACTGGAAATAGCGTGCTCTGTGATCTTTCTCATTCTTCTCGAGAGACTGCCTAAGGTAGAATTCTGTCTAGGGCTCTCCGACTTCTTTAGTGTTCTCTCGACTGCCTTTTATAATTAGTCTTTCGTGCGGCGCAGCGGGTTGAGACTTTCCTATTCTGTCGGGATCTTCAGTATCTTCTGATTAGATTAGATTGCCTCTGCAGATTCTGCAGGATTCTTTCAAATCTTTCAGCTCTGATCCTCTGCATCTTCTATTCTGTTACGTCAGCAATCCATTTGTCAATATCGCCCTTTTATTTAAGTCCTGAAATCATCTAGATAAAAAGGTCATAATATAAACCGCATAGCATTGCATCCTCTACTTTGCTATAGCATTCATGTGTTTTGTATTGCTCTTCGGTCTGCTATCAGAATGCTATAGCATTGCATCAACTCTGCTACACAGTTTTCCTTAAAAAGCATCGCGAATTAACACATTCTGATGATTTCCATCTCTCACTCACTATATCATGAATACATGCCTTTTTGCTTGGTTGCTTCATAGTTAAGCTCATTTTTACCATCCAATTCAGTCATGAAATATAGGGAAAATATAGTATTATTTGTACTCATCAGTAGTCCAAATTGGTACAATGCTCTGTTGCGCACACTCTGATATATGTTAAAGAGGAATAAATAATTGTCGAAAGGTAACAAATAAAAGGAATCCGTCTAACCCTCTACCCAAAAGGGTGAGGCTGGTAAGGGTATAACAAGTCATAAGGGCAGTTTGGCGTTACTTGATATAGTCAAAAGTCGTTGGTCCCCCCCCCCTTTGGGTATCAATTAATGTTACGTTGTTGGTCTTTAAATGTCTTTTTCAATTTTTTTTTCTTTTTCTAAAACTAATTTTGATTATTATTCCTCATGGAATGGACAGGTAGGTTATACAAGTCAAGAATACTCACATTTACGATATAAATGATTTCCTAAATACTTACATGAATAATAATATTACAGACAAATTAGATTACATTAAATCTCTCTAATGATTTTACCAACACAGAGTTGGTTTCAATAGTCTACGTCTCTATTAGATCCTTTTGAATATCAAGCTTGTCTCTTAAAAGAGGCACCTATTTTGAAAAGGGGAGCTGTGAACCCTGAAACTATAGTAGTAGTAGTAGAGTGTGTGTGTGTATATATATAAACCTCTCTGATACTACCGTTTCCCTAATATTCCACGTGTCTCTACGCATTTAATGTTGCTTTTTATATCATGTTATTCTTGGGGGAAAAGAATCACATGTTAAATGTAGGGGTTAACTAACTAATTCACGTATAAAGTAAAAATATTTGTTGACTCAATAATTTTTTGTAAAAATATATATTCCCTCGTGTACTTTTTATAAGTATATAACAACTACTGAAATCACACAAAATGAACCGATGTTTAAAATTAATTAAAAACAATGAATATGTATCGTTAGTTTAATTGTCAATAATAAGTGTATAGTGTTGGTTGACATTAGTTGTTACTACTTGCTGTGATAGTTGTTAATATCGTTAGTTTAGTTGTAAACATAATTGTATGGTTCACGTTGACATTAAGGGGTTGTTTGGTACAAGGAGAAGGAAAGGGAAATTGAGAAGAGGGAAAATTTTTGAATTGGACTTAAAATACTAAACAACTGAAGTTAAAAAATGTTAATTAATTTCTATGATTCTCTTATACTACATTTTATCTTTGTTAAAAATTAATAACCCCACTTTTTCAATTTTTAAAAGTCTGACTCAAAAATTTTTCCTCACCTCCGGTCCAAATTCCCCATACCAAGCAGCCACAAAAGATGGCTAGCACATATGAGAAGCATCTATTATATTTAATTTCATTAATATACGGCGATGATTAGTAGATGGTGGAGAAACTAATATTGCCTTGTTGAAGGTAGTATGAGAACCATAAAGGAAAACATAACTTATGAAAAGTTGAGAGAAGAATGATATTATTAATTATTGAGAAAGAAAGTAATATAATTCTTATGAAATTCATAATTATGTTTGTTATAAGAGCCTTGTGGATGACGAATGAGTAAAACATTTAATTAAACTTGATGCAGTACAAGGGATACGAAGAATAGTTCATTTAAACTTTTGCTTATTTGTTGTGGAAATTTGAACTATGTGGAAATTTGTTGTCTCCTCCAATCCGAGTCGTAAGGGGCAGTTTGGCGTTACTTGGTAAAGTCAAAAGTAGTTGGTATTTTCCTCCTTTGGTTATCATTGTTGTTGGTCTTTAAATGTCGTTTTCGATTTTTATTTTCAACACTACGTTTTGATTATTATTGGGAAAATATCACTCAAGTCGCAAGGAACATAAAAAATATCAAAAAAGTTTCAACCCAAAATCACATTGCATTGACAACAGGAAGTGTTATATTAACAAAAAATTTAAAAATCTGGCTATTTACAACAGAAAAAACTATATTCACAACAGAAAGTATTATATTCACAATAAAATTTAAATACCTGGATTTTGTTTTAAACTCAAGTCCCTAAACGTATAAAGGTCATTCACAAAAAAAAAAGAAAAAAAAAAGAAGCTAGATTCATAACAGGAAGTGCTATAGTCACAACTAGATTTAAGAATCTGATTATTCACAATAAGAAAAATTATATTCACAACAAAAAGTGTTACATTCACAATAAAATTTAAACACCTGGATTTTGTTTAAACACAACTAATATAAAAAAAGTCCTTTGAAACTTTTTTGATATGTGATTTTGAGTTAAGATTTTTTTGATATTTTTTATATTCCTTAGAACCTAAGTGATATTTTACCATTATTATTCCTCATGGGATGGACAGGTAGGTTATACAAGTCATGAATACTCACATGTACGATATAAATGATTTCCTAAATATTTACATGAATAATAGTATTATAGATAAATTACATTACATTAAATCTCTCTGATGATTTTACCAACACAGAGTTGGTTTCAATAGTCTAGGTCTCTAGTAGATCCTTTTGAATATCAAGCTCGTCTCTTAGAAGTCGGACCTATTTTTAAAAGGGGAGCTGTGAACCCCGAAACTTGAGTAGTGTAAACAAAAAAAGAAAAAACAATTACTACCTTTTCCCTAATATTTCATGTCTCTCTACACATTTAATGTTGCTTTTTATATCATCTGTTATTCTTGAAAAAAAAAAATCACCTGTTAAATGAAGGGGTTAGCTAACTAATTCACACATAAAGTTAAAAATATTTGTTGAGTGAATTACCTTTTGTAAAAATATATGTTCCCTCCTGTTATTTTTATAAGTATATAACAACTATTCAAATCACACAAAATGAACCGATGTTTAAAATTAATTAAAAACAATGAATATGTAAAACACACACAAACATATATGTATTGTTAGATTTTCTTTGAAAGGAGAGATGGTTGGCATCTCCCTTGACAGGGACGAGAACAGCCTTCAGGCTTTCCTGTTACCACACATAAGGTTAAGGCAACCCACTTCGGTGGATCTATAACCCATATATGTATTGTTAGTTTGATTGTCAATAATAAGTGTATAGTGTTGGTTGCCATTAGTTGTTACTAATTGCTGTGATAGTTGCTAATATCGTTAGTTTAGTTGTCAACCATAACTGTATGGTTCAAGTTGACATTAAGGGGTTGTCTGGTATGAGGGGAAGAGAAGGGAAATTGAGAAGAGGGAAAATTTTTGAATTGGATTTAAAAAATTAAAGAACTGGAGTTAAAAAATGTTAATTAATTTTTTGGTTCTCTCATCTTACATTTTATCTTTGTTAAAATTTTATAACCCCACCTTTTCAATTTTTAAAAGTGCAACTCACAAAATTTCCCTCACCTCCTCTCCAAATTCCCTATACCAAGAAGCCTCTAAAGACGGCTAGCACATATGAGAAGCATCTATTATATTTAATTTCTTTAATATAGGGGGATGATTTGTAGATGGTGCAGAAAATAATATTGCCATGTTGAAGGTAGTATGAGAACAAGAACCATGAAGGAAAACAATAAGTGGCGTAACCAAAAATTTTTTTTTAGTCCGGGCCAAAAAATAAACATATTGAATTACTCCCTTTAGTTCTTATTATAAAGCAAACTAATAAGTATATTTGGTCCTTTTTATAAGGCACTTGCTTGTTTCTAAATAGCATTAAATATTTTTATGTATACCCATAATTAGAAAGGTAGTGAGTGAGAGTAATAATTAATAAAAATTAATTATTTCTCTTTTCTGGAGCAAAAAAAAAGTAATAATTAATATGATATTAGAGTTTAGTATAATTAATAGGGATAATATTGAAAATTATTTAAATTTTAGGACAAATTTAATGACTTTAACTGTTTTTATTGACTTGTGAGAATTGTTAGTTGGTTCCTTAAATAAGGACTAGAGGGAGTATTTACTAAATAATATCAAATAACCTTGAAAATACAAATAAATAATAACTGATAATTATAAATCAAAACAATATGTAAGATGATACTAACTTTTTCAATATCTCAAACAAGAATTTTACTTTCTTTTCACAACCCAATGAGTAATGAAACAAATATTATCTTTACAGAGAAGATAAAAAATTAGCTGAGGCCAAATTTGTAGCCAAATAAAATATCATATAATAAATATATATATATTTTTACAAATTTTATAAAATCAGTCGGAGCCAGCTAAGGCCTTCAAAGAGTTCTGTCACTGAAAACAATGATATTATTAATTACTGAAAAAGAATTCTTATGAAATTCATAATTATCTTTGTTAGAAGAGCCTTGTGGATGACGAATGAGTAAAACATTTAATTAACCTTAATGCAGTACAAGGGATACGAAGAATAGTCCATTCAAACTTTTGATTATTTGTTGTGGAAATTTGAACTATGTGGAAATTTGTTGTCTCCTCCAATCGGAGTCATAAGGGGCAGTTTGGCGTTACTTGGTAAAGTCAAAAGTAGTTGGTATTTTCCCCCTTTGCGTATCAATGTTGTTGGTCTTTAAATGTCGTTTTCGATTTTTTTTTATTATTATGTTTTCCAACACTACGTTTTGATTATTGTTTCTCATGACTTGGACTGGTAGGTTATACAAATCTTGAATCCTCACATTTACAATATAAATGATTAACTAAATATTTACATGAATATCAATAGTACAAATAAATTACATTATATTAAATCTCTCTGATGATTTTAATAACATAGAGTTGGTCTAAAAATATATGTCCTGCTAAATTAGTTTAAGTCTCGAACTTGTTTTTTAAAAGAGGCACCTGTTTTAGGAGGTGCAACTGTGAACTCTAAACCAAGAGTAGTACCAAAAAAATCTCTCTAACACCATATTTTCCCCAATATTCCAAATTAAAATTTCAAGATACGGTCAAGGCTGGTGAAAAAGGTAGGGGGGAAAATTTGGCAAAACAGAGAAGACTTGACTTGCATTAATTCTCTCCATTGATATTATTGACCTCAAACCTTCGTGAATTGTGATAAGATGAACAGTCTACCACGTAACTCCAAATTGTATAACACGTCTCTCTCACATTTATTGTTTTTTTTCTCCTCCTTTTTTTTGTGTGTTTAATATCATTTGATCTTCTGGAAAAAAAAAATCACATATTAAATGTTGGTGTCAGATAAGTAATTCACCTATAAAGTAATATATTAGCTAAGTAATTATTTTTTTAATAAAAAAAAAATATTCCTCCTGCCTTTTTTATAAGTATATAACAACAATTCAAATCACGCAAAATGAACCAATGGTTAAAATTAGTTAAAATAAATGAATGTGTAAGATTGATATATATGTGTATTCAAACAAACCCTTATTTATGAAGATTAAGCGTAAGAGAGAGAGAATGAGTGAGAAAAAAAGATGAGAAAGAATGAGTGCCAAAAAGAAATTGAGGGTAAAAATAGTAAAATATTATGACCACCCTTTTATTTTGCCTTAATTACATAGATTTCCCATCTATTTTGAAAATCTATAGAAACCTCCCTTATAATTAGAGTAAAATACTATAACCACCCTCTTATTTTGTCTTAATTACACAAATCTCTCATCTATTTTGAAAACCCATAGAAACCTCACTTAAAATTCAAAATTTATGTTACAAAAACCTCCCTTATATTTTAAGATTCTATTTCCATCCACCCAAACTATTAGTTAACCGTTAAGTTTGACTTTGGAACTTTTTTTTTTACCAAAATGTCCCTGTTCAGTATTAGAATTATTTAAGTATATAAAACCAAATTTATACAATCAAAAATGTATTCTAATAGATTTTCTAACTTTCTAATTTGTTAAATAATTTATTAGTTTTGATCTTATAAATTAATTTTGACTTAAAAATATAAATGAAACACATATTTTTATCGAATCTAATAAACTGTATAAGTTTGGGATTTCATGTGTCATTTAAATTTCTAATTTAATAATTTTTTCACAAATATTTATAGACACATTTGATCAAGCACATATTTAAAAACTTACTTAAATTTTCAACATTATGTTATATTTACATTAACCAATACTAAAATAATCAAAGAGATAACTATTTATAAAGATAAAAAAAACTCTTAAATTATTTAAAACAATAATAGTCAAAATATAAAAGTAAAACTAGGGATTAAATACAATATTAAGGGTAAAATAATATATGAATTTTATTTTTATATAAACTATAATTAAAAAAATACTATATTTTCGGAATCATTTTAGAATATTCTTAACAGAGTTAATTATTTGGACTTAAGTGTATGTTTTCAAAACAGAAGGAAAGTCTATGTAATAAAGGCAAAATAGGATGGTAGTCAAAGTATTTTACTCATATAAAGGAGGTTTGTGTAACATACATTTTAATTTAAGGGAGGTTTCTATAGGTTTTCAAAATAGAGATGAGATCTGTGTAATTAAAGCAAAACAGGAGGGTGGCCAGAGTATTTTATTCTTAAATTTTTATAAGATACTAGCAGTTAGATTCATGACTTTAAACTAAAAATTTCTCCTGGTTTAATTTATTTGTTAGATTAAATTTTTGTCTTTAAACTATTCCCTCTGGTTTTTATTATAAGACACTAACTAACAATGCTCACAAACCAATAAAAACAGTTAAAGTTAATAAAATTAGTCTACAATTTAAGTAACTTTCAATATTACCCCTATTAATTGCACTAAACTCTAATATCATATTAATTATTATCCTCACTTACTACCCTTATTTATTAAGGGCATACATGAGAAAACATAATTAATGCTCATTGAGAATAAACAAGTATTTTATAAAAAGAACTATATAAACTCATTAGTTGGTTCTTTATAATAAGAACCATAAGGAGTAAAAAGTTCTTACAGAATAGAGAGGACGAGTATTACATTTAAAGAAAAAAAACAAATTAAATACCTAACTAATTTCTACATTCAAACCGGAGGAAGCAAGTCTTAATTTATCTCATTTAATTACCTCGAAATAAGGCAATCTGGACGATGTTAAGATGTCCTTCCCAATTTGACCAAAAAAAAAAAGATGTCCTTCCCAAGACCAAAACAATCTAGTGGTCCCGCGAAATAATCTTCTTTGACAGAACAACGCGGCAAAAAGACTTTAATGTAAGAGGTACTACGAATATCTGTCCCCTCTTAACTCTCCCACACATGTAAACCACTTAAGAAATTTAGCCCCAGTCTTATCTCTTGCTCCTCCGCTACCACATCATGAAGCTCTGTCCTCCTAAAGAGGTAATTCTGATAAATATTATTCAGTTTTTCCTTCTCTTGGTGTTTCATTCTTCTTGTCACCCCCTTACTAGAATAACCCCAAGCCAACCCCTCAAAGACGGCGACGTTTTGCTTTCCGATGGAGGAACCGTTGCCCTCGGTTTCTTCAGCCCCAGCAACAATTCAAGAAGGCGCTACGTTGGAATATGGTATAACAGATCCTCCAAACCAACCGTTTTTTGGGTTGCTAATAGACAGAATCCTCTTTATGATACTTCTGCAGTTTTGTCCATTGATACCCTTGGAAACATCGTTCTCGTTCACAATGACTCCCATTTGAACAGAACTAGCACCATTTGGTCATCCAATGTTTCGACCATTCCATCTTTTACTCACACCTTTGCTAAGCTTCAAGACACTGGAAACTTGGTTTTAATCAGCGATGAAGGAAGACCAAAGGTTCTATGGCAGAGTTTTGACTATCCTGGTGACACAATGGTCGCGTTCATGAAAATGGGAGTGGACCGGAAAACCGGTTTTAATTGGTCCCTCACATCATGGAAATCCCCAGACGACCCAGGATTGGGGGACGCAACTTACATAATCGACCCAAAAGGTTATGCTCAAATATTTGTCTATAAAAATGGAACTCCTTTTTGGCGTATTGGGTCTTGGACAGGTGAAAGATGGAGCGGTGTAGCTCAAATGACACTCTACTTTATCTTCAACATCACCCATGTCGACAATGCAAGTGAAGTTAGCTACATAACCCGAGTCATGGACCCTTCGCTCTTCTTAAGAATGGTGCTAGACAACACTGGTCATGTGACACGATATGTCTGGCAAGCTAATGAGAATAGATGGCTCCAAATATGGTACGGTCCAACAGAGAATTGTGACCACTATGGTTGGTGCGGGTCAAATAGTAATTGTGACCCATATAATGGGGGCAAGTTTGAGTGCATTTGCTTGCCCGGATTTGAACCCACGAATCTAGCAGAGTGGAATATGAGAAATGGGTCAAGCGGGTGTGTGAGGAAGAAGAATGTGTCCACGTGTCAAAGCGGGGAGGGGTTTGTAAAAGTGACACGTGTGAAGGTGCCAAATACATCAAAAGCAAGTGTGGATGAGAGTGAGAGTATGAGCTTGAAGAGGTGTGAGGGGAAGTGCCTCAAGGATTGTTCGTGTGTGGCGTATACGAATGTAGACGACGTCAAACAAAGTGGATGCTTGACGTGGCATGCTGATATGGAAGACATAAGGACATTTGAAAATGTGGGCCAAGATTTGTACGTGCGTGTTGATGCACATGAATTGGGTACATTCTGTACTTCGCTTCTTTTATGTTTTTGCTATCAAAAGTACAAAGAAATCCATCATCACTATTTATTACATATCTATGATGACTTTAATTTGCTTTGGTGTATTCTTGTCTGCAGCTAAACATGAAAGGAAGCATTATGGTTCTCTTGGGAAGAAGGGGATGGGGACACTCATAGTCATTTCTATTTTCCTGATAGCGTTCATGGTGATCACTTTTGTGTATTGGTTTGTGAAGAACAAGAATCAAGGTACGCTTTATTTCTAACAATTTCCCCCACAAAATGAAGTTCTTAAGTTAATATAATCTATATTTACGCTGCACATATATAAAATTGGTTGAAGGTTTGTCTGCTTTTCAATCTAAACTGATTAATTGCCGTTTACAGCTCGTCTCTTACATTTTGTTTTAAATTCTTGTTTAACGCAGCAAGAAGAATGGGCAAAACAGATTTGTTTGACGGGAAAAACGATTCCAATTTAACTCTATTTGATCTAAAGAACCTAGTTGAGGCAACAAACAATTTCTCAGACACTAACATGCTTGGAAAAGGTGGCTTTGGTTCTGTATATAAGGTAGCTTTTGTATGTAACTAGTCTCAAATTTCGTAAATTAAATTGACATTTTTCTCTAAATATTCTTGCATTTGTTTCATGAATTAACTACGTATTTTGACATCAGGGTCTACTCAAAGATGGAATGGAAATTGCAATTAAGAGGCTATCGAAGTATTCTGGACAAGGCATCGAAGAATTCAGAAATGAGGTTACTTTAATTGCAAAGCTCCAACATAGAAATCTTGTAAGGATCTTAGGTTGTTGCGTCGATGGAGATGAGAAGATGTTGATATATGAATATTTGCCCAACAAAGGCTTGGATTCTTTCATTTTTGGTGTGTCTTCTTATCATTGACATTTGTCACACACACACAAACAACAAGTCATTGTCAATTTGTTGAATTTTAGAAAATGAAAGAATTGATCAAGCAATATTACTCACTTTTAAAAGTTTTCATCTTTTATTTATAGATCAAGAAAAAAAATTACAATTAGATTGGAGGAAAAGATTTGATGTTATTTGTGGAGTTGCAAGAGGAATTTTATACCTTCATCATGATTCAAGATTACGAATAATTCATAGAGACTTGAAGGCCAGCAATATTTTGTTAGATTCTGCAATGAATCCAAAAATTGCAGATTTTGGAATGGCAAGAATATTTGGTGAAGACCAAATTGAAGCAAACACAAACCGTGTGGTTGGAACCTAGTAAGTACTCAACTATATAGTTCACAAAATACTAGTAAATATATAGCAAATTACTGATTATTTAGTTGGAATGACTTTCTACATACAATCAATATCTACAATTAAATAATGTAAATTTTGATGCTAAATGCAAACCCATTGTTCATCATCAAACAACATTTCAGCCTAGATAGGTTTGTTATCTATGCCCCATTAAGTCAAGATAGATATGTACGTGTGCACATGTGTGTGTGACATATGCTAGGCAGAAATAACAATAACAAAATTCAAACACTTAACAGTTTATGTATATTTAGTTGAAATGATTATATTGACAAATTTCAATAATTTTTACAGTGGTTATATGTCACCTGAATATGCAATGGAAGGAATTTTCTCAATAAAATCAGATACATATAGCTTTGGAATTTTACTTTTGGAGATTGTTACTAGCAAAAAGAACAGTGGTCATTATGATGACATTTCTTCTACTTTGGTTGGACATGTAAGTATAGATAATGAACAACTTGAGTTAAGCTTGCACTTTAGTAATAGTCTAACTATATAATGGTTTCAATTAATTCAGATTTGGAACCTTTGGAGAGAAAGCAGAGCTATGGATATTGTTGATCCATCATTAAGAGGTGAAACATGCCCTAAACATGAAGTTCTGAAATGCATCCAAATAGGGCTTTTATGTGTGCAAGAATATGCAACAGATAGGCCTACTATGTTAGAAGTTGTTTCCATGTTGGATAATGAGTCAACTCTTGCTCCTCCAAAGCAACCAGCATTTCTTTTCAAGAGAACGAATTTTGATTGTTCAGATCCATCAAATGGTGAAGGGGTTAATTCAATAAATGAGATTAGTACTACTGTGGTTGAAGCTCGATGAAGACCATGACTGCCATGCTTGGTCATGCTAATTATTATACTATGAGACTTGTCAAGTGAATGATTTTATGATTTTTAAGACATTGTAAATGATAATGATGCATATATGTTTTAGCATGAACTCAAGGGCGGATGACATTGGCGTATGTTTTAGCACACTGAAATAAAGAAGGGTTATAGAAATGATAACTATTACTCCCTTTTTCACTAATTTGATTAGATTAAAAACGTTAGTTGAGTTAGTTTACATTATTTGACTTCGGCAAAAATTGTTTTTATACCTGCTTTTACATTTGTTAAAAAGGAATCGATGTTGAAGGCGAGCGTCGTGGGTTGTTTTGTTTTTGTTTTTTTGGTAAATAAACCGTACCAGCGTTGAACTTTCTACCTTGCTCTTTGTTTTTGTTTTGTTTTTTTTTTTAAAAAAAAAAGCGGGGTAAAATGTATTTTCCACTAGTGCTAGAAAAGAAAAAGTTTAAAGACTTATTTAAGCATCCCTTTTCCTATTTATTCTTTTGGTATTCCATCTTCCTATTTATTAAATATATAAAGCATATTGTTTGCTTATTATTATTTTTCTAGATTGAATGTTATTTTAAAATCACCTACAATCTAGAAAAATGATTTTTTTATAGTTTTTTTTGTTTTGTTTTTTTTTTGGTTGTTGTTTTTTTTACACAAATGAGAGTGATAACCAATGCGGAATATTGTTATTATTATTTTATTTTTTTTAAAAAAAAAACCTAACTTGATACAAACCTCTTCCCTTCTCCCTCCATCTCCCTTATAAACCATAATGTCTAAGTTTTACAGCTACAAGTAAGAAAATCGAAAGTTAAAAGGCGATAAATCAAACCTTGCATGATTCAAATTGAAGGGGCGCTGTTTAAAAACCACGTCATTTTGTAGTGGTTATCAAGTACAACCACTACAACTTTCAAGCATTCTGTTGCGGTTTTGGATAAACCGCTACATCAACCACTACAAATATTATAATCATACCCCGCTAAACGTGACATTTTCTAGTGGTTAAAAAACCGCTACAAATTAATTGACCTTTGACATTCTGTAGCGATTACTAGGACAAATTGATTGACATCTTCAATTTGTAGCGGTTTCTCTTATAGCTGCTACAAAAATCATTTTTTACTTTAAAAAAAAAAAAATTCACTGACTCATTTTGATTAGAAATATTTTCATAAGAGAAAAGTTGCTATAATGCAACCCAATCTTCAGTTGCATGTTGGACTATCTTCAGAAGAACAGAAGTCTTTTTTTTTAAGCAATAAAAGAACAAAATTTTTCACGTCAAAGAAATAGTTACATCTGGATTATCATTGAACGAACTATCTCGGCTTGAATGATGAGATGTGCAAATAGTTCATTCAGTGATAATGTAGATATAACTATTTTTATGTAAAGGATTGTACGCATGATGTCATGAGTGTTTTCACGTGAAACAAATAATTACATCTGGATTGTCCTGAAAGAACTATCTCAGATTCAAGGATGAGAGCTGCAGATAATTCATTTAGCGACAATGCATATCTAATAATTTATTTATAAGTGATGTAGGGATTGAGTCACACGTGCAACTATATTAAGCTAATGTACGGATTGATTCACAACCTATATATAGATGAATATTTGTAGTGGTTTATTTAATAACCACTACAAATAGCTAAGATTTGTTGCGATTAACGCGTCTCTTTCCCCTGATCGAGACAAATACGTGTCGTTTCAAATTTTATAGCGGTTACATACATATGATCGGGACAAAGTTCACAGTGACAACATTCGTGCCATTAAGCGCCCACCCTGGCACCAACTTTGTAATGGTTAGTTCCTTATAACTGCTACAAACCTTCGCGCAAATCTAGCACCACATTTGTAGCGATTTATTTTATGTAACCGCTATAAAGGTGGTCACAAACAAGCTTGCGCTTTGGTGCCATTGCATTCGCTACAAATTTGTTGCGGCGTGGTCTAAAACTGCTACAAATTCAGGTATTTGTAGCGGTTATTTTGGACTGCTACATAATAACCACTACAAATGATGATTTTTGTTTTTGTTTGTTTGTTTTTTTTTTGTAGTGATATTGGATCACTAATGTTTCTTACTTATTAGCAAAATATAATTCTTCACCAACACGAAGACAATGGAAGCAATGTTGTCATTAGGGGGAGTAATATTGATGTTGTCACAAAGTGAAGTCGATACACGTTGTACTCTTTTTCCCTTATCTAGGTTTTGTCCCACTTGGTCTTTCTAGAAAGGTTTTTAATGAGGCAACATTGAAAAGTGTATCAGTGGATGATGTACACTTATTTTTGGCTAGGTTTTTATCTCATTGGGTTTTTCCTAGTTAAAGTTTTTAGTAAGGCACATTCATAATGGACATTGTTACTCCCCAACCGGCCTAGCCCTTTTGGGTGGCGGGTAGTGTGATAGCTCTTAATTCTTATATTATATTACTTAACAATATGTATCAAAGTAAACTACCAGCAGAGCATACATTCGGTTTGGGTGTAGTGTACTGGTAAGATATTACAGATTTTGGTTACAAATTTCAAACATAAATACATAAAATATCTACAAATCTTCCTCGAATGATTTGAGACCCATCCGGCACCTTCATGTGCTAGCATCCTCCACTTTATCCTGGAGATACTTCCAACAAGCTGTAATAAACATGTAGCAATACAGACTAGAATCTTGAAGGATCCCAGAGTAATTGTTAATCTCATACACAAAGTATAATCAAAGTATGTAAGAAAACCACAAACATAAACCATACAACATTCAGTAGGTCGTAGACAACGAGGCACAAAACCTAATCTGGAACAAGCAGTCTTTATAGCACACAACATAGACTGTAGGGCACAGCACGCAGCAAGGCCTTAGTTGCACACAGCGGGTCACACACAGTAGGTTCCGGTTCCAAAGCGCTTGGAAAACAATAACACAGAATGCATACATATACATGGTAAAACATACATACAGAGACATACAAAGCATATAAGGATTAAGGTTACTACCTGGTAAATTCTTAGACTAAAAATCAACTCCCAAAATTCCTTAAAGCTTCAAATAATGATACCTCTTGTCCTTGATGTTATCTTTTCCTTGAAATCTTTCCTCCTTGAACTCCCTTGTATTTTCAGTCAAGACTTCAAAAACACCACACAAGAATCATTCATCAAGGTCTTAGGAATGTCTATGAAGATTGAAGGGAGTAGAAAAAGAATCCAAGTTCTACTTACCTTGATTTTGTGATTAGTTTAGAGATCTTACAGCGCCTCCACCATGTAAACGACACCAAACACCTTATACCAAGAATCCAAAACTGTAGAAACATTGCTTTCTCCAAGAAGAACAACATTGGAGAAGGCCCCGGGAGCTAATAACACCAAATCGGAGGTGAAATCGGCCCCATTCTACTCCCTCTCTCTCTATTTCATTTTTCTCTCCTTCTCTCCTCTTTTTTCCATGTTTTGGCCAAGAATGGCTAAAGACAAATGAGGGGGAAAGGATATAGATAGACCACCAATGCGGTCCAGAACACGCCATGTGTCTGGTCTAAAATGCGCCAGTATATGGCCCAGAACGCACCACGTGTCCTCTCTCCATTGGACCAATATAAAAGTAGTTTTATGCCTTGTCATGATGACGAGACACATGTCTTGTGCTTGTGGTGCTAACTTAAAAGCTATGTCATAATGAGGGCACATGTGTCATATTTCCATTTGACCAACAAAAATAGCTTTTAACTTGTCATGATGGTGGACACGTGTCATGTTTCTATTGGACCAACACAAAAGTATATCATAATGAGATGATATGTGTCATGTTCCTATTGTGCCAACACAAAAGTAACTTTATGTTTTTTCATGATGAGGAACACGTGTCATGATCTTGTGGTGACGACTCAAAAGCTATGTCATCATTAGTCATCATGACCTTACTTTATTAAAGTTACTTTATCGGCGCCTACTCAGGATTGCGACACGTACACCAAGACCCGCCAACTAACACCAGGTTAGACTCTGTATGTTTAGGCCTCCATATGGCATCACATACTGGTATCATTTTCCCAAAATGCAAGGCATATCCAACTGCCCTGAAAATGCCGTATACTTACTTATACTGACATATTTTTGCTCAACTAGTTGTTGTTGGTTCTCTAAAGGTTTTGATGATTCCTAACAATTGTAAACAAAGTGTGAGGATTTGCTCTCAGATGTTGGAAAATCCTGAGTGAGAGCAAACCTCGAGGTTTGCCCAGAAACCTCGAGGTTTGGCCTTACATGGGAAGCCTCAAGGTCATGTTTTTTTTTTTTTTTTAAACTTGCGAAAACCTGGTTTCACAAATTTGTGTGAAACCTCGAGGTTTGTAAAGAAACCTCAAGGTTTTGGACTTCCAGAGAAAACTCAGCTTCACACCAATTTGAGAAACCTCGAGGTTTATAACAAAACCTCCAGGTTTATGCTTTGGCGCCAAACTGAGATTTTTGAATAACAATGAGAAACCTTGAGTATTTGAAGAAACCTCCAGGTTTCTTCATCCAGAGAGCAAATGGTTTTCAATAACATTGAAAACCTCGAGATTTCCATGTAAACCTTGAGGTTTGTGATTTGGTCCAAATCTGAGAATTTCGAAATTAATTGAAAACCTCGAGTATTACTAGAAACCTCCAGGTTTCTGGCATACAGAGAGAAATCAAGTTTTTCTATCTATCAAAACCTCGAGGTTTGCCTTAAAATCTCTAGGTTGTCTTTGGATATCAAAGTTCTGACTTTCAATGATTTTAGCAAAACCTCGAGTATTGCTACAAACCTCGAGGTTTGTGAGTTCCAGAGAGCAAATGAACTTTCATTGATTTTGAAACCTCCAAGTTTCCTATGAAACCTCCAGGTTTGCTTCTAGTGTGATTTTACAAGGTTTCACTCTTAAAGTGAAACCTCGAGGTTTATCATGAAACCTTGAGGTTTTGGCACACAGAGAGTTCAACTTGCTTCTGCATTTCTGAAAACCTCGAGGTTTACAAGAAACCTCCAGGTTTGTTGTTTTGAAGCACAATCTTTTTCACCTGCAGAAGTCGAAAACCTCGAGGTTTGTAGAACAAACCTCCAGGTTTCTGTACGTTAACAGAAATTCAAATCTGTCAATTTTGCTATACCTTATTGTTTGATCTCAATGCTTTCCATGATTAATCTCTATTGATTCTAGATATATTTAACCATCTTTTTAGTGAGTTTCAGACAGATTAAAGAAAGTTTATTGAAGGTTTAAAGCAAAAGCAAAAGTAATGTCAGAACATTAAATGTTCAACCCAGAAACTTGCATACTTTTGGCCAATCCATCTGCACACGTCTACAAAGCATTAAAGAGTGTTTGTTGCAACAAGAAACATCTTCTCTAACGGATTAATTTGCAGAAAGTCAACTATGATGACATGGCCAACTGGATTAAGAGTAATCAAGAGAGAGAAGGTCCCAAAACCACTTCAGAACACTTGGGAAACTTCTCCAACGGATCTATTTGGAAAGTAACGGTCATTTAATGATCTCTGAGTATAAATAGAAGAGCATTCAAGTCTTTCCAGCTACCACAACAACTAAGAGCGAATTTCATTGAAGTCTTCATTTATTTCTTTCAGTTTTCATCTGTATAATATCTTTTGATACAAGAGCTTTAGTATTCATTTACATCTGCTCTTTAAGAGAGTTTTGCTTTTGATTATTCATTTATTGTAAAGGAATCACAAGTCAAGGGGACTTGGTGATTTGGGGAATCATTGATTACAACTTGTAAGGGGGAGTGAGTTCTAGTGAGAGAATCACTTCTTGAGTGCAGAGTGTGTAATCTTTGATATAGTGGAAATCCCAGAGAGTCTGGGGACTGGACGTAGGTCAAGTGGTTAAGACTGAACTAGTATAAATCTCTTGTGTTCAGCTTCTTTTCCCTTTGCTCTGTTATGACCTGTTTTCAGCATTAGAAAACAGAGTTATCTGCAAAAGTTTTTAAAATACCCAATTCACCCCCCCTTTTGGGTATTTGGCTCCACTTTCAGTTGTCCTATACCTTAGGACATAGTTGGGTAGTATCTTTTCCAACCGGATTTACACCGTATTGGTCTCCTATGCCCCTTTTTCATTGGTACTTTAATTCCACGACTTATACATACTAAGTCCACTAACCCCTATAGTCGAGTTACTTAGTCCCTTGAGAGGCTTCCTTTCCCTCGAAATTCTTGGGACTCTGCTCAAACTGGGTTTAGTCGCCTGCCTTTTAATTATGGACTTATTCCCAAGTCTCTAGGTGCAAAATTCAAGATATTACAGACATCTATGGGGAGTGTTATGAATATATTATGTGGATGTCCATTGACTCTTAACTTTCCATGTTCTATCACAATTCATGAAAATCAATTGGGTATATTATATTATATAATATTATGTAGTGGACATTAAAATCACCTATTATGGGCACTAAGGTCGCCCACTACGCCTATAGTGGGGAGTGGCTAGAAGTTACATAAAACATTCATACTCTCCAACCATTATAAATTCTCTCCTCCCCTCCCCCCCCGCCCCCACAAATGTACACTAGAAGAGATTGTATTGTGATCATACAAGAAACTAAAGATAATTGCTATACACTTTCTTTCTCTTGATTTCTCTTTTATTTATCTATTGTTCTTTAATCTTAGATTTTTTTAAAAAAAAGTTTTATAACATAAAGGCATTTTTAATATTCATAATACTACTATATTAAAGAGGTGTGAGAGTTTGATTTGTCATTTTTTAAATTAAAATCAAATGACAAAAATGTCCCTAAAAGTTTTTAAAAAATAGAGAACAAGGTGCGATAAGGGTTTAACAAGTTCTAATAAAGGTTTAACAAGTTTACATATGAATTTCACAACTTCCCATTTTAAATTAACCACTTACGACAATGACAAGTCAGTGATGTATTAATTCTTACACTTTATAAGGGTTTAACAAGTTTGTATATGAATTTTACAACTTAATTCCCATTTAAAATTGTCCACTTGTAATAAAAGACAAGTGAAAAATGTATTAATTCCTACATTGAGAAGGGTTTAACAAGTTCACATATGAATTTCACAACTTCTCATTTAAAACTAACCACTCGCGCCTTCTTCTTTGTAAATTTAAACTCAAGATATTTCTGTTATTTTTTTTCAATTTTAAAAAGAACAAATCAGACCTTCACACCTTTAAAATACTATGAATATTGGAAACACTTTGTCTCTAAGTATTTTTTAAGGATTTTCTCATTGTTCTAATTATACTATCCACTTCTAAAGATTAAAATTTCATTAAAGAAATACTTGGAGGCAATTAGGCAAGCTCAATCTAAGATAGCTTATCTAGTTTTCACAAGTTCTTCATTTCTAAGCTTCATAGCTGGTTTATATGATTTCGTGAGTTAAGAAAAAGAAAAATTCAAATTAAATTCTTTAAGTTTAACTCCCTCCAGTCAATAACACAATTCACTTATAGGAGAATACATTGGTTAACAAATTCTTTAAAGAGTGATTAAATTAATGCTTATTGGTTAAATCTCCTATATAATTAATACTTAAACATGACTTTATATATTTTTCTCTCTATTTTTTTAAAAAATAATAATATGGGTAAAATTTGAAAAAATTTCAATTAAATGTATATTTAATAAATTAGCTATCATTTATTGACTCTAATTTTTAATAAGTTTTTTGAAATGACTTGTATTGTTACACCAATAAATATGTATAATTATATATACAAGGAAAATTACATACAGATCTAAAGGAAGGAAATTGTTACTGTAATGTTAAATAATTAACTAGTTAAAAAGGGATCTATGGGTAAGAAAATCTAATTGTCAAATCACCAAACCACCCTCACTAATTAATTTAGTTTTTAATACACATGTCAGGACAGTTGGTATAACATAGTTATTTTAGTTGTCAATAATAAGTCTTTGATACATACAGGCAGATATTAATTGCTTAAACATGCTGTGACAATTATTACTATATTTAGTTTAATTGTCAATAATAAGTGTATAGTGTTGGTTGACATTAGTTGTTACTACTTGTGATAGTTGTTAATATTGTTAGTTTAGTTGTCGACCGTAACTATAAGGTTCAAGTTGACATTAAGGGGTTGTTTGGTACGAGGAGAAAGGAAGGGAAATTGTGAAGAGGGAAAATTTTTGAATTGGATTTAAAAAATTAAAGAACTGAAGTTAAAAAGGGGGTTATGATTCTCTTATCTTACATTTTATCTTTGTTAAAAATTTATAACCCCACTTTTTCAATTTTTAAAAGTTTGACACACAAAAATTTTCCCTCGCTTCCTCTCCAAATTCCTCATACCAAGCAACTCCTAAAGATGGCTAGCACATATGAGAAGCATATATTATATTTAATTTCTTTAATATAGGGGGATGATTTGTAGATGGTGGAGAAACTAATATTGCCATGTTGAAGGTAGTATGAGAACAAGAACCATAAAGGAAAACGTAACTTATGAAAAGTTGAGAGAAAAATGATATTATTAAGTATTCAAAAAGAAAGTAATATAATTCTTACGAAATTCAAACTTATCTTTGTTACAAGAGCCTTATGGATGACGAATGAGTAAAACATTTAATTAACCTTAATGCAGTATAAGTAGGAAATTTGGATTAATATGATTTTGTTACATTTTGATGTAAATTCACTTGTTATTATCCACACCTACCTAGTGTTAATTCTTACGATCTCACTTGTCATATCTTGGTATATAGCTTGTCACTTCCGTTGTGCTGAATTGTGACTTGTCCATGTGTTTACCTTATCTCCTTCTATGTGAATTTCTTAGTTGAATTTTATGTTTTGTATTCTATTTATTTTATAGACACAATTAATGATATTATAACACAATATGATGATATAAATAGAGTTGTGATTTTTTATATCCTCATTTGTCAATGGTGACAGCTTAACCTGTCAATCAACGCACTGTCACTTGTTATTTATTGGTGGCTAACAATGTCATATAAAGATTTATTTGAATTTTAAAGCATCGTGCATAAGTGGGTACTGGTTTGGAGTGGCCATCAAGCTAAGGCCGTATGTAACAGAAAAATGAATTTTCCATCAAGGGGTACGAAGAATAGTTCATTCAAACTTTTGATTATTTGTTGTGGAAATTTGAACTATGTGGAAATTTATTGTCTCCTCCAATCCGAGTCATAAGGGCAGTTTGGCGTTACTTGATATAGTCAAAAGTCGTTCGTTTTTTCCCCCTTTGGGTATCAATGTTGTTGGTCTTTAAATGTCTTTTCGATTGTTTTGTTGTAAGAACACAGATGTCTAACTTCAATGGGTTAGTGGATAATTTATATAGGATCTGTTGCATCCTCCGGGATGTAAGTAGGCTAACACACTACTACAAAAAATGGTTTTCGCATCCCAAAAAGACGTCATTTTTTTTAAAACAAAGGAAGTAAAAATAAAAGCGGTGGTATTTTTGTAATTAAAAGTTAATTTTTGGAGTCTAAGTTTCAAACTTAGACTCCAAAAATCTCGCGAGAGCCACCTTTGGTGTCTAAGTATGGAACTTAGACTCAAAAAATCATCACTTTTAGAGGCTAAGTTTTAAAGTTGGACTCCAAAAGTCATCACTTTTGGAGTCTAAGTCTTAAACTTGGACTCCAAAAGTCATTCTTTTGGAGTCTAAGTCTTAAACTTAGACTCCAAAAGCATGACTTTTGGAGTCCAAGTTTAAGACTTAGACTCCAAAAGTGATTTAAAAAAAGAAAAAATGCGGTAAACGAAAATCTTAGCGGGAAAAAGTATCACTTTTCACTTGTTTGTGGGGCCCGCGAAGACCCTTTAGGAGTCTAAATTTTACACTTAGACTCCAAAAATCATGTCTTTGGAGTCTAAGTTTTAAACTTAGACTCCAAAAGACTTCCTTTTTCTTCCCCCCCCCCCCACTTCATTTCATTTCATTTCCATCTATCTTCCTTCTCTACTCTGCACCTTCATTTCAAATGCTACCTGAGACCTTCCGATCATCGTCGGCCCTCCTCAGTCATCGCTCCTCCTTCGCCTTCCTCCCTTCACCGTTAGCGTGGTTCGTGATCGTCTTCCTCCTCATCTTTTTTCGTCAACCATCATTCGTCTTCCTCATCATCTTTTTCCGGCAATGCAAGCCTTTCTATCTTATTTTACTGAAATCAAACTCAGATCTGAGCTAATGAAGGAGGATGATGGCGAAGGTGAGCAAAAACACGGATCTATAGATTTTTTTTTAAAAAAAATTTTGAGTTGCTCTTGTTATTTTTCAAAAACATAAACTCAGATCTGTGCTCCTAAAGCTTTCAATGTGCTATAGATGATAGGTCCGGTGATGTTTTGTTTATTGCGTTCTGGATATTTTCTAGATCTGAAATTTCATTGTGTTCTAGATTTTTTTTAAGATCTGAAATTTCTCAGATCTTTTTATTGCGTTCTGGATTTTTTTTTTCATATCTTAAACTCCCTAGATATGTTTATTGCGTTCTGGAGTTTTTTCGTTCTAGATTTTTTTGCAGATCTCAAACTTCTCGGATTTGTGTTTAACACCGTCATCGTCCCCATCTAATTTGTTTTTTTTTTAAAAAAAAAATACTTATGGAGTCTAAGAAATATTTAGACTCCGTAAGTCTTAACTTTTGGCGTCTAAGAAATATTTAGATTCCGTAAGTCTCTGGTTTTTGCGCCCCCCAGATAGATGTCCTCTCGGAAAAGGACTCCAAAAGTACAAAAAATAGGACTCCGTATCCCTATTTTGTAGTAGTGACACCGAAGAGAAGATGATTGTTCTATGATGTCTAAGAGGAAGACACTAAAGAATATCAGATGATCACTGTGCTACACGAAAATGACGATTAGCCAAAGGGGGTGGGGTGTGTGCACAGTGAGACTGAATAGTAAAGATGATGAATAGAGGACGTGCACCTGTGAGGTTAATCTCCTATTTATAGGGATTACCTCTAGGGTTTTGGCCCTTGTGCTGTGCATGTCTCCAGGTCCAAATGCCTGCTCCAGTACTATCTATGCATGCCTGCTCCGCTACCTGTATTGTCCTTGATTGCAGCCGAGATTATAGGATGATTAGTGTTTTACTTGATCAAGGGGGATTATGTCATAAAGTACTCTTGTTGGGCCGCATGCCAAATGGGCCCAATATACGAGTCTATAACATCGATTATTTTTTCCAACACTACGTTTTGATTTGTATTCCTCATGGGATGGACAAGTAGGTTATACAAGTCATGAATACTCACATTTACGATATAAATGATTTCCTAAATATTTACACGAATAATAATATTACAGATAAATTACATTACATTAAATCTCTCTAATGATTTTAGGGTGAAGGAGCGATTTTGTCAACCAACTATTAGGCCAGGAGCGATTTTGCCAAATAACTTTTAAAGAGACCAAAAATGCCAAAAAACAATTGATTTTGTTAAAAACGTACAACACTGTTAGATTCACTTAACATCCGTCTGATGAGTTGAATGCCACGTGGCATTATGAGTCTCCTTGTCGTCAGAGTTGAATGCCACCTCCATCTCTTTACTCATTTCCTTCAGAACTTTAGCTCCACCTGGGAACTTGCAACACAGCTTCACAAAGCAACTCCCCACAGCTTTTCTTTGTCCAGAAGGAGACAATAGTTCGTGTTGCAGATGCAGTACTTTTTGTTTCTTCTATTAATTCCTTTTCGTCGCCTTTCTCGATCAACCTCCAAGCAAATCTAGACAAAGTTCACTCACATTCTCTCGTTAAAGGCCACTACATTTTCCCCACTTTCTAGCTTTTACCATTCTTCTCTAGTGTCGATTTTTGTTTTTGTTTGTTTGTTTTCATCTCCTTCTCTTCAATCTCAGAATTTACTGCTACTGGGTTCACTCATGGAGTCTAAGCTTCATTAAAAAGCAAAGGCTAACATGGTTAGGCTAATTTTGAAGTTCTGAGAAAGGCATTTGTTTGTGGCTTACTGAATCGTTCTTTCCCAAATGGGTTTTGGAATATTTGGTTTTTGTTTGGTTCTGACGCTTTTCTTCAAGCATTTAGCATGCCAGCAACCAAATACAGATGGATTCTTTGTTTCTGAATTCTTGAAGAAGACGGTTTCTTCTTCTTCTTATTCAACTTTTTCCAAATCCTACTACTTGTCTGGTTCTTCTTACTGTTCATGGTAGGGTGTTCTCTGTGATGCTCAAAAAGAACACATTGTTGAGTTCAAAGCTTCTGGGTTAGGCCTCTCTGGGCCTATTCCTGATAATACCTTTGGCAAGCTCAACAAGCTGTAATCTTTGGATCTTAGCAGCAACAAAATCACTGGTTTGCCTTCAGATTTCTGGAGTTTAACTTCTCTCAAGAGTTTTAACCTTTCTTCCAACCAGGATTCTGGCTCTTTGTCTAACAATATAATATTGGCAATTTTGGTTCCATGGAAGCCTTAGACTTATCGAACAACAATCTCTCTGAAGAAATTCCAGAAGCTACAGGCTCTCCTGTCAGTGTTCGCATCCTCAACCTTAGCCAAAACCGATTCAAACAAACCATACCTTCTAGGATTTTGAAGTGTCTGCATTAGGAGCAGAGCAAGCTTACAACTCAAAAATGTTGGACGAGGAGATAGAGGTGGCATACAACTCTGACGACAGGGAGACTCATAATGCCACGTGGCATTCAATTCAGACGGATGTTAAGTGAATCTGACGGTGTTGTACGTTTTTAACAAAATCAATTGTTTTTTGGCATTTTTGGTCTCTTTAAAAGTTATTTGGCAAAATTGCTCCTGGCCTAATAGTTGGTTGGCAAAATCGCTCCTTCACCCATGATTTTATCAACACATAGTTGGTTTCAAAGTGTAGTCTCAACTAGATCCTTTTGAATATCAAGCTCGTCTCTTGGAAGAGGCACCTATTTTGAAAAGGGGAGTTTTGAAGCCCGAAAATAGAGTAGTAATTTTTTTTTTTTTTTAGGGTTAAGGTGCAATTTTACCAATAAACTATTGGTCTAGGAGCGTCCAACATAATAAACTATTAAGTGGACCAAAATTACCAAAAAAAGTTTTATTCAGGAGCGTCCAGCACAACGCCGTTAGACAAAAGTTAACGTCCATTATCTAAGGTATAAATTGGCCAACGAACTTTTACCCTAGGAGTGCCCGACACAAAATTTTAATTTTTACTAAATTAAATAAGTTTTTTTCTCAATTGTCATTATTCAAAACTACTTGTATAGATATCTATGGATAAAAATTACTCATTCTTTAATTTTGTCAAAATTATAATTTGCTAAAATAAAAAAAATTTTTAATTAAAAAATTTAATTATATGATTTAAATAAAACTCAAGGTTTTTTATAGTTAAATCTATATGTTAAACAAATATATATATATATATATATATATGATTTACTTTTAATGGATATCAATATTGATACTTAATAATATAAATCCGCCAACTTGATGATATATTTGTTAATTAAATGATCTATTGATTATTTGTGACTTGTTGGGAAAAAAAAAAAGATAACTTAAGAGGCTTGATGAAGGACAATTTAATAATAGGTTAAGGAGTAATTTTAATGGGTTAAGGAGAAACTTAGCCTACGAAAATTTTATTAACATTAAATGAATTTTTTAAATCACATAAATTTCTTCTAAAATAAAAATAAATCATATAATTTTTTTGTTTAACATATATAATAAACTATAAAACACCTTGAGTTTTATTTAAATTATATAATTATATTTTTAATTAATTTTTTTAAAAATTTTAGAAAATTATAATTTTAACAAAATTGAAGAATCAGTAATTTTTGTCCATAGATCATAAATATCTATACAAGTAGTTTTGAATAATGACAATTGAGAAAAAACTTATTTAATTTAGTAAAATTTAGAATTTTGTGCCAGGCGCTCCTAAGATAAAAGTTCGTTAGCCAATTTGCACCTTAGATAACAGACGTTAACTTTTGTCTAACGGCGTTGTGCTGGACACTCCTGAGTAAAATTTTGTTTGGTATTTTTGGTCCATTTAATAATTAATTGTGTTGAACGCTCCTAGACCAATAGTTCTTTGATAAAATTGTATCTTAACCTTTTTTTTTAAAAAAAAAAAAAAACTCTCTAATACTACTTTTTTCCTAATATTCCACGTCTCTCTACGCATTTAATGTTACTTTTTATATTATATGATATTCTTGGGGAAAATTTTTTTTTCACATGTTAATTGTAGGAGTTAGCTAACTAATTCACATATAAAGTAAAAATATTTGCTGAGTTAATATTTTTTTGTAAAAATATGTATTCCCTCCTGTCATTTTTAGAAGTATATGTTACTTCTCTATTTATTTTGATGATAACTAACAATTCTAAACTTAAATAGAGTTAATGGCTAAGTTAAAAATGTTTGAAACTTGTTCAAATTGAATCAATAACTTATTGTCAAAACTAAACTTGAGTTAACACTAGCTAGAGAGTTTGTCAAGTCTTTTAGACTTCGGTTAACTTGAGTGTCTAAATGAAAATTTGAGTTTGAGCTTGGCCAAGAGCTTCTCAAAGATTTTATTTTTAAAGTAACTCGAGCCAGTCTTGGTCAAACTCGAGTTATAGCTTGGCCAAGAATTTTCAAAGCTTTTACATTCTAAAGTAAACTCGAGCCATTTGTTGTCCTTACTATTTCAGAGTTAAGGTGGGCCGTGCTGATGTGTCATTAATGGTGTTAACTCTATCAAGGTTACCTCCATTGTGTCCTTGGCAACGTTCACCTAGGATAGGTGTTTTTATTTTTTATTTTTATTTTTAAGAAAAACAGAGAGTTACTCCAAAACGGAAAAGAAAAAAAAGTAGGGATGACAAAGAAAAAGAACAAAACCCTACATCCCTTCAGACCTTTCTCGCTCACCATCTCTGGCTGACTTCACCGCACATCATCCTTCGTTTTCTCACTGTTCTTGTTGCTTTGAGTTCAAGCAGTTGAAACAGCTTTAGATAGATTGCGCAAAATCCGTCAATTCCAGGTGTTAGATATACTATTTTGTTCACCTAGCTACTTCCAATTTATATGCCCCTCTCTGCTTTATATATTTGGGATGACAGAATGAGTGAGAATAGGATATGTTGAATCTCAAAGAACTTCATATTATTTCTTCTGAATAGATGGGAATATGGCTACGGTTTAGAATAAAGAATTAGACATGGTTAAAGGAGGACGTGTACACGATTGGAGAATAAGTGTGACAAATATAAGGACACAGTGGCAAATAAGATATGTTGGTAAGTGAAAAGGGCTGTGCTTTGTTTGTTTTCGAAGAAGAATATTGAAAAGGATACCATATGCATTGGGGCCAAGCACTTGAAGATTTTGTTTGCTTGTGAAACTGATGCATTTATCTCCCCATGACAGAAGAGTGGGTGTATTCATTAAACTTTGATTATTTTATACAAATATTGGGAAACATTGGTGGTCCCCCAGAGTAGTATTTTGCTTTTCAGCAACTCACACACTTGAATAATGTTCATTAATTGTTGTAATATATTTTTGTAAATAACTTTTTTTTTTTTTGCTTTGTAACCTACGGCGTTTTTGACCTGAACATATTTTGACTTATTTTAACTTATCCTTATAATGTTCATAATGTTCATTCACTAATTAGTGGCGCTGGTTTTTCTCAATACCCTCTTCATCTAACCTACGGCGTTTTTTACCTGAACCTAGAGCATTCATTATTCAGATTAGGGGAAAAAATCCTACTGAGTTTATTTATTAATCAAACGAGGTGCTGATGAGGATGCCAGCTCAGTGTATTTTAACATTGTTAATTAGCGCCAGCGCCTCATAGGATTTGTTAAAAATAAATCAGGAGTGTTTGAAAATGGAGAAAACTTCAGGGATTGAGTCGTGACTAGTCAAATTATAGAGATTGAATTACAAATTCAGTATAACTATCAGGATTAAATAAATAACCTTTCCTTTTTTTTTACGTATTGAAATAAATAAAATATAAGTATAAATATATACATCTGTAGGGTGAACATTGAAGATTTTTGATGGAAAATAAAGACTCAAATTCAGCATGTGTTATTTTCCTAAGAAAAATAAATAAATGGTTTAAAATAAAAATATGAAAAAAATAATCCACATGTCGTGAAAAATGTCTTGGAGATTAAAACAATCAAAGATCATTCAAAACGAAATAAATGGTTTAAACGAAATATATAAGTTACACTTTACAATATTTTAAAAATAATAAAACATAAAGTTCACATCAGAAGCATTCTAGCAATATTATAAGAACATTACTAAGTATGAGAGCTAGTCTTAGTTTTCAACGAGCTTCGACCACTGTAGTACTCATCTCATTTATTGAATTAACCCCTTCACTGATTGACAAATTTGGATCATCACACTTAGGTTTCTTGAAAAGAAATGCTGCTTGCTTTGGAGGAGCAAGAGTCGAATCATTATCCAACATGGAAACAACTTCTGACATAGTTGGCCTATCTGTTACATATTCTTGCACACATAAAAGTCCAATCTGGATGCATTTCAGAACTTCATATTTAGGGCATGTTTCACCCATTAATGATGGATCAACAATCTCCATAACTCTACTTTCTCTCCAAAGGTTCCAAATCTGAATTAATTGAATGCATTAGACAGTTAGATTATTGTTATAATAGAAAACTTAACTTAAGTTGTTCATTATCTGAAATACTTACATGTCCAACCAAAGTAGAAGAAACATCGTCATAATGATCACTATTTTTTCTGCTAGTAACAATCTCCAAAAGTAATACTCCAAAGCTATATGTATCTGATTTTATTGAGAAAATTCCTTCCATAGCATATTCTGGTGACATATAACCACTGTAAAAAGTTATAGAAATATATTGATGATCATTTCAATAAAGATACTTAAATGATTTTAAGTATTTAAATTTTGTTCCTTATTTATGGAATATGATGTCATAGGAATATATTTTGACATTGTATGGGGCATACCGCATAAATCATAAAACATGTCTAGCTCATGCTGATATGTCGTTTGACCGTGAAGAAAGGATTTGAAATTAACAAAAAAATTTACACAATTTAGGTATTGATATTGATGATAATGATGTGTGTGTAGAAAATAATGCCAACTAATACTTATTAGTTGAGATTTAACTAGTAGTTTTGGAACTTGCGGAAACTAGGAATATGCGTGTGTCTAATTCAATGCTAGGAAGCCGTAGTGATATGCTATACATATAGTTGAGTATACTTACTAGGTTCCAACAACACAGTTTGTGTTTGCTTCAGTTTGGTCTCCATCAAATATTCTTGCCATACCAAAATCTGCAATTTTTGGATTCATTGTGGAATCTAACAAGACGTTGCTAGCCTTCAAGTCTCTATGAATTATTCGTAATCTTGAATCTTCATGAAGGTATAAAATTCCTCTTGCAACTCCACAAATGATGTCAAATCTTTTCCGCCAATCTAATTGTAATCTTTTTACTTGATCTAAATAAAAGTTGTAAATTATCAAAAGTGAAGATTATATTTCTTAATCAATTCTTTTATTTTCTAAAATTGAAAAAGTTGACAGTAGCTATATGTAGAAAGCTTAAATAACTATTAGAAAAAAAGAAAGAGAAAAAAAAAAAGATAAGAAGACATACCAAAAATGAAAGAGTCCAAGCTTTTGTTTGGCAAATATTCATATATCAACATCTTCTCTTCTCCATCTATGCAACAACCTAAGATCCTCACAAGATTTCTATGTTGGAGCTTTGCAATTAAAGTAACCTCATTTCTGAATTCTTCAATGCCTTGTCTAGAATACTTCGATAGCCTCTTTACTGCTATTTCCAGTCCATCTTTGAGTAGGCCCTGATGTCAAAATTCATGGTTAATGCATGAATGTGTTCTTTTTTATCTTTGATGTACATTAAACAAGTACTATATAAATAAGCTAATATTATCGTAAAAAATGTTGATCCTACTTATGAAATTTGACACTAGTTACATATAATAGCTACCTTATATACAGAACCAAAACCATCTTTTCCAAGCATATTAGTGTCTGAGAAATTGTCCGTTGCCCCAACTATGTCCTCTAGATCAAAGAGAGTTACATCGGAATTGTTTTCTCCATCAAACAAATAATCTTTGTGCAACCTTTTTGCTGTGTAAAACAAAAAAAGTAAGAAAAATGTAAGAGATCAGAGTTGTAATGCAGTCAATTATCACTTTTGATTGAAAATAAGACAAACGTTCAAACAAAGTTTATTTATTTATTTTTTCTTTTCTCTTTTTTTGCTTGTCTGTGTGAGGAGAATGAAAAGGGAAAATTGTTGGGGAATCCCCTTTAAAAATTATACTGGCGAGAACTATTTAAATCAGAGTATTAGTACTGTGTGTACAAAAACTGCAGAGTATTACTAATACTCTGAAAAAAAAAAAAAAGATTATCAAGTTTTTTCAATGGTGCACTTTTTCCTATTTTCCCGGGAAAAGATAAAGCTTACCTTGATTATTGTACTTTACAAACCAATACACTAAAGAAATCACCAGGAATATTATTAGGCAAATAGAAATGGTTACAAGAGTCACCATTCCCTCCTTGCCCAGAGAACCATCACGCTTCTTCCTTCCATATTTAGCTGCATACGATAACACACCAAAGAGGAATTTATGTTCAAACAAGTTTTTCATAGAGACGTAATTGTAATCATATTATATTAACTAGGCTTTACAGTTAATTATAGATGACCAAAATAAAATTTATAAAATAATTAAAATATTATTCCCTACAGCATATGTCAACTACTAAAGAACTTGGCTAAAATTAGTTGAATATAAAAAACATTTTTAAAAAAGCTCCCAATCAATGATAGAGACAAGAGGATTTTTACAAACAATAAAGATATTTTTTTAAATTTTGTAAATGGTCTTATATTAAATATCAGTAGGTAAGATTTTATAAATAAATTTAACAAACAAATTTTATATGTCGTTTAATTTTAAAAATATTTTTTTCCTCTCAAAAATAGTATATGGATGACTTGAACCCTTTTTTTGCCAACAATTAAATTGACCCCCTTCTTTCATTAGGCACAAGTATTTTATTCGGGGCATTATTGGGAATTTTAAAAACATGTCAAGAAATTATTTTCATGACCCTCATGGTCTCACTCTCACTCCTCATGCATAATATTTTGCACAAGAACTATTATATCTGTATTTAATCCTAATATATATTCATTATTAAAATAATACTTGATACCTTTTTCAAAAACAATAAGAATTGATAATATAACTGGAAATTTGTTCTTTAAAAATAATTAATTTCTTTATTTTGAGATAAAGATTAAAAATTAAGAATTTTAATATCACAACTTATATATACAATTTGTTTAATTAAAAAAAAATATATGATCGCAATAAATTATCCATATTATATCAATATACATTAAAACGCTTTTGGCTAGTAGTAAAATAATATATTTAATATGATAAATGGTTTATTTCTTCTAGTTTTTTCTATTGTTTTGTATTTGTATTCTCAATTTTAAGAAAATTATTATTTCTATAATTATTTATTATACTAAATTCTAATTTGAGTTATTAAACTTAACAAATCATTATTCAAGTCACATAGAACAAAGTGAAATTTAAGAATTGAGTCAAATTACCTCCTTGCTCCTAATATATTAAGAAAAACTGAAGTTTGCAAGTTTTTAGCAATACTTTTCTAGTTTATCAAAATTTATAATCCCTATGACCAAAAAAGTAAACCTATATAATCCGCTTGAGGATTGACCATATATGGTAGCTATCAAAGAATATTAATGCCCTGAAACTTTATCTGAGATGTCAATAGTTTAGCAATTCTTTAAGTTTACCAAAGGTGATGTTATAAAAGTAAAAAAAAAAAATATATATATATATATATATATATATATATATATATATTCATAAAAATTAATAGTGATAACTGATTTCCTTTAACCCTGGATAGATTAGCAAAAGCAAAAAGCAAGGAGAGTAAAGAATGTACCCAATTCATGTTCATCCACACGCACGTACAAATCTTGGCCAACATTGTCAAATGTTCTGATGTCTTCCATGTCAGCATGCCACGTCAAGCACCCACTTTGTTTGACCTCATTTAAATTCGTATATGCTACACACGAACAATCCCTGAGGCACTTCTCCTCACACCCTTGCAAGCTCAATAGCTCATACTCTCGCTCTTATCCACACGTGCCTTTGATGTATCTGGCAACTTCACACGTGCCACTTTCACAAACCCCTCACCGCTTTGACATGTGGACACATTCTTCTTCCTCGCACACCCGCTCGATGCATTTCTCGTATTCCACTCTTGCAGGTTTATGGGTTCGAATCCCGGCAAACACATGCACTCAAACTTGTCCCCATTATATGGGTCACACTTACTATTTGATCTGCACCAACGATAATGGTCACAGTCCTCTGTTGGAGAATACCCTACTTGGAGCCATCTTTTCTCCTTGTCTTGCCAAATAGTTCTTGTCTCATGACCAGTGTTGTCTAACACAATTCGTGAGAAAATTGAAGAATCTAGAACTTCAGTCACCAAGCTAACTTCATTTGCATTGTCAACTAAGGTGAGATGGTAAATAAAGTTGGGTGTCATTGCAGGTATACCACTCCATCTTTGACCAGTCCAAGACCCACCCCGCCAAAATGGAGCTCCATTTTTATAAATGAATAGTTGAGGATAACCTATTGGGTCAATCATGAGAGTCACGTGTCCCAATCCTGGGTCGTCTGGGGTTTTCCATGACGTAAAAAACCGATTAAAACCGGTTTTCCGGTCAACCCCAAATTTCATGCATGGAAGTCTTGTATCACCAGGATAGTCAAAACTCTGCCACATAACCTTTCTTCTACCTTGGTTTCGGATCAAAACCAAGTTTCCGGTGTCTTGAAGCTTAGCAAAGGTGTGACTAGAAGATGAGATTGAAACATTGGAAGACCAAATGGAGCTATTTCTGTTCAAATGGGTATCATTGTAAACAAGAACGATGTTTCCCTGGGTGTTAATAGAAAGAACTCCGGAGTTATCATAAAGAGGATTCTGTCTATTAGCAACCCAAACTACGGTTGGTTTGGAGGATATATTATACCATATTCCAACATAGCGCTTTCTTGAGTTGTTGCTGGGGGTGAAGAAACCGAGGGCAAAAGTTCTTCCTTCCGAGACCAAAACGTCACCGTCTTTGAGGGATTGGCTTGGGGTTATTCTCGAAAGGGAGTGACAAGAAGAATGAAGCACCAAGAGAAGAAACACGGGGATAATGATCAGAATTCGGTCTTTTGCAGAAGAGAGCTTCATGTTGGTAACGGAGGAAGTGATGCAACTAAGGCTAAATTTCTTAAGAGGACATATAACGGAGAGCTTCATGTTAGTCATACCTCTTAATTCAACCAAAGTAGACCTAACACCTAAAGCTTGTGGGCGTTGAAGTCTTTTTTAAAAAAAAAAAAAAAAATTAAAAAGTCATTGAAGTGTTTTTTCTATGTGTGCAGCGTTCTTCATCACATGCACTTGAACCATCAATCCATCATTTCCTCCATCAACATTGTCGGGCTCTAGTCTTTGCCGGCCAGACGAAGGACTTGGGGGGAGCCATGCCCTTAAATTGTACGAAATTAGATTTTTTCCCCTAGTCTTGAGTTGTCAAAGTGTACATAAACTAGGTCTAATTTGGTGTTCCTAAGCATGTCGTATCATTTTCATTTATTTAGGAAAAATACCAGACGCACTACTACTCACATATAAAGTAATTATAATTTTTTAAATAGAAAATTATATAATTTTCAATAATCTGGGCTGTCATAACTTGTCCTTCCTAAGACCTCAACCATTTGGACCCGCTAACTAATGTTCATGGACACAGCAACGCTCCATAAACAAATGGAAGATTTTAATGTCAGTCAGTATACTTTGTGTTTCTGTCTATATTGATAGAGATGTCCAGTCCATTAGACTAGTATGTTAATATTGGATCATATAACTTTCTCTTAGTTATTTATGGATCAGATACCTATGAGTATAGTAGATCACTGTGCACAAATGGGCATTAGCCAAAGGGGGTGATTTGTGTGCACAGTAACGGCAAAATAGTAATTGAGAGAGAATCCTCATAACTCTAGGGTTTAACTCTTATTTATGGAGTTTATCTATAGGTTAGGGTTTGGAATCATGGGCCTTTGTTACCTCAAGGTCTCTGGGATGTCAGGGTGCATTTATCATTTGACCCATATCTCGTATCCGAGTTGTTATCACTTACTTGGTTACTTTATTTTCATTCAGCTCTTATCTGAGCTTTTCCTATCTTCGGATTCATTGGTATTCTAATTGTGAATTTCCCGCAGACATATAATCTGGGTCAATTCAATTGGAAAGCACCTATTCATTTTCATGATTGTAGGGATCTCTTTTGCATCAAAACATTCGAGTTTTGGGTTTGTGTGTTCTAGCGACCCCCTTTTGCATCAAACATCCAGGTTTCTGGGTTCATATGTTTTAGAATCAGGCTTCACCCAATCCGAATTATCATGAAGAGGAATGGGCTCAATTTACTTATATCACTCTGACAACTTTACAGCGATACACTTGCCATTGTCATAGCATACAACAGCCACCTCTGGCCATCTTCGGCATTTGTGCGCATTTAATGCACACGTCATTTCACATATGTCATCATTGCTTTTAGGGTGAGTTGTCTCTTTTGCCCCTGCCTCTTCTGATGCGTAACCTCAATGGTTATGTTTATATGCGCACTTTTCCCCCTATTCTTACCACTTCACATTCATCGTTTGCTTACTTCTCAGAAACCTCTCCTTTTCTGCAGAGACTTGTCTTCTCACACTCCTTTGGTTCACTGTCTTAGGGTTTCATAAACCTTTTCCAAGCCAGGTACTTCCACCATTTCTCAATACTTCCTTTGGTTTTACATTGAAGTTCTTCAATTTGTTCTTGCTTTGTTCTTGATTATATCTTTGGCCACTTTGATTTTTGGGTTTCTAGGTAGATTTTGATTTCTGGGCTTCTGGGTACCTTTCTTTGAATCTTGAATCTTGCTACACAATTTCCAGTATCATGCCCTAAATCTTTAGTGTTGTGCTTCCATCATTGAACATAGAATCATCTTACTATATCTCCTTCCTTTCTTTTGACCAAAAACATTATCTTTAGTGGTCATTTCTGTTAACCATGGATTCAAATTGAGATGAAACAACTCCAAAGGAGGAAGAAGAGTTACATCAAAAAGTTCCTTTTGGAGCTCGGTTTTGGTTATGGGGTATTCCCTGTACCGAAGAAGAGAAGCAAGAGGCGTTGCTTCATGGATACCTATTGGGTCGATTTCCTTGATGGCAAGTGAACCAGTCGAACAACTAATAAAGTGTAAGTAGAGTATCATCCCACAGAGACTGAGATATCGAGAAGTGACGCTCAATTGCTTTAATAGTTGTACAAACAAAAAGTAAATATAATGAGTTTGAGAGGTTTTTGTAGTTATGCTAATAACAGAAGTATACAAAATATCGTAGTTTGAAGAAGATATCAGTAGAGGTTAGGCTGAACTTAGAATCACACTTAAATGCATCAATCCCTCAGTTGCTCTACCCATTGATATAGCATCTATGTTTCACAGCGTCCGCAATGCTACAGCGTAGCTACCAACTACAATGCTATTCGGTTAACCTGCCACTATGATCTATCGAAGCTTCTGCGTCCATTACATATGATACTAACTATACTCCTTCCATATTCCTATGACAACTTTCTAGTTATATTTGCATTACACATAGGGTGTCATGGTTATGAGAGGTAGACCAATTTCTGAAGCCTACAATAATAGGTCAAGCCTTGCACCGGCTGCCTAGCAAACACTATTTCTTAGAAGTCGAACCTCGACTCCTTGCTAATAAGCTGAGGCCACAGATCTAGCCCTTAGCTTTCGCTAACCAACTAGTAATTAATTCACTGATAAGCAAACCAAATCTATTAAATTAAGAACTTGCAATTGGGTTCACTTAACACTTAAGAATTCATCCTCATTCAGCCATAGATAAATTAGTTCATGATTGATGAGAGAAGCACAAAACAGATAGTAACAGAATGACCCATGATCTAAATACTA
Source organism: Acacia crassicarpa (assembly GCA_034222035.1). Classification (NCBI taxonomy): domain Eukaryota; kingdom Viridiplantae; phylum Streptophyta; class Magnoliopsida; order Fabales; family Fabaceae; genus Acacia; species Acacia crassicarpa. The sequence continues at coordinate 1,961,089 of JAWXYG010000014.1, forward strand.
CGAATAAATAAAGAAAAATAGAAAGCTTGATGAAATTCCGATGGCGTGGAAGAAGCCCTGTCACGTCACCACTCCACGTCTTCTTCTCTTCGTTGTACTGCAAGGAAGGATGCTGGGTTGTCCTGGAAGTCTCGTGCCTTGTGAAATCTGTCACTCTTCTTTTGAGTCTGCCAAATGTGGAATCTCGTTCTAAGCTCTCTGCATCTCTCCTCTAGGGTAGTCTTGCTGTTTCCTTTTATAATCAGCTTTTCTTGTGGCGCAAGTTCCAGCGAGCTGGGCTTCCCAAATCTATTGAGGTCCATCGAATCTTCTGTCCTTGGTAGATTGATTCTACTGACCTACGGGGCTCTTCAAATCTTTCAGTTTTGATCATTCGCATCTTCTATTTTATTACGCCAGCAATCCACCTGTCACTCTCGACTTCTTTATTCCTGAAATCATCTATCAGAGGAGTATAGTTAGTATCATATGTATCGGATGCGGAAGCTTCGGTTATGGGTTAACCAAATAGCTTTGCGGTGAGTGACTATGTTGTAGCATTGTGGAAGCTGTGCAGTATAGATGCTATATGTAACATCCCATTTCATATGCAACTACTGTTTTGGGTTAGTAAGTGAAGCATATGAATTCTCATCAAGGTTATTTATCTATTTAATGTTTTCCCTTCAGCATAAATAATTAATAAAAGGGTAAAGGAAGTGGAATGTAGTTGGAAGTTGATCAATAAACATTTTCCTAAGGACTTTGGACTAGTGAGCTTAATGGGGAAAAGAAAATAAAATAAAATGGAGAAATGCCATCATATCAAAGTTCAGGGAGTTGTAAGAGATATGGACATTTGGGATCAGATTTTTTTTCTATTTTTCTTTCCATTTTCGTGCAGCAGAAGAGAGGTAAAGAAAAAGGAAAAAAAAAAGATAATTTATGAAGGAAGAAATGACAATTTAAGAGGCCATTTAAGTACCTAAGGCATAGAGTTAATGATGGCTAACCAAAGGGGAAATGACATAAGCAATAAATGAGGATTTTGGGGCAGATTTTTAGTGGAAAATCTGCACAAATTTTGCTCCCCACTCAGCCCCAAGTTCAAAAAAAAAAAGAAAAGGGTAAGGGAAAAATAAGGTTTCTAAAGAAAACCCAAGAAACTTGTAGAGAAAAGTGGGGGCAAGGAGGTAAAGTACCATCACACAAAAATTAAGCATTTAAATAGGCCATCACCCCCCATTTTGGTGCTGCATTTTCACTGAAGAAGAGAGGGAAGAGTGAGAGCAAGTGTTCCATGCAAGAAGAGCTAAAGGAAGCTCAAGAAGAAGAAGGAAGTTGGAGCTAAGGTAAGTGCTTTAACTTTGGAACCTTAAACCACTCTCTTCTACCTCTTCTAATGAGACTAAGACATTGAAAATCATCTCTTCCTTAATCTTTTGAAGAGTAGTTCAAAGTTGAAGAAGGAAGACTCAAGGAACAAGTGGGTCAAGGTGTTGGAAAGCCATCAAGTAAGCCATTTTTAACCTTCTTCCTATTGCTTTTGGTTGTTGAAGTAAGAAATACCTATCTAATTGAACATGCATGTACATTTGGGTTGCATGCATGTACATTTGGGTTGCATGCATGCACATTTGAGTTGCATGCATGTACATTTGATGGTGAAGATAATAAAAAGAAAGAACAAAGATTTAGAGTTAAGGTTCATAATGTTAGAAGCATGGTATTTTGGTGATTAAAGAGTAATTTTCGTGCAGATGGGTGTCCATGGGGTTATGAGTTGATTTTGGTGTTTTTCATGGCTTAAAAGTGTTTAAAATAAGATTTTGTATGAGGTTGAACTTGGATCATAATTTTTGGAAGAACAAGTGAAAGTTTAGAAATGTTGAGGTTGCCGATTTAAGGATCTTCTGTGGAGTGACCTCTGTTCAACTCGATTTTTGACCAAGTAAATGGATTTGAAAAATTATGAAATTTTACAAGGAGAAAGTAGACATCTCAAGGATTATTTTGGTATATAATTTGTAATTAAATGAGTTCTGGATTTGGAGAAATTAATTTTTTTGAAAAATGACCTCTGTTCCTGGATTTTATGTCAGACAGCAGAAGTATTTTGGGCTGTAAGGGAATTTTCGAATATGTTTGCCCCAAAATAATATTTTTGGTTGAAATTAGAGTTATTAAGGGTTAAATGGGCTTTGGAATCAACCCAAAAGGAGTTTTCTAGAGTTAGATATGAATTTCTAAAGTTAGGCCTTTATTTCTGGAATTTCAGAATTTTTGGACGAAAATAAGGAAAATAAAGCCCATATTAAATTCCTTAATAAGGAAAGGGATTTAATAAATATGGACATATGAATTGGGATTATTTTAAATTACTTTATGGAATTTTTGTTGTGGTGATCTCAATTATAATCATATCTATATTTTATTATTATTTTAGGCTATTTGAAAAATTGTGCATCGGAAGGAAAAATTTATTGTGTATAAAGGTGATCAACCAACAGGTAGTAACCTTAATCTTCATATTTCTTGTGTTACTTTGTATGTCTTTTTTTCCATGATTGTGGACCCGTGTCTCCTGAAAAGGGACATGCGTTTATGTGCATTCAGTGTGGTCTGGGTTCAAAGCCCGACTACTGTGTTTTTCCTAGCGCTATGGATCCAGGGCTTGCTTTGTTGAGCGGTCCTGCGTTTATTAGGACTTGGTCCTTCCGTAGTAAATGTTGCATCTGTGTGGTATGCTTTTACATTACTGCACGTGTTTACTGAATGCTGCATGATTGGTATATTTTTCCTGATTATGGTAACTTACATGCACTGCATACACATGAATTATGAGATTAACGGTTACTCTGGGATTCGATTATGAATCCCAGATTTTTGCAAGGATAACGAAAGTGCTTCTAGGACAGTACCGGGGTGTGAAGGTAGGCGGGCGGAGCAGAACTAAGTGTTGGTGACTGCTAGTTTTAGATATTTACTTTTGATACCCGGGATATCTATATGGTTAGTATTTTGGCCAATCGGGCAATATTTGGGGATAACTGTATACTAATCCCACCGGGGAAAATCTTTACTTCCTGCACTTTATTTTATCAGTATGTTTTGTCCAAATCAGTATGTGCTCTGCTGTTTAAACTCTGATTCACGACTCAATTAACCTGGAAATGTTTTTTTCAAAAAGGGAAGAAATTAATGTAATAGAATATCAAGGACTCTAAAAATGGTTTTTAAGTAAAGGACCACACTACCCGCCACCCGAAAGGGCGAGACCGGTAGGGTGTTACACTATAGCAATGGGTAGAGCAACTGAGGGATTGATACATTTAATGGTGATTCTGAGTCCAACCTAACTTTTTACTGACATCTCTTCTCAAGTAATTTACGTTGTTTTCCTTTGCTAGTAGCATAGCCAATCAAACCTCTCATACCAAGTATTTTACTTTCTTTTTGCGCAATTATAGTAGCGATTGAGCGTCACTCTTTGGTATCTCAGTCTCTATGGGACGATACTCTACTTTCACTTTATTACTTGTTCGACTGGTTCACTTGCCATAAGGGAATTCGACCAACACTGGTGCAAGGCTTGACCTATTATTGTAGGCTTCAGGATTGGGTCTACCGCTCATAACCACTATACCTTATTTTGTAATGTTGATCTAACTAGAAAATTGCCATAGGCATATGGAAGGAGTAAAGTTAGCATTAGAAGATTCGGACGCGGAAGCTTCGATAGAATATAATGGTGGGTTAATTTAATAGCGTTATAGTTGGTAGCTATGTTGTAGCATTGCGGAAGCTATGCAGTATAGACGCTATAGCAATGGGTAAAACAACTGGGGGATTGAGATGCTTAAGGATGATCCCAAGTTCAGCCTAATTTCCTACTGATATCTTCTTACGACTATAATACTCTGTTCACTTTTGCTTGTTACTTAGCATAACCACAACAACCTCTCAAACCAATTATATTTACTTTTTGTTTCGCACCACTGTCATTGCAATTGAGCGTCACTACCTGGTCTCTCAATCTCTGTGGGACGATACTCTACTTACACTTTATTACTTGTTCGACTGGTGCACTTGCCATCAAGGAAATCGACCAACAATGGGCTTCACTTTTTTTATTATATTTGGCTGCAATGAGTTGCTTGGTGGCCATATCACGACAATGCGCTGTGACTCTAACTTCATCTATCAAATCAATCTCCATAGCCAAAGCTTCATTATTCTTCTCCTATTTCTCTTGAACAATCTTCATTCTTTTTCACGATGGTTGACCTATCTCGACCGAGATCATAGCCTCACATTCATAAGTTAACCTGAATGGAGTTTGCTTAGTTGATGTTTGAACACTAGTCTTGTAGTCCCACAAGGCAAAGTACAACTGCTCAACCCAGCTGGACTCTTCATCCTCCGTTCGCTTCCTTAATCCATAAACAATTACGTTATTTTCTACTTTAGCTTGTCCATTCGATTAAGGATGCTCCGCAGAGGTAAAGTAATGCTTGATATGGAACCCGGACATCATTTCTTGGAATCCCTTATCAATAAACTGGGTTCCATTATCTGTCACCACCTCAGCCGGGATTCCAAACCTGGAAATTATATTTCTTTCAAATAACCTTAGTACCTGAGCTAAGGTAATTTCGTTACGGGTTCAACTTCTATCCATTTAGTAAAATAATCAACAGCTACAATAAGCCATTGTAACTGTCCTGTAGCCACTTTAAATGGTCCCAACAAATCCATGCCCTATTTGAAGAAGGGCCATGAGCCTAGATAGATTTCAATTCAGTTAGGGGAGACCAAATTATTTTGGCGTGTTTCTATCAACTACCATATTTTTTAACATGATCCTTTGAATCTGCCTCCATCATTAGCCATTAACAACCAGCTCATTGAGCTTTCTTGGCCGAAGCCTTAACACCCATGTGTTGGCTATTTATTCCTTCATGGATCTCAGAAAAAACATACTTGGCCTCTTTTGAGTTAGATACTTCAATATTGGAGAGTTGAAGCCCTTACGATATAACTGATCTTCCACAATCGTGTGCATGACTACATCTCGTACCAATTTCTTAGCTTCAATTGAATCATTAGGGAGGACTCCTTTTTCCAAGTAGTTTATGGTTGGTCTTATCCAGTCTTCTATAGCACAACTAGGCCCTGGTAAACTTTGTTAAATCAGGATCCTATGATTACCCGAGCTCTTTGTACTTGCCAATTTTGAGAAAATATCAGCTCTGGTTTTTCCTTTCTAGGAATGTGAGTAATGATCACTTCTTCAAATTCGTACATGACTTATTTCACTTTATTTAAGTATTTCACCAGTAAAGGACCTTTGGCTTGGTATGTCCCTTCAATTTGTGTTGCAACAAGTTGAGAGTTAGTCGAAACCTTAACTCTTTTAGCTCTATGCTCCTTTGCTTGTATTAACTCGGCTAGCAACACTTCATACTCTGCCTGATTATTTGATGATTGAAAGTTCAATTGAAGAGAATGCTCAATAAGAACTCCTTCTGGGCTTTCAACAATGATCTCAACTCTACTTCCTTTAACATTTGACGAGCCATCGACTAAAACTTTCCAAGCATCAGCATCTCTATTCTCCCCTTTATTTGACGAGGTTAACTCCATTACTAAATCAGCCAGTGCTTGCGAACCAATTGCATGCTGAGCTTCATATGTAATATCAAACTTAGACAACTCTATGTCCCATCTAATCATCCTTCTAGCCAAATCCAACTTATGGAGCACTTGCTGGATTGGTTGATTGGTTATCACAACAATTTGATGTCCTTGAAAATAAGGATGAAGTTTTCTTGCTATGGTTAGTAAGGCAAATGTCACTTTTTCAAGCTTTTGGTACTTCAACTCCGAGGCTTGTAGAGCCCTGCTTATGAAATAAATTGGCACTTGGCCATTTCTGTTTCCCTGACCAACACCGTATTTACAGCTTCTTCTCTCACCAACAAATACAAGATTAGAATTTCTCTTGGGTTTGGTTGAGATAAAACCGGTAAGGCAGCTAAATGCTTCTTTACTTTTTCGAATGCAGCTTCGCAATCCAGGTTCCAACCTCCTTGAGCCTCCATTTTTAGTAATTTGAAGAAGGGAATAGCATTTTCTCCGACTTTGGCAAAAATCTTGTCAATGCAGCCAATCTTCTTGTCAATTGCTAAACTTCTTTCTTGTTTTCAGGAGCCTTCATATCCAATACATCTTGGCATTTATTTGGATTAGCTTCAATCCCTATATTTATTAATAGAAATCCTAAGAACTTTCCAGCCGAGACTCGAAATGCACATTTAGCCGCATTTAACCGGATTCGATAAGCTCTCAGCTTGTCAAAAGTATGTTCTAGATCTCGAATATGACTTGTGGTGTTAGCTGACTTGACGATCATATCATCAATATAGACTTTTATATTCTTGCTGAGCCGATCTTCCAACACTCTGTTCACCATTCTTTGGTATGTAGCCCATGCGTTCTTCAACCCAAACAGCATCACATTATAACAGTAGTTAGCCTTCTCAGCAATGAAGGCTGTCTTGTCTTGATCCTCTAGGTATATTGCTATTTGATTATATCCAGAATACACATCCATGAAGGATAGCAATTGAAAACCAACTGATCAATGTTAGGTACTAGATATGAAATTAGTGTAATCCGTACGTACTCTCCACTTTCCACTAGGTTTCTTCACCATGACCACATTGGATAACCAAGTGGTATACTATGTTTCCCGTATGAATCCAACATCTAGCAATTCTTTCACATGCTCTTCCAAAGCCTGTCTCCTTTCAGGGCCGAGTTTCCTTTTCTTTTGTGCCACCAGAGCTAATCCCAAATAAGTTGCCAATTTGTGATTGCAAAATTTAGGATCAATTCCGGGTATCTTCGGCGACTTCCAGGAAAAAACATCCTGATTCTTTTTCAAGAAATCTTCCAACCTGGTGCTGATCTCTGGGTTTATTATTTTGCCTACTCTCATGAATTGCCCGGGCTCATCTCCCAACACAAGATTCTCCAACTCACCTTCTAGCTCTGGTCTCAGAATCTAGGTTTCTTCTCACATGTCTAGCTCTACCATATTTACTGGTTTACTTCACAAACTTTCTTTACCCTTACTTGTAGTCCTATCTCCTTCATGAATCCAAGGTGGAGAGGAAGGTCTGCCTTCACCTTCTTGGACTATTTCAAAATAACATTGCTAAGATTCCTTTTGATCTCCATTAATAGTAACTATTTTATTCTTGTTACTCACCATCTTCAACTTCTAATGCTTGGTGGAAACTAGCATATCCTAGTTGTGAATAGTTGGCCTTCCCAAGATTATATTATATGGAGATAGAAAATCAGCAACAATGAGCCCTACTCATTCTAACTTGAATGCTTCCTTTGTTCCCAATGTTAACCTAAGATCAATATACCCTTTAGAAGGAGTATGTTCCCCATTAAAATCTATTACGGTTGTCTTACATGGCTTCAAGTCTTCTTGATTGACCAGACGATAATGTCGACACAGCTTCCAGCATCTATGAAATTCTTCTTAACCCAGCAATTCACTAGGTTCCTATAATCACCAAACCATCTTCATGACCTAGGACTACCTCTTTCAAGTCTTCTTTCATGAAGTACAATAGAGGAGGTTTCGATTTGCTAGAATTTTCTTTAAACTTCGGCTGATCCCTTACTGAAAGGACTTCCCTTAAGTACTTTCTCCCTTAGCTGATTGTATCTCCCCCTATTCTAAGAGCTTTGCTGATCACACTATAATGAAACTCAGTTTCTTAGAATTCATCATAATTACCATCTGGTTTCTTCTACTTTTCATCTTTCCTTTTCTTTTTAGGAGCCGGGCTCTTACTATGATCTCCCTGCTTGCACTTATTATTCTTCCATCCTTGGGTTTTTATCACATACTGTCGCAATGTATCCTCTCAAACAAATTTTTCCACTGCGTCTCTTAAATCCCAACATTGATCAGTAGTATGTCCTGGTCCGTTGTGGAATGCATAGAACCAGGATTAATGTACGCCTACCTTATTACAAAGTGGTTGAGGTGGGTCCGCTTTTTTCATCTCGGTCAACGCTATCTCCCTCCAAATTTGAGACCATAGAACATTTAAAGGAGTGTATTTTTCATACTTTGCTTCATATTTTCCAGCCTGAAATTTACTGTCTGGGTTTCTTCCATGGAAATCTTGTTTTTGACCTCTTAGTTATTCTTTTCCTTTCAAAGGTGGACTCCTCCTCTTCTCCTTTCTCACAGCATTAGCTATCTCTATTTGCTCCAACTCCAAAAACTTATTGGACTGAGTTCTAAACTCCACCAGGGTCTTAACGGGATCCTTATAGATTGACTTTGCTAGCCGAGACAAGCCATCCAAGCCGTCTACGATTAAGTGCACATGCTCATTTTCTTGCACTCCATGCATTTGTAAAGCGGCATCTTTAAAACGATCCAAGTACTTTTGGAGCGTTTCCCCTGGTCGCTCTTGTAAATGGGGGAAATCACCAAGAAGGGGGTGAATTAGAAACTTTAAAATTTTCTTCTTAACATCCAAAAAAAACAAACAGAAAAATAGGGGCAAACAGAGGAGAGAAGAGAAGCAAGACACAAAAGGGTTTATATTGGTTCAGTCTTAACTCTTGACCTACGTCCAGCTCCAGACACTCTGGGATTTTCACTAACTCTCAAATCAGTTACACACTTTGCATTCGAAAGATATCCTTTCACTAGGATACACTCCCCCTTACAAGTTGTAAACTGATAAAGCCAATCTTAGGTTCACACAACCTTTAGATTCTTACAATGATTGATAATCAATGTTAAACTCTCTAAAATAGAAGATGAAATAATCAATGAAGTACAATGCATCAAAAGATACTTTACAAGTAGGTAGAAAACACTAAATGCAGTTGAAACTTGATAGCTGTTCGTTTTCTATATTCTGGTTGTTGAAGAGACTTGAATGCTTCATCTTATAGATGTTGGAATCAATAAATGACCATTGGAATTATTAAAGTAACCATTGGAGACATTAATGTAGCTGCTAGGTTGTGACTTGGTCCTTTCTCTCTCTAGCTTCGAGTTAATCTAGGTGCTCAACTAATCTTGTTGACTCTCCTTCAAATTAAACCGTTGGGAGATGAAGCTTCCATAGAGGGAAAGAAAACATTTAAACCTTTGCTAAGTCCAGGAAATGAATTGCCAAAAGGATGCAAGGTTTCCTGGACCAGCAATTAATGTGCTAACGTCACCTTTTGTTTTATGCTTAATCCTCATTTTCATACAATTTTAATCATCTAAAACTCACTAACAAACTGACTAAACATAGTTAAGGATGGTAATGAGTGATGATAGGAAGTATTTAGATCATTCATGAAGATTTCACAAAAACTCCAGACTCGATTTTGCCTTTGACATAAGTTTTTCAACTTAACAAAGACAAACTTCATTTTGAGTTTACAATTGTCAGTTATCATTAAAACACATATAGAACTAACATTCTTCCCCTTTTTGATGATGACAACACTTATAAACCATAAATCAAAGATTTTAAACAATTTGAGCAATTTATGAAGTGAAGGTGCACATTTCAAAATTTGAAGAAATAGAAACATATTGCATTGCATTTAATCAAGAGATACATCAGAGATAAACAACAGAAGAAATAACTAATATGATCGAAAAAAATGTATTCATTCATTCAGTTTAAAGAAGTACATCAGGATTTTATATGAGAATTTTTACATAGATTAAAATGGTCAAAAATATAGAAAGACTCTAGGTAGCTTATGCGTTGCTTTTGTCGCTAAAACAATCAATTAAACTAAGTCCTAACTTATTATGCAGTTTAGAGTCAACCTAGGTCATTCTCCCAAGGAGCAAGTTGAGGGTTTTCTTTTGGTTGAATTTAGGTGTTTAAAAAATGCAATGCAATGGAATTTGACATAAACTAGAATGCAAGACACTACTACCGATATGTAATTAACTAACTAAATGCAAGATTAGAATTTAATCTAAAACCTAAATGAAAATGAAACTAATCTATATGAATTTGAATGCAAATTTTAGGGTTTCTTTTTTTTATGAGAGAATAATTAAAATCCTGAGAAGAATATTGATTACAATCAAATCAAATAACAAAAATTTAGTTCAGTTATGATGATGAAGAAGACAACTTAAGATTCACATGGAGTTAACCTTCTTAGCCCACATTAATTAACTAGACCAAAGGGAGATTAGTGAAAAATTGGAATTAATGAATTTAATTAACTAATTGAAACATGGGAAACCCTGAAGTTTAATAACACCTAATTCACTAGAAAGCTCATAATGGAATAAGCGTTAGTTAATTAAACTCATTAAAACCCAATCACACTTAATTTAAAAATAATTTTAGAAACCTTGTTTACAATTATCCAATTGAACAACTAGACAATGTATCAACCTAATTAAACAAATAAGAATATAAACCAAATTGACAATTAAATTAATAACAAAAACTCAATTATTAATTCAATTGACAATCAAAAGGTCGCAAACAAAAGTCCAATAATTGTCTCAAGCATTATCAATCTAATCCAAAAGAAATATGTTTACAATCTAAAACTAGATTGTTCTCAATTAATACAACTTGGAACCCTTTAAAACTAAACTATCACAAATCTTGAATTAAAAAGATAAAAAGAACAACACTCCCTTGTGGTCTTCAAGTGAAGTTCCTAGGCCTTAGCTTCCTCCATGCTCCTCCCAAGTTGCCTCCTAAATAAGCATAAGCTGCCATGAAAATCTCCTTCTTTAAGTCCTTCAAGCAGCAAACCATGGCCATTCAGACTATTGAATAAATTTGTGAATAATGATTGATGACTAATACCTTCGATGTTGTGTGGTTGCGCGAGTATAAGAAGAGTGGGATGCCCAAATGGTAATGAATGGCAGAGAAAGTAGGACAGTGATGATGAATTAATTGTTCACCAAATAGATAACACACGAATGTCTTCTCTCCGCGTGCAGGAGTGTGTCAATTTGGCGGCTAGGTCTTCTTTTTAATGGGTAGAGGAGAGAGCCTTGGATATTAAATTTGAGCCCATTAAAATTCAAGTAGCCCAATAAAATTACACCATTAGATTTCCATTTAGCTTTCCTGATAGCGTTTGCACCTTAGGATCTTTTAAGATGATAAAATTGTGATCTATTTGTTGGCATCCGTACATGTAGCGGAATTAAAAAAAAAAAAAACAAACTTTTACAAATCCAATTCGAGAATCCATCAACGGCGTTTAAATCAAGGTTTGTGAGAATCCATACGTATGCAAATTGGTGAGCGTCCCTTTCAAATTTGATCACGTGGGCTACATACTCGATCACTAGGAGCTGACTCTGCAAATCGCCTCCCTCTACCAGTATCCACACGAATAGCACTCGAACACAGATGGCAACGTGCTAGCGCCTTCAGTATTCTCACGTCTCTCTTTTTCTCTCTAGGGTTTCTTACGGCTTCTCTAATTCATCCGTACTCTCAATACGACTAAATCAATATCTATTTAAAGAGTTTCTAAAACCCTAATGAGTCATATTAAAATATTCCAAAATTAATCTAATTAATCTTGAAATTCGAATTCGAATTAAAATAATATATTAATTAAATCTGTCCAACTGATCTAATAAAAAATATTTATTTAATCTGAATTATGAGCCTAAAGATTTAATTTATCTTTATAAATTAAATATGAGGTATGATATCCTACTATTTAATTAAACCTGAGATACTATATATCAGTTTAATTAAATTTGAGATACAATATCTCTATTTGTTTTAGATATTTAATTTATCAAATAAATTAAATACAAAACAAATATTATATAATCATATCGTAATCTCTATTAAATAAAATTATTTTATTACTTTCAAATTTAATATATATATATATTCATCCTAGATTAAATATAGTATTCATTAAATCTTAGACACATCTAAGATTCAATGGATGTGGACACTCTTGGTCGTGTTGGGCTATTCTTGTGTGTGACCCTGTAGGGCCACATGAGATTGGTGGTGGGCCATATGGGGATCGATGATACGATACTACCTAACATACAACCATGTCACGTCCCTTTTGTCACATGATAATTTGGTCAAGGATGAGGCATGAATAATGTCAACTTCTTGTTCTTGACCATTACTTTCTCGATTCTTGAGTAGTCTAATTAGAAATGGAAAACTCCTTTCCATCGTAGTATGGCCATACGTTTCTCAGACTCACTCATCGAGGGTCTAGTATTATCTCTCTACAAATGTGAGGGACAAATTCCATATTGACCATTCACATTCCTTTGCATGAAAACCACTGATCTCGATCCAAGCCTTTATCATCACCCGGTCAAAGGTGACTTTTGACAAGGTTAAAGATCAGCGACTCATCATGTAGGAATCTATGATGATCTCAAGTCAAAGGGCGTTGTGACACGGTTATACATGAGATAAGCTTATGACTTAATCCATGCAGCTTTTTCATAGTGGGTCGGTCCAACACCTTGTACTCTTATAAGTGCCTATGACTTTGACTCGTATCTCCATACGTCATCAAAGTCATACTGGTCTTATTTCATCTTCGCTCCCGTGTAGATGACTGACCAGGGACGTTTAGGATAATCTATAAGATATATCCAAGGATACAGTTATTACTATAAACATGCAAATGAAATGATAACTAAAGGAGAATACTTTAAATAACATAAATGTTTAAAGTACAATAACTTACCCCTATGGCATAATTTCCAACACTATCATATATTTGGAAATATTATTTAATCACAAGATATCAATCAAAATATTAATAATTTAAGCCCAATAATCTCATAATTAATTCAAATTTATATTTTTTCCTAAAATTGGCTAACAATCCAAATATTATCTAATAAATCCAAATTAGACAAAAATAGTCCTCAAATTAAATGAATTAGGCGGGATAAAATATATTAAAATTGGGATTTATCAGTAGCTCTTCACTGATCTTCTCCCCCTTTGTCATCACTACACAAGGGTGGAGCAAAGACAGAGTCTTTAAGGAAAGGATCAACCAATTGGGTAGATAGAGGTGAGTCAAGTTTGATAGTGGAGGGGTGAGAGGGAAGAACAATGATAGTGGCTGGAGTGAAGGAAGCAAAAGAAGAGCTAGTGATGATAGGTGTCATGAAAGTGAAGGAAGGTGAGGTAGAGGGAATAAGTTTAGTCTTAGGAACATCTGCGGTAGAAGAGGGAATACCAAAACCAATACCAGAATCATAGTGACTTGGACTAGCAGATTATAGAAGCTTCAAAACCTTGTCCATTTTGTCACTTAAGACCACATTTGACACCATAAGAGTGGAGATACTGGCAGCTTGATCTTCAAAATGGCTAGAAATATTTTCCACATTTTCTTTCAACTCATCCTTGGCATCCACCATGTCATTATTCCCTTTGGTGACCTCAAAAACCAGCTTCCCAACTTCAAACTCTATTTTGTCAGTCAATTCAGATATGGCCTTGTCCACAATTGCTTTAATCCTTGCATCAAGATCAGAAGGCATAGAGGGCTGAGGTGGAGGAGGTGCAGATTGAGCTTCCTGAACTCTGGCATGAGAAGCTCTCAATCTGGAAGGGTCCCTTGATGGGCCAGATCCTTCCTTAAAGCTTATCCTCATCATGTTTAACTGTTGTTTCCCAAAACTTGGAGGCTTCTTCACTATCTCAGAAGTGCCAATGTACCATATCTTATTGTAAAAGCGAATGACAGACACAAGAGTTGGGAAAGGAATGTTGGAAGGTTTTCTAGAAGCAAATTTGAACCTGGTCATTTCCTAGAAGATCCAGTGGCCAACATTGATAGGAACTTTATCAATGATAACAGCAAAGAGAGGCTAATCCTTCTTTGCAAAATGGGCATAATTGCCACCCTTTTGCAAGAGGTTCCTAGAGTAAATGTACCATATGGCTCTATGAACAAGGGGCATAGCAACAGGTGAGAAAGACTGAGAAGCCAATTGATCCTCAGGAATAGGTTCATTTGGCCTTAGAATTTAAAAAATGTCCTTATTGCTATAATTCAAAGTGGGAAAGGGAGGAGGATTTTCAATTTTGAAAATAGAGTTAATGAAAGAAGCAGATAAGGTGATCTTAACTCCCCTAACTTGAGTAGAAATCCTCTCCTCAACAAGATTTCCCTCAGAATCCTCAATCTATCTTAAACCATATTGAAATGAAACATTTTTATTATGTTTGGGCTAAAAGGGGATAAAATAGAGATGAGAGACTCAAATTGATTAAGCCAAGGAGATAGGTCAAGATTGCACTCTTCCTTAAGCATAGCTAGGTCAATAGATACAACAGGACATAAATTCTTTTTAAGAAAAGTTTCTTTGAAATAAACAACATCCTCATTCTCTAATACTGCAGTTGTAGTACAAAAGCCTTAAGGAGGCTTGAAGTGAAGGTGAATTTCAGACAAAGCATTGATTACCTTTGAGCTAGGTTGCTCAAGAGGCTGAGAGGTAGAAGAAGCACTTTGAGAAGCTCTTTGATCATTAGAGGGTCCATTCTCAAACTTCTTCTTAGACTTAGCAGCCTTGGAAGCTGAACCCTTCTCCTTGTGTGTTGCTACTTTAAGGTCAACAGCTTTTCTTTTTGGGACCTCCAAAGGTTCCTGAATCACGATCCCCTAAGGTTTGGAGGTGGTTGAAGGTTCATTCGCGGCGACTCCAGGTATCCTTTTATCAACTCCATATTTAAATCTTCTTGGAGTATGCTTTACTCTCCTAGGGCGCTTTAAAGGAGGTGGCAAAGGAGAACCAGATGCTTTATAGTCTAAATCTTTGTCCTGGGAGGTCTTGGTAGATCATTTGGAGGCCATTTTAAGTTAGGAAGGTCGAATTTGGTTGGAGAAGATGAGAGGTTTGAGAGAAACTTAGGTCAAAACTCTGGTTTAAAAGAGAGTGAAGAGCAACAGTCGAATCACACACATATATATATATACTGCGCGACAAACTTGAGTTTATAAGTGCAAACTTGAGTTTGCATAAAAATTATACTTACCTGGACTTCAAGCATGTTTCAATAAATTCTTGAAATGTCTCGTGAAACTTGAGTTTAGCTTCACAAACTCGAGTTTGGAAGATGCTCTGACATTCATTGCTTTCTGTTTGATGGAAACTCAAGTTTCCCACTTAATGACTCAAGTTTAGGACTCAAGTTTTGGTTTTCTCCAAAACCTGAGCTTGCTCTCTACCTTCAATAAACTCAAGTTTGGTCTCACAAACTCAAGTTTGCCTCTTTTGACAGCAAACTTCAGCAATTTGACATATTGATCAAGCATCTTGCATAAACCATAACTAGACATTCCGATGGTTAAGTTAGTATTTAATAAATAAAAAAAAACATAACTAACATCAGATAAGAGTACTTACAACTCATTGGGATTTACCATTCCCAACTCTCTTCTTATAAAAATGAATTGCTCCTTAGATAATGGTTTGGTGAAGATATCAGCAAGTTGGAGATGACTAGGGATGAACAACACATTGACATCCTTCTTTTGAATGTGATCTCTGATGAAGTGATGTCTAACGTCAATATGCTTGGTTCTTGTATGTTGGACAGGATTCTTCGCCAAGCTGATTGTGCTAGTATTGTCACATAAGATTGGGACTTATCTCAGATGAACTCCTAAATCTAGAAGTTCTTGCTTAAGCCATAACAATTGAGCACAGCAACTAGATATCGCAATGTATTCAACTTTGGTTGAAGATAATGAGTGCATGGTTTTCTTCTTTCTAAACCAAGATACAAGTGAGCCACCAAAGAATTCACATTGTCCACTTGTGCTCTTTTGGTTAGTCTTGTAGCCAGCATGATCCGAATCTGAATATGCCATAAGATATTCAAGTTGACCTTTGGGAAACCACAATCCCAATTCTTTAGTATCACTAAAATATCAAAAGATTCTCTTTACATGATTAGCATGAGATTCCTTACTGCATCTTGTAATGTTCCTTCTTATTAGCATCCAATGTGGCAGTAGAACTCATTGGAGTATCAACTCCATTGCATTGATCCAAGCCATACTTCATTAGGAGATCTCTGAGATATTTGGTTTGAGATACGAAGAGACCATTCTTCTTTTGCTTGATTTGCAGACCAAAGAAATAATTTAACTCTCCCATCATAGACATCTCAAATTATCCCTACATGGTCTTAGAATTTATCAAAACAGAAGAAGTTTTTGAAATAGATTGATTTTGAACAGCATGATCATCATCATCTAAGGATTTACCAAACTTGGCTTCACATAATACAACATGCATAGATTCTTCTACAACACGAGTATGATTGTTAAATATTCTAAAAGCTTTACTTATATTTGAATAGTCAATAAATATACCTTCGTCAAACTCAGGATCAAATTTCCCTAAGTTCTCCTTACCATTATTGTGCATGAAACACTTGCAGCCGAAAATGTGAAGGTGTGTAAGATTTGGCTTTCTTCCTTTGTACAGCTCATAGGGAGTCTTATCAAGCTTCTTCTGGAGGTAAGCACGACTGATGTAGCAAGCGGTGCTCATCGCATCAGCCCAAAATACTTAGGAAGTTTGATTCTCATTTAGCTTGGTCCTTGCCATCTTAACGAGGACTTAATTCTTTCTCTCAACTACGCCATTTTGTTCAGGAGTACTTCGGGCTGAGAACTTGTGATCAATTCCCATCTTATCACAAAATTGTACAAAAGCATGATTTTCGAACTCACCACTATGATCAATACGAATTCCTGCAATAAAGAGACCTTTCTTGTTTTGGACCTTCTTAACAAAAGCAACAAACTGATCAAATGTTTCATCTTTAGAAGATAAAAATATGGTCAATGCAAATCTAGAAAAATCATCAACTATAACCAAGCTATAAAGATTGTCACCAAGGCTTTTTACTCTAGCTGGTCCAACTAAATCCATAGGAGTAGTTGAAAAGGTCTATTAGTTGAAATTTCATTTTTAGATTTGAAAGATGATTTGGTTTGTTTACCTTTTTGACAAGCATCACAAATCATGTCATTTTTAAAATGAAGTTTTGGTAAACCAATAACCAAATCCTTTTTAGCAACTTGTCTAGTTGGAACATATTCACATAGGCTAATCACTTGTGCCACATCCAACTTTCATCCAAGTTACCAATAAAACAATTTTTAGAAACAAAACCATTTCTAGAGAGATTAAGAGTACAACAATTACCTTCTCTAGGAGCCCTAAATAAGGCTTTAGACTAAATATGTTGTCCAACGAGAGAACATCCTTGCTTACAATCAAGCACTCCTTCGAATCAAAGATAACAAGGTTACCTTTATTTGTACTTTGGCTCACACTAAGGAGGTTGTGGGGCATAGGACTTCCACAAAGTAAACATCCTTTGATTTGGGGTCCTTTATTGTTTCCAACTTCTCCAATTCCAGCAATCCTTCTGGATTGATTTCCACTGAAGGTCACCTTGCCACTATTCTTAGATTTGATTGTAGCAAATTTGGATTGATCTCCTATCATATATCTAGAGCATCTACTATCAATGTACCATTTGTTGGATTTTGATGCTCTTAGGCAAACCTGCAAACACAAAAGATCAAGTCTTAGGTACCCATACTTATAGGATCCTTTAGGCACCCATTGATAATTGGCTATAGGTTTACTCTTTCTTTCCTTTCTATGAAAACAAGAAGAAGCAGTATGACCTTTATGATTACAATAATTGCAACGAGCAAAAGGATTAGAAAAATGAACGGTTTTTTGAAAGAGTTCATATAAGACTTTTCTCCAGATTTCTTTTTCCCTTTCTTTCTATCAAAATCAGGTTTATAACCAATTCCTAATTTGTCATTTGTGAACCTTTGTTGTTTTAAAATGACATTGAGCATTTCACTACCTTGAGTGAACTTCTCAAGTGTTTTCATAAGATATGCATTTCTTTTCTCCAAAACATAGCAATTGTCACAAACGTTTTTTGAAACCTTTTCACAATTTTTTTAGAAATGTGTTCGTAAGTAGAAGTAGGTGAAAAAGTATTTTGAACTTGTTCCTCTAAAGATTTTATTTTTCTTTTCGAAACCAGAAGCTCTTTTGCAATCTTTCAAAATTCAATATGAAGAGAGTTGTATTTAGATAGCAACTTATCGAAAGATGGTTTAGAATCGTTTACCTCTTCATTCTCTAATTCCTCTTCTTAAGCCACAAGACTGATGTTGGCTCTTTCTTCTTCATCAGCTTCATCTTCATCAGATAAGCTGTCTCCCCATATAGATGAGACATAGCTTCCTTCTTGTACTTATTGAATTTCTTCTTTTCTTTCTCTTTGTTCTTCAGCTGGGGGGCATTTTGACTTGATGTGACCAGGCTTTTCACATTCGTAGCATATGATTGGCTTCTTTGGCTCAGTACGAGGGTTACCCTTGTGAAAATTTCTGAATCCTTAGTCCTTCTTGTAGAATTTCTTGAATCTCTGGACCATCATGCCTCGCTCTTCGTCTTCGTCTACATCTTTATCATCATCTGATTCCTTTACTTCTTTGATAGCTTTGAGAGCAATTCCTTTATTCTTGCCATCAATCTCATCAAGTTCCTTTCTGAACTTGATCTTTCCTTCATACTCTAACAAGCTGCCAAACAAGGTTGCCAATGAAGCCATTGACTCTCCACGAGCCTCTTCGATTGCAGTAACCTTGGCTTCCCATTCCTTGCTGAGGATATTTAGGATTTTCCTCACTTAGACAAGTTGATCATATTCTTTGCCCAATGCAGCAAGCTAGTTGATCAGATAAGGGAATCTGAATTGGAATTCGCCGATGGATTCACCAGATTTCATACGAAGTAAATCATACTCAGTCATGAGGGTATTAATTCTATTTTCTTTGATTCCAGTGATCCCTTCATGTGCAATCTCAAGCACATCCCACATGGCTTTAGTAGAAGATAATGTACTGATATGAAAGTACTCCTGTTGACTTAGAGCACTTTGCAACATGAGGATAGCTTTACTGTTGGGAGTGACTAGCTTCTTGTCATTCTCATCATATTCTTTTTCTAGCTTCGGAGTTCTAACACCATCTTCAACTATAGGTGGAGCATAGTCTCCTCTCTCAAACACCCTCCATAGGCCATATTTGGTGGCCAATACAAAGACCTTGAATTTAGCCTTCCATAAGAAGTAGTGCTCACCATTGAAACCCGGTGGTCTGTTGATCGAATCTCTATCAGGTAATATTCCGTCCATGTTGATCCTTCTCGAGTGGTTAAGCTCTTTTGAGAAGACTTTGCTCTGATAACAAATGTAAATGGAGGAAATCACCAAGAGGGGGTGAATTGGGGATTTTAAAATTTTCTTCTTAACACCCAGAAAAATAGACAGCAAAAGAGGGGCAAACAGAGGAGAGAAGAGAAGTAAGACAATGTGAGCTGACAATGGGTGAAACTAGGTTTGCCTATCTCCTGTCAATGTTGATGCAAATATCCAAGAAATGATAGGCTCAACAATTCCCCTCACATACACGTCCATATCGAAAGTATCAATATGGACTTGTGGATCCTGACTTCCATTGTACTTTGACAGAAAGGTTGAATCAACATTTTGCATTCGAGGTACCACATCTCGGTTTTGATTCCCTCCATCCCAGTTATCCTTAGTCTGTTTGCTCTGTCGTTTGGGACCTGAACCCTGAACTTCAGGAATTCATACTTGGACCTGATTAGGATCACCAACATTGACTTGAACAGAACCCGAAGCATTAGCCCACGTAGGTTGACTAGCATTCTGATTGACATTTTCTATCCTTCTGTTCTTGTCATCCTGGTTCTCATTATGAACCGAGTTTTCCATTTATTTATACTTGACAGAGAGCTTTCATATTTTACCCACTTTGAGAAAACTCCAGTTTGTTTAGAAAACTCCAGTTTTCACTTAGTAAAGATTTTTCAAAGGTTTCATTTTTAAAGGAAGCTCGAGTTTAGTTTTGCTAACTCGAGTTTGTGCCAAGTAGAGAACTTTGCTCTATTTCAATGATTTTGAAAACTCCAGTTAAGATTTGGAAACTCCATTTTTGAGCTTTTGGACTTAAACATGTTTTCATTATAAAAGTCTAAAACTCGAGTTATTTATTAATGAACTCGAGTTTTGCTCTATATTCAAAATGTGCTTCAAAACTCAAATTGCGACATTTGTCTCTAGATGAGTAAACTTGAGTTAGTATTTGTAAACTCGAGTTTAGGCTTCTGAGCATAGTTACAAACTCTAGTTTGTATAAACAAACTTGAGTTTGTGTCGCAAAGTTTGAAAATCAAATTGCACGAATTTGAAAAATCTTTATGTTTGATCTTAATGCTTCTTATCATCACTCATCACTATTCCTAACTATGTTTAATTAGTTTGTTAGTGAGTTTGAGATGGTATAGAGGATTTTAAATGAAGATTTGAACAAAAGCAAAAAGTGATATCAGCACATTAAATGCAATATTCAGAAAACTTGCACCCTTTTGGACAATCATTTTACACATGTTGCAAAGGGATTAATCTTTCCTTTCCACATCCAGTAGCTGCTCCTCCAACGAATTAAAATTCAAGAAGTCAACCATAAACTTTTATGCAATTGGATTAACCAAAGAGTAGAGAGAGAAGTAGACCAAAGCTTGACCTAATCCTTCCTTAATGTTGGCAACGGTCACATTAAAGATTACAATGGTCATTTAATGCTCTCTTTATATAAAAAGAGTTGCATTCAATTCTTCTCAACTACCAATCTGTTGAAAACGAAAATCATTCAAGTTTCCAACTACTCTGAGTTTTCTTATGTAAAGTATCTTTTGATATATTTGTACTTTAGAGCTTATCTTTATCCACTCTTAGAGACAGTTTTATTCACTGAAATCATTCATTATAAGAATCTCAAGTCGTGGGACTTGGAGATTGAGATATTTGATTACAACTTGTAAGGGGGAGTAAGTTTTATTGAGAGAATTACTCTAAGAGTTACAGAGTGTGTAATCTTTAAGTTAGCGAAATCCCAAAGTGTCTGGGGATTGGACGTATAGGTCAAGAGGTTGGACCAAACCAATATAAATTCCTTGTGTCTTGCTTCCTCTTCTCTCACTCTGTTATACCCTATTTTTAGTATTAAAAAACTGAGCACTTAGAAAAGAATTTTAAAATCCTCAATTCACCCCCTCTTGGTGATTTGCTCCACTTTCAAGAGTTAGTGTGATGATTATGTTAGTTCTCTATATGTTTTGATGATAACTGACAATTGTAAACGAAATGTGGAGTTTTTCTTTGGTAAGTTCAAAAACTTACTGTCAAAGGAAAACTCGAGTTTTGACTTCAAAACTCGAGTTTTCACCTTATATAGAGTAGCTCAATTTTCTTGAACTAATCAAAAACCTCCAGTTTTCACCATACAAAGACTTATCAATATTTTCTGGAAAAGACAAAATTCCAGTTTTCATTTGGAAACTCGAGTTTTGGTCATACAGAGAGTCTCCAACATTGTAAGCTTGTGAAAACTCCAGTTTTGATATGAAACTGCCAGTTTTCAGTTTGCCATGAGTTTTCTAAGTTTTCCTAAGTTTTGTGAAAACTCGAGTTTTGGTTTGGAAACTCGAGTTTCGACTTGGCAGAGAGCGTTCATGTTTTACTCAGATTTTGAAACCACCAGTTTTCATTGAAAACTCCAGTTTTGACTTGGCATAGATTTCCAAAGTTTTCATACTTAAATGAAAACTTGAGTTTTAATTTGGAAACTCGAGTTTTGGTCAAGCCAAGAGCTTTGCTCTTTTTTCAATGTTTTAAAACCTCCAGTTTTGGATGAAAACTCAAGTTTTGATGTTTTAGACTAAAATCGATTTAATATATCAAAAGTCCAAAACTCGAGTTTGGAAATGGAAACTCGAGTTTTGAGTTCCTGTCCAAAACTATGGTCCAGAGCTCAAATCGTGAAGTTCCTCTCTGGAAGAAGGAAACTCGAGTTTTGATATGGAAACTCGAGTTTTGCTATTAGTGCACAGCAACAAACTCCAGTTTTGATGAACAAACTCGAGTTTATGTCGCAGAGTTTGAATTGTGAATCTGACGAATTTGTGAAACCGTCTTGTTTGATCTTAATACTTCCTATTATCATTCATTAATATTCCGAGCTATGTTTAACCACTTTAGTGAATTTCAGATGTTTTAAAGGATATTAAATGAAGGTTAAAAGCAAAAGCAAAAAGTGACGTCAGCACATTAAATGTAAAGCACATAAATGTTGCATCCTTTTGGACAATCATTCTGCACACATTACCAAAGGATTAATGTCTACTTTTCACATCCAGTAGCTGCCCTTCCAACGGATTAATGCCTGCTTTCCACATCTAGTAGATGCCCTTCTAATGGATTAATATTCAAGAAGTCAACCATAAACTTTTGTGCAACTGGATTAAACTAAGAGTAGTGAGAGAAGAAGACCTAAGCACTCCCTAATCCTTGTTGAATATCTCCAACGGTTACATTAGGGATTTCAACAGTCATTTAATGCTCTCTTGATATAAATAGAGTTGCATTCAAGTCTTCTCAACAACTAATCTGCTGGAAAACAAAACTCATCAAATCTATCAACTACTCTTTAAGTTTTCTTGAGCAAAGTATCTGTTGATACATTTTGTACTTCAGTGTTCATATTTATCCACTCTAGAGAGAGTTCTTTTATTGTAAATCATTTATTGTAAGTATCTCAAGTCTGGGGACTTGGAGTTTGGGTTATTGATTACAATTTGTAAAGGGGAGTAAGTTCTAGTGAGAGAATTACTCTTGAGTTATAGAGTGTGTAATCAATTGAGATAGTGAAATCCTAGAGTATCTGAGGACTGGACGTAGGTCAAGAGATTGAACCGAACCAGTATAAATTTCTTGTGTCTTTCTCTTCTTCCTTATACTCTGTTCAGCTCTGTTTTTAGTGTTCAAAAATAGAACAACTCGAAAAGTTTTTGAAATCCCTAATTCACCCCCCCTTTTAGTGATTTAGCTCCACCTTCAGATTACATTGGGACACATGTCACTTCAGGGGTAAAAGAGGAAAACTAAGGACAAAATAGTCAAATCCTTACCTTGTGTGATCAAATTTGTCAACCCAGGAGAGAGAAGGAGAAATTAGATGATTTTATCCATACTCAGGCCCAAACACAAATGCGGGTCCCATAGGCGACTGATCAGTAGAAATGGGACTGATAGGGACTAGTTAGGGGTTTTTTTTGGACTAAATGTGATAAGTGTGGGGCCATATTGGGAGGTTAAAATGGTGTCACATATAAATGGGTAATTAGGGGAAAATATCTGGAAAACTGAAGAAAAGTACAGAAGAAGCACCCTGTTAACTAGCGGGGCCCAACGCGGATCGGCAGAAGGAGATTGGATTGGATAAAGTGGAAAAGGTAGAGGAAAAGCATGAGGAAAGATTTGGTGGGGCCCAAATGGTGCCACCTAGCCCCTATAATTATTAAAAATTCACTTGGAGGAAAAGAAAAGCAAAATCAGTTCAAAGTGAAAGTGTGGGTCCCACTTTTTGGATAAAAGGGATAAATCTAATAAATAGGGGGAAAATAAAATAAAAATCAAGGGATCTGATTTGTGGGCCCAAGATGGTCCACCTAACACTAGGAATCATCTAGAGAGAGCTTGGGGAAAAAGAAAAGAATAATAAAGAAGTTCTGGGCCAAAATTGGTAATTTTCATAAATTCCAGGCCAAAATAGGCAATTTTAGCCATTGAAAAGATAAAATCTGAAATAAATGGAGGGGGAGGCGCCACATGGACTGTTCTGGAACCCTCTGGAAATACTTGGGAAATAAGTTAGAAATCCAGATCAAATCTATTAATTACTGGACATGAATTTACTATAGTTAATTCAAACTGCTTGGCTTCCTTTTAATCATTATTAAAAGGCTACAACTTTTCATTTTTGGCCACAAAGTGGCGTGCTCAGCTGAAGGGAAAGGAAGTTCAAACAACCTCCATACACTCAGATCAAGAGCCAAAGCACTTAAATCACCAAGCCAAACCTTCGATTCAGTTTGTGGGAAATCTGGGCAGCGAAGCTTCAAGAGAATTTTTAAAATAGTAAATGAACTTTGATTAAGGTAAAATTTTACAGGAACAAATTACACATCCTGAGGTTCACCATGATGTATACTTTTATGTCTTTTGGATTTTTCTACTAGGAGAAATTAATTTTTGAAAAAGGCTCCAAAAGCAACAAGACAAATTTGACCATAGAGTAGACATTGGGCTACACTCCAAAACTTAAGTACTTTTGGACTTTGGAATTATTTTTCCTAAAAATTATACATCTTAATGGTTCATATGGAGCTGGTTTCACATAAATATGATTTTTGTGGAATGTATGAAAAATGTTTGAAGTTGGACCAGAATTTCTGGATTTTCTGAAAAATTTGTGATGGGCTTGGTTATAAAGTAAAATGTAAGGGTATTTTTGGAAAATGCTAAAATAAGGTCTGTTGGTGTTATTTAGGGTTAAACCATACTTTGGAGAGCTAGTGAGCCCCTTAAATTTCTAAGACAGTGCATACCCCACAAGGTAGTAACTACTTTACTCATGTATTTTTATGTGTTTGTTGTATGATTGTCTCGCCATATGTGTTTTGTACTTTTGCCAAATATGCATACATAGCATGTTGGGGTTCGAGGCCCTAACTATTGTGTTTCTAGCGCCAAGGATTGATCCGAGGCTTGCGTTGAGTGGCGACTCGACGGTTTATGATTCCAGTAATTCCAGGGCTGGCCCGGTTCAAGCGGCTCAACGGTGTGAGGTTTATGATTCCGATAATTCCAAGGCTTGCCTTGGTAAGGTAGCTCGACGGTGTGATGATTGGCTATTGTGTATGTTTCTGTTTGCGTATATGGTATATTTGGCATATTATCTGTGTTTTCATATGTGACATGGTTGCATGCATACACTTTACACTTTTAGTACATAATTATTGACAGTTACTCTAGGGCCATTATTAGACTCCAGATGCTTCTATAGATACAAGGGGTCGTGCTTGAAGATTGAAGTACCTTTTTGGAAAGGTAAAGCATTATGGTGCAAATGAAGAATAGGGAATGCCCTATCGTATATTGTACATTTATATTTTGGGGATGATTGTATATATTTGGTATTTGTTTTGGATGACTGTACCCTTAACCCTTCGGGGATATTTATTTTCTGTTTATTTTACTTTTACTTGTGCAGTAGATCATCCAAACCGATTAAATGCTTTATTGCGCTCACTTTGAAACAAACTAAATGGACTAAATAATGAAGGAATGATGACTAAGTAAAGGAATCCCTCTAACCCACCACCTGAAAGGGCGAGGCTGGTAGAGGTGTAATAGTATCTCCTTGAGATGGATTCCTAAATCTTTAAGTTATGACTTGAGCCATAAAACTTGAGCACACAACTAGATACAACAATATATTCAGCTTCGGTTCATGATAATGAGACCGTAGTTTGCTTCTTGCTAAACCAAGACACAAGTGAACCACTAAGGAATTCACATTGGCCACTTGTGCTCTTTTGGTCAATCTTGTATCCAGCATGGTCCAAATCTGAATACGCCATAAGATATTCAGCTTGACCTTTGGGAAACCATAATCCAAGAGTTTCTGTGTCTGTAAGATATTTGAATATCCTCTTCACATGTTAGCATGAGACTCCTTTGAGGCAGATTGATATCTTGCACATATCCTCACACTGAATTGGATGTCCGGCTGACTTGCAGTCAAGTAAAGTAACGATCCAATCATGCCTCTATATCTTGTAATCCTCGCTAGTTGACTTTCGTCTTTTGTCGTCTTTCTTCTGGTCGGTGGTCGGGCTTCTACTACGGCCTCCTTGCTTGCGTTTGTTATTTTTCCGCCCCTGAGTTTTTATCACGTACTGGCGCAGTTTGCCATCTCTAACGAACGTCTCAATGGCGTCACGGAGTTTATAACATTGATCTATGGTGTGTCCCGGTCCGTCATGAAACACAAAATTTAGATTGGTTTATTGTGGGTTGGTTTCGAGGAGGCTGAGGCCTATCGACTTTTTTCATCTTGGTCAGTGCCACTTCCTTCCAGATTTGCAAATGAGAGACATTCAGAGGGGTGTATCTGTTGTACTTTGTTTTTCCTTTAAACCTTTCTCCCCGAGCTTTGCTATCTCAGTTGCGCCTGCGGGAGTCTTCTTTTCGTTTGTCAGGTTGATCTTTATCGTCTGGTGAAGTATTTCTCCGCTTCTCGCTTCTTACAGCATTGGCTATCTCCATCTATTCCACCTCCAAATATTGCTTCGATCGGGTATGGAATTCAGTGACAGTGCAGACCCAGTTCTGGAAAACTGACTTAGCCAACCGAGATGAGGGATTCAGGCCATCTATGAGGTAGTGTATGTGGACATCCTCTAGGAGTGAGCGTACTTGTATGGCTACTTCCTTGAATCGGTCCAAATACTTTTGGAGCATGTCTCCTTTTTTCTGCTTAATCTTACTTAGAGTGAATTGGGACTTCAGATGCTTCTTATTAGTTGCGAAATTCAATTCGAACTTACGTTCGAGGTCTTCAAAGTCTTGCATAGAATTGGTTGGTAAGGTATGGATCCACGTTTGAGCAGGTCCAATCAACGTTGCTGCAAAAAACCATGGGATGACTGGGCACTCAATCTGCCGAGCAAACATGAGCAGCTCAAACGTATCAAGGTGACCATGTGGGTCCTAGGTCCTGTCATAATTCGGGAGGTCTGCTAGATCAAAATCCTTTGGAAACGGCGCACTCGCGATTTCCTTGGAGAAAGGGCTTCTATTATGTCCCATTAAGTACTCAATTTTATACTCTCTGGGGGAGCTTCGAGGGCGGGCTATTCTCTCCATATCTCGGTTTTCATCGTTTGAGATCCGTTGCATGCGTAATCTTTTCAAGGTCGAGGTTGGGTTCTGAGTTTGAGCTCTTCCCGAGCTCGTCCCCTGAGTAGTTCTACCAGCATGCCGCCGTGTTGACCTCGGTTCTTCACTGCAAGAGGGATTACTGACATCGTGTGTCGTCCTTTCCTTTCTCCTACGTGAGTCATCGTGGCCTTCTCCTCAAACTAATGTTTCGAAGTGTTTGAATCGATCTTCCATTATCTGTTGTATTACTCTAAGGTCTTCCTGGTGTTGGAGATGACTGCGCTTCTCCATATTTTCCAATTGTCTCAGCATTGATTCCTGGGTTTTCTATAGGAGAAGTCTGGATTTGGAACCGAGATTTCTTGAGCTGCCGAGTCCTAAGGCTTGACAATTATGGGAGGGGAAGATGTCGTGTCGGAAATGTCATTCCCTTCATTCGTGGCATTACCCTCTGGGATATCCTCAGGTTGCGGTGGCTCTTGAGGGTATCCCACACCTACCTAATGTTAATTCTCATCTTGATATATAGCTTGTCATTTCCATTGTGCAAAATTGTCACTTGTCCTTGTTTATACCTTATCTCCTTCTATGTGAATTTTGCAGTTGAATTTTATGTTTTGTATTCTATTTATTATATAGACACAAGTAATGATATTATAATGTAATATGATAATATAAATAGAGTTGTGATTTTTTATATCTTCACTTTTCAACTGAATCTATCAATAAACGCACTCTCGCTTGTCATTTATGGAAGAAATTCTCTCATAATCCATTTTTCTCAATATCCCTCATGAGCTTATCTAGGCCGTTGATTGGGAAGATGAGAGAAAAGTCAAAGTCGTATTTTTATTTTTTAGATTGATTAGACGAACATGATTTAGAGATGATAAAGGATAATAGGAAAATGACAATGAGAGAAACACGACCCATCATTTATTTGTTGCTAACAATGTCATATAAAAATTTATTTGAACTTTAAAATACTGTCTGACTCAAGGCAGACAAAACATTGACTTGAGTCTAAGCTTAGGCTCGAGTCACGGAAAAACATAGCTCGAGGCAAGAATAGATGATCATTTAAAGGTATAGAAGAGATTTTACTCAAGGCAAAGTAATGAGGCTCGAGGCAACCTATAGACTCACGGTAGAGAATAAGGCTCGAGTCAGTCGCGGAGGAAAACATTTGAAAGCCCAATAGACAAGCTTCTGGCTCGAGGCATTAAGCGGAGGCTCGAGTCAATCTTGACTTTTAAATGTAACGGTTAAGATTCTAGTTAGAGTCAGCACTTACTGGCTTGAGGTAAGAGAACCACGATTTTGAAAAACATTTTAAATTCACAAACCATTAGCTTAAGTCTCAGAATATCCTGGCTCGAGTCTAGTCACAAACTTGAGGTAGACTTCTCAGAGGCTCGAGGCAACACGTTAATTTGGCAATAGATGGAAAGGGATTGACTCGAGTCTGCTAAACATTGGCTCAAGCCAATCTGACAGCAAAAAGTTTTACCGAGAAAACCACATTTTCGACTAAGGTTAAATCATTTTGCTTAGCTCATTATTTGTACATTGTTTCCAAAGTTAATCATCATCAAAACACATATAAAGAACTAACAAAGATTAGCCATAAAGCAAAAGATGATGTCAGATCATTAAATGCCGGTCCAAAAAACTAAGCATGAATTTGGAAAATCATTCTTTGCACATTCCAAAGGCTTTAATCTTTTCTTTCTTCATCTGAATGCCAGATCATTCAATGAATTTATTTCACTGAAAGTCAGCAAAGAAAGTTTGAACATCTAGATTAAATCAAAGTGACAAAGTAAATGCACCTAGTTCAACCTAATAGCTCTTTTGATGCTCCCAATGGTTGTATCAAGATCTTCAACGGTCATTAAATGGTTCATTCATATATAAGCTGAAGCATTCAATTCTTAACAACCAAGAGAGACAAAAACGCAAAAACACTCAACTTGCATTTACTCTTCCATTTTCAACTATAATTGTTGGGATCCGTACATGCAGTAGAATTAAAACTTTATGAATCCCTTTTGAGGATCGCTCAACAGCGTTTAAATCAAGGTTAAAGGAATTCGAATCGTACCTATGTGCCGATTTGGTATGCATCTCGTTTGATTTGAACTGGTGGGCTACCTTCTCGATCAGCAAAAGTCGACTCTACGAATCGCCTTCCTCTACCGATATCCACACGAAGAACCTCTGAACACGCCTGCGGCAGCGTGCTAGAGCCTTCGTGTTGTGCGTCTCTCTCTTTTCGCTCTAGGGTTTCTCGCAACTTTCTAATACGCTCGACAAAAATCCAGTAGGTTTTTCTAAACCCGATAGACGTATTATATTCAAAATTAATCCTCATTAATTTTGGAATTCGAATTTTGAATCTAGTTTAAAAAAAATATTAATTAAATCTATCTAATAGATCTAATCTAATCTATTTATTTAATCCGAATTAAAAGCCTTCTAATTTAATTTATTTCTATAAATTAAATCTGAGAAATGATATCTATCCATTTAATTAAATCACAGATACTATATCTCAATTTAAATTAAATCAGATGCTATTTTTATTCGAAAATTAAATCTAAGATACAATATCTTTATTTGTTTTAGATATTTGATTTGTCAAATAAATTAAATATAAAACAAATATTATATAATAATATTATAATCTCTATTAAATAATATTATTATATTATTTTTGAATTTAATATATATATATATATTCATCCTATATTAAATACAATATTCATTAAATCCTAGATATATCTAAGATTCAATGAATCTGGACACTTTTGCTCGTATTGGGCTACTCTTGTGTGTGACCCTGTAGGCCCACATGAGATTGGCAGTGGGCCAATACTGTACCAGCCCACAAGTCGCAAGCGACCTCTAGCAAGACATTGCGACTACCCAATTCATATAGGGATCAATGATACAATACAACCTATCATACAACCATGTCACGTCCCTTTTGTCACGCGATAATTTGGTCAAGGATAAGGCATGGATAATGTCAACTTCCTGTTCTTGACCATTTCTTTCTCGATTCTCGAGTAGCCTAATAATTGAAATGGAAACTGCTTTTCATCATAGTATGGCCATACGTTTCTCAGACTCACTCATCGAGGGGCCCAATATTATCTCTCTACAAATGTGAGGGACAAATTTCATCTTGACTACTCATATTCTTCTGCATGAAAACCACTGATCCCGATCCAAGCGTTTATCATCACCCAGTCAAAGGTGACTTTTGACTAGGTCAAATATCAGTGACTCATCAAGTAGGAATCCATGATGATCTCAAGTCATAGGGCGTCGTGACACGATTATACAAGAGATAAGCTTATGACTAAATCCATGCAGCTTTCTCATAGTGGGTCCGTCCAGCACCTTGTACTCTTACAAGTGCCCATGACTTTGATTCGTATCTCCATACCTCATCAAAGTCATACTGGTCTTATCTCATCTTCACTCCCGCGTAGATGACCTACCAGGGACATTTAGGATAATCTATAAGATATATCCAGGGATACAGTTATCAATATAAACATGCAAATGAAATGATAACTAAAAGAGAATACTTTAAATAACATAAATGTCTAAAGTACAATGACTTGTCCCTAGGGCATAATTTCCAACAGTAATATCTTCTGATATAAATATTCTTCAGTGTTTATTTCTGATTGTTAGATCATTGTAAGAATCTCAAGTCGTGGGACTTTGAGATTGGGTTATCAGTTTATAACTTGTAAGAGGGAGTGTATCCTAGTGAAAGAATAACTTTTGAGTACAGAGTGAGTCTGAGGGGGCTGGACTTAGGTCAAGAGTTGAGACTGAACAAGTATAAATCTCGTGTCTAGCTCTCTCTCCCTCTCTATCTTTGTTTTACCCTGTTCTTCGTTTGTTTATTGGGTGTATCGAAAAGAATTTTTAAAATCCCCAATTTATCCCCTCCTAGTGATATTCTGCCATTTTTAGTATAACAACTATTCAAATCACACAAAATGAACTGATGTTTAAAATTAATTAAAAAAAATGAATTGTAAAACACACGGACAAACATATATTTCATTAGTTTGATTGTCAATAATAAGTGTCTAGTGTTGGTTGCCATTAGTTGTTACTACTTGCTGTGATAGTTGTTAGTTGTCAACCATAACTGTATGGTTCAAGTTGACAATAAGGGGTTGTTTGGTATGAGGGGAAGAGAAGGGAAATTGAGAAGAGGGAAAATTTTTTAATTGGATTTAAAAAATTAAAGAACTGGAGTTAAAAAATGTTAATCAATTTTTATGATTCTCTCGTCTTACATTTTGTCTTTGTTAAAGTTTTATAACCCCACTTTTTCAATTTTTTATAGTCCAACTCACAAATTTTTCCTCACCTCCTCTTCAAATTCCCCATATCATGCAGCCCCTAAAGATGGCTAGCACATATGAGAAGCATCTATTATATTTAATTTTTTTAATATAGGGGGATGATTTGTGGTGGTGGAGAAACTAATATTGCCATGTTGAAGGTAGTATGAGAACAAGAACCATAAAGGAAAACATAACTTATGAAAAGTTGAGAGAACAATGATATTATTAATTATTGAAAAAGAAAGTAATATAATTCTCATGAAATTCGCAATTATCTTTGTTACAAGAGCCTTGTGGATCACGAATGAGTAAAGCATTTAATTAACCTTAATGCAGTATAAGTAGGAAATTTGGATTAATATGATTTTGTTACATTTTAATGTAAATTCACTTGTTATTACCCACACCTACCTAATGTTAATTCTTACTCTTGTCATATCTTGGTATGCAGCTTGTTACTTCCATTGTGCAGAATTGTGACTTGTCCTTGTTTTTACCTTATCTATCTCCTTCTATCTGTATTTCTTAGTTGAATTTTATGTTTTCTATTCTATTTATTTTATAGACACAATTAATGATATTATAATGTAATATGATGATATAAATAGAGTTGTGATTTTTTATATCTTCACTTGTCAGCTGTGATAGCTTAACTTGTCAATAAACGCACTCTCACTTGTCATTTATAGAAGGAGATTCTCTCATGATCCATTTTTCTATTATCCCACATGAGTTTATCTAGGCCGTTGATTGGGAAGATGTGAGAAAAGTCAAAGTAGTATTATGACTTTTCAGATTGATTCGACAAACATGATTATACCCGTTTGGATGAACTTTTTTGATAATAAAAAAGTACTTTTTTAATGGGAAAAAATGTATTTTTTATTAATTTATATCTTTAGCATTAAAAAAAAACGCTTAAATGTTGCTTTGTTTAAAAGCTCCAATTTAGAATTAAAAAAAACAAAATACTGTAAGTTCCGGCTGAACCCAAGAGGGGGGGTGAATTGGGTGAAGTATAAAAACGTTCTTGCTCAAAAGGTTTTCGCAATTCAGTGCTTTTATCTTTGAATAACAGAAGTAAGTTCACAAACAATTGATAAACACTCAAATGTAAATGCTGGAAATGAAAGAGATAAGGGAGAAGAGCTTGCAAACAGATTTATACTGGTTCGGCCCTCCTTGACCTACGTCCAGTCCCCAAGCCACACTTGGGATTTTCAATCCACTATCTTCAATAATCTTGATTACACGATCTGTAACTGAAGCAATCCTCTCTCTAGGATTCACTCCCCCTTACAATCTGTAATCAACACATTGTTTGATTACACACTCTGTACTTGAAGTAATCCTCTCACTAGGATTCACTCCCCCTTATAAGTTGTAATCAACACAATGTATTTCCCACTCAAGATTCCCCAATCTTGAGTAACTCTCAGAAGAATAATGTGTTTACAATGAGATTCCTCTCAAAGGAATGAATAGATGATCATTGAAGTGTAGATACAATTCATTTCACTCTCTAAGCTATCTAGTCATGTAAAACAGAGTGAAAAAGATGAAGAAGCAGAGGTTCAGCATTTTGGCATTGTAATCTTGTGTCTCTACGTTTTTCTGCTTTAATCCATGTCTTTTATAGGTAGAGAAGAGTCTGTGGCCGTTTTTGACCGTTGAAGAATCAATCAGACCGTTGTAGCTGATTATCTTTAAGTGTGGTCAGCTTCTCTCTCTAGTCTCCAACTAATCCAGTTGTATAATTGATCTGAGGTGGCTTTCTGTGGATTTGCCCGTTGGAGAAGACTTTGTTTGTTGTAGTAATCTTCCTTTTAGCCTTTTTGCAGACGTGTACAAGTGGATTAACCAAAGGAAGCAACTATCTGGGCTGTGCATTTATTGTTCTAACAATTTTTTGCTTTTTGCTCTAATCCTTCAATGAACCTTCGTTAATCTGTCTGAAACTCACTAGAAAGATGGTTAAACATATCTAGAATCAATATAGAATAATCATGGAAAGCATTGAGATCAAACAAGAAGGTATTGCAGATTTCCCAAATTTGAAATTGCACCAACGGTCACAAACCTTTAGGCCAACCTCGAGGTTAGCCTGAAGGTTTCAGGCAAGTACTGGTTTTAAAACATGTAACCTCGAGGTTACAATGTGAACCTCGAGGTTGGAAGCTATTTTCAAACCTTCATTTTTCACTGGAGCCCGACAACCTCGAGGTTGGAAATCCATACTCGAGGTTGGCCTTTGAAAATGCAAAGTTCAGTTTTTGAAAACAAGGCTTAGCCTCGAGGTTGGAAACTTAACCTCGAGGTTTTCAATATTTTGAAAACCAGTTTGCTCTCTGTAAGCCATAATACTCGAGGTTGAAACTCCATACTCGAGGTTCAAAGTATTTTCATGAAATCTCAAGTTTAAAACAGAATACCCAACCTCAAACTCAATTTTACATGTCCAAGCTCGATGTAAGAATCCAATGCAAGAAGAATCAGCTCCAAACTCATTGTATTATGTCCATTAAGATCGGACGAATGAAGGCTGTTCTTGATCAGCCCTTTTTGCGTTGTCCTGAACTGATTGTCAACTTCCAAAAGCCATATCTCCCTGGTCTGAAATCCGTTTTGGTCTGTTCAAGTCTTGTTGGAAAGCTATGTGTGTCTACTTTCCAATGGCACCGATTTGAGCTCAATTGGATTTGTGGTTTGTGAGATACACCCAAAACATTGAAGCTTGGTTCTGACTGTGACGGTGATGTTTGTGTAAATTTGTAAAATTCATATCTCCTTGTTCTGAACTCCTTTGGACTTGAATCTTTGTCAAAAGTACGTGTTGGGAGTCTAGTTTCCAATGCTTTTGGTTTCGTCTCAATCCGATCTCTGGTTTGGAAGATATCATCAAATTACCAAAGGTCGCCAGAAGCTGAACGTGGAACAGAGTGCACCAGAGTTGCTGATAGTGCTGAAACCTTGAGGTTATGACTACAACCTCAAGGTTGGCACTTGCAACCTCGAGTTTGCACTTGCAACCTCGAGGTTGGCTGGTCCAGTGACACCAAAAATGCTGAAGACACTCAAACCTCGAGGTTTATGCTCAAACCTCGAGTTTTCTCGACCTGGACCTCATATTTGCTTGATTTAACTCAGAATTGAGTCAATTGAACTTCCATATGAACTTGTAGCCTTCTAACATCAATATAAGAACTTGAAAACTTATATTCTCATTCTATTCATCAAGTTCTTCCTTCTTTAATCTCTCATCTTGATTATTCCTCATAATCCAACTCTTTCTTCAACCTCGAATGCTTCTTCTTTATTTGGTCTCTTTTCTTCTACTTGGTTATCACCAAAACCCATTGATAACAACTTGCTTGCTTGATAACCTCTGCAGATACTTCTTTCTTTCAACTCTTATCTCCTTCTTGATTAATCTCTATAATTCAACTTGGATTGATCTACATTAAATGCAATAGTTAGTCCAAGTAGGAGATAATTATATTGCTCAATCTTTTTGCTTATAAGAATGACATCTATGTAAGACATCATCAAAACTAAGTATAACCAACAAATACTTTTTTTAAAAGCACATCCAAACAGATCCTTAGAGATGATTGAAGAAGATGAGAAAAGGACAATAAAAAAACCTGACCCCTAACTTATTTGTCGCTAACAATGTCAGTTAAATATTTATTTGAACTTTGAAAAAATCGTACATTAGTAGGTACTGGATTGGAGTGGCCATCAAGCTAAGACCGTAGGTAACAGAAAAATGAATTTTCCAACAAGGGATAAGAAGAATAGTTCATTCAAACTTTTGACTATTCATCCCCAAAATTACAATTGAATTATGTGGAAATTTGTTGTCTCCTCCAATCCGAGTCATAAGGACAGTTTGGCGTTACTTGATATAGTCAAAAGTCGTAGTTGGCTGCTGCTGCTTTTTTTTTTTTTCCTTTGGGTATAAATGTTGTTGGACTTTAAATGTCTTTTTAGATTTTTTTCCAAACACTAAGTTTTGATTATTATTCCTCATGGGATGAACAGGTAGGTTATACAAGTCATGACTACTCACATTTACGATATACATATGATTTCCTAAATATTTACAAGAATAATTATATTACAGATAAATTACATTACATTAAATCTCTCTAATGATTTTAACAACAAAGAGTTGGTAATTTCAATAGTGAACGTCTCTACTAGATCCTTTTGAATATCAAGCTCATTTTTTAGAAGAGGCACCTATTTTAAAAAGAGGAGCTGTGAACCCCAAAACTAGAGTAGAATTAAAATAAAAAATAAAAAATCTCTCTTTTTTTTTCCTCAAAGAATATATATATTAATACTCCAAAACGATACAATACATAAAAGTAACTACAAACAGATCTAAAACAAATACAACCAACATAACAACAACAACAACAACAAAATACACTGGATACAAAATTAGCCAAGCACCGTACATTAAAAATATAAAAGTAGAAATAGAATCATGAACATCATCGGCCTCCTTGAAACCCAAGGTTAGAAGTGACGAACAAGAGAGTGTTGATTGAAAAACCCACCCTAAAGGGCACACAATCTTAAAAACAATAGCTAAAATTAAATCAGCTAACTGGGTACCCCATCTTGGGGTAAAGAAACTAGAAAACCCAACCTTGGAAGAAAGAAGACTCTTGATGTCCCGAAGAACACTTCTGCTCCTCTGACCAAACAGATCCGGTGACATCGACCACAAACTAGACCATACCTCTTTAGATCTTCCCCCAAACACGTAGATCCAGGCTACCAAGAAGTAGTCGGACCTCATAACGTCCAAATAGCCATCCAACCAAGAGGATTTGATCTCAAATCTGATAGATATGTTTATTTCTAGAGACAAGAACACCACTACAAAACTCCAAACTACAAAAAAAGAAGCAAAAACACAGAAAGCCAGAAAACTCTAACCTCGACAGATCAGATCTGGAGAAGGAGAGGGAGAAGCTCGCTCCAGGAATAAGAAGGGTGCTCGCCTGCGACCTACATCACAAGTCACCGGCGAGAGAAAGAAGATCACGAAGAGACGCGGTAGAGAAGAAGAGAGAAGTTGGACCTTCTCTCTCTAAAACACGCATTCTCTCTAATACTATCTTTTCCCTAATATTCCCTCTCTACACATTTAATGTTGCTTTTTTACATCATATGATATTTTGGGGAAAAAATCACATATTAAATGTAAGAGTTAGATAACTGATTCACGTATAAAGTAAAAATATTTGTCAAGTTAATAATTTTTCATAAAAATATATATTCCAATGAGTGCCTTGGTTCACTGCCTATAAAAGGCAAAGTCTATAGAGGTCCAAGGCACCTCAGAAATCTTTTCTCTTTGTCTCATATTATCTTTGCCTGCTTTTTTTTTTGTTTGGCTAATGTTTTGTTGTTCTGTTCACCTTTATCTAGAGGAAGGGTTTGTTTTATCCTAGGGAGTGTCACTTCTTATTATCTAAGGGTGGAATAGTCCAGGCTAGGCCAGACTTTAGCTAAATAGGCCTGAAGCTATAACAGAGGCTTAAAGATTGAGCCTAAGCCTAGGCCTACATACAGGCTTTGATTTTTAGGCTTAAGCATGAGCCTTCAAAAGACCTGGTCAGATCTGAAATTTTTCTATAGGCCTATTTATAAAGTAAGCCTTTAAATATGCTTGAAACTTTGGGCTTAATTATAAGCTTATAAATTTAAAACCTACAAAATGATTAAAATTTAATTTAATAAATCAAAATAATTTTTTCTCCAAAAATCTATTATTTGAATTTTAAATTATAGAGAATCAATCCACTACGATAATTTAATAATTGTATTTTTAAATTAAAATTAAAAATGATAAAAACATAAATATAACATAGACACATATAATATAAATGAAATGCTACCAAAAAAAAAACACAGATTACCCATGGAATTACCGATGGAAAAAATTCCGTCAGAAATTATTCACGGAATTCTGTGGGTAATTTTCGTGGGTAAAAATTATTGACGAAAATTTTTTGTCGCAAAAAAAGCGGTGGAGAATAAAATTGATTTTTCCTATGGCCTTTTTTGCCACGGAAATTTTCTGTCGATAATTTTAATTATTGACAAAATTACCCATGGGATTTTGTGGGTAATTTCAATTACAGACGGAATTCCGGGGATAATTCCGTCGGTAATTTTTACCCACATAAATTACCCACGAATTTTGTGGGTAATTTCTGACAGAAGTTTTTCCGTTGGTAATTCCGTGGGTAATCCGTGTTTTTTTTTTTTTTTGTAGTAGTGAAATTATATTTTAAAATGGGTAAACAGATCAAACTTTATAGAATTGACGTAGCCTATTTATATATTTAAGCTTCTAAATAGGCCTTAGCCTGACCATTTTGCTAAATAGTTCAGGCCAAGCTAGGCCCTAATCAGGCTAGGTTATAGACTGTCTGATAGGAGTCTGACCTATTTCCACCCCTACTATCATTAATGGTTGCATAATAGTTCTTAAAGACAATGTCTTTAAACATGACTGAGATTATATAGTATATTTACAGGAACTATATCAAAAACCTTAAGACGCACTCTCACTTGTTATTTATTGGTTGCTAAGAATGCCATACAAATATTTATTTGAACTTTAAAAAATCGTGCATAAGTGGGTACTGGGTTGGAGTGGTCGTCAAACTAGCTAAGACCGTAGGTAACAGAAAAATGACTTTTCCAACAAGGGATACGAAGAATATAGTCCATTCAAGCTTTTGACTATTCATTCCCAAAAATACAACTGAACTATGTGAAATTTATTGTCTCCTCCAATTCAAGTCATAACGGCGGTTTGGCGTTACTTGATATAGTCAAAAGTCGTTGGTGTGTGTGTATATATATATATATATTCTTTGAGTATAAATGTTGTTGGTCTTTAAATGTGTGTGTGTGTGTGTGTTTTTTTTACTACATTTTGATTATTATTCCTCATGGCATGGACAAGTAGGCTATACAAGTCATGAATCCTCACATTTAGGATATTAATGATTTCCTAAATATTTACAGGAATATCAATTGTACAAATAAATTACATTTTATTAAATCTCTCTAATGATTTTACTAATACAGAGTTGGTCTAAATGTATGTCCTGCTAAATTCAAGATTCTTTTGAGTCTCAAACTTACTTCTCAGAGGAGCCACTTATTTTGAGAGGGGCATCTATGAACTCCAAAACTAGAGTTTTATTAAAAAAACGAAAAAACAAAAAAACAAAAAACGACAACAACAACAACAACTCTCTAATACTTATTTTTCCCTAATATTCCAAATTAACATTTCAAGATACGGCCAACGCTGATAAAAAAAGGTTTTTTTTTTTTTTTTGGGGGGGGGGGGGGGGGGAATTTGGCAAAGATAGAAGACTTGACATGCATTCTTATTGACCTCAAACCTTTGTGAAGTGTGATAAGATAAACAGTCCACTACGTAACTCCAATTGTATAACACGTCTCTCTACATATTAAATGTTGTTTATATATATAAATATATAATTTGATTTTCTGGCAAAAATAAAAATTCACATATTAAATGTAGGGGTTAGATACGCAATTCACCTATGTTAAGTTAATTATTTTTTTAAAAAAAAAATATATTCCTCATGTCTTTTCTATAAGTGTATATATTACAACTATTCAAATCATGCATGCAAAATGAATCAATGCTAAAAGGTAATTAAAAGCAATGAATATGTAAGATTGGTATATATGTATGTATTCAAACATACCCTTGTTTATGAAGATTAAGGGTAAGAGAGAGATAATCAGTGAAAAAAAAAAAGATGAGAGAGAATAAGTGAGAAAAAAGATGAGAGAGATGTACAATTAATTGACGGTAAAAATAGAAAAAGCATACTAAATGTTTAGACAAAATTAATAAAATTTTTTCTTATATATATGACTAACACTACTACAAAAAAGTGCTTTTAAATCGACACATTCAAACAGGATTATAGAGAATAAGTCTAAAAATTATGATTGGTAAATATAAAGAACTATTTAGACTGAATTATAGAGGATTAGATCTAAAAAGTATGATCGGTGACAGTTTCGTAAATATTTAAAAATTTTTAGACTAGATTATAAAGGGTTAGGCCTAAAAAGTATGACCGATCTCAGTTTCATAAATATAAAGAACTTTTAAGGATCAGATTTATAGAGGGATTAGGTCTAAAAAATATCACCGATGACAATTTCATAAATATAAAGAACATTTTAGACCGGATTATAAAGGGTTAGGTCTAAAAAGCATGACTAGTGGAAGTTTCATAAATATAAAGCACTTTCTAAGATCGGATTTGTGTTGGTTATGATTAGTTTTGATGATATCTAATATAGAAGCAAAAAGTTCATATAATATATTTATCTCCTACATTGATTAACTACTATGTTTAATGTAGATTAATCAAGAAGGAGATAAGGGATTAATGAAAAGAAGAAATTGCAGACAATGTCAAGGAAGCAAGAAGCTATCAAAGTATTTTGGGAATGATCAAGAGAAGAGAAGAAAGAAAGAGTTGGATTATGAAGAATAATCAAGATGGGAGATTAAAGAAGGAAGAACTTGTTGAATGGAATGAGAATATAAATATTCAAGTTCTTATATTGATGCTAGAAGGCTCCAAGATCATATGGAAGTTCAAATGGCTCAATTTGGAGTTAAAGTCAGCAAAAATCAGCTTCAGGATGAGAAAACTCGAGTTTCCAAGTCAAAACTCGAGTATGGGACTCAATACTCGAGTTTGTAGTGTTTTCAGCATTTCTGGTGCCTCTGGACTAAGTAATACTCGAGTATATAAGTGCATACTCGAGTATGCAACGGTGATCAGCAACTTTGTTCTACTCTGTTCACGTTCAGCACGGGCAACGTCTGGTAATTCGATGATATCTCACAAACCAGAGATCGGATTGAGACGAAACCAAAAGCATTGGAAACTAGACATCTAACACGTATGGGTGACAAGAATTCATGCCCAAAGGAGTTCAGATAA
This sequence comes from Acacia crassicarpa, assembly GCA_034222035.1. Classification (NCBI taxonomy): domain Eukaryota; kingdom Viridiplantae; phylum Streptophyta; class Magnoliopsida; order Fabales; family Fabaceae; genus Acacia; species Acacia crassicarpa. The sequence continues at coordinate 2,001,469 of JAWXYG010000014.1, forward strand.
ATTATGTATGAATTTTACAATTTGACACAAAGATCAGCGTCATAGTCAGGAACAGCCTTCGGTATTTTGAGTATATCTCACAAACGACAAATCCGATTGAGCTGAAATCAGTGGCATATGAAAATAGACTCATAGAGATTTCCACCAAGAGTTAAACGGATCAAAACGGAGCTCGGACCAGAGAGATATGGCCCTTAGAAGTTGATAGTCAGTTCAAGTGTTGCTCAATTGCATTTTATAAGTCAATACCGCAGTATAGGTATGTATACTGCAGTATGGGCCACCCAGAGAGCAACCAAATTTTTCAAGTTAAGTGAATACCGCAGTATAGGGTGCTATACCGCAATATTGGACTTACAGAGAGCAACCAAATTTTTCAAGTTAAGTCAATACCGCAGTATAGGGTGCTATACTGCAGTATTGGACTTATAGAGAGCAACCAAATTTTTCAAGTTAAGTCAATACCGCAGTATAGGGTGCTATACCGCAGTATTGGACTTACAGAGAGCAACCAAATTTTTCAAGTTAAGTCAATACCGCAGTATAGGGTGCTATACCGTAGTATTGAACTTACAGAGAGCAAAGATGTTTTTCAAACTAAGTTCAATATTGCAGTATAGGTATGCATACTCGAGTATAGGCTTATACTGAGAGCTCCCAAAATTTTATAACTATTGCAAACTGCAGTATAGGTCTGCATACTGCAGTATTGGGCTCTTAAACTTGTTTTCAACTTGACACATGTTCTTGCATACTCCAGTATGGATTTGTATACTCCAGTATAGACAAGAGAGGACTTCACACTTTTTGAAATTTGAGTTGCATACTCGAGTATGGGACCATACAGAGAGGTCACTCATTTTGTCAAGAACTCGCTTACTCCAGTATACAAATGGATACTCCAGTATAGGGGCTTTTTGAACTTAAACTTTTTCACACAAACAGTGCTATACTGCAGTATACTACTAACATACCGCAGTATAGGTTTTGTTTTTCAAAGCATAAGTCACGATGGTTTGCCTCTGGAAGCTGCATACCGCAGTATGACTTTGGATACTGCAGTATGGACACTTATGCACAGTGCCATACTCCAGTATAGAGGAACTTACCGCAGTATACAACGGTCAAAATTGATTTTTGAATTACGCGAATTTGCAAATCTCTGTTGTTTGACCTTATTGCTTTCATAATTCATTTACTTATGTTCCGAGCTAAATTTAACAAGTTTGTTAAGTGAATTTCAGCTAGATTAGATGAAGATTATTGAAGGTCAAAGCCAAAAAGCAAAAAGTGCACAGTGCATTTAATGCACCTCTGATAATCAACCCTCTTTTAGCTAATCCATCTGAGCACGCCTACTAAACGTTAAAGAATGCTTACTACAACAAGCAAAGTCATTTCCAATTGGCAAATTCTCAGAGAGCCACATCAGATCATATTAACAAGAGGATTAGCTGAAGTTTAGAGAGAGAAGATGACCAAACTTAAGGTTAATCACCTACAACGATCTGATTCATCCTACAATGGTAAAAAACGGTCACACATCATTCTCTACCTATAAAAGACATGGGCTCAAGCAGAAAAACGTGGAGATACAAGTTTACAATGCCAAAATGCTGATACTCTGCTTCTTCATCATTCTGACTATGTTTTGCATATCTAGATAGCTTAGAGAGTGAAATGAATTGTATCTGTACTTCAGTGATTACTTATCCATTCCTTTGAGAGGAAACTTATTGTAAACACATTATCTTTCTGAGAGTTACTCAAGATTGGGTAATCTTGAGTGGGACAAACATTGTGTTTATTACAACTTGTAAGGGGGAGTGAATCCTAGTGAGAGGATTACTTCGAGTACAGAGTGTGTAATCAAGCAGTGTATTAATTACAAATTGTAAGAGGGAGTGAATCCTAGAGAGATGATTACTTCAGTTACAGATCGTGTAATCAAGCTTATTGAAGATGGTGGATTGAAAATCCCAAGTGTGGCTTGGGGACTGGATGTAGGTCAGGGAAAGACCGAACCAGTATAAATCTGTTTGCAAGCTTTTCTCCCTCATCTCTTACATTTCCAGCATTTACATTTGAGTATTAACAAATTGCTTGTGAACTTACCTTTGATGATCAATATGAATTTTCTGAATTGCAAAAGTATTTCGAAGAATGAAAATTTTTATACTTCACCCAATTCACCCCCCCTCTTGGGTTTAGCCAGAACTTACATTTGGTATCAGAGCAGGTCTCTTGTTTAAAGGACTTAACCGTCTCATGAGTCTCAACGGCTGATTTTGGGTGCTTTTCGTTTTCAGAAGGTTTTGATTATACAATTCTCTCGGTTCTCAAAGATATTGATTTTTGGTTTTGGAAAGCTAGAATGACTAGTTTTATCAAAGCAACTGATTTTGATATGTGGAATGTTTTTGTAAATGTTTTTGATTTCAAACCAAGAAAGGATTGGACTGAAAAAGAAAAGAAATTGTTTTCATTGAACATTAGAGCAATGAAAATTTTGTATAGTACTTTAACTGAAAATGATTTTGTAAAAATCAAATGTTGCTCTAGTGCTAAAAATATTTGGGATACTCTTGATTCTCTTTATGCTTCTAACAATTTTGTGGAAGTTGGTAGTGTTGATAGTTCATCTGAAATTACAAGCGATGTATCCTCACTTGATGAACAATTGGAAGTGGAGAATGAAGAAGGAGAAATCATTGAATACTCCCAAGATCCAGTCAGCACAAAAGAACAAGAGAAAGATGATTCCCAAGAAGAGCTCATGGAAGATCGTGATGAACCATTATCTAAAGCTCAAGATACTCAAGTGGTAAACAATTCCAATTCTCCTTGTGTAGTTAAGAAAAATGCTTTTAAACATCTTCATAAAATTGTTTTTCAACCAATTACTGATTCTGTTTTGAAAAACAAAAGTATTTTCAATTATGCTGGAAAATCATGTGGGAAGAATGAATGTTTGAAGAAAGATTATTTGAAGTCTTACTCTCATGACCAACACAATATTTGCAAAGTAGTTCATAACAAGCATAATTATATTATTTGCAATTATTGTGGAAAATCTGGACATATTTTTTACACATGTTATATTAGAAGAAATTCCAATGTAAGAAATAAATTTGTTTAGGTTCCTAAAGGACAATCAAGATCCAATACTAACAGTCAAGGACCCAAGTATAAGTGGGTACCGAAATGTCCATCTAGTACTCTATATGTGCAGGATAATTTAAATATCAATGGACATCAAGGTACAAAGAAGAGAAAGAAGAAGCCAAGAGTTCTTCATGCACCAAAGAAGAAGATCATAGATTCCACATCAAGTAAGAGAACTCACATGGCACCCATTGCTGAATCTACAAGTCTTAAACATCAAAAGAAGCAAGGGTTACAAGCAAGAGGATTGTATTCTCCCTCAAGAACAAACTACCAGAGAGTACCGTACAACTATCTTGAGGAGAACAAAAAGAAGAGAACATCTCAAGTATCAAAGAGAAGATACTTGAAGACTGTACCTTATGAGAAGACTTTGCAGACACCAAAGAATCAATGGGTATGCAAAGTCAATCCTCCAAGTACTTAAGGAAAGGGTACATGTTGGTAAAACCTCCTACTCTATTATCTAAAATATTTATTGAGGTTTTACACTTTGGATAGTAGGAATGAACATTGAAAATCATTTTTGAAATTGAAAATCTACTTGATAGATTTATTTATATATATTTTGCAATGTTCAAGAGCATAACTCTTTATGCACACATTATGAGTTGAAAAATATATTTTTTTCATGCATAAAGCTATGCTCAGTTCATTCCGCTCAATTATTCTAAATTGATTATATTTATAAGAGCATGTGAATTTTGGTTCCTACAAGCTAACGATGATTGGATCCAAGTGAGGTTGGATACCAAGAAAGAAAAAGATTTATATGGGTTTGTAGGATGAGAAAAAGCTTTTCAAGAGTACAACTATTTTGAGAAACAATTCAGCTCTTGAGGAAGCCAAAGAAGTAATGGTTGACATTGATGGTTAACATCGGAAGAGGAGTTATCTACATCAATCCATCTCAACCAAGCAAGCTTCTACAAAGACAAAAGGAATTATGGTGATATCTAATTCTTACCCTATAATGGGCTTATATAAAATTCATATTTGGGTAATGAATACTTGTCCATCATTTCATTCCATTAGCAATCAATCATATATGATTCTCAAAATGTTTTTCAGATTGCTAAACGAACTATAAATGAATTTGTGCATAACTTTCCAAGTTTATGATTTTGAAGTGAACAATTCTAAAATTTATTTTTGATGTAAATTCACTTTGCTTTGTGAAAATGCATACAAATACTTTTAAAAAAATATTTATGCTTTGATTACATTCAAATGGAATTTCAAAATCGAAAGTCAAACTTTTGTATGTTGAATGTCGGATATGCTTCAAATTTGTTCATTAGAGTTATCCCTACATTTCACATATTGATCTTTGGAATTAATATGCTACTTGAACTCTTTTGTTTCATTCTCTAACTAGTTGGACCTTATGTCTAACAAATTGATCATGTGTGAGTTTCAAGTCTATCTTCAAGAAAAGATTTCAATTTGTGAATCTGTTATGCCTTAAACACTAATGTTCATCAATCAGGAATCCCAATATTCAATTTGTTACTCAAATACATCAACATTGTCTTCATCCATTCTTTTGAGTAACCATGTTCAAATACTTGCCTTGACCATTCATATGTTTCTAAATTCAATTCTTAGAGGCAAGATTATCTCTTGGCCATAGCAAAGCCATTATGCATATATATGTTGTGCTAAACATGTCTTGATAATGCTTTACTTTCATGACTTTGGCTTTTCAGAAATTTTTTCAACATGTTAACTTCAATGTTCAACATGTTTTCTAAAACTGAAGCATATTGATATATTCATTAAACCTATTGACTTCCATCATATTTATAATAAACATTGTTTTCAAACATGTTTCAAAAATCTTTCATGTATGAAAAATATTGATTTCATAATGTGTCATCACATTTTTGAAAGACCATTCAAGATTTGAAATACTTTGCATATTTCATTATCTTTCTTGAAAAATTTGAACTTCAAATTGATAAATGCTTATCGTTATAGATAAGGTTTTCTATACTCATTTTTATCAATGACATCTTTTCTGCATAAAGTGTATTCACAAATTGTCATTGAGAAATGACATTTTTGGTATCATTTAGTTGTTACCCTATTCAATTCATTGGCTTGATCTTATTTGTTTGGGTAAAACTATGTTTTGATCTTTGATTGTTATATTCTTTGCTCAAAAATCATATGATTTAATTCTATAAGAGCATTAGAGTTATCATGTCTAATCTTGTGTGGACTCAAGAATCATTGAGTACCAAAGGACACATATTTTTGCAGGAGCTAACCGAAATGTTCTGTTAAGGGATACAAAGAATATAGGCAAACAGAATAGATCATTTCAGTGGCTATGTCTGCAAATTTTGTGGCATCACTTGAGTGACATTCCATCACTAGCAAGAGGCTTAAACCAAGATGATAAGGAGCATGCTAGCTTGATGAGAAGCTATGAGCAGAAACTAATCCTATACAAAGCTCATTCAGGATTTCAGCTTCCAAGATGCATTCAAAATAATGGATAATAGCTATCTAGTAATGCATCTATGGACTACAGAGGATTAACTTGAGTAATTACGATATTATTCAAGTGAGGTATTGTATTATGAAACAATATGTGTATTGTATATCATAATCATGCTAGGCTAATTTGATTTTATTCATTTAATTTTATCTCATGAATCTTAGCCGAGCAAACCCATTTTTAAAGTGATCCTTATGCTTTAAAACTCTTTTATCATCATAAAGGCATAAGTGATTTCTTCATATCAATTTCAAGTCCATCCATGTGCCTTTGAAAGTTCTTAATTCTGAGATACCATATTATGTCCATTAGAGTTGGAGGAACTTTAGACTTCATAACATTTGGTGTCACATTATTATTTGGTATCATTAAAGGGAATTTCACATTTTAGTCATGCATTCATTAAGGGGGAGCTTCACATTCAGATGTATTCTTCTCTTTTATTTGAAGAAAATCTCTTTAAACATACTCATCTACATTCACTATCTTTTATTAGTTTTGATGATGAGTTAATTTCACTCTTGAAAATATCTTATGTTTTCCTTTCATTATTATTTGAAAATATCTTTTCGAAAGGAATACCTTGATATCTGGTTGCACTAACAAATCTCTTCTGGAAAGGATGCTTTATTCTGTAGCAGGAGATTTGGTTATGTGTTACAACTTTGGTGATCAATCTTTGAAGCTGAGATGTGATCTACATGGATGATCTATAAAGAAAGAGCAAAGGATGGAAGCTGAGCACTGACCATATTTAGATGTGATAATCCTCAAGAAGTGAATGACAAGAAGCCAGTACTTTCATCTTATTTACATCATACAGGATATTCGTGATCCTGCTATTGAGCCTCATCAAAGAATCTCATACGACAGCTTCATCTCAGGCTAGATCGTTCATCAATTTGCAAAACCAACATGAGCATTTCTAATCCCTATCTTTTTATATTCAGTAGAAATTTTGCACATGTTTGGTATCTATATGCTTTAATTATGAAAGATTTTAAACCCTCTTCAAATTTTTACAAATTTGTTTTCATAAAAACATTTCAATCTAATTTCATATTCAGAATGAAAACAATTTGAAATCGAGGAGAGAAAATTAGTTGTTTGACCCTTCTCCCTAAATATTTCTTCCTTACCTCAACTTTTTGCTAATGACAAATAAGGGGGAGAGAATGACAAGAAAAATATGTTGCATTGTTACATCTAATATTTCTTTATACATATTTTTCTTGTAGTATTTGCCATCATCAAAAAGGGGGAGAATGTTGGTTATGATTAGTTTTGATGATGTCTAATATAGAAGCAAAAAGTTTATATAATATATTTATCTCATACATTGATTAACTACTATGTTTAATGTAGATTAATCAAGAAGGGGATAAGGGATTAATGAAAAGAAGAAATTGCAGACAATGTCAAGGAAGCAAGAAGCCATCAAAGTATTTTGGAAATGATCAAGAGAAGAGAAGAAAGAAAGAGTTGGATTATGAAGAATAATCAAGATGGGAGATTAAAGAAGGAAGAACTTGTTGAATGGAATGAGAATATAAATATTCAAGTTCTTATATTGATGCTAGAAGGCTCCAAGATCATATGGAAGTTCAAATGGCTCAATTTGGAGTTAAAGTCAGCAAAAATCAACTTCAGGATGAGAAAACTCGAGTTTCCAAGTCAAAACTCGAGTATAGGACTCCATACTCGAGTATGGGACTCAATACTCAAGTTTGTAGTGTTTTCAGCATTTCTGGTGTCTCTGGACTAAGTAATACTCGAGTATGCAACGGTGATCAGCAACTTTGTTCTACTCTGTTCACGTTCAGCAAGGGCGATGTCTGGTAATTCGATGATATCTCACAAACCAGAGATCGGATTGAGACGAAACCAAAAGCATTGGAAACTAGACATCTAACACGTATTGGTGACAAAAATGCATGCCCAAAGGAGTTCAGATGAAGTATTTATGAATTTTACAAGTTGACACAAAGATCAGCGTCATAGTCAGGAACAGCCTTCGGTATTTTGAGTATATCTCACAAACGACAAATCCGATTGAGCTGAAATCAGTGGCATATGAAAATAGACTCATAGAGCTTTCCATCAAGAGTTAAACGGATCAAAACGGAGCTTGGACCAGAGAGATATGGCCCTTAGAAGTTGATAGTCAGTTCAAGTGTTGCTCAATTGCATTTTATAAGTCAATACCGCAATATAGGTATGTATACTGCAGTATGGGCCACCCAGAGAGCAACCAAATTTTTCAAGTTAAGTCAATACCACAGTATAGAGTGCTATACCGCAGTATTGGACTTACAGAGAGCAACCAAATTTTTCAAGTTAAGTCAATACCGCAGTATAGGGTGCTATACCGCAGTATTGGACTTACAGAAAGTAACCAAATTTTTCAAGTTAAGTCAATACCACAGTATAGGGTGCTATACTGCAGTATTGAACTTACTGAGAGCAAAGATGTTTTTCAAACTAAGTTCAATAATGCAGTATAGGTATGCATACTCGAGTATAGGCTTATACAGAGAGCTCCCAAAATTTTATAACTATTGCAAACTGCAGTATAGGTCTGCATACTGCAGTATTGGGCTCTTAAACTTGTTTTCAACTTGACACATGTTCTTGCATACTCCAGTATGGATTTGTATACTCCAGTATAGACAAGAGAGGACTTCACACTTTTTGAAATTTGAGTTGCATACTCGAGTATGGGACCATACAGAGAGGTCACTCATTTTGTCAAGAACTCGCTTACTCCAGTATACAAATGGATACTCCAGTATAGGGGCTTTTTGAACTTAAACTTTTTCACACAAACAGTGCTATACTGCAGTATACTACTAACATACCGCAGTATAGGTTTAGTTTTTCAAAGCACAAGTCACGATGGTTTGCCTCTGGAAGCTGCATACCGTAGTATGACTTTGGATACTGCAGTATGGACACTTATGCACAGTGCCATACTCCAGTATAGAGGAACTTACCGCAGTATACAACGGTCAAAATTAATTTTTGAATTACGCGAATTTGCAAATCTCTGTTGTTTGACCTTATTGCTTTCATAATTCATTTACTTATGTTCCGAGCTAAATTTAACAAGTTTGTTAAGTGAATTTCAGCTAGATTAGATGAAGATTATTGAAGGTCAAAGCCAAAAAGCAAAAAGTGCACAGTGCATTTAATGCACCTCTGATAATCAACCCTCTTTTAGCTAATCCATCTGAGCACGCCTTCTAAACGTTAAAGAATGCTTACTACAGCAAGCAAAGTCATTTCCAACAGGCAAATTCTCAGAGAGCCACATCAGATCATATTAACAAGAGGATTAGCTGAAGTTTAGAGAGAGAAGATGACCAAACTTAAGGCTAATCACCTACAACGGTCTGATTCATCCTACAATGGTAAAAAACGGTCACACATCATTCTCTACCTATAAAAGACATGGACTCAAGCAGAAAAACGTGGAGATACAAGTTTACAATGCCAAAATGCTGATACTCTGCTTCTTCATCATTCTGACTATGTTTTTCATATCTAGATAGCTTAGAGAGTGAAATGAATTGTATCTGTACTTCAGTGATTACTTATCCATTCCTTTGAGAGGAAACTTATTGTAAACACATTATCTTTCTGAGAGTTACTCAAGATTGGGTAATCTTGAGTGGGACAAACATTGTGTTTATTACAACTTGTAAGGGGGAGTGAATCCTAGTGAGAGGATTACTTCGAGTACAGAGTGTGTAATCAAGCAGTGTATTAATTACAAATTGTAAGAGGGAGTGAATCCTAGAGAGATGATTACTTCAGTTACAGATCGTGTAATCAAGCTTATTGAAGATGGTGGATTGAAAATCCCAAGTGCGGCTTGGGGACTGGATGTAGGTCAGGGAAAGACCGAACCAGTATAAATCTGTTTGCAAGCTCTTCTCCCTCATCTCTTACATTTCCAGCATTTACATTTGAGTATTAACAAATTGCTTGTGAACTTACCTTTGATGATCAATATGAATTTTTTGAATTGCAAAAGTATTTCGAAGAATGAAAATTTTTATACTTCACCCAATTCACCCCCCTCTTGGGTTCAGCCAGAACTTACAATTTGTAGATGATTAGGTCTAAAAAGTATGATCAGTGATAATTTCGTAAATATAAAGAACTTTTAAGATCGGTTGTTACAAACAACCGGTCTAAAAGGTTAAATTTTTTTTTTAAAAAAAAAAATTTGTTTATTACTCTTAAGACTAGTTGTTACAAACAACTAGTCTAAAAGATAAAACTTTTTAAACCTTATATTTTTTTTATAACCAGTTTAGAAGATGAATTTTTTGCCGAAAATTGAATTTCACACCTAAGGGACTCTTCAGATTGTTCTGTCATGTGGTGCATGAATCCTTTTGAAGCCATTGTAAAATATTTATGTGTCTCATGTATAAAAGGAGTGTTATTTTGATTTAATGAGAAAAGGGCAAAAATGTAATATTGGTATGGGAGTTATTATAAGTCATAAAGAGACGACTGCTCACAGGTACAATTCTCAGAAAGTTAAAAGGCATATAAGTTCAGAAAAGAGAAATGTAAAGAGCGTAAGAGGCCTTCAGAGTTTAATCGTGAAAGTTATATTCCATCCCTATCACAAGAAGACACAAGAAGAGAGAAGGTCAAGACTCTGAGAAAGTTTTTTCATCGTTAAAGATTTTCCTCAATTATGGATAAAGGTTAGTTGGTTTAATTCTATTGAATATGAAAACATGATATCCTAAGATCCTTTAGAGTTGTATTCTTATATGAGAATATCTGAGATCGAGAACATAGATTTTTGTCTTACTAGTGGTATTAAAGTCTGTGTGTCAGAATTCATGTTTTCCATGTAAGGTTATGAGTGAATTTTTTATTTTGAAAAATTAGGGTTCCAAAATTTAGGATTTCTAAATTTATATTTTACATTAGAAACTTTGCTTTGTGAAAGATTAAAAAAAATGTTGCTGCTTGGAATGGAAATTTAATAGTTATATGTTGCTTGTTCATAATGATTCCTTTAATAGAAAATTTTTAAACTTGAACACTGTATGCACTAGAATCATGTGTTTGGGTTGAATATTTTGATATCTCTGTTCGTTTTTGTTGTTGTGATTTTGTTGATGAGATCTATCTCTTATCATGTTGTATAATTTTTAAAAGACATGTTTATAAAATTCAAGATCAGACCACAAGTGCAAAACCCATGACTTTAATATTTTAAAAGTTGGGAAAAAGTCTTTTTAGGACACAAAATAGGCGTCATTGCGTAGATCTTGAGAAAACAAAGAGATTGACATTAAGAAAGCGAAAAACCAACACCAGAAACGCCGGTTATGATGGTAGAAGAGCCAGGTTCGATGGACCTGACTCGTGGTTGCTCTGCTGGGTCAACATGACCTGGTTGGAGGTAAGGGATAACCAAAACAGTGTGTTTTGGTTTTTTTTTTTAAAAAAAAGAATTGTTAACAAAATAGTCTAGAGGGTTTCGAACTCGGGGCTAGAGGGTGCAAGATGCAACTAAAGGCTGGCACTCTACCAACTAAGCTATGCGTCTGGGCTAAGAAGGAAACACACCATTTTTCTTTTGAAAGGAATTTGAAGTTGGGCTCAATAGTTTTTGGATAAACTGTTTTTTGGTTGTCCATTTTTATTTTGTTTTGGGCTGTAGAATTTAATTTTTTTGGGCTGAATTTAGGCTCTAATTTTGGGTCATTTAGTTACCTATTATAGATGGCTTTATAAAAGGAACATATTATTTTTTATAAAGCCTTTATGTGTTGATCCAAAAATAAATTACTTAGACATTGTGAATAGAAATTATAAGAATATTAAACATTTAAGTTTTGGAATTATGTATGGTGAATTTGTTAGTTATTAAAGTGGCCAAATTCTTATGAATTATTTTTAATTCCAAATATTATGATGATGTTCCAATTACTCATATTCTTAATGCTACGAAATTATATTTATGTTGTGGGTGAATTGAAGTTCATTATTATAGGACGGTTATGGATCAACCCAGAGGTTGGTTATTTGTCTTTATAATAATTGAACAAAAATGTTGGTATTGTCCAAATGATGTGAAATCTTTATAAGCACCATTATGTTTGAATGTTGTGCATTAGTAGGTCCCCAAAGATGAACATTAATATGCATTCAATGAATGTTTCAATTTGTGAAGCATGTCAGTATGACTAAAGCATTAATTTTTTTTTTCCAATTCTTATTTTATTTTATTCCTTGTAGTACCTGTTGCCATACATTCGTTATTCTCAACTATTGCAATTTTTAATAGACTGAACTTCTTTGAATGGAAAGAGCAAATCGAATTTTGCCTTGGGGTAATGGATTTGGATTTAGCTCTTAGAGATGAGAAACCCAGAGCTATTACTGATGAAACCACTAAGGGTGAAAGAGATCATTTTAAGAACTGAGAAAGATCCAATAGATTGAGTTTGAAGTAGATGCGAATGAGTATTGCAAGCAACATTAAGTCAACTCTTCCACAAACTGAAAGTGCTAAAGAAATGATAAAATTTGTGGAAGAGTGCTCCCAAACTAGTGACAAGTCTTTTGCTGGGACACTTATGAGTAAACTGACCATCATAAAATTTGATGGTTCACATACTATGCATGAGCATGTTGTTGAAATGACAAACATTACATTAAGACTAAAGTCATTGGGAATGGAAGTGGATGAAAATTTCCTGGTGCAGTTCATATTGAACTCATTACCATCTGCATATGGTCCTTTCCCAATGAACTATAATACCATGAAAGACAAATGGAATGTGCATGAATTGCATAGTATGCTAGTTTAGGAAGAAACCAGAACTAAGAGCCAGAGAACTCATTCCCTTAATTATGTGAAACATCAAGGAGCTGAAAAGAAACGTGGTAAGAAGCATAAGAATAAAGAAAGGGAACCATTAAAGATCAATGAGGACTCCTCTTCTCAAATCCGTAAGAAGGAATATGACAGAAAAGGATGTCATTTCTGTGGTAAGGTTGGACACTTCAAGAAAGACTGTCCAAAACATAAGGCTTGGTTCGAAAAGAAAGGTAAGCCTAGTGCTTATGTAAATCTAGAATCAAACCTAGCTGAAGTTCCTTATAATACTTGGTGGATTGGTTCTGGAGCTACAACTTATGTTTCTAATACGATGCAAGGATTTCTTACAACACAGACCACAAAGGCAAATGAAAAGTATGTCCTTATGGGCAATAAAGTGAAAGTTCCGGTGGAAGTTTGATTCTTGACAGTGGATATCATTTAAACTTATGTGAAACTCTTTGTGTACCTAGTTTGTCTAGGAATTTACTTTTAGTTTCCAAACTTGATAAAGCTAGATACTTTTCTAATTTTGGTAGTGGTAGTTTTAGTTTGTACAAGCACAATCATTTGATTGGTAATGGTACTTTATGTGATAGATTATGTAAATTATGTCTTGACAATCTATATGCTGAAACACTTATGACTTTGCATCATAATGTTGGCACTAAGCGTGCTTTAATAAATGAACGTTCTGCTTACTTATGGCATAAACGTTTAGGACACATTTCCAAAGAAGGAATGAAAAGATTGGTAAAAAAAGAAATCTATCTGGATTTAGATTTTACTGATTTGAATGTTTGTGTGGATTGTATTAAAGGTAAATAAATAAAGAACACAAAGAAAGGAGCCATAAGGAGCACTCAGCTTCTTGAAATTGTACACACTGATATATGTGGTCATTTTGATGTTAACACTTTTGATAAAGAAAGATACTTTATCACCTTCATTGATGATTTTTCACTTTATTGTTATGTCTATTTGCTATTTGATAAATCTCAAGCTGTAAATACTTTAGAGATTTACATTGATGAAATTGAAAGGCAATTAGATAAAAGGGTGAAAATTGTTAGGTCTGATAGGGGTGGTGAGTATTATGGAAGGTATGATGAAAGTGGACAACATCCAGGCCCATTTGTTAAACTCCTTGAAAATCATGGTATTTGTGCTCAATACACAATGCTAAATACACCACGACAAAATGGTGTATCAGAAAGGCGTAATAGGACCTTGTTGGATATGGTTAGGAGTATGTTAAGTAACTCTTCGTTACCCATTTCATTGTAGACTTATGCTCTAAAGACTGCTATGTATCTATTAAATATGGTTCCTGATAAGGCAATTCCAAAGACTCCTTTTGAGTTATGGATTGGAAGGAAACCTAGTTTAAGGCACCTGCATGTCTAGGGTTGCCAAGCAGAACTACTACAACCCACAAGAAAAGAAACTAGATGCAAGAACAATCATTGGTTATATAGAAAAATTCAAAGGGTATAGATTTTACTGTCCTAATCATACCACAAGGATTCTTGAAATTGGAAATGCTATGTTCATTGAGGATGGTAAAGTTAGTGGGAGTGAAACACCACGTAAAGTAGATATTTAAGAAGTTAGGGTACAAGTTCCATTAATTTGTGTCTCTAGTAAAATTAATGTTCCTCGTGTTATTAAACCAATTAATAATCATGGAGAAGAACAAATGAATGATCCTATTACTCATGATGAAAATATTGTTAATGAAGCAAATGAAACTATTGTAGAAGAACTGCAACAAACACTACTACAAAAAACCGATTTGGCGTCTCAGAAAAACGTCCTATTTTTAAAAAAGGAAGTGAAAAATAAAGGCGGTGGCATTTTTGTAATTATATGTGATAAAAATTGACTTTTGGAGTCTAAGTTTAAAACTTAGACTCCAAAAGCTTGACTTTTGGAGTCTAAGTTTTAAAATTAGACTCCAAAAGTCAAGCTTTTGGAGTCTAAGTTTTAAACTTAGACTCCAAAAGTTCAGAAAAGAAAGTCATGTCTTGTAGCAGAGGATGGCTTTTGGAGTCTAATTTTTAAAATTAGACTCCAAAAGTCATGCTTTTGGAGTCTAATTTTTAGACTTAGACTCCAAAAGTTATGTCGTACAGCAGAAAAGAAGGTCACGTCGTGTAGCAGAGGGTCACATCGTGCAGCAGGGGGTTATGTGTGGGCCCTGCGAGAGACACTTTTGGAGTCTAAGTTCTAAACTTAGACTCCAAAAGTCATGCTTTTAGAGTCTAAGTTAAAAACTTAGACTCCAAAAGCATGACTTTTGGAGTCTAATTTTAGAACTTAGACTCCAAAAGTGAATCAAAAAGAGAACAAATGCAGTAAACGAAAATCATAGCGGGAAAAACTATCACTTTTCACGCGTTTTTATTCATCCACTCTCAGAAACTCAGAACATTACTTCTATACCCATTCTCTAAACCTCATGAAATCTCTCACCCCTCTCACCAACTGCTTGCATCGTTGCTCATCCGCTCGCCGGTCCACCGTCACCTCACCGGCAGTCGTTTGCTTGTCTCGCCCGACGTCGCTCGCTCTGGTTGTTCGCTCAAGGTCAGTCTTTCTCCCATGGCACTGTTTGTTTCTTCTTCATCCGTCCGGTTCTGTAGCTGCATCGATCTCCTCTTCAACCATTTCGGTATTTATACATTCATCTTCTTCTTTTACCTTTTTCCTCATTTGATTTTATCAATTCCTAATGGTTTTTTTTTTTTTTTGGTTCTGTTTTGTTTTGCAAATAAATGCAAATGGCTGCTCGTCTGGCTATAGTGTTGCCCCAATTCTCAGTTCCCTCGCCTCTGTTCATCATGTTTAATTTTACTTTGATATTCAAAGATGCTTTCTGGATTTTTTTTTCCAGATTTGAAATTTTTCTGATATACGTTTAACGCCGTCACCGACACCGTCCTCATCTGTTTTTTTTTAAAAAAAAAATACTTAAGACGTCTAAAAAAAAAATTAGACTCCGTATGTCTCCAATTTTTTGCGCCCCCCAGATATACGTCCCTACGGAAAAGGACATCAAAAGCACAAAAAATAGGACTCCGTACCCCTGTTTTGTAGTAGTGAAATAGCATTAAGAGGATCTTAGAGGGAAAAGAGATCCACTATTTCTAATGATTATATGGTATATATGTAAGAGTCTGAATTTGACTTAGGTATTCAAGATGATCCAGTTACTTTTTCACAAGCTATGAATAGTGAAAATGGTGACAAGTGGTTACATGCCATGAAAGATGAGTTGAAATCTATGGATGTTTGGGATCTTGTTCAGTTACCAGAAGGATGTAAGAGAGTTGGTTGTAAGTGGTTTTAAGACCAAACGTGACTTTCATGGTAACTTCGAATGTTACAAGGAAGACTAGTTGCAAAGGGATTTACTTAGAAAAATGATACTGACTATAAAGAAACCTTTTCAGCATTTTCTAAGAAAGATTCTCTAAGAATCATTATGGCATTGGTGACTGATTATGATTTAGAGTTACACCAGATGGATGTGAAAACGACCTTTCTATGGGAATTTAGAGGAAGATGTGTACATGAACCAACCAATGGGGTTCGTATAAAAAGGAAAGGAGCACTTGGTATGCAAATTAAAGAAATTAATATACGGACTTAAACAAGCTTCAAGACAATGGTACCTTAAGTTCAATGATACTGCTGTTTCTTTTGGATTTAAAGAAAACACTGTTGATTGGTGTATATATCTGAAAGTCAATGGGAGCAAGTTTATATTACTGGTTCTGTATGTTGATGATATCCTGCTTGCAACTAATGATCCTGGTCTTTTAAATGAGACTAAGAAATTTCTCTCTAGTAGCTTTGAAATGAAAGATATGGGTGAGGCAGCTTTTGTGGTTGGATAGAAATATTCCGTGATAGATCAAAAGGATTATTGGGCTAGTCTCAGAAAGCATATATTAATAAAGTTTTGGAGAAATTTACACTGGTGTAAAAAAGAGCTTTAAGACCGCCTCATTTAGACCGGATTATAGAGAATCAGGTCTTAAAAGCATGATCGGTGGCCGTTTTGTAAATATAAAGAACTTCTTGGACAAGATTATAAAGGATCCGGTCTTAAAAATATGACCAATGGCACTTTCATAAATATATAGAACACTTTTAAGACTAGATTATAAAATGTCCGGTCTTAAAAGTATGACCGGTGTCAATTTTGTAAATATATAGAACACTTTTAAGACTGGATTATAAAGGATCCGGTCTTAAAAATATACTTTTAAGACCGGTTTTTACAAACAATCGGTCTTAAAAGTGTCAAAGAAAAAAAGTAAAATTCGCTAAATTCGTTAAGCCCGTGAGCGTGCCTGTCTTCTTGGTGATATAACATTTGCTTAGTTATGGATTCAACGAGTGTCCCAAGAGCCTCACGGGTCAAATCCTCAGCAAGAATGACATCCTCTTCCTCTAACCTACTTGCAATCTTCATAAGTCATCCGAAGAGCCACACAATCAAATCCTTGGCAACATTGGTAGTGAGATGCTTCAAGGGTTTTGCGATGGCATCAACTCCAATCCTTAGCAACGAGCAAGCATACTGATCCGGCTCCTTCCTCTTCAATCTATGGCTCCTCCCACACCGCCTTCACACAGATCTGGCTTAAAATCAAACCCAAATCTCTTCTTTCTTAAGTTTGTTTCCTCCTACCTTGACCGATCCTGCTCAAATCTAGACTTTGATTTTGGTTGCTTGAAGCTTTGCCAGCATCGATAAGAGGATCTTGGTCAGATTTGGTTGCTTTAAGCTTGTGATTTTTTTTTTTTTTTTGTAGATCTGGACTTCAATTTCACCTCTGATTTTATATTGATTAAAATTCGATTTCCATGGATTCTATTTCTTGTTATGTTTTCTTATTTCTGAACTTTGTGTTCATCTTTTTTTGTCTTTCTTGATGGTGTTGCTTCCAATCTTCTCTTCTTTTTTGTTTTTCTTGTTGGTGTTGCTTCCAATCTTCTTTTCTTTTTTTTTTTTCTTGTTGGTGTTGCGTCCAATCTTCTCTTGGTTCACCGTCGCTGATGACAGAGAGACATTCAAAATGTTGCGAGATCTGGTGATTTGGGACTGGTTGTTTCATTTGGGTTTTTTCTCTTTTTTTTTATTATTTTGAAACACTTTTAAGACCGGATATTTCAAAAGTTCGGTCTAAATTTTTAAGACCAGTCATTCATTTGGTTTTAAAAGTTATAGACTTTAAGACCGCCTGAAACAAGACCGATCGCAGATCCGATCTTACGATACCTTTTTCGTCCGGTCTTAAAAGCGTTTTTTGTTCTAGTATCAGAATGGAAAATTGCTCATCATCTCTGAAAGACGTGGCTATCACCCAAGAGGGGGGTGAATTGGGTGTTTGATAAAATTTTAGTAACTTTGAAAATCTTTTCACAACTTACTGAAAATAGGTTGAATAACATAAATAATTTATAAAGTAATAATCAGTCATTCATATATATATATATATATGCACATTCAAATATATATGCTGGAAATATAAGAGATAAGGGAAGAGAATGTGCAAACTGAATTTATACTGGTTCGGCCCAATCCTTGACCTATGTCCAGTCCCCAAGCACCGCTTGAGATTTTCAATCCACTATCTTCTTTCAACTTGATTACACGTTCTGTACTTGAAGTAATCCTCTCACTAGGATTCACTCCCCCTTACAAACTGTAATCAACACACCACTTGATTACACACTCTATACTCGAAGTAATCGTCTCACTAGGATTCACTCCCCCTTACAAGTTGTAATCAAAATAATGTGTTTCCTACTCAAGATCACCCAATCTTGAGAAACTCTCAGATTGAAGGATAGAATGATTACAATAAATCTTCTCTCAGAAGTGAATGAATGAACATTGAAGAACAATACAAATCATCTCACTCTCTAAGCTATCTAGACATGAAAAACAGAGAGTAAATGATGTGAAGAACAGAGTATTAACATGTTGAAGATGTAAGCTTGTGTCTCTACATTTTTCTGCTTGAATCTGTCTTCTATTTATAGGTAGAGATCAATATATAACCGTTGAGAAGATTCAATGAATGTTGGATAAAGAAATATAGTCGTTAGACTCAGATGGAACTAGCCGTTAGAACTTCGTTTTCTGAACCTGCTAAGACATCAGCATTTACTTTACTCTTAATCTTCAGTTTAACAACCTTTTATCATCTGAAACATGTACATAAAGGATATAAATAATGTTAAGAAGTGTTATAAATCATTTGGGTAATCATCTAGATGTTTATCAGAAGAATCAGGATTTTCGAAACAGTGATTTTTTGAAGCTGAGATGAAAACTCGCGTTTTCATTTGTAAACTCGAGTTTAGAGGTTTTTGCTTTACTTCAGATTGCTCTCTGTCTGATCAAAACTTGAGTTTGGAAGATGCTCTGACGTTCGCTGCTCTCTGTCTGATGAAAACTCGAGTTTCCAACTAATAAACTCGAGTTTTGTTTTCTCCCAAAACCAAAGTTTGCTCTCTACCTTCGATAAACTCGAGTTTGCAAGTTGTTTTGCCCTTGGTTGCTCTCTGACTTGGAGTTTGGACTTTGTTGAGCATTTTCGCAACTTCTTGAACTGATGGTCAACTTCTGAAGGCCATATCTCCCTGGTCTAAACTCTGTTTTGGTCTGTTCAAATCTTGATGGAAACCCTTTGAGACTACTTTCATATGCCACCGATTTCAGCTCAATCGGATTTGTAGTTTGTGAGATACACTCAAAACATTGAAGCTTGGTTTGCTGCGTGGCATGGATTTGTCTATCAACTTCAACAATTCATATCTCCTTGATCTGAACTCCTTTTGGCTTGAATTTTATTTCAAAATGATGCATTGGGAGTCTAGTTTGATATGCCACAGGTTTCACCTCAATCGGATCTCTGGTTTGGGAGATATAATCAAATTACCAGACGTCGCCCGTGCTGAAAGTGAAATAGAGTAGAACAAAGTTGCTGATCAACTCTGGAAACTCGAGTTTTGACTTTAAAACTCGAGTTTTCCTAGTCCAGAGACACCAGAAATGCTAAAAACACTACAAACTCGAGTTTTGAGTCCCAAACTCAAGTTTTGTGTCCCTAACTCGAGTTTTCTCCTATCCAAGAGGCAAATCACTCTAGCGAAGTAGGAAACTCGAGTTTTGAGTTGTGAACTCGAGTTTTCTCATCCTGAAGCTAATTTTTACTGACTTTAACTCGAAATTGAGCCATTCCAACTTCCGTATGATCGTGGAGACTTCTAGAATCAATCTTAGAACTTAAATAATTATATCTTCATTTCATTTAACAAGTTCTTCTTTCTTTCTTCTTCTCTTGATCATTCTCCATAACTCTAACTCTTTCTTTCTTCTCTTCTCTAGATCATTCTTTATCATTTGACTTCACATCTTCTTTGATTCAATTTCTTTCTCTAATTCAATACTTCTTTCTTGATCTTCTTGTTGATCATTGACTTATCATTCTCTGCAAGTTCTACATTCTCCAATATTTCCTCTTCTTCTTGACTATTCCCAAAATCCTTTGATAGCTTCTTGCTTCCTTGACATTCTCTGCAATTTCTTCTTTTTGTAATCTCTTATCTCCATCTTGTTTATTTTCCATAACTCAACTTGGACTAATCTACATTAAATATAGTAGTTAATCAATGTAGGGGATAAATATATTATATAATTTTTTTGCTCTTAATAATGGCATCTATATTAGACATCATCAAAACTAATCATATCTAATATTCTCCCCCTTTTTGATGATGGCAAATACTTTAAGAAAAATATGTATGAATATGAAAATATATTAGATGTGCAACATATTTTTCTTGCCATTCTCTCCCCCTTATTTGTCATTAGCAAAAAGTTGAAGAAGAAATGCTTAAAGAAACAAATATAAAATAGTCAAAGAACTGATTTATTCTCTTCAATTTGAAATTGTTTTCATTCTTAATATGATGCAATTTGGAATGATTTTATGAAAACAAATTTGAAAGAATTTGAAGAGGTTTTCAAGAAATCTTTCACATTTAAAACATATACATATCAAACATGTGCAAAATTTTATTGAATATAAAAAGGTAAAGTTTAGAAATGCTCATGTTGGTTCTGCAAACTAATGATTGATTGAAGAAGTCCATTTGCTTGCTACATGAAATGTGGTTCAGTTGCCGTGGCCTAAGATGAAGCAGTGATAGACTTTCTTCCTTTATGGAGCATAGCTCAGCTTCAATGTGATCAAAGCATCTTTCCTCAGTGTAATGGTTTCTCCTTATAGTGCATTAAGGAAAGTTCTTGCCCAGACCAAATTCTCCTATCACAACTATAAAACTTTCTTGCAAGGGAGAATTATTAGTGCAATCAGATATCGAAGTATTCCTTTCTAAGTGATATTTTCAAATAAAGATAATTAAAGGAAAATATAAGATATTAACTCATCATCAAAACTAATAAAACGTAGTGAATTATTAGCGCGGTGGTGCTACATGAAATGTGGTTCAGTTGCCGTGGCCTAAGATGAAGCAGTGATAGACTTTCTTCCTTTATGGAGCATAGCTCAGCTTCAATGTGATCAAAGCATCTTTCCTCAGTGTAATGGTTTCTCCTTATAGTGCATTAAGGAAAGTTCTTGCCCAGACCAAATTCTCCTATCACAACTATAAAACTTTCTTGCAAGGGAGAATTATTAGTGCAATCAGATATCGAAGTATTCCTTTCTAAGTGATATTTTCAAATAAAGATAATTAAAGGAAAATATAAGATATTAACTCATCATCAAAACTAATAAAACGTAGTGGATGTAGATGAGCAGATTTTTTTTTTTAAAAAAAAAAATTCAAATAAAGGAGATGAGCTTTAAAGTATCTATCAAATACGTGTGAATGTAAAGCTCCCCTTAATGAATGCATGATTAAAAATGAAGTTCCCTTTAATGATACTAAATAATAGTGTGACACCAAATGTTATGGGGTTTGGAAAAATCTTTTCTCACAACATGGTATCTCAGAATTGAGAACTTTTAAATTCATTGAAATTGGTATAAAGAAATTACTTATGCTTTTTATGATGAAAAAAAAATGTTTAAAGCATAGTGATCATTTTAAAATGTGTGCTCAGGCTAAACTTTGTGTGATAAGATTTGAATGAATAAAATCAAGTTAGCCTAGCATGATTATGATATATGCATATTAAAATACCTCACTTGAGTAATATCGTAATTACTCAAGTTATAATCCTCTGTAGTCCATAGATGCATTACTGGATAGCTATTATCAATTGTTCTGAATGCATCTTAGAAGCTGAAATCCCAAATGAGCTTTGTAAAGGATTTCAAATTAGTTTTTGCTTATAGCTTCTTATCAATCTAGCATGCTCCTTATCATCTTGGTTTAAGCCTCTTGTTAGTGATGGAATGTCAGTAAAGTGATGTCACAGAATTTGCAGACATAGTCACTGAAATGGTCTATTCTATTTGCCTATATTCTTTGTATTCAACAACAGAATATTTTGGTCAACTCTTGCAAAAATATACGTTCTTTGGTACTCAGTGATTCTTGAGTCCACACAAGATTAGACATAACAACTCTTATACTCTTATAGAATTAAATCATATGATATTGAAGTAAAGAGTATAACAAGCAAAGATCGAAAGATAGTTTTACCTAATTAAATAAGTTCATGTCAATGAATCAAATAGTGTAATAACTAAATGATATCAAGAATGTTATTTCTCAATGACAGTTTGTAAATACACTTTATGCAGAAAAGATGTCATTGATAAAATACATGTAAGTTTGAGCATAGAAAATCTTATCAATAAGGATAAGCATTTATCAACTTATAGTTCATATTTTTCAAGAATGATAACAAAATATGCAAATCGTTTCAAATCTTGAATGTTCTTTCAAAAATGTGATGACGCATTATGAAATCAAAATTTTCATAAATGAAAGATTCATTTTTGAAACATGCTTGAAAAATCAATGCTCACCCTAAACATATTGGAAGTCAATAGGTTTAATGAATATATAAATATGCTTCAGTTTTGAAGAACATGTTGAACATTGCAATTAACATGTTGCAGAATTTTCTCAAAAGCAAAAGTCATAAAGGTAGAGCATTTATCGAAAGGGATAAGGGTCTTAAATGTCATGGAAGTTTTCGCTCAGGAGCACTGGTAAGATGGAAGGTTTTTTTTGGACCAAAAATGCCATGGAAGTTCACAAGAAGTATCAATTTTGCCCCGGAAGTATCATTTTTGCCCCGGAAGTTTTTGCTGAAGAGCAATTTTGCCCCGGAAGTTTTTACTAAGGAGCAATTTTGCCCTAGAAGTTTACAAAACATAGCAATTTTGCCCTTCTATCCCCAAATATTAAATTTGACTACTAAATCAGTCAAAGACCACACATGTTATGCCTTGAAAAGGTCGAATTTGGAGTTAGAGAAGGAGATCCTTTAGATGTTAATTTCAAGGTGGCCATAATTTGTGAAGCCAAACTGGTCAAAGGGACTGAAAGGTTTGTCATAAAACGCAAATGAAACGCAAAACGAGAAATGAATTGTTCCAAAAATTGGTTCAATAAAACAAATCAATAGTGATAATATTTACGTTTGTATAAACTATATCATTTGGTTAGATCATAAGTGATGCTTCCTTTGGGTTTTGTGACAGTCGACCTTTCAGTCCCTTTGACCAATTCGGCTTCACAAATTCTAGCCGCCTTGAGCTCAACATCTCAAGGATCTCCTTCTCTGGCCCCAAGTTTGACCTTTTCAAGGCATAACATGTATGGTCTTTAACTGATTTAATAGTCAAATTTAATATTTGGGGACAGAAGGGCAAAATTGCTCCTTTGTGAAAGCTTCCATGGTAAAATTGCTCCTTAGTGAAAACTTCTGGGGCAAAATTGCTCCTCAGCGAAAACTTCCGTAGCATTTTTGGTCCAAAAAAAACTTCCATCTTACCAGTGCTCCTGAACGAAAACTTCCATGGCATTTAAGACCCTTATCCCTTATCGAAACATGCTTAGTACAATAGAAATATATGAGCACAATGACTTTACCACAAATCAAGAGATAATATTGCCTTTTAGAATAGAGTCTTGAAATATAAGAATTTTCAAGGCTAAAATATGAGTATACAAAAATAGTTACACAAAATATGAATGTAGGCAAATGCTGATGTATTTGAGTAACAAAATGATTACTAGGATTCATGGATGATGAAGTACAAACTCATTAGTCCAGATGACTGGAATTCCATAATATTATCCTAGTAAGTTATTCCATATAATAGTTAATGCACTAACATTTAATGCATTAATGAATATTCATAATGCTTGGAATAACTTGACCAATAATGATTTATCCAATAAGCATGAGATTTTCACAAATTGAATTCTTTTCTTGAGATAAACTTGAAACTCATATATGATTAACTTGTTAGACATGATGTCCAACTAGTTAGATAATGAAACCAAAGAGTTCAAGCAAAACATTGAATTCCAAATATCAATATGTGAAAGATAAGGAAAACTCAATTGAAGAAATTTGAAGCATATCCAACATGCAGTAACAATATTAACTTTCAGTTTTGAAACATCATTTAAATGCAATCAAAGTATGAATATTTTTCAAAACATTTGTATGCATTTTTACAAAACAGTGTGGATTGAAATCCAAACAAATTTTACACTTGTGCGTTTCAAAAGAAAATATAACATCAAAAAGTTATGCAAAAATTCACTTGTTTAATCATAAAAAATTCACTAACAAATTGATTAAACATAGTTGGGAATATTAGTGAATGATGATAGGAAGTATTAAGATCAAACAAGAAGGTTTCACAAATATGGAAAAACTTATTTTCAAATTGAGCGCTCAAAACTGGAGTTTCCAAATGAAAATTAGAGTTTGTCACTCTTCACTGAAGCAAAGCTCGAGTTTCCATATCAAAACTCGAGTTTTGAACTATTAAAATGAAAAATGAATTTTAGTCCAAAACATCAAAACTGGAGTTTTCATCCAAAGCTGGAGTTTTCAAAACATTGAAAAAGTGAAATGCTCTCGGTTTGGCCAAAACTCAAGTTTCCAAACCAAAACTCGAGTTTTCATTTAAAATATGAAAACGTTGAGAAATCTATGCCAAGGCAAAACTAGAGTTTTTTATGAAAACTGTAGTTTCCAAAAAAAAATTGAGTAAAACTTGAAAACTCTTTGCCAAGTGGAAACTCGAGTTTCCAAATCAAAACTCGAGTTTTCTCACAACTTTGAGAAAGTTTAGAAAACTCACGGCACACTGAAAACTGGAGTTTACAAAACAAAATTGGAGTTTTGCTTTGACAGTAAAATTGCTTATTGAAATTGAATAAGTTTCAAAACCTTTTAACTTAACCAAATACAAACCAAGAATCAATTTCATATAATCATAGTATGAGGTAAGAATTAGATATCATCGTAATTTCTCTTGTCCTCATAGGAGCTAGCTTGGTTGAGATGAATTGATGTAGATAACTCCTTTTTTGATGTTCACCATCAAGCATAGCTTGTTTAGCTTTCTCAAGACTTGAATCATTTCTCTATGTTGCATTCTTGAGAAGCTTTCTCTGATCCTACAAAACCATGTAAATCTTTTCCCTTCTTGGTATCCAACCTTTTTTGGATCCAATTATCGTTAGCTTGTAGGAACAAAAATTAAATTCACATGCTCTTATGAATATAATCAATTCAGAACAACAAAGCATAGTGAATAAAACATGACTCTATACATAAAAGAAATACTTTCTTTTCAAATCATTATGTATACATAAAGAGTTAAACCTATTGAACATTGCAATCTCTTTCAAAAATAGATCAGGATGTGAGAACCCAGATTTTTTTTATAAAAAAAAATAGTTTGCAATGCTCATTCCTAAGGTTGCAAAATATAAAACCTCAATGAATCTTTCAAATGATAGAGTAGGAGGTTTTACCATTGCATACCTTAGCCTTAGGTGCTGGGAGGGTTGACTTTGCTTACCCATTGCCTCTTTCTGTCACATTGATTATTCATATGTCTTCCCATGGGTGTTGGCAAAGCTCTCTCAAGGGATATAGACGTCAAGAGTCTTCTATTTGATAGTTGAGAGAATCTCCTTTTCTTGTTCTCCATTGCTTCTTTTGATTTGAGGATGAGGTTGTAGCAATGGCTTCTCCATGAGTTCTCCTAATTGATGTGAATCTTCTTTTAGGTTCATGAGAAACTCTTGGATTCTTCTTCTTCTCAGTACCTTTATGTCCATTCTCTTTGGAATCTATTTGCACACATAAAGCACTAGAAGGACATTTTGGTACCCATTTATACTTGGGTCCTTGATAGTTAGTATTGGACCTTACTTGTCCTTTAGAAATCCAAACAAAATGATTTCTCACATTAGAATTTCTCATAATATAGCATCTTTGAGAAATATGCCCAGATTTTCCAGAATAATTACAAATGATAGAGAAATGCTTGTTATGAACATTTTTGCAAGTATTGTGTTGGTCATGAGAGTAAGACTTCAAATAATCTTTATTTAAACATTCATTCTTCCCACATGATTGAAAATACTTTTGTTTTTCAAAACAGAATCAGTAATTGGTTGAAAAACAATTTTATGGAAATGTTCAAAATCATTTTTCTTAACTACACAAGAAGAATTGGAATTATTTACCACATGTGTATCTTGAGCTCCTGATGATGATATATCATAATCGTCCATGAGTTCTTTCTGGGAATCATCTTCCTCTTGTTCTTTTGCGTTGACTTGATCATGGAAGTATTCAATGATTTCTCCTTCAATCTCCAGTTGTTCATCAGTTATGGATATACAATTTATAATTTCTGATGAACTATCAACACTATTAACTTCAACACAATTGTTAGAAGCATAAAGAGAATCAAGAGTATCCCAAATTTCTTTAGCACTAGAGCAAAATTTTATTTTCTCGAAATCATTTTCTGTCAATGCACTATATAAGATTTTCATTGCTCCAATGTTTAATGAAAACATTTTATTTTCCTTTTCACTCCAATCCTTTCTTGGTTTGAAATCAAAAAACATTTATAAAAACATTCCACATATCAAAATCAGAACATTTTATAAATGATGTCGTTCTAGCTTTCCAAAACCAAAAATCAATATCTTTGAAAAATGGTGGAATGGTATAATCAAAACCTTCTGAAAACGATGAACACCCAAAATCGGCAATTGATAACTCTTGAGACGGTTAAGTCCTTTAAACAAGAGCCTAACTCTAATACCAAATGAAAGACCTCGCTATCACCCAAGAGGGGGGGGTGAATTGGGTGTTTGATAAAATTTTAGTTACTTTGAAAATCTTTTCACAACATACTGAAAATAGTTTGAATAACAGAAATAATTTATAAAGTAATAATCAGTCATTCATATATATATATATATATATATATATATATATATATGCACATTCAAATATATATGCTGGAAATATAAGAGATAAGGGAAGAGAATGTGCAAACTGAAATTATACTAGTTCGGCCCAATCCTTGACCTACGTCCAGTCCCCAAGCACCGTTTGAGATTTTCAATCCACTATCTTCTTTCGACTTGATTACATGTTCTGTACTTGAAGTAATCCTCTCACTAGGATTCACTCACCTTTAAAAACTGTAATCAACACACCACTTGATTACACACTCTATACTCGAACTAATCGTGTCACTAGGATTCACTCCCCCTTACAAGTTGTAATCAGCACAATGTGTTTCCCACTCAAGATCACCCAATCTTGAGAAATTCTCAGATATAAGGATAGAATGATTACAATCAATCTTATCTCAGAAATGAATAAATGAACACTGAAGAACAATACAAATCATCTCACTCTCTAAGCTATCTAGACATGAAAAACAGAGAGTAAATGATGTGAAGAACAGAGTATTAACATGTTGAAGATGTAAGCTTGCGTCTCTACATTTTTTTGCTTGAATCTGTCTTCTATTTATAGGTAGAGATCAATATATAACCATTGACAAGATTCAATGACTGTTGGATAAAGAAATATAGCCGTTAGACTCAGATGGAACTAGCCGTTAGAACTTCATTTTCTGAACCAGCTATAACATCAACATTTACTTTACTATTGATCTTCAGTTTAACAACCTTTGATCATCTGAAACATCTACACAAATGATATAAATATTGTTAAGAACTGTTATAAATCATTTGGGTAATCATCTGGATGGTTATCAGAAGAATCAGGATTTTCGAAATAGTGATTTTCTGAAGCTGAGCTGAAAACTCGAGTTTTCATTTGTAAACTCGAGTTTAGAGGTTGTTGCTTTACTTTAGATTGCTCTCTGTCTTACCAAAACTCAAGTTTTGGTTTCACAAACTCGAGTTTGGAAGATGCTCTGACGTTCGTTGCTCTCTGTATGATGGAAACTTGAGTTTCCAACTAATAAACTCGAGTTTTGTTTTCTCCCAAAACCAAAGTTTGCTCTCTACCTTCGATAAACTCGAGTTTTGATTTACAAACTCAAGTTTGCAAGTTGTTTTGCCCTTGGTTGCTCTCTGACTTGGAGTTTGGACTTTGTTGAGCGTTTTCGCAACTTCTTGAACTAACAGTCAACTTTCGAAGGCCATATTTCCTTGGTCTAAACTCTATTTTGGTCCAGTTAAATCTTGATGGAAACCCTTTGAGTCTACTTTCATATGCCACCGATTTCAGCTCAATCAGATTTGTAGTTTGTAAGATACACTCAAAACATTGAAGCTTGGTTTGCTGTGTGGCGTGGATTTTTCTATCAAATTCAACAATTCATATCTCCTTAATCTGAACTCCTTTTGGCTTGAATTTTATATCAAAATGACACATTGGGAGTCTAGTTTCATATGCCACTGGTTTTACCTCAATCGGATCTCTGGTTTGGGAGATATCATCAAATTACCAGACGTCGCTCGTGTTAAACGTGAAACAGAGTAGAACAGAGTTGCTGATCAACGCTGGAAACTCGAGTTTTGACTTTAAAACTTGAGTTTTCCTAGTCCAGAGACACCAGAAATGCTGAAAACACTACAAACTTGAGTTTTGAGTCCCAAACTCGAGTTTTGAGTTCAAAACTCGAGTTTTATGTCCCTTACTCGAGTTTTCTCCTATCCAAGAGGCAAATCACTGTAGCGAAGTAGGAAACTCGAGTTTTGAGTTGTGAACTCGAGTTTTCTCATCCTGAAGCTGATTTTTGATGACTTTACCTCCAAATTGAGCCATTCCAACTTCCGTATGATCGTGGAGACTTCTAGAATCAATCTTAGAACTTGAATAATGATATCTCTGTTGGAAATTATGCCCTAGGGGCAATTCATTGTACTTTAAATATTTAAGTTATTTAAAGTATTCTCTTTTGTTATCATTTTCGTTTGCATGTTCGTATTGATAATTGCATCCCTGGATACATCTTATAGATTATCTTAAATGTCCTTGGTCGGTCATCTACGCGGGAGTGAAGATGAATTAAGACGAGTATGACTTTGATGAGGTATGGAGATACGAATCAAAGTCATAGGCACTTGTAAGAGTACAAGGTGCTGGACCGACCCACTATGAGAAAGCTGCATGGTATAAGTCATAAGCTTATCTCATGTATAACCGTGTCACAACGCCCTATAACCTGAGATCATCATGGATTCTTACATGATGAGTCACTGACCTTTGACCTAGTCAAAAGTCACCTTTGACCGGGTGATGATAAAGGCTGGGATCGGGATCAGTGGTTTTCATGCGGAGGAATGTGAATGGTCAAGATGGAATTTGTCCCTCACATTTGTAGAGAGATAATACTGGGCCCCTCGATGAGTGAGTCTAAGAAATGTATGGCCATACTGTGATGGAAAGGAGTTTCCATTTCACCTTTTAGACTACTCGAGAATCGAGAAAGTAGTGGTCAAGAATAGGAGCTTGACATTATCCATGCCTCATCTTTGACCAAATTATCGTGTGACAAAAGGGATGTGACATGGTTGTCAATAGGTAGTATCGTTTTATCGATCCCCATGTGAATTGGGTAGTCACAATGTCTTGCTAGAGGCCGCTTGCGACTTGTGGGTTGATACAATCTTGGCCCACTGCCAATCTCATATGGGCCTATAGGGTCGCACACAAGAATGATCCAACACGGGTAAAAGTGTCCAGATTCATTGAATCTCAGATTAATCTGAGATTAAATGAATACTGAATTTAATCTAGGATTAATATATATATATATATATATATATATATATATATATTAAATTCAAAATTAATATATATATATATTATTAGTGGAGATTATAATATTATATATATGATATTTGTTTTGTATTTAATAAATTAAATATCTGAAACAAATAGAGATATTGTATCTCATTTAATTTCGAATAAAGATATCGTATATCTATTTAATATTAATTGAGATATAGTATCTCAGATTTAATTAAATAGATAGATATCATTTCTCGGATTTAATTTATAAAGATAAGTTAAATCAAAAGGCTTTTAATTTAGATTTGATCTAAATTCAAGATTCGGATTTAAAATCTGGCTTTTAATGTAATAACCCAGATATTTGAGAATGAAAAATAATAAAGGTGGTGATCTTAATAACAATAATTAACTAATTAATTCAATAAAATAATTAATTAAGAGGGTGAGCCAACATGTAATAATAAGATAATTATGACATTTTTTTTATGAAAGTGTGAGGTAAATAGGTTTCTTTCCGGTTATGTGATATATAATTTTTTTGGTAACCTAGTATTAGTAGAGGGAATTGTGACCAAGTAGAAGCATTATGGGCCATTCAACATGTGGGCTTATGTTTGAATCCAAAGGCTGGTGTAAGGGGATGTTTTTTTTATGACCAAGTTATCAAATACCTATCAGATTTCTCTTTTTCCTCTATCCCGTCAGTTTCAATTGAGGTTGGGAAGAGAAGCTTCCAGACACTCTCATGGCCCTTGCTCCCTGTATTTCTTTGAATCCCAATATCGCTCTCTTCCATCCTTGTCATTTTCGCACGTCGCCGGTGTAGGCAAGCTCCGTCCACCGCTAATTTGAGTGTAGAGTGCCAGACTTCTCCTCTCTCCTCCTTTTTATCTATCGTGGCAGTGCGAGGGGCTCAATCTTGCATCATATCTCTCCTTCTTCTCTGATGCGTCTATATGGGTATTGTAAGTGTTGATTTCTCACTTTTTGTAGTTGTCAAACATTTTTATTTTCTTGATTATTCATCAGTAGATCCGTCTTTGTCTCTCTTTGATTTATTGGTGTATGTAGTTGTGTGAATTGATGTTCCCTTTGTTGAAAGACGGAATATCACCAAGAGGGGGGGGGTGAATTGGGGATATTAAATTTTCTTGCAAAGACTACTCTGTTTTCGTGCACAAAGAACAGGGATGAACAGAGAGAGTTTAGAAAAGAATGAACACAAGAAATTTATACTGGTTCGGTCTAAATCCTTGACCTATGTCTAGTCCCCAGACTCTCCGGGATTTCACTATCTCAATTGATTACACACTCTGTACTCTCGGAGTAATTCTCTCACTCTAGAACTTACTCCCCCTTACAAGTTGTAATCAATCAACCCAATCTCAAAGTCCCAATACTTTGAGATTCTTACAATAAATGATAATCAATGAAGAAATCTCTAAAAGAGTGGATAAGTAAACACTGAAGATTGGAATATCCGAAGATATTGATTTCTTGTTGAAACAGTAAATGAAGTAGTTGACTAATTGAATGCGCATATTTTCGGTAGGTTGGAGACTTGAATGCTTCTTATATTTATAGAAGCCCGCATTTAATGATCATTGAGAAGAGATTAATGAGCCGTTGTGAGTAATGAATGTGACCGTTGAGAATTCGTGGCTTCGTCTCTTTGTATGTCTCCGACATTCGTCCGTTATTCTCCGTTGACATTCTTTATTCAAATTGTTCGTTGGAGCTCTTTAGGAATGTTGTCTGAAAAATAGCCGGATTGCTTTTCGCTTGCTCAGATGGTTTCTTGCCGAATTGGTGAATGTTCTAAGCTTCACATTAAATGCTTCTGACAAAAAGTGCTTTATGATAATCTGAAAATTTAACCTTGTTAATCCTGTCTAAAACACACTGGAAACATAATTAATGATGATTAGAAATGATAAGAATCAATAATATCAAGTACCCATTGCATAATTATTGAGTTTCAGAATTCGAGAATGCTGATTTTCAAAAACTAATATGAGTAACTCGAGTTGCACAGTACCAACTCGAGTTATTTTCAAGTTCAGGATTTTCTGAAAACGAAGGCCAACTCGAGTTGCACAGTACCAACTCGAGTTGTACAGTAATAACTCGAGTTGTGTTAAACTTAAATTCAAACAGAGAGCATTTGCGTTTGGCATAACTCGAGTTGCACAATAATAACTCGAGTTATGTTAAATAAAATTTCAACCCGAGAGCAAATGCTACAGGAATAACTCAAGTTATGTTGAAAATAACTCGAGTTGTCACTGTTCACAAAATTTTGATTTTGCGAGAAGCTTTCTGAATTGTAAAGTACAGTCCATAACTCGAGTTGTTAAGTGATAACTCGAGTTATGACTCTTTGAAAAATAATTTTTAACTTGAGTTGTGATTTTTCAACTTGAGTTATGAGTTTTGTGAAAATTCTTTAAGTCCTTTAACTTGAGTTACTATTTTCAAAAACATTTTCAAAGATCTTAAACACTGATTTCAAATACTTCATTAATTTCAACAATTGTTAGTCATCATCAAAACATATAGAAACTAACATTTGTCTTGTGTGTCATTTGTGTGTGGGACGTTTGAACCCTCTTTGGTTTGTTGTTGTTGCTGACTAAAAGGATTATATATATAAAAAAAAAAACAACTGGTATGCCTTCATGGTGTTCGTCAAAATGTTGAAAGAGGGTTTGAAACCAGGAAATTGGAATTGAACTTTCACTTAAATTATTTTGGTTGCTAAAGTGGGAAGAGGGTGGAGTTAAAGGTTGCCCCTTGATTTAAATTGAGACGTAGCTAGGGGGGTCAATTTTGAATAGAGTACAAGGGGTTTGATGTTTTATTTATTTATTTATTTTTATTTGTATTTTTCTTTGTCGTGTAATTAAAAATCAAACGAATTGAAGGACTTTTGCTAGTAGCCACTCATGAAAGGTTTTATATTGATTTTGATATGGATTTTAATCTTGGAAAGCATCCGATGTAAAATAATGTTATTGAGGTATTGAGAGAGATAGTTTCTTTGGTTTAGGTGCTTAAGTGGCTGTTAAGAGTGATTATTTTTGGGAAGTCGTGGAAAGAGCAAGTTATGTTTTGGGAGCACAAAAGGTGAGTGAATAACGTCCCATTTTACTACTTGACATTTTTATTTAGTTACCACAATTCTTTAGTACGATTTGATTAAAGAGTATTCGTCAAATTTATCTTAGTTCTTCATTAATATTGAAATGAGTAGAGAGTAAGAGTTTATATTAAGGTTAATTGTTTCTCTCCTCAGTTTTTAATGAACTTTCAATACTATATCATCAAAGTATACTTGTTGGAACTATATATTTTGCTTATTGATACTTGAATATGTAATAAGAAAAGAATTTTATTTAATCTTTTATAAATATTACTCTTCCTTTCTAATTGCAATGAATATTTGTGCACGAAATACGGAAGAAAGGTTCTGATATGATATTTACAAATTTTTAGGCTCATATTTTATATTGTGAATTATTCAGCTGCAAACTATTGTTATTGTGTTTGAAAGTGTTTTCATGCTGGGGTGTTTTATTATGCAATATCCTTCTCAATTTTTATTGTTCAAGGAAGAGTTTGTTCTATTTAAGGAAACATTACCCCAAGCAAGCTTGAAAACGTTTTTGAGAGGACTGAATACAGAACGCTGGTTACTAACAGCAGTACTGTTAGTCCTTGGTGCACCATGGTTAACCTCGAGCTCGCTTGATATTCGTGGGTCTAATGCTCACGCTTGATATTCGTGGGATTTGTTCTCATGCTTGTTATTCGTGGGTTTTTACCTGCGCTTGTTTTCGTGGCTTTGTCGCGTTTGGTTACTTACCCTCGTGGACTCTGTGTCCACGCTTGTTATATCGTTCTGTTGAAGTCCTACTAAAAGATGAGATTTGAGATTTACTGTTTTAAACTGATTTTGTTAAACAAAATGATTTATTACGTATCTCGAATTATTTGATAGATGATCCTATATAGAGCTTTATTAGTTATCCATGATCATATGATGTAGAAATTGTGAATTATTCCTATATTGTTATTATAAAAAATAAATATGTTTAAATTAATTTCCCCTGTATTTCACTAAATTATATAAATGGGACGTTATTCACCGGAAGATTATTTTGGTCTCAATCAGTGCAGCTGACTTGGATCCTTTCTGTGGTCATTGAAGGCCCCTACTGATGTTCGAAGTTGAAGTGTCATGTTGAAAATTCTCAGTTAATATAACATTCCCATTCATACCTATGTATTTATTGTTGTAATTTAGGTACTCCACGTATGCTATAGATAGGGTCTTCACCTGATTTGCATGTTTTGTATTTGATGATAAGGAGTAGAGCTCCTCTTGTCAATATCAGACTATTATAGAATTTTTGGAAGGTCCCACTTGCAGAGGTGATCCTATCAAATTTTCTACAAAAATTAATTAGTCCTGTTATATGAAATGTGTTTATGATATTTATTTTTCATATATTGTAAATATATCTATATACGAGTATTAGAAATTCTACATGTTTTAAGGCTTAAGGAATGTGAGTCTGTGTCGGTCACCCTTAAATTTTTTGGGGCGTGACAATTGGTATCAGAGCATAGGTTTCCTATAGTTATGTGGAGCAAGGATTCTTCTTTGGGGTCTCAATTATCATTATGAACCCGGGCATAATCATAATTGAGACATCATTGAAGGCCTTATAGGTTGTATAGTTATGTCCTTCTTTTTTAAGCTAGACATGTTTTATATTTGTTATTGCATATATGTTAGTATTCAAAGCCGTGGATGCTGATTAGATGATTTTTGTATTCAAATTTCTTGGGATGTACACAAATTTTGATAGTGGGTGTAGTTGGTTTGACTTATTGCTGTATTCATTCTAGAATTTTGTTGTTGTTTCATACTGGATATTGCATTGCTAAGAGCTAATTCGGTTTGCATTGTATGGGTTACTTGTTTCTTGGTTGTGTATTAATGCAAAACTTCCCAAGTTGAGCTGATTTGATTTCAGTTTCTAGAATTGTTACAATCTGAATTTGCTTGCTGTCCAATATCGTTATTGTTGCAGTCTATTATGCTAAAAGTGGTCCATTGTGTTGAGAACTGTATTGTTATGATTAATAAAAGAAAAAAAAAATTGTGGGAATTGGAATTGAGAATTAGTTGTCACATTAGAGTGTGAAAGCTACTGTATATTTTTGAAAGATTAACTGCTGTGAAATGGGTTAATTGGTTGCTAAATCGTTTCCTCCATTGGAGTTTTGAATCTGAGAGTAATTTTAAGATTTGATAAACTGACACATTGAGAGAACATTGTGCAATGGAGTAGTATTCTGGCTGCAAAACTTGTGAGTTCTAGATTGCATTGTTACTGTGATTGTGCCCTGTGATTGTGAGTTAAATGCTGACTATGGAGTTGACAAGTCATATTTGTCATTAGCTATGGACATAATATCAATAATTTTGTAAATGCAAATTTTGTGGCTGGTTGAGAATTAATTTTGTTCTCAGGTGATCTTAGGAAATTTGCTAACAGGTTTTTGGGCCTTATCATTGTCTTGTGTTGGTTGCCGTTTAGGAGGTGATTCTTCTAGACTTTGTTGTTGTGTCTTTGCTTGATGCTGAACCTGATAAGAACTTGTACTAAGCACTTGATTAATTTTAGAGTATTGTTGGTATTCATAAATCCTGGAGATTTTTGCCAATTGTTTGACAATGTGAGACTTAATTCATTAAGCTTTAGATTGCTGGAACTAACAGCTAATTACTCTGAATTTTATTTGTGATTGCTGAGATTTTAACGTTTATTTGGCAAGGATTGGTCGAAGAATTGTTGTCATATGCTTGAGTTTGGTGAATTTACTCTCATTATTGAACTTGAACCCTTTGCTGCTGGATTGTGGACTTAAAGTGAAAGAAAAAAAAATTGTTTCTTAAGCCTGCTAGTGAATTTTGGAACTCAAGAAATTACCGGTGTGGGCTTTTGAGTGAATTTCTAGGCTATATTAGTTGTTGCAATTCTAGAATTTTGGTTAAATTGTTGATTTTGATGCCTCAAACAGATCTATGTGCCTTGGTTTGTGCCTGCTAAAATTGAGCTAATTTTGGGTGAAATCCACATTTTACTTCTCTGATACTTGCCATGGAATTTGTGCACCAAATTACATTGAAGTTCTGGAACATGTTAGCTGACTGATGCACGGAGAATTTTCTGCCTCTGTTGAACTTTGTGGTTATTGTTGCGTTTTGAGAGTACTATGTTTATTGCAGATTCTATTTGATACATTTTGTTGCTCTCTTAAGATCTCTTTTGCTGTCAATTAACATTTTGCTATGCTTAGAGATTGCTAATATTTGCTATGCTGTAATTGAGGTTTTTCATTGTGAATTTTCAGCGCAACTTTGAAGAATAATTGCTGTAATAATGAGATCTCATTTTCTGTTTTGGATCAGATTTTGTAATCTGAATTTAATTCAATTCTGCTGAATTTGTTGCCTCTTTAATTGCTAGAATTGTCCCAATCTGAAAGTTGATATTGGCTTGCGGATTGGAGGACTGTGACTTTCTTGATCTAAACATTTTGGAAACTGATATAAAATCTCTCTAAATCTATCAATGTTGTGAAATTTGACTTTTCACTCTGTTTTATTAATGAGCATATGACTACACTTAGACAACTGCGTGCTAACCTCTAAACTTCGAACCTAATTGTGAGACTACACTTGCTGGGTTTGTTAAACTTATATCTTACACTCATTTAAGCTACACCAAATTGCTAAGTTGTACAGAGAACCTTTAAAGCGAATTTCTGAAATATGGGCCTGTTGTGCGCTCTAAGTTTGCTGAAATTTTGCCGCCAAAGAATATGTTTCACTTTAGTGATATCTGTCTGATTTGTTCAACCTTGCTGACTGTTGTGCATTGGTTTTCCAACCTGATTTCTAACTGGAATTGTTGAGTTAACTCTTGAACTTTTTGCTGAAATGATTGAGCAAACTTTTGCATTTTAACTTCCTTTGAAAATCTTACTTGTGCATTGAGTGACATTTCGTATGTCTTTGTCGCTAAGACATGTTTTGTTGCAACAGAATTCTTAGTATCTAATCTAGACGTTAGAATTTATAAGCTGAAACTCTTGTTGTTGCACTCGCTGCATTGGATTCTATTAAGAGCTGAAATTTTGGCATTCATTGGACGCATTATGCCAGATAGTTGTAAGATTGAGATTCTGACTTCGAAATAAGTAACGAAATTGTAAGCAGAAGTGTACAGTATGACTATTCTTGGGATTTTGTGTATCTTGAACATTAAGTTGTTGTGAACTTTTCATATTTGTTACTGAGAGTAAAGATTAAATCTGATATCATGTTGGACCTTGGACCTTCTTAAAAATATTTGAGTTGAATTTGTTGTAACTAACAGAAAAAAAAATTCTAATTGTTATGAGATTGACTTAAATTGGTGATTTATTGATAAAACTTTATGATTGGGCTTGACCTTGAAAGGTGCTTGTTTGATTATGATCGCCATGACATTTATAATTATATGGTGTAATTATTATTTCAATTACAACATAAAAAGTTCCTAGTTTGGCTGTAATTATGCGTGAAATACTTGTTTTTATTGTTATAGATATGTGAGCTTTCTTGTCAGTTTATTTTGACATAAGAATATGAT
Source organism: Acacia crassicarpa (assembly GCA_034222035.1). Taxonomy (NCBI): domain Eukaryota; kingdom Viridiplantae; phylum Streptophyta; class Magnoliopsida; order Fabales; family Fabaceae; genus Acacia; species Acacia crassicarpa. The sequence goes on from JAWXYG010000014.1 coordinate 2,038,986, forward strand.
AGTTTGGTCTTAGTATTGTTAGAGATGATGCTTTGATACCTGAATGTTGTTTGAGACGGCATAAATTGGCATTTTACATGATTTTTGATGTTAAAGAAAAGGAGTATTCTTGTTATAATAAGATTATGGACCACAAATAATACTGTGATGTTTCTAATTTGAATATATATATATATATATATATATATATATTAAAAATGTTAGTGAGGTTATGAAAATTGTCTCGAAGAAAAATATAATTTTGCTAATTTCTTTGATATAGTAATCAATTTTTGGTGTCAGAAAAGTTTATAAATCAATGGGTATTATTGGATGTGGTGGTGAGTGTCGGTATGATATGACAAATGATTGTGATAATTTTGCTTCAATTTATTACTCAAATATCATTAGATTATATTATCAATTGCATAATCTTAGTGGTGATGCTGTACCATATCAGCTAAGTAACTAAATTCGGAGGATCGAATTTTCTTTTAGGGGGGAGGAATGTAATAACCCAGATATTTGAAAATGAAAAATAATAAAGGTGGTGATCCTAATAGCAATAATTAACTAATTAATTCAATAAAATAATTAATTAAGAGGGTGAGCCAACATGTAATAATAAGATAATTATGACATTTTTTTTATGAAAATGTGAGGTAAATAGGTTTCTTTCTGGTTATGTGATATATAATTTTTTTGGTAACCTAGTACTAGTAGAGGGAATTGTGACCAAGTAGAAATATTATGGGCCATTCAACATGTGGGCTTATGTTTGAATCCAAAGGCTGGTGTAAGGGGATGTTTTTTTTATGACCAAGTTATCAAATACCCATCAGATTTCTCTTTTTCCTCTATCCCGTCAGTTTCAATTGAGGTTGGGAAGAGAAGCTTCCAGACACTCTCATAGCCCTTGCTCCCTGTATTTCTTTGAATCCCAATATCGCTCTCTTCCATCCTTGTCATTTTCGCACGTCGCCGGTGTAGGCAAGCTCCGTCCGCCGCTAATTTGAGTGTAGAGTGCCAGACTTCTCCTCTCTCCTCCTTTTTATCTGTCGTGGCAGTGCGAGGGGCTCAATCTTGCATCATATCTCTCCTTCTTCTCTGATGTGTCTATATGGGTATTGTAAGTGTTGATTTCTCACTTTTTGTAGTTGTCAAACATTTTTATTTTCTTGATTATTCATCAGTAGATCCGTCTCTGTCTCTCTTTGATTTATTGGTGTATGTAGTTGTGTGAATTGATGTTCCCTTTGTCTCGTGTGTCATTTGTGTGTGGGACGTTTGAACCCTCTTTGGTTTGTTGTTGTTGCTGACTAAAAGGATTATATAAAAAAAAAAAAAAAACTGGTATGCCTTCAAGGTGTTCGTCAAAATGTTGAAAGAGGGTTTGAAACCAGGAAATTGGAATTGAACTTTCACTTAAATTATTTTGGTTGCTAAAGTGGGAAGAGGGTGGAGTTAAAGGTTGCCCCTTGATTTAAATTGAGACGTAGCTAGGGGGTCAATTTTGAATAGAGTACAAGGGGTTTGATGTTTTATTTATTTATATTTATATTTTTCTTTGTCGTGTAATTAAAAATCAAACGAATTGAAGGACTTTTGCTAGTAGCCACTCATGAAAGGTTTTATATTGATTTTGATATGGATTTTAATCTTGGAAAGCATCCGATGTAAAATAATGTTATTGAGGTATTGAGAGAGATAGTTTCTTTGGTTTAGGTGCTTAAGTGGCTGTTAAGAGTGATTATTTTTGGGAAGTCGTGGAAAGAGCATGTTTTGGGAGCACAAAAGGTGAGTGAATAACATCCCAATTTACTACTTGACATTTTTATTTGGTTACCACAATTCTTTAGTACAATTTGATTAAAGAGTATTCGTCAAATTTATCTTAGTTCTTCATTAATATTGAAATGAGTAGAGAGTAAGAGTTTATATTAAGGTTAATTGTTTCTCTCCTCAGTTTTTAATGAACTTTCAATACTATATCATCAAAGTATACTTGTTGGAACTATATATTTTGCTTATTGATACTTGAATATGTAATAAGAAAAGAATTTTATTTAATGTTTTATATATATTACTCTTCCTTTCTAATTGCAATGAATATTTGTGCACGAAATACGGAAGAAAGGTTCTGATATGATATTTATAAATTTGTAGGCTCATATTTTATATTGTGAATTATTCAGCTGCAAACTATTGTTATTGTGTTTGAAAGTGTTTTCATGCTGGGGTGTTTTATTATGCAATATCCTTCTCAATTTTTATTGTTCAAGGAAGAGTTTGTTCTATTTAAGGAAACATTACCCCAAGCAAGCTTGAAAACGTTTTTGAGAGGACTGAATACAGAACGCTGGTTACTAACAGCAGTACTGTTAGTCCTTGGTGCACCATGGTTAACCTCGAGCTCGCTTGATATTCGTGGGTCTAATGCTCACGCTTGATATTCGTGGGATTTGTTCTCACGCTTGTTATTCGTGGGTTTTTACCTGCGCTTGTTTTCGTGGCTTTGTCGCGCTTGGTTACTTACCCTCGTAGACTGTGTGTCCACGCTTGCTTTCGTGGCCTCTAGCCGCGCTTGGTTAGTTACCCTCGTGGACTGTGTGTCCACGCTTGTTATATCGTTCTGTTGAAGTCCTACTAAACGATGAGATTTGAGATTTACTGTTTTAAACTGATTTTGTTAAACAAAATGATTTATTACGTATCTCGAATTATTTGATAGATGATCCTATATAGAGCTTTATTAGTTATCCATGATCATATGATGTAGAAATTGTGAATTATTCCTATATTGTTATTATAAAAAATAAATATGTTTAAATTAATTTCCCCTGTATTTCACTAAATTATATAAATGGGACATTATTCACCGGAAGATTATTTTGGTCTCAGACAGTGCAGCTGACTTGGATCCTCTCTGTGGTCACTGAAGGCCCCTACTGATGTCCGAAGTTGAAAATTCTCAGTTAATGTAACATTCCCATTCATACCTATGTATTTATTGTTGTAATTTAGGTGCTCCACGTATGCTATAGATAGGGCCTCAGCTGATTTGCATGTTTTGTATTTGATGATAAGGAGTAGAGCTCCTCTTGTCAATATCAGACTATTATAGAAGTTTTGGAAGGTCCCACTTGCAGAGGTGATCCTATCAAATTTTCTACAAAAATTAATTAGTCCTGTTATATGAAATGTGTTTATGATATTTATTTTTCATATATTGTAAATATATCTATATACGAGTATTACAAATTTTACATGTTTTAAGGCTTAAGGAATGTGAGTCTGTGTCGGTCACCCCTAAATTTTTTGGGGCGTGACATTTAATATATTAGATTAGATCTATGAGATAGATTTAATTAATATATTATCCAGATTCAAAATTTGAATTTCAAAATTAATGAGGATTAATTTTGATTATATAATACGCCTATCAGGTTTAGAAAAAAACCTATGAGAGTTTTAGTCAAGTGTATTATAGAAAGCCGCGAGAAACCCTATAGTGAAAAATTGAGAGAGACGCATAAGAGGCCCTAGCACACTGCCGTAATCGTGTTCGGGGATTGTTCGTGTAGATACTGGTAGAGGAAGCCGATTCTAAGAGTCGCCTTCTGCTGATCGAGAAGATAGCCCACCTGTTCAAAGAGAACGAGACACGGACGAATTCAATACAAGGTATGATTCGGGTTCCCTAACCTTGATTTAAACGTCGTTGAGTGATCCTCTGGACGGGATTTGTAAGAAATTTTAATCCACTGCGTGTACGGATCCCAATAGTCTTCATTTCATTTAACAAGTTATTCTTTCTTTCTTCTTCTCTTGATCATTTTCCATAACTCTAACTCTTTCTTTCTTCTCTTCTCTTGATCATTCTTTATCATTTGACTTGACATCTACTTTGATTCAATTTCTTTCTCTAATTCAATACTTCTTTATTGATCTTCTTGTTGATCATTGACTTATCATTTTCTGCAAGTTCTACCTTCTTCAATATTTCCTCTTCTTCTTGCCTATTCCCAAAATCCTTTGATAGCTTCTTGCTTCCTTGACATTCTCTGCAATTTCTTCTTTTTGTAATCTCTTATCTCCTTCTTGTTTATTTTCCATAACTCAACTTGGACTAATCTACATTAAATATAGTAGTTAGTCAATGTAGGAGATAAATATATTATATAAACTTTTTGCTCTTAATAATGGCATCTATATTAGACATCATCAAAACTAATCATATCTAATAATCTCTAGTTCCAATTCAAAAAGGAAATAAGTTTAGTCTCATGCAATATCCTAAAAATGAATTGGAACGAAAAGAAATGGAAGCAATTCCGTATGCATCACTTGTTGGGAGCTTAATGTATGCTTAGACTTGTATGAGACCATATATTAGCTTTGTAGTTGGAATGTTGGGGAGATACGAAAGTAATTCTGGTATGAGTCATTGGAAAGCTACAAAGAAAGTTTTGAGATATTTGTAAGGAACTAAAGGTCACATGCCTACTTATAGGAGGTCTAGCAACTTTAAAGTGTTTGAATACACGAACTTAGATTTTGCAAGATTTGTGGATACTAGAAAATCCACTTGTGTTTACCTATATCTTTTAGCTAGATGAGCTATATCATGGAAAAGTGTGAAGCAGTTGGTGATTGCTACATCCACTATGAAAGCTGAATTTATGGTATGTTGTGAGGCCATGGTTCAAGCTAAATGGCTACGGAATTTTATTTCAGGGCTTGGATTGGTCGACAGTAATCAAAGGCCGCTGAAAATTTATTATGATAATTCCGCAGTAGTCTTCTTTTCAAAAACAACAAGTATTCGAAGGGTGCTAAGCATATGGAATTGAAATACTTTGTCGTTAAAGAAGAGGTTTAGAAACATAGTGTCTATAGAACATATTAGCATTGATCTTATGATAGTTGATCCCTGAACAAAGGTATTACTGCCTAAAGTGTTTACTGGTTAGTTGTATAGTATGGGTATTATGTCATCTAATGAATGATTTTTCATTATTGTAATCATTGACTATTGACACTTTGAATTCAATGATGTATAAGTTTCTGAAAGTCACCTTGTTTTTTCAAAGGGTTAAAGGCCATTTTTGCCACAGAAGTTTCCCAAATGGAGCGCCTAGCACCCGGAAGTTTTTTGGGTACTAAATTTGCCTTGGAAGTATGAAAAAGGTAGCAAATTTGGCCCGAAAGTATGAAAAAGGTAGCAAATTTGCCCATTCGTTAATTTTGACCGTTAAGTTTGACTAACTGTCCACGTGGCATGCCACCTCATCACACGTGGCATGCCACCTCATCACACGTGGCATGCCACCTCATCAACCAATAAAAGTTAAGTATCATTTTTGCCCTGGAAATTTTCATTCAGGAGCAATTTTGTCCCAGAAGTTTTTATTGAGGAGCAATTTTGCCTTGGAAATTTTCATTGAGGAGCAATTTTGCCCTGGAAGTTTACAAAAGTAGCAATTTTACCCTTCTTTCTTCTAATATTAAATTTGACTATTAAATCAGTCAAAGATCACACATGTCATGCATTGAAAAAGTCGAACTTGGAGTAAGAGAAGGAGATCCTTGAGATGTAGAGCTCAAGGTAGTCAGAATTTGTGAAGCTGAACTGGTCACAGGAAGCATCACTTATGATCTAAGCAAATGATCAGCCTATACAAATTGCAGGGCCAGCCTAATTAAGCCCAAGGCCCTCCAGGGCCGACCCTGCAGGTCCTACTTCAAATTTTTGGCTTATTTTTCAAGGCCGAGCCCTGCAAGGCCAGGGCTTAAATGGATCCGGTCCGATTTCTCGGCTCTAGTCCCTGTGACCAGTTCGGCTTCACAAATTTTGACTGCCTTGAGCTCAATATCTTAAGGATATCCTTCTCTGACTCCAAGTTCCACCTTTTCAAGGCATGACATGTGTGGTCTTTGACTGATTTAATAGTCAAATTTAAAAGAAGGGCAAAATTGCTCCTCAATGAAAACTTCCAGGGCAAAATTGCTCCTCAATGAAAACTTCCAGGGCAAAATTGCTCCTTAATGAAAACTTCCAGGGCAAAAATGATACTTTTGATTGATGAGGTGGCATGCCACGTGTGATGACGTGGCATCTACGTGGACTTCCGTTACTTTTGGGTAAATTTGATACCTTTTCAATACTTCCGGGGCAAATTTGGTACCCAAAAAACTTCCGGGTGCTGGACGTTCCATTTGGGAAACTTCCATGGCAAATTTGATATTTAACCCTTTTTCAAAAATATTTTGTTTGCAAGCATGCATAAATGATTATTTTGAAAAACAAGATTTGTCTATAATGAAGACATTATAGTATTGTTGTGGGACATTATGTTTACTTCCATTAAAGTATCATGTTAGGAAGAAGAACAAATATAGTGGTATATGGAAGGAAGTATGGTGATTTGATAGCATATAACCGTCATGACTCATATTAGTTTTATTTCTGATCATGATTTATGATGAGGCCAATGTATAGAACCCTTAGCCTTATGTGCCCACATTATGATGATTTTTATTAAATCATGAAGGGACACTTTGTGACATCATGAGCAAAGTGGGAGAATGTAAAATATTTGCGTCTTATGTATAAAAGGAGTGTTATTCTGATTAAATGAGAAAAGGGCAAAAAGGTAATATTGGTATGAGAGTTATTATAAGTCATAAAGAGGCGACTGTTCATAGGTACAGTTCTAAAAAAGTAAAAGGGCATATAAGTTTAGAAAAGAGATGTAAAGAGCGTGAGAGGCCTTTAGAGTTTAACCGTGAAAGTTGTATTCCATCCATATCACAAGAAGATACAAGAAGAGAGAATGTCAAGACTCTAAGAAAGTTTTTCCATCACTAAAGATCTTCCGCAATTATGGATAAAAGTTAGTAGGTTTAATTCTATTGAATATAAAAACATGATATCCTAAAATCCTTTAGAGTTGTGTTCTTCTATGAGAATCTTTGAGATAGAGAAAATGGGTTTTTGTCTTATAGCCATCGCATAAGCAAAGAAAGGTTTAAACAACCATTAACGGTCTAACATCCAGGAACACAACCTCATAGTTTCTGCTATGTTTCAAATCTACAAGGTTGATGGTCTTATTCGTCTCATGAAAGGGAAAGACACTGGTGCAGTCAACCTTGGAAACCTAGGTTAATTTTTTATGATGAGAACTTTATTGGTATCTTTTGTCCACCTCTTTTACTTAAGAGTCTTTTATCTACTTTTTCAGGTGAATTTACAATGATTGAGCTTGCTAAGACGGTGAAAGAGGTGAGTTATAGACCATTTTACTTATGTGGGAGTCTGCTTAAAGTTCTACAGATACAAGATGTTTATTGAATATCAGTCAACAGAATACCAATAATGGAGTAGCTGGTGAAATACTTGTGGCCAAAATGTTGAGGGTGGTTTTGCAGCTTATAAATCTTAGTCATCTGTAAATTTATTGCAGGAGGGTGCTATCGTAATCGACGACTTCAGAGTCTGTAATGGAGCGCGAGTGTTGAACAATTGTGTGGCCGATGGAGTTGATCCAATCTTCCTTCCCCTTTTTACTGGCAGAGATGAAGTACATGGTGGTGTTGGCGATGGAAAGCTCGAAGGTGCAAGGCTTGTTCAAGATGTCCTTGGCGCTTTTTGATGGTGAGACAAGAACCAACGGGGATGACATAGTGAGGGGTGGACGATCTGGACATGTTATAGGAATCCTTGAACTAGAAAAGCTTACCTTGCTTGAGGCGAACCAACAGCGGCGCCAAGTCTTGATGTAGTCACCTTGTTTGTTCGATTTGGTCTGATGGTAGTTGTGGCCTATGTTGCACCGACACTGACACGACATTTCCGATACGTTGTCGATATGTGACTTCGACACGTGACTTCAAAAATACTAATATTTCGACACGTTCCGATACGTCTTTGTATTAAATAATATTTTTAATATAAAGAGCATATTTCAATAAAAACTATCACAGTCAATAAAACCAAATTAAGAAACAAAGGGAAATCAGAAAATACAGAAAAACAGGGGAGGAGGGGAGTAAAAAAAACGCAATCACAGTTGGCATAAACAATCTTAGAGAGAGTGAGACAAACAGTGGAGGGGAGTGATATCATGACCACAAAGAGAGAGTGAGACACAACACAATCACAGTCACCAATAACACAATCACAGTCGGCGTCTAAGCTTAAAGACGAAGGAAGAACACAGACATAGAGTGGGACACAGTCAGTCAATCACAGTCTCAGTTATCGCACCCAAAGATGGAGGACGAAGAAAACACTCAGTCTTAGATGGCGTCGAGTCTAGTTGCTTCGATTTGGGAAAATTGCAAAATTGTAGTTTGACTCGTTGACCAGCTTAATTCGCGAATTTCTGCACAATTCGCGTATCTGGAAAATACGTGTGTCGGATACGTTCTTCTCCCCAAAATTCACATGTCCGTGCATCATAGGTTGTGGCTAGGAAGGGGGAGAAATTTTTTTTTTTTCCCAACATATTTTTTAGACTAGACTTTTAAAATATCCAATCTTAAAAGTTTTACTTGTAATACTCCATATTTTAAAAATCCGGTTTTAAAGTCTGACTTTTAAGACCGGATATTTTAAAAGTCCGGTCTAAAAACAATTTTTTAAGACATAAAGTGAATTCGATCTTAAAAGTAACAGACTTTTCAAATTGTTTCAAACGACATGGGTTCCAGATCCGATCTAAAAGGCATTTTTCATCCAGTCTAAAAAGTCTTTTTTTTAAAAAAAAAAAAAAATACTAGTGTAAGTCTATGAGAGACAAAGTTAATTATATACAAATAGAAACGGATGAAGTATTATTTTTCCTAAAATACCCATCTTTTTGCAAACTCACATTGAAAACTATCGTTCAATGAAAGTAATTCATGAAAAAATATATTAAATATCATAAATAAAGAAGGTTATGCAAAGTAATTCATGGAAAAAGATAATAAATGTCAGAAAGAAAGAAAGTTATGTACTACCTGCTGTCCATTTTATATTGTATGATGTTTCCTTGATTAATTCACATGTATCAATAGAAGCATTGTTGTCAAACTCGCGAGTTAACTCTCTGAGTTTACCGTTTTTACGCTTCTATCTTACAAAAACGAGTCAAGTCAGTGGTAAACTCTTGCTAGTTGTAAACTCGGTTAAACTTACGAGTTTATACACCGAGTTTACCGTTTTTACGTTTTTAGCTTACAAAACTATATTAATTTACTCATAAACTCATGTTAACTTTTTTCTTTTATTTGATCATGCTCAATGGCTTTATATAGAAATTTTAGAGAAATTTCTCTATTAAGTATGATAAATGATAACTGTTGATAGATTTAATTTCAATTATTTTGATTTAAAATATATTTAAATCAAATTGTTGTCATTTTTATATTTTAATTATTTAATTATACACTAGTAATACCTATTTAATAATAAAAGTAAACTCTTACGAGTTTACGATTCGAGTTTACAATACAAGTTTACTCACTGTCACGAGTTTGCTTAAACTCGTGAGTTTGACAATTTTGAATAAAAGAAGTTTAAAGCAATAAATTTGTCATAAAACTCAAACCATTTTTAATATTACATTTATTATTTACAATAAATTGCAACGTCATATCGATTTCTACTTTCTCTTATTTAATTTCGAAATATATGAAAAAAAATATTTAATGCTAATTGAAACTAACAAAATATCTTATAAAAATGATTAAAATATCTTCTAAAAAACATCTTATAGAATAGACCAGAGGAGTATTACATTTAAAAATAAAAACAAATTAAATACCTAACTAATTTCTACATTCAAAACTGACGAAGTATTTGGGCAAAAGAGAAAAAACCTGAGGAAGTAAGTCTTAATTTGTCTCTTTTTAAGTACCTCGAAACCACGCAATCTGGACGATCTTAAGATGTCCTTCTCTAGACCAAAACAATCTAGTGGTCCCGCGAAATAATCTTCTTCGACAGAACAAGAATAACCCCAAGCCAACACAACAGAAGCTTGGATTCTTTCATTCTCGGTGTGTCTTCTTATCATTTACACTTTTTACAGACACACACACACACAAAGTTATTGTCGATTTGTTCAATTTTAGAAAATGAAAGAATTGATTGAGCGATATTACTCCCTTTTAATAGTTGTCATCTTTTATGTAGATCAAGAAAACAAAAATCACAATTAGATTGGAGGAAAAGATTTGATGTTATTTTTGAAGTTGCAAGAGGAATTTTATACATTCATCATGATTCTAGATTACGAATAATTCATAGAGACTTGAAGGCCAGTAATATCTTGTTAGATTCTGCAATAAATCCAAAAATTGTAGATTTTGGTATGGCAAGAATATTTGGTGAAGACCAAATTGAGGCAAACACAAACCGTGTGGTTGGAACCTGGTAAGTACTCAACTATATAGTTCACAAAATACTAGTAAAAACCAAATTACTGATTATTTAGTTGGAATGACTTTCTACATACAATCAATATCTACAATTAAATAATGTAAATTTTGATGCTAACTGCAAACCCATTGTTCATAATCAAATAACATTTCAGCCTACATAGGTTTGTTATGTATGCCACATTAAGTCAAGATAGATATGTGCGTGTGTGCGTGACATATGCTAGGCAGAAATAACAATAACAAAATTCAAACACTTAACAGTTTAAGTATATTTAGTTGAAAAATGATTATATTGACAAATTTCAATAATTTTTTACAGTGGTTATATGTCACCTGAATATGCAATGGAAGGAATTTTCTCAATAAAATCATATATATATATATATATATATAGCTTTGGAGTTTTACTTTTGAAGACTGTTACTAGCAACAAGAACAGTGGTCATTGTGATGACATTTCTTCTACTTTGGTTGGACATGTAAGTGTAGATAATGAACAACTTGAGTTAAGCTTGCATTTTAGTAATAGTCTAACTATATAATGATTTCAATTAATTCAGATTTGGAACCTTTGGAGAGAAAGCAGAGCTATGGCTATTGTTGATCCATCATTAAGAGTTAAAACATGCCCTAAAAATGAAGTTCTGAAATGCATCCAAATTGGGCTTTTATGTGTGCAAGAATATGCAACAGATAGGCCTACTATGTTAGAAGTTGTTTCCATGTTGGATAATGAGACAACTCTTGCTCCTCCAAAGCAACCAGCATTTCTCTTCCAGAGAACTAATTTTGATTATTCAAATCCATCAAACGGTTAAGGGGTTAATTCAATAAATGAGATTAGTACTAGTGTGGTTGAAGCTCGATGAAAACCATGACTGCCATGCTTAGTCATGCTAATTATTATACTATGACACTTGTCAAGTGAATGATTTTATGATTTTTAAGACATTGTAAATGATAATGATGCATATATGCTTTAGCATGAACTCAAGGGTGGATGACATTGGCGTATATTTCTTCCATGTTACATTTTCTTTCTTCACATAAATGGCCGTATATCCCCTATATTTATAGTCGTTCATCACATAACCTTTAAATTAAGTTATAAAGCTAGGCACACTGAAATAAAGAAGGGTTATAGAAATGAAAACTATTACTCCCTTTTTCACTAATTTGACTAGATTAAAAACGTTAGTTGAGTTAGTTTACATTATATGACTTTGGCAAAAATTGTTTTTATACCTGACTTTTACATTTGTTAAAAAGTAATCGATGTTGAAGGCGAGCGTCGTGGGTTGTTTTGTTTTTTGTTTTTTTGGTAAATAAACCGTACCAGCGTTGAACTTTCTATCCTTGCTCTTTGTTTTTGTTTTTTTTTTTAAAAAGCGGGGTAAAATGTATTTTCCACTAGTGCTAAAAAAGAAAAAGTTTAAAGACTTATTTAAGCATCCCTTTTCCTATTTATTTTTTTGGTATTCCATTTTCCTATTTATTAAATATATAAAGCATATTGTTTGCTTATTATTATTTTTCTAGATTGAATGTTATTTTAAAATCACCTACAATCTAGAAAAATGAATTTTTTATAGTTTTTTTTTGTTTTCTTTGTTTTTTGTTGTTGTTGTTGTTGTTTTTTTACACAAATGATAGTGATAACCAATGCGGAAATATTGTTATTATTTTGTTTTTTAAAAAAAACCTAACTTGATACACTTGTTGAATCCCATGAATCCTCTTTCCCTCTCCCTCCATCTCCCTTATAAACCATAATGTCTAAATTTTACAGCTACAAGTAAGAAAATCAAAAGTTAAAAGGCGATAAATCAAACCTTGCATGATTCAAATTGAAGGGGCGCTGTTTAAAAACCGCGTCATTTTGTAGTGGTTATCAAGTACAACCACTACAACTTTTAAGCACTACTAGAAAAAGCTAAAATAGTGACGGAATTTGCGACAGAAAAAATCCGTCGCAATTAGCGATGGAACTAAAATCTGTCGCAAATTGCGACGAAAAAAAAAATCCGTCGCAACATTTTGTGACGGAATTTAATATCCGTGGCAAATGGCGACGGAAAACTAATTCCATCGCAAAATCTTGCGACGGATTTTTTTCCCGTCACAAAAGTAAAAAAAAAAAAAATCGAGAATATTAGTTTCGGCCAAAAGGCGGGAAAAAATCCACCAATTTGCGACGGAAATAAAATCCATCGCTAAAATATAACGACGGGAAAAAAAATCCGTCGCAAAATTTAGCGACAGAATTTAAAATCTGTCGCAAATTGCGAGGGATTTTTTTTTCCCGTCACAAAAGTCAAAAAAAAAATCCGACAATATTAGTTTCTGCCAAAAGGCGGGAAAAAATCCGCCAATTTGCGACGGAAAAAAAATCCGTCACAATTGCAACGGAAAAAATCCGTTGTCCGTTGCAATTGTGACGGAAATGAAATCCGTCGCAAAAAGCAAAAAAAAAAAAAAAAAAAAATCGTTTTTGCGACAGAAAATAAAATCCGTCGCAAATCTCGAACTACAGACAGATTTAAATCCATTTCAAGTCCGATCTGGTAGTCCTCTTCGTGCGTCTCACCTCGAGCCTCCGCCTGTTCGTCTCGCAACTCTGGCCCTCCGGCGGCTCGTGTCACGTCGTCCAGCCGTCCTCCTGTGCCTCACGTCGTCCGGCCGTCCGCGTCCTCCTCTTCCTTCATCCGGCCCTAATCTAAAAGGGTATATAAGTTTGTGCTTCTTAATTTCGTGAATTCTTTTGGTTTCTGAAATTCAACTTCTCGCTGTAGGGGTGTCTCTCCACCTTCTAGGTACTGTAAGTCCAAACATGGAATTCACAGCTAAAGAAGTTCGACATTCTGCTATCCTTGTAAGTTTTTTTTTTTATTGCTCAGTACAGCTCTGTTCTTTTGGGTCCAAAGTCCAAACATAAAAATTTCAATACCTTTTGCTTTGCTTCTAAGCTGATAAAAAATTTTAGTCTTAGCCTTTTGATATTAGAGGGAACTGGGAAGGAAATGTTAACAATACAGATTAAAGCTTCTTGCTCTATCATTTAACTATCTAAATGGAAAGATAGGTTTGATGCTGGTGGCGGATCTCAGCATTCAATTTTATTGTGATGCAGCAGTTAGAGAGGCGAGATGTGTAAAATTGTAATTTTTTTTGATCTTGTGGTTTAAAATTTAAACTGATGCCAATATTTACTTAAACGTGTAAATCACATCACCATGGGCTTACTTTATGTATAAGAACAAAGATCTATTTTCACTTTGTGATTGGAAACATCTACTATTCTTTCATTGAATAATATGTGAAGATTAATTTTTAGAGTAATAGGAATGGAATGAAATGTATCATTTAGAGAGGTCGTATGGGTATCTATAACTGTAATATCTCTTCTTTTTCTTACGGTTTAAATCGATATGCTAGTACTTAGTAGTTAAACTTGTTGACGATGGAGTTTTTGCTCTGTATTGCAGCAATTATAGAGATTAGAGATGCACACATAGTGAATATTTGGAAGGGTAAAATAATCTGTGAGGATGAAGTTGTAGATTATATATATTCGGTTTTGTCAGACTCACTCATTTTACACTGAAGAAATGTCTACACATTTAATCCTAAAATTCTTGTGTTATTGCTTTCCCTGCGCTTTTCACTGAAATGTTGATGTTCCAATTGTAACAGGAATCTAATGGAAATAAAGTTATGAAGAACATCATTTATGGTCCTGGAAGTAGGAAATATAAATTGCTTAGTTTGAATACTTAGTTCTCTAATTTGATTGTCACTGGCTGATTTTTTTTGAATTATTGGCCTTATTGTATATGATTGTTACTATACATTTTTATGATATACAAGTTTTTTTATTCCATAATTTTTTATGTAATATTTAAATTTTTTATGTAATTTTTATAATTTTTATAATTTAATAAAATAAAATTTGTGATGGATTTGAATTCCATCGCAAATTTTTGAATTTTGCGACGGATTTAAATCCGTCGCAAATTTGATTTTTTACGACGGATTTAAATCCATCGCAAAAATTGAAATTTGCCATGGATTTTAAATCCGTCGCAAAAACATGTTTTTGCTACGGATTTTTATAGTGAAGCATTCTGTTGCGGTTTTGGATAAATCACTGCATCAACCACTACAAATATCATAACCATACCCCATTAAATGTGACATTTTCTAGTGGTTAAAAAACCGCAACAAATTAATTGACCTTTGACATTCTGTAGTGATTACTAGGACAAATTGATTGACATCTTCAATTTGTAGCGGTTTCTCTTATAGCCGCTACAAAAATCATTTTTTACTAAAAAAAAAAAAAATCACTGACTCATTTTGATCAGAGATATTTTCATGAGAGAAAAGCTGCTATAATGCAACCCAATCTTCAGTTGCATGTTGGACTATCTTCAGAAGAACAAAAGTCTTTTTTTTAAGCAATAGAAGAACAAAATTTTTCACGTCAAAGAAATAGTTACATCTGGATTATCACTGAATGAACTATCTCGGCTTGAATGATAAGATGTGCAAATAGTTTATTCAGTGATAATGCAGATCTAACTATTTTTATGTAAAGGATTGTATGCATGATGTCAGGAGTGTTTTCACATGAAACAAATAATTACATCTGGATTGTCCTAAAAGAACTACGTCAGATTCAAGGGTGAGAGCTACAGGTAATTCATTCAGCGACAATGCATATTTAATAATTAATTTATAACTGTTAACTCTTAGAAATTGACAACATTCCAGAACATTTTCTCTCTCCTTTTATCTATTTTTGGTTCAAAATGTGCATAGAAATGAAGTTATAGAGGAAAATGTGCATATCAAAGTATAAGGCAAATATCAAAGAAATCCTTGTTTTATCCTATAGAGTTTGTGATTTAATTGAGAATTGATAATTCCTTCCTCTTTTGTAGGAAGGTGGAGACAAGATTTGAAGCTCTATAAGAATCAAGAAACGAGAAAAGAAAGAAAGGATGTGAAGTAGTGCAAAATTAGAAGAATCTGTACAACTGGCCGCAGCAAGTAGTTCTCTGTGTCACTTGCCGCGGCCAGTCGACAACTGGTCGCGGCCAGTCGTGAAAAAGTGCTGAAAGTACAGCTGCACATTTTCTCATTTCAGAAACAGAAAAACCCTATTTAACCCAGAGGAAAGGGCCGAAAAACACACTCTTGACCTAAGGAAACAAGTGGGCACACAAGGGAAGAGCTTGGGAGAGAGATTTGGGCAATCTTGGAGGCTTGGGTGCTCAACCTAAGAGAGATTTTGGGGATTTCACCTTGGTTCTTCCTCTTTTCTCCTCTTTTCTTCCTAGTTTCTTCATGTATTCAGTTTCTTTGCTTAGACTCTCTTTGTATTTGAACATGAGTAGCTAAACCTTTCATTCTAGGGTTCTTTTGACCCTTTGTATGGATTAATACTTGGAGTTTCCTCTCTTTTGGTAGATAAATATGCATATGTGTTGATTTCAACCTTGGCTTAATGCTTCTTAGTGATTGGCTTCCATATAGAAGATTTATTCACATAGGTTTTGACTCGAGAGAGCTAATCTAGGTGTAGAACTTGATTGAAATCATGCTTGTCTTGAAGTTTACTTGATAAATGGATGGTTTGTTGGTAAAATAGAGATATATTTACTAACCTTGCATTGTCACATTAGGGTTGTTGCTTAAATATTGATTCTCACTAATTGTAGCAAGAGATTGTGCATTTTAATGAGAAGAGAAACTTGATTTTGACTTGAGAGAGTGTTTCAAGTGTTTTTGAACCCTAGACTAACACATATATGTATTGAAATGCTATTAGAGAGGTAGTTAACCAAGTTTTATGAAATGCAAAAGGGGAAGAAGAATCCTAGGCCCCATTATTCTTGAAGTCAAAAGTCATTTGTCTTTAGCAATTTTAAGTTTTAAAAAAGGTCTTTAAAAATTCTCATTCCATATGAAAACTTTGTTCTAGCTCAACTTGATTGAATTCACTAAGCCTCTTGCTTGACCAATTTGTTAAACAAATCCTCGTGGGAACGATACTTTACTAATCACTTTATTACTTGCGAAACTCGTACACTTGCGAGGCAAAATGCTTTGAGTTGTCATTGGGACGGTTGGGAATTATGCTTGAATTTTGATGTAATGTGAGGATTAGCATGTGGTAATTACTGATGGTTGCTTGGTGCATCTTGCCTTGGATTTGCTGGTTCATTATGGATGTTTCATTGTGGAAGACCAAATATTTATTCAACTAGACAACAAGGAGTTTTCAAAATTACTTTGATCATTTGGCTTTGTGCAATTACTGATGATTGCATCTGTTGAAACCAATTTCTACTTCGATCATTTGATTTTGATATGGGAAAAGGTCATCTAAAAACTTTTGTTTTCCCTTTGACCTTTTGCTTCTCTTTTGCCTTTGACTTGATCTTGTGAAATACTTTGATTTCTTTGGTCTACCTCAATGAAATAGCTTGATCAGTTGCATCTGCCATCTTTGAAATTTCAGTTTGAGAAAGTCAATGATTTTTTAAGGAAGTAAGGACTAGGTTTAGGCTTGGAATCCCAGTTGAAAGTTTTGGCATCAGAAAAAACCTAAGTTTGGGGGATTTTTTCTTTTTAGGTTAGGTTAAATAAGTTTCTTTTTGGTTCTGCCTGCTTGTTGACAAGTGTGGATTCTGTTTTGGTGTGTTTTCCCCTCTATTGTGTGCAGATCATGAAAACTGCTGGAAAGAAACACAAGAACCGATCTCGTAATCCCCCTCCAGTCACCATGGCCAATGTTCAGCAAATGATCAGTGATAGAAAGCTTCACAAAGAGCGTGCATTTCAGAAGACCACCAAATATGATTTTTATAAGCAAGCTATTGCCCAGCGTCTAGGGAGACTCATGACAAGGAAGAAGAAGGTGAATGTTGAGTTTGTCCATCAATACTACACTCAACACATCATTCATGATGGGCTGGTGACCTTCCGCGGAAAGGAGATTGTCATCAATGCTGATACAATGAACCAGCATTTTAATCTACCTCGAGTGTCAGACGGTGCCTGTATGTATCAGAAGTTCACAGCAAAAAAAGAGTCGTTTCCCTATGAGAACATAGCAAAGGAAATTGTGGTAAATGGTGAGAACACCTGGTTTGTTCGTTTCCGCAAAAAGAAATACCTCGCTCGAGGTGATTTAACACCAGAGGCAAAATGTTGGCTCCATTTGGCAGCCAATAACATTAAGCCCACATCCCACCTTACTCACATCCCTAAAAGATTGGCCCTCCTTATTTTCCTTCTTCAAACCAATCAGCCTGTCAATCTGGGGAAAATCATGTACAAAGCCCTCTGCAAATGCAGAAAAAAAACATCATAGAAGCCTCATCTTCCCACATACCATTACATCTTTTTTCCTGGAAGCCAAGGTTGAACAATTACCTGCTGACCCCCTTGCTGAGCCTGACCGGCCATTCACTTACACAAATTTGGAGTCACAGCAACAACCTAAAAAAAGGAGAAAAAGAGGGCTCGACCTGAAGGCCCTCGCTCGAAGCTGGAATTACAATTTGAGGCCATGACTGCCCGGATTGATCGGCTGGAAAACACCCTTAGCACTGCCATTTCCCACCTCACCTCCCTTGTTTCTCGCCTGGCCCAACATCAAGGCCTCCCACTCAATCAGGGTAACGGGACAGCCAATGAGGATGGTGACGAACATGATGAGAGTGATGATGATGACATTAGCAGCACAGATGCTGAGAGTAGTGCTAGAGATGATGAGGAGAGGAGGGGGAAGATGAGATCAAGCTCTAGAAAGCATTCAAACTCAGACTATAACTCTCTGACACTAAGGATGACTGATGTTATTGTTTCTAACCAATATTCTGATGCTTTGCCTGACTTTCTGCTTATTGTGGGCTTCTGTATCCCTTAAGAAGTGATAGTCCTTTTTCTTTGTTGTTTTCTTGGGCATATGACATTGTGTTACACTATGGTGGTGTTTGTGTGGTGACTACTGATGGTCACTATGACAATTTGTGGATATGTTTGCCTTTTGAACTGTTTGTGAATTTCTTTGCTGTGAATATTTTGGGACTTTTCTGTATTGCAAATTGATTAGTCACAGGTTGCACAGATCATTTTTTCACCATGATGGTGTTGTTTTTGTTCATACTTGTTGGCTAATCATGGCAGCCAGACAGGATTTATTCTGACTATTGTCTGCTTCATTTCTTTGTTCTTGCTGTGAATATGAGCTGCTTCAGGTACAGATGCTACTTCTTTATTCTCTCAGCCTTTTAGTTGACAATGAGGACATTGTCTGTTTTAAGTTTAGGGGTGAAAGTGGTTTGCTGTAATTCTGAAAAGTTTTGAAACTTTAATGAGTGCCAGTGAAAATTTTGAACAAATTTTGAAAAAAAATTGATGGAATGTTTGAGATTTCTCATGCTTAAATTTTTTTTTGTGAAGTATGTTAAAATGAACTGAAATTCTAGGTATTTGTCAAAGTTGCTTGAATGATCCGATGATAGAAATTACTGTTCAACCTTTTATGTTTTATAAGAAATTTTGTTTAATATGCATTGATGGATGTATTATAGTGATGAATCATGTTATTCAGGAATTTTCAAACTAAGAAAGCACTATTGGAGTTAACTTTATTCTGGATGTTTTTGTTGAAGGGCTTTGTGGCAAATTAGGTTATATGCCTTTTGTTTCAAATTGTTGATTTCAAAATAATCTTTGGACTTCCTCAAAGCTTTTGATTTATTTCATAAGATTTAAAGAAAGGATTAGGGCACTTCATAAAATGCGATTGAGCCTTTCAAGCCTACCTAATTAATTCTATTCCCTTTTTGAACCCTTATTTTGAGCCTAATTGAAAAACCAATTATAGATTCTTTTTGAAAAACCTGACATCTACCGACCTTAGCCAATGTGAAAAACCATGATTCCTTTGCTTTGAGATTGATGATAATTTATTGGGTTGTGGAATATAGTGATAGGTAGTGTCAAATGATTAAAAAAAAAAGTGTAGAAAGTAAAAGGGTTCACAATGTATAGAAATCAAGCCCAAAAAAAAAAATCGAAAAAAGAAAAAAAAAGTGTATACAAAAAAAAAAAAAATCAAGAAGGCTTGATATGGAAAAGATCAATTTGGTTTAAGTTTGGGGGAGTATGGTTAATGAGAAAAGGAAGAAACCCCTTGAGTGGTTATCATATATCTTGAGGTATTTGTTGATTATCCTTTACCTTTTCTTTTGAGAGCCTTAACCCCTAGCCCCATTACAAGCTGAAAAGTCCCTTTGATCTTTAAGTCAAGGGAAGTGAATTAGAAGAAAAGAGGAAGAAATTAGAGAATGATGGAATTAATTGTTTGAATATAGTTATATGATTTAAGTTGTTGCTTTTAACTTTGGCAAGAGCAAAAGGAGTACAAGTCAACTCCATTCACACACTCACATTTGGAAATTCTTGAAAAGCATGTTTTAAATCTATGTAGTGTTCATTTGTGCATATTTAGTTGATTTCCTGTTTTATATAACTCTTTGAGCAGTAGATGAGGACGAATTTATTCATGCATCAATGACAAATACTAAAGAAATTTAGTGAAGATACATGTTTTTGCTTGAGGACAAGCAAATATTTAAGTTTGGGGGTGTGTTAACTCTTAGAAATTGACAACATTCCAGAACATTTTCTCTCTCCTTTTATCTATTTTTGGTTCAAAATGTGCATAGAAATGAAGTTATAGAGGAAAATGTGCATATCAAAAGTATAAGGCAAATATCAAAGAAATCCTTGTTTTATCCTATAGAGTTTATGATTTAATTGAGAATTGATAATTCCTTCCTCTTTTGTAGGAAGGTGGAGACAAGCTTTGAAGCTCTATAAGAATTAAGAAACAAGAAAAGAAAGAAAGGATGTAAAGCAGTGCAAAATTAGAAGAACCTGTACAACTGGTCGCAGCAAGTGTACAACTGGCCGCAGCAAGTAGTTCTCTGTGTCACTGGCCGCGGCCAGTCGTGAAAAAGTGCTGAAAGTATAGCTGCGCATTTTCTCATTTCAGAAACAGAAAAACCCTATTTAACCCAGAGGAAAGGGCCGAAAAACACACTCTTGACCTAAGGAAACAAGTGGGCACACAAGGGAAGAGCTTGGGAGAGAGATTTGAGCAATCTTGGAGGCTTGGGTGCTCAACCTAAGAGAGATTTTGGGGATTTCACCTTGGTTCTTCCTCTTTTCTCCTCTTTTCTTCCTAGTTTCTTCATGTATTCAGTTTCTTTACTTAGACTCTCTTTGTATTTGAACATGAGTAGCTAAACCTTTCATTCTAGGGTTCTTTTGACCCTTTGTATGGATTAATACTTGGAGTTTCCTCTCTTTTGGTAGATAAATATGCATATGTGTTGATTTCAACCTTGGCTTAATGCTTCTAAGTGATTGGCCTCCATTTAGATGATTTATTCACATAGGTTTTGACTCGAGAGAGCTAATCTAGGTGTAGAACTTGATTGAAATCATGCTTGTCTTGAAGTTTACTTGATAAATGGATGGTTTGTTGGTAAAATAGAGATATATTTACTAACCTTGCATTGTCAAATTAGGGTTGTTGCTTAAATATTAATTCTCACTAATTGTAGCAAGAGATTGTGCATTTTAATGAGAAGAGAAACTTGATTTTGACTTGAGAGAGCGTTTCAAGTGTTTTTGAACCCTAGACTAACACATATATGTATTGAAATGCTATTAGAGAGGAAGTTAACCAAGTTTTATGAAATGCAAAATGGGAAGAAGAATCCTAGGCCCCATTATTCTTGAAGTCAAAAGTCATTTGTCTTTAGCAATTTTTAGTTTTAGAAAAAGTCTTTAAAAATTCTCATTCCATATGAAAACTTTGTTGTAGATCAACTTGATTGAATTCACTAAGCCTCTTGCTTGACCAATTTGTTAAACAAATCCTCGTGGGAACGATACTTTACTAATCACTTTATTACTTACGAAACTCGTACACTTACGAGGCGAACAATAACTGATGTAGGGATTGAGTCACACATGCAACTATATTAAGCTGATGTACAGATTGAGTCACAACCTACATATAGCTTGAATATTTGTAGTCATTAATTTAATAACCGCTACAAATAGCTAAAATTTGTTGCGGTTAACACGTCTCTTTCCCCTGATCGGGACAAATACGGTGTCGTTTCAAATTTTATAGTGGTTATTTTCATATAACTGCGACAAAGTTCACAGTGACAACGTTCGTGCCATTAAGCGCCAACCTTGGCGCCAACTTTATAATGGTTAGTTCCTTATAACCGTTACAAACCTTCACGCAAATCTAGCACCACATTTGTAGCGGTTTATTTTATGTAACTGCTATAAAGGTCGTCACAAACAAGCTTGCACTTTGGCGCCATTGCGTTCGCTACAAATTTCTTGCGATGTGGTCTAAAACTACTACAAATTTAGGTATTTGTAGCGGTTATTTTGGACTACTACATAATAACCACTACAAATGATGATTTTTTTTTTTTGGTTGTGATATTGGATCACTAATGTATCTTACTTATTAGCAAAATATAATTATTCACCAACACGAAGACAATGAATGCAATGTTGTCATCAGGGGGAGTAATATTGATGTTGTCAAAAAGTGGAGTCGACACACGTTGTACACTTTTTCCCTTATCTAGGTTTTGTCCCACTTGATTTTCCTAGAAAGGTTTTTAATGAGGCAACATTGAAAAGTGTATCAGTGGATGATGTACACTTATTTTTGGCTAGGTTTTTATCTCATTGGGTTTTTCCTAGTTAAAGTTTTTAGTGGGGTGCATTCATAATGGACATTGTTACACCCCAACCGGCCTAGCTCTTTTGGGTGGCAGGTAGTGTGATAGCTCTTAATTCTTATATTATATTACTTAACAATATGTATCAAAGTAAACTACCAGCAGAGCATACATCCAGTTTGGGCGTAGTGTACTGGTAAGATATTACAGATTTTGGTTACAAATTTCAAACATAAATACATAAAATATCTACAAATCTTCCTCGAATGATTTGAAACCCATCTGGCACCTTCATGTGCTAGCATCCCCCACTTTATCCTGGAGATACTTCCAACAGGTTGTAATAAACATGTAGCAATACAGACTAGAATCCTGAAGGATCCCAGAGTAACTGTTAATCTCATACACAAAGTATGTAATAAAAGCACAAACATAAACCATACAACATTCAGTAGGTCGCAGACAACGAGGCACAAAACCTAATCTGGAACAAGCAGTCTTTATAGCACACAGCATAGACTGCAGGGCACAGCACGTAGCAAGGCCTTAGTCGCACATAGCGGGTCACACATAGTTGGTTCCGGTTCCAAAGCGCTTGGAAAACAATAACACGGAATGCATACATATACACGGTAAAACATACATACAGAGACATACAAAGCATATGAGGATTAAGGTTAATACCTAGAAAATCCTTAGACTGAAAATCAACTCCCAAAATTTCTTAAAGCTTCAAATAATGATACCTCTTGTCCTTGATGTTATCTTTTGCTTGAAATCTTTCCTCCTTGAACTCCCTTGTATTTTCAGTCAAGACTTCAAAACACCACACAATAATCATTCATCAAGGTCATAGGAATGTCTATGAAGATTGAAGGGAGTAAAGAAAGAATCCAAGTTCTACTTACCTTGATGTTGTGATTGGCTTGGAGATCTTACAGTGCCTCCACCATGTAAACAACACCAAACACCTTATACCAAGAATCCAAAATCATAGAAACATTGCTTTCTCCAAGAAGAACAACATTGGAAAAGGCCCAGGGAGCTAAAAACACCAAATCGGAGGTGAAATCGGCCCCATTCTACTCCCTCTCTCTCTATTTCATTTTTCTCTCCTTCTCTCCTCTTTTTTCCATGTTTTGGCCAAGAATGGCTAAAGACAAATGAGGGGGAAAGGGTATAGATAGACCACGAGTGCGGTCCAGAATACGCCATGTGTCTGGTCTAGAATGTGCTAGTATATGGTCCAGAACGCACCACCTGTCCTCTCTCTATTGGACCAATATAAAAGTAGTTTTATGCCTTGTCATGATGACAAGACACGTGTCATGTGCATGTGGTACTGACTTAAAAGCTATGTCATAATGAGGGCACATGTTTCATATTTCCATTTGACCAACAAAAATAGCTTTTAACTTGTTATGATGGTGGACACGTGTCATGTTTCTATTGGACCGACACAAAAGTATATCATAATGAGATGATATGTGTCATGTTCCTATTGTGCCAACTCAAAAGTAGCTTTTTCACTTGTCATGATGAGTCCACACGTGTCACGTTCTCATTGTGCCAACACAAAAGTAGCTTTATGTTTTTTCATGATGAAGGACACGTGTCATGATCTTGTGGTGACGACTCAAAAGCTATGCCATCATTAGTCATCATGACCTTACTTTATTAAAGTTACTTTATCGGCGCCTACTCAGGATTGCAACATGTATAATGAGACCCGCCAACTAACACCAGGTTAGACTCTGTATGTGTGGGCCTCCATATGGCATCACATACTGGTATCAGTTTCCCAAAATGCAAGGCATATCCAACTACCCTGAAAATGCCATATACTTACTTATACTGACATATTTTCGCTCAACTAGTTGTCCTATACCTCAGGACATAGTTGGGTAGCATTTTTTCCAATCGGATTTACACCATATGAGTCTCCTATGCCCCTTTTTCATTGGTACTTTAATTCCACGTCTTATACATACTAAGTCCACTAACCCGTATAGTTGAGTTACATAGTCCCTTGAGAGGCTTCCTATCCCTCAAAATTCTTGGGACTTTGCTCAAACTGGGTTTAGTCGCCTGCCTTTTAATTATGGACTTATTCCCAAGCTCTAGGTGCAAAATTCAGGATATTACAGACATCCATGGGGGAGTGTTATTAATATATTATGTGGATGTCCATTGACTCTTAACTTTCCATGTTCTATCACAATTCATGAAAATCAATTGGGTATACTATATTATATAATATTATGTAGTGGACATTAAAATCACCTATTATGGGCATTAAGGTCACCCACTACGCCTATAGTGGGGAGTGGGTAGAAGTTACATAAAACATTTATACTCTCCAACCATTATAAATTCTCTCCTCCCCGCCCCCCAACAAATGTACATTGGAAGAGATTGTATTGTGATCATACAAGAAACTAAATGATAATTGCTATACACTTTCTTTCTCTTGATTTCTCTTTTATTTATCTCTTGTTCTTTAATCCTAGATTTTTTTTAAAAAAAAAGTTTTATAACATAAAGGTATTTTTAATATTCATAATACTACTATATTAAAGAGGTGTGAGAGTTTGATTTGTCATTTTTTAAATTAAAATCAACTGACAAAAATGTCCCTAAAAGTTTTTAAAAAATAGAGAACACAGTGCGATAAGGGTTTAACAAGTTCTAATAATGGTTTAACAAGTTTACATATGAATTTCACAACTTCCCATTTTAAATTAACCACTTACGACAATGACAAGTCAGTGATGTATTAATTCTTACACTTTATAAGGGTTTAACAAGTTTGTATATGAATTTTACAACTTAATTCCCATTTAAAATTGTCCACTTGTAATAAAAGACAAGTGAAAAATGTATCAATTCCTACAATGAGAAGGGTTTAACAAGTTCACATATGAATTTCACAACTTCTCATTTAAAACTAACCACTCGCGCCTTCTTCTTTGTAAATTTAAACTCAAGATATTTCTGTTATTTTTATTCAATATTAAAAAGAACAAATCAGACCTTCACACCTTTATAATATTATGAGTATTGGAAACACTTTGTGTCTAAGTATTTTTAAAGGATTTTCTCATTGTTCTAATTATACTATCCACTTCTAAAGATTAAAATTTCATTAAAGAAATACTTGGAGGCAATTAGGCAAGCTTAATCTAAGATAGCTTATCTAGTTTTTACAAGTGCTTCATTTCTAAGCTTCATAGCTGGTTTATATCATTTCGTGAGTTAAGAAAAAGAAAAATTCAAATTAAATTCTATAAGTTTGACTCCCTCCAGTCAATAACACAATTCACTTATAGGAGAATACATTGGTTAACAAATTATTTAAAGAGTGATTAAATTAATGCTTATTGGTTAAATCTCCTATATAATTAATACTTAGACATGACTTTATATATTTTTCTCTCTATTTTTTTAAGACATAATAATATGGGTAAAATTTGAAAAAATTTCAATTAAATGTATATTTAATAAATTAGCTATCATTTATTGACTCTAATTTTTAATAAGTTGTTTGAAATGACTTGTATTGTTACCCCAATAAATATGTATAATTATATACACGAGGAAAATTACATACAGATCTAAAGGAAGAAAATTGTTACTGCAATGTTAAATAATTAACTAGTTAAAAAGGGATCTATGGGTAAGAAAATCTAATTGTCAAATCACCAAACCACCCTCACTAATTAATTTAGTTTTTAATACACATGTCAGGACAGTTGCTATAACATAGTTATTTTAGTTGTCAATAATAAGTCTTTGATACATACGGGCTGATATTAATTGTTTAAACATGCTGTGACAATTATTACTATATTTAGTTTAATTGTCAATAATAAGTGTATAGTGTTGGTTGACATTAGTTGTTACTACTTGTTGTGATAGTTGTTAATATCGTTAGTTTAGTTGTCAACCATAACTGTAAGGTTCAAGTTGACATTAAGGGGTTGTTTGGTACGAGGAGAAGGGAAGGGAAATTGAGAAGAGGGAAAATTTTTGAATTGGATTTAAAAAATTAAAGAACTGAAGTTAACAAAGGGATTATGATTCTCTTATCTTACATTTTATCTTTGCTAAAAATTTATAACCCCATTTTTTCAATTTTTAAAAGTTTGACTCACAAAAATTTTCCCTCGCTTCCTCTCCAAATTCCTCATACCAAGCAGCTCCTAAAGATGGCTAGCACATATGAGAAGCATATATTATATTTAATTTCTTTAATATAGGGGAATGATTTGTAGATGGTGGAGAAACTAATATTGCCATGTTGAAGGTAGTATGAGAACAAGAACCATAAAGGAAAACGTAACTTATGAAAAGTTGAGAGAAAAATGATATTATATTAAGTATTCAAAAAGAAAGTAACATAATTCTTACGAAATTCAAACTTATCTTTGTTACAAGAGCCTTATGGATGACGAATGAGTAAAACATTTAATTAACCTTAATGCAGTATAAGTAGGAAATTTGGATTAATATGATTTTGTTACATTTTGATGTAAATTCACTTGTTATTATCCACACCTACCTAGTGTTAATTCTTACGATCTCACTTGTCATATCTTGGTATATAGCTTGTCACTTCCGTTGTGCTGAATTGTGACTTGTCCATGTGTTTACCTTATCTCCTTCTATGTGAATTTCTTAGTTGAATTTTATGTTTTGTATTCTATTTATTTTATAGACACAATTAATGATATTATAACACAATATGATGATATAAATAGAGTTGTGATTTTTTATATCCTCATTTGTCAATGGTGACAGCTTAACCTGTCAATCAACGCACTGTCACTTGTTATTTATTGGGGAAAATCTTGTTCAAGGCCCATATTACCAAAAAAATGCAAAAAAAGGCCCAAAGACTCTAAAAATTCGAAAAAAGGCCCAAGATTCTGAAATTCCAGAAAAGGCCCAAGGTGAGTTGTTAATGGGGCTGATATAGTTGTTAGCGGGGTACTGATATAGTTGCTAACTGGGCTGATTTAGTTGTTAAAAATTAAAAAAAAATTAACAACTAAATCAGCCCAGTTAGCAACTATATCAGTACCCCGCTAGCAACTATATCAGCCCCATTAACAACTCACATTGAGCCTTTTCTGGAATTTCAGAATCTATTTTTAACACCTAAATCAGCCCAATTAACAACTATATTAGTACCCCAATAACAACTATATCAGCCCCATTAACAACTATATCAACCCCCCGCTAACCTTGGGCCTTTTTTCGAATTTTCAGAGTCTTTGGGCATTTTTTCGCATTTTTTTGGTAAAAAGGGCCCTGAACAGGATTTTTCCTATTTATTGATTGCTAACAATGTCATATAAAGATTTATTTGAATTTTAAAGCATCGTGCATAAGTGGGTACTGGTTTGGAATGGCCATCAAGCTAAGGCCGTAGGTTACAGAAAAATGAATTTTCCATCAAGGGATACGAAGAATAGTCCATTCAAACTTTTGATTATTTGTTGTGGAAATTTGAACTATGTGTAAATTTATTGTCTCCTCCAATCCGAGTCATAAGGGCAGTTTGGCGTTACTTGATATAGTCAAAAGTCGTTCGTTTTTTCCCCATTTGGGTATCAATGTTGTTGGTCTTTAAATGTCTTTTCAATTGTTTTGTTGTAAGAACACAGATATCTAACTTCAATGGGTTAGTGGATAATTTATACAGGATCTGTTGCACTCTCCGGGAAGTAAGTAGGCTAACACCGAAGAGAAGATGATTGTTCTATGATATCTATGAAGAAGACACCAAAGAATATCATATGATCACTGTGCTACACAAAAATGACGATTAGCCAAAGGGGGTGGGGTGTGTGTACAGTGAGACTGAATAGTAAAGATGATGAATAGAGGATGTGCACTTGTGAGGTAATCTCCTGTTTATACGGATTACCTCTAGGGTTTTGGCCTTTGTGCTGTGTGTCTCCAGGTCCAAATGCCTACTCCACTATCTATGCATGCCTGCTCCGCTACCTGTATTGTCCTTGATTACAGCCGAGATTATAGGATGATTAGTGTTTTACTTGATCAATGGGGATTCTGTCATAAAATACTCTTGTTGGGCCGCATGCCAACTAGGCCCAATATACGAGTCTATAACATCGATTATTTTTTCCAACACTACGTTTTGATTTGTTTTCCTCATGGGATGGACAAGTAGGTTATACAAGTCATGAATACTCACATTTACGATATAAATGATTTCCTAAATATTTACATGAATAATAATATTACAGATAAATTACATTACATTAAATCTCTCTAATGATTTTACCAACACAGAGTTGGTTTCAAAGTGTAGTCTCAACTAGATCCTTTTGAATATCAAGCTCGTCTCTTAGAAGAGGCACCTATTTTGAAAAAGGGGAGTTGTGAAGCCCAAAAATAGAGTAGTCTATTTTTTTTAGGGTTAAGGTGCAATTTTACCAATGAACTATTGGTCCAGGAGTGTCCAACACAATTAACTATTAAGTAGGCCAAAAATACCAAAAAGAGTTTTACTCAGGAGCGTCCAGCACAATGCCGTTAGACAAAAGTTAACGTTCGTTATCTAAGGTGCAAATTGGCCAACGAACTTTTACCTTAGGAGCGTCCGACACAAAATTCTAAAATAAGTTTTTTCTCAATTGTCATTATTCAAAACTACTTGTATAGATATGTATGGACAAAAATTACTCATTCTTCAATTTTGTCAAAATTATAATTTGCTAAAATAAACAAAATTTTTAATTAAAAAATTTAATTATATGATTTAAATAAAACTCAAGGTGTTTTATAGTTTAATTTATATGTTAAACAAATATATATATATATATATATATATATATATATATATGATTTATTTTTAATGGATATCAATATTGATACTTAATAATATAAATCCGCCAACTTGATGATATATTTGTTAATTAAATAATCTATTAATTATTTGTGACTTGTTGAAAAAAAAAAAAGGATAACTTAAGAGGATTGATGGAGGACAATTTAATAATAGGTTAAGGAGCAATTTTAATGGGTTAAGGAGAAACTTGGCCTACGAAAATTTTATTAACATTAAATTAATTTTTTTAAATCACATAAATTTCTTCTAAAATAAAAATAAATCATATAATTTTTTTGTTTAACATATATAATAAACTATAAAACACCTTGAGTTTTATTTAAATCATATAATTTTATTTTTAATTAAAATTTTGTTTATTTTAGAAAATTATAATTTTGACAAAATTGAAGAATCAGTAATTTTTGTCCATAGATCATAGATATCTATACAAGTAGTTTTGAATAATGACAATTGAGAAAAACTTATTTAATTTAGTGAAATTTAGAATTTTGTGCCGGGCGCTCCTAAGATAAAAGTTCGTTGGCCAATTTGCACCTTAGATAACGGACGTAAACTTTTGTCTAACAGCGTTGTGCTGGACGCTCCTAAGTAAAACTTTTTTTTGGTATTTTTGGTCCATTTAATGATTAATTGTGTTGGATGCTCCTAGACTAATAGTTCTTTGCTAAAATTGCATCTTAACCCTTTTAAAAAAAAAAAAAAATCTCTAATACTACCTTTTTCCTAATATTCTACATCTCTCTATGCATTTAATGTTACTTTTTATATTATATGATATTCTTGGGGGAAAAAATTATTCACATGTTAATTGTAGGAGTTAGCTAACTAATTCACATATAAAGTAAAAATATTTGCTGAGTTAATATTTTTTTGTAAAAATATGTATTCCCTCGTGTCATTTTTAGAAGTATATGTTAGTTCTTTATTTATTTTGATGATAACTAATAATTCTAAACTTAAATGGAGTTAATGGCTAAGTTAAAAATATGTGAAACTTGTTCAAACTGAACCAATAGTTTATTGTCAATATTAAACTTGAGTTAACCCTAGCTAGAGAGTTAGTCAAGTCATTTAGACTTCGGTTAACTCGAGTGTCTAAATGAAAATTTGAGTTTGAGCTTGGCCAAGAGCTTCTCAAAGATTTTATTTTAAAAATAACTCGAGCCAGTCTTGGTCAAACTCGAGTTATAGCTTGGCCAAGATTTTTCAAAGCTTTTACATTCTAAAGTAAACTCGAGCCATTTGTTGTCCTTACTATTTCAGAGTTAAGGTGGGCCGTGCTGATGTGTCATCAATGGTGTTAACTCTATCAAGGTTACCTCCATTGTGTCCTTGGCAACGTACACCTAGGATAGGTGTTTTTATTTTTAAGAAAAACAGAGACTTACTCCAAAACGGAAAAGAAAAAAAAGTAGGGATGACAAAGAAAAAGAACAAAACCCTACACCCCTTCAGACCTTAATCGCTCACCATCTCTGGCTGTCACATCCCAATTTTCTAAAGCGTTTTCGAAATAGTGTTATCAGAGATCAAAAGATTTGATCAGAGTAGAGCATCGGAGTAGATTTTGAATTAAATGAGTAACTGATCAACATTCATCCAAGGTGTATCTGTGTACTGTTACAGTCATCCAAATAGTCAATATTCAAAAAGACAGAAAATAAAAATTCTCGACAGAATCTCCCCGACTGCCTCTTCACGCCACCAGCTTACCCTTCTCCTCGGACTGGCATCCTAAGGGTCCTGGGGCTAAGGTAAGAGCTGAGGTTCAATTACCATTGAACCTCAGGTAACGGTTAACCTCATGCTTATGTATCAAATATGTATGACAGATATCCATGGCAGAATAGTAATAATCACATACAATATTCTCATATTCACAAAATAACAAAACACAAGCACTGCAATATGCATGTTATTATAGTCTGCACTATTCACCAGTGCCACGATGGCCTATCGTGTCCTCAGCGCTAGGAAAACATAACAGCGTTATCAAGACTATAACCCGTATCAAGCTGTATGTGTATGATCAATTTTCAAAAACAGAGTTTCAAACTATCTATCACATATAAGCATACCATAAGCATCAGCGTTAGTGTTATAATACGCGTCCGTACCTGGGTTAGTATTTTCGGTACGTAGTTCCGGTGTAACGTTGATCAGAGAATGATTGCAGTCTTCCTATATTAGAAATATTGCGTTATTAATTTGTAAATAATATCCTAAAATATATTTTGGCCACTACTGACTATTCTACCCTTGATACATTAAACCATCATTTTATTTCTTCAAAATTCGTGGAAAAACACTGGAAATTATTGGGCAGAATTTCGCTTATCTTCGAAAAATCATAACTAATTCTAGGAAAATCGAAACGAAGATCTGTAAAATATTCTGGACTCCTTAGGATGTCTATTTTCCAGGACAAATATCAGGGTTTTCCCAGAATTCAAAAATCATTCCCAGATTTCACGTGTTCATCCTCTGCCCAGAATTTCCAGCATTTTCGCAACATAAACTTTGAAAATTTCTTTCTCACTGTTCAGAGCTCATTTCAACATGTTCTTTACATATTTGAAAAGCCCTATGTGTCTACTTTGATCATGAATTTTCTCAGAATTTTTCAACATCATTTTCAACATGAAATATGAGTGTTTCTGTTACTAGTTCAGAAATCGCCTAACCGACGAATTTTCGCTAGAACTTCGTTACTACAGTGTTTCTAACCCGGAAATTTTGCTAAATCACTTTATTCACTAATTTTTCGAGATAAAGCTATTTTTAACCACAAAAACATGAAATTAGAACTATTCTAGAATTGTAAAGATTAAAACTACTTATAGCTATGAATTTAAAACTCAAAACTAAAGAACTTTGCTTACCTAAGGCTTGAACTCCTTCAAGCTTTCCTCCAACTCTCTGCACTCTCTCTCAAATAAGCAAGTGTTGCTTTGCTTGGTGTGAGGAAAATGAATGAGCTTGGCCCCCTATTTATAGTGAAAAGGTTGGACAATTTGGTAAATAAATGCAACTTCCTTCTTGTTAAATTTTGACCCTTGGATCTAGCTTAAAATTCAAAACTCACATCCTCACCTTTGACTCCCTCAACCGTGCCCCTCTCCCTCTCTCTTCCCCTTCACCTTTTTCCTCTCCTTCTTCAAGAAGCCACATGACTTGCACTTTAAGTTTTGAATAGTGATTTGTATCCTACAAGCTTTGACCAACTTTGAAGCATGTGTTGAAATTCATTTTCTTCTCTTTGCAGCCAGCCAAAACTGAAATCCCCTCTGGTCCTTTGGGTTTGATTTTTGTTTTGGGCTTTATTGGTGATTTGGGCAATTGTTTGGGCTACAAAAACGATCCAATGATGTTTTTGTTGTGACAAAAAACCCTAAATTAAATTCCTCTTGTTTACTATTAGGTTTAGCTTAATTAGGTTTAGTTTGTAATGATTTTATTGATTACCAATTCAATTATGATCCTTCTAAATCCAATTGTTACAATTATTAATCCCTTGTTAGGCTTTATTATTGAATTTAGCCAAAATATTGTAAATTGCTTGTAAATATTTATCATTAAATTAATTATGCATGTTAATTCAATTAAGATTAATTCTTGGTGTTTACTAATTATTTTTAGTGTCCTCTGGTTATTCTAAATCTCTTCCTACTCCTTTACAGCTTATTTTTGACAATATACTCATTACGTGTTAAGGTACCTTTAAATATGGATTTAATTGTCCTTTAATTGTTGGGAATTTTAACTAATTAATTTAGGTGTTTTTATAGCATTTTGTAACATTTTATGATTCCTAATTAAATTTAGAGAGTTGGATTTTGCCCTATTAAGTCCTACCGAAAACTTATTCAAGAAATATAATAAATACACTTACTAATTTGGACACAACATACTCTCCTATTTTCAATAGATCCTAAATGGCCAAAATATCATATTCAAGTGAAATACAATTTTGGGGTATTATATTTCTCCCCCCGATAAATAAAATTTCGCCCTCGAAATTTACTCCATACTAACTAAACATTGAGCCATGAACTCCGGATATCTTTCTCTCATATATTCTTCTGTTTCCCAGGTTGCCTCATTAGGAGATAAACCCTTCCAGACCACCTTCACAAAAGGAATATTTCTGTGTCGAAGCCGCTTCTCTTGGTAATCGAGAATTCGCTCCGGCTCGACCTCGAAAGTGTTATCATGTCGCACCTCGACATCCTCATATTGAATAATATGATCGTGGTCATGTTGGTTTTTCTTCAGCTGAGAAACATGGAAAACATCATGGAGTCTACTCAAGTTCGGGGGTAAGGCTAACTGGTACGTGACCGGTCCCCATTTGGCCAGGATTTCGAATGGCCCTACGTAACGTGGACTCAACTTTTTCCTTTTTAGCGTTGTACCAACACTAGTGACTGGTGATAGCTTCAGAAACACATGGTCTCCGACTTCGAATTCTAACGGCCTTTTCCTCTTATCAGCATAGCTCTTCTGTCTACTCTGTGCTATTAGGAGTCTTTGTTTGATCAGGGCGATTTGCTCGGAGGTCTTATCAACTAAATCTGTCCCGAGAAATTCTCGCTCCGGCAGTTCCGTCCAGCATATAGGCGATCGACACTTTCGCCCATACAATGCCTCGAACGGAGCCATCTGTATGCTCGAATGGTAACTGTTGTTGTAAGCGAACTCGGCCAGCAGTAGATGTTGATCCCAATGGCCTTTGAAGTCCAATACACACGCTCTAAGCATATCTTCTAGCGTCTGTATTGTCCTTTCAGATTGACCATCGGTCTGCGGGTGATAAGCCGTACTAGGTCTCAGCTTAGTCCCCATCGCTGCACGCAAAGCCTCCCAGAATCGAGATGTGAATCGCGGGTCCTGATCTAAGACAATGCTCTTGGGTACGCCATGAAGTCTCACGATCTCTTTGATGTAAATCTCCGCCAATCGTTCCGGTGAGTAATTAACACTAATGGGAAGAAAGTGTGACGACTTAGTCAATCGGTCCACAACCACCCAGATTGCGTCGTGATGTCTGATCTTGAGTAATCCTACCACTAGGTCCATGGTAATGTTCTCCCATTTCCATTCCAGAATTTCCAGTCCCTGAAGAAGACCAGGGGGTCGTTGATGTTCAATTTTAACTCTCTGACAGGTTAAGCATCTACCCACGTATTCCGTTACATCTTTCTTTAGTCTGGGCCACTAAAACTCGGATTTCAAGTTCCGGTACATCTTGACCATTCCCGGATGTAGAGTATACTTACTCTTATGAGCCTCGTCTAGAATCTTTTGCCGCAACTCACCATCCTTTGGAATGTAGATCCGCTTCTTGTATCTGACCAAACCACTAGGCGATAGGTCATGGTCTTGAGTCTCTCCCCGGGAGATCATCTCCTGTGTTGCGACAGCCCATTCATCGTGCTTTTAAGCTTCCTCAACCGCATTTCTCAGATCATATTCTCCTTGACTAACAAGGAGACTTGCAAGGTAAGTGTCACCGGGCGTGTTGTAGTTCATACAAATTTGATTGGACAGGTTCAGGTCTCTGAAATCTTCGAATAATCTCCGTTCTTGAATCATCATGTATGCTGCGTGTACCGTCTTTCTACTAAGCGCATCTGCTACGACATTTGCTTTTCCCGGATGATACTTGATCTCCAGATCGTAATCTTTTAGTAAGTCCATCCAGCGCCGTTGTCTCATGTTGAGCTCTTTCTGATCAAAAAGGTATTTCAGGCTCTTGTGGTCGCAGTATAACTCTACGATTGCACCATAGAGATAATGCCTCCATATCTTCAAGGCAAACACGATAGCTGCAAGTTCTAAGTCATGCGTAGGATAGTTTGACTCGTGAGGCTTCAACTGACGAGAGGCATAAGCTACAACTCTGCCCTGTTGCATCAGGACACATCCCAATCCCTGCCCACTAGCATCACTATAGACTATATAAGTCTCATCTGGATCTGGGATGATCAACACTGGTGCTGTAGTTAACCTCTCCCTCAGTATATGAAAACTCGACTCATAGTCTGCGTCCCACACAAAAGGTTGATTTTTCCTCATGAGCTTTGTCAATGGTAAGGCAAGACGTGAGAAATTTTGTATGAATCTGTGGTAGTATCCCGCTAGACCCAGAAAGCTACGTATTTCCGTCACTGTCTCTGGTCTCTTCCAGTCCAGAACTGCTTCCACCTTGCTGGGATCAACAACAACTCCATCGCGAGATATGACATGGCCTAGAAACTTTACTTCTGGCAGCCAAAACTCACATTTGCTTA
Source organism: Acacia crassicarpa (assembly GCA_034222035.1). Taxonomy (NCBI): domain Eukaryota; kingdom Viridiplantae; phylum Streptophyta; class Magnoliopsida; order Fabales; family Fabaceae; genus Acacia; species Acacia crassicarpa. The sequence goes on from JAWXYG010000014.1 coordinate 2,074,376, forward strand.
ACTTAGCAAAAAGTCGCTTGTCATGTAGTATTCCTAACACGAGTCACAGATGCTCCTCGTGCTCCTTTCTGCTTTTCGAGTAGATCAGGATATCGTCGATGAATACCGCCATGAACTTGTCTAGGTGTTGGCGAAAAATCCGATTCATGTAATCCATGAATACGGCAGGTGCATTAGTCAATTCGAAAGGCATCACAAGGAATTTGTAATGTCCATACCTGGTTCTAAAAGCTGTCTTTGGAACATCACTGGCTTTTACTCGAAGCTGATGGTATCCTGAGCGCAAATCGATCTTTGAGAAAACACAGGAACCAGATAGTTGGTCAAGGAGATCATCAATTCGAGGAAGTGGGTATTTGTTTTTAACAATTACTTTGTTCAACTCATGGTAGTCGATACAAAGTCGTAGGCTCCCATCTTTCTTCTTTACGAACAATACGGGGGCTCCCCACGGTGATACGCTGGGTCGGATAAACCCTTTCTCTAGTAGTTCCTCAAGTTGCTTCTTCAGTTCCTGCATCTCGTTCGGGGCCATTCGGTATGGTGCTTTTGATATTGATCCTGTTCCAGTCATCAATTCAATGGCGAACTCAACTTCCCTTTCAGGAGGTAACTCAGTGAGATCCTCTGGAAACACATCAGGGAATTCGTTGACGACCGGGATGTCTTGGAGTGAGGGTTCTGCTTCTGCCTTGACAGAGAAAAATACCATGTATGCTTGGCAACCATGCTTTATGCATTTTTCAGCTTTCGTAACGGAGATATAATTAAGACTCACATCAACCTTGCTCCGGTTGCGCGGGGGTGCAAATGATATTTGTTTACTTCCGCAGTCGATTATCGTGTTGTTAGCCATCAGCCAGTCAAGACCGAGAATGATGTCGATGCCACTGAGCGGTAGCCGGATAAGATCTATGTTTGAATCTCGTCCATTTACACTCGCAATACAATTAAGGCATGCATCAGAAGCTAAGGATTTTGCACCAAGTGGTGTAGCTACTAGCAGATCATAAGGTAGTCTATAGGCATGCATTCCTAACCGCTTTGCGCAATCATATGAAATGAACGAGTGACTAGCACCCGAATCGTACAATGCTTGGAGTAGATTTCCGTTAAGAGAAATAGTACCTTTGATTATATTGGGAGTTCTTCTGGCTTCTTCATTTGTTAGGGCGAAAACTCGTCCTGGGTTCTGCGGCCTCGCCTCCAGCGCTTTTTGAGGGCAGTTCGGGCTGATGTGCCCCAGCTTCTGGCACTTGTAGTACACAAGCTTCCCTTCACAGTTAGTCCCCTGGTGATACCTTCCGCATTTTGGGCACGCTCTGGATGTCTGCATCTTTGGAAAGTTTTGCTGCCCAGGTTGGAACGGCCTTTTATTCCCATTACGGGAATTTCCCCAAGTCGTCTTCCGTTTCTGCGAGGAGTTTCCACGGTTAAAACCACCACGATTGGGACCACTCCTATGAAAGACTCTGGTCTTCCTGAGCTCCTTCAGATTATGCTCAATCAGTCGACAGGCTTCCACTGCTTGAATCAACTCAAAGAATTGCTGTGACACAAGCCTCTCCCTTATGTCGTACTTCAACCCATAAATCAGTATGTTTGCCATACTGCCTTCATCTTCATTTCGCCTAAAGTGGGTTGCGTATCGAGACAAGTTGGTGAAACGGGCATAGTAGTCGTCAAAAGACTCCTCTTGCCCTTGCCGAATGTGCAGAAACTCAGATTCCTTCATCATCTGAACAGAGGGTGGAAAATACTGCTCGTTGAATTTCTCCTGGAATTTCACCCATGTAATGGGACAGCGGCGTGCTCGTAGTGTCTCCGCAGTGCCTTTCCACCAACGGTCCGCATCTCCTTCCAGCTTGTAAATTGCTAATTGTGCTTTCCAGTCTTCCGAGCATTCCAAGACCTCAAAGATCTTGTCCAACCGCATCAACCAGTCTTCTGCTGAATCAAGCTTGCCTCGGAAGGCTAGTGGTTTCAGCTTGCAAAATTGCGTCACCCAATATTGGGTGCTCTCAACCACTCTATTCGGTTGCTGTAGCAACGCCATCGCTCTCTCCCGTTGGGGAGGTGATTGGGATCGGTTGGATCCCTCAGATTCATTGCCTTGTCTGTCGTTCTGATCGTTGTTCTCTTCTTCTTCTTGGTATTCTGTTGTTCATCATCAGCTTGTCGCTCCTCGTCTTGTCTTCCGTTCTATCCTCCCTGTCGGTCAGCGAGGAGTGCCTCAATGAGGGCCCCTTGTTCTTGTATCATACGTCTCATCTCTTGTATTTCATCCCGAACAGGTGGTGGTGGTTCTTGCTGGTCTAATTCGTGTATGGGTACGATTCGTGGTTGTCTACCACGACCTCTACCTCGGCCTCGGCCTCGGCCTCAGCCTCGGGGAGCTCCGACTCCTCTTAAAGTTGCCATTTGTCTAATTTCGACGAATAATAGATAGATCATTAGAAAAAGACAAGATAAAGATAAATATCACATATTTTCATATATCATTAATATATCACATAGTCAAGGTGCCTTTGTTATCATAGTCACTTCATTACAACTTACTACGTACTCTAACTATCCTCTCAGGGAGTACTAGTATATATAGCATCTACTATTACTTCTACTAGTCATATGCTACTAGTTAGTACTACTATTATGCGTCATATGCTTCCACTGCTTTCTTGGACTGTTTCGGGTTATGTCTTCCTCCCTCTTGTCTCACATGCCCCGATGTACCCAGCCTCGGATCTGACAGAGGTGGATGTAGACCTCTTCGATTGGGCCTTCATCGAGAAGTTCATTCGTCTTGTGGATCCAGAAGTTGGTACGAGGGAAATGATGAAGAGTGGATCGAATCCAGTCTTCAGGAGGGTAAGGGTTGTTGAAGGGCATGCTCATGTTGTAAAGTTCCCTGACACGGGTCAGAAAGCACTGATATTTCTCTTGTACGGTCTCAGCGTTCCATCCTGCTCGCTCAAAGTCCTCACCCAAAGTCTGCGTCAAGTTGCGGTTGCCATCCAGTACATACCGTAAATTTTTGGCATCAGCATTTTCTTCATCTAAATCAGCTAGCTCAATGAAGTCATAGTCGGAATCAACATTCTCCTCTAGCAGGTCTGCTACATCGATGTAGTCAAAGTTGTCTCCAACAGAGGAGTGATGCGAGCCTGCCGGGCTACCAGGTGCAGGTACTGCATTCAGAGGTACGACTGGTACGGGGTTAAGGTCATATAGGTCATCCGGATACTCTGGGCCTGGGTGGTATTCGGGCTCCGGGTCATGAAGGTGTTCGACAAGGTACTGTGGATTGTACGGAAATCCCAAGTCATTAGCAGGAGCGGGATGTACTGGCACAAACTGAGGTGCTGGTGCGGGCGGAGGGTAAACTGGATCAGGGTTCAATCTTCGGCCCACCATCTGAGGGTTCACAGTTTTCCGGGCAACACATCGCATACGTCCGTATCAGTTAACGAAAGGGGCTTGTTGATGGTTAAGAGGGGGTCTAGCCATCTCCTGCAACATGTACACCGAAGTTATATCAGTACTCTTTTCGTAATATGTTTCAAAACTACGGCTTAGAGCCCAACTTAGTTATTCAACCGATTGGCCAGGTAAGTGTCTATCATGGGGGTCTCACCAACTCTTTGGCGACTGATTGACCGACCCACATAGACTAGCCTTGCCTTCGATACCAATGGTTTCTCATAACTGAGCCAGGTTCCAGCCGGAAAATACTTTTTGAAATACTCCGAATCTAACTCCGTTACTCAGACAATCTGCCCAGGCCAGTGTATTTGTGGAAGGCTCGCCGAATTCACGGGGACTGATTGCCAAGCACAAAACCCTTTCTAGACACCAGACTGTCTGGAGTAACTTAATTAACTTCTGGCCAGAATGTCTGCTCTGATACCAAAAATGTCACATCCCAATTTTCTAAAGCGTTTTCGAAATAGTGTTATCTGAGTTCAAAAGGTTTGATCAGAGTAGAGCATCGGAGTAGATTTTGAATTAAATGAGTAACTGATCAACATTCATCCAAGGTGTATCTGTGTACTGTTACAGTCATCCAAATAGTCAATATTCAAAAAGACGGAAAATAAAAATTCTCGACAGAATCTCCTCGGCTGCCTCTTCACGCCACCTGCTTACCCTTCTCCTCGGACTGGCCTCCTGAGGGTCCTGGGGCTAAGGTAAGAGCTGAGGTTCAATTACCATTGAACATCAGGTAACGGTTAACCTCATGCTTATGTATCAAATATGTATGACAGATATTCATGACAGAACAGTAATAATCACATACAATATTCTCATATTCACATAATAACATAACACAGCCACTGCAATATGCATGTTATTATATCTACACTATTCACCAGTACCACGATGGCCTATCGTGTCCTCAGCGCTAGGAAAACATAACGGCGTTATCAAGACTATAACCCGTATCAAGCTGTATGTGTATGATCAATTTTCAAAAACAGAGTTTCAGACTATCTATCACATATAAGCATACCATAAGCATCAGCGTTAGTGTTACAATACGCGTTCGTACCTGGGTTGGTAATTTCGGTACGTAGTTCCGGTGTAACGTTGATCAGAGAATGATTGCAGTCTTCCTATATTAGGAATATTGCGTTATTAATTTGTAAATAATATCCTAAAATATATTTTGGCCACTACTGACTATTCTACCCTTGATACATTAAACCATCATTTTATTTCTTCAAAATTCGTGGAAAAACGCTGGAAATTATTGGGCAGAATTTCTCCTATCTTCAAAAAATCATAACTAATTCTAGGAAAATCGAAAAGACAATTCGTAAAATGTTCCGGACTCCTTAGGATGTCTATTTTCCAGGAAAAATATCAGGGTTTGCCCAGAATTCAAAAAATCATTCCCAGATTTCACGTGTTCATCCTCTGCCCAGAATTTCCAGCATTTTCGCAACATAAACTTTGAAAATTTCTTTCTCACTGTTCAGAGCTCATTTCAACATGTTCTTTACATATTTGAAAAGCCCTATGTGTCTACTTTGATCATGAATTTTCTCAGAATTTTTCAACATCATTTTCAACATGAAATATGAGTGTTTCTGTTACTAGTTCAGAAATCGCCTAACCGACGAATTTTCGCTAGAACTTCGTTACTACAGTGTTTCTAACCCGGAAATTTTGCTAAATCACTTTATTCACTAATTTTTCGAGATAAAGCTATTTTTAACCACAAAAACATGAAATTAGAACTATTCTAGAATTGTAAAGATTAAAACTACTTATAGCTATGAATTTAAAACTCAAAACTAAAGAACTTTGCTTACCTAAAGCTTGAACTCCTTCAAGCTTTCCTCCAACTCTCTGCACTCTATCTCAAATAAGCAAGTGTTGCTTTGCTTGGTGTGAGGAAAATGAATGAGCTTGGCCCCCTATTTATAGTGAAAAGGTTGGACAATTTGGTAAATAAATGCAACTTCCTTCTTGTTAAATTTTGACCCTTGGATCTAGCTTAAAATTCAAAACTCACATCCTCACCTTTGACTCCCTCAACCGTGCCCCTCTCCCTCTCTCTTCCCCTTCACCTTTTTCCTCTCCTTCTTCAAGAAGCCACATGACTTGCACTTTAAGTTTTGAATAGTGATTTGTATCCTACAAGCTTTGACCAACTTTGAAGCATGTGTTGAAATTCATTTTCTTCTCTTTGAAGCCAGCCAAAACCGAAATCCCCTCTGGTCCTTTGGGTTTGATTTTTGTTTTGGGCTTTATTGGTGATTTGGGCAATTGTTTGGGCTACAAAAACGATCCAATGATGTTTTTGTTGTGACAAAAAGCCCTAAATTAAATTCCTCTTGTTTACTATTAGGTTTAGCTTAATTAGGTTTAGTTTGTAATGATTTTATTGATTACCAATTCAATTATGATCCTTCTAAATCCAATTGTTACAATTATTGATCACTTGTTAGGCTTTATTATTGAATTTAGCCAAAATATTGTAAATTGCTTGTAAATATTTACCATTAAATTAATTATGCATGTTAATTCAATTAAGATTAATTCTTGGTGTTTACTAATTATTTTTAGTGTCCTCTGGTTATTCTAAATCTCTTCCTACTCCTTTACGGCTTATTTTTGACAATATACTCATTACGTGTTAAGGTACCTTTAAATATGGATTTAATTGTCCTTTAATTGTTGGGAATTTTAACTAATTAATTTAGGTGTTTCTATAGCACTTTATAACATTTTATGATTCCTAATTAAATTTAGAGAGTTGGATTTTGTCCTATTAAGTTCTACCGAAAACTTATTCAAGAAATAGAATAAATACACTTACTAATTTGAAGACAACATACTCTCCTATTTTTAATAGATCCTAAATGGCCAAAATATCATATTCAAGTGAAATACAATTTTGGGGTATTATACTGGCTGACTTCACCGCACATCATCCTTCGTTTTCTCACTGTTATTGTTGCTTTGAGTTCAAGCAGTTGAAACATCTTTAGTGTCCCATCGTTGCTAATGTGTTGGGGGTGGATAGATTGCGCAAAATCCGTCAATTCCAGGTGTTAGATATACCATTTTGTTCACCTAGCTACTTTCAATTTATATGCCCCACTCTGCTTTATATATTTAGGATGACAGAATGAGTGAGAATAGGATATGTTGAATCTCACAGAACTTCATATTATTTCTTCTGAATAGATAGGAATATGGCTACGGTTTAGAATAAAGAATTAGACATGGTTAAAGGAGGACGTGCACACGATTGGAGAATAAGTGTGACAAATATAAGGACACAGTGGCAAATAAGATATGTTAGTAAGTGAAAAGGGCTGTGGTTTGTTTGTTTTCGAAGAAGAATATTGAAAAGGATACCATATGCATTGGGGCCAAGCACTTGAAGATTTTGTTTGCTTGTGAAGCTGATGCATTTATCTCCCCATGACAGAAGAGTGGGTGTATTCATTAAACTTTGATTATTTTATACAAATATTGGAAAAGATTGGTGGTCCCCCATAGTAGTATTTTGCTTTTCAGCAACTCACACACTTGAATAATGTTCATTAATTGTTGTAATATATTTTTGTAAATAACTTTTTTTTTTTTTTGGCTATGTAACCTACGGCGTTTTTTACCTGAACATATTTTGACTTATTTTAACTTATCCTTAGTGGCGCTGGTTTTTCTCAATACCCTCTGCATCTAACCTACGGCGTTTTTTACCTGAACCTAGAGCATTCATTATTCAGATTAGGGGAAAAAATCCTACAGAGTTTATTTATTAATCAAACGAGGTGCTGATGAGGATGCCAGCTCAGTGTATTTTAACATTGTTAATTAGCACCAGCACCACATAGGATTTGTTAAAAATAAATCAGGAGTGTTTGAAAATGGAGAAAACTTCAGGGATTGAGTCGTGACTAGTCAAATTATAGAGATTGAATTACAAATATAACTATCAGGATTAAATAAATAACCTTTCCTTCTTCTTTTTTTATGTATTGAAATAAATAAAATATAAGTATAAATATATACATCTATAGGATGAATATTGAAGATTTTTTATGGAAAATAAAGACTCAAATTCAACATGTGTTATTTTCCTAAGAAAAATAAATAAATGGTTTAAAATAAAATATGAAAAAATAATCCACATGTCGTGAAAAAAGTCTTGGAGATTAAAACAATCAAAGATCATTTAAAACGAAACAAATGGTTTAAACTACACTCTTACATAGGGCTGGTCAATATATAAGTTACACTTTACAATATTTTAAAAATAATAAAACATAAAGTTCACATCAGAAGCATTCTAGCAATATTATAAGAACATTACCAAGTATGAGAGCTAATCTTAATTTTCAACGAGCTTCGACCACTGTAGTACTCATCTCATTTATTGAACTAACCCCTTCACTGATTGACAAATTTGGATCATCACACTTAGTTTTCTTGAAAAGAAATGCTGGTTGCTTTGGAGGAGCAAGAGTCGAGTCATTATCCAACATGGAAACAACTTCTGACATAGTTGGCCTATCTGTTGCATATTCTTGCACACATAAAAGTCCAATCTGGATGCATTTCAGAACTTCATATTTAGGGCATGTTTCACCCATTAATGATGGATCAACAATCTCCATAACTTTACTTTCTCTCCAAAGGTTCCAAATCTGAATTAATTGAATGCATTAGACAGTTAGATTATTGTTATAATAGAAAACTTAACTCAAGTTGTTCGTTATCTAAAATACTTACATGTCCAACCAAAGTAGAAGAAACCTCGTCATAATGACCACTATTTTTTCTGCTAGTAACAATCTCCAAAAGTAATACTCCAAAGCTATATGCATATGATTTTATTGAGAAAATTCCTTCCATAGCATATTCTGGTGACATATAACCACTGTAAAAAATTATAGAAATATATCGATGATCATTTCAATGCTAGGAAACTGTAGTGATATGCTATATATATAGTTGAGTATACTTACTAGGTTCCAACAACACGGTTTGTGTTTGCTTCAGTTTGATCTCCATCAAATATTCTTGCCATACCAAAATCTGCAATTTTTGGATTCATTGTGGAATCTAATAAGACGTTGCTAACCTTTAAGTCTCTATGAATCATTCGTAATCTTAAATCTTCATGAAGGTATAAAATTCCTCTTGCAACTCCACAAATGATGTCAAATCTTTTCCGCCAATCTAATTGTAATCTTTTTACTTGATCTAAATATAAAAGTTGTAAATTATTAAAAGTGAAGATTATATTTCTTAATCAATTCTTTTATTTTCTAAAATTGAAAAAGTTGACAGTAGCTATATTTAGAAAGCTTAAATAACTATTAGTAAAAAAGAAAGAGAAAAAAAAATTAAATGATAAGAAGGCATACCAAAAACGAAAGAGTCCAAGCTTTTGTTTGGCAAATATTAATATATCAACATCTTCTCTTCTCCATCTATGCAACAACCTAAGATCCTCACAAGATTTCTATGTTGGAGCTTTGCAATTAAAGTAACCTCATTTCTGAATTCTTCAATGCCTTGTCTAGAATACTTTGATAGCCTCTTTACTGCTATTTCCAGTCCATCTTTGAGTAGGCCCTGATGTCAAAATTCATGGTTAATGCATGAATGTGTACGTTTTTATCTTTGTTGTACATTAAACAAGTACTATAAAAATAAGCTAATATTATTCTAAAAAATGTTGATCCAACTTATGAAATTTGAGACTAGTTACATATAAGAGCTACCTTATATACAGAACCAAAACCACCTTTTCCAAGCATATTAGTGTCTGAGAAATTGTTCGTTGCCTCAACTATGTCCTCTAGATCAAAGAGAGTTACATCGGAATTGTTTTCTCCATCAAACAAATAATCTTTGTGCAACCTTTTTGCTGTGTAAAACAAAAAAAAGTAAGAAAAATGTCATCACTCAGAGTTGTAATGCAGTCAATTATCACTTTTGATTGAAAATAAGACAAACCTTCAAACAAAGTTTTTTTATTTATTTTTTCTTTTCTCTTTTTTTGCTTGTCTGTGTGTGGGGAATGAAAAGGGAAAATTGTTGAGGAATCCCCTTTAAAAATTATACTGGTGAGAACTATTTAAATTAGAGTATTAGTACTGTGTGTACAAAAACTGTAGAGTATTACTAATACTCTGAAAAAAAAAATATTATCAAGTTTTTTCAATGGTGCACTTTTTCCTATTTTCCCGGGAAAAGATAAAGCTTACCTTGATTATTGTACTTTACAAACCAATACACTAAAGAAATCACCAGGAATATTATTAGGCAAATAGAAATGGTTACAAGTGTCACCATTCCCTCCTTGCCCAGGGAACCATCACGCTTCTTCCTTCCATATTTAGCTGCATACGATAACACACCAAAGAGGAATTTATGTTCAAACAAGGTTTTCATAGAGACGTAATTGTAATCATATTATATTAACTAGGCTTTACAGTTAATTATAGATGACCAAAATAAAATTTATAAAATAAATAAAATATTATTCCCTACATCATATGTCAACTACTAAAGAACTTGGCTAAAATTAGTTGAATATAAAAAACATTTTTAAAAAAACTCCCAATCAATGATAGAGACAAGAGGATTTTTACAAACAATAAAGATATTTTATTAAGTTTTGTAAATGGTCATATATTAAATATCAGTAGGTAAGATTTTATAAATAAATTTAACAAACAAATTTTATATGTCGTTTAATTTTAAAAATAATTTTTTTCCCTCTCAAAAATAGTATATGGATGACTTGAACCCTTTTTTTTGCCAACAATTAAATTGACCCCCTTCTTTTATTAGGCACAAGTATTTTATTCGGGGCATTATTGGGAATTTTAAAAACATGTCAAGAAATTATTTTCATGACCCTCATGGTCTCACTCTCACTCCTCATGCATAATATTTTGCACAAGAACTATTATATCTGTATTTAATCCTAATATATATTCATTATTAAAATAATACTTGATACCTTTTTAAAAAACAATAAGAATTGATAATATAACTGGAAATTTGTTCTTTAAAAATAATTAATTTCTTTATTTTGAGATAAAGATTAGAAATTAAGAATTTTAATATCACAACTTATATATACAATTTGTTTAATTAAAAATAAATAATATGATCGCAATAAATTATCCATATTATATCAATATACATTAAAACGTTTTTGGGTAGTAGTAAAATAATATATTTAATATGATAAATGGTTTATTTCTTCTAGTTTTTTTTATTGTTTTGTATTTGTATTCTCAATTTTAAGAAAATTTTTATTTCTATAATTATTTATTATACTAAATTCTAATTTGAGTTATTAAACTTAACAAATCATTATTCAAGTCACATAGAACAAAGTGAAATTTAAGAATTGAGTCAAATTACCTCCTTGCCCCTAATATATTAAGAAAAACTGAAGTGTGCAAGCTTTTAGCAATACTTTTCTGGTTTATCAAAATTTATATATCCCTATTACCAAAAAAGTAAACCTATATAATCCGCTTGAGGATTGACCATTTATGGTAAGCTATCAAAGAATATTAATGCCCTGAAACTTTATCTGAGATGTCAATAGTTTAGCAATTCTTTAAGTTTACCAAAGGTGATGTTTGCTATCTCTTATTACGGGGGAAGGTTTTGATAAATTAGAATTGAGGCTAAGAGAAATCAAGCAATAAGATATTTATCTCATATTTTAATTTTACCAACGTGAATTGAGATTACATTAGTTTTGGAATTTTTATACAGGATTTTCCCGATTATTTAATCAATTTTATATTTATTTCATATTTTATAATGATAATATTATATTTAAATTAAACTATAAAAGTAATATATATATATATATATATTCATAAAAATTAATAGTGATGACTGATTTCCATTAACCCTGGATAGATTAGCAAAAGCATAAAGAAAGGAGAGTAAAGAATGTAACCAATTCATGTGCATCCACACGCACGTACAAATCTTGGCCCACATTGTCAAATGCTCTGATGTCTTCCATATCAGCATGCCACGTCAAGCACCCACTTTGTTTGACCTCATCTAAATTCGTATATGCTACACACGAACAATCCCTCAGGCACTTCTCCTCACACCCTTTCAAGCTCATACTCTCGCTCTTATCCACACGTGCCTTTGATGTATCTGGCACCTTCACACGTGCCACTTTCACAAACCCCTCACCGCTTTGACATGTGGACACATTCTTCTTCCTCGCACACCCGCTCGATCCATTTCTCGTATTCCACTCTTGCAGGTTTATGGGTTCGAATCCCGGCAAACACATGCACTCAAACTTGTCCCCATTATATGGGTCACACTTACTATTTGATCCGCACCAGCGATAATGGTCACATTCCTCTGTTGGACCATACCCTACTTGGAGCCATCTTTTCTCCTTGTCTTGCCAAATAGTTCTTGTCTCATGACCAGTGTTGTCTAAGACAGTTCGTGAGAAAATTGAAGAATCTAGAACTTCAGTCACCAAGCTAACTTCATTTGCATTGTCAACTAAGGTGAGATGGTAAACAAAGTTGGGTGTCATTGCAGGTATACCACTCCATCTTTGACCAGTCCAAGACCCTCCCCGCCAAAATGGAGCTCCATTTTTATAAATGAATAGTTGAGGATAACCTATTGGGTTAATCATGAGAGTCACGTTTCCCAATCCTGGGTCGTCTGGGGTTTTCCATGACGTAAAAAACCGATTAAAACCGGTTTTCCGGTCAACCCCAAATTTCATGCATGGAAGTCTTGTATTACCAGGATAGTCAAAACTCTGCCACATAACCTTTCTTCTACCCTGGTTTCGGATCAAAACCAGGTTTCCGGTGTCTTGAAGCTCAGCAAAGGTGTGACTAGAAGATGGGATCGAAACATTTGAAGACCAAATGGAGCTATTTTTGTTCAAATGGGTATCATTGTAAACAAGAACGATGTTTCCCTGGGTGTTAATCAAAAGAACTCCGGAGTTATTATAAAGAGGATTCTGTCTATTAGCAACCCAAACAACGGTTGGTTTGGAGGATCTATTATACCATATTCCAACATAGCGCTTTCTTGAGTTGTTGCTGGGGGTGAAGAAACCGAGGGCAAAAGTTCCTCCTTCCGAGACCAAAACGTCATCGTCTTTGAGGGATTGGCTTGGGGTTATTCTCGAAAGGGAGTGACAAAAAGAAGAATGAAGCACCAAGAGAAGAAACACGGGGATAATTATCAGAATTCGGTCTTTTGCAGAAGAGAGCTTCATGTTGGTAACGGAGGAAGTGATGCAACTAAGGCTAAAGTTCTTAAGAGGACATATAACGGAGAGCTTCATGTTAGTCATACCTCTTAATTCAACCAAAGTAGACCTAACACCTAATGCTTGTGGGCGTTGAAGTCTTTTTTTTTAAAAAAAAAAAAAAAAAAAATTAAAAAGTCATTGAAGTGTTTCTTCTATGTGTGCAACGTTCTTCATCACATGCACTTGAACCATCAATCCATCATTTTCTCCATCAACATTGTCTGGGCTGTCATAACTTGTCCTTCCTAAGACCTCAACCATTTGGACCCGCTAACTAATGTTCATGGACACAGCAACGCTCCATAAACAAATGGAAGATTTTAATGTAAGTCAGTATACTTTGTGTTCTGTCTAGATTGACAGAGATGTCCAGTCCATTAGACTAGTATGTTAATATTAGATCAGATAACTTTCTCCTAGTTATTTATGGATCAGATACCTATGAGTATAGTAGATCACTGTGTGCAAATGGGCATTAGCCAAAGGGGGTGGTCTGTGTGCACAGTGACGGCAGAATAGTAATTGAGAGAGAATCCTCATAACTCTAGGGTTTAACTCTTATTTATGGAGTTTACCTATAGGTTAGGGTTTGGAATCATGGGCCTTTGTTACCTCCAGGTCTCTGGGATGCCGGGTGCATTCATCATTTAATCCATATCTCGCTTCCGAGTTGTTATCACTTACTTGGTTACTTTATTTTCATTCAGCTCTTATTTGAGCTTTTCCTATCTTCGGATTCATTGGTGTTCTAATTGTGAATTTCCCGCAGACATATAATCCGGGTTAATTCAATTGGAAAGCACCTATTCATTTTCATGATTGTAGGGATCTCTTTTGCATCAAGACGTCCAGGTTCTGGGTTTGTGTGTTCTAACGACCCCCTTTTGCATCAAACATCCAGGTTTCTGGGTTTATATGTTTTAGAAATAGGCTTCACCCAATCCGAATTATCATGAAGAGGAATGGGCTCAATTTACTTATATCACTTTGACAACTTTACTGTGATACACTTGCCATTGTCATAGCATACAGCAGCCACCTCTGGCCGTCTTTGGCATTTGTACGCATTTAATGAACACATCATTTCACATATGTCATCATTGCTTTTAGGGTGAGTTGTCTCTTTTGCCCCTGCCTCTTTTGATGCGTAACCTCAATGGTTATGTTTATATGCGCACTTTTCTCCCTATTCTTACCACTTCATATTCATCGCTTGCTTACTTCTGAGAAACCTCTCCTTTTCTGTAGAGACTTGTCTTCTCACACTCCTTTGGTTCACTGTCTTAGGGTTTCATAAACCTTTTCCAAGCCAAGTACTTCCACCATTTCTCAATACTTCCTTTGGTTTTACATTGAAGTTCTTCAATTTGTTCTTGCTTTGTTCTTGATTGTATCTTTGGCCACTTTGATTTTTGGGTTTCTAGGTAGATTTTGATTTCTGGGCTTCTGGGTACCTTTCTTTGAATACGAGACTTTGAATCTTGAATCTTGCTACATAATTTCCAGTATCATGCCCTAAATGTTTAGTGTTGTGCTTCCATCATTGAACATAGAATCATCTTACTATATTTCCTTCCTTTCTTTTGACCAAAAACATTATCTTTAGCGGTCACTTCTGTTAACCATGGATTCAAATCGAGATGAAACAACTCCAAAGAAGGAAGAAGAGTTACATAAAAAAGTTCCTTTTGGAGCTCGGTTTTGGTTATGGGGTATTCCTTGTACCGAAGAAGAGAAGCAAGAGGCGTTGCTTCATGGATACTTGTTGGGTCGATTTCCTTGATGGCAAGTGAACCATTCGAACAAGTAATAAAGTGTAAGTAGAGTATCGTCCCACAGAGACTGAGATATCGAGAAGTGACGCTCGATTGCTTTGATAGTTGTACAAACGGAAAGTAAATATAATGAGTTTGAGAGGTTTTTGTAGTTATGCTAATAACAGAAGTAAACAGAGTATCGTAGTTTGAAGAAGATATCAGTAGAAGTTAGGCTGAACTCAGAATCACCCTTAAATGCATCAATCCCTCAGTTACTCTACCCATTGCTACAGCATCTATGCTGCACAGCGTCCGCAATGCTACAGCATTGCTACTAACTACAATGCTATTCAGTTAACCCACCACTATAATCTATCGAAGCTTCTGCGTCCAATACATATGATACTAACTATACTCCTTCCATATTGCTATGGCAACTTTCTAGTTATATCTACATTACACATATGGTGTCATGGTTATGAGAGGTAGACCCATTCCTGAAGCCTACAATAATAGGTTAAGTCTTGCACCGGCTGCCTAGCAAACACTGTTTCTCAGAGGTCTAACCTCGACTCCTTGCCAATAAGCCAAGGCCACAGATCTAACCCTTAGCTTCCGCTAACCAACTAGTAATTAATTCACTGATAAGCAAATCGAATCTATTAAATTAAGAACTTGCAACTGGGTTCATTTAACACTTAAGAATTCATCCTCGTTCAGCCATAGATAAATAAGTTCATGACTGACGAGAAAAGCACAAAACAGATAGTAACAGAATGACCCATGATCTAAATACTACGAATAAATAAAGAAAAACAGAAAGCTTGGCGAAGTTCTGAAGGTGTGGAAGAAGCCTTGTCACGTCACCACTCCACGTCTTCTTCTCTCCGTCGTACTGCAAGGAAGGATGTTGGGTTTTCCTAGAAGTCTCGTGCCTTGTGAAATCTCTCACTCTTCTTTTGAGTCTGCCGAATGTGGAATCTCATTCTAAGCTCTGTGCGTCTCTCCTCTAGGGTAGTCTTGCTGTTTCCTTTTATAATCAGCTTTTCTTATGGCGCAAGTTCCAGCGAGCTGGGCTTCCCAAATCTATTGAGGTCCATCGAATCTTCTGTCCTTGGTAGATTGATTCTGCTGACCTACGGGATTCTTCAAATCTTTCAGTTTTGATCATTCGCATCTTCTATTTTATTACGTCAGCAATCCACCTGTCGCTCTCAACTTCTTTATTCCTGAAATCATCTAGATAAAAAGGTCAAAAAATATGCCACATGGCATTGCGTCCTTTACTTTGCTATAGCTTTCGTGATGCCTTTTATTGCACTACGAGTTGCTGTCAGAATGCTATAACATAGTATCAGCTTTGCTATACGTTCTTTCTTAAAAATCATGTAAATTACTCCTTTCTTAGCACATGTTTAGGATGTAAATGGTTTCTATCCTTCAGTTCCCTATATCATGAATATATGCCTTTTTGCTGGGATTGTTTGCAGTTAAGCTTATATTTACCGGTGTGGGGTGAGTAAAAAGAGAACCTAACCACAAAGACCTGAGAGCTGGGATAAGAGCACCACTAACCCGGGATCCCATATTCAACCACCAAAAACTGAGATCCGAGGTAAAAGCAAACCTATCCCGGCACCTCACATTTCCCAGCAACAAAGTATAAGCCAGACTGTCCCATAATCCCACACGGAGAAACTTGTCGACCTGTGTTATGATTGTGTTTCCAAGCTCCAAACTTCTCTAGAGCGGTTGTGACTCTTTAGCCGAGTTGAGATTCTGAATTGTATGGTAAATATAAGCTTAAACTGCAAACAATCTAAGCAAAAAGGCATATATTCATGATATAGGGAACTGGATGGTAGAAACCATTTACATCCTGAACATGTGCTAAGAAAGAAGCAATTCACAGGTTTTTAAAAAAGAACGCATAGGCAAACCTGATACTATGCTATAGCATTCTGACAGCAACTCGTAGTACAATACAAGGCATCACAAAAGCTATAGCATTGTAGAGGACGCGATGCTATGTGGCATTTTTTCTGACCTTTTTATCTAGATGATTTCATGAATAAAGAAGTCGAGAGCAATAGGTAGATTGCTGACATAATAAAATTGGAAGATGTGGAGGATCACAACTGAAAGATTTGAAGAATCCTGCAAGATTAGCATAATCAATCTACTTGGATCAAGAGATATGATAGATCTCGACAAATTAGGAAAGTCCGGCTCGTGCAACTTGCGCCACAAGAAAAGATGCTTATAAAAGGAAATAGGAACGCAACCCTAGAGCAGAGTCGCACTAAGCCAAAACAAGATTCCATATTCGGCCGACTCAAGAGAAGAGTGAGAGATTTCACGAATCACGAGATTTCCAAAGCAGCCCAACATCCTTCCCTGCAGTGCGATAGAGAGAAGAAGACATGGAGGGTGACGTGACAGGACTTCATCCACACCCTTAGAACTCCGCTCAAGCTTTCTGTTTTGTTTTCGCTTTATTTTAGTATTTCAATCATGGGTCATTCTGTTAGTTTCTGTTTCGTGTTTCCCTCGTCAGCCATGAACTAATTTTAGTAGGGCTGGACGAGGATGAATCCTTAAGATGTTGAATGAACCCAGTTGCAATTCTTATTTTAATAAATTTCGTTTGCTTATCAGTGTTTTAATTACTAGTCGATTAGCGGAACCTATGGGCTAGATTTGTGGCCTCGGCTTACTGGCAAGGAGTCGAGGTTTGACCTCTGAGAAATAATGTTTGCTAGGCAGCCCGTACACGGCTTGACCTATTATTGTAGGCTTCAGGAATGAGTCTACCTCTCATAACCATAACACCTTGAGCGTAACGCAAGTCTAACTAGAAAGTCGCCATAGGAATATGGGAGAAGTATAATTAGTATCATATGTATCGGACGCGGAAGCTTCGGTAGAACATCATGGTGGGTTAACCAAATAGCTTTGCGGTGAATAGATATTTTGTAGCATTGCGGAAGCTGTGCAGTATAGATGCTATAGCAATGGGTAGAGCAACTGGGGGATTGATACACTTAAGGGTGATCTTGAGTCCAGCCTAACTTTCTACTGATATCTCTTCTCAAGTAATTTACGTAGCTTTCCTTTGCTAGTAGCATAGCCAATCAAACCTCTCATACCAAGTATTTTACTTTCTTTTTGCGCAACTATAGTAGCGATTAAGTGTCACTCCTTGGTATCTCGGTCTCTGTGGGACGATACTTTACTTTCACTTTATTACTTGTTCGACTGGTTCACTTGCCATAAGGGAATTCGACCAACACTGGTGCAAGGCTTGATCTATTATTGTAGGCTTCAGGATTGGGTCTATCGCTCATAACCACTACACCCTGTTTTGTAATGTTGATGTAACTAGAAAATTTCCATAGGCATATGGAAGGAGTAAAGTTAGCATTAGAAGATTCAGACACGGAAGCTTTGATAGAATATAGTGGTGGGTTAACTAAACAGCGTTGTAGTTGGTAGCTATGTTGTAGCATTGCGGAAGTTGTGCAGTATAGATGCTATAGCAATGGGTAAAGCAACTGGGGGATTGAGATGCTTAAGGATGATTCCAAGTTCAGCCTAATTTCCTACTGATATCTTCTTACGACTATGATACTCTGTTTACTTTTGCTTGTTACTTAGCATAACCACAAAAACCTCTCAAAACAATTATATTTACTTTTTGTTTCGCACTCTCTCAATCTCTGTGGGACGATACTCTACTTACACTTTATTACTTGTTCGACTGGTTCACTTGCCATCAAGGAAATCGACCAACAATGGGCTTCACTTTTTTTATTATATTTGGCTGCAATGAGTTGCTTGGTGGCCATATCACGACAATGCTCTGTGACTCTAACTTCATCTATCAAATCAATCTCCATAGCCAAAGCTTCATTATCCTTCTCCTCTTTCTCTTGAAGAATCTTCATTCTTCTCCACGATGGCTGACCTATCTCGACCGAGATCATAACCTCACATCCATAAGTTAATCTGAATGGAGTTTCCTTGATGTTTGAACACTGGTCCTGTAGCCCTATAAGGCAAAGTACAACTGCTTAACTCAGCTGGACTCTTCATCCTCCGTTTGCTTCCTTAATCCATAAACAATTACGTTATTTGCTACTTTAGCTTGTCCATTTGATTAAGAATGCTCTGCATAGGTAAAGTAATGCTTGATATGGAACCCGGACATCATTTCTTGGAACCCTTATCAATAAACTAGGTTCCATTATCTGTCACCACCTCAGTCGGGATTCCAAACCTAGAAATTATATTTCTTTCAAAGAACCTTAGTACTCGAGCTAACGTAATTTTGTTACCGGTTCAACTTCTATCCATTTAGTAAAATAATCAACAGCTACAATAAGCTATCATAACTGTCCTGTAGCCGCTTTAAATGGTCCCAACAAATCCATGCCCTATTTGAAGAAGGGCCATGAGCCTAGATAGATTTCAATTCAGCTAGGGGAGACCAAATTATTTTGGGATGTTTCTATCAACTACCATATTTTTTAACATGATCCTTTGAATCTGCCTCCATCATTAGCCAATAACAACTAGCTCATTGAGCTTTCTTGGCCAAAGCCTTAGCACCCATGTGTTGGCTTTTTATTCCTTCATGGATCTTAGAAAAAACATACCCGGCCTCTTCTGAGTTCAGATACTTCAATATTGGAGAGTTGAAGCCCTTACGATATAACTGATCTTCCACAACCATGTGCATGACTACATCTCGTACCAATTTCTTGGCTTCAATTGAATCATTAGGGAGTACTCCTTTTTCCAAGTAGTTTATGGTTGGTTTTATCCAGTCTTCCATAGCACAACTAGGCCCTGGTAAACTTTGTTGAATCACGATCCTATGATTACCCGGGCTCTTTGTACTTACCAATTTTGAGAAAATATCAGCTCTGGTTTTTCCCTTCTAGGAATGTGAGTAATGATCACCTCTTCGAAATCAGACATGACTTATTTCACTTTATTTAAGTATTTCACCAGTAAAGGACCTTTGGCTTGGTATGTCCCTTCAATTTGTGTTGCAATGAGTTGAGAGTTAGTCGAAACCTTAACTCTTTTAGCTCTATGTTCCTTTGCTTGTATTAAGCTAGCTAGCAACACTTCATACTCTGCCTGATTATTTGATGATTGAAAGTTCAATTGAATAGAATGCTCAATAAGAACTCCTTTTGGGCTTTCAACAATGATCTCGACTCTACTTCCTTTAACATATGACGAGCCATCGACAAAAACTTTCCAAGCATCAGCATCTCTATTCTCCCCTTTATTTGACAGGGTTAACTCCATTACTAAATCAGCTAGTGCTTGCGAACTAATTGCATGTTGAGCTTCATATGTAATATCAAACTTGGACAACTCTATGTCCCATCTAATCATCCTTCTAGCCAAATCCGACTGATGGATCACTTGCTAGATTGGTTCTCACAACAATTTGATGTCATTGAAAATAAGGATGAAGTCTTCTTGCTGTGGTTAGTAAGGCAAATGTCACTTTTTCAAGCTTTTGGTACTTCAACTCCGAGGCTTGTAGAGCCCTGCTTATGAAATAAATTGGCACTTGGCCATTTCTGTTTCCCTGACCAACACCATACTTACAGCTTCTTCTCCCACCGACAAATACAGGATTAGAATTTCTCCTGGGTTTGGTTGAGATAAAACCGGCAGGGTAGTTAAATGCTTCTTTACTTTTTCGAATATGGTTTCACAATCCGGGTTCCAACCTCCTTGAGCCTCCATTTTTAGTAATTTGAAGAAGGGAATAGCATTTTCTCCGACTTTGGGAAAAATCTTGTCAATGCAACCAAGTGCTAAACTTCTTTCTTGTTTTCAGGAGCCTTCATATCCAATACATCTTGGCATTTATTTGGATTAGCTTCAATCCCTTTATTTATTAACAGAAATCCTAAGAACTTTCCAGTCGAGACTCAAAATGCACATTTAGCTGCATTTAACCGGATTCGATAAGCTCTCAACTTGTCAAAAGTATGTTCTAGATCTCGAATATGACTTGTGGTGTTAGCTGACTTAACGATCATATCATCAATATAGACTTTTATATTCTTGCTGAGCCGGTCTTCCAACACTCTATTCATCATCCTTTGGTATGTAGCCCCTATGTTCTTCAACCCAAACAGCATCACATTATAATAGTAGTTAGCCTTCTCAGCAATGAAGGTTGTCTTGTCTTGATCCTCTGGGCATATCGCTATTTGATTATATCCAGAATACACATCCATGAAGGATAGCAATTGAAAACCAACTGATCAATGTTAGGTACTAGATATGAATCCTTAGGACACACTTTGTTCAAATTAGTGTAATCCGTACATACTCTCCACTTTCCACTTGGTTTCTTCACCATGACCACATTGGATAACCAAGTGGTATACTATGTTTCTCGTGTGAATCCAACATCTAGCAATTCTTTCACATGCTCTTCCAAAGCCTGTCTCCTTTCTGGGTCGAGTTTCCTTTTCTTTTGTGCCACCAGAGCTGATCCCAAATAAATTGCCAATTTGTGATTGCAAAATTTAGGATCAATTCCAGGTATCTCCGGTGACTTCCAGGAAAAAACATCGTGATTCTTTTTCAAGAAATCTTCCAACCTGGTTCTGACCTCTGGGTTCATTATTTTGCCCACTCTCATGATTTGCCTGGGCTCATCTCCCAACACAAGATTCTCCAACTCACCTTCTAGCTCTAGTCTCATAATCTAGGTTTCTTCTCACATGTCTAGCTCCACCATATTTACTGGTTTACTTCACAAACTTTCTTTACCCTTGCTCGTACTCCTATCTCCTTCATGAATCCAAGGTGGAGAGGAAGGTCTGCCTTCACCTTCTTTGACTGTTTCAAAATAACATTGCCAAGATTCCTTTTGATCTCCATTAATAGTAACTAATTTATTCTTGTTACTCACCATCTTCAACTTCTGATGCTTGGCGAAAACCAGCATATCCCAGTTGTGAATAGTTGGCCTTCCCAAGATTATATTATGCGGAGATGGAAAATCAGCAACAATGAGCCCTACTCGTTCTAACTTGAATGCTTCCTTTGTTCCCAACGTTAACTTGAGATCAATATACCCCTTAGGAGGAGTATGTTCCCCATTAAAACCTATAAGGGTTGTCTTACACGGCTTCAAGTCTTCTTGATTGACCAGAGGATAATGTCGACACAGCTTCCAGCATCTATGAAATTCTTCTTAACCCAACAATTCACTAGGTTCCTATAATCACCAAACCATCTTCATGACCTAGGACTACCTCTTTCAAGTATTCTTTCATGAAGTCCAATAGAGGAGGTTTCGATTTAGAATCTTCTTTAAACTTTGCCTGATCCCTTACTAAAAGGACTTCCTTTAAGTACTTTCTCCTTTAGCTGATCGTATCTCCCCCTGCTTTAAGAGCTCTGCTGATCACACTACAATGAAACTCAATTTCTTAGAATTCATCATAATTACCATCTGGTTTCTTTTGCTTTTCATCTTTCCTTTCTTTTTAAAGGCCGAGCTCTTACTATGATCTCCTTACTTGCGCTTATTATTCTTCCATCCTTGGGTTTTTATCACATACTATCGCAATTTACCCTCTCTAACAAATTTTTCCATTGCGTCTCTTAAATCCCAACATTGATCAGTAGTATGTCCCGGTCCGTTGTGGAATGCATAGAACCAGGATTAATGTACGCCTACCTTATTATAAAGTGGTTGAGGTTGGTCTACTTTTTTCATCTCAATCAACGCTATCTCCCTCCAAATTTGAGACCGTAGAACATTTAAAGGAGTGTATTTTTCATACTTTGCTTCATATTTTCCAACCTGAAATTTACTGTCCGGGTTTCTTCTATGGAAATCTTGTTTTTGACCTCCTAGTTATTCTTTTCCTTTCAAAGGTGGACTCCTCCTCTTCTCCTTTCTCACAGCATTAGCTATCTCTATTTGCTCCAACTCCAGATACTTCTTGGACTGAGTTCTAAACTCCACTAGAGTCTTAACGGGATCCTTATAGATTGACTTTGCTAGCCGAGATAAGCCATCCAAGCCGTCTATGATTAAGTGCACATGCTCATTTTCTTGCACTCCATGCATTTGTAAAGCGGCATCTTTAAAACGATCCAAGTACTTTTGGAGCGTTTCCCCTGGTCGCTCTTGTAAATGGGGGAAATCACCAAGAAGGGGGTGAATTGGGGACTTTAAAATTTTCTTCTTAACATCCAAAAAAACAAACAGCAAAATAGGGGCAAACAGAGGAGAGAAGAGAAGCAAGACACAAAAGGGTTTATATTGGTTCGGTCTTAACTCTTGACCTACGTCCAGCTCCAAACACTCTGGGATTTTCACTAACTCTCAAATCAGTTACACACTTTGCATTCAAAAGATATCCTCTCACTAGGATACACTCCCCCTTACAAGTTGTAAACTGATAAAGCCAATCTCAGGTTCACACAACCTTGAGATTCTTACAATGATTGATAATCAATGTTAAACTCTCTAAAATAGAAGATGAAATAATCACTGAAGTACAATGCATCAAAAGATACTTTACAAGTAGGTAGAAAACCCTAAATGCAGTTGAAACTTGATAGCTTTTCGTTTTCTATATTCTGGTTGTTGAAGATACTTGAATGCTTCATCTTATAGGTGTTGGAATCAATAAATGACCATTGGAATTATTAAAGTAACCATTGGAGACATTAATGTAGTTGTTAGGTTGTGACTTGGTCCTTTCTCTCTCTAGCTTCGAGTTAATTCTAGTGCTCAACTAATCTTGTTGACTTTCCTTCAAATTAATCCGTTGGGAGATGAAGCTTCCATAGAGGGAAAGAAAACATTTAAACCTTTGCAAAGTTCAGGAAATGAATTGCCAAAAGGATGCAAGCTTTCCTGGACCAGCAATTAATGTGCTGACGTCACCTTTTGCTTTATGCTTAATCCTCATTTTAATACAATTTTAATCATCTGAAACTCACTAATAAACTGACCTAACATAGTTAAGGATGGTAACGAGTAATGATAGGAAGTATTTAGATCATTCATGATGATTTCACAAAAACTCCAAATTCGAGTTTGCCTTCGACAGTAAGTTTTTCAACTTAACAAAGACAAACTTCATTTTGAGTTTACAATTGTCTGTTATCATTAAAACACATAGAGAACTAACATTCTCCCCCTTTATGATGATGACAACACTTGTAAACCATAAATCAGAGATTTTAAATGATTTGCGTAGTTTATGAAGTGAAGGTGCACATTTCAAAATTTAAAGAAATAGAAACATATTGCATTGCATTTAATCAAGAGATACATCAGAGATAAACAACAGAAGAAATAACGAATATGATCTAAAAAAATGTATTCATTCATTCAGTTTAAAGAAGTACATCAAAATTTTATATGAGAATTTTTACATAGATTAAAATGCTCAAAAAGATAGAAAGACACTAGGTAGCTGATGCGTTACTTTTGTTGCTAAAACAATCAATTAAACTAAGTCCTAACTTATTATGCAGTTTAGAGTCAACCTAGGTCATTCTCCCAAAGAGCAAGTTGAGGGTTTTCTTTTGGTTGAATTTAGGTGATAAAAAAAATCCAATGCAATGGAATTTGACATAAACTAGAATGCAAGACACTATTACCGATATGCAATTAACTAACTAAATGCAAGATGAGAATTTAATCTAAAATCTAAATGAAAATGAAACTAATCTATATGAATTTGAATGCAAATTTTAGGGTTTCTTTTTTTATGAGAGAATAATTAAAATCCTAAGAAGAATATTGATTACAGTCAAATCAAATAAAAATTTAGTTCAGTTATGATGATGAAGAAGACAACTTAAGATTCACATGGAGTTAACTTTCTTAGCCCACATTAATTAATTAGACCAAAGGGAGATTAGTGAAAAATTAGAATTAATGAATTTAATTAACTAATTGAAACATGGGAAACCCTGAAGTTTAATAACACCTAATCCACTAGAAAGCTCATAATGGAATAAGCGCTAGTTAATTAAACTTATTAAAACCCAATCACACTTAATTTAAAAATAATTTTAGAAATCTTGTTCACAATTATCCAATTGAACAACTAGACAATGTATCAACTGTTAGTTCCCTATGTGTTTTGATGATTACTAACAATTGTAAACAATGTGGAGATGTTTTTGGTCAAGATTAGACTGGATTAAAACTTGTTAATTTCAAGTAAAAACACTCTGTCTGTGACAAACTCGAGCCTATTATTTGCAACCTCGAGTTTGCCATTGACAAAGGGTGTAAACTCGCCAGTTTAATCCTCAAACTCGAGATTGAACCAAAAGTTTGAACTTAAGAGTTTTCCAAAGTTTTCAAAAACTTTGTGAACTCGAGGTTACAATTGCAACCTCGAGTTTACCAGTGGCAGAGAGGTTTCTGACTTGGAAACACTTTTAAACTCGACACCTCTTCCTTCAAACCTCAAGTTTGCAACCTCTAGAGAAAATCTTTCATAGTCTACATAACTTGTAAACTCGAGCCTGTTATGACAAACTCGAGTTCATCTCTGGCGGGAAGAATTTTTCAAATTAAGAGATTTTCACAAACTTTGCACTGTTTCATTCAGAGTAAATTTTTCCAGTTTGAAAAATCTCAAGAGTTTACAAAACATGTAAACTCGAGTTCATCACTGTAAACTCAAGCTTACACTTGGCCGACAGTTTTCAAAGTTTTTCAACTAAAGTAAACTTGAGACTCATTTCAAAAACCTCCAGTTTACTTCAAGCCAAAAACATTCAAAGTTTTTCAAAGTTGAACAAACTCGAGCCTAACATTACAAACTCGAGTTTAAACCTTATAGAGAGTAAAGAACTTTTCAACTTGAGAAAACTCTAGAGTTTGCACTGGAAACCTCAGGTTTGTTTTATGAAAGCTAAAACTAAGTTTTGACTTGAACAGTGTCAAACTCGAGCCTGGCAACTAATAGACTCGAGTTTGCCTCATAATCATAAACTCTCCAGAACTCAAAATCGCGACATTCCTCTCTGGATGAAAGAACCTCGAGTTAAGACTTGCAAACTCGAGTTCAAATCAACCTGAGAGCAATGTGACTTTTCAATGTGTTGAAAACCTCAGGTTCTGATTTCAAACCTCCAGTTTATATTGAACTTGAAACGCTTTCACAAACTAAAGCACCAAACTCGAGTTCACATGAACTAAGCTCGAGTTCACAACACTGATTCAAAAATTCAAATCTGACGATTTTGGAAAACATTTTTGCTTGATCTTAATACTTTCCAATATTATTCTTCGATATTCCCAGCTATGTTTAATGACTTTATTAGTGAATTTCAGATGATTTAAAGAATGTTTATTGAAAGGTTAAGGCAAAAAGCAAAAAGCAGCTCAGAACATTAAATGCTATGTCTAGAAAGTTGCACCTTTTTGGCTAATCCATCTGCACACGATTACAAAGCATTTAAGAATGATTTCTACAACAAGCAACTGCTTCTCCAACGGATTAATCCAAAGGAAGTCAACTTTGAACACTTGGACAGCTGGATTAAGTGGAGATTAGAGAGAGAAGAAGGCTTAAACCACTTGCTAACCTCTGGAGACTTCTTCCAATGGTTATATTGAAGATGCAACGGTCATTTAATGCTTCCTGAGTATAAATAAAGTTGCATTCAAGTCTTCACAACAACTACAACTGCTGAAAACGAATTGCATTCAAGTCTACATTTATTTTCTTCAGTTTTCACTTGTATAGTATCTTCTGATACAAAGAGCTTCAATGTTTATCTATATCTGCTCTTAGAGAGTTTCTTTCTGAATATCATTTATTGTAAAGAATCACAAGTCAAGGGGACTTGGTGATTTGGGAGTTCATTGATTACAACTTGTAAGGGGGAGTGAGTTCTAGAGAGAGAACTACTTCTTGAGTGCAAACTGTGTAATCTTTGATATAGTGGAAATCCCAGAGAATCTGGGGACTGGATGTAGGTCAAGTTGTTAGGACCGAACCAGTATAAATTTCTGTGTCCAGCTATTCTTTCCCTTACTCTGTTCATCTTTGTCTTTAGTGTTTCAAAACAGAGCATTTGCCGAAAATTTTAAGAATATCCAATTCACCCCCCCTCTTGGGTATTTAGCTCTACTTACATCAACCTAATTAAACAATTAAGAAGATAAACCAAATTGACAATTAAATTAATAACGAAAACTCAATTATTAATTCAATTGACAATCAAAAGGTCGCAAACAAAAGTCCAATAATTGTCTTAAGCATTATCAATCTAATCCAAAAGAAATATGTTTACGATCTAAAACTAGATTGTTCTCAATTAACACAACTTGGAACCCTTTAAAACTAAACTATCTCAAATCTTGAATTTAAAAGATAAAAAGAACAACACTCCCTTCTGGTCTTCAAGTGTAAGTTCCTAGGCCTTAGCTTCCTCCATGCTCCTCCCAAGTTGCCTCCTAAATAAGCATAAGCTGCCAAGAAAATCTCCTTCTCAAACTCCTTCAAGCAGCAAACCATGGCCATTCAGACTTATGAATAAATTTGTGAATAATGATTGATGACTAATACCTTCGATGTTGTGTGGCTGTGTGAGTATAAGAAGAGTGGGATGCCCAAATGGTAATGAATGGCAGAGAAATTAGGACAGTGATGATGAATTAATTGTCCACCAAATAGATAACCCATGAGTGTCTTCTCTCCGCGTGCAGGAGTGTGTCAATTTGGCGGCTAGGTCTTCTTTTTAATGGGTAGAGGAGAGAGCTTTGGATATTAAATTTGAGCCCATTAAAATTCAAGTAGCCCAATAAAATTACACCATTAGACTTCCATTTAGCTTTCCTGATAGCTTCTGCACCTTAGGATCTTCTAATATGATAAAATTGTGATCTATCTGTTGGCATTCGCACATGCAACGGAATTCTTTTTTTTAAAAAACTTTTACAAATCCCAATCGAGAATCCATCAACGGCGTTTAAATCAGGGTTCGTGAGAAACCATACCTATGCGAATTGGTGAGCGTCTCTTTAAAATTTGATCACGTGGGCTACCTACTCGATCACTAGGAGCTGACTCTGCGAATCACCTCCCTCTACCAGTATCCACACGAATAGCACTCAAACACGGATGGCAGCGTGCTAGCGCCTTCAGTATTCTCACGTCTCCCTTTTTCTCTATAGAGTTTCTTGCAGCTTCTCTAATGCATCCGTACTCTCAATACAACTAGATCAATATCTATTTAAAGAATTTCTAAAACCTTAATGAGCCGTATTAAAATATTCCAAAATTAATCTAATTAATCTTGAAATTCAAATTTGAATTAAAATAATATATTAATTAAATCTGTCCAACAGATCTAATCAAAAATATTTATTTAATCCGAATTATGAGCCTAAAGATTTAATTTATCTTTATAAATTAAATTTGAGGTATGATATCTTACTATTTAATTAAATCTGAGATACTATATCTCAATTTAATTAAATCTGAGATACAATATCTCTATTTATTTTAGATATTTAATTTATCAA
Source organism: Acacia crassicarpa (assembly GCA_034222035.1). Taxonomy (NCBI): domain Eukaryota; kingdom Viridiplantae; phylum Streptophyta; class Magnoliopsida; order Fabales; family Fabaceae; genus Acacia; species Acacia crassicarpa. Next base: position 2,102,508 of record JAWXYG010000014.1, read on the forward strand.
ATAAATTAAATACAAAACAAATATTATATAATCATATCATAATCTCTATTAAATAATATTATTATATTATTTTTGAATTTAATATATATATATATATATATATATATATATATATATATATATATATTTTCATCCTAGATTAAATACAATATTCATTAAATCTTAGATATATCTAAGATTCAATGAATCTCGACACTTTTACTCGTGTTGGGCTATTCTTGTGTGTCACCCTGTAGGCCCACATGAGATTGGCAGTGGGCCAATACTGTACCAGCCCACAAGTCGTAAGTGGCCTCTAGTAAGACATTGCGACTACCCAATTCATATGGGGATCGATGATAAGATACAACCTATCGTACAACCATGTCACGTCACTTTTGTCACGCGATAATTTGGTCAAGGATGAGGCATGGATAATGTCAACTTCCTATTATTGACCATTACTTTTTTCGATTCTCAAGTAGACTAATAATTGAAATAGAAACTGCTTTCCATCATAGTATGGCCATACATTTCTCAGACTCACTCATCGAGGGGCCCAATATTATCTCTCTACAAATGTGAGGGACAAATTCCATCTTGACTACTCACATTCTTCTGCATGCAAACCACTGGTCCTGAGCCAAGCGTTTATCATCACCTGGTCAAAGATGACTTTTGACTAGGTCAAATATCAGTGACTCATCATGTAGGAATCCATGATGATCTCAGGTCATAGGGCGTCGTGACGTGGTTATATATGAGATAAGCTTATGACTTAATCCATGCAGCTTTCTTATAGTGGGTCGGTCCAACACCTTGTACTCTTACAAGTGCCCATGACTTTGATTCGTATCTCCATACCTCATCAAAGTCATACTGGTCTTATCTCATCTTCACTCTCGCATAGATGACCGACCAGGGACATTTAGAATAATCTATAAGATATATCCAGGGATATAGTTATCAATATAAACATGCAAATGAAATGATAACTAAAAGAGAATACTTTAAATAACATAAATGTCTAAACTACAATGACTTATCCCTAGGGCATAGTTTTCAACAGTAATATCTTCTGATATAAATATTCTTTAGTGTTTATTTCTGATTGTTAAATCATTGTAAGAATCTCAAGTCGTGGGATTTTGAGATTGGGTTATCAGTTTATAACTTGTAAGAGGGAGTATATCCTAGTGAGAGGATAACTTTCGAGTACAGAGTGAGTCTGGGGGGGCTGGACTTAGGTCAAGAGTTGAGACCGAACTAGTATAAATCTCGTGTCTAGCTCTCTCCCTCTCTATCTTTGTTTTACCCTGTTCTTCATTTGTTTATTGAGGGTATCGAAAAGAATTTTTAAAATCCCCATACCCCCTCCTAGTGATATTCTGTCATTTTCAGTATATAACAACTATTCAAATCACACAAAATGAACTGATGTTTAAAATTAATTAAAAAAATGAATTGTAAAACACACGAACAAACATATATATCGTTAGTTTGATTGTCAATAATAAGTGTATAGTGTTGGTTGCCATTAATTGTTACTACTTGCTGTGATAGTTGTTAATATAGTTAGTTTAGTTGTCAACCATAACTGTATGGTTCAAGTTGACAATAAGGGGTTGTTTGGTATGAGGGGAAGAGAAGGGAAATTGAGCAGAGGGAAAATTTTTTAATTGGATTTAAAAAATTAAAGAACTGGAGTTAAAAAATGTTAATCAATTTTCATGATTCTCTCGTCTTACATTTTGTCTTTGTTAAAGTTTTATAACCCCACTTTTTCAATTTTTAAAAGTCCAACTCACAAATTTTTCCTCACCTCCTCTTCAAATTCCCATACCATTCAGCCCCTAAAGATGGCTAGCACATATGAGAAGCATCTATTATATTTAATTTTTTTAATATAGGGGGATGATTTGTAGTGGTGGAGAAACTAATATTGCCATGTTGAAGGTAGTATGAGAACAAGAACCATAAAGGAAAACATAACTTATGAAAAGTTGAGAGAACAATGATATTATTAATTATTGAAAAAGAAAGTAATATAATTCTCATGAAATTCGCAATTATCTTTGTTACAAGAGCCTTGTGGATCACGAATGAGTAAAGCATTTAATTAACCTTAATGCAGTATAAGTAGGAAATTTGGATTAATATGATTTTGTTACATTTTGATGTAAATTCACTTGTTATTACCCACACCTACCTAATGTTAATTCTTACGATCTCACTTGTCATATCTTGGTATGTAGCTTGTTACTTCCATTGTGCAGAATTGTGACTTGTCCTTGTTTATACCTTATCTATCTCCTTCTATCTGAATTTCTTAGTTGAATTTTATGTTTTCTATTCTATTTATTTTATAGACACAATTAATGATATTATAATGTAATATGATGATATAAATAGAGTTGTGATTTTTTATATCTTCATTTGTCAGCTGTGATAGCTTAACTTGTCAATAAACGCACTCTCACTTGTCATTTATAGAAGGAGATTCTCTCATGATCCATTTTTTTCTTATCCCACATGAGTTTATCTAGGCCGTTGATTGGGAAGATGTGAGAAAAGTCAAAGTAGTATTATGACTTTTCAGATTGATTTGACAAACATGATTTACCCGTCTGGAAGGGCTTTTTTGAAAAAAAAAAAAAGTACTTTTTTAATGGGAAAAAATGCATTTTTTATTAATTTATATGTTTAGATGCTTTTTTTTTTTTTAAAAAAAAAAAACAAAAGTCACAAAAAAAAAACCTAAAATGTTGTGTTTTTTAAAAGCTCCGATTTAGAGCTTAAAAAAAAAAACTTTTTTTAAAAGCACATCCAAACAGGCCCGAAATGATTGGAGAAGATGAGAAAAGGACAATAAAAGAACTTGACCCCTAACTTATTTGTCGCTAACAATGTCAGATAAATATTTATTTGAACTTTGAAAAAATCGTGCATCAGTGGATACTGGATTGGAGTGGCCATCAAGCTAAGACCGTAGGTAACAGAAAAATGAATTTTCCAACTAGGGATAAGAAAAATAGTTCATTCAAACTTTTCATTATTCATCCCCAAAATTACAATTGAACTATGTGGAAATTTGTTGTCTCCTCCAATCCGAGTCATAAGGGCAGTTTGGCGTTACTTGATATAGTCAAAAGTCGTACTTGGCTGCTGCTCTTCTTTCTTTCTTTTTTTTTTTTTCTTTTCATTTGGGTATAAATGTTGTTGGACTTTAAATGTCTTTTTAGATTTTTTTTCCAAACACTAAGTTTTGATTATTATTCCTCATGGGATGAACAGGTAGGTTATACAAGTCATGACTACTCACATTTACAATATACATATGATTTCCTAAATATTTACAAGAATAATTATATTACAGATAAATTACATTACATTAAATCTTTCTAATGATTTTACCAACAAAGAGTTGGTAATTTCAATAGTGAACGTCTCTACTAGATCCTTTTGAATATCAAGCTCATTTTTTAGAAGAGGCACCTATTTTCAAAAGAGGAGAGCTGTGGACCCCAAAACTAGAGTAGTATATTAAAAAAAAAAAAAAACTATCTTTTCCCTAATATTCCCTCTCTACACATTTAATGTTGCTTTTTTACATCATCTGATATTTTGGGGGAAAAAATCACATATTAAATGTAAGAGTTAGATAACTGATTCATGAATAAAGTAAAAATATTTGTTAAGTTAATAATTTCTCGTAAAAATATATATTCCAATGAGTGCCTTGGCTCACTGCCTATAAAAGGCAAAGTCTACAGAGGTCCAAGGAACCTCAGAAATCTCAAGCACTTTCTTCCTCCTCTGAAACTTTTGGCCTTTTCTCTTTGTCTCATATTCTCTTTGCTTGCTATTTTTTATTTTTTTTGTAATGTTTTGTTGTTCTGTTCACCTTGTATCTAGAGGAAGGGTTTGTTTTATCCTAGGGAGTGTCACTTCTTATCATCTAAGGGTGAAATAGTCCAGGCTAGGCTAGACTTTAGCTAAATAGGTCTGAGGCTATAACAGAGGCTTAAAGCTTGAGCCTAAGCCTAGGCCTGTATACAGGCTTTGATTTTTAGGCTTAAGCATGAGCCTTCAAAAGACCTGGTCAGATCTGAAATTTTTTTATAGGCCTACTTATAAAGTAGGCCTTTAATTATGCTTGAAACTTTGGGCTTAATTATAAGCTTATAAATTTAAAATCTACAAAATGATTAAAATTTAATTTAATTCTTATAATTTGATAAATCAAAATAATTTTTCCCCCAAAAATCTATGAATTTTAAATTATAGAGAATCAATCCACTACGATAATTTAATAATTGTATTTTTAAATTAAAATTTAAAATGATAAAAACATAAATATAACATAGACACATATAGTATGAAACGCTAAAAAAAAACACGGATTACCCATGGAATTACCGATGAAAAAAATTCCGTCGGAAATTATTCTTGGAATTCTGTGGGTAATTTCCGTGGGTAAAAATTACTGACGAAATATTTCCGTCGCAAAAAAAGTAGTGGAGAATAAAATTGATTTTTCCTATGGCCTTTTTTGCCACGGAAATTTTCCGTCGATAATTTTAATTATTGACGGAATTACCCATGGGATTTTGTGGGTAATTTCAATTACAGACGGAATTCAGTAGGTAATTCTGTCGGTAATTTTTACCCATAGAAATTACCCACGAATTCTGTGAGTAATTTCCGACGGAAGATTTTCCGTTGGTAATTCTGTGGGTAATCCATGTTTTTTTTGTAGTGAAATTATATTTTAAAATGGGTAAACAGATCAAACTTTATAGAATTGACGTCGTAGCCTATTTATATATTTAAGCTTCTAAATAGGCCTTAGCCTGACCATTTTGCTAAATAGTTCAGGCCAGGCTAGGCCCTAATCAGGCCAAGTTATAAACTGTCTGATAGGGGTCTGACCTATTTCCACCCCTACTATTATTAATGGTTGCAGAATAGTTCTTAAAGACAGTGTCTTTAAACATGACTCAGATTATATAGTATATTTACAGGAGCTATATCAAAAACCTTAAGACGCACTCTCACTTGTTATTTATTGGTTGCTAAGAATGTCATACAAATACTTATTTGAACTTTAAAAAATCGTGCATAAGTGGGTACTGGGTTGGAGTGGTCGTCAAACTAGCTAAGACCGTAGGTAACAGAAAAATGACTTTTCCAACAAGGGATACGAAGAATAGTCCATTCAAGCTTTTGACTATTCATTCCCAAAAATACAACTGAACTATGTGAAATTTATTGTCTCCTCCAATTCAAGTCATAACGGCGGGTTGGCGTTACTTGATATAGTCAAAAGTCGTTGGTGTGTGTGTGTATATATATATATATATTCTTTGAGTATAAATGTTGTTGGTCTTTAAATGTGTGTGTGTGTGTTTTTTTTTACTACGTTTTGATTATTATTCCTCATGGCATGGACAGGTAGGTTATACACTTATACAAGTCATGAATCCTCACATTTACGATATTAATGATTTCCTAAATTTTTACAGGAATATCAATTGTACAAATAAATTACATTTTATTAAATCTCTCTAATGATTTTACTAATACAGAGTTGGTCTAACAATGTATGTCTTGCTAAATTCTTTTGAGTCTCAAACTTGTCTCTTAGAGGAGGCACTTGTTTTGAGAGGGGCATCTATGAACTCCAAAACTAGAGTTTTATAATAATAATAAAAAAAAAACTCTCAAATACTTATTTTTCCCTAATATTGCAAATTAACATTTCAAGATACGGCCAACGCTGAAAAAAAAAAGGTTTTTGGGGCCCGGGGGGGGGGGGGAATTCGACAAAGATAGAAGACTTGACATGCATTATTATTGACCTCAAACCTTTGTGAAGTGTGATAAGATGAACAGTCTACTACGTAACTCCAATTGTATAACACGCCTCTCTACATATTAAATGTTGTTTATATATATATAATTTGATTTTCTGGCAAAAAAATTAAAAATAAAAATTCACATATTAAATGTAGGGTTAGATACGTAATTCACCTATAATGTAAAAATATTAGTTAAGTTAATTATTTTTTTTTATAAAAATATATATTCCTCATGTCTTTTCTATAAGTGTATATATTACAACTATTCAAATCATGCATGCAAAATGAATCAATGCTAAAAAGTAATTAAAAGCAATGAATATGTAAGATTGATATATATGTATGTATTCAAACATACCCTTATTTTTGAAGATTAAGGGTAAGAGAGAGAGAATTAGTGAAAAAAAAAAGATGAGAGAGAATAAGTGAGAAAAAATATGAGAAAGATATACAATTAATTGAAGGTAAAAATAGAAAAAGTATACTAAATGTTTAGACAAAATGAATAAAAGTTTTTCTTATATATATGACTAACACTACTACAAAAAGATGCTTTTAGATCGGCACATTCAAACAGGATTATAGAGAATAAGTCTAAAATTTATGATTGGTAAATATAAAGAACTATTTAGACTGAATTATAGAGGATTAGGTCTAAAAGTATGATCGGTGACAGTTTTGTAGATATTAAAAACTTTTTAGACCAGATTATAGAGGGTTAGGCCTAAAAAGTATGATCGATGGCATTTTCATAAATATGAAGAACTTTTTAGGATCAGATTTATAGAGGGATTAGGTCTAAAAAGTATGACCGATGACAATTTCATAAATATAAAGAACGTTTTAGACCGGATTATAAAGGATTAGGTCTAAAAAGCATGACTAGTGGAAGTTTCATAAATATAAAGCACTTTTTAAGATCGGATTTGTAGATGATTAGGTCTAAAAAGTATGATCAGTAGTAATTTCGTAAAAATAAATAACTTTTAAGATCGGTTGTTACAAACAGCCGGTCTAAAAAGTTAAAAATTAAAAAAAAAAATGTCTATTACTCTTAAGACCAATTGTTACAAACAACTAGTTTAAAAGATGAAACTTTTTAAACCTTATATTTTTTTTATAACCGGTTTAGAAGATGAATTTTTTGCCGAAAATTGAATTTCACACCTAAGGGACTCTTCAGATTGTTCTGTCATGTGGTGCATGAATCCTTTTGAAGCCATTGTAAAATATTTATGTGTCTCATGTATAAAAGGAGTGTTATTTTGATTTAATGAGAAAAGGGCAAAAAGGTAATATTGGTATGGGAGTTATTATAAATCATAAAGAGACGACTGCTCATAGGTACAATTCTCAGAAAGTAAAAAGGCATATAAGTTCAGAAAAGAGAAATGTAAAGAGCTTAAGAGGCCTTCAGAGTTTAATCATGAAAGTTATATTCCATCCCTATCACAAGAAGACACAAGAAGAGAGAAGGTCAAGACTCTGAGAAAGTTTTTCCATTGTTAAAGATTTTCCTCAATTATGGATAAAGGTTAGTTGGTTTAATTCTACTGAATGTGAAAACATGATATCCTAAGATCTTTTAGAGTTGTGTTCTTATATGAGAATATTTGAGATCGAGAACATAGATTTTTGTCTTACATGTGGTATTAAAGCCTGTGTGTCAGAATTCATGTTTTCCACGTAAGGTTACGAGTGAATTTTTTATTTTGAAAAATTAGGGTTCCAAAATTTAGGATTTCTAAATTTATATTTTACATTAGAAACTTTGCTTTGTGAAAGATTAAAAAAAATGTTGCTTCTTGGAATGGAAATTTAATAGTTATATGTTGCTTGTTCATAATGATTCCTTTAATAGAAAATTTTTAAACTTGAACACTGTATGCACTAGAATCATGTGTCTGGGTTGAATATTTTGATATCTCTATTCATTTTTGTTGTTGTGATTTTGTTGATGAGATCTATCTCTTATCATGTTGTATAATTGTTAAAAGACATGTTTATAACATTCAAGATCAGACCACAAGTGCAAAACCCATGACTTTAATCTTTTAAAAGAAACCTTCCGGGTGATAAGTGCCCCCTTATCAAAACTTCCATGGCAAATTAGGTATTTAACCCAATTATATTTATGTTGTGGGTGAATTGAAGTTCATTATTATAGGACGGTTATGGATCAACCCAAAGGTTGGTTACTTGTCTTTATAATAATGGAACAAAAATGTTGGTATTGTCCAAATGATGTGAAATCTTTATAAGCACCATCATGTTTGAATGTTGTGTATTAGTAGGTCCCCAAAGATGAACATTAATATGCATTCAATGAATTATGTTTGAATTTGTGAAGCATGTTAGTATGACTAAAGCATTAATGTTTTTTTTTTCAATTCTTATTTTATTTTATTCCTTGTAGTACTTGTTGCCATACATTCGCTATTTTCAACTATTGCAATTTTTAATAGACTGAACTTCTTTGAATGGAAAGAGCAAATCGAATTTTGCCTTGGGGTAATAGATTTGGATTTAGCTCTTAGAGATGAGAAACCCAGAGCTATTGCTGATGAAAGCACTAAGGGTGAAAGAGACCATTTTAAGAACTGGGAAAGATCCAATAGATTGAGTTTGATGTACATGCGAATGAGCATTGCAAGCAACATTAAGTCAACTCTTTCACAAACTGAAATTGCTAAAGAAATGATAAAACTTGTGGAAGAGTGCTCCCAAACTACTGACAAGTCTTTTGCTGGGACACTTATGAGTAAACTGACCATCATAAAATTTGAAGGTTCACATACTATGCATGAGCATGTTGTTGAAATGACAAACATTGCATTAAGACTAAAGTCATTGGGAATGGAAGTGGATGAAAATTTCCTGGTGCAGTTCATATTGAACTCATTACCATCTGCATATGGTCCTTTCCTAATGAACTATAATACCATGAAAGACAAATGGAATGTGCATGAATTGCATAGTATGCTAGTTCAGGAGGAAACCAGAACTAAGAACCAGAGAACTCATTCCATTAATTATGTGAAACATCAAGGAGCTGAAAAGAAACATGGTAAGAAGCATAAGAATAAAGGAAGGGAACCATTAAATATCAATGAGGACTCCTATTCTCAAATCCGCAAGAAGGAATATCACGGAAAAGGATGTCACTTCTGTGGTAAGGTTGGACACTTCAAGAAAGACTGTCCAATACCTAAGGCTTGGTTCGAAAAGAAAGGTAAGCCTAGTGCTTATGTAAGTCTTGAATCAAACCTAGCTGAAGTTCCTTATAATACTTGGTGGATTGATTCTGGAGCTACAACTCATGTTTCTAATATGATGCAAGGATTTCTTACAACCCAGACCACAAAGGTAAATGAGAAAAGTATGTCCTTATGGGCAATAAAGTGAAAGTTCCGGTGGAAGCTATTGGGACATACTTGTTTGATTCTTGACAGTGGATATCATTTAAACTTGTGTGAGATTAAAAACGTTAGTTGAGTTAGCTAGTTTACATTATATGACTTTGGCAAAAGTTGTTTTTTATACCTGACTTTTACATTTGTTAAAAAGGAATAGATGCTGAAGTCGAGCGTCGTGGGTTGTTTTGTTTTTTGTTTTTTTGGTAAATAAATCGTACCAGCGTTGAACTTTCTACCTTTGCCCTTTTTTTTTTTTAAAGCGGGGTAAGATGTATTTTCCACTAGTGCTAAAAAAGAAAAAGTTTAATGACTTATTTAAGAATCCCTTTTCCTATTTATTTTTTTAGTATTCCAGTTTCCTATTTATTAAATATATAAAGCATATTGTTTGCTTATTATTATTTTTCTAGATTGAACGTTATTTTAAAATCACCTACAATCTAGAAAAATGATTTTTTTTATAGTTTTTTTTTGTTTTCTTTGGTTTTTGTTTTTTGTTGTTTTTTTGTTTTACGCAAATGTTAGTGATAACCAATGCGGAAATATTGTTATTTTAAAAAAAAAAAAAAAAAAAAACCCAAACTTGATACACTTGTTGAATCCCATGGAACCTCTCTCCCTCTCCCTCCATCTCCCTTAGGAACCATACTGTCTAAGTTTTACAACTACAAGTAAGAAAATCAAAAGTTAAAAGGCGATAAATCAAACCTTGCATGATTCAAATTGAAGGGGTGATGTTTAAAAACCGCGTCATTTTATAGTGGTTATCAAGTACAACCACTACAACTTTCAAGCATTCTGTTGTGGTTTTGGATAAACCGCTATATCAACCACTACAAATATCATAACCATACCTCATTAAACGTGACATTTTCTAGTGGTTAAAAAATTGTTACAAATTAATTGACCTTTGACATTCTGTAACTGTTACCGGGACAAATTGATTGACATCTTCAATTTGTAGCGGTTTCTCTTATAGCTGCTACAAATATCATTTTTTACTAAAAAAATTCACTAACTCATTTTGATCAGAGATATTTTCATGAGAGAAAAGCAGCTATAATGCAACCCAATCTTCAGTTGCATGTTGAACTATCTTCAGAAGAACAGAAGTCTTTTTTTTTAAGCAATAAAAGAACAAAATTTTTCATGTCAAAGAAATAGTTACATTTGGATTATCATTGAACGAACTATCTCGGCTTGAATAATGAGATGTGCAAATTGTTCATTCAGTGATAATGTAGATATAACTATTTTTATGTAAAGGATTGTACGCATGATGTCATGAATGTTTTCATTTGAAACAAATAATTACATCTGGATTGTCCTGAAAGAACTATCTCAGATTCAAGGATGAGAGCTGTAGATAATTCATTCAGCGACAATGCATATCTAATAATTTATTTATAACTGATGTAGGGATTGACTCACACGTGCAACTATATTAAGCTGATGTACGGATTGAGTCACAACCTATATATAGCTCGAATATTTGTAGTGGTTTATTTAATAACCACTACAAATAGCTAAGATTTGTTGCGGTTAACGCGTCTCTTTCCCCTGATTGGGACAAATACGTGTCGTTCCAAATTTTATAGCGGTTATTTACATATAACTGCGACAAAGTTCACAGTGACAACGTTCGTGCCACTAAGCGCCAACCCTGGCGCCAACTTTGTAGTGGTTAGTTCCTTATAACTACTACAAACCTTCGCGCAAATCTAGCACCACACTCGTAGCGGTTTATTTTATGTAACCACTACAAAGGTCGTCACAAACAAGCCTGCACTTTGGTGCCATTGCGTTCGCTACAAATTTGTTGCAGCGTGATCTAAAAATGCTACAAATTCAGGTAATTGCAGCGGTTATTTTGGACTACTACATAATAACCACTACAAATGATGGTTTTTTTTTTTTTGGTAGTGATATTGGATCACTAATGTATCTTACTTATTAGCAAAATATAATTCTTCACCAACATGAAGACATTGGAAGCAATGTTGTCGTCAGGGGCAGTAATATTGATGTTGTCAAAAAGTGGACTCGATACACGTTGTACTCTTTTTCACTTATCTAGGTTTTGTCCCACTCGGTTTTCCTAGAAAGGTTTTTAATGAGGCAACATTGAAAAGTGTATTAGTGGATGATGTATACCTTTTTTTGGCTAGGTTCTTATCCCATTGGGTTTTCCCTAATTTTAGTTTAGTGAGCCACATTCAAAATGGACATTGTTTCACCCCTACCGGCCTAGCCCTTTTAGGTGGCAAGTAGTGTGATAGCTCTTAATTCTTATATTATATTACTTAACAACATGTATCAGAGTAAACTACGCAGCAGAGCATACATTCGGTTTGGGCATAGTGTATTGGTAAGATATTACAGATTTTGGTTACAAATTTCAAACATAAATACATAAAATATCTGCAAATCTTCCTCGAATGATTTGAAGCCCATCCGGCACCTTCATGTGCTAGCATCCCCCACTTTATCATGGAGATACTTCCAACAGGCTGTAATAAACATGTAGCAATGCAGACTAGAATCCTGAAGGATCCCAGAGTAACTGTTAATCTCATACACAAATTTCAAAGTATGTAAGAAAACCACAAACATAAACCATACAACATTCAATAGGTCACAGATAACGAGGCACAAAATCTAATCCGGAACAAGCAGTCTTTATAGAACACAACATAGACTGCAGGGCACAGCACGCAACAAGGCCTTAGTTGTTAGTTATGCTTAGTTTTGATGATGACAAATATGCTTATCAATATTAAGAGTAAAAAGTTTCCATAGTACATTTAGCTTCTACTTTGACTAATGTTTATATTTAATATTGAAGAAGTTGAATTATGGAGAATGATCAAGAGAAGAGAAGAAGAGGAGATATTGAAAAAGAAGTTGAATTGTGGAGAATGATCAAGAGAAGAGAAGAAGAGGAGATATTGAAGAAGATAGAATTTACAGAGAATGATAAGTCCAAGTTAAATGGCAAATAATGATCAAGATGGGAGATGGAAGAAGGAAGAACTTGATAAATGGAATGAGAATATCATTAGTCAAGTTCCTAGATTGATACTAGAAGTCTCCATGATCAAATGGAAGTTGGAATGACTCAATTCGGAGTTAAAATAAGCTACAGTTGCATTCCTGAAGTCATTCTCGAGTACAACAATGTAATTCTCCAGTATGGCACTATTCATGCAAAAATTTCAGTAATTCTCGAGAATCAAATAGTCATTCTCGAGAATTATCAGTCATTCTTGAGAATCATCAGTCAATTCTCAAGAATCAACGTGTTTCAGCTACTCTATTCAGCTCTGTTTCACGTTTCACTCGAGTGAGGTCTGGTAATTTGATGATATCTCCTAAACCAGAGATCGGATTGAGGCGAAACCAATTTTGTTGGAAACTAGACTCCCAATGAGTCTTTGTGACAAATATTCAAGCCCAAAGAAATTCAGATGAAATAAATATGAATTTGTGAAGTTACCACATCAATCAGCATCACACAGCAAACCAAGCTTAAGTATTTTGGGTGTATCTCACAAACAACAAATCCAAATGAGCTGAAACCAGTTCTATTTGAAACTAGACTCATACACCTTTCCAAAAGCATCATCTGATCAAGAACAACCTCCATTCAAGAACAACCTCCATTCATTTGATGATAAATTGAAGGAGATATGATGTTTTGAAGTTGACAGTTAGTTTAAGATACTTCAAAAACATTGATCAAGAACAACCTCCATTCATCTGATGATAACGGATGAAATACAACGAGTTTGGAGCAGATTCTTCTTGAATTGGAAAGAAGACCTGAAGAGATCTTTGAGCATGGGTGGTTTGACAATTTTGCTATCGCAGATGCATTCTCTGATATGATTCTCGAGAATGAGTTTTTAATTCTTAAGTATATACCTTCATCTTTGATTATATTCCTTTTCTTGATCAAGAACAACTCTCGAGAATGGGTATGACAATTTCATCATAGCAAGTCTTCTGTGCAAGAATTCTCGAAGAACTGGTAAAGAGTTCTCTAGAATGATTCTCGAGAATCAGCAAGAGACTCTCGAGAATGCCTAAGTCAAAATCACATGGAACAAACTTCTCTGATGCAATTCTCGAGAATTGGAAATCAATTCTCAAGAATGGCTCTCGAGAATCAGTAAGAGATTCTTGAGAATGGATGGTAAATGTTCTAATCATTCTTTTTTGTGTTTCAACTTTAAAACGCAATTCTCGAGTATGAGTTTAGAAATTCTCGAGAATGCTTTGTCACTGACATTTGCGAAAATATTTTAACGTGTCATTCTCGAGTATCTAAGATATAATTTTCAAGTATCTTTGAAATGCGCTTTCTGGAAGCACATCTTTCTCTATAATTCTCGAGAACCAATGAACAATTCTCGAGAATACATATTTGGTTTTTTAAAAGTTCGCTCTCGTAAACTATAAATCATTGATTATGACTTGGGTGTGTTATGTTACAAATCTACACTTCTCCTAACCAAGTTTAATTAGTTTTTTAGTGATTTTCATATATGATTAACATGTTTTAATTATAAAATTTTCATAAAGCAAATCTGTGTCAGACGCATTGAATGACGAAGCAGAGATGAAGCACGAAAGTGGAAATTAAGCTTCTGAACAACCGTAAAGCACTCCGGCCATGTCCAGTCAATATTCTACCTGATTCTCAATGGACAAATCAAACAAAGAATGTCAACAGAGTATATTGACCAACATCGGAAGATTACGAAGAGACAGAGCAACAGATATATTTATTGCACTCAACGGCTCATTAATCTCTCTCCAACGGTCATATTCTAAACTGGAAGAATAGCTCAACGGTCGAATACTCGCAACAGTCGAAACACAAATACCTATAAATTGTGAAGTCTTCAAACCGGAAGGAGTGACGATCAACGAACGATCAACAAAAAAAAAAATTGCCTTCTCAATCAAAATGCCTTCTGATGTTTATATCATTTTCTCTCTGTTTTCTCAGTGATCATATAGTTTATTAGAGAGTGGGATTATTTGTAATGCACTTCAGTGTTCATCTTATCACTTCTGAGAGAGAAGATTATTTGTAATCATTCATTACAAAGATTGTATCCTTACAATGGGTAAGGGGGAGTATCTCGGTAAGAGATTTGTAAAGGCTGCACAAGTGCCCGGCTAAACTTGTGGGATTTTAATGGTTCTCAAGCACCCAATTAAAGCTTGAGGGAGATAGTGGATTGAAATCTTAGGAGGAACCTGGGGACTGGATGTAGGTCATCGTGGATTGGGCCGAACCAGTATAAATCATAGTTTGCATATTCTCTTCCCTAAACTCTTATATTTCTAGCGTATATTTTTGAATGACTAACTATTTCTTTATAAAGTATTTCTGTCATACGAACTAATTTCAGTAAGTTGTGAAAAGATTTTCAAAGTTACAAAAGTTTTTAATGGACACCCAATTCACCCCCTCTTGGGTGATAGTCAGGTCTAACATTAGTCACACACAGCGGGTCGCACATAGTGGGTTCTAGTTCCAAAGTGCTTGGAAAACAATAACATGGAATGCATATGTATACATGGTAAAACATATACATACAGAGACATATAAAGCATAAGAGGATTAAGGTTACTACCTGGTAAATTCCTAGACTGAAAATCAACTCTCAAAATTCCTTAAAGCTTCAAATAACGATACCTCTTTCCTCCTTCCCTTTTATTTTTAGTCAAGACTTCAAAACACCACACAAGAATCATTCATCAAGGTCTTAAGAATATCTACGAAGATTGGAGGGAGTAGAGAAAGAATCCAAGTTCTACTTACCTTCATTTTGTGATTGTTTTGGAGATCTTATAGCGCCTCCACCATGTAAACGGCACCAAACACCTTATACCAAGAATCGAAAACCGTAGAAACATTGCTTTCTTCAAGAGGAACAATATTGGAGAAGGCCCCGGGAGCTAAAAACACCAAATCGGAGGTGAAATCGGCCCCATTCTATTCCCTCTCTCTCTATTTCATTTTTCCCTCCTTCTTTCCTCTTTTTTTCCATGTTTTGGCCAAGAATGGCTAAAGACAAATGAGGGGGAAAGGGTATATATAAACTGTAACATCCTAATTTTAATCTTAGGATATAAGTATAATTGTGAAATTAATTATTGGAAATTTAGGTTTATTTCTCCCTTAATTAATTTATTTTGGGGAAAAGAATAAATTCAAGTAAGGAATAATTTAGGCCAAAAATTTAAGAAAATTATATTTCATGGCCTAGAGGAATTAATTGAGAAAGAAAATCCTTAAATGGAAATTAAGGATTTAATTTTTAATGATTGCCAAATATTTACAATTAAATAAACAAAAAAAAAAAAACTTAATTGCAATAAGTGACATGAAGAATCAAGTGGGATATTTTTGGGGGTCCCACAACATAATACATTATTTTTCCTCTCAACCTTCACGCATAGAACCTGTTCTTGCATTCTTCAATAATTCATTTGGACTTGCCTATATTCATTTCAATTTCAATCTTCCAACTCCAACCTAGCTAACCACACGGCCCATATACCAAATACAAAGGTCCATTTCATTTTTATCCAACAACCCACGTGCATGCCCAAATATTCATTTATGCAGAACCCACACCTCCAATATTTCTCGTTTAGCTATATATACAAACCACACGACCCTATAAATTGCTCCAGCCCAACTTGCCTTTTATTCCTTGACCAAGCAATGTCCAAGTCATTAATTCATATCAGCCGGAATACTGGAACGTGTATAAGTCGCTGGAGAGAAAAGAAAAAAAAAGAAGCAGAAAATCAGATCACGCCAGCGTATATCTTACTTTCGGTGACAAGCATTACACGCAAGAACAGAAAATCAGGAGCTCCATGCTCGCACGACAGAAACCGCAGCCTCTCCCCATGCTTCTCGAGCCTCACCCACCTTGAATACCTATCAGTCCTTCTCTTTCGGTCTGTCATCTTGTTCTCGGACTGGATCCTTGATCTGTTATATAATCCCAACTATTGACTTCTACTCATCCACTCTGATCAGCCTAGAGAAAACAAAAGCAGAAACATGGTGAGAGTGAGAGCCGTGAGTGAGTTTTCTATGACAACCTTCCTCTGCATTTAGTTTCCGAAAACAGGGGTTCAGTTCCAACGAAGTTCACAACGTACAGACTAGCAACCTGAAGTAAGTTATCGTGTTTCTTTTCCTGATGATTTCTATCATATTCCAATGCAAGTGGTTGGGTAGAAAACTGTAGGAAATAAAGTTCCAAGTGGCTGCAAGATGGAAACCGAATAAATAGGGACTGTTTTAAGCTTGCTTTTGTGCCTTCAAACTCGTTTAGTTCACTGCACAGTATATATATAGGCGTCTTTGAGTTAATGTTTTATTGCACATAATATATATATTCATGAATGTGTCTTTGCATGTGAAAGGAGGAATGAAAAAACTCATTGTCATGAAATATATATATATATATATATATATTTAGTCTCTGCACTGGAAAAGAGAAAGGAAACTAAGTGTGTTGTATATATTTATATTTAAGTCAAGTCAAAACCTTGCAGATAAAAGTGGTGGTCTTGGATAAGTCTATATATGTTACGTGGCTGGGAAAGATAATAAGAAGTTTTTGCTCATAGAAATTGCTGTCTTAAGTTTCTATCTTGTAGTTATATATATTGGGTATATGCGTGTCTGCATGTGAAAGAATGAAAGGAAAAGCTTACTGATGCATATAGCATGACGTGATCACAAAACGTTGCTTTGAAATATGAATTAAACTAATAATAATAATAATTTAAACCCCAAAATGTCATTTTCAATTTTTGTAATAATAATATATTATTATTAGAATTTTTATTTTTAGGAAATTATAAGCTTTAATTGTGATAATGTAGAGCCTTATTGTAAGCGGTGATTGTGCGAGTTGTGCTCTTCAAGCTAAGGTTAAGCTAAGAATTGAGGTAACCGGGGTTAATTTATTTTATATGCTTGTTTTGGACTGTAAGGTATTTTTCTAAGTCTTACTTTCATATATACTACATGTTTGTGTTTTGAAAAATTATGTGTATGTTTGAATATGAAATTATTCCAGTGAAGTAGTGTATTTTTCCAATCTATGTATTTAAATGAATATTTTTAATGGGGTTGTTATTGTTGTAATGGTTATAATGTTTGTTGTGAGATGATGTACATGGAATAGTAATTTTATAAAATGTTGTTGAAAATTTTAGTATTACATTAATTTTTTTTTTCTGTTGTGGGATATGTTAGGTTGTGTGGAAGAGATTGAGGATGAAATTGTGCCCATCGGCTCACTCATTCCTGGCTCGGAATTTGAGTTGAGTGTTTTGGGCAGACACCTCCCTATTACGGTATATTGGTGGTGACATGGGAGGGGACAATATTCTTGAAGCGACTAGCTAACTTTGGCTAGGTATACTAGCACTGATAGGTTGTACCACGTCCAGATAATATAAGGAGGAGCAGGATGGATGAGTAGGGATGGTTTTAAATATTGTTAAATATTATGTATTATTTAATTATTATCGATATTTTAATTATGATAACAAACTTTCTTCTTCAACTTGCAATCCTTTCCTGCATATTTGATAAATTAATTTTGGTTATGGGGACTTTATGTCTCATCCCATCATTATTAAATTTTTCATACGAGACCTCTAACCCTATTAGAGGACAAGGGAAGCAGCCAGAGGCATAGACGTCGTGGAACTTGTAGGCCTCTTTTTGGTAATAGTGTTGTATTGATTTATATATTGCCATCATAGGGCCTCATATTTTTAAGATACTACATTAACTATTTTGGATGACTGTTGATTTTTTGAAGGCCTTATTTTATACACTATCATATCATCGTGGATCCACAACTATATCTTTTGTGATAATTGTTTTGTGTAGACCCTTTTATTGTGGGTTAGTGTTGTAAGACTCGTGAGCTATAAAATCTCATGTTTGATAATTATGCTCAGAGTTATGAATTCTTGTAGTGGGTTTGTGGTCAAAATCTGTGCCCTGGACTCCGAGTTTGTGGGTGGAATTTTGTGCCCTGTACTGTTGGTTTGTACGTGAGTGTTGTGCCCTGAACCCGATATGTCTATTATCAGTAGAAAAAAGTTTTCTCTATTATCACTTGTTAAAAAGGTTTTTGTAAAACAATCATAGATTAATTATTTTGTTAGAGAAGGGGTCTTTTCATAGACCACGAGTGCGGTCCAGAACACGCCATGTGTCTGGTCTAGAATGCGTCACATATATGGCCCAGAACGAGCCACATGTTCTCTCTCCATTGGACCAACATAAAAGTAGTTTATGCCTTGTCATGATGACAAGACACGTGTCATGTAGTAGTGGTGCTGACTCAAAAGTGTTAGTTCTCTATGTGTTTTGATGATGATCTAACAATTGCAAACCTAAAGATAAAGTTTTGTCTTGGTAAGTTGAAAAACTTGCTGTCAAGACAAAACTCCAGTTTTGGTTTCAAAACTCGAGTTTTGGCCTTGACAGAGAGTTGCTCTTTTTCATTGATCAGAGCAAAACTCAAGTTTCCTTTGGAAACTCGAGTTTTGAATCTAACAGAGAGAACTCAATTTTTCATCTCAAGACAAAACTCGAGTTTCAGTTGAAAACTCGAGTTTTGGTTCTTACGGAGACTCATGACATCTTTTAACTAAAGACGAAACTCGAGTTTTGTTTTGAGAAACTCGAGTTTTGGACATACAGAGAGTCTTTGAATTTTGAATCCAGTTTCGTGCCAAGACTTCACTCTTTAAACTGCTTCAGAGATTTTCAAAGTTTTCATCATTGGATGAAAACTCGAGTTTTGTTTTACAAACTCGAGTTTTGACTCAACCCGAGAGCATTGCCAAATTTCAAAGTTTTCATAACAATATGAAAACTCGAGTTTTGGTCAGGTAGAGAGCAATGCATTTTCACGATGATTTGAAAACTCGAGTTTCAGTTTTGAAACTCAAGTTTTGGCCTGATATGAACTTTTCAATGTTTTCACAGATTAAGTGAAAACTCGAGTTTCACTTTGGAAACTCGAGTTTTGGCCAAAGAGAGAGCATGTGTTTTCCCAACCTTTTGAAAACTCAAGTTTTGATGTTTTGGACTTTCACGTGCTATTTTCATTAAAAGTCAAAAACACGAGGTTTCAGTTGAAAACTCGAGTTTTGAGAATTATTCAAACTATGGTCCAAAAGCTCAAAACACAACTTTACTCACTGTAAGTAGAAAACTCGAGTTTCTGTTTTGAAACTCAAGTTTTGCCTTAAGTGCACAGTTGAAAACTCAAGTTTCCATCGTTGATCTGCAAATTTGAATTTAACGATTTTGGAATAACTTGTTATTTGATCTTAATGCTTTCCAGAATTAATCTTCCATATTCCCTGCTATGTTTAACCACTCTCTTTGTGAGTTTTAGGCAAATTAATGAAGGTTAATTAAGAGTTGGAACAAAAGCAAAAAGGTGGTTCAGAACATTAAATGTAGATCAGAAAGTTGCCTCTTTTTGACTAATCCAACTACACACGCCTACCAAACGTTAAAGAATGTTTACTACAACAAGTAAACTCTTCTCCAACGGACTAATTTGTAGAAGGTCAACTCTGAGTCATCATCCACCTGGATTAAGTGGAGAATAGAAAGAGAAGAAGACCAAAGTTGCAACTGAACACTTCCAACGGATTAATCCTCTTTGCAACAGTCATTTAATGCCCTCTGTGTATAAATAGGATGGCATTCAAGTCTTCTTAACAACAAGAACAACTGAGAGCGAATTTCATTTAAGTTTCATTCAATACTTTCAGTTTTCACTTGTATATTGTCTTTTGACATTATAAGCTTCAGTGTTTATCTTTATCTACTCTTAGAGAGAGTTCTATTTGATTGTAAATCATTTGTTGTAAATAACCACAAGTCAAGGGACTTGGTGGTAGGGATCATTGATTACGACTTGCAAGGGAGAGTGAGTTCTAGTGAGAGAATCACTTCTTGAGTGCAGAGTGTGTAATCTTTGATATAGTGGAAATCCTAGTGAGGCTGGGGACTGGACGTAGGTCAAGTGGTTAAGACCGAACCAGTATAAATCTTCTCGTGTCTAGCTATTCTTCCCTTGCTCTGTTCTACCCTGTTTTTAACACCTGAAAACAAAGCTCTTGCAAGAAATTTGTAAAATACCCAATTCACCCCCCCTCTTGGGTATTTGGCTCCATTTTCATTTGGTATCAGAGCCAGGTCTTCTCAAAAGAGCTTAACATCTCGAGAAGGATCAAGATGGAAGGTATTTTACCCAATGGAGCCTCTATCAACTGACCACCTGGCTTCAGTGGACAACATTATTCCTTCTGGAAAGCCAAATTCAAAGTCTTCATTATGGCTTCTGAATATGGGCTATGGAGAGTGTTTGAGGTTGGAGATTATGCACCAACTGTGGAGGAAAATGGTCGCAGAATGCCAAAGCCAGAAGAAACCTATGATGAGAATGACCGAAGAAATGTTACTCTTAACAGCAAGGCCATTCTTATGTTGCAAAGTGCTCTTAGTCAACAAGAGTATTTTAAAATCTGCACTTTGCTATCAGCAAAGGCTATGTGAGATGCTCTAGAAATAGCTCATGAAGGAACCACTGGAGTCAAGGAGAATAGGGTCAATACACTCATGACAGAATACGATCTTCTTCGCATGAAATTTGGTAAATCCATTATTGATTTCCAATTAAGATTTACTCATCTTATCAACCAGCTTGCTGCCTTAGGAAAAACTTATGATTAACCAGTTCAAGTGAGAAAAATCCTCAATATTCTCAGCAAGGAATGGGAAGCAAAAGTAACAGCTACTGAGGAAGCGCGAGGAGAATCGATGAACTCGGTGGTTGCTTTGTTTGGAAGCCTATCAGAATATGAAGGTAAACTAAAGTTCAGAAAAGAGCTTGAGGAAGTAAGTGGCAAAAACAAAGGAGTAGCTCTCAAGGCAATGAAGAAAGTCAAAGAGTCAGATGCTGAGGAAGAAGAAGATGAAGATGAAGAATTGGGCATGATGGTTCAAAGATTCAAAAAATTCTACAAGAATGACCAAGGTTTCAGAAGGTTCCACAAAGGGAGTTCCAGCTTTGAATCAAAGAAGCCTATCATATGTTATGAATGCGAGAAGCCTGGTCATATCAAATCAGAATGTCCTCAGTTGAAGAATCAAGAGAAGGAAAAGAAGAAATTCAATAAGTTCAAAAAGAAGGCATATGTTTCAGCCATATGGGGAGACAGCTCATCTGATGAAGATGAAGCTGAAGAAGAAGAAAAAGCAAACATATGCCTGGTAGCTCAAGAACAACAATCTTGTGCTATTTGCTATGATGAACTATTTGCTGAACTATTTGCTGAATATAATCTTGTGCAATTGGAATTTGAGAAGCTTGCTGAAAAATATATTGCTTTGAAAAAGAAAAACATTACTCTTGAACTGCAAGTTGAAAAACTTTCTTCTCCCGAAATCTTAGTTTGTCAAGAGTGCCCTGATTTAAAGCAAAAGAATTTACATCTTACTAAAGCACTCGAAAAATTCACTAAGGGAAGTGAAATGCTTGATGTGATTTTGAAACAACAAAGATTTATAAATGACAGATTAGGCATAGGTTACAAACCAGATTTCGATAAGAAGAAAGGTAAAAAGAAGAATGGTGAAAAATCATACATGAATTATTTTACAAAATCAGTTCATTCTTCCAATCCCTTTGCACATTGTAACTATTACAATAGGAAAGGTCATTCTACTTCATCTTGTTTTCATAGAAAAGAAAGAAAGGTTAAACCTGCTGGCAATTACCAATGTGTACCTAAAGGAACTTATGTTCCCAAGGTCAAATCTAACCCAAAAGGACCTAAGAAAAGGTGGGTACCTAAAACTTGATCATCTGTGATCTGCAGGTATGTCTTAGAGCATCAAGACCCAACAAATGGTATATTGATAATGGATGCTCAAGACATATGACGAGAGACAAATCCAAGTTTCTAACAATTAAGCCTAAGGATGGTGGCAAGGTCACCTTTGGAGGAGATCAATCTGGAAAGATAGCTGGCATTGGTGAGATTGGAAACAATGAAGGCCCTCTCATCAAAGATGTATACCTCGTTGAAGGTTTATGCCACAACCTTCTTAGCGTGAACCAGAGCACCGACAAGGGTAACCTTGTTATTTTTTATTCAAATGAGTGTTTGATTGTGAAAAAGGATTTGCTTCCCTTAGAAAGTTTGAAATCAAAAGCTTTATTTAGAGCACCTAGAGATAGCAATTGTTACACTCTAAAC
Source organism: Acacia crassicarpa (assembly GCA_034222035.1). Taxonomy (NCBI): domain Eukaryota; kingdom Viridiplantae; phylum Streptophyta; class Magnoliopsida; order Fabales; family Fabaceae; genus Acacia; species Acacia crassicarpa. The sequence continues at coordinate 2,125,114 of JAWXYG010000014.1, forward strand.
CTCTCTAGCAATGCTTCAATTTCTGAAAAATGTTTTGTAAGCAATTTGAGTAAAAGTTGGCTTTGGCGTAAGTGCTTAGCTCATGTCAACATGTTTCAACTAGACAAGTTGCTTAAAAAGGATTTAGTGATTGGCATTCCCAAACTCAGCTTTAAAAATGATTTGACTTGTGAAGCATGTCAAAAGGGAAAGCAGACTAAATCGTCTTTTAAAAACAAAAATGAAATTTCTTCTACTAGGCCACTACAATTGCTTCATATGGATCTTGTTGGTCCAGCAAGGGTGAGGAGCCTTGGTAGCAATTTGTATACATTGGTCATTGTAGATGATTATTCAAGGTTTTGTTGGACTATTTTCTTAACCTCGAAAGATGAAACACTTGATCAGTTTGTTGTGTTTGCCAAGAAGGTCCAGAACGAGAAAGGATTGTCCATTTCAGGCATAAGAACTGATCATGGTGGCGAATTTGAGAACAATGCCTTTGCTGAGTATTGCGACAATATGGGCATAGATCACAATTTCTCAGCTCCAAGGACTCCACAACAAAATAGTGTTGTAGAAAGGAAGAATAGAGTTCTCACCGAGATGGCAAGGGCAATGCTAAATGAGAACAACACGTCCCAAGTATTCTGGGTTGATGCAATGAGCACCACTTGCTACATCTCCAACCGAGCATACTTGAGAAAGAAGTTGAACAAGACCCCATATGAGCTATACAAAGGAAGGAAGCCCAACTTGAGCCACCTACATATCTTTGGGTGCAAGTGCTATGTGCACATCAATGGTAAAGAAAATCTGGGTAAATTTGATTCTAAAGTAGATGTAGGAATTTTTATTGGTTATTCAAATAGGAGCAAAGCATATAGAATTTTCAATACTAGAACTAAGGTAGTTGAAGAATCTATTCATGTTGTGTTCAGTGAAGAAAACTCTGATAGACCTTTGAACGATAAGGAAGAAAACATTTTCAAAAACCAATTCTTTTTGAAAACTACTTCTACTTCTGAAAATTCTGAAAATGTTTTTGAGGCTGATCCTGAAAACAATATTGAAAACCTAGATCAGTCTCAACCTAAGGCTTGGAGATTTATTAGAAATCATCCTTTAGACCAAGTCATAGGAGATGTAAATCAAGGAGTACTAACTCGATAGAGTACTTTAAATGAAGTCACCTTTTCTGCATTTATTTCGAACATTGAACCCTCTAAAATAGATGAAGCCATTTTAGACAATGATTGGGTGTTAGCTATGCAAGAGGAGTTACATCAATTTGATAGAAATCAGGTTTAGGACTTAGTACCTAGACCCAAAGACCATCCGATTATTGGAACTAAATGGGTATTTAAGAACAAACGTGATGAGTCTGCAATCATTGTCAGAAACAAGGCAAGATTGGTTGCAAAAGGGTACAACCAAGAAGAAGGTATAGACTATGAAAAACCTATGCTCCAGTAGCTAGATTGGAAGCTATAAGGGTTCTTCTAGCCTTTGCTTGTGTTAAAGGTTTTAAACTATTTCAAATAGATGTTAAAAGTGCATTTTTGAATGGTTTTATTCAAAAGGAGGTTTATGTGGAACAACCTCCTGGTTTTGAAAACGAACAGTACCCTGATCATGTTTTCAAACTCAAAAAGGCTTTATATGGACTCAAGCAAGCTCCAAGAGCTTGGTATGAGAGATTGAGCCAATTTCTCCTAGATCAAGGATTTATTAGAGGAAAGGCTGACACAACATTATTTATCAAAAGGAATAAATTAAATGAAATTTTAATTGTTCAAATCTATGTTGATGACATAATCTTTGGTGCTACTAATGATGCCTTGTGTGAGGAATTTTCAAAGATTATGCAGGGAGAATTTGAGATGTCAATGATGGGAGAGCTAAACTACTTTCTTGGTCTGCAAATTAAGCAAAGGAAGGATGGCATCTTTATCTCCCAAACTAAATATCTCAATGATCTGCTGAAGAAGTTTAGGATGGACCATTGCAATGGAGCTGACACACCAATGAGTACAACCACTTCATTGGATGCTGACGAAGAGGGAAAAGATTTCAACATCACAAAGTATAGAGGGATGATTGGATCATTACTCTATCTAACTGCAAGTCGCCCGGACATCCAATTCAGTGTTGGGATGTGTGCAAGATTTCAATCTGCTCCAAAGGAGTCTCATGCTAAACATGTGAAGAGAATCTTCAGATACCTTGCAGACACCAAGACACTGGGTTTGTGGTTTCCTAAAGGTCAGCCTGAACACTTGGCGGCATACTCAGACTCAGACCATGCCGGCTACAAAACTGATAGGAAGAGTACAAGTGGCCAATACGAGTTCTTTGGCAACTCACTTGTATCTTGGTTCAGTACGAAACAAACCAGTGTAGCTGTGTCATCAACTGAAGCTGAATATGTGGCTGCATCAAGTTGCTGTGCTCAAGTGTTGTGATTGAAACAACAACTTGCTGACCTTGGAGTCAATCTAAAGGAGATCCCAATTCTGTGTGACAACACAAGCACAATAAGCTTGGTGAAGAATCCGGTTCAACACACAAGAACCAAGCATATTGATGTGAGACATCATTTCATAAGGGATCATGTTCAAAAGAGAGATGTCAAAGTAATGTTCATCCCAACTCATCTCCAGCTTGCAGACATCTTCACAAAGCCATTAGCTAAAGAACAATTCAATTTTATAAGAAGAGAATTGGGAATGGTAAATCCCAATGAATTGTAAGTTTTTTCCTTTAATCCAATGTTAGTTTAAGGTTTTGATGATTAACGATTACTAACTTAAGCATCGGAGTGTCTAGTTGTGTTTTATGCAGGATGCTTTTGTGAAACCTGAGTTTTTGCTGATTAGAGGTGAAAACTTGAGTTTTGATATCAAAAGTCGAGTTTTGACATCAAAAGTCGAGTTTTGACAAAGTATCGGGGAGAGAGAAGAAGGCTTGAGTTTTTGAAGGAGCTCAAAACTCGAGTTTCCAATTCTCAAACTCGAGTTTCCAACAAAAAGAGAGCCACGAGTTTTGAAGAAAGCTGAAAACTCGAGTTTTCACAGTGAAACTCGAGTTTTGGACCAGAAGTTCAAAAGTTCACAGTACACTTTTGAAGTCCAGGTAAGTCATTATTTCTTCAAAACTCGAGTTTTGAATTCAAAACTCGAGTTTTGATCGTAGCTATAAATATGATTTAACACTTGTTTTTCACAACTCGAATCAAAACTCAAGTTTTGCCCTAGCTTCTCTCTGTGTCCTCTCGTCTCCCTTCATCTCTATCCTTAAATTCTTCACATTTCCCGAACAAATGTCTTCTTCCACTCCTTCTCAAGTGGCAAAATCCTCTCCAAACCCTAAGGGATCCCCTCAACCGATGACTTCCTCCTCTGAACGCCCTACTCAACTCAAAACTCGATCAACGAGACTGCGTTTCGGTGTCCACCAGTCCATACAAGGAGTCCCAGACGAAATGTCTCCACCAAAAGCATCTGCGCTTAAGGCGAAGGGAATTTCCATCGATGATGAGCTTGAAGGAAGGACAAAGAAAAGACATGACTCCGAAAAGACTCTGAGAGGAAAGGGAAAAGCGAAGGTATCTGAGGTTCCTGACATCCCGAAGCCACCTAAAGCCAAACGGTCTAAGAAATCTTCTGTTCCTGAAAAAGGCCAAGCATCGTCTCCACCTAAATCTCCTACCGAAGAATTCTTCCCGGAAGCTACTGTATTTTTGGAGGACGCAATCACAGAGATATAAAATCATTCCTCTCCACCTGAAGGATTCTTCGCTACAACAACTCAATTATCAAAGGCCGAAGGTGAAAGGTTTAAAGAATTCTTTGTTAATAAAGCCTTTTGTCCCTCCGTCTCAGTTGATTTGGTTAAGTTAAAAGAAGATTTTAATTTGGACTTATCTCCTTGGCTCAAAGATTATGAATCATTTGTCTCTATCTCTACTCCTTATACCTCAAATATTGTTAAAGTCTTCTATTTTAACATGGTCTCTGATAATTTACTTGATTCGGAGGGCTGCCTTGTGGAAGAGAGAGTGACCACAATGGTGAAAGGTGCTGAATTCTCTATTTCTACTTCTACAATCAACCAAATTCTTAGAATTGCAAACCCACCTTCAAATCTTGATATCAATCTGACCAATCGAGATATCTTCACCACACTTTGCCCCAACACTCCATTCCCACTAGACCAAACCCATACACTAACTTTCAAGCTAGCTGATATGTCAAATATAAACAGAATCCTATGATACATTTACTCCCGCAATTTCATACAGAAAGGGGGTAATTTCACTCATTTCACCTAGAAGGATTATCCCTTATTCGCTGCCTTTGTGAGATAGACCAAATTTGACCTTGGTCACTGGATTTTCCAGGAGATGATCAAGTTCAAATTTGCCTCTAGAAGACCCTCTCATATACCTTTTCCCTCTTTGGTGTCAGTAATTCTGTTCTACCATAAGATTTGGCATTTGGGCACTCCCGAGACAATCAAGAGGCCAGCTACATTTGGGAAGAGTCAATTGAATTATATGAAGCTAGATTTGGAAGGTGAAGGCTCAGAACATTCCCAGGCTCCCACAAGATCTCACACTCGTGCCACTCATTCAAGAGCACAAGAGGCCCAGTCAGCTCCTGCACCAACCTTTGCATTACCTCCTGATTTTAAGGATAAGGTCAAAGCCATTGTCACAGCGGCAATTGCTTCTCTCTCGATAAGATTGGAGTTTGAAATAGGGAAATTGGTAACTGAGGTGAGAGACGGAAACCATGATCTAGTGGATGCCCAAGTCGCAATGAAAGCTCAGTTGGATGAGTTCAAGAATGAATCAGAGAAGAAGCAGAATAAGCATTTTGATCAAATGATTGATCTTGATGCAAGATTGTCTACTCAGTCCATCACCACCATGAATCTGGATAACAAAGTGGACAAAATTCTAAGGCATCTGGGCATTGGATCCACATCTACTACTTTTGGCACCACCTCCACACCTACACCTGCACCATCATCTCCTCCTTTCTCGTTCCCAAGTCCTTCTACATCTTCATCTCCAGCCTCTACATCAACTCCTGCAACTGTGATTCTGTCATCTGCATCCACTCCTGTCACTGAGTTGCTCCCTTCACCTACTACTCCAGCTACAGTTGTTTTACCATCACTCACAACACCTACTACTGAAGTATTTCATCACTCCATTCCTTCTCCCACCACTCCTGCTACCATTGTCCTCCCATCTCCACTCCCTGAAACTGTGCAACCTCCCCATTTTGAAGATGACAAAGGGGGAGAGGAATAGGAGAAAATTAGGCAGAATTTGATTTTGTTGTTTAGTTTATGAAGTTACTGTATTGACTCTGATATTTCTGATAACTTGGATTTCAGTTGTATGAATTTTTTTTTTTTGCAAGTTCTTGAATTATGTTTCAGTTCATGAAATCTGTATAGAATATTACTTCTGCTGCCTATCTCTGACATGTTGTGTGCAAAAGTTTGAACTGATTCTTTTGAAAAACTCGCTTGATTTGTCAATCTTCACAAATTTTTATGTTTTTTGGTTTACAATTGTTGCCATCATCAAAAAGGGGGAGAATGTTAGTTCTCTATGTGTTTTGATGATGATCTAACAATTGCAAACCCAAAGATAAAGTTTTGTCTTGGTAAGTTGAAAAACTTGCTGTCAAGACAAAACTCGAGTTTCAATTGAAAACTCGAGTTTTGGTTCTTACAGAGACTCATGACATCTTTCAACTAAAGACAAAACTCGAGTTTTGTTCTGAGAAACTCGAGTTTTGGACATACAGAGAGTCTTTGAATTTTGAATCCAGTTTCGTGCCAAGACTTCACTCTTTAAACTGCTTCAGAGAAGTTTTCATCATTGGAGGAAAACTCGAGTTTTGTTTTACAAACTCGAGTTTTGACTCAACCTGAGAGCATTGCCAAATTTCAAAGTTTTCATAACAATATGAAAACTCGAGTTTTGACTTCAAAACTCGAGTTTTGGTCAGGTAGAGAGCAATGCATTTTCACGATGATTTGAAAACTCAAGTTTCAGTTTTGAAACTCAAGTTTTGGCCTGATATGAACTTTCCAATGTTTTCACAGATTAAGTGAAAACTCGAGTTTCACTTTGGAAACTCGAGTTTTGGCCAAAGAGAGAGCATGTGTTTTCCCAACCTTTTGAAAACTCAAGTTTTGATGTTTTGGACTTTCACGTGCTATTTTCATTAAAAGTCAAAAACTCGAGTTTTGAGTTGAAAACTCGAGTTTTGAGAATTATTCAAACTATGGTCCAAAAGCTCAAAACACAAATTTACTCACTGTAAGTAGAAAACTCGAGTTTCTGTTTTGAAACTCAAGTTTTGCCTTAAGTGCACAGTTGAAAACTCAAGTTTCCATCGTTGATCTGCAAATTTGAATTTAACGATTTTGGAATAACTTGTTATTTGATCTTAATGCTTTCCAGAATTAATCTTCCATATTCCCTGCTATGTTTAACCACTCTCTTTGTGAGTTTTAGGCAGATTAATGAAGGTTAATTAAGAGTTGGAACAAAAGCAAAAAGGTGGTTTAGAACATTAAATGTAGATCAGAAAGTTGCCTCTTTTTGGCTAATCCAACTGCACACGCCTACCAAACGTTAAAGAATGTTTACTACAACAAGTAAACTCTTCTCTAACGGACTAATTTGCAGAAGGTCAACTCTGAGTCATCATCCACCTAGATTAAGTGGAGAATAGGAAGAGAAGAAGACCAAAGTTGCAACTGAACACTTCCAACGGATTAATCCTCTTTGCAACAGTCATTTAATGCCCTCTGTGTATAAATAGGATGGCATTCAAGTCTTCTTAACAACAAGAACAATTGAGAGTGAATTTCATTTAAGTTTCATTCAATACTTTCAGTTTTCACTTGTATATTGTCTTTTGACATTATAAGCTTCAGTGTTTATCTTTATCTACTCTTAGAGAGAGTTCTATTTGATTGTAAATCATTTGTTGTAAATAACCACAAGTCAGGGGACTTGGTGGTAGGGATCATTGATTACGACTTGTAAGGGGGAGTGAGTTCTAGTGAGAGAATCACTTCTTGAGTGCAGAGTGTGTAATCTTTGATGTAGTGGAAATCCTAGTGAGGCTGGGGACTGGACGTAGGTCAAATGGTTAAGACCGAACCAGTATAAATCTTCTCGTGTCTAGCTATTCTTCCCTTGCTCTGTTCTACCCTGTTTTTAACACCTGAAAACAGAGCTCTTGCAAGAAATTTGTAAAATACCCAATTCACCCCCCTCTTGGGTATTTGGCTCCACTTTCAAAAAGCTATGTCATAATGAGGGCACACGTGTCATATTTCCATTTGACCAACAAAAATAGCTTTTAACTTGTCATGATGGTGGACACGTGTCATGTTCGTACCAACACAAAAGTATATCATAATGAGATGATTTGTGTCATGTTCCTATTGCGCCAACACAAAAGTAGCTTTTTCACTTGTCATGATGAGTCCACACGTGTCACGTTCTCATTATGCCAAAACAAAAGTAGCTTTATGTTTTGTCATGATGAGGGACACGTGTCATGATCTTGTGGTGACGACTCAAAAGCTATGTCATCATTAGTCATCATGACCTTACTTTATTAAAGTCACTTTATCGGCGCCTACTCAAGATTGTGACACGTATACCGAGACCCGCCAACTAACACTAGGTTAGACTCTGTATGTGTGGGACTCCATATGGCATCACATACTAGTATCATTTCCCCAAAATGCAGGGCGTATCCAACAGCCCTGAAAATGTCTTATACTTACTTATACTGACATATTTTTGCTCAACTAGTTGTCCTATACCTCAAAGCATAGTTGGGTGGCATCTTTTCCAACGAGATTTACACCGTATGAGTCTCCTTTGCCCCTTTTGCATTGGTACTTTAGTTCCATGGCTTATACATACTAAGTCCACTAAAGCGTATAGTCGAGTTACTTAGTCCCTTAAGAGACTTCCTATCCCTCGACATTCTTGGGACTCTACTCAAACTGGGCTTAGTCGCCTGCCTTTTAATTATGGGCTTATTCCCAAATCTCTAGTTGCAAAATTTAGGATATTACAGACCTCCATGGGGGAGTGTTATGAATATATTATGTGGATGTCCATTGATTCTTAACTTTCCATGTTCTGTCACAATTCATGAAAATCAATTGGGTATATTATATTATATAATATTATGTAGTGGACATTAAAATCACCTATTATGGGCATTAAGGTCGCCCACTACGCTTATAGTGGGGAGTGGATAGAAGTTACATAAAACATTCATACTCTCCAAGCATTATAAATTCTCTCCTCCCCCCACACAAATGTACACTGGAAGAGATTGTATTGTGATCATACAAGAAACTAAATGAAAATTGCTATACACTTTCTTTCTCTTGATTTGTCTTTTATTTATCTCTTGCTCTTTAATCCTAGATTTTTTTTTTAAGTTTTATAATATAAAGGTGTAATACCCTAAAATTCCTATACTTTGATAGGAAATGCCTATTAAAAAGAGGTGAATAAGTGGTCTCAAAGTTTCGAAGCTTATTGATTTTTATTTTAAGTAATTTCTTCTTGAAATTAAATAAGCTAAAGACCAAAATATTCTAAGTTCTTTTAGGGACCATAAAACATCATAAAATTATCATAATTGAGCATAGCCTTAATTTAATCACAAGAGACAATAAAATGACATGGAAATACTTACTCCAATTAAAGAAACTTATCAACAATTAATGGGCAATTAAATTTGCAGAAATTGAAATATTTAGGTTAATTTTCGTAATTAGTTAATAATTAAATTAAAAAGGCATAATTAAGAAATGTGTGAGAATGATTAGTGATCAAAGGCTAACAAAAAATCAAGATTAGCATAAAAGGGATTTTTAATGATCATAATTAATATTGTGACCAATCATATTTTGACAATTATGGGTGGCGAAAATTCACTCTTGAAAAGGCAAGATAATTACACAAATATTAAATCCTAGGACCACATAAAATATGAACAAATATCATCAATAGTGGTAGGATTTTTCCAACACAAATTAAAGGCTTGGATTAAATTTAATAAGGGTTAAGGTGCATTTTTGCCCTTAAAGTATGCGCCCAGGAGCAATTTTGTCCCTGAAGTTTTAAGCGTAGCAATGTTGCCCCTGAAGTTTCAAAATGGAGCAATGTTGCCCCTCTGTTAAAAACCCCAATGGTCAACGTTAGTTGACCGTTAGGGTTTTTGACGGAGGGCAACATTGCTCCATTTTGAAACTTCAGGGGCAAAATTGCTACTTTTTTTGAGAGCAATGTTGTCCCTAAAGTTTAAAAACAGAGCAATGTTGCCCCTTCATTTAAAACCCTAATGTTGACCGTTAGGGTTTTTAACGGAGGGGTAACATTGCTCCGTTTTTAAACTTTAGGGGCAACATTGCTACACTTGAAACTTAAGGGGCAAAATTGCTCCTGGGCGCATACTTTGAGGGCAAAAATGCACTTTAACCCATTTAATAAAGCTAAATCCTAAGGCCTTAATTAACCCTCATAAAGTGTAATCATTGTGAAGTAAAAATCAACCAATGAGAGTTTTTCTTCTAGATGATTGTATGGTAATTGAAACACCAAATTGAAGAGCAAGGAGGGAGTAAAACACGGTTTGCATATCTTGTGGGTGAAGAATACAAATTGATGAAATAAACAAAATACATATGCTAAAATAAAGTCACATGCAAGACTTAATGATGGAAGAGGATAATGTACTTTCAATTAAGAGACTTAATGACAATGGAAGAAGATAAGCATGAGAGAGAAGAGAAAGGGAAGGGGGCGGTTTTTGTGTGTGTGTGTGTTGTGAGTGTTGTGTGTCTAGTGGAGGAGTGAGGAATTAATTTAATTCAAGAATTGTGAGTTAATCAAAGGGAAGACTCAAAGACACAAGTAAATCAAAATCCCTAGAGAATTAATTAAATCAGTAAGGAACCTTAATCATAGAGTAAATATAAGGATTTATCTTAAACAAACACATATATTAAGCTTGGGATTAAATATCATTATGGTTTTTACCCAACTTGTACAATTAATTTTTACGATGATTAAAGGGAAAGTAGAGACTTCTAATGAAGCCATGATTTTTGAGATTAAGGGATTAATGAAGAATACTTAAATAAACTATAAATTAACCCCTAAGCATATTTTTGTTTGGTTGTTAACCAAACTATTATTTTTCACCTAGCTACATGAACACTTGGAGTAGCTAGAAATTGAAGCAAATAATGAATGAAATAAGGGGAATAGGGCACGGCTCGCTCTAGCTTGATGGAGAAGAATTCAATTGGTTAATATAAACAAAACACACACATGCTAATTGGGAGAACATGGAGTCATTAAATGAAGAGACAAAGTGGAAGAGGATAGATGTACTTAGGATAAAACTCTTAATGACTTTGGAAGAGGATAAATTGGAGAGAGAAGGGGGAGGGGGGACGGATTCAAGGCTTGAAGGAGAAGCAATCTAATTGTTTAATTACACATGCAAATTCAAGCATTAATGGAGGGAACAAAGTAGAAGAGATCACGTACTTTGGGATAAGATGCATTAAAGGAAATGGAATAGGATTATGAGAGAGAAGGAGGGGGGGGGGGGGCGGTTCATATGGGATTGAGGGCTAGGATGAGAGTTTAATGAATTAACCTAGATCCCATGGCTCCAATTCAAGAAGAGTTAGGTTTGGAAAATTTACCAAAGTGCCATAGCATTTTCCTATAAATAGGGACTTTGGGTTCTTCATATTCTCACACCAAAACAACTACAAATCTGAATATAGAGTGAAGTGTGAGAGAAGGAGGAGTATCCTGAAGGAGATAGAGCATTTGCAAGTAAGTTTTTTAAGTTTTAGTTCTTAAATTCATAGTTAGAAGTAGCTTTGATCTTAAATATGCTAGGGTAATTTTAATATCATGTTTTTATAGTCAAAGATAGTGATATTTCGAAAATTAGATGAGCCATGTGGTATAGCAAAAGTTTTGGGAGTTGAAAAGCAAAGTAGCGAAGCTCTGGCAAAACTTCATCGGTTAGAAGTTTCTGAAATTAGTAGCAAAAACGTCATACTTTTTTGTTGAATATGAGATGCTAAAATTATGAAAATATTCATGGTTGAAGTAGACATATAGGGCTTTTCAAATATGCCAAGAACATACTATTTTGAATTTCGTGCAGAGAGATAAAAATTTCCAAAGTTAGGCTACATTTTTCTGGAAATTTTCTGGGCAGAATATAAAGACGTGAAAACTGGGAATGATTAACATGTTCTGGGTGAAGACCATTATTTTTTATCAACAATAGACATCCTAAGGATTCCGAGGAATTTTACGGATCCTCATTTGAAGTTTTCTAGAATTAATTATGATTTTTCAAAGTCAGCAAAAATTCTGCCCGAAATACTGAAACCAACGTTTTTTGTGGAATAAAGGGATATAGTTAGAATAACAAATCCACCAGGGGTAAAAACGTTAGTAGTGGTTAAAATATCTCTTGAGATATTATTTACGAGGTAATAATGCGAAAATACTATTATAGGATATCCGGGAAAAATCAGGAGACGTACCAACCAGGCAAGCGTACCGCTATCCAAACGGACTAAGGTACGGACGCGTACTGTAACACTAACTCTGATGCTTATTGTATGCTTATATGTGGTAGATACTTTCATAAGGTCATGGACGAGACTATGTTTTGGGTCATGCACCGTGACTAAGTTTATGGGGCTTAGGTCACTACTTATACATTCAGCTTTATACACGGGTTATGGTTTTGATAATGTCGTTACAATTTTCCTGGCGCTGAGGACACGATAGGCCATCGTGTCACAGGTGGTGCAGACTAGAGATAACGGACATAGGCAGTGGCTGTGTACCGTTATCCAGACAAATTATACATCTGTTATGAGTTTTTATATTGATTAGTGCTGTAATGTCATACATATATTGTTTACATAAGCATGAGGTTAACCGTTACCTGGGGTCCGATGGGTATTGGACCTCAGCTCTTACCATAGCTTCAGGGTCCTGGGAACCGAGGACTGAAGACAGGGGTAAGCAGAGTAAACAGAACGCGTAAAGACCCAACTAAAGATCCTATTTTTAGACTTGTACCATTATAACATTACTCAGATAAATCACTACTACAAAATACTAAAACGACGACCTAAAAAAGACTCAAAAGACGACCTGATTTTAAGGGACGTTGGGGACAGAGTAGTAGTTTGTTGTATATTAGGCGACCTGAATACAAATCAGGTCGCCTAATATTAGGCGACCTGATTTGCATTCAAGTCGTCTAATAGAAGGAGCAAGGGTTTCAAATAGACTACCTAAATTGTTTCAGGTAGTCTATTTTGTAAAAAAGACTACCTAAATTAATTTTAGGTCGCCTATTGAAGCAAAACGACTATCTTAATTGCTTTTAGGTAGTCTGTTTTAAAATAAATGTAATATTTTAAATGAAATAGGCGACCTGAAATCAATTTAGGTAGTCTATTTGGTTCAAAAGACTACCTAAATTGCTTTTAGGTAGTCTTTTGTACCAAATAGACTACCTAAAAGCAATTTAGGTAGTCTTTTGAACCAAATAGACTACCTAAATTGATTTCAGGTCGCCTATTTGGTTCAAAAGACTACCTAAATTGTTTTTAGGTAGTCTATTTTGTTCAAAAGACTACACATATTGATTTCAGGTCGCCTATTGCATTGTTCAGGTAGTCTATTTGATTAAAAAGACTACCTATATTTCCATTCAGGTCGCCTATTTGTCAAAATAGACTACCTAAATATTGTTCAGGTCGCCTTATAATAGATTTTTTAAAAAAAAAAATTTGTTCTCGCTCTGTTTGTCCAATATACTGCAAAACTGAATACTTCACAATTCACAATTACAGCAGGCAATTCATAACTCAATTACAGCAATTAACTGCCAAATTCCTGTTTTTCTAACACCAATTACAGCAAGGCAATAACTCAAAATGTACAAGTTTTTACCATAATATACTCAGCCAACCATAGCAAAATTCAAACAACGTTAACGGTAGATACATGTCCATGATTCACAACAAAACTACAGTTACAATCAATCAAATTCAAGTCATTCAGTCAAGTCCCAGACTCAGAAACTATCCGCTGAACAAGTTGCTACAACAATTTAACTATACCACTGCAAAACAGAACCAATTTGTACAATATTTACAAGGGAAGGCCAGACAGAGCTAAGTCATACCACACCAAGTCATACCCTAACAATAGATTAACTTGCAAGTGACCCATGTTCAAGAAGATATCTAGCCAGCATGTCTCGAGTCGAATCCAGGTCATCCTGTGAGTACGGCTCCTCAGTTTTCCAATACTGTAAATTGGAAAACAAGGTATAATTAACAACTGAAGTACCACAACATAAAATATTATCATTTGAGGATCACAGAGCATTACGTACGTTTCCAAAGCCAGTAGTTTTTCCGTTGGAAACGATAGTTTGCATCCAACTGATGACGTAGTATCCGCACTCGGTGTTCCCTGGTTGTTGATGGCACTATAAATCAAACACAAATTGTTAGAACGAAAGCTATTGTGGCACAGAAAAACACTTGAATTGAAACTACTTACCTTGGGGTAAAACCACTTCGGTCCACCCTGGTCTCTTTGTCCATCAAGATCTCTATACGTCCTAAGAGCCCTATCATCATTAAAATGGAAATTAACAGACATGAAAACAATTCATTTAAAAGACGAATCGATGATTTAGACAAAAATTTACTTACTCGGCAAACATGCTTTTGATATCCTCGGTTGGCCTGCCACTTATAGAATCATACCAATAACATGCATTTTTAGAGGGGCAAACTACACACAGGGTCCAATGAGCACTACAACATATACATATTCATATTAAACTAAGATAAGAAAACAATTAATTCTTAAAAATCTTATATAGACAAAAAAAAATACGTACCCTTCATGTATTGGCGCTAGATAACAAGTCGATTGTAGGTCACCCATTGCTAACCCAGCATAAATGGCCCTCCTCGCTAACTTATTGCGAGCCGAAGCCGTGCTTCCAGGACATAAGAATCCGAATGAACCCAATAGGCCTCCCTTTTTGCACAGGTCGTGGCAGACACTATGATCAAAATAAAATGATAGATGTTGTTGAATATATTAAATAAAAAAATAGTAACTGACATAATTAAAGGGTACAAAAAACTTACAAGATTGCAAGTTGAAGCCACTGTATATCTAAATCTTCCATATGCATAAACTCTGTCAGATCTTTCTTGTCAATATTGATCGAATATGACTTGTCTGCACCGACAACGCCAGAAGGCATCTGCAAGCCTATAGAGATGATGTCCTTGGTGAGCTCTCGCAGCTGTGCTAAGTATGGAAATACGTCCGCAGCTTGTTCATGCTATGAAGACATAATAAACAGATTACGAGTGGGTTAGCAATGAAAATCAAATGGGAATCTAGTCAACGTCAATCAGTAAAGTATAGAAATACCATTGGAGGTGTCGTCCCCATCTCAATAAGATAATGCAGCCAAAGGATGAACGATGTGGTGGCAGCGCTAAGATCTGGAACCTCCTCATCATCAATCGGGATGGCTGTCTTTTCTTCACCCTCTCGCACACTTCTTACAGTCACCCTACGTAGGTCTTGTGGAATTTGCATATTGTGGTGTGTGGTTTGTTCTGGGTAAACAAGACCATCGGCAACAATACGCCGGTGTGGGTCATCCAAATATAGGGTGCAGGGTTGTCCACCCTGTAGAGTGTGAGAAGGCTCGCCAATATGTACATCTGGAGAGTGATGAGAAGGTTCACCAACAGGTACATTTGGAGCGTGAAAACTTTCTTTGCTGCTTGGGAAGGCCGGAGATTCTTGGTTTGTAGGCTGCGTATTTCCCCTTTCTTGTATCATAGCCCTCATTTCACCCCGTAGTTGTGCCATAACCTCATCTACGAGGGACGCTCGAATTTTGGCTACAAGTTGAGGGCTAGGGTTGTCATCGTCATGCGAACAAGTAGCACGCCGTCCAAAAAATTTCACGACGCTAACTCCCCTCGGCTCCCCTCGAACAGCATCAAGGTAATCTGGCTTCCCAATCGCCGTGGACAAAATGTCCATCCGTGTACCCGGCGTGAATGAACCTTGGCTGCTCTGCTGCTCAAGCGCATCCTGTATCAAAGGATTATTCATAAATAGTTACTAAACGCTAAAAATATGAAACAACAGAGGCTATTATTTAATACTTCTAATTTAACTACTTACAATCTTCTTGGCAACCTCAGCCACATCCTCATTTATGAAATTCTCACCCCTCTTCCTCGCAGCTATCCATTTTTTGTGACGAGGAGGACGCTCCGGGGCCTGGATAACAGTGGAAGGATCGGATTGCGAAGCTTCCTTCATTCTCTGCAACTCTTCTTCCATCAGCTTCCGTTCAAGCTTCCTATAGCCACCTCGAGACAACAGATGCGGATACTTATTTCTCGCTTGCCTCTCTCTATTGGCCTGACTTTGTTCCTGTCACACGAAAACAAATAAATTTGAGCCTTCGATGTCAAACCAATGCGAACTAAAAGATAAGATATGAAAGAAATTTTACAAGAAATTGAGGACTTTGGCGTGACGCCACAAACTCCCGCCAGTCCTCTGGAGAAATGTAATCATAGTCCTGACATGGGTCCTTGTCCTTCTTTGCCCCTCGGATATACTTTTTAGTGAGCTTGTTCTTAAAGTCTTTCCAACGCAGACGAACCTCGCCCATCCAATGCTTGTACATGGCCTTATTGTTAGGCACATCATACGTTTGCTGCAAGGTAAAAGATAGAAGATATTAGACAAATTAAGTAATAAAACTAAAGATACAAATGCTTTATGAATCGAAAGTGAGATACCAAAAGTTGTGCCCAGATCAACTCCTTCGTTTTCTGAGGAACCAACTTCCAATCAAAGATAACAATGCGGACTTTGCTTCGAGCCAGATAGCCTACGTAGCTAATGAAATTGTCTTCCTCTGGACCAATCGGATTCATATTGGCATCGAACTCCACATGCAGTCTCTTTTTCTTACCCTGACGACGTGCAACTAAAGCACCCATATGTGTGCTACCTCTACCCTTTCTCACCACCGGTACCTCATCTCCGCTATCACTCGATGACTCGGCAGAGCCAGACATGTTAAACCTGATCATCAAAGACAAATCAATAATGTTAGATAGGGTTATTCTTAAATAATAAACAAATGATTAAAATGAACTAACATGTTAAACCTGTACAACAATAACATAACACTTTTTTCATAACTTAAGATCTTACTTTATATGGTCTCCCATATTCCTTCAGAATGATCCTTTCTTGGAGCATATTCTTCATCATCTACCAATTCTACTTCACGTGTTATAGGTGGATTTGTTGTGAAAGGGAGTGTATCGTCCAGGTTCAAGGATTCTTCACCATACGTCTGTTTTTTACTTTGAAGTACAATGGACATTTTGTTATTTGCAGGATCTGTAACATAAAACACTTGCTTTGCCTGGCTTGCTAGAATGAATGGATCGTCTCTATGACCAAGTCTTTGAAGATCAACCGAGACAAATCCAAATTTAGGATCTATTACAACAGCATTATTGTTAACCCACCGACATTTAAATAAAGCAACTTTGAACTTGGTGTAGCTTATCTCCCATATTTCTTCAATAACGCCATAATAGGTCATTGATGCTAACACCGGGTTTTTGTCTTTCGAACTTGAAAAGTGCATGGATTCTGCTTCAACCATCACCCCACTATTTTGCACAGAACTTCTGTCATCTTGGTCTTTTGTGTAGAAAGAATATCCGTTTATATCATAACCTGTCCAAGTGATGACCTGATAAGAAGGCCCCCATGCTAACCACTCGATTGTATCCGATACTCCGGTCTCGTGTGAAACCTTCTCCTCGAACCACTTTATGAACGTCTTCTTTTGCTCATGAGCGATTTGCATGTCATTCTTCCTTGGATTCTTACTCTTCAAACTCTTTCTGTGTTCATCAATGTATGGTTGAACTTCTTCCATATTATTCAAGATGTACAGGTGTGCTTGCAACACCTCTTCACGAGGCTTATTCTTCAATTTGATTCCTTGAGTTCCCTCACTTAAACCCTTATCATGCTGAGATTGTAACGTCGCCCCTGATAGATAATCTTTACAGAACTCCATAGCCTCTTCGACTACATATCTCTCAACTATTGAGGCTTCCGGTCGATAAGGATTTTTAGAATACCCTTTTAAGATCTTCATGTATCGCTCGAAAGGGTACATCCACCTTAGGTAAACTGGACCGCAGAGCCTTACCTCCCTTACCAAGTGCACTATCAGGTGCACCATTATATCGAAAAATGCAGGACGGAAATGCATCTCGAGTTGGGACAAAATAATATAACCCTCATTTTCCAATTCATCCAACTTTTCAATGTCAATGACTTTGTTACATATGGCATTAAAGAAAATGCACAATTTTGTTATAGTGATCCGCACTTCATCTTTCATAATGCCCCTAATAGCTACTGGTAATAGTTGTTGCATCAACACATGATAATCATGGGACTTCATTCCCACTAACTTGAAATCGTCCATTGAAACACACCTTCTCAAATTTGAAGAATATCCTTGTGGAACCTTAATGTCATATAGACACCCACACAAACTTTTTTTCTCCGCTTTTGACAGCGTATGAGCTGCTGGCTCCATGTATGCCCTCTTACCATCTTCCATTACTCGTGGATGTAGCCGTTCTCTTATTCCCATATCAACCAGGTCTAGTCTCGCACTAATTCCATCCTTAGTCTTCCCTGGTATGTGCAAAAGAGTACTGACAAGGCTATCACAAACATTTTTTTCCACATGCATCACATCAAGACTGTGTCTCACATCAAGACTACGCCAATATAGAAGATCAAAGAAAATTGATCTCTTCTTCCATATATTCTTCTCATCCGCAATCCTTTTCTGCTTACCCAATATGACATTGATATGCATCACCCGACTATAGACTTCCTCTCCGGTTAATGCCTTTGGAGCCGTTCCATGCTCTGGTAAGCCGTTAAAACGCTTTCTTAACTTACGATATGGGTGGAACCGATCAAGAAACCTCCTGTGACCGAGGTAGACCGTTTTCTTTCCATGCTTTAGTTGCTGGAAGTTTGTGTCAGCTTCACATATTGGACATGCTTTATGCCCCTTCACACTGTACCCAGACAAATTTCCGTATGCAGGAAAGTCATTGATCGTGGTAAAAATCATTGCACGCAACTTGAAGAACTCCTTCTTATATGCATCAAACACATCTATGCCTTCCTCCCACAACTTCTTCAAATCCTCAACCAAAGGCGCCAAGTACACATCGATATTGTTACCGGGTTGTTTTGGTCCAGAAATCATCATAGACAGCATCACATACTTGCGTTTCATACATAGCCAGGGAGGTAAGTTGTATATTACAAGAAGAACCGGCCATGCACTATGGGTACTGCTAAGAGTTCGATACGGATTGAAGCCATCTGTACAAAGCCCCAGCCGAAGGTTTCTTGGCTCACTGCCAGATTGAGGGAACATTTCGTCTATTTTCTTCCATTGCAGAGAGTCAGCCGGGTGCCGAAGATATTTTCCATCGGATATTCTCTCATCAGAATGCCATCTCAACTGCCTCGCCGTTGCTTCACTAGTATACAGACGCTTAAACCGTGGAATTATTGGAAGATACCACAATGTCTTCAAAGGTTGCCTTTTTGTTGTCTGCTCTCCAGAAACACTACATTTCTTCACTTTGTATCGTGAAGTTTTACACTTCGGACACTTATCGAGGCCTTCGTAGTCATTTCTGTATAATATGCAGTCATTAGGGCAACTGTGTATCTTTTTATACTCCATACCCATCGTAGATAAGATTTTCTTGGCCTCATACATACGATTTGGAAGTACATTATCATCTGGCAATATATCACACAACAATTCAAGCAACGACGTGAAACTGCTATCGGTCCACCCAAAAGTTGCCTTTAAGTTGACCAAATGTAAGGTCCCAGTCAACCGTGTATACTTAGTACACCCAGGGAACAAAGGTGTCTCTGCATCACTCCGCACGCTATCATATTCATGCGGTTGTGCAAAGGATTCGACCTCAACATCATGAATCATTCTCTCCATTCCATCATCATCTACGTCAACCTCATTTTCGTGGGATGCACTAGGTGTTACCTCCTCACCATGCCATATCCACGTTGTGTATCGAAGGTTTATTCCATCACAAATTAGGTGATCCCTTATATCAGCAACATCCCTTCGAATCCCATTTAAACAATTAACACATGGACAATAATACATCCCGTTTTTTGTAGTCACATTCCTTCTAGCAAATTCAATAAAGTCTTCCACCCCTTTCGCATATTCTTCGCTAGTTCTCAAAGCATTCATCCAACTATGACCCATTTTATTATCACCTAAGACATTTCCAACAACAGTCAAGTTCATGACAATTTCAAAAAATTTCGGCAGCATTTCCCCTCAACAGTAAGACATCCAAAAATTTCGGCAGCATTTCCCCACAACAGTAAGACATCCCAAAATTTCAACAACAAACCATTTCAACTCAATTCAACAAAACTTACTAACTAAGGCAATTTAGAAAATATCAGCTATTAAATCCAATACTTTCATCAATACAAAAAACTAAAATATATCTAAGTTGTAGAATTAGAAAGGTGCAGCAGCAATAGGAGAATTCACTGAGAACTTGCAATTAAATTTAAGAATTACAAAGGCACAACAATAGGAGAATTCACATTCACTGAGGATAAAATGAGCAAAAGTACAGTAGTCTTATGCTGACAAAGATGCAACACTTCCCACATATTTAGTTTCTAAGCAAGCCAGCAAGTAAATTTGAACTTTTTACTCACACGCACACAACAAGCTAAGTCAATTGCAATAAAGAAATCTCTAAAATTAAACAATAAAAGCAACAAAAAACAGAGCAGAAGAAGCGCAGACCTTCAAGACAACTAACAGTGAACGACAACCCAAAGTTGACGAGAGGCAAAAAGAATAAAAGGATCGACCTAACCCTGAGGATAAAATGAGCAAAAGAACAATAGTCAGCAATGTTGGTGAATATAAGAAATTCTAATTCTAGATTTAGTGAAATTGAACCAGCAAAAACTCACTAATAATTACAAATCCAGAACCAAGCTAACTAGTCAATGCACAAAAACACTAACCATGGCCAGTGAACTAGGAAAAAAATTCAAGTTTTAAGTTACATTGATCTCATCAAGCTTCTCTGAAAACCTAGAATCAACTTAGTAATTAAATTAACTTGAAATAAATAATAAAAGTAAAAGAAAACCTCGAGCTTTTGCACTGCGCCACTGAGCACGACGGCGACTGGTGAATCAACGATGCCGCCGTGAATGGAGGAGGTAGCGGATATGGGTTTTAGGGTTTGGAGAGTAGAAAAAGGGGACAAAATTCTTCTCTTTTGATCTCAAGACAGCACCGATTCCTTACAGACGATTGCGGGGTTGTTCTCTCTATCGCGATAGCTCCTGGCCGGCTCCTGAGGTTCAAGACCCACGACCGCTGGTCCGATCGACGGCGACGGCCACTTTTCTATCTGCGACGGCGAAGATTGACGGTGACTGAAGTAGAAGGCGATTTTTGCTATCGCGAGGCTTTGAGGAGGAATTGGGGAGAATACGCTGAGTTTTAGGTTTAAAAAAGATTTTAGGCGACCTGAAAATACTTCAGGTCGCCTATTTTTGATTTTAGGCAACCTGATTAAGCTTCAGGTCGCCTAAAATTAAAATAGGCGACCTGATAACCTATCAGGTCACCTATTTGATAAAAATAGGCGACCTGGTAACCTATCAGGTCGCCTATTTTTATAAAATAGGCGACCTGATACCAAATCAGGTCGCCTATTGATTAAAATAGGCAACCTGATTGTTGTTCAGGTCGCCTATTTGGCAGAAATGGCGCGCAAACACATAATTTCTCCCCTATTTCCCTTTGGCGCGAAAGTTTTCCTTGTATATAATAACAATATTGCCATTAGCCTCATTTTTTACTTCCTATTTTTTATTCAGGACGTATTTGAGGGTAGTAATATCAAATTTTTGTAGTAGTGAATGTACTGTATATTATGAACAGACGGATACGCCACAGTTAATGATATATTAGTTACTCACTCTTTTACTTGCTCCGATGCTCTACTCTGATGAAAAAAAAAATTATTCCGGTTTTGAAAATTGGAGTGTTACAAAAGGTATTTTTAATATTCATAATACTACTATATTAAAGAGGTGTGAGAGTTTGATTTGTCATTTTTTAAATTAAAATCAAATGACAAAAATGTCCCTAAAAGTTTTTAAAAAATAGAGAACAAGCTGCGATAATGGTTTAACAAGTTCTAATAAAGGTTTAACAAGTTTACATATGAATTTCACAATTTCCCATTTTAAATTAACCACTTACGACAATGACAAGTCAGTGATGTATTTATTCTTACACTTTATAGGGGTTTAACAAGTTTGTATATGAATTTTACAACTTAATTCCCATTTAAAATTGACCACCTGTAATAAAAGACAGGTGAAAAATGTATTAATTCCTACACTGAGAAGGGTTTAACAAGTTCCAATATGAATTTCACAACTTCTCATTTAAAACTAAACCACTCGCACCTTCTTCTTTGTAAATTTAAACTCAAGATATTTCTGTTATGTTTATTCAATTTTGAAAAGAACAAATCAGACCTTCACACCTTATTGGAAACACTTTGTCTCTAAGTATTTTTAAAGTATTTTCTCATTGTTCTAATTATACTATCCACTTCTAAATATTACAATTTCATTAAAGAAATACTTGGAGGCAATTAGGCAAGCTCAATCTAAGATAGCTTATCTAGTTTTCACAAGTGCTTCATTTCTAAGCTTCATAGCTGGTTTATATGATTTCGTGAGTTAAGAAAAAGAAAAATTCAAATTAAATTCTATAAGTTTAACCTCCTCCAGTCAATAACACAATACACTTATAGGAGAATATATTGGTTAACAAATTATTTAAAGAGTGATTAAATTAATGCTTATTGGTTAAATCTCCTATATAATTAATACTTAATAAACATGACTTTATATACTTTTCTCTCTATTTTAAAATAATAATAATAATATGGGTAAAATTTGAAAAAATTTCAATTAAATGTAATAAATTAGCTATCATTTATTGACTCTAATTTTTAATAAGTTGTTTGAAATGACTTGTATAGTTACCCCAATAAATATGTATAATTATATATACGAGGAAAGTTACATACAGATCTAAAGGAAGAAAATTGTTACTACAATGTTAAATAATTAACTAGTTAAAAAGGATCTATGGGTAAGAAAATCTAATTGTTAAATGACCAAACCACCCTCACTAATTAATTTAGTTTTTAATACACATGTTAGGACAGTTGCTATAACATAGTTATTTTAGTTGTCAATAACAAGTCTTTGATACATACAGGCTGATATTAATTGTTTAAACATGCTGTGACAATTATTACTATATTTAGTTTAATTGTCAATAATAAGTGTATAGTGTTGGTTGACATTAGTTGTTACTACTTACTGTGATAGTTGTTAATATCGATAGTTTAGTTGTCAACCGTAACTGTAAGGTTAAAGTTAACATTAAGGGGTTGTTTGGTACGAGGAGAAGGGAAGGGAAATTGAGAAGAGGGAAAATATTTGAATTGGATTTAAGAAATTAAAGAACTGAAGTTAAAAAACGTTAATTAATTTTTATGATTCTCTTATCTTACATTTTATCTTTGTTAAAAATTTATAACCCCACTTTTTCAATTTTTAAAAGTTTGACTCACAAAAATTTTCCCTCACTTCCTCTCCAAATTCCTCATACCAAGCAGCTCCTAAAGATGGCTAGCACATATGAGATGCATATATTATATTTAATTTCTTTAATATAGGGGGATGATTTGTAGATGGTGGAGAAACTAATATTGCCATGTTGAAGGTAGTATGAGAACGAGAACCATAAAGGAAAACGTAACTTATGAAAAGTGGAGAGAAAAATGATATTATTAAGTTTTGAAGAAGAAAGTAATATAATTCTTACGAAATTCAAAATTATCTCTGTTACAAGAGCCTTGTGGATGACGAATGAGTAAAACATTTAATTAACCTTAATGCAGTATAAGTAGGAAACTTGGATTAGTATGATTTTGTTACATTTTGATGTAAATTCACTTGTTGTTATCCACACCTACCTAATGTTAATTTTTACGATCTCACTTGTCATATCTTGGTATATAGCTTGTCAATTCCGTTGTGCTGAATTGTGACTTGTCCATGTGCTTACCTTATCTCCTTCTATGTGAATTTCTTAGTTGAATTTTATGTTTTGTATTCTATTTATTTTATAGACACAATTAATGATATTATAACACAATATGATGATATAAATAGAGTTGCGATTTTTTATATCCTCATTTGTCAATGGTGACAGCTTAACCTATCAATCAACGAACTGTCACTTGTTATTTATTGGTTGCTAACAATGTCATATAAAGATTTATTTGAATTTTAAAGCATCGTGCATAAGTGGGTACTGAATTTGGAGTGGCCATCAAGCTAAGGCCGTAGGTAACAGAAAAATGAATTTTCCATCAAGGGATACGAAGAATAGTCCATTCAAACTTTTGATTATTTGTTGTGGAAATTTGAACTATGTGGAAATTTATTGTCTCCTCCAATCCGAGACATAATGGCAGTTTGGCCTTACTTTATATAGTCAAAAGTCGTTCGTTTTTTCCCCCTTTGGGTATCAATGTTGTTGGTCTTTAAATGTCTTTTCGATTGTTTTGTTGTAAGAACACAGATGTCTAACTTCAATAGGTTAGTATGGATAATTTATATAGGATCTATTGCACTCTCCGGGATGTAAGTAGGCTAACACCGAAGAGAAGGTGATTGTTCTATGATGTCTATGAGGAAGACATCAAAGAATATCAGATGATTATTGTGCTACACGAAAATGGCGATTAGCTAAAGGGGGTGGGGTGTGTGCACAGTGAGACTGAATAGTAAAGATGATGAATAGAGGATGTGCACCTGTGAGCTTAATTTTCTATTTATAGGAATTACCTCTAGGGTTTTGGCCCTTGTACTGTGCGTGTCTCTAGGTCCAAATGCTTGCTCCACTATCTATGCATGCATGCTCTGCTACCTGTATTGTCCTTGATTACAGCCAAGATTATAGGGTGATTAGTGTTTTACCTTTTTTTTTTTTTGATAGAAAAAAGTTTTGGAGGGTTCGGCATCAGTCCCCTTACCAAGGCCAGGGCACGGTTCCAGGCTCTATGAGCACTTACTAGGGACTTACGAGATCGTCTACCAAAGGAGCCCCAGCGACGGCAGAGGGGATCGAACCTACGACCCAAGGGTTTAGTCTTGGATCCCTTACCATCTATGCTAGCTCACATTGGCGATTAGTGTTTTATTTGATTAAGGGGGATTCTGTCATAAAGTACTCTTGTTGGGCCGCATGCCAATTGGGCCCAATATACAAGTCTATAACATCAATTATTTTTTCCAACACTATGCTTTGATTTGTATTCCTCATGGGATGGACAGGTAGGTTATACAAGTCATGAATACTCACATTTACGATATAAATGATTTCCTAAATATTTACATGAATAATAATATTACAAATAAATTACATTACATTAAATCTCTCTAATGATTTTACCAACACAGAGTTGGTTTCAAAGTGTAGTCTCTACCAGATCCTCTTGAATATCAAGCTCGTCTCTTAGAAGAGGCACCTATTTTGAAAAGGGGAGTTGTGAAGCCCAAAAATAGAGTAGTATTTTTTTTTTTAAAGAAAAAAACTCTCTAATACTACTTTTTTCATAATATTCCACGTCTCTCTACACATTTAATGTTACTTTTTATATCATCTGATATTCTTGGGGAAAAAAATTATTCACATGTTAATTGTAGGGGTTAGCTAACTAATTCACATATAAAAATATTTGTTGAGTTAATATTTTTTTGTAAAAATATGTATTCCCTCCTGTCATTTTTAGAAGTATATGTTATAGTTCTCTATTTGTTTTGATGATAACTAACAATTGTAAACTTAAATGGAGTTAATGGCTAAGTTAAAAATGTTTCAAACTTGTTCAAACTTAACTAATAACTTATTGTCAAGACTAAACTTGAGTTAACACTAGCTAGAGAGTTAGTCAAGTCATTTAGACTTCGGTTAACTCGAGTGTCTAAACGAAAATTTGAGTTTGAGCTTGGCCGAGAGCTTCTCAAAGCTTTTATTTTTAAACTAACTCGAGCCAGTTTTGGTCAAACTCGAGTTATGGCTTGGCCAAGAGTTTTCAAAGCTTTTAAATTCTAAAGTAAATTAAACTCGAGCCATTTGTTGAACTCGAGTTAGAGCAAGGCTGATAGGTTTCCTAAACTCCAGTCAGCTTTTGTGGAGTTAAACTTATTTTCAAATTGAAGAAGTCCTAAACTTGAGTTAGTCACTTAATAACTTGAGTTAACATGATCTCAAAACGTTTTCAAAATGCTGTTGCGAAGCTTATTTTGGAAGAAAAGATCTAAACTCGAGTTAACCATAATAAACTCGAGTCTTGCACTTGAGTGAAACATTTTAAACCCGAGTTTCAATCATACAGAGACATCTTCGTTTTAACTTCAAATCTATTTTCAAAGAAGATGATAATGTGACTCAAGCCTAAATTGTTAAACTTGAGTCATGCACTCCAGTTTGTTTTAACAAGCTCGAGTGTTAAGTATTTCTATTTTGAAAACATCTTGTCTGTATTTGCAAAATCTTCATGTATGATCTATATACTTCTTATCACCTCTCATTACTATTCTTAAATATATTTAATCAGTTTGCTTGAGAATTTTAGATGGTCAAACTAATGTTTGAATGAAGATCTAGAGCATTAAATGCTAGTCCATAAAACTAAGTATGAATTTTGCAAATCATTATCTACACATTCTAGAGGCTTTAATATTTTCTTTCCTCATCTAGATGCCAGATCGTTTAACGGATTTATTTCAAGAAAAGTCAACAAAGAAAGTTGAGCATCTGGATTAATCAAAGTGACAAAGTAAATGCACCTGGTTCAACCTAACAGCTCTTTTGATGCTTCCAACGGTTGTTTCAAGATCTCCAATAGTCATCAAATGATTCCTTCATATACAAGTTGAAGCATTCAATTCTTAACAACCAATAGAGACAAAAACGCAAAAACGCTCAACTTGCATTTACTGTTCCACTTTCAAGTGTAATATCTTTTAATTTAAATATTCTCCAGTGTTTATTCACTTGCACCTTTAAAGAGTTTCATTTCTGATTATTAAATCATTCTAAGAATCTCAAGTCATGGGACTTTGAGATTGGGTTATCAGTTTACAACTTGTAAGGGGGAATGTATCCTAGTGAGAGGATGATTGAAGTGATTGTGAAAATCCCAGAGTTTGGGAATTGAACGTAGGTCAAGAGTTGAGATCGAACCAGTATCAATCTCTTGTGTCTAGTTCTCTCTCTCTCTCTCTCTTTCTCTCTATCTCTATTTTACCATGTTCTTCATCTGTTTATTGGGTGTATCAAAAAGAGTTTCTAAAACCTCAATTCACCCACTCTTGGTGATATTCTGAAATTTACATTTGGTATTACAGCAAGGTCCTCTTAAAAGAGCTTAACATCTAGAGAAGAATCGATATGGATGGAATACTACCAGATGGTGCCTCTATCAACAGATCCCCCAATTTCAATGGCGAATACTATTCCTTCTGGAAAGCCAAATTCAAAGTCTTTGTTTTGGCTTCTAAGTATGGATTATGGAGAGTGTTTGAGAGAGGAGATTATGTTGGAAATTATGCCCTAGGGGCAATTCATTGTACTTTGGATATTTAAGTTATTTAAAGTATTCTCTTTTGTTATCATTTTCGTTTGCATGTTCGTACTGATAACTGCATCCCTGGATAATCTTATAGATTATCCTAAAAGTCCCTGATCGGTCATCTACACGGGAGTGAAGATGAAATGAGATCAGTATGACTTTGATGAGGTATGGAGATACGAATCAAAGTCATGGGCACTTGTAAGAGTACAAGGTGCTGGACCGACCCACTATGAGAAAGCTGCATGGATTAAGTCATAAGCTTATCTCATGTATAACCGCGTCACGACGCCCTATGACCTGAGACCATCATAGATTCCTACATGATGAGTACTGGTCTTTGACCTAGTCAAAAGTCACCTTTGACCGGGTGATGATAAAGGCTAGGACCAGGATCAGTGGTTTTCATGCGGAGGAATGTGAGTGGTCAAGATGGGATTTGTCCCTCACATATGTAGAGAGATAATGTTGGGCCCCTCGATGAGTGAGTCTAAGAAATGTATGGCCATACTGTGATGGAAAGGAGTTTCCATTTCACTAATTAGACTACTCGAGAATCGAGAAAGCATTGGTCAAGAAAAGGAAGTTGACATTATCCATGCCTCATCCTTGACCGAATTATCGCGTGACAAAAGGGACGTGACATGGTTGTACGATAGGTAGTATCGTGTCATCGATCTCCATGTGAATTGGGTAGTCGCAATGTCTTGCTAGAGGCCGCTTGCGACTTGTGGGCTGATACAGTGTTGGCCCACTGCCAATCTCATATGGGCCTGCAGGGTCGCACACAAGAATAATCCAACACGGGTGAAGGTGTCCAGGTTCATTGAATCTCAGATTAATCTGAGATTAAATGAATACTAAATTTCATCTAGGATTTATATATATATATATATATATATATATATATATATATATAAAATTCGAAATTAATATATATATATTATAAATTGAGATTATAATATTATATATGATATTTGTTTAGTATTTAATTTATTTGATAAATTAAATATCTGAAACAAATAGAGATATTGTATCTCATTTAATTTCGAATAAAGATATCGTATATCTGTTTAATATTAAATTGAGATATGGTATCTCAGATTTAATTAAATAGATAGATATCATATCTCGGATTTAATTTATGATGATAAATTAAATCAAAAGGCTTTAAATTTAGATTTGATTTAAATTTAAAAATTCGAATTTCCAAATCTGGCTTTTAATATATTCAATTACATTATGAGATAGATGTGATTGATATGCTGACCAGATTCAAAATCCGAATTTCCAAAATTAATAAAGGATTAATTTTGGTTATATAATACGCCTAACGGGTTTAGAAAAACCTACGGGATTTTCAGTCGAGCGTATTGAGAAAAGCCGCGAGAAACCCTAGAGCAATTTGAGAGAGAGAGACGCACAAGAAGCGCTAGCACGCTGCCGCAACCGTTTAGGGGATTGTTCGTGTGGATACCAGTAGAGGAAGCCGATCCAAGAGTCGACTTCTGCTGATCGAAAGAACGAGACGCGGACGTGTTGATCGCCCACCTGATCAAAGGAACGAGACGCGGAAGTGTTGTTCGAGAAGGTAGCCCACCTGATCAAAGGAACGGAACGCGGACTAGTTCAACAAAGGTATGATTCGGTTTCCTTAACTCTGATTTAAACGTCGTTGAGTGATCCTTCGGAAGGATTCGTAAGAAATTTTTAATCCGCTGCGTGTACGAATCCCAACAGTGGTATCAGAGCCAACTCAGCGTACGTTTAAATTGGGTTTCTCTACATGCCGATATATGTGATATGTATGTAATAAACCGAATTTTGAATCAAGAAATTAAATCTTGAATGTTCTATTTTGATAATTCGCGTTAGGGTTTCACGGCCGTTATTCTTGTGGTTCTGAATCGTAGAGGTCGGATGATCTTGATGAGATCAGAAGATGATAACATAGGGGTCAATCATGATCGGAGACGTCATATGTTTCTGGTCGCATAGATCACGTTCTGAAAGGTTCGAACGTCGATTACGCGTCGGAGACCTATGACGACTCGGACGTTCATGACGGCAGATGGAAGAATTCGATTCGGATATCGCCTTTTGGGGTTAAAATTTGATTTTATGAAAGAAATTTTCTTTTAAAAATATGTTGTTTTCAAAATTTCGTAGCGCGAGTAATCAAATCAAAGTAATATAAATTAGAGAATTTTATCATAAGCAATATTTTATTTCATAAATGTATGAATTAAAATATGGTTTTAATTTACCTTTCAAAGTGTTGTTTGGGTATGGTGAACAAGATGGCTCTAGGATTGGAAGTTTTAAATATGGCCTGCGTGCCATGCCTCTCTCTAAATATTCTTGATGTACATTCTCTTCTCATCTCACTCCCCTCGTATGTGAAACGAGGTTTCTAATTATGTACTTTCTTTTATATTATTTAGAGAAGTCCTCTCATTGGCTTGAGGGGACTACAGGTTAGATGAGCCATATTGTTCACGAGTTTTAATTATGTTTTGATATGATCATTGCATGATTAGTTTAGACCTTATATGATATACAATAAATGATTGCATTCATATAGGAAGGAATAATAGGAGATTTAATTCACAAATGAAATAATACCCTCAAAATAAAATCTTAAGTCACAATGCCGTCAATTAATGAATACTTGCCAAAATCTCGATCACCCATTTGTATGTTCCACTAAAGTGGATGCATTTGAGTAATCTTGATGAGGCAAGAGAGTAATGGTGATACTCAACATTCATTGTTGTCTTGACTTAATTGAGATCATCAAAACGGTTTTGGATCTCAAGGCATTGGATGGGATTAAACATGCCAGATCATATGATGATCGAATCCCATAAAGATCTAAGAGTTACATGTGATGTAATTGGCAAAGCAGTTGCCTACCTAAATAACTTATTTTAAGCGTCCTGCCAAAGCGGACTTAAATTTAAGCTAAATATGGATCTTAGCCCACTAATTATAATGAGGGTTGTTAATTTAGTGGGAGAATATTAACTGACTTTGCATATCTTTTAATTGTAGAATCATGTCGACCACTAACACCGCAACAACATCAATGCGATCACTCCTTGAGAAGGAAAAACTGAATGGGACAAACTTTCTTGACTGGTTTAGAAACTTGAGAATTGTTCTCAAGCAGGAAGGAAAGCAATATGTCCTTGATCGACCCATTCCTGAGGAGCCTGCAGCCAATGCTCCAAGAGCTGAGAAAGATGCTTACACGAAGCATTCTCGTGACTCTGTGGATGTAGGATGTTTGATGCTTGGCACCATGGTTCCAGAGCTCCAAAGAGATCTGGAACATGTGGAGGCTTTTGAGATGATTGCTCATCTCAAGGAAATGTTCCAGCAACAAGCAAGGCAAGAAAGGTATGAAACCATGAAAGCCTTAAATTCCTGCAAGATGGCTGAAGGTGCGTCAGTTAGCCCTCATGTTTTGAAGATGAAAGCCTACATTGATCACCTTGAGAGGCTGGGATTTCCCATGCTTCCGGAGTTAGCCACAGATATGATCTTAAACTCACTCCCGGATAGTTATGACCAGTTTGTCATGAACTATAACATGAACAACATGGAGAAATCAATTTCTGAACTGCATGGGATGCTTAAAACAGCTGAGCAGAGCATTAAGCACTGTTTTGATGGTTCAGAAAGGAAAGGGTATGAAAAAGAAAGGCAAGGGCAAGAAATGGGGTAAAGGCTCAGCTGGTAAGACCAAAGAGTCGAACAAACCTGAATCTAAGCCTGCAGCCAAGAAGGCAAAGCCTCCAAAGGATGGGGTCTGCTATTTCTGCAATGAACCGGGTCATTGGAAGAGGAACTGCAAACTCTATCTAGAAGGTCTGAAAAAGAACAAGAAGGATAGCGAGGCTATCGCTTCAGGTATCTATGTCATGGATATTCATTTTTCTACTTCCTCTACATGGGTATTAGATACTGCTTGTGGATCTCACATTTGTACCAATGTGCAGGGTCTCAAGGAAAGTAGAAGATTGAAGAAGGGCGAAGTTGACCTACGAGTTGGAAACCGAGCAAGAGTTGCTGCTTTAGTCGTAGGCACTTATGAATTAGTTCTGCCCAATGGGCTTTTGTTAATTTTGAACAATTGCTTTTATGTTCCTGCTTTGAGTAGTAACATTATTTCACTTTCTTATTTGGATAAGGAAGGTTTCACTTCCATTACTGGGAACCGTAAATGTTCAATTTATCTTAATGATGTTTTTTATGCTCATGGAGATTTGCATGCTGGTCATTATGTATTAAATTTAGAACATCCTAATAATGGACGAATCTATGACATAACTACTAAAAGGTTCAGGTCAAATGACTTGAATCCAACCTACCTATGGCATTGTCGTCTAGGCCATATAAATGAGAAACGCATTTCGAAACTCCATCAAGATGGATTTCTGAATTCATTTGATTTTGAATCATTTGATACATGTGAGTCTTGTTTATTGGGCAAGATGACAAAGGCTCCTTTTACTGGACATAGTGAAAGGGCCACTGATTTATTGGGCCTCATTCATACTGATGTATGTGGACCAATGAATATCTCTGCCAGAGGAGGTCATTTGTACTTCATTACATTCATAGACGATTTTAGTAGATATGGCTATATCTATCTAATGAAGCATAAGTCTGAATCTTTTGAAATGTTCAAAATATTCCAGAATGAAGTACAAAACCAACTTGGCAAAACAATTAAGGCACTTCGATCTGATCGAGGTGGTGAATATTTGAGCCAAGAGTTCATTGACCATCTTAGGAGTTGTGGGATTATCTCACAACTTACTCCTCCAGGAACACCTCAATGGAATGGTGTTTCTGAACGGAGGAATCGAACTCTACTGGATATGGTTCGATCTATGATGAGTCAAACAGACCTTCCACCTTCCTTTTGGGGCCATGCCCTGGAAACAGCTGTATTCACACTAAATCGTGTTCCGTCAAAGGCAGTTGAAATGACACCATATGAGATATGGACTGGGAAGAAACCCAGTTTGTCATTTCTTAAAATTTGGGGATGTGAGGTTTATGCTAAACAACATGCCTCTGATAAATTATCATCTAGATCCTCAAAATGCCTTTTTGTGGGGTATCCTAAGGAAACTAAAGGATACTACGTCTACAATCCCACCGATCACAAGGTGTTTGTCATTCGGAATGGTGTCTTTCTGGAAAAGGAGTTTATCTCTAAAAGAACCAGTGGGAGTAAGGTGAACCTCGAAGAAGTTCGAGAGTCACAGGATTATGTAGAACCACAGATGGAAACTAGAGAAGACTCACAACAAGTTGTTGAGCCTACTCAAGTAACACAAGGCCCACGAAGGTCCGATAGATCACGGCTACAGCCTCAGAGATATGGATTTCTGATTACTGGAAGTCGTGATGTTTTGCTCATTGAGCAGAATGAGCCAACAACCTATCGAGACGCTTTAGTGGGACCTAACTCCGAAAAATGGCTTGATGCCATGAAGTCTGAAATGCAATCCATATATGACAATAAGGTATGGACCTTAGTTGATCCACCTGAGGGTGTAAAAACCGTTGGGTGCAAGTGGGTTTTCAAAGAGAAAACCGACATGGATGGCAAAGTAAGTGTCTTCAAGGCACGGCTGGTTGCAAAAGGATTCACTCAAACTCATGGTGTGGACTATGATGAGACCTTTTCCCCAGTTGCAATGGCCAAGTCAATCAGAATCCTTCTTGCCATTGCATCATATTATGACTATGAGATATGGCAGATGGACGTCAAAACGGCCTTCCTTAATGGAAAGCTGCTTGAGGATGTGTACATGACACAACCTGAGGGTTTTGTGCGTCCAGAGGACACTGGTAAAGTATGTAAGCTTCAAAGATCCATTTATGGATTGAAGCAGGCATCTCGGAGCTGGAATCATCGTTTTGATGAAGTAGTCAAAGAGTTTGGCTTCATTCAGAACATGGATGAACCTTGTGTTTACAAGAAGGTTAGTGGGAGCACAGTTGTATTTCTAGTGCTTTATGTTGATGACATCCTACTCATTGGGAATGACATTCCTACCTTGCAGAAGGTCAAATCTTGGTTAGGAAAGTCTTTCTCAATGAAAGATTTAGGCGAAGCCACTTATATCCTTGGGATAAGGATCTATAGAGATAGATCCAAGAGGCTGTTGGGCCTAAGTCAGAGCATATACATAGACAAGATACTGAATAGGTTCAGTATGCAGGATTCCAAAAGGGGTAACGTGCCCATGTCTCATGGCATTCATCTCAGTAAGGATCTGTGTCCTAGTACACAAGATCAAAGAGACCGCATGAGTAAGATTCCATATGCCTCTGCCATTGGATCTATCATGTATGCTATGTTATGTACTCGACCGGATGTGTCATTTGCCTTGAGTATGACCAGCAGATATCAACAAGATCCCGGTGAGGGTCATTGGACTGCTGTCAAGAATATCCTTAAGTACTTAAGAAGGACTAAGGACTTATTCTTGGTATATGGTGGCTTGGAGGATGAGCTCTGTGTGACTGGTTACACAGATGCGAGTTTCCAAACTGACCAAGATGATTCAAGATCGCAATCAGGATATGTATTCCTGTTGAATGGTGGTGCGGTGAGTTGGAAAAGCTCTAAGCAGAGCACTGTAGCTGATTCTGCAACGGAAGCTGAGTATATAGCAGCATCGGATGCAGCTAAGGAAGCCGTTTGGATCAGAAAGTTCATCACTGAACTAGGGGTGGTTCCTACCATCTCAGATCCAATAAACTTGTTCTGTGACAATAACGGCGTCATTGCACAGACAAAGGAGCCTAGGTCACATCAAAGGACCAAGCACATACTCAGGCGTTTTCATCTCATCAGAGAAATCAATGAAAGAGGTGATACAAACATATGCAAAGTACCAGGAGAAGACAACGTAGCAGATCCTCTCACTAAGCCGCTTGCACAAGCGGCACATGAGCGTCATGTTAGGGCAATGGGAATTAGAGTAATCAATGATTGCACCTAGTGCAAGTGGGAGTCTGTTGGAAATTATGCCCTAGGGGCAATTCATTGTACTTTGGATATTTAAGTTATTTAAAGTATTCTCTTTTGTTATCATTTTCGTTTGCATGTTCGTACTGATAACTGCATCCCTGGATAATCTTATAGATTATCCTAAAAGTCCCTGATCGGTCATCTACACGGGAGTGAAGATGAAATAAGATCAGTATGACTTTGATGAGGTATGGAGATACGAATCAAAGTCATGGGCACTTGTAAGAGTACAAGGTGCTGGACCGACCCACTATGAGAAAGCTGCATGGATTAAGTCATAAGCTTATCTCATGTATAACCGCGTCACGACGCCCTATGACCTGAGACCATCATAGATTCCTACATGATGAGTACTGGTCTTTGACCTAGTCAAAAGTCACCTTTGACCGGGTGATGATAAAGGCTAGGACCAGGATCAGTGGTTTTCATGCGGAGGAATGTGAGTGGTCAAGATGGGATTTGTCCCTCACATATGTAGAGAGATAATGTTGGGCCCCTCGATGAGTGAGTCTAAGAAATGTATGGCCATACTGTGATGGAAAGGAGTTTCCATTTCACTAATTAGACTACTCGAGAATCGAGAAAGCATTGGTCAAGAAAAGGAAGTTGACATTATCCATGCCTCATCCTTGACCGAATTATCGCGTGACAAAAGGGACGTGACATGGTTGTACGATAGGTAGTATCGTGTCATCGATCTCCATGTGAATTGGGTAGTCGCAATGTCTTGCTAGAGGCCGCTTGCGACTTGTGGGCTGATACAGTGTTGGCCCACTGCCAATCTCATATGGGCCTGCAGGGTCGCACACAAGAATAATCCAACACGGGTGAAGGTGTCCAGGTTCATTGAATCTCAGATTAATCTGAGATTAAATGAATACTAAATTTGATCTAGGATTTTTATATATATATATATATATATATATATATATATATATATATATATAAAATTCGAAATTAATATATATATTATAAATTGAGATTATAATATTATATATGATATTTGTTTAGTATTTAATTTATTTGATAAATTAAATATCTGAAACAAATAGAGATATTGTATCTCATTTAATTTCGAATAAAGATATCGTATATCTGTTTAATATTAAATTGAGATATGGTATCTCAGATTTAATTAAATAGATAGATATCATATCTCGGATTTAATTTATGATGATAAATTAAATCAAAAGGCTTTAAATTTAGATTTGATTTAAATTTAAAAATTCGAATTTCCAAATCTGGCTTTTAATATATTCAATTACATTATGAGATAGATGTGATTGATATGCTGACCAGATTCAAAATCCGAATTTCCAAAATTAATAAAGGATTAATTTTGGTTATATAATACGCCTATCGGGTTTAGAAAAACCTACGGGATTTTCAGTCGAGCGTATTGAGAAAAGCCGCGAGAAACCCTAGAGCAATTTGAGAGAGAGAGACGCACAAGAAGCGCTAGCACGCTGCCGCAACCGTTTAGGGGATTGTTCGTGTGGATACCAGTAGAGGAAGCCGATCCAAGAGTCGACTTCTGCTGATCGAAAGAACGAGACGCGGACGTGTTGATCGCCCACCTGATCAAAGGAACGAGACGCGGACGTGTTGTTCGAGAAGGTAGCCCACCTGATCAAAGGAACGGAACGCGGACTAGTTCAACAAAGGTATGATTCGGTTTCCTTAACTCTGATTTAAACGTCGTTGAGTGATCCTTCGGAAGGATTCGTAAGAAATTTTTAATCCGCTGCGTGTACGAATCCCAACAGATTATGCTCTAGCTACTGTAGAAGATGGAGTTAGAACTGCTAAGCTAGAAAATAATTTGATGAGAATGACAGAAGACAAGTCACTCTCAACAACAAAGCAATCCTCATGCTTCAAAGTGCTTTAAGTTAAAAAGAATATTTTCATATCTGTACTTTGTCGTCTGCTAAAGCTATGTGGGATGCTCTTGAGATTGCTCATGAAGGGACAACTGGAATCAAAGAAAATCGTGTAAATACCCTGATGACCAAATACGACCTCCTTCGCATGAAGTCTGTGGAATCTATTGGCGAATTCCAGCTCAGATTTACTCATCTGATCAACCAACTTGCTGCATTGGGCAAAGAATATGATCAACCTGTCCAAGTGAGCAAAAATCTAAATATCCTTAGCAAGGAGTAGGAAACTAAAGCCATTGCAATCAAAGAGGCTTGTGGAGAGTCAATGGCATTAGTGGCAGCTCTCTTTGGTAGCTTTTTTGAATATGAAGGCAAACTCAAGTTCAGAGAAGGACTTGATGAGATTGAAAGCAAAAATAAGGGAATTGCCCTTAAAACTGTCAAGGAAAAAAAGGAATCAGATGATGATGATGAAGACGATGATAAAGAGGTCGAGATGATGGTCTAGAGATTCAAGAGATTCTACAAGAAGGATTAAGGATTCCAGAAGTTTCATAAGGGTAGTTCCAGGAATAAGCCTAAGAAACCTATTATCAGCTATGAGTGTGAAAAGCCTGGCCACATGAAGTCTGAGTGTCCCCAGTTGAAGAACAAAGAGAAATAAAAGAAGAGATTCAATAAGTTCAAAAAGAAGGCTTATGTCTCAGTCATATGGGGTGATAACTCATCTGATGAAGAAGAAGCTGATGAAGAAGAAAGTGCTAACATTTGTTTTGTGGCTCAAGAAGAAGAATCAAAAAGTGAAGAGGTAATAGATTCTGAACCTTCATTTGATGAATTATTATCTAAATATAATTCTCTTCATACCAAATTTCGAAAGATTGTGAAAGAACTTCTTGGTTCAAAGAGAAAAATTAAAACTCTTAAAGAGCAAGATCAAAATACTTCTTCTCCAACTTTTGTTTGTAAAAATGTTTCTGAAAAGAATTGTGAAAAAGTTTCAAAAAAGTGTTGTGACAAATGCTGTGTTTTAGAGAAAAGAAATGCATATCTTACTAAAACACTTGAGAAGTTCACTCAAGATAGTGAAATGCTCAATATCATTTTGAAACAACAAAAGTTCATAAATGACAAATCAGGATTGGTTATAAACCTGACTTTGATAAGAAGAAAGGCAAAAAGAAATCTGGAGAAAAGAATTATTTGAACTTCTTTCAAAAATCAATTCATTCTTTGAACCCATTTGCTTATTGTAATTATTGCAATCATAAAGGGCATACTATTTCTTCATGTTTTCATAAAAAGGAAAGAAAGAGTAAACCTGTTGGTAACTATAAATGGGTGCCTAAGGGATCTTACAAGGTTCTTAAGACACAAACTAACCCAAAAAGACCCAAGAAAAGATGGGTACTAAAGCTTGATCTTTTGTGTCTTGCAGGTTTGTCTAAGAGCATCAAAATCCAACAAGTGGTACATTGATAGTGGATGCTCTAGACATATGACGGGAGATCATTCCAAGTTTACTACAATCAAGCCTAAGGATGGTGGCAATGTGACTTTTGGTGGAAATCAATCCGAAAGGATTGCTGGGATTAGTGAAGTTGGAAGCAATGATGGACCACAAATCAAAGATGTCTACCTCGTAGAAGGCCTATGCCACAACCTCCTCAGTGTGAGCCAAAGCACAGACAAAGGTAACTTGATTATCTTCAATTCTGAGGAATGCCTCATTCTTAGCAAGGATGATCTATCGTTGGACAACATCAAGTCCTAAGCCTTGTTTAGGGCTCCTATAGAAGCTGATTGTTATCCCTCTATCTTCTTCGTAATAGCTCTATTTCTGAAAATTGTTTTATTGGTAATTTGGATGAGAGTTGGCTATGGTACAAGTACTTAGCTCATGTCAATATGTTCTAACTTGACAAGTTGCTAAAAACGGATTTGGTTATTGGTTTACCAAAACTTCATTTTAAAAATGATATAATTTGCGATGCTTGTCAAAAGGGTAAACAAACCAAATCATATTTCAAATCTAAAAGTGAAATTTCAACTAATAGACCTCTCCAACTTCTTCATATGGATCTAGTTGGACCAGCTAGAGTGAAAAGCCTTGGTGGCAATCTTTACAATTTGGTCATAATTGATGATTTCTCTAGATTTGCATTGACTATATATCTTTATCTTCTAAAGATGAAATATTTCATCAGTTTGTTACCTTTGTCAAGAAGATCCAAAATGAGAAAGGTTTCTTTATTACAGGAATTCGTAATGATCATGGTGGTGAGTTCAAAAATCATGCTTTTGGAGAATTCTGTGATGAGAAGGGAATTGATCACAACTTCTCAGCCTCAAGGACTCTTCAATAAAATGGTGTTGTAGAGAGAAAGAATCAAGTCCTCACTGAGATGGCAAGGGCAATGCTAAACGAGAATCAAACTTCTCAAGTGTTTTGGGCTGATATAATGAGTACCGCTTACTATATCTCAAATTGGGCATATCTCCGGAAGAAGCTTGATAAGACTCCATATGAGTTGTATAAAGGAAGAAAGCCCAACCTTGCACACTTGTACATTTTCAGCTGCAAATGTTTTATGCATAGTAATGGTAAGGAGAACTTAGGAAAGTTTGATCCCAAGTTAGATGAAGGTATATTTCTTGGCTATTTTAATAGGAGTAAGGCTTATAGAATATTTAATAATTATACTCGTGTTGTAGAAGAGTCAATGCATGTTGTATTCTGTGAAGCCAAGTCTGATAAATCTTTGGATGATGATGATGATCTTCCTGCTCAAAATCAATCTATTTTGAAAACCTCTTCTATTTTGGTAAATTTTAAAAACAAAACCCTTTACAAATTGAAGCTGAAGTTGAAAATAATTGTGAAAATGCTGATCAATCTCAACTTAGATCATGGTGACATAGTAGAAGTCATCTTCTGGATCAAGTGATAGGTGATGTAAACCAAGGAGTGAGAACCAGAAAAAGTACTTTGAATGAAGTTACTTTCTCTACTTTCATTTCAGAGATTAAACCCTCAAAGATTGATGAAGCCCTTTCAAACAATGATTGGCTTATAGCAATGCAAGAGGAGTTACATCAGTTTGAAAGAAATTAGGTTTGGGACTTGGTGCTTAGGATTAAAGACCATCTGATTATTGGCACTAAATGAGTATTCAAGAACAAACGTGATAAATCTGCAATCATTGTCTGAAATAAGGCAAGATTGGTTGCCAAAGGCTATAATCAAGAAGAAGGAATTAATTATGAAGAGACTTATGCTCCAGTAGCAAGATTGGAAGCTATAACAGTTGTTCTAGCCTTTGCTTGCATTAAGGGATTCAAGCTTTATCAAATGGATGTGAAATCTACATTTTTTAATGGACTTATCCAAGAGGAAGTTTATGTTGAACAACCTCCTAGATTTGAGGATAATCATCATCCAGATCATGTCTTTCGTTTAAAGAAAGCTTTGTATGGTCTTAAGCAAGCTCTTAGAGCTTGGTATGAGAAACTTAGCAAATTCCTTCTTGATCAAGGATTTGTTAGGGGCAAAGTAGATACAACTCTCTTCATAAAATGCAACAAGAGTAATGATCTGTTAATTGTTCAAATATATATTGATGATATTATATTTGGTTCTACTAATAATGTTTTATGTGAAGAATTTTCTAAGACAAAGCAAGGAGAATTTGAGATGTCAATGATGGGGGAGTTGAACTACTTCCTTGGTCTACAAATCAAGCAAAAGAAGAATGACATCTTCATATCTCAGCCCAAATATCTCAAAGGTGTCTTGAAGAAGTATGGGATGAACTAATACAATAGGGCTAATACTCTAATGAGTTCAACTACTTCTTTGGATGCTGATAAGAATGGCAAGGACTTCAACATTACAAGATATAGGGGAATGATTGGATCATTGCTCTATCTGACTCCAAGTTAGCCGGACATCCAATTCAGTGTAGGGATATGTGCAAGATATCAATCTGCCCCAAAGAAGTCTCATGTTGAACATGTGATGAGAATATTCAGATATCAATCTGCCCCCGAAAGACAAGCTAAATATCTTGTTGCGTATTCGAATTCAAACCATGCTGGCTATAAGACTGATCGAAAGAGTACAAGTAGCCAATGTGAGTTTCTTGGTGGTTCACTTGTATCTTGGTTTAACAAGAAGCAAACTATGGTCTCATTATCATCAACTGAAGCTGAATACATTGCTATGCTCAAGTTTTATGGATCAAGCAATAACTTCAAGATTTGGGAATCCATCTCAAGGAGATACCAATTCTGTGTGACAACACTAGCACAATCAACTTGGTAAAGAATCCTGTTTAACATATAAGAACCAAGCATATTGATGTTAGACATCACTTCATCAGAGATCATGTTTAGAAGAAGGATGTCAAAGTGTTGTTCATCCCTACTCATCTTCAACTTGTTGATATCTTCACAAAGTCATTTGCAAAGGAACAATTTACATTCAGTAGAAGAGAATTGGGAATCATAAATCCCAATGAGTTGTAAGTGATCTTTACTTAATGTTAGTTATGTTTTCGATTATCAATAGATACTAACTTAAGCATCAAAGTGTCTAGTTGTAACTTTTGCAGGATATTTGTTTTATCTCTCAAGTTGCTGAAGTTTGCTATCAAAAGAAGCAAACTTGAGTTTTCTAATCTACAAACTTGAGTCAACTAAAGGTAGAGAGGAAACTCTAAGTTTGAAGAAATCCAAACTTGAGTCTGCGGGAGGCATACTCGAGTATATTTCAGACAGAGAACAACTAAGTTGTTAAAGGCGAAACTAAACTTGAGTCAAGAAATATCAAACTCCAGTCAAGATAAGACAGAGAGCAACCGAGAGCAAAGCAACTTCCAAACTCCAGTCAACAGGTTGTTCACTTAAGTCAACAGAATATATCAAGTGTTTTGATATGCACACTTGAGGTCCAAGTTAGTACAAGTATATGTAAACTCAAACTTGTTTTGATAAACTTGAGCAGGTAACTTGAGTCAGTAAGTAGGAACTCAAGTTTATAGCTTTCTATATATATTATAACTTGACTGTTGCTCTTCACATCACTCTTCCCTCGAGTCTAAACCTAATTCTTTGTGAAAATCTCTCATCTTCCTTGACCTAACTTGAGCCTTCTCTTCGAAAAATGCCTCCTAAACGTTTCACCAAGATCTGGGACACTGATTTCAACTATAAGGGGACTCAATCTGTGTCTCCACCTCCCTTGAAAAGACCTACGAGAGAGAAACACACTCCTAGAAGGTTCAATCCAAAGGCTATCGTCGATAAGTCTTCACCCAAGGCCAAACCTAAGAAGGTTGTGATTCAGGAACCACTTGAGGTTCCAAAGAAAAAGCCAATCAACCCTGAGGCTGCAACTCGCAAAGATAAAGATCCATCTCCTGAAGCTGATAAGCCTAAGAAAAAGAAGAAGTCAATTGCATCTTCGGACTTTAAAGGCTCTGCTAAGGGTCAAGGTTTTTCACAAGGTCCTTCTACCTTTAGACCTCAAGAACAATCCAGTTCTAAGGTATTCAAAGAAATTCCTGCTCTTCAAGATATCTACAAGTATTTTTCCCTTCATCGTCACTTTTGCAATAAACATATTCTATTTCATAATGCTAGTGATATATTGTTTAAAGAACAATATACACATAAAAGTTTTTCCCTGTAGTTTCTATTGATCTTGCTAAGCTCAAGGAAGATTTTAATCTCGATCTTTCTCCTTAGCTTAAGCACTTTGAAAATCTTTTTTCCATTTGTGCTTCTTGTAGCCCTAGCATAGTCAAAGCTTTCTATTTCAATATGCAATGGGCTAATCTTTTGGATTGTAAGGATAACCTCATAGAGTAAAGGATTGTCACTCATGTTAAAGGTGACAAGATAGTTTTATCTCCTGCATATATCAACTCTATCTTACAAATTTCCAATCCTCCTCTGTGGCTGTATTGAATTACGACGACATGGAAATCTTTGAGTTTCTAAGACCAAATGAGCCTATAGCTAATGGGCCATCAGACATCTTAACCTTTCCCCTTATTGCAATGCCCCTTGTGCATAGAGCTATCTGGTACATCTATACCAGAAACCTCATGCGGAAAGGTGGAAATTTTACCCATTTTGCCAAAAAAGATTACCCTATTTTTGCATCTATTATAGATAAGGTGCCTCACAATATAGGGCACTTGGTCTTTCAGGAGATAGGTAAGTTTAAATTTTCTTCCACGAAAACTTCAACCATCCCTATTCCCAATCTGGTGTCCATCATTCTCTATCATGAGAAAATTTAGTATTTGGCCGCAAATGAGTAACCAGTGAAGACCCCTATGTTTAGCAAACATAATCTAAACTTGATGAGGATCAACTTTGAAGAAGGATGAGGCCAATCAAGGGCTCCCTCAAGATCAAGAGCTTCTCAACCTCATTTTAAGGTTCATGAAGCTCAGTCTACTCCACCTTCTGATTTGGATGCTTGTATCAACGAAATTGTGGATAAAGCCATTTCGGATCTAACTAACAGAATAGAGACTGAAGTAGGAAAACTAGTATTTGAAGTGACAAAGGGAAATAGTGATTTTGTATATGCTCAAGTGGATCTAAATGATAAAGTGGAGAATCACAGTGGGCATATTGAAGACCATTCAGGTAGTCTTAGCAGTCCACATGTTGTGTTGATGTCTCTTACTAATAAAGTGGACAAACTTTTGAAGCATCAGTCTTCTGCAGCTGGCCCTAGTCATGGTGCTCCTAGCTCTTGTTTTGGTTTTGGAACTTCTTCACCTACCTTTGTTGGCCTTAGTTTCAATCAGAACCTTCCCCTCTCTTTTCTTTGCCCATGCCTTCTTCACCTACGTTTACTTTCACCACTCCAATCATTTCTACTACCCCTGTTATTGCTACTACTCCAGGAACTTCTCTTGTTCCTACCTCTCACTCTTCTACTATTAGACTTTCACTTGTTTCTCTTGACTCTCCTCCACCCTCACCTTTGCCTCAACCTCAACGTCAACCTGAACCTCAAACTCCATCTCAACCTAACCTCAGGTTCCTACCTCAGCTCTACCACCTGCTTCTTCCTTCCCCCCCCCCCCCCCCCGGTTATTTGAAACTACTTCGTTTGCGTGATCACAAAGAGGGAGAAAAGTAGTAAAGAGTAACTATTTGAACAATGAACAACAAATTTGATATTATATTATCTATTGTTTTTGCTGTTACTTCTATTATTAACTCTGATGTATTTAAATTTTGAATGAATGAAATGAAGTGTCATTCCTCTTTGTGTTCTATTTTCCTGTTTAGTTCATTTTTAAATGATCAAATCTTTTAAAAATCTGTCAAATAGTTTACAAGTGTTTTCATCATCAAAAGGGAGAGAATGTTAGTTCTCTATGTGTTTAGATGATAACTGACAATTGTAAACTTAAATAGAGTTAATGGTTAAGTTAAAAATGTTTGAAACTTGTTCAAACTTAACCAATAACATATTGTCAAGACTAAACTCGAGTTTCGAGTTGCCAAACTCGAGTTAACTCTAGATAGAGATTTAGCCAAGTCATTTAGACTTCTGTTGACTCGAGTGTCTAAATGAAAATTTGAGTTTGAGCTTGGCCTAGAGCTTTTCAAAGATTTTATTTTTAAAATAACTCAAGCTAGTCTTGGTCAAACTCGAGTTGCGGCTTGGCCGAGAGTTTTCAAAGCTTTTAAATTATAAAGTAAACTCGAGCCAATTATTGTTGAACTTGAGTTAGAGCAAGGCCGAGAGTTTTCCTAAGTATTTTGAACTTAAAGTGACTATAGCTTGTTATTGAAAACTCCAATAAGCTTTTGTGGACTTAAACTTATT
Organism: Acacia crassicarpa; assembly: GCA_034222035.1. Lineage (NCBI taxonomy): Eukaryota > Viridiplantae > Streptophyta > Magnoliopsida > Fabales > Fabaceae > Acacia > Acacia crassicarpa. Next base: position 2,168,975 of record JAWXYG010000014.1, read on the forward strand.
TTCAAATTAAAGAAGTACTAAACTTGAGTTAGTCACTTAATGATTCGAGTTAACACGATCTCGAAACCTTTTCAAAATGCTATCGCGAAGCTCATTTCGAAAGAAGATCTAAACTCGAGTGAACCATAATAAACTCGAGTCATGCACTTGAGTGAAACATTTTATACCTGAGTTTCAATCATACAGAGACATCTTCGTTTTAACCTCAAATCTATTTTCAAAGAAGATGATCATGTGACTTGAGCCTAACTTGTTAAACCTGAGTCATGCACTCCAGTTTGCTTTAACAAACTTGAGTGTTAAGCGTCTTTGTTTTGAAATCATCTTGTCTGTATTTTCCAAATCTTCATGTATGATCTATATACTTCATGTCATCTCTCATTACTATTCCTAACTATGTTTGATCAGTTTGCTTGTAAGTTTCAGATGGTCAAACAAATGTTTGAATGAAGATTGAAAGTGGAATATCACCTAGAGGGGGTGAAGAGGTAGTGATTTAAAAAATCTTTTGCTCAAGAATAAACAACAGAGATACAGAAAGAAGAACAATGGATACGAGAGATTATACTGGTTCGGTCCAACTTTTGACCTAAGTCCAGTCCCCAGAAACACTTTGAGATTTCCACTATCTTTCAAACACGAATACAATTACACACACTATACTCAGATGATCCTCTCACTAGGACTCACTTCCCCTTAGAAGCTGTAATTATACACCCACACTTAAGGTTCCACAACCTTAAAATTTAAAAAAAGAAGATAATCAAATAGTATTTAACTCCTCACTGAGTAAATAAATGATAAGCACTAAAGTACAATGAAAATATCCAAAGATATTAGCTTAGTTAATGAAACAGTTGGAAGTAGTTGAGTTGAATTGATTGCACATTATTTTTGGTAGTTGGAGAAATCAAAGCTTCTAATATTTGTAGTTGGTGACATTTATGACCGTTGAGAAGCTTGATGAATTATTCATTGAGACTCTTCTAAATGTCCATTAGAGATGAAGCGTGAAAGGTTTGTATAACCCCTGTCATAAATATTCTTTAATTCTTTTGTTCTGCGATTATGACCATTGGAGAGCCCAGCAAAAGGAATGAAAGAATCTTCTCCAAAACATCTTTCAGATGCACAGAGGTATGTATGTTGGTTGAGTATCTCGAACAGGTAAGCGCAATAAATGCTCTGACACGTCGAATTGCTTTATTCAAAATCCAGAGTTAATCCTCATTCTAATCATCTATAACTCATTAACAAACTGATTAAATGTAATTAAGAATAGTAATGATAGATGATATGAAGAATCCAAAAACATACTTAGAGATTCTCAGAATGTCGATAAGCATTTTCAAAAAGAAAACAGAGAAATAATTGGCTCGAGTCAAAGTTATCACTAGCTCGCGTCAATTCATCGTTCAAGGCATAGAGAAGATTTCAAAATACTTTCTGATTCGAGGCAAACAAAACATTGACTCGAGTCACAGAAAACACAACTCAAGGCAAGAATAGATGATCATTCAAAGGTATAGAAGAGATTTGACTCGAGGCAAAATAATGAGGCTCAAGGCAACTATAGACTCACAGTAGAGAATAAGGCTTGAGTTAGTCGTGGAGGAAAACATTTGAAAGCCCAATAGACAAGCTTCTGGCTCGAGGCATTAAACGGAGGCTCGAGTCAATCTTGACTTTTAAATGTAATGGTCAAGATTCTGGTTAAAGTCAACACTCACTGGCTTGAGGTAAGAGAACCAAGATTTTGAAAAACATTTTAAAATCACAGACCATTGGCTTGAGTCTCAGAATATCCTGGCTCGCGTCTAGTCACAAACTCGAGGTAGACTTCTCAGATGCTCGAGGCAACACGTCAATTTGGCAATAGATGGAAAGGGATTGACTCGAGTCTGCTAAACATTGGCTCAAGCCAATCTGATAGCAAAAAGTTTTACTAAGAAAACCACATTTTCGACTAAGTTTAAATCATTTTGCTTAGATCATTATTTGTACATTGTTTCCACTGTTAATCATCATCAAAACAAATATAAAGAACTAACAAAGATTAGCCATAAAAGCAACAGATGATGTCAGAGCATTAAATGCTGGTCTAGAAAACTAAGCATGAATTTGGAAAATCATTCTCTGCACATTCCAAAGGCTTTAATCTTTTCTTTCCTCATCTAAATGCCAGATCATTCAATGAATTTATTTCAAGGAAAGTCAACAAAGAAAGTCTGAGCATCTGGATTAAATCAAAGTGACAAAGTAAATGCACCTAGTTCAACCTAATAGCTCTTTTGATGCTCCCAATGGTTGTATCAAGATCTTCAACGGTCATGAAATGCTTCCTTTATATACAAGTTGAAGCATTCAATTCTTAACAACCAAGAGAGACAAAAACGCAAAAATGCTCAACCTGCATTTACTATTCCATTTTCAACTGTGATATCTTCTAATATAGATATTCTTCAGTGTTTATTCATCTAGAGAGTTTATTTTTGATTATTAAATCATTGTAAAAATCTCAAGTCGTGAGACTTTGAGATTGGGTTATCAGTTTATAACTTGTAAGAGGGAGTGTATCCTAGTGAGAGAATAACTGTGGAGTACAGAGTGAGTATCTGATTGAAGTGATAGTGAAAATCCTAGAGAGTCTAAGGACTGGACTTAGGTCAAGAGTTGAGACCGAACCAGTATAAATCTAGTGTCTAGCTCTCTCCCTCTCTATCTTTGTTTTACCCTGTTCTTCGTTTGTTTATTGGGTGTATCGAAAAGAATTTTTAAAATCCACAATTTACCCCTCCTAGTGATATTCTACCATTTTCAGTATATAACAACTATTCAAATCACAAAAAATGAACTGATGTTTAAAATTAAAAAAAAAATGAATTGTAAAACACATAGACAAACATATATATCGTCAGTTTGATTGTCAATAATAAGTGTATAGTGTTGGTTGCCATTAGTTGTTACTACTTGCTGCGATAGTTGTTAATATCGTTAGTTTAGTTGTCAACCATAACTGTATGGTTCAAGATGACAATAAGGGGTTGTTTGGTATGTGGGGAAGGGAAGGGAAATTGAGAAGAGGGAAATTTTTTTAATTGGATATAAAAAATTAAAGAACTGGAGTTAAGAAATGTTTATTAATTTTTATGATTCTCTCGTCTTACATTTTATCTTTGTTAAAATTTTATAACCCCACTTTTTCAATTTTTAAAAGTCCAACTCACAAATTTTTCCTCACCCCTCTTCAAATTCCCCATACCCTGCAGCCCTTAAAGATGGCTAGCACATATGAGAAGCATCTATTATATTTAATTTCTTTAATATAGGAGGATGATTTGTAGTGGTGGAGAAACTAATATTGCCATGTTGAAGGTAGTATGAGAACAAGAACCATAAAGGAAAACATAACTTATGAAAAGTTGAGAGAACAATGATATTATTAATTATTAAGAAAGAAAGTAATATAATCCTCATGAAATTCACAATTATCTTTGTTACAAGAGCCTTGTGGATCACGAATGAGTAAAGCATTTAATTAACCTTAATGCAGTAAAAGTAGGAAATTTGGATTAATATGATTTTGTTACATTTTGATGTAAATTCACTTGTTATTACCCACACCTACCTAATATTAATTCTTACGATCTCACTTGTCATATCTTGGTATGTAGCTTGTTACTTCCATTGTGTAGAATTGTGACTTGTCCTTGTTTATACCTTATCTATCTCCTTCTATCTGAATTTCTTAGTTGAATTTTATGTTTTGTATTCTATTTATTTTATAGACACAATTAATGATATTATAATATAATATGATGATATAAGTAGAGTTGTGATTTTTTATATCTTCACTTGTCAGCTGTGACAGCTTAACTTGTCAATAAACGATTTTTTCAGATTGATTCGACAAACATGATTTGCCCGTTTGGATGGGCTTTTTTGATTAAAAAAAAGTACCTTTTTAATGCCCAAAAAATGCATTTTTTTAATTAATTTATAAGTTTAGATGATTTTTTTTTTTTAAAAAGCAAAAGTCACAAAAAAAGCTAAAATGCTGCTTTTTTTTAAAAGCTCCAATTTAGAGCTTAAAAAAACATTTTTTTAAAAAACCCATCCAAACGGGCCCTTAGAAATGATGGGAGAAGATGAGAAAAGGACAATAAAAGAACCGGACCCCTAACTTATTTGTTGCTAACAAAGTCAGATAAATATTTATTTGAACTTTGAAAAAATCGTGCATGAGTGGGTACTGGATTGAAGTGGCCATCAAGCTAAGACCGTAGGTAACAGATAAATGAATTTTCCAACAAGGGATAAGAAGAATAGTTCATTCAAACTTTTGATTATTCATCCCCAAAATTACAATAGAACTATGTGGAAATTTGTTGTCTCCTCCAATCCGAGTCATAAGGACAGTTTGGCGTTACTTGATATAGTCAAAAGTCGTTGGGTTTTTTGTTTTCCCCTTTTGGGTATAAATGCTGTTGGTCTTTAAATGTCCTTTTAGATTTTTTTTCCCCCAACACTACGTTTTGATTATTATTCCTCAGGGGATTACTCACATTTACGATATAAATGATTTCATAAATATTTATAAATATTACAGATAAACTACATTACATTAAATATTTCTAATGATTTTATCAACATAGAGTTGGTTTAATAGTGTATGTCTCCACTAGATCCTTTTGAATATTAAGCTCGTCTCTTAGAAGAGGCACAAATTCTGAAAAGGGGAGCTGTGAACCCCAAAACTAGAGTAAAAAAAAAAACTCTAATACTACCTTTTCCCTAATATTCCATGTCTCGCTACACATTTAATGTTGCTTTTTATATCATCTGATATTCTTGTAAAAAAAAAAGAAAAAAGAAAAAGAAATCACATATTAAATGTAGGGGTTAGATAACTAATTAACGTATAAAATAAAAATATTTGTTAAGTTAATAATTTTTTTTGTAAAAAATATATATTCCCTCCTATCTTTTTTTATAGGTGTTCTGTTCTAAGAACACAAATGAATTGGGCTTGACTAGGTGTCAAGCCTAGAGCCTACGTACCCTTTGAGGGGATCAAAGTCCACGTAGTTCGCAGTAAACTTTATGGCGTGAGGCCAGAGGGGGGTGGTGTGTGTGCTCTGTGTGACAGAAGATAAATAGAGCATGAATTAGAACGTATGCACCTGATTAACGTTCCTCTGTATTTAAAGAGGAGTCTGGTACGAGTATCCCGGCCTGGTGAGGGATATCCGGGGCCGAGATATCAGGGGCTGGTATCTCGGGATTATGGTTAGGATAGATCCTATGCTGTTGGGATCTCATATCTTTGTCCATTATCCCGCCAATTACGTTTCCAAGTATAGTTGGGTCGTGGCTTGGATATGGGCTGTTGGGCCGATCCGTAACAGTTGCCCCCCAGCTTGGTCGTTCAGGCCTCTGGACGGCCGAGATGTACATTGCCCCTGGTCCTTGTTATGGCCGAGGCATTCTACTCCAGCTGGACCGGCTTGCGATCGCCACGGCCCATTAGTCGGCTTTGAATCCGGGGTCGGCTTCTTTTGCCTCTGCCCTGGCGCTCTGCCGAGGACGCTAAGTTCAATTTACCAGGATGGTTATTCGATCCGTCCCGGCCCAAGATGCCTGCCAGTGACTTTGGACCCGCGCTCTTTACCCTTTGGCATTCTTTATGTGCCTCGGGATTCCCTTCACGAGTGCCATCATTGCGAGCTCACACCTGGCACGCCCTGAATGGTGGTGTTCTGCAACCATCGCGGCTTTTCGCTCCTCGATGTTCGTGCGCATTTAATGTGCTGATGTCGCGTTGTACCAATCCCGTCGCGCCTATGTACAAATAAACCGTTTCGCCCTCGTCGTTTCGCGACTTGGTTTAAATATCTTTTCTTCCTTCCTTGTTTTCACTTTTCCCGCTGTTCAACTCTTCACAAGTTTCTCTTTCTGACTTCTCTCTAAGTTTATAGAGAAGAATCCTCTCCGATCGAAACTTTCACCGTTTTCCAGCATCCCAGTCTCCCTTATTTCACTCATACAGGTATTCCGTTCACCCTTTAGTGCTTTTGTTCGGTATTGCTCTGCATTTTACCATTTATTTCTTTAAGATAGTCATCTATATCGTTGCTCTTTCTTTTTCCTGGGTTGTTGGGTGAGTTTTCTGGATTTCTTCTTTGCTGTGTTACCCAAAACTTGCTCACTCATTTGCCTTTAGACCTTTAGTCCTTAGGCTTCCCGCTATGGTGAGAGATAGAAATTTCCCTAGGCCTAGAGCAGTGTTGTTGCCGGAAGAGGAAATGTTCCTTCGAACGCGCTTCCCTAGGGCTACTTACTGGGTTCTTGGGGGTGAACCTCCAGCCACAGAGGTCTTGGCTCCTTCACGTCGAGGCGGTGTCGTACGTCTGGGGCGAGCTAGGGCTCGCCTGGTTGCTGCCAGGGCTCTGGTCCCACGTCCCGTTCATCCCTTAGCACTCGCTCTTCCTCTCGGCTGGCCCGGCAGGGCCGGGGTAGGCTCCTCATCCGGCTCTGGGTCCCCAGTAGTAATGGCCCAGCCTCTTAATTTTTATGATGGCCCTTCTTCCATTCGCTGAGATCCTTTCCCGGAAGGGTATCTCGGCCCATGTTAGGACTGCCTCGCGGAGAGCTCCGCTCTGATAGCACATGGTGGAGATGCCTGGGCTTCTTCCATACTTGGTTCCTGCCGGCATCGACTTTCTCCTGATGTCATTTCTAGTGCCCCCAGTCGTCCGAGTCTGCAGTCTTTCTTACCTGCAACTGTTGTCGTGCCAGGTATTCCCGCTCTCTACTAATACTGGTTTTGTTCATTTGCCTATAGGTATTATGGCCCCCAAGTCTTGACCTTCCAAGAAACAATCTGAGGTCGAGGGCTCGGACTCTTCTAGTCCGTCCGAGGCGTTGTGTCGGCAGTTTGACTGGGTATCTCATGAGGTATTGAAGACTCGGTCCCTGATGTCTGAAGCCGATATCGCCCAACTACTGCTGCCTAAGTTAGACGGCTGTGCATGTATTCCTACGGGGGCGGAGGAGCCTATCTGCTCTGTCCACGAAACCGGGTCCACCAATTTCTTTTTCTTTTATCAGGATTTGTTGACCCGGGTTAAAGTTCGTTTCCCCTTCACAGAGTTCCAGATCTCGGTCCTGACCTATCTGAATCTCGCGTCGTCGCAACTTCATCCGAACGGCTGGGCCTATCTAGTGGCCTTTGAGAGGTTATGCGAGTTATTTTCAAGCCCCATCCCCTGTACAGCCAACCTTTTCTTCTATTACTTCAGCCCTTTTACTCCCGGTTCGCCCAAGGAGAACGAGAAACTCAAGGGATTGATTTCGCTTCGGAATGGGTCGGATAGGAAGCTCATGACGGCCTTTTCGGACTCCTTTAAGCGTTTCAAGGCTGCCTTCTTCAAGGTCGCAGCCAGACCTGGTCAACAGCCCTGGTTTTTAAAGGGGGTAGAGGGCCCAGGTGTGGAGTGGCGGTTTCCTCTTTACTAGCAAAAAGGGCATTATGCCAAACTGCCGATGTCCTACCTGGTTGATGACGACAATCTCTTACCTGAGACTGTCCCTTCCATCCCCAAACTGGCTGCCTTTGTGAAGGAGCACGGGGTTCAGAATGTAGCCTTCTTTATTACCGGGCCGGGTTCTAGGCCTATACCCCCAACTTGTAGGATATTTCGCTAGCATGTCTTTTTACATTTTCATGTGGATTTTGGATCCATTTTTCTAACTTGTTTCACCTTTTTCTCTTTCAGCCAGAGACATGAGTGCCTTTCCGCTCTACGTCCGTAAGGCGAATCCTGCCGCTGCCTCCCCAAGCCGATCGACAAAGAAGCGGGATGCTCCTGAGGGTGCCGGGGCTCCAGTGGCTGATGTGGCAAAGAAATCCAGGGCTTCGGCTGGCCGGGGATCTCCTCCTATCGGGCCTTCCCCAGTGGTGGAGCCCCAGGCCGTGGTTAAGTCTCTGGCTTCTAAGGGGCAGGAGGTCGTGATTTCTGACGTGGAGGTCGAGGCTGTGGCCTTCCCTGAGGTATCATCGGGCTCGCTGCCGGCTCCTCCTTCATTTCCGCCTCCTCCTCCTCCTTCGTCGAGTCCGTCTTCGGTCTTTCCCCGCGGCTTTTTGTGGGAGAAGGGGGTGGTTCTGGAGGTGGACATTGCTTTCCTCCCTCCTCGGCACTTCTTGAATAACCGGCCGACGTCCCTGCCAGCTATGGATGAGATTCATGCGGCCCAGACGCATTTGTGTCGATCTGTGGGGTTTCTTCAGGCCCTAGTTTTGGTGCGGGAGATGTACGTCCAGGCCGACGCTGACTGCCGGGCGCTGAGGGCGTCCGATAAAGAGTTAAAGAAGGCCTTAACTGCGGCAAAGGCTAAAGCCGAATCTGCGGTGGCCGTGGCTGAGGCTAGGACTAAGTCAGCCGAGGAAGAGCGGGATGCGGCCAGGGCTAAACGGGACGCTGAAAGTTGGAGCTTGATACCCAAGAGGGGGGGTGAATTGGGTATCTTTAAAATTTTCGAAACTTGGTCTGTTTTTGAACACTTAAAACAGAGCAGAATAGAGGAGTAGGAAAAGGAAGATTAACACAATGCAATTTATACTGGTTCGGTCCTTTCTCTGACCTACATCTAGTCCCCAAGCCTCACTTGGGATTTTCAATCCACTAACTCAATGAAATTGATTACACACTCTGTACTAAGAGTTGTTCTCTCACTAGAACACACTCCCCCTTACAAGTTGTAATCAATACACCCCAACTACCAAGTCCCCTGACTTGTAGTTATTTCAATCAATAAATGATTTTACAGAAGAAACTCTCTCAAAGAGTAGATAGATGAACACTGAAGCACTAAGTATCAAAATGATACTATTACAAATGAAATCTAATACAATAAATGAACTTAGTAAATTTTTGCTCAGAGTGTGTATCAGCTGTGAATATGTTAATGAACTCTATTTATAGCTAGAGAACATTAAATGACCGTTGTAGCTTGAATCAGACCGTTGGAGAAGTTGCCCAAGTGTTCTGAAGTGGTTTTGGGGTCTTCTCTCTCTTGTTTTCTTCTAATCTGGTTGGCCAAGTCATCAAGTCTGACTTTCTGCGAATTAATCCGTTGGAGAGGAGTTTTCTTGTTTCAGCTAACATCCTTAAATGCTTTGAGTGCATGTGCAGAAGGATTTGGGCAGAAGGAGTAACTTTCTGAGCTTTGCAATAAATGCTCTGAGTTACTTTATGCTTTAAGCTCTAACCTCTCACCAAACATTCTTTAATGCTCTGAAATCCACTAATAAAGACGTTAAACATAGCAGGGAATATCAGAGAATAATATTGGAAGAGAATAGGATCAAATAACATTGATTTCTGAAATGCCCAAATTCAAATTTCTGAACCCGCGTCACGAACTCGAGTTCAGTTCATGCAGGCTCGAGTTCGACGCTTCAATGTTCAAACTTAACTTAGTTCAAAAAATATGAACTCGAGGTTCATATCATGAACCTGAGGTTCTCAAGTCATTGGAAAGGTAAGAAGGTCTCGGGTTAAAATGAACTCGAGTTTAACAAGTATGAACTCGAGTTTGAAAAGATGTTAAGAAGTTCAATGCCCTCTGGAACTTCTAGGCTCTAGTTTAGATTACTCAGGCTCGAGTTTAAACCACTTAGAAACAGTTCTTAGCTCTCTGGAAGTTTTGAACTCGAGTTTAACATATATGGGCTCGAGTTTGAATGTCTTGGAAAAAACTCAGAAGGCTCTCGGCCAAAACTGAACTCGAGTTTGATATTGTTAGGCTCGAGTTTGGCCCTTTGAAAACTTTTTAAATTGGAAAACTTATCTCAATGAAACAATGCAGAGTTTGAAAATCCCTTCAAGTTTGAAACAACTTGACCTGCCAGAGATGAACTCGAGTTTGCCATAACAGGCTCGAGTTCATGCTCTTGAAAACCTCTTGAAAAACTCTCAAACTTGAGGTTAGAAGAGAGCAAGTGTGAGGTTTAAAATATTTTTCAAAGTTAAAAAAACAAAAACTCTCTGGAAAGAGTGAACTCGAGTTTGACCTTGGTAGGCTCGAGTTCATGTGAACTTTTCAAAAGTTTAATTTTAAACTTCAGGTTTAGTCTCGAGTTTGGAGATCAGCTTGGCAAGGTTGTGCTCTCTGTCAAATCCAGGCTCGAGTTTAAAACTAATAGGCTCGAGTTTGATTTTGACAGATTGAAAAATACAAGTTTAAATCATTCCAAACTTTGTCAAACCTTTTCAATATTGTTTACACTTGTTAGTAATCATCAAAACATACTGAGAACTAACAGACGCTGCCAAGGCCGCGGTGGTTAAGGCTAACCAGGAGCTTCAGCTTTCTCGGGACTCTGCGGAGAAGCTGGCTAAGGAGTGCAGTCGGGCTCAAAAGGGGCTGTCAGAGAGTCTGGCTGCGATGAAGGCCCTTCAGCAGCAGCGAGCTTCTCTGGTTTCCGAGCAAGAAGCGCTCAAGGCGGCCCTTACTACCAAGCAGGCGGCTCATCAGGAGGCGTCTGATGCATTGTTGGAGACGGCCCGTGAGTGCTTCGAGCAGGCCTTGGCTCAAATCCGGTTTTTTAACCCCGGCGTCGGGCTTAATGTGGAGGGTTATGATTACCATGCCTTCGTTCAGGACGGGAATCTGATCCCTTATGAGTCTCCTACCGCCGAGGGTCCTGCCGATGGAGTGGAGGCGGGTGGTGCCGAGGGTGGAGGTCCTGAAGCCAGTTCGTCCAGCTAGACTTGGACTTCTTCATTTTATTTTGTTTTTGGGGCGTCTGTGCCCTTGTAACTTTTTTGAACAATCCTGGCCTTTGGGCCCTTCTGTACAAACTTTCGTCAATGAATGATTTACTCTTTTATCATCCTTTTGGCTATGTTTACGATTCTAAGTTTAAATATTTTGTCGACTGTAATGGATACGAGCTGTTTTCACTCTACCACACTTATGCGTGGGAGGTTGGGGCAGGGTTGTCTTGTTTCAACCTCGTCAGGTATAACTAACCGCACTGCCTCGGTCCAACTTTTAGTAGTCGAACTCCAACTTTCAATAGTCGGATTATGTTTAACCGACGTAAGGGCCAAACTACCAAATGTTCAACCGAGGCGTCATCTGCCTCTAATCAAACATTTTGACCTGATCAGGGTCGACATGGTGGTCCGCTTGCTTAGTCGGGCGAGTGTTGAAGCGTCAATTTCACGAAAGGCCACGTATGGCGCCTTCGCCGAGCTCTAACCAATGCTTGTCAGAGTACAACGACCGGTTTTCGTACATCTAGATGTTTTTTTGTTTTCTGCCGGGTACACGACCTCGGAACCGTTCATCGGTGCCGGGCTTATCGGCCTCAGCTTTTGAATTTTTGACCGGGCTTTGTTGCCTCGATTTCATGCTTAAGCAGTTATTTGTGCACATTAGTGAATCTCCTCAGTGGGGTCCTTTATTGATAAAAAATAGCCCTAAGGGTCTTTACAAAGAAACGTGATTAGGAAGCAAAATAATTTTGAACTTTAAAAGAAATAACAAAAGAAATAACCAACAAGTTGCCCTGAGTCGGGGCATGGTCTAGCTATAGTAGATCTTTAGCTTGTCGGCATTCCAGGTTCTCTTGACCGGCTTCCGTGCTAGGGTTTCGAGGATGTATGCCCCTCCATCGAGCTTCTCTTTGATCCGGTAAGGGCCTTCTCAGTTTGCCGCAAGCTTTCCGTCCTTGGCATTCTTATTGCCTATGTCGGCCCGTCGGAGTACGAGGTTCCCCCGGTTGAATGACCGCGATCGGACCTTTCTATTGTACTTAGCCGCGAGTAGCTGCTTGGCGGCTAATTCCCGGCAGTGAGCCGTGATTCGGACTTCGTCTATGAGGTCCAAGTCGGTCTTCAAGGCTTCGTCGTTCGACTCCTGCCCATCTTGTCTGGCTTTAACCCTTCTCCAGGATGGTTGCCCGATTTCGACCGGGATCATCGCTTCGCATCCGTAGGTCAGCCTGAACGAGGTTTCCTGGGTCGAGGACTGCACGCTTGTCCGGTATCCCCAAAGAACGCTGTGCAGCTGCTCAGTCCAATTGGTGTCGGCTTGCAACATACGCTTCTTCAGTCCGTCCACAATGATCTTGTTGGCGGCTTTGGCTTGGCCATTTGACTGTGGGTGTTCTACGGATGAGAAGTGTTGTTTAATGTCCAGGTTGGACATTAACACTTGGAACCTGTGGTCAATGAACTGGGTCCCATTGTCCGTGACGACCTCGGCGGGTATTCCGAAGCGGGAGACTATGTTGTGCCGAAAGAATTTCATCACTCTGGCCGAGGTTATTGTGGCCAGTGGCTTCGCCTCGATCCACTTGGTGAAGTAATCTACGGCGACGATGAGCCATCTGCACTGCCCTTGTGCCGGTCTGAATGGTCCGAGGATGTCCATGCCCCATTTATAAAAGGGCCAGGGGGCTGGCATTCCTTTCAGCTCTGTAGGCGGCGGCCATATGATCCTGGCGTGCTTCTGGCAACTATCACACTTCTTGGCTATTTCCATGGCGTCATGCTGCATGGTAGGCCAATAGTAGCCGGAGCGTAGTGCCTTTCTAGCAAGAGCCTTGCCCCCCATGTGGTGGCCGTTGCTTCCTTCGTGTAGTTCGGCCAGCACGTATTTTGCCTCGGACTCACCCAGACATCATATCATTGGGCAATGGAGTCCTTTTCTGTAAAGTTGATCATCGACCATGGTGTAGATAGCCACCTCCCTGATCAACTTTTTGGCCTCGGTCAGTTCAGTAGGGATAATTCCCCTTTCGAGGTAGTTTTCTATCGGCTTCCTCTAGTCAAAGCCTGCCGAGATGGCCATGACACAGCTCGGCTCGGTCAGGTTCTGTTGGATCACGGTCCTGTGACTGTCTGGTCCCTTAGTACTTGCCAGTTTGGAGAGGATGTCGGCTCTCGTATTCTCCTCTCTAGGGATATGGGTGACAGTCACTTCATCGAATTCGGCTATGAGCTCCTTGGCGCGATTCAGGTATTTTGCCATTAGAGGGCCCTTTGCTTGGTAGCTGCCGTTGATTTGTATGGTGACGAGCTGAGAGTCGGTTAGAACCTTTACTCGGTGCGCGCCGTTGTCTCTTGCATGGAGCAGTCCGACCAACAGGGCCTCGTACTTGGCTTGGTTATTAGAGGTTGGGAACTTCAATTGGAGGGAGTGCTCGGTGGCGACCCCCTGGGGGCTTTCCACGATGACTCCTGCACCGCTGCCCTTAGCGTTGGAGGATCCGTCTACACAAACCTTCCAAGTTCCATTGCTTGTTATAGCCAACGTCAGTTCCCTGATGAAATCCGCTAGTGCCTGTGACTTGATCGCTTGTCGAGCCTCGAATGTGATGTCAAACTCTGACAGCTCTATGGCCCAGTTGGTCATTCTTCCGCTAAGTCTGGCTTATGGAGGATCTGCTAGATTGGTTGGCTGGTGCGCACCACTATCAGATGCCCCTGAAAGTAGGGCCGGAGTCGTCTCGCCGCGGTGAGTAGAGCAAAGGCCACCTTCTCGAGCTTCTGGTATCAAAGTTCAGAGTTCTGTAGGGCTTTGCTTTTGAAGTATATCGGCATCTGCCCGGTGTTGGCTTCTCTTACTAAGGCGGCGCTGACGGCTTCATCGCCGATTGAGAGGTACAGGAACAAGGTCTCTCCAGGGTCAGGTTTAGTGAGTACCGGCGGGGTTGCCAGACACCGCTTGATTTCCTCGAAAGCCGTATCACAGTACGGGTTCCAGCCGCCTCGGGTTTCCTTCTTTAGTAACTTGAAGAAAGGCAGTGCTTTTTCGACCGACTTTGGTAAGAACCTTGTCAGGGCGGCCAAGCAGCCAGTCAATTGCTGCACCTCCTTCTTGGTCCTCGGGGGTTGCATTGCTAAGACGGCTTTGCACTTGTCCGAGTTGGCCTCAATTCCTCGGTTGGTGAACATGAAGCCTAAGAACTTTCCAGCTGGAACTCCGAAAGCACATTTAGCCGGGTTCAACCTGATTCGATGTCTTCTTAGCTTCTCAAACGTATGTTCTAGGTCCCGGATGTGGTCTTCTGGTAGCCTCGACTTGACGATCATGTCATCTATGTAGACTTCTATGTTGCGCCCGATCTGGTCTTCGAATACTCGGTTCATCATCCTTTGATAGGTGGCCCCGACATTTTTCAACCCGAAAGGCATGACGTTGTAGCAGTAGTTTGCCTTGTCCGTCATGAAGGCGGTTTTTTCCTGGTCGTCTGGATGCATGGCGATCTGATTGTACCCGGAGTAGGCGTCCTTGAAGGAGAGGAGCTGGTACCCTGCCGAGTTGTCCACGAGCTGATCAATATTGGGCATCGGATAAGAGTCCTTTGGGCACGCCTTGTTAAGGTTAGTGTAGTCAACGCATACTCTCCATTTGCCGCTGGGTTTGAGTACCATGACTACGTTTGAGAGCCAGGTAGTGTTCTGCGCTTCTCGAATGAAGCCGGCCGCTAGGAGCTCCTCAACGTGGCTCTCGAGGGCCTTCTTTCTGTTGTCGGCGATGTTCCTCTTCTTCTGCGCTACTGGCCTCGATCCCGGCCATATGCCGAGTTTGTGGCAGTAGAAGTAAGGGTCGATGCCGGGTATCTTAGCCGAGGTCCAAGCGAACACATCTTGGTTCTGTCTAAGGAAGCGGATCATCTACGTTTTCAGGTCGTCCTTCATATTTCTGCCAATTTTGGCAGTCTTGGTTAGGTCCGTTCCTAACGCTACTTCCTCTAGTTCTCCCTCCGGCTCGGGTCTTGGGTCATGTGGCTCTCGGAGGTCAAGCTCTACCATGTTAATTGGCTGTCGGGGGTGCCTGTCGTCATCTACCTCGGTCATCGTCTGCTTGGGTCCGAGCCGAGGTGGAGATGAGGGTCCTCCTTCCTCGACCCGGAGGGCTTCGAAGTAGCACTGCCATGACTCCTTTTGGTCTCCAGATACTACGACCAGCTGGTTTTTCTCGTTAATCATCTTCAACTTCTGGTGCTTGGTGGATACCAATATGTCCCAGTTATGAATCGTTGGTCGACTGAGAATGATGTTGTATGGAGAGCGGAAGTCGGCCACTATGAACCTAACGCGTTCTGACTTGAATGCTTCTTTTGTTCCGAGGGTTAATCTGAGGTCAATATACCCCTTTGGGAAAGATTGTTCGCCGTTGAATTCGATCAGGGTGGTCTTGCACGGCTTAAGATCCTCTTTGTCGAGGTACATCCTTTTATAAGCATCCCATCTTATGATGGCGGCCAAACTTCCTGCGTCCATGAAGATTCTCTTGACGCGGCAATTCACCAAGGTTCCGGTGATCACCAGTCCGTCCAGGTGGCCGGGAATGACGTCCTTTAGTTTTTCGTTGGTGAAGGTCAAGGGGGGCGGCTTCGGTTTGGCGGGATCGTCCTTAAACTTGGGGAGATCTCTGACGGTTAATACCTCGCGGAGGTATTTCTTACGTTGGCTCACCGTGTCCCCGCCCCCTCCAAATCCTCCGCTGACGACGTTGCACTGGAAATCAACGTCGGGGAACTCGTCGTTAGAGGCGGTCTTCTGCTTCTTCCCCGGCTTTCGGGTCTCCTTGGGCAGACTTCTAGTGCGGCCGCGGTAATTGCGTTTGCCGCTCGTCCTTCCCTGGGTCTTGATGACATACTGACGTAGCTTCCCTTCCCTTACGAACTTTTCAATGGCATCGCGGAGGTCAGAGCATTCGTCGGTTGTATGTCTGTGGTAGTCGTCGAACGAACAGAACTTCGTACGGTCCATGTTGGAGTGGCCCCTTAGAGGCCTCGACTTGTCCACCTGTCGCATCTCAGCCTGAGCTACCTCTTTCCACACTTGTGACCGAGGGGCATTCAAAGGCGTGTAGCTGTTGTACTTTGTCTTGTGGTCGGCTCGGTCTGGTTTGGCTCGGCTTTCCCTGTTCCGTCTCCGGGGTTCGGTCTTCTGTTTGCTGGGCCGTTCTCCTGAGTCGGGTGTGGTATGTCTCGCCCTCTCGGGTTCCTCAGCATTGGCAATCTCCATTTGCTCCACTTCCAGGTACTTCTTGGCCTGGGTGTAGAACTTGGTCAACATGTAAACCGGGTTTTTGCATAAGTTCCGAGCTAGTCGAGATGACGGGTCTAGCCTGTTGACCAGGCAGTGTATGTGGACTTCCTCGGACAGCGATCGCACTTGCATTGCCATGTCTCGGAACCGATCTAGGTATTTCTGGAGCGCCTCACCCTTCTTCTGCCTTACTTCACTCAGCGTGAATTCGGATTTCGGCTGCTTTTTGCTAGTGGCGAAGTGCAACTCGAACTTTCATCCGAGGTCTTCAAAACTTCGGATGGAGTTGTCCGGGAGTGAGCTCAGGCACTTGTGTGCCGACCCGGTCAGAGTGGCCACGAAGAGGCGCTGGATGACTGGGCCATCAATCGACCGGACCCACATGAGTTTTTCAAAAACTTCGAGATGGTTGCGAGGATCCTGAGTTCCGTCGTACTTCGGCAGGTCTGCTAGGTCAAAGTGTTTCGGATAACGGGCCGTTGCTGCTGCCCTGGAGAACGGGGACCTACCGGACTCCGTCAGGTACTTCATTTGATACTCCCGGGGTGATCCATGGCAAGGTGACCTATGGGTCTGAGGATTCCTATCTTCCTCACGGCGCTTTTCTTGGTCTTCGCCTCCTCTCCCGCCTTGGCAGTTGTGGTCCGAGTTACCATTTCAGCCTTCCGAGTTATCACGATGTTCTCGCGGCGGGGGGTGTCCTCGTTCTGCGCTCGTCCTCCCGTCCTGTCTTCTGGCGCTTCCCCGCCCTGTCCTCGGTCGCGGGCTACTTGACGAGCTGCTACTGGCCGCCGCGGCCCTTTCTCTTCCTATACGGGGTTCTCTCCAGTTTTCTTGCTAGCGATGGTTCTGGAGTTCCTCCCTCATCATTTTCGCAAAGGTTTGGAAATCCGCCTGTCTTTGCAGTTGGTCCCGCCTTTCCTTATCTTCGAGCCTCTGCAGAAGTGATTCTTGTGTCCTCCGAAGGATGACGCCAGAGCGTCCTGAGTAGGAATCTCCTCCCGTGTCTCCAACAGCGGTTGATCCTCTGCGGGAGGGGAAGTTGCTGTGTCAGTCGTGTGGCCTTCTGGGCGTTTTCACGTCGTGGTTGGATTTGCGGCTGGCTTGGCCCGGCTGGAACTTGGTCTGGTTAGGGGCCGTCGTCAGCCTGCGGTGGTGGATTCTTGCTGTGGCTTCTTGTGTTTGCCATTGATGGTCACAGGATGGAAATTTACCTTTCCCCACGGACGGCGCCAATGTTCTGTTCTAAGAACACAGATGAATTGGACTTGACTAGGTGTCAAGCCTAGAGCCTACGTACCCTTTGAGGGGATCAAAGTCCACGTAGTTCGCAGTAAACTTTATGGCGTGAGGCCAGAGGGGGGTGGTGTGTGTGCTCTGTGTGACAGAAGATAAATAGAGCATGAGTTAGAACATGTGCACCTGATTAACGTTCCTCTGTATTTAAAGAGGAGTCTGGTACGAGTATCCCGGCCTGGTGAGGGATATCCGGGGCCGAGATATCAGGGGTTGGTATCTCGGGATTATGGTTAGGATAGATCCTATGCTGTTGGGATCTCATATCTTTGCCCATTATCCCGCCAATTACGTTTCCAAGCATAGTTGGGCAGTGGCTTGGATATGGGTTGTTGGGCCGGTCCGTAATAATAGGTATATAACAACTATTTAAATCACTCAAAATGAAATCGATGTTTAAAATTAATTAAAATCAATTAATATGTAATAGACACACACACACACACACACACACATATATATATATATATATATATATATATATTTCAAACATACCCTTATTTATAAAGATTAAGAGTGAGATGACAGAGCCTCTAAAAAAAGAGTGAGAGAGGGAATGAGTGAGAAAAAAATGAAGAGAGAGAATGAATGCAAAAAAGAAATGAAAGAGACATGCAATTAATTAACGGTAAAAATAGAAAAAGTACATTTAATTTTTAGACAAAGTAAAATTGTTGCTTATATAAATGACAAGCTCATGGAAGAGAAAGTGACATATAAATAGAGTCGGATGAAGTATTATTTTTCATTAAATACCC
The DNA here is from genome assembly GCA_034222035.1 of Acacia crassicarpa. NCBI lineage: Eukaryota > Viridiplantae > Streptophyta > Magnoliopsida > Fabales > Fabaceae > Acacia > Acacia crassicarpa. Next base: position 2,187,105 of record JAWXYG010000014.1, read on the forward strand.
ATCTTTTTGCAAAACTCGGATTGAAAACTATTGCTCAATGAAAGTATGAAAAAAAATAATAGATGTCAAAAATAGAGAAGGTTTGTTTGCTCGGAAAAAATAAAGAAGGTTACGTAGCACCTTTTGTCTATCGATAAATTCTTACATGAATTGCATGCACCATGTCATATGTGCGCTACCCAATAAAATTACACCAGATCGATCTCTTTGAATCCTATGTAGGAGAGAGAGAGGACATTGAAGAAATATTTATAAATGACATAAACAAGGAAAGAGAAGATAAATTAAACACATAGGGCTCAAATAGATTGATGTGATGTGATTTTATTGGGTAATGAACAGATGTTGTCCATTTTATATTGTATGATCAATGAGCTACAGAATGGAAGGTTGATTGCGTCTAACATTTGTAATTGAGGTTTAAAGTACTTCTCTCTCCTCTGTGAGCACTTTTTTCTCTCGTGTGAGTGGCGATTAGGTTCCTGGTGTATCGTTCCGGTCGACGTTTTTGAACGGAGACCATTTTACCGTGCTTTTTCTTTCTTTTCTTTTTTTTTTTTGGTCGATCTTGTTGTTCTTTTCTCACTGAGTGTTTCTGGTTCTGAGTGTTTCAAGTTAGGTCTGTTTCTTTCTTTTCGGCTGTGTGTGTGGGGTGCGCTCTCTCGGTGGTATGGAGTCTGGGCAATGTAGCGAGGGTGGCAGGATGAAGGAAGTGGTTTTGAATCTAGATCAGAAGGGGGAGAAGCAGGGGGGTACTCCAGTCGGGAAGATTTTGACTGGCAAGAATCTGAATATTCCGACGGTTCTAACGATGATTAAAAAGGGGTGGCAACTTGGGGAGGATGACTTGGAGGCTCATGAGATGGACCGTAGTCAGCTAATTTTTTTGTTCCGATTCCGGGACTCCAAGGACTATATTCGTATTCTCAAGGGTCGGCCATGGTCAATTCAGGGGCATCTATTGAATATCCAGCTATGAAAAGATTGTATGATTTTGTAGGACGTGAAATTTGCTGAAGCGCCATTTTGGGTGCAATTCCATGGGCTTCCTCTGGAAGCCTTCGATGACAGTAATGCTATGACCCTTGGTAATGCAGTTGGCACAACGGTGATGTTCGAGAAGCTAAATGTTAACGGTAGATTTGGTAGAAGCTTCATTCGGGTAAGGGTTCTTGTAAACTTCAATGATCCTTTGGTCCCTGGCTTTTGGGTTCCGCGCAAGGGGAAGGAGCCTGCTTGGGTATCAGTTAAGTATGAAAGGCTTCAAATTCTCTGTTACTCTTGTGGTAGACTTGGGCATGAAGGGCGGTCATGTAAAAATTCTGCTGGGGGAAAGGAGGTTGAAGATAGCAGATTTGCTTTTGGCAATTGGACTGGAACACCGGGTGTGCGAACTATTGATGAGGTAGTGGAGGTTATTCGGAAGTATTGGTGTGAAGCTGTTTCTGAAAGTAAGCAGGCGCGCGACGGTCGGCCTCGCCGGAGTTGGTCACCGGAGAAGATGGGATACGAGGTAAGCAGATCGGATCCTAGGAATGTGGTATGTCTGACTTATGGGGGTTCGGGAAGGGAGATTGTGTGTCATATGGAGATTGGGGCGAATCAGACGTGTTCGGCGGATGGATTGGTAGCTATTGGTCAGCTTGGTCAGACAAGTCAGGAGGCTTTTAATGTGCAGCAGAAACCTCCTTCACGTGACTCGCCACCTATTCTTGTTGATCAGAAAGTAAGTCAACCAAATGAGGCTAAGTGGGCCATTTACGAAGTGGTTGAGTCTCAATTGCCTTTAGCCTCAGATTTGGGCCCATTCTGCAAAACCACCACGAGCCCATTACGCACAGAGGTGAAGACCTTTTATCGGGTTGATTCTCCAGGGGAATTGGAGGCCACTCATGATCCAGGTCCGTCTCGTGGTGGGCTCTCACCCATTTCAGCGGTGGTTGTCTCTCTTAGCAGTTGCCATATCAAAAGGCCGTTTGAACTGGATCTAACTCCTGACCTCATTAAGCGGCCTAGGAGACTATGCTTTGAAGACTCCCCCACTCAGCAGGAACTGCCGCTGGTCTCTCGGCTCTCCCCTGTGAAGGTTCGCTCTCTTGATAAAAAATCTCCAGGCAAACACAGCAGGATTCATCGGCGTAATTTCAGGGCCATCAAAGCCTTGAGCAGAAATAACCCGGTGGTTGCAAGCTCTGTTAATGAAGGGGTGCCTTCGCCTCTATGTGAAATTGATTTCCCTGTTGAATGGACTACCGCTGGTCTTGAAGAAGATGGGTCACGGTCCAAGAACTCATCTCCTGTCGACGATGGCTGGATGGAACCAGCCACCGGTTCACAATGAATTGCTTATCCTGGAACTGTCAAGGATTAGGGGCTGGCTTGACAGTTCAAAATCTGAAGGACGAATGTCTACGGAAAAAGCCCCATCTGGTATTTTTGACGGAAACAAAACAGAAGCAGAGAGTGGTTCGGAAGATTCGAAGAAGGTGTAGATTCAACGAGGAGTGGATAGGGGACCCAGTGGGTCTTAGTGGCGAACTCGCACTATGGTGGTCGGATCAGTTATCAGTTAAGGTATTAGCTTCCTCTCCTAATTTCATTCATACGGCAATTGAATCAGGCGAGTTAGATGTTCCCAGATATGTCTCATTTATTTATGGACCTCCCGATGAAGAGAAACGTAATCGGTGTTGGCAAGAGGTGCGACAGTTTGGGCAAAGTATTGGTGACTCTTGGATGTGTGTCGGAGATTACAATGATATTATTTCTCAGGATGACAAATGTGGAGGCCAATTGAGAGCGTTGTTAGTTCTCAAAGTGTTTTGATGATTAACAACAAATATAGACATGTGTTGAAGTATTTCAAAATCAGTTAGAAATTGCTTAACAGTTGTTTACTCAAGTAAAGGTTAGTTTACTCCAGTAAAGGACTGTTGTGGGATTGTTCAAATGCGTTTTGGCAAGTCTTTACTTCAGTAAAGAAGTTTTACTCCAGTAAAGGACTTACCGAGAGCAATCCAAGTTTTTGAGGTTGTTGCTTACTCGAGTAAAGCTAAGCTTACTCCAGTAAAGGCCATCCAGAGAGCAACCAAGTTTTTAAAACTAAATTGTTTAATCCAGTAAAGGATTCTTTACTCCAATAAAGAACCTCCAGAGAGTAAATTGAATTTTTGAACTTAAGTTGCTTACTCCAGTAGAGCGTTGCTTACTCCAGTAAAGGACTTACAGAAGCAAATCAATTTTTCAAAGTGATTGCTTACTCAAGTGAAGGTTCGTTTACTCCAGTAAAGACTTAGAGTAACTTCTCTTTTTTTGAAGAACAAAGTTACTTACTCGAGTAAAGGTTATTATACTCGAGTAAAGCCCATACAGAAAGGTTACTAATTTGTCTAAGTCTGACTTACTCCAGTAAACAAATCCTTACTCCAGTAAAAAGGCATTTCGAACTTAAAATGTTTTCACATGAATAGTGTCTTACTCGAGTAAAGTACTAACTTACTCCAGTAAAGCTCTAGGATTTTAAACTCAAGCCTCGATGGTTTGTCTCTGGTAAGAGCTTACTCCAGTAAACTGTGATTACTCCAGTAAAGACACTTTTGCACAGTGCCTTACTCGAGTAAAGAGGAACTTACTCGAGTAACTAACGGTAACTTTTGGTTTTTGAATTTCACGAATTCACAAATCACTGTTGTTTGATCTAATTGCTTTCATATATCACTCACTCATGTTCCCAGATATGTTTAACAAATTTGTTGAGTGTCTTTCAGTTAGCACAGATCAAAATTATTGAAGATTAGTGAGATAAAGCAAAAAGTGAACAGTGCATTTAATGCACTTCTGAAATCTCACCTACTTTCAGCTAATCCACCTGAGCACGCCTAATGAACGTTAAAGAAAGCTTACTACATCAAGTAAAGTCAATTTCAACGGGCAAAAACTCAGAGGGCCACATCAGACATCATTAAGACTTGGATTAGCAGAAGTTTAGAGAGAGAAGATGACCAGAACTTAAGCAAATCACTTCCAACGGTTGGAATCATCTCACAACGGTCATTTAATGTTCTCTACCTATAAATAGAGAGCATTAACTTCATCTCCAGCTGATACACCTACTCTGAGCGAAAAATCTACTAAGTTCATTTATTGTGTATTAGCTTTCACTTGTATTGTATCATTTTGATACTTAGAGCTTCAGTATTCATCTATCTACTCTTGAGAGAGTTTTCATCTGTAAAATCATTTATTGATTGAGAGAATCACAAGTCAGGGGACTTGGTGATTGTGGGTGTATTGATTACAACTTGTAAGGGGGAGTGTGTTCTAGTGAGAGAACAGCTCTTAGTACAGAATGTGTAATCAATATTGTTGAGTTAGTTGATTGAAAATCCCAAGTGAGGCTTGGGGACTGGATGTAGGTCAGAGAAAGGACCGAACCAGTATAAATCGTTGTGTGCAAAGCTTTTCTCTCTATCTCCTCTGTTCTGCCCTGTTCTGAGAGTGTAAAAACAGAACCAGTTTGCGAAAATTTTTAATATACCCAATTCACCCCCCCCTCTTGGGTATAAAGCTCCTCTTTCAAGCGTGGCGTAAGATCCTAAATTTCAACTGTTTTTTGGCAAATTATGATTTGGTCGATTTGGGATATAATGGCTATCGGTTCAAATGGTGTAATAACAGGGAAGAGCCACATACAATTAGGGAGCGCATTGATATGGTGTTGGGAAATAGCACTCTTCGGGTCTTGTTCCCTAACATACAGGTCTTGCATATGGACCCAATGGGGTCGGATCACTTACCGTTATGGATCCAATGTCAGCCAAGTGGGCCTCGGAAGAAGAAGAATTTTAGGTTTGAAGCCACATGGGCTACTCACAAAAATTTCAGGTAGATAGTTAAGGATAGTTAGTGGAAACCTATGACTAGGTGTGCAGCCTTGGCAGACTTTACAGGAAAATTAAATAGATGCAAATCTGATCTGATTAGATGGAGTCGGATTGAGTCCCCTAATACAACGAAAAATATTGTTCAGCTAAAGGCCAAGCTGGCCTTACTCTCTCAAGGTGAGCTGATTGCTAGCTCCGTTTGCGCTATCACATAGCTGAAATCTACCTTAGATCAGACCCTTTTTCTTGAGGAAAAGTATTGGTGGCAGAGATCCAGGGTTAATTGGCTGATGGCAGGGGATAGGAACTCGTAATTTTTCCATATAGCCACCATTAAAAGAAGAAGACAGAATAGTATCCAGCGTATTAAGGACGATTCTGGTGCTTGGCTCTCAGAGAAGTGGGAAATTGCCCAAAATATCACACAATATTTTCAGAACCTATTCACTTCTTCGTTGGGTATTCAAGAGATGGAGGCTGCACTTGATTTTGTGTATCCCAAAGTGTCCGATGAGATGAACCAAGTGTTATTGTGTACTGTTACTAAGGAGGAAGTCAGAGTTGCAGCATTCAGCCTTGGAAAATCAAAAGCTCCGGGGATGGGTTTTCGGGAATTTTCTACCAGGATGCATGGGAAGAGGTGGGTGATACAGTGTGCGCTATGGTGTCAAATTTTTTTTAAGGAAATTCCTCGGTACAAGAATTGAACGAGACCGATTTAACTTTGATCCTGAAGGTGGATAAACCAGAGCACGTTTCCCAATTTCGTCCTATCGGGTTGTGTAACTTCTCCTACAAGATTATTTCAAAGATCAATGCTAATAGGATGAAGCCACTTCTTGATGGCTGTGTGTCTCAAAGCCAAGGGGCCTTCGTTCCTAGGCGTTGCATACAAGACAATATCATAATTGCCCACGAGGTGTACCATTATCTTCGGCCGAAGAAATCTGGAGGTAAATTTGAATTTGTTTTAAAAATGGATATGAGCAAGGCCTATAACCGAGCGGAGTGGGTTTTATTGGAAAATGCCTTATTACGATTTGGATTTTGTCAGAAATGGGTAATGCTGATCATGAAGTGTGTTCGGTCAGTTCGCTTTAATATCTGTTTGTCAGGGGAGAATGTGAGTTCTGTTACTCCCAGCAGGGGCCTACGGCAAGGGGACCCCCTTTCACCTTATTTGTTTATCTTAGTGGCTGAAGTTCTTTCTTTGATGATCTCTAAGAGTCACTATGCTAAGAAGATCAAAGGGGTTAAACTCAGTCATGAATGTCCTGTACTTACACATAGTTTTTTTGCAGATGACGCCTTGCTTTATATGAATGCCAGCAGAGAGACGTGCATGAACTTGGCAATTATTCTTGACACTTACAGTAGCGTCAGGGCAGATTATTAATTTGGAAAAATCAAGCCTGTTCTTCTCCAACAATTCCACCAATGAAGTTAAGGCAATGGTGGGCTCTATCTTGGGAATTCCAGCGGTTGAAGATCCGAGAAAGTATTTGGGAATCCCTAGTATTTGGGGTAAGAAAAAGACCCAAGCCCTTGCTTACATTAGGGAGCGGGTGGTCAAAAAGATCCAAGGTTGGGGAAACTCGCTTCTCTCTTTTGGGGGCAGAGAGGTAATGATCAAGGCGGTCCTTCAAGCTATCCCAATCTATTCTATGCAGTGCTTTAAATTTCCTATTCAGTTATGTAAGGAACTAAACCATCTTTTTGCTAATTTTTGGTGGGGAGGGCTTGTTACTGGTGGCCGACTACATTGGCAAAGCTGGGAGAAACTCACTGTTGGTAAAGGCGATGGTGGCCTAGGCTTTCGAGATTTGGTGATAATGAATAATGCTTTGCTGGCCAAAACTGCTTGGAGAATAATGACAAGACCCAAGGATTTATGGGTTTGGTTAAGGATAAAGGATGAGGCTTTGAACTTTGCCTATAAATAGGAGGCTTCTCCTCTTGAATTCTTCACACCAAACTCAAACCAAATAGGTGAGTTTAAGAGAAGAGTGAAGCAAGAAGGAGGAGGAAGTTCTTCAAGAGGATATACGTGATCATACCGACCGACGTACGTACCACGATCACCGACGAAGGTACGTTCGCGTACTGTAACACTAACTCTGATGCTTATATGTGGTAGATAACTTTACATCTGCTGTGTGCTTATGAGATACATCTGCTGTGTGCTGGGATACATCTGCTGTGTGCTGTTGGAATACATCTATTGTGTGCTTATTTACAGTTGGGATACATCTGCTGTGTGATGGGATACATCTGCTGTGTGCTGTTGGAATACATCTGTTGTGTGCTTATGTACTGTTGGGATACATTTGCTGTGTGCTTATTGCTGTAACGCCGTGAATATCTGTCATATATAAGCATGAGGTTAACCGTTACCTGAAGTTCAATGGTCATTGAACCTCAGCTCCTACTATAGCTTCAGGGTCCGGAGGAACCTGGCCCAAGGACAAGGGTAAGGAGCCAGCGTGAGGACGCAGACGGAGAGATTTTTATTTTGACTTAATTTTATCGAACTATATTTAGACTACTGTACCGCTGTGTAAGCAGTCAGATACTACATCAGTAAATGATTATCAGATACTTGCTCTTTTATTTTGATGCTCTACTCTAATCAATTATTTCAAAAACGCTTTAGAAAATTGGGATGCTACACTCTACGTCTCATATTCTCTTTTCCTGTTAGTTGCTCTATATTTTGTTGTTCTTTTCAACCTGTATCTGTAGGAAGGGTTCATTATATTTTATCCTTGGGAGTGCCGCTTCCTATTATTTAGGGGTGGAATCAGGCTAGACTTTGGTTAAATAGGTCTCAGACAATAAGAAAGGCTTGAAGCTTGAGCCTGAACCTAGGTCTATATACAAGCTTTTTTTTAGGCTTAGGCATGAGTCTTCAAAAAGCCTGATTAAGCCTGAAGACTTTTTACTAGCCTACTTATAATGTAGGCCTTTAAATATGCTTAAAACTTAGCACTTATAATCTAAATCCTACAATATGATTAAAATAAAATTTAATTCTTATAATTTAATAAATCAAATTAAAATTAATTCAAAAATTTATTTTGAATTTTAAATTTTAGAGAACCAACCCACTATAATAATTTAATAATTGTATGTTTAAATTAAAATTAAAAATGATAAAAATATAAATATAACATAGACAAATATAATATAAATGAAATTATATTTTTAAATGTATAAACAGGTCAGGCCTTCATCAAATAGGACTAATCTATTTATATATTTAAGCTTCTCAATAGGCCTTAGCCTGAACCTTTTGCTAAACAAGTCAGGTTAGGCTAGGCCATAGGCCACCTGATAGGATCTAATCTATTTCCACCCCTACTATTATTCGGTAGTTGCAGAATAGCTCTTAAAGACAATGTTTTTGAACATGGCCCAGATTACATAGTGTATTTATAGGAACTACACCAACAACCTTCACCTGTCAATAAACGCACTCTCACTTATTATTTATTGGTTGCTAAGAATGTCATACAAATATTTATTTGAACTTTAAAAAATCGTGCATAAGTGGCCGGGTACTGGTTTGGAGTAGTCATCAAACTAAGACCGTAGGTAACAGAAAAATGAATTTTCCAACAAGGGATACGAAGAATAGTTCATTCAAACTTTTGATTATTCATCCCCAAAAATAGAACTGAACTATATGCGAATTTGTTGTCTCCTCCAATTCAACTCAAATTTGTTGTTGGTCTTTAAATGAGTTTTTAGATTTTTTTTTTTCCAACACTACGTTTTGATTATTATTCCTCATGATGGCCTGAACAGGTAGGTTATACAAGTCATGAATCCTCATATTTACGATGTAAATGATTTCCTAAATATTTACAGGAATATCAAGTACAAATAAATTACATTTCATTAAATCTCTCTAATAATTTTACTAACACAGAGTTGGTCTAATAATATACATCTTGCTAGCTTTTTTCGAGTCTCGGACTCATCTTTTAGAACACGCACCTGTTTTGGGAGACAGATGGATAATCTCACACTCATTAAATCTCTCTAATGATTTTACCAATATAGAGTTGGTCTAACAATGTACATTATGAAAATTGTTGCTTATTAATTAAAACAAAGATAAGGGAAATTAATTATGATCAGATTTAATTTCATATATGTGAAATTGTCCAAAATTCCTACCATAAATCCAAAATTAATACAAATCAAACCCGAGACCATTTGATGAGAAGCAGGGCGTGGCTGAATGTCTGAATGATGATCATGAATCACCATTTTGGGTTAGGGTTCAAGTGCAAATTTGGCAACAAAATATTTCTTTATAGGCACCCAACACAATTAACTAATTTTGAGTATAAAAGAAGACATAATCAACTTTTTGGTAGCGTATATAACAACACCATTAACTCTGGTTAACTTCCATTACTTTTTACACTTTGGGTCCCATCATTCTTCTCACTTTCTATTATTTTAATATATTTTTATAAATATATGCCTTTTTTAATGGGAAAATATTACTTAGATCCAATGGAAGCAATTTTATTTCAGCTAAAAGATTATGAAATGAGTAAATACTCTTTTTAGTCCCTGACAAAAAACACGAACCCCATTTTGGTCCCTTACAAAAAGATCGACCCTTATTTGTCCTTTTTATGGACTAAAAAGGGCATTTTGAAAATTTTTAAGGATCAAAATGTCAACCAATCGACCCTTATTTATCCTTTTAATGGACTAAAAAGGACTTTTTTTTGTAAGGGACCAAAATGGGAATCGTATTTTTTGTCAAGGACCAGAAAAGGTACTTACTCTTATGAAATTTTACTGCACCCCCTTGGACCAAAATGAAATCGGGTTTGGTCAATAAAAAGACAATGATGCCCTTATTTTTTTTCCTTCATAAAACCATTTACAAGACAACTAATAATGGTATTCACTAGACAAATAAATGGATTTAAAAGAATCCAAGGGGTTAAAAAATAGTTTTACAAGACAAATATGAGCATTTATAAGATAAATGTGCGAATGACCAAAATTTTTAAAACCCTTGGTTGTTTTGAACCCCTTTACAAGACAAATATGATCAGTTACAAGATGAATAAGGAAATTAACAAGATAGATATGGGCATTTATAAAAAAAAAATGTTTATGTCTACTTTTTGATCCAACAAAAGATAATTGTGTTGAGTGCTCATAGCGACATAATTTATTACTAAATTTGCACCTTTACCTTTTTAAAAATATATTAAAATAATAAGGAGTGAGAATACTAGTGGGACTTCATGCAAAAAGTTTCGGAAGCTAACCGGGTTAACGGTGTTGCTATATATGATACCAAAAAATTGATTATACCTACTTTTACACTCAAAAATAGTTAATTATATTGGGTGTCATAGATAAATAGTTTGTTGTTAAATTTACACTTTCACCCTTTTCTCGCTTTTTTTTTTCCCGTAATGGTGGCTGCCGTGCGCTCTCATCTTTCTCTTTCGCTGACGCCACGTCTTTCACCTAAAGAAGCATTCTTAGTTTGAAGAATGCCACTGTATCGTTTTAGACTTTGACGAATTAGAGATCTGTCCAAGTCATGACTTTGATGCTGTCCAAGTCTAGAATAGCGTTTTATAGGGTTTAGAAAATAGCGTCCATATATTTTATTTAGAAAAGGTTAAAATATACTTTTAGTCCTTTAAGTTTTACATAACGTATACTTTGGGTCCCTTAACTTCATAAAGTATACTTTTAGTCCTAAAATTTTAACACCGTTAATGTTGCTAACGGAAAATGATAACACAACAACTCAAGTGATAACCAATAGCATTTAATTACACAAATTTTATATGTTGTCCAATTTACCGCTATTTTAAATTAAGCTTAATAGCATTTGATTACACAGTCATCACTTAAATTTACACCGTCATCACTTGAGTTTGCATTTTCCGTTAGCAAAATTAACGGTGTTAGAATTATAGGACTAAAAGTATACTTTATAAAGTTAAGAGACCAAAAGTATATCTTATATAAACTTAAAGGACTAAAAGTATACTTTAGCCATTTGGAAAATATCATTTAAAAAAGACAATCAATTGAAGAAGTTGATTTGTTTTCATTCCCTTCAAAAACGAAAATAACTTTATAACTTTGATATTTGTTTTGGAATATTTTTGGTTTGATGGATCTTGGAATGTTGCTTGTCTTTTCGAATCCATTATATGCCAAAAACGTATTTATATTTTGTTTTAGAATAAATTTTCTAAAATAATCATTATTGCATTGATTTAATTGAACCTAAACTTAAAAATCATCAGCAAAAACTAGGTGTTACGGACCGGCCCAATAGGCCCAGGTCCGGACCTCGGCCCAACTACGCCTACAGCGGGATCTGCACTATATTAGGAAAGGATCCGAGATCCCACAGATTTAGGATCTCATCAATGAGGATTCTTCTTCAGTCACAATCCCAACAAATCAGCCCATGATCTATCAATCAGGGATATCGCCCATCAATATGAAGATACACGCACCAGACTCCTCTATAAATAGAAGGAAACCTTAAACAGGTGCACACGTTCTATTCTATGCTCTATTTACATACTGTCACACAGAGCACACACCCCACTCCCCTGGCTGCACGCCTTACTGTTTGCTGTGAACTACGTGGACTTTGATCCCTTCAAAGGGTACGTAGGCTCTAGGCTTGACAACCTAGTCAAGTCCGATATCTGTGTTCTTAGGACAGAACACTAGGATTACTTATCTTTAATTTCGTAATAGTTTAGTTTAAATAACTTATTAATTTTTTAAAATAAATACCCTCATTATTAGTCTCCTTCTCCAGAATTCGCTATTGGGGAAAAAAAGAAGAAAAAATTAGTATTTAAAAATTATAAATTCAAAATTAAAATGTTTGATTTACTTAATATGACAGTCTGTGCGTCCTGTTAGGTAATGTGGTCGTTGTAGCTATGCGTCACTATATACATGTCTGCAAAATTCACTGTTCAGCCTTCCGACGCAGCCTCTGCTCCTAATTATTAATAAATCATATTTTTAGTATAATTGTTATTATAATTATTAATAATTTAAAAGTTTTATGTTTGCTCAATGCAAATGCTCCCCATACACAAGAATGTTAGATAATCTGCATGGATGGGCTCCTCCCATTCCTTTATGAAACCACCTATTACAAATCACGAAGTTATATAAAAGTATATTATAGTTTTGGGTTAAAGGCCTAACTCGCTATGGAATTTTTGCTAAGGGAGTGCCCATCACCAGGAAGTTTTTTTGGTACCAAAGTTGCCCCGGAAGTATGAAAAAGATAGCAAATTCGTCCCAGAAGTATGAAAAAGGTAGCAAATTTGTCCCTTCGTTAATTTTGACTGTTAAGTTTGACTGAGTATACACATGGCATGCCACCTCATGACACGTGACATGGCACCTCATCAACTCAATAAGAGTTAAGTATCATTTTTGCCCTGGAAGTTTTCACTGAGAGCAATTTTGGCCCAGAAGTTTTCACTAAGGAGCAATTTTACCCCAAAAGTTTACAAAACGTATCAATCTTGCCCTTCTTTCCCACATATTAAATCTGACTATTAAATCAGTCAAAGGCCACACATGTCATGCCTTGAAAAGGTCGAACTTGGAGTCAGAAAAGGAGATCCTTGAGATGTTAAGCTCAAGGCGGCCAGAATTTGTAAAGTCGAACTGCTCATAGGAAGTATCACTTATGATCTAAGAAAATGATCAGTCTATACAAACATAAATAGTATCACTATTGATTTGTTTTACTGAACCAATTTTTAGAAAAATTCATTTCTCGTTTTACGTTTCATTTGCTTAGAGCATAAATGATGCTTCCTCTGGGTTTTACGACAGACCTTTCAGTCCCTATGAGCAATTCGGCTTCACAAATTCTGGCCGCCTTGAACTCAACATCTCAAAGAACTCCTTCTCTGACTCCAAGTTTGACCTTTTCAAGACATGGCATGTGTGGTCTTTGGCTGATTTAATAGTCAAATATAATATTGGGAGAAAGAAGGGCAAAATTGCTACTTTTGTAAACTTCCGGGGCAAAATTGTGTTAGTTCTCTATGGGTTTTGATGAAAACTGACACTTGCAAACACAAAAATGAGGTTTTGTCTTGACAAGTTGAAAAACTTAATGTCAAAGACAAAACTTGAGTTTTGGTTTCAAAACTTGAGTTTTGAGTTTGACAGAGCAAAACTCGAGTTTCCAAAAGAAACTCGAGTTTTGAATATTACAGAGAGCACTCAATTTTCACCTCAAGACAAAACTCGAGTTTTAATTTGAAAACTCGAGTTTTGACTCATACAGAGACTTCTAAATGTTTTAAACTAAAGATAAAACTCGAGTTTTGGTTCAGAAACTCGAATTTTGGCCATACAGAGAGTCTCTGGTTTTTTAATCCAGTTTTGCGCCAAAACCTTTTGTCTTCAACTTACTTTGAGATTTTCTAAGTTTTCTCTGAGTTAAGAGAAAACTCGAGTTTTGATTTCAAAACTCGAGTTTTGACTTGACTAAGTATTCTCAACATTTTACACAGGTTTTAAAAACTGGAGAGTGATCTGGCTCAGAATCTTCAAAGTGTTCATTTAAAAATGAAAACTCGAGTTTCACTTTGTAAACTCGAGTTTCAGCCAGACAGAGAGGATTCAATGTTTACAATGTTTTCACTCTTAAAGTGAAAACTCGAGTTTTGGTTTCAAAACTCGAGTTTTGGCCAGACAGAGAGGTCTGAACTTTTACTAGTTTTCATATACAAATGAAAACTCGAGTTTTGGGTTAGAAACTCAAGTTTTGATCAGACCGAGAGCCTTGGAACTTTTCTTAATGTTTTCACGTTCAAGTGAAAACTCGAGTTTCACGTTGGAAACTCAAGTTTTAATCAAACAGAGAGCTTAAGATTTCTTAATGCCTCAAAAACTCAAGTTTTGATTTGAAAACTCAAGTTTTGATGTTTTAGACTAAAACACTTATACTTCATTAAAAGTCCAAAACTCGAGTTTGGTTTTGGAAACTCGAGTTTTGGGTTTCACTTAAACTCTAGTCCAAAAGTTCAAAACACGACTTTGCTCTCTGGAAGAAGAAAACTCGAGTTTAGAGTTTGAAACTCAAGTCTGGTCTTAAGTGCACAGTTGAAAACTCGAGTTTTGCTGAACAAACTCGAGTTTCCATCACTGATTCTGAAATTCGAATTTAACGATTTTGTGAAATCTTGGTATTTGATTCTAATACTTTCCCATATTAATCTTTTATATTCTCATCTATGTTTAACCACTTTGTTAGTGAGTTTCAGATGAATTAGAAGATGTTTATTGAAGGTTAAAGCAAAAGAAAAAGGTGATGTCAGAACATTAAATGCTAAACCCAGAAAGTTGCACATTTTTGGCTAATCCATCTGCACATGCCTACAAAGAATTAAAGAATGATTTCTACTTCCAGCAGCAACTACTCCAATGGATTTATTTGTAGAAAGTCAACTCTGAAACATTGCCCACCTGGATTAAGTGGAAATTAGAGAGAGAAGGTGCCTAAACCACTTCCTAACCTTGGCAGAACTTTTCCAACGAATCTATTGGGAAAGTAACGGTCATTTAATGATCTCTGATTATAAATAGAAGAGAATTCAAGTCTTTCCAACAACCACAACTACTGGAAACGAATTGCATTCAAGTCTACATTTATTTTTCTTCAGTTTTCACTTGTTTAGTATCTTTTGATACAAAGAGCTTCAGTGTTTATCAATATCTACTCTTAGTGAGAGTTTAGCTTTGAAATTCATTTATTGTAAAGAATCACAAGTCAAGGGGACTTGGTGATTGGGATGTTCATTGATTACAACTTGTAAGGGGGAGTGTGTTATAGTGAGAGAATCACTTCTTAAGTGCAAAGTGTGTAATCATTGATATAGTGGAAAATCCCAGAGAGTCTGGGGACTAGATGTAGGTCAAGTTGTTAGGATCGAACCAGTATAAATCTTTGTGTCGAGCTATTTCTTCCCTTACTCTGTTCACCTCTGTTTTCATTGTTTAAAAATAGAGCTCTTACCGAAAAATTTTAAGAATATCCAATTCACCCCCCCTCTTGGGTATTTAGCTCCATTTACATTTGGTATCAGAGCAAGGTCTTCTCTAAAGAACTTTACATCTTGATAAGGATCAACATGGAAGGTATCTTGCCTGATGGAGCCTCTATCAATCGACCACCTGGCTTCAATGGAGAACACTACTCATTCTGGAAGGCCAAGTTTAAAGTCTTTGTGATGGAAAATGAATTTGGGCTATGGAGAGTCTTTGAAAGAGTCGATTATATGCCCACAGTTCTTGAAGATGGTGTAAGAGTCATAAAGCTAGAAGAGGACTATGATGACAACGACAGAAGAAATGTTACACTCAATAGTAAAACCGTTCTTCTTCTACAGAGTGCACTAAGTCAACAAGAATACTTTCGTATCTGCACTCTACCATCTGCTAAAGCCATTTGGGATGCTTTAGAGATTGCTCATGAAGGAACAGCTGGAGTAAAGCATAATCGTGTCAACACTCTCATGACTGAGTACAATCTCATATGCATGAAACCTGGAGAATCAATTGGTGAATTTCAGCTGAGATTCACACATCTGATAAAACAACTTGCAGCCTTGGGAAAGGAGTATGATCAGTGTTAGTTCTCTGATAGTTTTGATGATTGTCAACAACTACAGACAATTGAAGAGGTTTTGCTCTTAAGTGTCAAAACTCTGTTTAAGAGCAAACCTCGAGGTTGGGTTTGTAACCTCGAGGTTTGACCTTACAGAAGCTTTAAAAATCAAGTGTTCGAATGTTGCAAAACTTGGTTTCACAAGTTATATGTGAAACCTCGAGGTTGAGAAGTCAACCTCGAGGTTCTGGTTCAGTTGGAGAATCCAAGTTTCTTCATTAACACTTGTAACCTCGAGTATGCAAAGCTAACCTCAAGGTTCAACTCATACAGAAAGGTCATGTTGTTCATCAAGCACATGAACCTCGAGGTCTATATTTCAACCTCGAGGTTGGACACTTTGTTTTGAAACTTAAGCTCGATGAAAACACCTTTGACCTCGAGTATGATGTTGCAACCTCGAGTTTCATCATTTACAGAAAGCACACTGGTTTTCAAAGTATTGAAAACCTCGAGGTTAACATTGTAACCTCGAGGCTGGGCTTTATGTTCAACTTTGAACCTTGCACTTTCAAAGAGCCAACCTCGAGTACAGAAGTACAGCCTCGAGGTTGTCGGGCTCCAGTGAAAAACTGAAGGTTTGAAACAAACTTCAAACCTCGAGGTTCACTTTGCTACCTCGAGGTTGAATGATTTTAAAACAAAGGTTTGCCTGAAGATTTCAGGCCAACCTCGAGGTTGGATGAACTAACCTCGAGGTTAGTGACCGTTGAAGCTTTTTCAAATCTGTGAAATCTGTTATAACTTGTTGTTTGATCTACTTGCTTTCATATATCATTCACTCATGATCCCAGATATGTTTAACAAGTTTGTTGAGTGTTTTTCAGTTAGCACAGATCAAGATTATTGAAGATTTGTAAGAAAAAGCAAAAAGGTGAACAGTGCATTTAATGCACCTGCACAATCTCATCTACTTTCGGTTAATCCATCTGAGCACGCCTTGTTAACGTTAAAGAATGTTTACTACATCAAGTAAAGTCAATTCCAACGGGCAGAAACTCAGAAATCCACATCAGACTTCATTAAGACTTGGATTAGCAGAAGTTTAGAGAGAGAAGATGACCAGAACCCAAGCTAATCAATTCCAACGGTTGAAATCATCCTACAACGGTCATTTAATGTTCTCTACCTATAAATAGAGAGCATTAACTTCTTTACAAGCTGATACAACTACTTAGAGCGAAAATTTATTGAGTCATTCATTGTATCAAGCTTACATTTGTATTGTATCTTTTTGATACTTAGTTCTTCAGTGTTTATCTTATCTGCTCTGTAAGAGAGTCAAACACTTGTAAATCATTTATTGATTGTGATAACTACAAGTCAGGGGACTTGGTAGTTGGGGTGTATTGATTACAACTTGTAAGGGGGAGTGTGTTCTAGTGAGAGAACAACTCTTAGTACAGAGTGTGTAATCAATATTTGATTATAGTGGATTGAAAATCCCAGGTGAGGCTTGGGGACTGGATGTAGGTCAGAGAAAGGACCGAACCAGTATAAATCACATTGTGTAAAGCTTTCCTTCCCTACTCCTCTGTTAGCCTCTGTTTTCATTAGTCAAAAACAGAGCTCAATCTTTAATTTGTTAAAAATACCCAATTCACCCCCCCTCTTGGGTATTTAGCTCCATTCTTCAATCAGTTAGTTTAAGTGAGGAAGATTCTGAACATCCTCAACAAAGAGTGGGAAGCTAAAGTCACTGCCATTGAGGAAGCAAGAGGAGATTCTATGGCATCTGTGGCTGCTCTCTTCGGTAGCCTTTCTGAATATGAAGCCAAGATCAAATTCAAGAAGGGTCTTGATGAGGTACACGGAAAGAACAAAGGAATAGCCCTCAAGTCTGCCAAAGAAAGCAGATAATCAAACGACGATGATGAAGATGAAGATGAGGAAATTGGGATGCTGGTCCGGAGGTTCAAAAGTTCTACAAAAAGGACCAAGGCTTCAGAAAGTTCCACAAAGGGAGTTCCAGCTTTGAATCAAAGAAGCCTATCGTATGTTACGAATGCGAGAAGCCCGGCCATATCAAATCAGAATGTCCTCAGTTGAAGAATCAAGAGAAGGAAAAGAAGAAATTCAATAAGTTCAAAAAGAAGGCATATGTTTCAGCCATATGGGGAGATAGCTCATCCGATGAAGATGAAGCTGAAGAAGAAGAAAAAGCAAACATATGCTTGGTTGCTCAAGAACAACAAGATGATAGTGAGGTATATGAATCTCAACCTTCCTATGATGAACTATTTGCTGAATATAATCTTGTGCAGTTGGAATTTGAAAAGCTTGCTGAAAAATATTTTGCCTTGAAAAAGAAAAACATTACTCTTGAATTGCAAGTTGAAAAACTTTCTTCTCCTGAAATCTTGGTTTGTCAAGAGTGCCCTGATTTGAAGCAAAAGAATTCACATCTTACTAAAGCACTCGAAAAATTCACTAAGGGAAGTGAAATGCTCGATGTGATTTTGAAACAACAAAGATTTATCAATGACAGATCAGGCATACGTTACAGACCAGATTTCGACAAGAAGAAAGGTAAAAAGAAGAATGGTGAAAAATCATACATGAATTATTTTACAAAATCAGTTCATTCTTCTAATCCCTTTGCACATTGTAACTATTGCAATAGGAAAGGTCATACAACTTCATCTTGTTTTCATAAGAAAGAAAGAAAAGTTAAACCTGCTGGGAATTATCAATGGGTACCGAAAGGAACTTATGTTCCCAAGGTCTGATCTAACCCCAAAGGACCCAAGAAAAGATGGGTACCTAAGACTTGATCCTCTGTGATTTGCAGATATGTCTTAAAGCATCAAAGCCCAACAAATGGTACATTGACAATGCATGCTCTAGACATATGTCGGGAGACAAATCCAAATTTCTCTCAATCAAGCCTAAGGAAGGTGGCAAGGTGGCCTTTGGTGGAGATCAATCTGGAAAGATTGCTGGAATTGGTAACAATGAAGGACCACTCATCAAAGATGTCTACCTTGGGGAAGGACTTTGCCACAACCTTCTCAGTGTGAGTCAAAGCACTGACAAGGGTAACTTAGTTATTTTTGATTCTGATGAATGCTTGATTGTGAAAAAGGATCTTCTCCCTTTAGAAAACCTCAAATCAAAAGCTTTATTTAGAGCACCTAGAGATGACAATTGTTATACTCTTAACCTCTCTAGCAATGCTTCAATTGCTGAAAAATGTTTTGTAAGCAATTTGAATTAGAGCTGGTCGTGGCACAAGCGATTAGCTCATGTTAACATGTCTCAGCTTGACAAGTTGCTCAAATAGGATTCGGTGATTGGTATTACCAAACTTAGTTTTAAAAATGACTTGATTTGTGATGCATGCCAAAAGGGGAAACAAACCAAATCATCTTTCAAACCCAAAAATGAGATATCTACCAATAGACCACTAAAATTACTGCATATGGATCTTGTTGGTCCAGCAATGGTGAGGAGCCTTTGTGGTAATTTGTACACATTGGTTATTGTAGATGATTTCTCTAGATTTTGTTGGACCATATTTTTGTCATCAAAAGATGAAACATTTGATCAGTTTGTTGTGTTTGCCAAAAAGGTCCAGAACGAGAAAGGTATGTCTATTTCAGGAATTAGAACTGATCATGGGGGAGAATTTGAAAACAATGCATTTGCTGAGTTTTGTGACAACATGGGGATAGACCACAACTTCTCAGCCCCAAGAACTCCCCAACAAAATGGTGTTGTAGAAAGGAAAAATCGAGTCCTCACCGAGATGGCAAGAGCTATGCTGAATGAGAACAATACTTCCCAAGTGTTTTGGGCTGATGCAATGAGCACCGCTTGCTACATCTCAAATCGGGCATATCCTCGGAAGAAGTTGAACAAAACTCCATATGAATTGTATAAATGAAGGAAGCCCAACCTGAGCCATTTGCACATCTTTGGATGTAAGTGCTATGTGCACAATAATAGTAAGAAAAATTTGGGTAAGTTTGATTCAAAACCTGATATAGGCATATTTCTAGGATATTCCAATAGGAGTAAAGCCTATAGAGTTTTCAATACTAGAACTCAAGTTGTTGAAGAATCTATTTATGTTGTGTTTAGTGAAGATAAATCTGATAAACCTTTAGATGAGGAAGAAGAAAATGTTTTCAAAAATCAATTTTTTTCGAAAACTACTCCTTCAACTGTTGAAAATTCTGAGGATGTTTTTGAGACTGATCCTCAAAACTCTATTGAAAACCTAGATCAGTCTCAGCCTAGAGCTTGGAGATTTATAAGAAATCATCCTTTATACCAAGTTATAGGTGATGTGAATCAAGGAGTAAGAACTAGAAATAGCACTTTGAATGAAGTAACCTTTTCTGCATTCATCTCTCACATAGAACCCTCTAAAATAGATGAAGCCCTTTCAGACAATGATTGGGTGATAGCTATGCAAGAGGAGTTACATTAATTTGACAGAAATCAAGTTTGAGACTTAGTACCTAGACCCAAGGACCATCCGGTTATTGGGACAAAATGGGTATTTAAGAACAAACGTGATGAATCTGCAATCATTGTTTGAAATAAGGCAAGATTGGTTGCAAAAGGTTACAATCAAGAAGAAGGAATAGACTATGAAGAAAATTATGCTCCAGTGGCAAGATTGGAAGCTATAAGGGTTCTTCTAGCCTTTGCATGTGTTAAAGGTTTCAAACTTTTTCAAATAGATGTTAAAAGTGCATTTTTGAATGGTTTTATTCAAAAGGAGGTGTATGTTGAACAACCTCCTGGTTTTGAGAATGAACATTACCTTGATCATGTTTTTCAACTTAAAAAGGCTTTGTATGAACTCAAGCAAGCTCCAAGAGCTTGGTATGAGAGAGCTTGGTATGAGAGATTAAGTCAATTTCTTCTTGATCAAGGGTTTACTAGAGGAAAAGCTAACACAACATTGTTTATAAAAAGAAATAAGTTAAATGAAATTTTGATTGTGCAAATTTATGTTGATGACATAATTTTTGGTGCTACTAATGATGCTTTGTGTGAGGAATTTGCAAAAGTTATGCAGGGAGAGTTTGAGATGTCAATGATGGGAGAGCTGAACTACTTCCTTGGGCAGCAAATCAAACAAAGAAGAGATGAAATCTTCATGTCCCAAACGAAGTATCTCAATGACTTGCTGAAGAAGTTTGGGATGGACCATTGCAATGGAGCTGATACACCAATGAGTACCACTACTTCATTGGATGCTGATGAGAATGGCAAGGACTTCAACATTACCAAGTATAGAGGAATGATTGGATCATTACTCTATCTCACTACAAGTCGACCTGACATTCAATTCAGTGTGGGAATGTGTGCAAGGTTCCAATCTACTCCAAAGGAATCTCATGCTGAACATGTGAAGAGGATTTTCAGATATCTTGCAGACACAAAGACACTGGGCTTGTGGTTCCCTAAAGGTCAGCCTAAACACTTGGTGGCATACTCAGAGTCAGATCATGTCGGCTACAAAACTGATAGGAAGAGCACAAGTGGCCAATGTGAGTTCTTTGGCAACTCACTTGTGTCTTGGTTCAACAAGAAACAAACTAGTGTGGCCGTGTCATCAACTGAAGCTGAATATGTAGCTGCATCAAGTTGTTGTGCTCAAGTGCTGTGGCTTAAGCAACAACTTGCTGACTTGGGAGTGAACCTGAAGGAGATCCCGATTCTGTGTGACAACACAAGCACAATAAGCTTGGCCAAGAATCCAGTTCAACACACTCGAACCAAGCATATTGATGTGAGACATCATTTCATAAGGGATCATGTTTAGAAGAGAGATGTCAAGGTCATGTTCATCCCAACTCATCTTCAACTTGCGGATATCTTCACAAAGCCATTAGCCAAAGAACAATTTAATTTCATAAGGAGAAAATTGGGAATGGTAAATCCCAATGAGCTGTAAGTTCTCTATTACCCAATGTTAGTTTAGGTTTTGCTGATTAATTGCTACTAACTTAAGCATCGGAGTGTCTAGTTATGTTTTGTGCAGGATGTTCTTACAAAATCAGAGTTTTTGCTGACAAAGGGTGAAAACTCGAGTTTTGATATCAAAACTCGAGTTTTAGCTAAAGTGTCGGGGAGAGAGAAGAAAACTTGATTTTTGAAGGAGCTCAAAACTCGAGTTTGTAAGTTGAAAACTCGAGTTTCCATCAGACAGAGAGCAACTTAAGAATGAAAACTCGAGTTTGGTAAGTTAAAACTCGAGTTTTGGTTGTGGAAGTTCAACGATTCACATCACATCTTTGAAGTCCAGGCAAGTAGCCATTCCTTGAAACTCGAGTTTATTAGTAGAAACTCGAGTTTTGGTCGCACTTATTTATATGAGTTTTTTTTTAAAATCTTCAAAACTCGCTACAAAACTCAAGTTTTGCCCTAGCTCTCTCACTCTCACTCTCTCTCGACTCTCTGTTTTCTCTTGCCTCTCAATCTCTCTGATTTCTCAAATTCCTTCTTCAAAAACCCTAAAATGTCTTCATCTACTCCCTCTAAATCTACCCAGAGTGTTCCTAGCCCTAGAGAAACTCCCAATGCGTCAATCACTCCTTCTGAACGACCTATGAGGCTCAAGACTCGTTCAACCAGACTATGTTTTGGAGTCGACAAGTCTGTTAAAGGTGTTTCAGACGAGATTCCTCCACCGAAATCGTTTGTTCCTAAGACAAAAGGGGTTTCCATCGATGACAGTACAAAGGGTCACACAAAGAGGAAACATGACCCTGAGGTTTCTCCAGAAGAATGAGGGAAATAAAAAATGTCAGACATCCCTAAGCCTCCAAAGGCCAAGAGGTCCAAGACATCTTCAATTCTAGAAAAGGGACAAGCTTTGTCTATGCCTGAACCTGCGCCTGAAGTGCCTAAGTTTGTTGAGGATGCTATTTCTGAAATCTACAATCATGACTCAGCGCCAGAAGGTTTTTCGACTGCTCCTACTCAGATGACTAAAGAGGATGCCGACAGGTTTAAGGATTTCTTCATGAATAAAACCTTTTGTCCCTCTGTATCTGTGGATTTGGCTAGACTAAGGGAGGAGCATAGCCTTGATCTTTCACCTTGGCTCAAAGACTATGAGTCTTTCATTTCTCTGTCTGCCTCCTACTCCACAAACCTTGTGAAGATCTTCTACTACAACATGCAGTCAGACAATATTCTGGATTTTGAAGGACATCTAGTTGAAGAGAGAGTGACCAAATGTGTCAAAGGCGTAAGCTTTACCATATCTGCCTCCATTATCATCAAAATTCTAAAAATTGGCAGTCCACCTCCTGTCCCTGAGATTAGATTGAGCAACCAAGATATTTTCACTACCCTTTGTCCTAACAGTCTTTCCCTACCAATCAATCACATTCCCTTTCTTTCAAACTAGCTGATATGAGCAACATCAACCGTATCGTTTGGTACATCTATTCAAGCAATTTCATTCAAAAGGGTGGAAACTTTACCCATTTCACCCAGAAGGATTACCCTCTATTTGCTGCATCTATTAGACAGACCAAATTTGATCTTGGTCATTGGATTTTCCAAGAAATGATCAAGTTTAAGTTTTCTTCCCACAGACCCTCTCACATTCCTTATCCCTCTTGGTGTCTGTCACTTTATTCTACCACAAGGTGTGGTATGTGGGTCCTCCAGATGTCATGAGGAAACCAGCTACGTTTGGAAAAAGTCAGCTCAACTATATGAAGATCACAGTTGAGGGTGAAGGCTCAGGACAATCACATGCTCCCACTGGATCTCATACAAGAGCCACACATTCAAGAGCTCAAGAGGCCCAATCTGCCCCTGCTCACTCCTCCTTACCATTTGATTTTGAGTCTCGGGTCAAGGGGATTGTGGATACAGCCATTGCATCCTTATCTATTAGACTGGAATTTGAAATTGGCAAGTTGGTTGCTGAGGTGAGGAGTGGCAATCATAAGGTGGTTGATGCACAATAAGCATTGAAGGCTTAGATAGATGAGCTCAAGATTCAATCTGAGAAGAAACATGGTGACCATTTTGATCAGCTGATTGATCTTGATGCCAGATTGTCCACAACTTTGGTCACCACCATCAATCTGGATAACAAGGTTGGCAAGATACTGCAGCATCTTGGCATTGGCTCATCATCTACATTTGGCACTACTTCCTCGCCCAAGCCAGAACCTGAAACCTCTTCACCTCCTTCCTTCTCTTTTCCCAGTCCTTCTATCCCCTCTTCATCTCTAGCATCTGCTTCCACTCCAGCCACTGTCATTCTTCCCTCACCCACTACTCCAGCCATACTCATCTTACCATCTCCCTCTACTCCATCTACTGAAGTTCTCCCTACTCCCCAATTTGAAGATGACAAAGGGGGAGAAAACTAGGATAGAATTTGAGTTTGTTCTATTTTGCATTATGTGTTTCATTTTGCATTCTGTCTAGTTTGTTTCTGTTAACTCTTGTAAGCTTTTACAGTTCATGAATGAAATCTGCTTGATCATTGCTTCTGTTGATTATCTCTGATTTACATATATATTGTGTTTTATCAAATGTGCAAAATTTTTCAAATGAACAAAGAATTGCAAAATGACACTTCTGTCAGATTTTTTTAAAATCTCATCTCAATATATAAACCCTCTCAAATTCTTGCAATTTTGATTTACAAGTGTTGTCATCATCAAAAATGGGGAGAATGTTAGTTCTCTATGGGTTTTGATGATAACTGACACTTGCAAACACAAAAATGAGGTTTTGTCTTGACAAGTTGAAAAACTTAATGTCAAAGACAAAACTTGAGTTTTGGTTTCAAAACTCGAGTTTTGAGTTTGACAGAGAGCTACTCATTTTCATTGAACAGAGCAAAACTCGAGTTTCCTTTGGAAACTCGAGTTTTGAACATTACAGAGAGCACTCAATTTTCACCTCAAGACAAAAGTCGAGTTTTAATTTGAAAACTCGAGTTTTGACTCCTACAGAGACTTCTAAATGTTTTCAACTAAAGACAAAACTCGAGTTTTGGCTCGGAAACTCGAGTTTTGGCCATACAAAGAGTCTCTGATTTTTGAATCCAGTTTTGCGCCAAAACCTTTTGTCTTCAACTTACTTTGAGATTTTCTAAGTTTTCTCTGAGTTAAGAGAAAACTCGAGTTTTGATTTCAAAACTCGAGTTTTGACTTGATTAAGTATTCTCAACATTTTACACAGGTTTTGAAAACTGGAGAGTGATCTGGCTCAGAATCTTCAAAGTGTTCATTTAAAAATGAAAACTTGAGTTTCACTTTGTAAACTCGAGTTTCAGCCAGACAGAGAGGATTCAATGTTTACAACGTTTTCTCTCTTAAAGTGAAAACTCGAGTTTTGGTTTCAAAACTCAAATTTTGGCCAGACAGAGAGGTCTGAACTTTTCCTAGTTTTCATATACAAATGAAAACTCGAGTTTTGGGTTAGAAACTCAAGTTTTGAACAGACCGAGAGCCTTGGAACTTTTCTCAATGTTTTCACGTTCAAGTGAAAACTTGAGTTTCACTTTGGAAACTCGAGTTTTAATCAAACAGAGAGCTTAAGATTTCTCAACGCCTCAAAAACTCAAGTTTTGGACTAAAACACTTATATTTCATTAAAAGTCCAAAACTCAAGTTTGGTTTTGGAAACTCGAGTTTTTAGTTTCACTTAAACTCTGGTCCAAAAGTTCAAAACACGACTTTGCTCTCTGGAAGAAGAAAACTCGAGTTTAGAGTTTGAAACTCGAGTCTGATCTTAAATGCACAGTTGAAAACTCGAGTTTTGCTGAACAAACTCGAGTTTCCATTGCTGATTCTAAAATTCGAATTTAACGATTTTGTGAAATCTTGGTGTTTGATTCTAATACTTTCCAGTATTAATCTTCTATATTCCCATCTATGTTTAACCACTTTGTTAGTGAGTTTCAAATGAATTAGAAGATGTTTATTGAAGGTTAAAGCAAAAGCAAAAGGTGATGTCAGAACATTAAATGCTAAACCCAGAAAGTTGCACATTTCTGGCTAATCCATCTGCACACACCTACAAAGAATTGAAGAATGATTTCTACTTCTAGCAGCAACTACTCCAACGGATTTATTTGTAGAAAGTCAACTCTGAAACATTGCCCACCTGGATTAAGTGGAAATTAGAGAGAGAAGGTGCCTAAACCACTTCCTAACCTTGGCAGAACTTCAACGAATCTATTGGGAAAGCAACGGTCATTTAATGATATCTGAGTATTAATAGAAGAGTATTCAAGTCTTTCTAACAACCACGACTACTGAAAACGAATTGCATTCAAGTCTACATTTATTTTTCTTCAGTTTTCACTTGTTTAATATCTTTTGATACAAAGAGCTTCAGTGTTTATCAATATCTGCTCTTAGTGAGAGTTTATCTTTGAAATTCATTTATTGTAAAGAATCATAAGTCAAGGGGACTTGGTGATTGGGAAGTTCATTGATTACAACTTGTAAGGGGGAGTGATTTCTAGTGAGAGAATCACTTCTTAAGTGCAGAGTGTGTAATTATTGATATAGTGGAAAATCCCAGAGAGTCTGGGGACTGGATGTAGGTCAAGTTGTTAGGACCAAACCAGTATAAATCTTTGTGTCGAGCTATTTCTTCCCTTACTCTGTTCACCTCTGTTTTCATTGTTTAAAAATAGAGCTCTTACAGAAAAATTTTAAGAATACCCAATTGGCCCCCGCCCCTCTTGGGTATTTAGCTCCATTTACAAATTGCTCCTTAGTGAAAATTTTCGGGGCAATATTGCTCTCAGTGAAAACTTCCAGGGCAAAAATGATACGTAACTATTATTCGGGTTGATGAGGTGGCATGCCATGTGTCATGAGGTGGCATGCCATGTGTCATGAGGTGGCATGCCACGTGTTCACTCAGTCAAACTTAACGGTCAAAATTAATAGAGGGGCAAATTAAATTTGCTACCTTTTTCATACTTTCGGGGCAAATTTGATACTAAAAAAACTTCCGGATGCTGGGCGCTCCTTTAGCAAAACTTCCATGACAAATTAGGCCTTTAACCCTATAGTTTTTATAGCTGCTCATGACTTCTCCTAAACCAGTAAATATGATTTAATTAGTCATGTGACGTGGAATACCATCAAGCACATCGATGATGACCTTGAATCTGCCTCATTACACTGTCATTCTTGAGTTTGTAGAAGTTCTCTTCTTGTTCTTCCATCTGTCTCCCATCTTTGAGAGGCTATAATCTTTCTTGTCATCCATGAGAACAAACTTATCGTGCCAAACTTTTATTAATTTTATGATAAAAAGGTAGGGGGGGAAAAATTTGGCCAGACAGAAGACTTGACATGCATTCTCTCTATGTAACTCCAACTTGTATAACACGTTTTTTTTTTTTGGGGGTCAAAATAACACGTCTCTCTACACATTAAATGTTGTTTTTTCATATCATATGATCTTCTGGCAAAAAAATAAAAAATAAAATTCACATGTTAAATATAGGGGTTACATAAGTAATTCGCCTATAATGTAAAAATATTAGTTAAGTTAATTATTTTTTATAAAAATATATATTATTAATGTCTTTTTTATAAGTATATAACAACTATTCAAATCACACAAAATGAACAAATGCTTAAAATTAGCTAAAAGTAATGAATATGTAAGATTGATAATCTTCTTCGACAGAACAGCGCTGCACAAACAAAAGGAAGACTTTAATGTCAGGGGTACTACAAATATCTGTCCTTCTTAACTCAGCCACACATGTAAACCTCTTAAGAAATTTAGCCCCAGCTTTATGTCTTGCTCCTCCGATGTAACACCATGAAGCTCTATTCTGCGAAGGACCTAATTCTTATAAATATTATTCCATTTTTCCTTCTCGTGGTGCTTCATTCTTCTTGTCACCCCTTTACTGAAATAACCCCAAGCCAACCCCTCAAAGACGGCGACGTTTTGGTCTCAGATGAAGGAACCTTTGCCCTCGGTTTCTTCACCCCCAGCAACAACTCAAGAAGGCGCTACGTTGGAATATGGTTTAACAGATCCTCCAAGCCAACCGTTTTTTGGGTGGCTAATAGACAGATTCCTCTTAATGATACTTCTGGAGTCTTGTCCATTAATACCCTTGGAAACATCGTTCTGCTTTACAATGATACCCATTTAAACAGAACTCGCCCCATTTGGTCTTCCAATGTTTCGACCACAATATCTTTTTGTCATACCTTTGCTAAACTTCAAGACACTGGAAACTTGGTTTTAATGAAAAACGAAGGAAGACCAAAGGTTCTATGGCAGAGTTTTGACTATCCTTGTGACACACTGGTTGCGTTCATGAAAATGGGAGTGGAGCGCAAAACTGGTTTTAATTGGTTCCTTACATCATGGAAATTCCCAGGCGACCCAGGATTGGGCGACGCGACTTCCATAATCGACCCAGAAGGTTATGCTCAATTATTCATTTACAAAAATGGAGCTCCATTTTGGCGTGTTGGATCTTGGACAGGTGAAAGATGGAGTGGTATACCCCAAATGACACTCAACTTTATCTTCAACGTCACCCATGTTGACAATGCCAATGAAGTTAGCTACATGTACCGAGTCATGGACCCGTCAGTCTTCTTACGAGGAGTGCTAGACAACAGTGGTCATGTGACACGATATATTTGGCAAGCCAAGGAGAATAGGTGGCTCCAAGTATGGTATGGGCCATCAGAGGTCTGTGACCTCTATCGTCGGTGTGGGTCAAATAGTATGTGTGAACCGTATGACAAGGACAAATTTGAGTGTGTGTGCTTACCCGGATTCGAACCCCTGAACCCTCAAGAGTGGAATAAGAGAAATGGGTCAAGTGGGTGTGTGAGGAAGAATAATGTGTCCACGTGTCAAAGTGGAGAGGGGTTCGTAAAAGTGGAACGTGTGAAGGTGCCAAATACATCAAAAGCACGTGTGGATAAGAGCGAGATTATGGACTTAAAGGGATGTGAGGAGAAGTGCCTGAGGGATTGTTCGTGTGTAGCGTATACGAATGTAGATGAGGTCAAACAAAGTGGATGCTTATCGTGGCATGCTGATATGGAAGACATCAGAACATATGACAATGTCGGCCAAGATTTGTATGTGCGTGTTGGTGCACATGAATTGGGTACATTCTGTACATCGCTTCTTTTATGTTTTTGCTATCAAAAGTACAAAGAAATCCATCATCACTATTTATTACATATCTGTGATGACTTCAATTTGCTTTGGTGTATTCTTGTCTGCAGCTAAACATGAAAAGAAGCATTATGGTTCTCTTGGGAAGAAGGGGATGGTAACACTCGTAGTCATTTCTATTTTCCTGATAACTTTCATGATGATCACTTTTGTGTATTGGTATGTAAAGAACAAGAATCAAGGTAAGCTTTATTTCTATGAATTTTGCCCCACAAAATGAAGTATTTAAGTTAATATAATCTATATACACGCTGCACATATATAAAATTGGTTGAAGGTCTGCTTTTCAATCTAGACTAATTAATTGCCGTATTGCAGCTCGTCTCTTACATTTTGCTTTTAATTTTTGTTTAACGCAGCAAAAAGAATGGGCAAAAAAGATTTGTTTGACGGGAAAGACGATTCCAATTTAACTCTGTTTGATCTAAAAGACGTAGTTGAGGCAACAAACAATTTCTCAGACACTAACATGCTAGGAAAAGGTGGCTTTGGTTCTGTATATAAGGTAGCGTTTGTATGTAACCAGTCTCAAATTTCATCAGTTAAATTAAAATTTTTCTGTAAATATTCTAGCATTTGTTTCATGAATTAACTAGGTATTTTGACTTCAGGGTCTACTCAAAGATGGAACGGAAATTGCAGTTAAGAGGCTATCAAAGTATTCTGGACAGGGTATCGAAGAATTCAGAAATGAGGTCACGTTAATTGCAAAGCTCCAACATAGAAATCTTGTAAGGATCTTGGGTTGTTGCGTAGGTGGAGACGAGAAGATGTTGATATATGAATATTTGCCCAACAAAAGCTTGGATTCTTTCATTTTTGGTGTGTCTTCTTATCATTTACATTTTTTACACACACACACACAACAAGTTATTGTCAATTTGTTCAATTTTAGAAAATGAAAGAATTGATTAAGCAATATTACTCACTTTTAATAGTTTTCATCTATTATTTAGATCAAGAAAAAAAAATTACAATTAGATTGGAGAAAAAGATTTGATGTTATTTGCGGAGTTGCAAGAGGAATTTTATATCTTCATCATGATTCAAGATTACGAATAATTCATAGAGATTTGAAGGCCAGCAATATCTTGTTAGATTCTACAATGAGTCCAAAAATTGCAGATTTTGGTATGGCAAGAATATTCGGTGAAGACCAAATTGAAGCAAACACAAATCGTGTTGTAGGAACCTAGTAAGTACTCAACTATATAGTTCACAAAATACTAGTAAAAATTAAATTACTGATTATTTAGTTGGAATGACTTTCTACATACAATCAATTATATCTACAATTAAATAATGTAAATTTTGATGCTGACTACAAACCCATTGTTCATCAGATAACATTTCAGCCTAGATAGGTTTGTTATCTATGCTCCATTAAGTCAAGATAGATGTGTGTGTGTGTGTGACATATGCTAGATAGAAATAATAATTAATAACAAAATTCAAACACTTATAGTTTAAGTATATTTAGTTGAAATGATTTATTGACAAATTTCAATAATTTTTTTACAGTGGTTATATGTCACCTGAATATGCAATGGAAGGAGTTTTCTCAATAAAATCAGATACATATAGCTTTGGAGTTTTACTTTTGGAGATTGTTACAAGCAAAAAGAACAGTGGTCATTATGATGACATTTCTTCTACTTTGGTTGGACATGTAAGTATAGATAATGAACAACTTGAGTTAAGCTTGCATTTTAGTAATAATCTAACTATATAATGATTTCAATTAATTCAGATTTGGAACCTTTGGAGAGAAAGAAGAGCTATGGCTATTGTTGATCCATCATTAAGAATTGAAACATGCCCTAAACATGAAGTTCTGAAATGCATCCAAATAGGGCTTTTATGTGTGCAAGAATATGCAACAGATAGGCCTACTATGTTAGAAGTTGTTTCCATGTTGGATAATGAGTCAACTCTTGCTCCTCCAAAGCAACCAGCATTTCTTTTCAAGAGAACTAATTTTGATCATTCAAATCCATCAAATGGTGAAGGAGTTAATTCAATAAATGAGATTAGTACTACTGTGGTTGAAGCTCGTTGAAAACCATGACTGCCATGCTATGTCATGCTAATTATTATACTTTATATAATACTTGTCAAGTGAATGATTTTAGGATTTTTAAGACATTGTAAATGATAATGATGCATATATGCTTTAGCATGAACTCAAGTGTGGATGACATTGATGTATATCTCTTCGATGTAACGTTTTCTTGCTTCTCACATATGGCATATCCCCCAAATTAATAGTCGTTAATCACATAACCTATAAATTAAGATATAAAGCTAGGCACACTGAAATAAAGGAGATTCTTTATTTAGGAAGGAGATTCTCTTATGATTCATTTTTCTCATTATCCCTCACGAGTTTATCTGGGTCGTTGATTGAGAAGATGAAAGAAAAGTCAAAGTAACATTGTGACTTTTTAGATTGATTGGATGAACATAATTTAGAGATGATGAAGGATGATGAGAAAATAACAATGAGATAATCATGACCCGTCATTTATTTGTTGCTAACAATGTCACATATAAAGATTTATTTGAACTTTAAAAATCGTACATTAGTGGGTACTGGATTGGATTGGAGTGGCCATCAAGCTAAGGCAGTAGGTAAGAGAAAAATGAATTTTCCAACAAGAGATAAGAAGAATAGTTCATTCAAACTTTTGATTATTCATCCCCAAAATTACAATTGAACTATGTGGAAATTTGTTGTCTCCTCCAATTCATGAGGGCGGTTTGGCGTTACTTGATACAGTCAAACTTTTTTTTCCCCTAACGTACGTTTTGATTATTGTTCCTCATGGCATGGACAGGTAGGTCATACAAGTCATTTATCCACATTTACGATATAAATGATTTCCTAAATATTTACAGGAATATCAATAGTACAAATAAATTACATTTTATTAAATCTCTCTAATGATTTTAATAACACAGAGTTAGTCTAACAATATACGTCGTGCTAAATTCTTTTAAGTCTCAAACTTGTTTTTTAGAAGAGGCACTTATTTTGGGAGGGGCAACTGTGAAATCCACACCTAGAGTAGTACAAAAAAATCTCTCTAATACTATCTTTTCCCTAATATTCCAAATTAAAATTTCAAGATCCGGCCAAGGTTGATGAAAAAGGTTGGAGGGAAAATTTGGCAAGACAGAAGACTTGACGTGCATTCTCTCTATTGATACTATTGACCTCAAACCTTTGTGAATTTGTGATAAGATGAACAGTCTACCACGTAACTCC